>OX438861.1:10799822-12218181 GCA_949315895.1 Anania crocealis
TGAGAAATAAATAAATAAAATACATTTTTATTTTTATCGTTAACTTTTAAACGTTTTTAATAGGTAGGTACTTATTATTCTATTCCCGACGAATCCAATAACACCAAAATCATAAAAATATGTCCAGCCGTTCTCGAATTATAAGTGGTGTAACTAACACGACTTTCTTTTATACATATAGGTACCTACACGGTGCATTTTTAACCACCTGTAAAACGAAGCCCACGTTATGTAACCATTATGTATAACATGTTGGCATTGTTATTTTCATTTTATTATAAATATTTTTTTTTATTAAAAAAATAAAATTTTGGTTTAGCTTACAATTCATTTTGAAATACGCTATGACGCGAACGGATGTAGCTGCGTAAGATTCATTCATCCGGGACCCTGCCGCAGCAATAAATTAGGTCTGTGCTCGTCACAGCGTGTTACAAAATTTTAAATCTAAACCAATATTGAATATTTTTCAAAAAATATTTTTATTGACAAAATAAATAATACTTCCATGATGTTACATGATGAAGGTCACAAAACGAAGTCCACGTTATGTAACCACTATTTATAACATCTTGGCAGTGTTATTTTAATTTATTTACCAAAGAATTATTTTTATATTACCTACATATATCTATTAATTAATTTTATTAAGTTTCAATAAAATTTTCACTAGTGCTATCATAATTTACTTCAAAGTCGTAGATCTGGCTAGACGATTAAGGGTATTATGAACATACTTAATTTATATTTTAGCATAGGGTCACACGTAGTAGAAGGATGGACAGACAACAAAATACAAAGATTTCCTGATAAATTCATGTTTGGCTTGGGCTCTTCAGCGTACCAAGTAGAAGGAGCTTGGAATATTGATGGTAATACTTTGTGTTGTGATGAACTGATTTATGATGATATAAATTTTCTAGAAACTATTCCTCAAAGAGCTCAAAAGAACTTAGAGGTTTATTCTGTGAATCAAATATTTCTCAATTTGGTACAAAGATAAGGTAGCGATAGAAAAAAAATTAAGTAGGTAATTTTTAAGAATGCCTAAAACTGGAAACGCGATATAGTGGGTTATCCGAACACCATAATTATAGATATTGCATCCATCTAATGATAGTTATCCGAATTCCAGGTGAACAATATACTAATTCTAAATCGAATTATTAACTTAATATACCTAATAAACTCAATAGTGTTGTAGGGTAAACCCTAACTGCCAGGGTGAATCCTACAGTACTGTTGAGTTGAACTAATTAATCCGAACAAATGTTTTTGCGCACAAGAAACATACCTTGTAATCTTTTGCGTTTCTTTAATCACACCTCGTATAATTTGAATTATAAATATAATTTATCAGGTAAATCCATGAGTATATGGGACAAGTATGTCCATGAAAACCCTGACTTGGTAGCTGACACCACAAACGGAGATGTGGCTAGTGACTCCTACCACAACTATAAAAGGGATGTTGAGATGCTCAGGGAGATTGGGGTTGATCACTACAGATTTTCGATATCTTGGCCTAGAGTGCTACCTTCAGGTAAAAGTTTTAATAATAATGCTAATAATACTTGTATTGACAACATGACCTAAAGTTTGGTATTTAAGAGTGATAAGTAAATGTTTTTGTATTGGTTTTGTAACAAGCACCCTTAGTGACGAATTTTAATAGGTCCGATCAGCGGACTGCCTTCTTGCTAAGAAGAACTACGAGTTGGTATAAAAATTTAACCCGTAGCAAATCACGTCCAATCTATAAGATTTTTCCTACGAGAAAGAAGAGTTCTAATAGACTCTGTTAAGAGCCCGATGATGAATTACATAGGCTATAAACTATTAACAAAGATTAACAATATCTTGAAAAATATGGTTGTGTCGAAACTGAAATGCTTCATGTTTTCTAGGTTTACCCAACAACAAAAATGAGAAAGGTTTCCAATATTACGAAAATCTGATCAACGAGCTGCTAGCATACAAAATTGAACCAATGGTCACTTTGTACCATTTCGACTTACCCCAACGTCTTCAAGATTTAGGTGGATGGGCTAACCCTCTCTCGGTCGAATGGTTCGAAGAGTACGCCAGAGTAATCTTTGACAGATACGCGGACAAGGTTAAATATTGGATCACAATAAACCAGCCTAATTCCATATGTGTGGAGGGTTACGGAGACACTGTTATGGCACCAGGTGTGGGTGTGAAAGGGATAGCCGATTACATTTGCGTCAAGAATGTCCTGCTAGCTCACGCAAAGGCGTATAGGCTGTATGAGAGGGTGTACAAAAGTAAATACAACGGTTAGTAAAACTCTTATAAAAAGGTACATTTCTAGAAGTAGCATTAAAAATAATCATCGACGTGTATAATATTCAGACACAATCCACAGCTAGTATCGCTCTATCGCGACGGCGCATTATGAAGAAGAGGCTCTCTTCAAAAAAGTCATCATCAATCAACTCAACTAAACATTATAACCCTTCTTTTTTAACAATAGCTGTGTCATTTTCTACTTAAGATTACTGCCAATGTGACCTGCTTACTGCCACTTAAGCTGTTTAGCCTTTCAATTTCATAGTGTTTAAAAATTAATTAAGATATGCATCGTTACAATCATAAGGGTCTTAAGAGTCGATTGTTTCTAGGTTTTTACAAGTGTACCTTATTTTTAATAGTTTCCGATATTTAGGCACCGTTGTGCAAGCGTCCTTCCGTGATACTTGCAGCACTGCCCTATGATAAACAAAGGACATGGTAGAAACTCCAAAATGATGAACTTCCTGAACTATCTTTTTGCTCTTCAATTGTCTTTAAATTAAAAAAATATATATCATGCAGGAAACGTCGGCATAGCAATATCGGTGAACTGGGCCAACCCGATCAACAATAAGACAGTCAACGTGCAAGCTGCGGAACAGTATAAGGCTTTCACTGTAAGCTATATCCTTTAGTATAGCATCTATTAAAGCGGTGTTTTGAAGTGAGCATATCACACACCTAACTCAAAACAGATGTAACTCAAAAATATGCTTATATAAATTCAAAGTCATATTCATTTTTTACGCTGCCGACGTAAAAAACAATCCTAAATATCCATGAAGACCATAAAAATACATCTATTCTTCTGTTGTGTGTTCACAAGTAGATACTTTAATGCATTTTTGAGTTCTACTAGTATTATCTTATCTGTGGTTCTACCCGCTTTCGTCTGGTGTGCGATATGTTAAAAACTTAACCTTGAAATCCATTTTTAAACCGCAGCTCAACAAAGCAATTAAATTTAAATTTCCATCACCAGCTCGACTTGTACTTGAACCCAATATGGTCGACGTTCGGTGACTTCCCGCAGTCGGTCAAAGATGCGGTTGCCAAGAAAAGCACCGAGCAAGGTTTTCTAAGATCACGTCTACCTATTTTGACTGCTGAGGAGAAGAAATTGTTGAAGAGTAAGAATATTTTTACTACCTTTAGCATTGCGTTGTCAAGAGTTCATGACGGAATAGAAGGACAATTGAAATTGACTATTGTTTAGGCCAGGATATGATACACACTATGCGTTTTTACAGCAAACCCATTCTTATGTAAATTTACACTCTTATTCTTAAATAAACTGTTGAAAATCTCAATAAGATGAAAGATGGGTGTGTTCAATAGACACATATTCTAGGTTATGTATAAATATAAACTCAAACAATCAATAAAACATTTTTTTTTCAAACTTTCACAAGTCTATTTTACTAAAGACAAATTGCTGGCATTTATTTTTGGATTACAATTTGAATTTTATTACTAGAACTCTTAACATTTTCGTAAGGTAAGATTTAGATAACTTGTTGAGGCATTTATTATGTAGGATTAAAAACCGTTGCAGAAGTATAGAATAGACTTAAGAAGAAAATAAATACTTTTATTACGCAGAATCAGCAGATTTCCTTGGCATGAATCACTACACCACAGTCCTGGTGAAGCCTTCTAAGAAGCAGTTCCCTGCGCCATCATTCGAAGATGATGTAAACGTAGAATTAAGCTACGACCTTGTATGGAAGTCTGCTAAATCGGCTTGGTTGAAGGTAGGTTACGTTGTTATTGAAGTTTTTGCTACTTGACTTGATTGCTGTAAATATGTATCACCTAATCTTCCTTAATCCCTCGATCGTGAGTTATTCCAGACACAATTGAAATCAATTGTTATCGCGGCACGCGCATGCCGCCTGGGGGTTGAGGGATTAATGTAAGATGTTGACAGTATATCTGAGAAAACGGTCGTCTTTCTTATATGACAAACCTTTTGTATTTTTGCCGCCTATTACTGGCCTATGGCGTGCTTGTTGTTAGCCAGGATCAAAGAGTTTAACATGCCTTTTGAAGCACAATTATAAACCCCCACTATTTAGGACTCTAGCCAATTTAAAAGAAGATCGTTTTCCAAATTGATCCAGCTAGCACAATCGAACCAGGGACCCTACGTTAGTAGATAAGCAGACCACCACACAAATCGTCGTAAAACGGTGCAAGACTTTAACTAGCCCTAGTGCCTCTTTGCAAAGTGCGAAATGATAACTTCCAAGGTAGTTCATCATCATCATCATCTTCTCAAATGACGCCCACTGCTGGACATAGGCCTCCCACAAGTTGTGTTGTCAAGGGATCACAAGCCAAGGATCTCCACAATTAACGATCGGTCCCACGCCACCCGCATCCACCAGCTTCCCGCGCGCGACCTTCACCAGATCGTTGGTCCACCTGGTGGGAGGCCTAATAATCACAGATCGTCGCGCGGTCACCATGCCATAATCTTTCCGCCCCAATGGCCATCGGTTCTCCTTGCTATGACGTGTCCCACCCACTGCCACTTTAGCTCCGCAATTCTTCGAGAGATGTCGGTTTTCTTAGTTCTCCTCCTCCTCAGGGCAATACCAAGCACTGCTCTCTCCATTGCCAGCTGTGTGACCTTGAGCCTTTTTATGATACCCAACTTAAGTGAATGCTGTTATATTACATTAAGACATCATGATTTTATTGAGCCGTGCCACAATTACGTGTTTATTCATGATATAAAATTTCAGTAAGACCAACATTGCAGTACTAGACTTACATATTTTCTTAAGTAAATCATAAATTAGACAATAGACTAGATTACGATGTCCAAACACTAATTTGGTTCTGTTTCCAGAGCTACCCCTTCGGCCTTTATAAAGCACTACTCCACATCAACCAAAAGTACGACTACCCTCCCGTAATCATAACAGAACACGGTTGGTCTTCAAACCCTGGTCTCTGGGATCAAAGTCGCGTGGATTGCTTACGGGAGTACTTGAAGGTGTTGCTGTTCGCTATGGAAGATGGGGCAGACGTCAAAGGGTATACTGCGTGGAGTTTGATGGACAACGTCGAGTGGACTAGCGGGATAAGGTTTGCAACTTGGATACATTTTACATTTGCATTATTCGGAAGATTAAAAAAATTAAAGATACCCTTAATATTTTTTAAAACCAGAATGCATAAATACCGGTCAGCGATTGACATAGTTCCAAAATCGGTTAATAAAGAGCAACTTTATGAAAATTGTTCAAAGTTATTCTCAATATGTATGTAGGTACGTACGTACAAGTGAGATGGTAAACTTGTGAGATGGTATTGTTTGCAGATGATACATCAATTATTTTTAAAACTGAGAGGGGCAAATCTTCGTTTGACGATGTTAACGATACCCTCTCTAAATTATTGCATTGGTTTACAACAAATAATCTTTTATTAAATGCAAATAAAACCAAATGTGTTAAATTTACCATACCTAACGTTAGGTTTGCTGCTACTCATATAATTGTTAAAGATGAACCACTAAACTCTGTAAATTCTACTACCATTTTAGGTATAACTGTAGACTCTCATTTGCAAGTGAGCGTCAAGATGGCGGGACCAAGTTCCCGATTTGAAATTTAGCACATTCAAATATTTGAGCTCCATATGTTCTGATTGTACCCCGAACCAGACATTTGTACCTCTTAAGGTACAAGAAATTAATCAAGATCTACCTGAAAGGTAAACAAACTGACGGTCTGCTTGCAACCATGATTCGTGCAATCGGATCGAAACAACGGGAAGGTAATTTACTATTTACCTTTTAATAACTAATTCGGTTGCATTAAGCCCCGTGAAGTGTTTTGTTTGAAGTGTACACAATGCAGCAAGAATATTTCATGACACATAATATGTATATTTGTAAAACAAAATTAAGGCTGTTTCATTTATGCATAAATGCATCTATTTCGGAAATAACGAATATTGATATATCTTCTGATGTACTTACATATTGAATATGGAAATTACACAAGTTCATGTACATATGAAGTACAAAGTTTCCACATTTGATTTTGCACGAGTTGTAACCATGTTCAAACAAATTCAGCGCAAACATGAATCATCAAAATGGCGGGACCAATGTTTTTATGACATAATTTTAATTTGGCACTTACAATTGTGTTGAAAATTGAGTATATACATGTACATATGTAGCACTAAGTCCTCGGATGTGAATTGCTTGTCTCTGAGAAGCGGTTTCAGATGGTCCTACCACTTTGACGTCAAAGTGGCGGGATCAGGTAGATCTTGATATACTTCTTGTACCTTTAGAGGTAAAAATGTCTGGTTCGGGGTACAATTAGAACATATGGAGCTCAATCATTTGAATGTGCTAAATTTCAAATCGGGGACTTGGTCCCGTCATCTTGACGCTCATCATTTGCAATGGGGTGCAAATATTTTGAAAACGTTACCTGTTATCGTTACTTATGGGTAATACCGTTTTTTTTTTTCTTAATAATGACGTTCATGTTCCTTTTAAAAACTTACAAAACCGCATTAAAACCGAGTCTTCTGCACTCTTAGCATCTCTATCTCTCTCTCTAAAAAAAAACATGTATTTTTTATTGACTGCTATGATCACAAAGTTCAGAATATTTTTTGGTACTGACTCTGATAACTCTTTCAATCTATAATCAATCAGGTGATTAGATTCAAGAGCAGAGTGCGCAAAGTCTAGGACAATATAAAAAGAAAAAATTGAAATAACACAAGAACAATTGTTTTATTTTAAAACCTATTTACCTACATACCTACAATATTATTTTAACTACTAACATTAATTAAACAGATCGAAGTCGTTGCCGAGCCAAATAGAATAGGAGTATGATCACTACTGAATTGATTGCCGCTCGCCAACATAGCATTTTTTTCAAATTCCATAATTGATTTGTTTCATGAACTATTTTTATATCTTTTGGGCTCGGCACCGACTTCAATCTGTTTAGTTGTTAGTAGTTATAATAATGTTGTAAGTAGGTAAATAGGTTTTAAAATAAAACATTGTTCTTGTATTATTTTGTACTTTTTAGTGAGTATTTTTTTTTAAGTCGGTTCAATTTTTTATTTAAAAATAATTTATTTTCTCTTTTTAGTGTTAAATAAATTACACAATTATTAATCCTCTGTTCGCCGGTAACAGTAACCTACATAAATAGTGATGAAAATGTATGAATTGTTTGATCCCTCCCTTATCGCTATAGAATCTTAAGAATCATCCTCCAACTCCTTACTGCTTAGGAGTTTGACCTTCCATCATCAGCTCACGTTAATAACCTGAAAGAAGACAACTATCTTACTATACGCACCTATGATATTTAAAGAATAATCCTCCTACTCCTAACCGTTAAGGAGTTGTACCTTCCATCATCAGCTCATCAACATAAAATGATGAGTACCAGACGCAATACTGAAAAACCTTAAGAAAGATATGCAAAAACGGAAAACGTGCTTATAAAATTTGAGGGTTTCTCTCGATTTCCCCGGATTCCACCATCAGGTCATGACTTCGTTAAAATGGGACCACACGGGGAGCACCAGCTTTCAAACAAAAATGGAATTTTCAAAATCCGTTTAACCAGTCGAAAGTTTTGAGGTAACAAACATTAAAAAAAAATATACAGTCGAATTGAGAACCTCCTCCTTTTTTTGGAAGTCGGTTAATAAAACTTGCAGCTTAGGTCTGCCCCACTAGCGCACTAGTGAAGTGGATCTAGCAGTCTTCAGACAAGGTCGCAAATCCTCAAACTTTTTAGGAAATGGTGGTGTCGCCGCAGACCTGCCCGAGTGGCCGGATCGAAGCATGGGGCTTAGTAGGCTCACAATTTGTTTTGGGCTATCGTTTAAGGCAGTGTTTCCCAAACATTGTTCTGCCATGGCCCGGTAATTTTCACACTGCCCCTTTGTGACCCACTTAATACTTTTAAAACCAAACTGGTTCCATTAGGTAAAATATACTCTTTTTTTTTTTTTTAAATACTAGTCTTGGGTCTCTTAATTTTAGAGCGAATACTTTGCACGTTGCCTATGTTTTACTAAAGAATTTAAGTTCCCCGAAAATGACAAAGTTTAAGAAGAGCGTCAATCGATAGTAGGTATTATTTTATAAACAAGGCGGGAATTTTGCGACCCGGCATTTTATTTTGATGGCCCGGTACCGGGTCGCGACCCGGCAAATGGGAAACCCAGGGGAACGACCAAGACACCTAAAACTTGTGGTCGGTTGCAGTTTACACAGTTTTTTAAAATTATTTAACTCACACGATTTGTTCATTTGACACGACAGAGTTGAAAGCTAAGGAAACGTTTATGGAAATAAATAGGAAATAAGACCGAAAAACATTTTAGGATCAGGTTAAGACAGTTCGTTCTCCATTAACTAAGTATTTGTTCGTAGTGAGCGCTTCGGTTTATATGAAGTGGACTTCAATTCTGAAGACAAGAAGAGGACGGCGAGACTGTCTGCTCTCGCCTACCGTCACATCATCGAGGAGCGAGTAATCGACGACTGGACTGCACCAAGCCTAAATATTGATATATCGGATAGGGCTCTGACGAGATCCAAAAGAAAAACGGAATTATAAATTCTGAAAACTCTTGTTTATCTTTCTAACATAAAATAATGATCATGATCATACCTAGTTATTACTATGGATAATACCTACTTTAGAGTCACGATTTATGTGACATTGAGTAAGATAGTTAATAAAAGTTTATTTAACTATTTTTATTAATGTACACTAGAGATGGGCCGGGCCGACTATCACTTTGGCCGACCAGCCGACTAGCCGACTAGTCGGCCAAGCCGATTATTGCTTTACGTTACAATAATTAGAGTAACATGCTCTAATCACACTCTATTGCCATTTTTTATGATAAGTTTTATCTGATTGTCATCTAAATTCTTCGTTTGTAGTGTAGTAGAATTTTTATTTATTTTAACTTTCTGTTGTCACATTAAGAAGTTTTTTATAAGTTTTTATATCTGGTACTAAGTTCTTTTTCATTATTATTAGGTTAAGGGAATTGTTCCAATATGTAAGTTGTAAGCTTAATAAAATTATAGCCAAAATTTTTTTTGTTACTTGTTTAATGCCTGGACCTAAGCTTATTATTAGTTAATGTATCGAACGAATGGTTCCTAACATGTTCTAAATTGCACTGAAAGTGCATTGTAAAATTGATTTTGTATATCTAATAAAAAATAATAACAGTAAAGATTTCAATTTCATCAATTCTTAGGTATATTAATACGAGCAAAAAACGGGCCGACTAGTCGGCCCTTTCAGCCGACTAGTCGCCGACTACAAATATGGCCGACTAGTCGGCGACTAGTCGGTACAACCCTAATGTACACCTAACTAAGATGATGAGAATCCTGGCTAACCTAAGAAAATAATGTACATAATATATTATACACTAGCTGTTTCCCGCGACTTCGTCCGTGTTAATTTCCGTTATTATGATCGCGACTCTTTTCGCAACATTTTTCACTCATACTTCGCTCCTATTGGTCGCAGCGTGACGTTATATAGCCTAAAGCCTTCCTCGATAAATGGACTAACCAACACAAAAAGAATTTTTCAAATCGATCCAGTACTTCCTGAGATTAGCGCGTTCAAACAAACAAACAAACAAACAAACTCTTCAGCTTTATAATATTAGTATAGATTATATATTATAACAGCAGAATATTATTTTAAAAAGATTATTTCAAAAACAAATAAATTGTACCTAATTGTTTTTTTATTTAAATATTTCCTATTCAACGCTCTCTATACGCAATTTATACAACTAACATCTACACCTTGTCCGGATTGCTGGTAATGCTGGCTGTTCTGCTAGATGTCATACGTAGTTTATGTGTCAAGGCCGAGATGGCGCTGACCTCAATTCACGTATACTTTGTAGAGATGGCGCTAGTCGTAATTTGTATACATAGACATTTCTATTTACCTATGCATTGTTGAACACATAGTATATTAAATCTATGGTTGAACAAGTATTTACTAATCATAATTTGTTGATCAAAAATCTTCGTAATTTTGCAATTATTTGCATGTTTATTATTCAGGTGGTAATTAGTTCACTTCATAAACTTAATACATATACTTATTGGCCTATTGGCATATTCTTGAACAATGCCATCTTCGATACTTTCCACACTTGATGCTTAGTACCTACCTAGGTATATGCCATGAATGGATGGCACTCACCTCGTTTCGACTGCCTTTTTTTAGTTTCCAGTTGACGAACAGACCAATCATCTAAGGGTTCCGTACATCTAAAGGGAAAAAGGAACGAATTGCCAATTTGTTTGCCTGTCTGTCCATCAAGTTCAAGACCCTATAGCTCAGTAACGCATAAAGGTATAAAGTTAATCTATTACAAAAGTCTGTGATCTTTCAAGCTGTAAAAAAATTACGCATTCAAAAGATACGGCCATTTTATTCGCATTTTCCATATGTTCGCAAAGAGAAAATCAAACCTATAGAGTGCTTTATTTGGTAAGAAGCAATATCTTGTAGTACAAGTTAAAGACAAAATCCATAAATAATTGATGTACTTAATTATATAATGTGTGATGCACGTTATAAGAACAGCACCACCCCTTCTTTTCGGGTTTGGTAGGTAATTCAATAACCAATTCAACGCGGCATGCACTGTGGCGATTAAACAAGCAAGACGGTGTTCAGCTTTAGTTTGTAACCTAAAGGCTGTTGATGATGACAATTATAGATGAATTATGCTGTCTAAACCTGAATTAAAACAAGTTTAACAACTTCATACAAATGAATCAAATGTTCCTAAATGAAAATAATATTAATAAGTTTTGAGTTGCTTTTGTTTTGACTATAAGCAATATGTTCGTTATGTTAATCTTCTACTATCTTACTCTTTTTTTCCTAGGTTGAAACAGTCTGTAACTAATTCTAATATATTACATACATACTTAATTATATTCAACATAGCACAGCACAGTCGTGTGTTTAAACGTTATTTTATTTACCGCCCATTCTGTTTACAATAACCAAACAAAATATAACAAGCCCTCAAAAAGCATCATTCAATTTTCGCGATCATTACATACGCTGTTTAGCCGACTATAATATAATAGTTTACGAAAAAATACTAACAATGGCGAAAAAACGCTCTTCAAACAAACACCGCGGGTGGTAGGATATAATAAACATAAAAACTAAGTTATTTACTCTGCCTTATTTACAAGAATGTAGGGTTGGTTTTGAATCAGCAAATTGAACAAAAGATGTCTCCTATAGTGAGCAAATGAAGCGAAATAGCTACCTACATCACGGTAAGTGCGGGGAACGAAATCCGATCATCAAATTCGTTTTGGTGTGTAAGAGGGCAATTTGCTGATTTTGAAAATCACGGGGCATGAAGGAGTGTAATCAGATGAAGAGATAGGTACATATTTTTTGGTATTTCATGAATGTTTGCGAGATTTGTAAAACTTTAAAAGATGTCACGATGTTTTAAATATTTGTTTTAATGGTTGCATTTACAGGGTAACCTATCTTGATTTCGAATTTCATTTGTTCGAAAGCAGTAGGTATGACGATATTTGAAATAATACCTAGTAGTTATTTTTTCTATAAGTTTTAAATCTAGCTATTAAAGTTTTCTAAAAAAAAAACCAATCATATGGAACGTTTAGTATCTTGAGAGAGGCCTATGTCCAGCTGTGGTCTGACGCAGGCTGATGATCATAATAAAGTTTCGTATAGGTATTTTGTTTTCCTTAAAGATCGTTAACTGATTTCCATAATGCATTTTTTCAATTTCATTTTGGTGTTGTAAGAGGCGGCCAAAGGAGTACCGACAACTAGCAGCGTCTTTTCTACCACTATTGGGATCGCCAACTCGCTTGCCTAGTGTGGCGACTGGGCGGTTAATGCCAAATTCACCTTTTAGAGAGATTTGCGTCCAGAATGAACTGATTTAGGTTAGTAATGATTAATGATGCATCATCATCAAAAAAGATTTCCTATTTGACTGACTCGAATCACAAATCATCGAGATTGGTCTACCTTGTAGAGATTAGCGTGGTCATACATAAAAACGCACGCGACCTCTTTATTTTGGTTTGAAATGTTCTATCAACCGTCTAATAGACGCATCTACTGATTATGCGGAAAATCCTAAGTTTACAGATAAGTATTTGTATATTTGTATATGATATTCCACATATAAATCTGGCGATATGAGTCGCGTCACCGCTCCGTTTATTATATTTGCGGCTTGTAAAATATGTATGGGGTGATGATGCGAGAGGAGTAGCTACTGTTGCCGCTACAAATGTATGGAAATGGCTTTATATTTAAGTATTTAACAGCTGTAGCCCGCGACTTGGTTCGCGTGTACATAATTTTGATTCAGACACATTTTTATTATAACTTGAGTATCAAGAAATTCGTACAGGAATAACACACAAAGATTCATTTTATACTCTAAGAAAGTTAAAAAAAATATTTTTGAAAGCTGTGAATTGCTAAAATATCAAATAAAGTATGTTTTTTTTAATTTTTTTAAGTTTTCGACCCAACACTTCTACTTGTAACTTTAAACTATTCGATTTCGCTGATTGTATTATCGAACCAAAGTAAACATCAGAATCGGTTCACATCGCAAGCATAGGTGTGTTTATAAATAGACAGGTGATAAGTACTTGTTTTTTTATATCAGATGCACTCTATAAAATGATAAACTAACGAATATATTTGCGCAAGTACCTACCAAAGACATAATGGCGGATATTTTCTTAATTTTGATTCTTTTGATTTCGTTATTCTAAAAGTAGTTTTGATACCTTGATCTTATCCAACAGCGGTCTCCACACTCTCGAATCTATGACATACCTCGTGTCTCAACCCTCACTGTTTCACCCCCAGAAATCCGCTAAGTAGCGGGGTAGACATGGGCGGTCCCCGCCTGTTTATCGCAAATAACGGAAGAAATATTTTGAGAATACCTATGGTGGACTTATAAACCATTTATCTTTGAGATGGGACGATTTTTCAATCGTTAAAGAGGACGTACGCTACGTCAAGTGTTGTTCACTCGGCACGGGGCGACGGCAGTGTATAAATAAAATATTTTATTTGCTTTTAGAATAGGGTTGGGATAATCGAAGGTTTAAGTTTAAACATTGATGAAAAATATAAACTAGTTAAATCTAATCTAAACTAGTTAAAATAAAAACGTCCTCACCAAATGAGCACCCACTGAACATTCTGTGCTCTTTCACACAAGTACATAAATAAATGTGGAAAACATCACATTCCTACACTGGATCCCAAAGTAAAGCACTAGTTTAATATACAACGAATGTACTTACGTACACTCGACAGCACATCAAGATAAACAGTTGAACTGCGATAACAGCTTTTATTACGTAGGGCATAAAGGCGGTCTCAAGGTCAACATGTATAGTCTGATGTGCCGCTGTGTGTACATCCAAGAAATTTAATATTTTGGCAGATCAAGTCACGGCAAAATTAAACAAAAAAGAAAAAAAAATTAAAAAATAAAGGAACAAATTCAACAAAATACAATTGTATCTGCTAGACAATTACAAACTTTGATTGTATAAAAACATCTAGACTCGAAAAAATATAGAAAAGAGCTTTTCTACAAGTCTGAACAGCAAACCACACCTTAAAATCTTGTGAAACCTTAAAACCAGTGTGTAGTTATGTTACTCTTTCACGGAGGTCAAAAGTTCTCCAGTCTTAACACTAGCACTTTCGTTTTCCTGGGTGTGTTTAAAGTTCAAGTGAATGTCTACACCGGACTATTTAATTAATTTACCATCCCATACATACTGACTGATGGCAATGTTCATTCAATATTTAGTAACATCACTATGGGACCAAAATATTTTCCTAAAGAAGTGACGATGCGGTTGGTATAGTGGTTTGTTGATGTCCGGTTCCCGGTTTGGTTCAATTTAGGAAACGAACTTATCTTAATTGGCTTAACACTGGAATAAGTGATGAGTTATAGTTTATAGTCGTGCTTCGGAAGGCTTAAGCCCTTGGTGTCGGGTTCTGTCGGAAGATGGAATTCCTAAAAGCTAGGCACTTCAGAGACACAATAAATATTTTCAGACATGCCACACTGGGCCTCACAGAGCCATCTAGTCCCAAACTAAGCAACCATTACGAAGCTTGTCGTATTGTCTACTTGACAGCCGATAAACATACTTATATATATATTTTTTGTAAATATATACTTATAATACATAGAAAAACACCCAGACCAGTACATACAGACATGTTCATGCACACAAATATTTGTACTGTGCGGGGATCGAACCTGCGACCCATGGCTCAGAAGCAGCGTTTACTACCGCTGATCCAAATGGTCGTCATAAATAAGAGGCCTATAATGGGCGGCTTGGAAAGCTCTGACGCCATATCATCCTTAATCACACGATAAGAAGGAGACTAAAAGAGTACTTAGCAGAAGATAGGAAGCAGCGACTTCTCTTCACCATTAGCTAATTTGCGAATCCCATGCCTGCAAGACGTGGCAAAGCCTCATTTAGGAGAGGCCATGATCCACCTATAAACTCCAATGGACTATGACGATGATACACAAAAATTGCTTTTCTATTATGAGCTTTTTCATTTTTACCTGCAAAAAATCCAAAAACCTCAAACAAACCCAGGCGAGCCACTAGTGCGGTGTACAGACAAATCCAATTCTCTAATAGCCGTATTACCTGCTCTAAGAATATGCTTTGATCATATTTCCCTTTCTCATCTTTTATTCCATCTTTGTGCGAACATAATATAATATTGAGGGGTGTTCGCGCCTTTCCTTGATATTCGCTTATAAAATGGATGGCTTGGTTATTTAATAGTATTTGTATGATTATATTTTATTGGTTCTTCCTTTTTAACCAATGATAGATAAAAGAAAGAAAGAAAGAAAATATTTAAAAGTGGACTCTTAATTTGATTTATGAGTTTTCTTTTCATTAGTTATCTATGGTGTAGGTATCTCTTTACGGTATTGGCTGAGTTCGATGTAAATTTAATTTGATAGGGTTATTATAATCATTGATAGGTGACATTAGCTCACATCAGTCAGTATACGTTCTCAAAGAGTAGGTTTTTGCCATAATAGCTACCCTTTCCTGGCTTTGACCAATGGTGGATTATTCCTCTGTCAGTTTTTCTTTACTCGTAGTCGAATTTGCTTCTTGGACACCTGACATGAAAAAATGATGCTGTCTTGAGTCTTCAAGGTCGGCACTGCACGTCTTCTAAAAGTCGTTGGGCTTAACTACAAGTAAACGGCATGCTTGATTGTAGACTGTATAAAGTAAAAGCATTATAAAAACTAAGTGGTTTTATAAGTATAAAGACGCGGTTAGATCAAACTCAACGGATCCGCCGGACAAAGCGCGGATCGTCCGATCATTGTGTAATCTCACAATGGCCAAGTGTCGGACTTTGTCTGGCGTCTGTCTGTTAACATTTTTCTCGTCTTAGTAGCTCCTGAACGAGTTTTTTTGGGGAAGAGCGAAGGCACGCGAGTGTGTAAGTTTATTTGACCATGCTATGTACTCGTATGGAAAAGTTGCGCAAGGAAGGCATAATATAATATAGTTTTCTAAGAATCTTTTGTTATTTTTATTGACTGCGCTTGGTTTAATTTTGATTCGACAAACTAAAAGTCTTCCTCCAAACTTTTAGTTTACTAAGTAACAAAGACGACTATATTATATATTTTTTAAGTTGTAGATATGTGAGTTTTGTGGAAATTCCGTACTTATAGTAACGTGGGAACACAGCGCAAATAGAGTATTTTGTGTGAAATCACGTGATATATACGACAGATGGCGCTGCCAGTTGGGGACCAAATATTTTTTTTAAGCAATCATAATTTGTTTTTTTTTTCTGAACCTAATACCAAAGTCTAAGCGGACCAAGGAATTTTAAAAAAATCCTTGAAGCGGGCAAAGTCGCGGGCACAATTTAGTGACTATATATTGGCCTATTTGGTTAATCGGCATAATAAATTCAAATGTAAACTATTTTTGAGCCAATTATAAAACTGACAATAACTTTTTTCGATTGCGGCACCCTAAGCCCGATTCTCGCAAGCATTACGCAAAGGCATTGTATAATCTGTGCGTAGCCAGTGAAGTGTGATTTTAATATGATAAAGCTACTTAAGGATTATTATTGTTGTGTTGAGTGAATTCCTTGGATTTAAGCGGATTTCTGAAGTGTTTGGTATTTAGCTTGGGTCGAATGATCGGAATTTGTCCAGGCGGTGTCAATTGGTTGTCTTTGAACTTCTTTTTTTTTGTCGTATGAGTGAGTATTCTTGGACAGTCTGGTGTTAGAATTTTTGTAACGTTAATGTATCAGGTTTATATTACAGAGGTCTGCTAACATCACAAATGCCTGGACATGACCAAGTGCCCCTTTTCTAAGGATAGGACAAGGTATTAGAAATACAATAGTAAGTATTCCATTCATTTTTGTTGGTTGGCGTCCACTGTTAGGTCCATGGTGATGAGAAAACTCCGCTGCACGTTTTCTTTGCTGTACCTAATTCAACGACTCTTGCTGCACCCATAGTACAAGAAGACGTAGTGCTTATCTATATTTAGGAGGTCATCATTCTTAATGCCTGGACTTGCCCACCATGACCAAGTGTCCCTGTACTAGGAATAGGACAAAGCGTTAGGAATAAGAATAGTATTCCATTCACTTATCGTCCTAAATCTTATACGCAACCCCTATTATCAATATTATACCTTATTTACGTAAGGCTGGGTGCACACGCGAGCAAACATCTCGCGCTCTGGCGCATGGCGACAATAAGGCCTTCTACAAGCTAAAGCGTCAATACAACATGTTTTTGTGCAAAGATTTGCTTTTAAAATTGCGAGGCAGTATTTTGGGGTTCCACGGTTAGTGATGGATTAATTTAAATGAAAAATATTTGGAGTGTGGTAGAGTTCATTACGTGAGACTATATAGTTACGATACGGCTCATGTCAACAGATTCCCTACAAATATGCAAGAGAGACTTTCAATATGTGAAAACAAAGTATAAAAGCCTGAAAGAATTAAGAAATATAAAGCATCCAAGCTGGAATGTGTTAGTGTATCTATGTATGTATCCAAGAGA
Organism: Anania crocealis; assembly: GCA_949315895.1. Lineage (NCBI taxonomy): Eukaryota > Metazoa > Arthropoda > Insecta > Lepidoptera > Crambidae > Anania > Anania crocealis. The sequence continues at coordinate 10,817,361 of OX438861.1, forward strand.
GTTTTAATGTTTATAATGTATGTAGTGCTGAATAGATAGCAGATTAAAAAGCAATCACTGGCCTGGCATCAGGTTTTTTTTTTAAATAGCCGCTTTATTTTGGTCGGTCGGATTCGAAAAAAAAAAATTTGTTTGTATCTTGATCAGTATTTAAAATTATTGACAACTGAACAAGTAATTCATGACTTCCAAGACATATTAGGTCATGTTTACGATTGCACCTTTTGATTGCAAGATTCAGTTTTGACGTCTCAAACAATTTTTATTTTTTTTGAATGTGCGCTCCATTAATTAATTGCCAAATAAAAAAGATAACTGTGCATGCAGACATTGATGTACCTTTTACTACTTAACTAGCCTTTTTAATTTTCTTGGTAAGTCCGCACCATTTAAAACCCACACAGATAGGGCTTGTCGCTAAAAGCAATTTCTTGTTAATTCCCGGTCTAAAACTTAGTGTCTATTAAAAAGCAGTAACTACCCTTGTCCCCTGATAATACTCAGTAATGTAGATTTTAGCTAGACACAATTTAGAAGTTAAAGTAATTGGCCTCTATATTTTGTTTGTTGAAAGATTCTAATTCCCAGACTACGCTGCGGTTGAAAAAATATGTACCGAAAGCACGAATTATCATGAGATTATAATTTTCTAAATTATTTTACACACTTTTTAACTCTTTCCAAACAGATGAGGCTACTAAGAACATTAGTAGCCTCATAAAACAAGAGATATGAATATTATGTCTTTTTAAGGGTCAACTAATGTTCCTATTAAAAAAAATATCATAGATAGATGGTTATTTCATGCGTATTGGACACCCAAAAGACAAATGGAAAATTAAGGTCACTATGAACTACAAAAAAACAAATAATATTAATAAAAGTTTGTTTAGACCTAAACTTTTCTTTATTTGATATTTTAGCAATTAAATTGCAATTATAATATCAGTATATACACTTGAAAAATTATGTCTCAGGCGGGACTCGAACCTCGACGAGGGGATGCGGGTTCGAGTCCCGCCTAAGACATAATTTTTCAAGTTTATATACTAAACTTTTCTGTTCCGATGTATAATACATCTCGCCCCATAAGTTTAGTTTGTTAGTTAAAGCATAATTTTTTTTTTGCTGTAGACTCACCACCTTTGTAGTAACTAGCTTAGTGTAAACAGGTACTCGAAGTTAGTCTAATGTCTAAGGTCGGTCGGTCGATTGACCCGGATTGACACTAGCCCATATACCCACACCTTGGTGTGGGAAACCGCAATCTCATTATGTCTCAGATCTATTTTAATCGTATACTGTTTCCGATTCTGAAAAACAAGATCATTAAACAACCACACATTTTATGATCAGGGCAAGTGTGTGATGTTGTCACAAGTGACAAATGAAGAATCTAGTAGGTACTTATTTATTATCTATGGATGTTCATCATCATCATCATCACCAGCGTCCGTCTATATTCAAACACACAGGCCTCTCAAAATGAGGATTATCACCACACTTTGCAAGCGGTTGGTGATCGCAGCTTAGACATTAATGAATAGAAGATGCTTATGTTTATTTTTTCCTGGCAGTAATCCTTTAATAGTTTCCTACGACACCCATAAGAAGGGAAGGGTGGTGCTATATTTTTGACGTGCTGGCATAACACATCACTATGTGTTGCCACATTTATTTATTTACTGACCATGACGGAACTCACTATTTTTTTCCACTTCAAGCTTGACAAACGTTATAAATTACAATGACATTTTTCTTTTTAATTCCATTGCCGCGTCCACGCTCAAGGACGGATCGTTATCTCATCTCATCGGTGTTGCCAGAAACACTTTCGGCGACATTATTATCGAAACTTAATACTCCTGTTTGCGGATTAGAGGTATTATTGTAACAATGGGGGATTAGGCCTTTAGAGAGCGAAAGTGGTTCTTGGGATAAAAATGTATGTCAAGGGGCTTAGGCAAAGATTTTTTCAGTTATAAAGTGAAGTAGTTCTCCTTGAGGTAATTTGTATAGTAAAAATTGTGTCAAAAGTAGCAATATAACATAATTTTCGTATTCGTTTTTTGTTAGAGCAAAAGTTTATTATGCAGCTAACGATAGTTACGAAGTATGTTTAGGTACCAGGGGGTAAACGTCTAACCACAAGTTATCCGTGGTCGTTAAAAATAACCATAGGTATAAGCTCGAATTGAATAAACCCATTTTTGCGGTCTATTCAATTCGAGTCATCTACACTTTGCATATACTACTTACGGCCAGTCCCAATAATCTATCTATCTTCAGTTTTGGCATATCGGAGATAGAAAACATCTTCTGTCTCTGATTTTGCCGTCCAGAGAAACAAAGACAAAAGTTGTTTTCTATCTCCGATATGCCAAAACTGAAGATAGATAGATTATTGGGACCGGCCGTTAGAGTTTAGCTAAACATCAAACTAAATTATATACACTGACCGTTCCACAAACAAGTCTTTAACAATCCCCCATCAAAAACCAACGGTAATAAAGAATCATTTCACAAGCCACCACTCAGTGCCGCCTAAGCGCCGGCAGCGCCACGCGCGGCCCATTACTGCACTAATTAAGTACTACGTGTGCACGCGCCATACATAATGCGAGGGTGGATCATGGACTAAGGGACTTTAACTCTTTTGTAACTCAAATTTTAAATAATTGCTTTTATTTAATACTATGATGGATTAGAATCAGGTAAAATATATTTTTAACGCAACATTACGTTTTTAATAAAGTTGTAACTTTCATTTCAAAATAGTAATAAAGTCAAAAATTAAATAATAGATTTCAGAGTTTCTTTTAGCAACAAAAAAACAGAATAGATCCTTTGCAGTCAGGTCTGCAACAACTATTTTTTGCTTCGTTAATGAATGCAATGAAGTTATATTATTGATTTAAACTGTAAACCTTTGAGTGTATTAGTATCTAGTGACTTGTGCAACCGTTAAACGCATTCTGGGCCTTCCACATTAAAATACATAGCTATACTGGCTATACTTATGATGGCTGTTTTTTATTTAACGAAAACTGCCAGAACTACCTATTGCCAAAAAAGTTTGAATATTAACAATGTTTTAAACAACCATAAGCACGGTAAGCGGCATAAAAACTTAACGTAAAAAACTAATCGATATCTGCTACAAAAAGCACCTTTGAAAACTTATAACAATTCTTGATACGCCCTTTCATATTCCCGCCAACTCACACGGGATTATTTTAACAGTGGCCGCGTGCCGTATCGACACTCCACTTCAAATCTATTGTGTTTAAAACAAGCACTTCAGTATACCCTCACATCCTTATTTCATTTAGCGCAAGGGCTAATTTTGCTACAGACCGCCATGATTCATGGAATTGATACTACATTGTCTATGGTTCGGTTGCAAAAAGGTTGCATTGTAACTTGATTCCTTTACCATTTTTCGGATAATTATTTCGAAGTGTAAGATTTAAGAGGCAATTTTGTTTAATATCAGTACTTAAACTTGAAAACTTATGTCTCAGTCGTGCCTCTGCATCTTTATGCATATCGGGCGTGATAAGTAAATTTTTTTTTTCAATTTTAAATACTGATATTTTACTTAATTGCAATAAAGTTGCTAAAATTACATGTAAAGTGATTTTTAAGAATCTCGAAAGGCTGTGTAATCCGTAATATTAACAATGAGTGTATTAACAATCACTATAATAAATTAATCATTTATCACACAAATCAGGGTATAATCGATTGTCATAGAGATCCTGTGGGGAGAAGGAAGAATATCCAACAGCTGCATAATCTGTGGTTTCTAGATTATTGGACATTTAAACTGATTAATTAATTAGTTACCTTAAGTCCACATGTGTATGCCCAGCTGCCCATAATTAAGATAGAAAACCAGAAACTATAAAGGAACCACGAACACCCAGTACCAGAACAACATCGAAAAGTGGTTATCAACATTGACTCGTCCGGGGACCTAACTTAACACGCGGCCTTAGAATTGGCCTCACGCCTATCAAAAGAGAAAGAGCTCATAAGAGAGCTAACAGTCTTTAGAGCTCAGTTTATTTTTTAATACAAGAATTTTATCAGGCTAAGTTACCCCATACCATTTTTCACTGAAGAGGTTTTATTAATGAAACTTATTTTTTCCATTCATCGATGTTAAGGGTCATTACTTCTAAGGGTCTCAGAGTGGTTTACGTAATATGAACTTGCATATTGTTTGTGCTTCTATTAAGTGGTGGAGAGGGATCAGTTCTCACGAATGTTATTGGTAAATTAATAGTTTGGTGATTTAGTGATAAGAATTTTAGTGAGCTTGTGAATGGTTCAAACTGATGTAATTTGATTGGGCTATGCTTTATTTTTTTTTTAAGGAATTGGCTATTATTAAATATTTGAACGCGGGATTTAAAGTTCTTAATTATCATGTTTCTTAAAATTTGTACCATCTTGTAAATTTCTTGTAAGCTTCCCCAAATTTGCCATTGGGTAAAGCCTTAATAGGTATAGGCCACGTGGTACTGGCCTAAAACTGAAAATTAGCCCTTCTTGTATAAAAGGTGTTATAATGTTTTTTTTTGTAATAATAACACTGACAATATTTATTTTCAAATTCCGGAAGGTTATACTGGCCACAGAGTAAAAACACAGGTTGATATATTTTATTTTATCTCCGACATGACCTAGTAAATTACGTACACTTTTGATTTTATTACGGAAGGGTCGAGTTCTATTTAGGTGCGGATGTTAAAAGACTTTATAGTAAATCACGCTTGTTATTAGGGGCTTAGTGTGTGCTGTACTAGTATTTGATTCATAATTTTTCGTTATTTTTTATGAAGAGAAGCTTGTTTTCAAAAATAAATATAAGAAGTGTATGTAGGCCTTTTAAGATCTACTTAACTATAAGAAGTATTAAGAAGTGACGTCAAAAATATTAGGGATTCCCTGAAACAAACACGCAACTACGAGTACCAACGTTTTCGATAGATTTCCGCTACGCGCTACGAAAATTATGCTACATTAACGCCGTAGCACCGTAGCAGCTACCCGTAGTTAAAAATTATCTGCTTTATTTTTAACTATAGCGTTCCGCCCGCTACTAAGAAGCAAAAGAATCGGCTAAACTCTTTCAGTTATATCCCGTTTTTTGCAAATGGTATATTTTCATACTTATAGCAAATTAAACCATTACGCGGAAAGGAACGAGTTAAAGGATAAAAACTAATTTATAAGAGTCGTTTTCAGAGGCTCAAATTCCTTATCAAATTTCATTAAAATAGGCTCATTAGTTTTTGAGTTAAATCGCTATAAACATACATAAATACAATTATTTCCTCTTTGTAATATAGTGTAGATGTATATTATGATTAGTCATAGTTATATTTTATGATTAGAGTCTTTTCGCTTCGTTTTATAAAACAAGAAAAAGAACAGATCTACCTAGATGCAAAGCCGAGGCTAGCGTTAGATGAACCATTTTGTCCGCATCTACAATCTTTAGAAATCCTCAAAATATAACTGCAATATTTCCCGTCACAAAAAGCCTAACATGAAAACCGTGTCCCAAAAATACAAGAAAAAAGAAAATGCCAGAACGTCACATCTACACTTACCGAGCACGTAATAAACCTTCAATGATATAAATAAATTCCTGGCTAACTGGTAAGCGCGGCGACAGTGAAAGTTAATTTGAAAATGGAATAAACAGCCCGCCGCCAATGGCGTTCGGGCCCAGGGGACCGCCGGCCAATCACAGCGCGGGGATTTTCGCGCGCTGAATTTTTATTAGCCGAGATAATAACGCCATATTGCGTTCCTTTTTCGTTTTTACGCGCGCTCCGTAATGGGTCGGCTTGGCGATTTTCAACGTTCGTTTTCGATTTTCTTTTCTATTATAGTGTAGGGGTTTTGAGGATCTAAAACAATATAGGGTGAAGATGGAGGTAGATCCGTTTCTTGGAATATTATTTGTAGATTTGTATGAGTTGGTTGAAGAACGGTTGGAAAATAAGTGGAAATGGTTACAATGGATTTTACAGTCGCCCAAATTGCGAAGAAATACCAAATATATTAAACCAAATATACCATTCGAGAGATAATAGATTAGAGCAGCATTAGGGAAAAAAGTTGTTGCTTTTGCAAAGTAACTTATCTTGAAACCACAAGATACACAATTGCGTATTGTTGTCTGAATAATCCGTTTGCCCAACGATTGATAATTATACGATTGGCAGGCTATATAGTATAAACTTTATCAACATAAGACAGAAAAATATCCATTAAAAATATTTTTTTTTAGTTAATTTGATGAGCCGTTTACAGTACAGACGTTTCAATTATGAGACACGTCATAGATTTCATAGATCTTGCTGTGTGTTGCCGGCTTAATATAGAATGGTAGTTCTCTTCTTATACCTACGTTTCGTTAGGCAGTAGCGTCTTCTCTACACCATTGTCAAACACTTTTACCAGCACGCCAGCTACATGTAGGTAGAGATTATTGCGATCTTCGTGGTGGCGTCGTGCTTACATCGATTTTCAAAGTTTTGCCTGCCTTAAACTTTTAGGTTCGATTCCCGGACAGGTCGGTGTAGAAAAAAAGCATTTTTCTTTCTTTTCTTTGGTATGAGTGTTTGTGGTATCGTGCGTTGTTTCTAATTTCAGTAAACATAATATAGTAAATTATCTACTTGTCTGTGTCTACAATATCTGTCGTCAATTCGTCATCTACCAAGATTCGGTGATGATGATAATCTGGTATTTTATATAAATGTAACATAGTTTTATTATTTACCGACTAGCTGACACTCGGAGAGTGCTTTCTAATGAGCACTCATTTAATTTATTTTTCTCTTAGAGCTCTGCTCTTAAAAGCCGGGTAATATAATTTCACTTATTAAAACTGTTCACAAACTTGAAAGCAAAGTTACTGCGGTCGCTTGCTGGGCGGCATTTTTATAAAATACTATGTGACAACAGATTGAAACAAGAACTACCTAAAAGCTATGATTACTCACAGCGCCAAAAACTTGAATAAATTTTATCGTCAAAAATAGTATCTGTTTGGCTCAGTTAGAGGAGCGGTTGAGATAAGTCGTGAGTTCAAATCTTAAGTGACATGAAGAAAGAAAGTTGATAATGCATTTTCTGTCCTGATCACATTTTTAAACAATAAATTTTAAACGGACATATTTTGTTTCAAATTGCAACAAATATTGACGAGAGGAGCAGAAAGCTTTGGTCAAATCATGGTCAAACCAAATAAAATAAACAAAGAAACATAAATACCTAGGTAACATTGAAAATGTTAAGAAAATAAAAAACGGCTTAATGTAGAAAGTTGCCAATACTTTTATTGTTTTTCGAAGTAATCTCCGTCCCTCTCTACACATCGTCGCATTCGATGGAACCACTGAGAAAAGCAGTGGGCCTATTCTTTCTTAGAGGTCTATTCTATGGCATTTTCGTACGTTTTTACCGCATCTTCAGGGCTCGTAAAGCGAATACCTCGAGTTTTATCTTTAGTTCTTGGGAACAGTGAAAGTCGCAGGGCGCTAGGTCAGGACTGTATGGCGGATGACTCATTATCTCGACACCTGCCATAGTCAAATATTCAACGATTGACATACCAGTCTGCAGTAACTGTCCTTCCATCTTCTAGTACAACTGTCGCGAAATGACCTTTCCGACCAAAGAATGAGGCAATCATCTTTTTTCCTTGACTTCTTCCTTTCTTTACCTTAGTTGGCCGATCCTCAAAAGGAAACACCCACTGAACTGATTGTCTTTAGGTATCGGGTTCGTAGCAATATATCCAGCTTTCATCACCTGTGACGATGTCAAATACAGCATTTGAGTCACCGCCGTTGAACTTACCTAACATTTGGCGACACCAGTCCATGCGAAGGTGTTTCTGGTCGTCGGTTAAAGTATGGGGAATCCATCTGGTACAAAGCTTCCTGACGCCTAAATGTTCGTGTAATATTTTTTGAACTTGACTCTCATACCAATGCTTAGGCTTGTCCGTATCTGCTGATAGTTCACTCTCTTAATTTTCTCTATCATGCGTCGCACAGCACTGATGTTATAAACGCAGATCATCATTGAGATTGCTACGTCCATGCTTAAGAGCACTCTCACCGTTTTGAACGAATCTCTAAGATTTTGGACGCCTTATTGACTACCTTATAAAACTTCTAGAAGAAAATTAATAACTGCGAAATATAGGCCAATCTTTGGTATTGACGTTTAATGAAACACAATTGCTAAAACTAACTTGCTTTATTCTCAGTGCCACATCTCCCACAACCATTTTACTGAAAACTTGCCGCAGACTTAATTTCAAAGACCTGTATCTATTAATAATGCTAATATATTAAGCCTAAAAAATGTAGCAATTATTGGGCACATGTTTTTGTTGTCATTTAATGCAACAGATTTTACAATTTCATTACCATTAATGAGAAAAAAGATATATAATTTGTGCAAATTTTTATGATTAGCGCCTTTATTTTATCGTGATTAGTGTAAACCACTACATACAATTACACAGTAAAACCTAACAAAAAATTATCCCAAAATAAACAATGTGCCTTCTACAATTTGATTTAAATAGTTAATTTTGCAAATATTTTGATTAATTTATCAATATATTGATCTGAACATTAGTATAAATTACAATGCGCAAGCAAGCAGCGATTAGAACGGCGCGAGCGCCCGTACAGGTAGGACCTGTGCCATTTTCTTCCGCGTTCTGCTCTCGCAGCGTAAATTGATGACTATACTGCGACCAAATACTTTTGATCCGCTTTTAGTTTCGCTTCGAAATGTAAGATTTGCTCATTATGAATTACTATCGTTGCTTGTGTTTGTTTTTTCCAGCAGTGGGTCGCAAGGATGCCGTATACCATATTATTAAATTAAAGAAAACGTAATAACACTACAGCCTTAAAAAAAACACAAATTTAGTTGAATACAATCATTATTTGTTTTCAATTTAGCAAAAGTACATCGCCTGACATTGCAACATTATGAAGACACGAAACAAATCTAATGATGGAGCTAGAGACTGATTATAGGAACTTTGAAATAAAACGATGCAACGTTATCGAATTCGGGCTTGTATTGGATGATTTGTTAAATGTACTCTATTTCCAATGTCATTGATATATTTTCCTATTAAAAGTGAATATTTCCATGGTTGTCTATTTTGTCTCCTAAGATATGAATTCAAATTCGGCCCGCTCCGAGCGGGAGGCGCCGGCAGCGGCGTCGCAGGCACGCCGGCCTCACACACGGCCTCTTCCAGCTGTTGGCGGTGTGGAAGGCCCCATGCTGCTGATAAGTGTCAGTTTAAAAACTATAGTTGTGATGAGTGCAATAAAAAAGGACATCTTAAGGTGATGTGTAAAAAGGTGAGCGCTAGTGCCGGGAGACAAAACTACGTAAGTGATGATTCGGAAGATGGTATGTTCAACATCGAAGTAGTGGCGCAAGGTAAAAATAAACCGTTTTTTATTGACGTTTTAATAGATGGTAAAATAATTAAATGTGAAGTCGACACAGGTAGCCGTATATCGGCAATCAGTGAAAGATTATATCAAACTAGGTTTTTTGATAAAAAGATCCATTCAGATAATTTAATTTTACGTAGTTACTCGGGTTCACGGATTTTGTCCCTAGGTTATATAGAGTATAAGTTTAGGTGATATTAATAAAAAACTTTTACGATTATATATTATTAGAGATGGAGCAAGACCTTTACTTGGCCGGGAATGGATGAATGCTTTAAATATGAAACAAATAAACCTCAATATAATCTCGGATGACAAATTCGTAGATCAAATAGTCATAGATTTTCCTGAAGTTTTTTGTGAAAAACTAGGTACTTGTAAACAAGAGATTCAACTACAACTGACCGATAGGGAACCGGTTTACTACCGAGCGCGGCCGATACCTTTAGCCCTTCGTGGGCGAGTCGAACGGGAGCTCATGCGTCTTGAAGCCGATGGCACTATTTATCGAATAGACTATTCGGATTACGGAACTCCTATAGTCCCGGTAGTAAAGAGAAATGGGGATATTCGCATTTGTGGCGACTACAAAGTCACAATAAATCCTAAACTTAAACGTGCTTACTATCCGTTGCCTCGTATTGACGAGTTGTTTGCAAATTTAAGTGGTGGGGAGAAGTATACAAAATTAGACCTTAAACACGCGTACGAACAATGTTTACTATCCTCTGACTCACAACCATTAACAGCTATTACTACTCACATGGGAACGTTTGTATATAAACGCACTCCATACGGTCTATCTTGTATACCCGAGAAATTTCAAAAAATTATGGAAGAAACCCTTCGGGGAATACCAGGCTGTGTGGTCTTTTTAGATGATATCTGTGTCACGGGTTTTGATACCAGCAGCCATGTTAAAAATTTGAGAGCAGTACTGGAGAGATTACGTAATATGGGGCTTACAATAAAGGCAAGTAAATGCAAATTTTTACAAGATAGTGTCGCATATTTAGGCTTTATTATAAATAAAGACGGATTACGTCCAGATACCACAAAACTACAGGCAATCGCTAACGCGCCGAAGCCACGTGACGTTACACAACTTAAAAGTTTTCTAGGTATGCTCAACTATTACGGCCGTTTCATACCAAACTTGAGCACTTTGCTGCATCCATTACACCACTTGCTCAGGAAAGACGTCGCTTGGGAATGGAACACCGACTGTGATCGGGCATTCACCAAGGCGAAGAACACACTTATAAGTCAGCGCGTGTTGGCACACTATGAGGAAGGTCGCGAGTTGATATTGTCAGTTGATAGTAGTGCATACGGCATTGGAGCAGTCCTCGCGCATCAGTACGCGGAAGGCAGCGAGCGCCCCGTGAGCTGTGTGTCGCGCACACTCAATGCGTCGGAGCGTAACTACAGCCAGTTAGATAAAGAAGCCCTGGCGATTCTTTTCGGTGTGACCAAGCACCACCAATACTTGTATGGCAGGCGTTTTGTGTTGCGCACGGACCACAAACCTCTGTCTTATATCTTTGGAGAAAAGGGCGGCATTCCGCAGACCGTAGCGAGTCGCCTCCAGCGTTGGGCAGCACGGTTGGCCGCATATGATTTCTCTATACAATTCATCCGATCGGCGGAAAACGGTCCGGCCGATGCTTTATCACGCTTACCATTGCCTACGATTGCCCCCGAGAATGCGTTTCAGAGGGAGGTGGACTATCTAAACGTGGTGGGTGAGGATATGCCAGTTAATTTTAAAGATATTGCCAGGGAAACTAACCGGGACCCGATTTTGTGTAGGATTGCGGGATACGTGACGTTTGGCTGGCCATCGAGGGCGAATTGTGACGACGAAAAACCTTACTTCGATAGAAAACCAGATCTTATTTTCAACTAAGGATGCTTAATTTACAAATACAGAATTGCAATTCCGCTAATTTTGCGTCACAAACTTTTGAAAGAAATTCATGAAGGGCACCTGGGCATTAATAAAATGAAAAGCTTATCTCGGAGTTACATATATTGGCCAAATTTAGACAAAGACATCGAAGAAGTGTGTAGAGGTTGCGAAGCTTACCGGTCGGTGCGCGACGCGCCGCCGCGGGCGCAGCTGCACCCGTGGGAGTTCCCGCTGCACCCGTGGCAGCGCGTGCACGCAGACTTTGCGGACTGCGCGGGCACGCGGTACCTCATCCTGGTAGACGCCCACTCTAAGTGGATCGAGGCAGTAGCTATGAGGGGCACCGACGCTCGATCAACAATTCAAGCCCTGAGGAACATTTTTGCGCAGTTTGGCTTACCGTCGCAACTCGTGACCGACAACGGACCACCATTTTCCTCAGCACAATTTAAATCATACTGCATTCAAAATGTGATTAGACATGTAACTTCGGCTCCTTATAGACCACAAGGAAACGGTGCGGCTGAAAATGCCGTCAAAACTGTTAAAAAAGCCATTAAGAGGGCATTATACGAAGGTGAAAATGTACCTTCAGCACTCAGTAAATTTCTTCTTCAATATCGAAACTGTGAACACGCGACAACTGGTATCTCACCAGCGGTCTCGCTGCAAGGGCGGCGGCTACGGAGCCGGCTCGATGCGTTGCGACCTGATGTCGCAGCCGTGGTTCGTGCCGATCAGGAACGGCGTACGGCACGAGATACGGGAACCCAACGACATTTTGCAGTAGGAGATAAGGTAATAACTCGCGATTACTCGGTAAGGGGGGACAAGTGGGCTGAAGGTAAAGTTTCTAAGGTGACAGGACCGGTTTCCTATAAGGTTGCGGTAGGTAATGTAGAATGGCGTAGACATGTCGACCAAATTGTTTCTGTAGAAAATAAAAACCGATATTCATTGTCTCGGGTTAGCATTGGGCCTAATAATGTTAATAATCGGCCAGGGGAAGAGGAACTGGCAAGTGAAAAGTGGGAAGACGCAACCGGTGGCGAGCCCGACGCAGTCCCCGCCGCGGCGGACACGGCCGAGCCGGGCGCGGAGAGCGCGGCCCAAACACCACGCGCGCCAGAGTCACCGGGCGCGCCGCCGGGTGCGTCAGCTCGGGCACTGCGTGCATACAACCGGGACAAGCGATCCCAGCTTAATATTGTATTAGAATAAGTTTAGAGTAAGTCAGTATATTATAAGAATAAGTGTGGAGAGATGGTACGATGTTGTGGCGCCACCTGTCGGCGCAACCTTTTACTCGTTTAAATGTTATGAGCTAATAAAGTCAGTCTGTTGTAAACCCGCGTTTCATTTACGTCACAGTTTCTAATTTTCATAAAAAATAATGTCTCTTTATTAGCGACTTACTCGTACTTTAGGATCAAACTAATGTCTGACGTTATCCACATTTAATCATAATTATTTATTTTCATATTTATTGGATACATAATGTTTACATTTAGGTGTTTTAAGATCATTATTGCCATTCAGGGCCCATAACAACACCAGAAATTAAGACAGAAGAGGGCCATTGTATTTATTAAAAAAAAGTTTAATTCAATAAATTAAGGCGTATATATATCCATAGGGAAAGTATGATATATCTAAGAGTTAGTAAATACGCAGCCGATCTCGTTTCGTTAAAAAGAAACTGTCTGAGAGCTGGTCGGCAGATAATTGTGCGAAATGCTCACGGTGGATCGCAGTGGACGCGCTGGCTGATTTTTGTCTTTAAATATCAATGCTTTTGGATACTTAAGTAATAAGAATAAAAGCAGTAAGTAAACATCGCAACGAATTTAGGTTTTAACACTCAACATAAAACTTTTTTAATAGGTTATACACGACTAACTCTTAGAAAAATAAATAATTTAGGTCTTGAAACTTGAACGCGTCATATTTCGGAAACGGAAAAATACTTTTTAACGACCTATCTAACAGCCCATCGTGTCATATAAAAAAAAACTACTAAGGTGAAAAAAAGTTGCATTGAAAACAAAATAAATAATTAACCTTTTTAGGGTTCCGTACCCAAAGGGTAAAAACGGGACCCTATTACTAAGACTTCGCTGTCTATCCGTCTGTCCGTCTGTCCGTCGCTCTGTCACCAGGCTGTATCTCAAGAGCTGCAATAGCTAGGCAGTTGAAATTTTCACAAATTGTGTATTTCTGTTGCCGCAATAACAACAAATACTAAAAACAAAATAAAATAAATATTTAATACTCCCATACAACAAACCCGTTTTTTTGGCCTTTTTGGTACGGAACCCTTCGTGCGCGAGTCCGACTCGCACTTAGCCGGTTGTTTTAAACTTCTTGCTACCATTTCATCGGCGTGATTAATATACTTTTTTTAGCAAATTTATTTATTTCTGTTAAAATTTAATAAGCTTTAACGTCTCAAACAGATGAATAGATTGATGATGACATACGGATGGGTACTTACAGTGAAGCACTTAAGGGTGGTGGGATCTACCTCCTAGTGATCCACCCTGGGCAACGGCATCTTTGGTTTTCTAACCAATGATGACGGCTAATAGATCCCTCTGCGGTGGTAGTCATCGTGAGAGGCCGCCTGGATGCTACCACCCTCCTGCCGGAGTCCAGCGCCAAACAGTTGTTCTGTGTTCCGCTGGTGTGTGGGAGAACCAGAGCTTGCTTTTTCTTAGGCTTCTTCTTAACTGTATAGTGAAGTATGTAGTCAAGAGCAAGCCCATTATTTATAAAAAAAGCATAGGTTTTCTTACTGATTTTCAAACCATAAAAAAATGAGTATCTGTGTATGTGTATGTGTGTGTGTGATCTCACTCTCATAACTTTTGTTATACTAACGCACGAATATTCAACTTAAATTGCTGGCAGTTGCATCTCTTCATCTGTGGTTCGAAAATAGAACGGGAAGTAATCTCGACGGCCATTGTTTTGCGTGTGTCGAGCCACGGATTGGAAACAACTTGCATTGACACTTGAGGAATGCTGATTAAGGCCTCTTGAAGAAGAAGTTTGTTTTCTTGTTTGTGTCGACAACTAGCGCGTATTACAGATGTTCTATACATTGTATGAGCTGATGTCAGCACGTCATCTTTTATAGAAAACTAGGTGTTGTCCCACCTTTATGCGCATGGAATATGATGCTATCATACTAGAACCGTAGGCTTTTTTCGGGATTAAAATTTACCTACGACCAGCAACCCTTGCGAATTACATGAAAAATAACCTAAAAATCGGTTAATAATTCGTTTCGGAGGAGTTCGATGACAAACACTGCTACGAGATTTTTATATTTTTGACTAGCTACGAATAGCTCGTTTAAGAATCTGATATTATCCTACAGGAACCGTACTTTTTTTCAGGATAAAAATATAGTTCCCGACCTATTATCAGACCTACTGTATGGTAGGTAGGTACAATAATGTTACAAGAATCGGTCGCGCCGTTTTGGACGAGTTCGGTAACAAACACTGTGACACGCAAATTTTATATACATATTAGATGTCTAAGTTCTGCCTTGCCTCAAAATTGATAAGAGTCCCCCTTAAAAAATTGGAGGTACATGTAATCAAAGACATTGAAGGAACTCCGCTGGATTACACAAACTTTTATTGGTAGCTCCACAGAACAGACAATATCTGTTGGTAGCTCGATGGTTTGTGGTTTAAATACCGGGCCAAGATCTCGGGGTCCCGGGTTCGATTTCCGGGTTGGTCAACAATAAGTTTTGAATTTTCGAACATTGCTTGGGTTTGTGATCACCAACACGCATTTGGCAAGTATTATTAAGTATTATTTAAGTTGTGTGTTCGAATTCCATCCAAAGAAGTCGAAATTTATTTTCTAGAAATAGTATTTTCAATTTGGAAAATTACACTTTGTGTAAAAGTAGTACCACTTTACTTTACCAGGTGTCCACGCAATACAATTGCTTATTGAGAGATAAGACAAAAAAAGGATGATCATTAAATCCCTCAAAGTAGAAAAAGATTTTAATGTTTACAATTACCTAATCTTAGAAAACACTTCCAAATGAGTAAAATGTAGTATCAAAGGCCTCCATCATAAACAAACAAGTAATTTGTCAAATCCATTAAAATCTCTTGAATCATTTCGGTGTTTTTAGATTCAACTACCAAAATTACCCCTATCCAATCCCAACATTTTGGTCAAGTTAATTTCTTAAGAAATGAACCTAAACGATCTTGAGAAGTTAATTTGTAAAACCAAGTTTTATCAGCCTTGCATCTCTTTATGAGTCGGACCCCGTCCTCTTTACTCTTTGAAAGCGGCCGTCATGCCAATTTCTTAATTCAAATTTTCGAATCGGAGGGAGCGAATTTTAAACTTGCAATCGTTGTCCAGTGTTTTGGTAGACACAAAAAATTTTAGAAATGATAATAATGAACAAATATTTTAATAATTTAAAAGAAATTGAAATACCTACTGCTATTATAAAGATCTTTTTTTTAATCTTTTTTAATGGCAATGCCAATAACTAAACTTGCGGATTCTAAATTGCTACAAATTTGGGTCTATGGATGTGATAGAAGTTACCGTCACAGTTTAAATTACTTTAAAAAACTATATTATTGAATTTAATGAAAAGCTGTTATCATAGGAAACAGGGCCAAGATGTCTATATGCCTTTGTACTATTAATGGTAAGGTTAATTTTAAAAGCGATGAGAAAATTAGTTACATTTTTTTATATACCGAAATCTGTTTTTATCTAGGTCTACAACTTGAATATAGATTTGGAATTCTAATGATGATTTTAGTTGATGTGCCGTGTAATCACAGTAAAACTCATTAAATATTTGTGTTCATAATGCAGATTTTGTAAAAATATCTTCTCAAATACTGGCCCCCAATTCCGCTAATTTACAAATGGCTCAATAGAATAGCAATGGCATCGCAATTGTATATTTTAGCACATTTAATATGGTAGTAATGTAATATGAATATACATTGAAATGAAAATATGTTTACGGATTATAGAACGCGTTTATTTAACTCGTTAATTTAATTTTCGCGCGTTAAATCAAAAATAAATGCGTTCTATGATCCGTCAACATATCTTTCATTTCAATAGGTATCTTCTCAAATCTCTTGCTTTAGTAAGTATTAAATATTTGCGATTTTAGTCTGCATATAACCTTTAAAATTCTGTAACTAATTGAGTTACATTATGCATTCCATATTTACTCAAAACTTCTTAAAGTAATTTAGATGAAACTCAACAGGCTCCTTTTGTAAAGCCTTGAAAAGTTTGTTTTAAATGAATTTAAATTAGGAATAACGTGAAAGGGGCGGGGCATACGGCATTATTATTAAAATTATATTTTCGAATGAATTGAATAATCAAAGTCAAATCATTGCACAGAAAATAATGTGGTTACCAACATTATTTTCTGTGCAATGACAGAACTAGTTTTAGACAATTTTAATATCGTACATGTCTTGCACGTCTTTGATCTTGCAGTAAACCAGTATAATATTTATTTTACCAAGGAATGAAATCAAATCTTTATGAACGGTTCACTCAAAGAGAAAAAGTCTTTAAATAAGGTATAATCGTAAATGCGAGCCAATTTGCGACGCAAATAAAAACATTATTCAAGAAAGTCTGCAATAATAATCCGGCATGATCCCCACTAATGCCGCCTCTGGGGGCAGGGGGCAGCCCCCTTTTGGGGGTTGGGTATGATTCAACATTTAAATGTTAAGCAACGCCCGGCCAAATTTGCGGGAGACAACATCTTAGCGAATACGGTAAGGTACAGTTCTGTACACAAGTGATTTGTATAAAAAGAATGAGTAAATTTACAAGACGCAATTTCAATTTAAATGGAATCAACTAAGTAGTAAAATAAAATCATTATTTATTCGGTTTTTTTACTGTAAGTTAAACATAGAAAGCGCATAAAAAAAACAATTCTCCATGCTAAAGCTATTATGACGTACGGGAAAAATACTTATATTATTTTGCATATATTGGTGCTACAGTAAAATTTGTAGTAATTTATCACTTACAAAATCCCTGACAGATAACCTAATTAATAGATCCAATCACACCCACACTATATCTTCATCAATATCACCCCACATCAGATTACTACTGGATTATAGCCTTTAAGAAGGTTTCAGCCTATAGGTATCTCCATGCTTGGCAGGCAGGGTTGTGATCAAAATTTGGCCAAAGGTGAACACGCCAATGCAATCTTCTTCTGTAGTAGTATTTGTTAAAAAAAAATTAATAACAACAAAATCCAAAACTGAACCGAATATGACTATCACAAAACTTGTTCAGTCAGTATCATTAGTTACTCAATACTTAAGAATCGCAATAATTATAAAAAACATAATGCAACGCGAAAGTCTAAAATCCTACTTTATGTCAAAGAAACATGTTTGTTTGTTTACAAGAGATTTCTTAGGAGAATGCCGAATGGACATTACTACTTCAATATGGTACTTACTAAATTTTTAAGTCACTAGGCTGCCATAGTATGGTAAATTTGTGAGTACAGACAATCACATTTTATCAATAATCGGACCCTTAACTGCATTAAGTAGACTTCTTGATCAATGGGTATCGTAAGAGGCGAATACTGTTGAATATAGTCGAGTAGCATCTTCAATCTTCTTCAACATTGGTCAAAGAACGTAAAATCAGCCTACATACCTAAGTTTATACTTATGTAGGCTGATTATGAGGAAGCAGATTAATTTAACAACTTTTGTACTCGCCTGTACCGCATATTGTAACTTAGCTACACCTTTGAGATTCTTCTAAAGAGCATGAATAAACTCTTACACTATGACTGGTAAGTCTTGATCCGTTTAATCAAGGCGGTTCAATTATAAAACTTTTTCACTCGGTATCTCAGCTTAGGCACTCAGCCTTCAAGGCGGTTGATTGCTAGTTATTAAAATACAGCAAGTAAACCTCTGCTTTGTATAACTTAAAACAAAAATAATTTTAATCACACATTCACATTGTAAGAGTAATACCTAAAGGACTGACATGCTCACATTAATCGATGGCGTCATTTGCTTGTCGCTTATAATACGAGTGTCACATAATGTGATGACTATTTCTTAAAACGAGAGAAATTTTGATAATTTAAAGAAATTTTACAATTTTACGTAAAAAAGGAAACCTTTAATTTACAATTAAAAAATCCAAAGTATCAAAATCTTTTAGCCGGCGTACAAAAGCGATCTCAAATGAAGGCGAGTCCCCGAAATAAATAAAGTTGTTGAGAGACTCGCTAATTACGCGCACTCGCGCCACGCTTAATGTTTTAACGACGACTTTACACTCGTCTGCACTAGCCGCCGCCTCCTGACTTCTGTCGTTATCGTAAACTGTTTGGTAAATTATTTAAAAAAACGTATCTGTATTAAAGTTCAGTTAGACATCATCAATGGCCTTTAGAAAATCGTCACTCCAACTATCTGGAAAGTGTCCTACTCTGCACTTGCCGGGTCGGGCTCTTTTCCATTATCGCTACCGCCAGCGGTTTTTCGACTATGGCCAGCCCTCTGTCACTTCAGTTTGCTAACTTCCTGTGCTATGTCGATCCTATCAACTTTGGTTCTCTATAGGATAAATGTGTTACAACGTGAATTTTGTTTTCCTAGAAACTCCCAGCATAGCTATAGTTCCATAGCTCGCTGAGCGATTTTAAACTTGTGAATCGCACTGTGTGCAGAGGTAATTATGTTTCGGACAAGCCTATTTGATGGCGGTCTTTTGAAATACGATTTGTTGCCCGCGACATTAAAAGCGGATTTTTTGAAATCATTTAGTTTTACTTTAAATCAAAAACGGTTTTTGAAAGTTTTATCATAATCTGATCTATGGTTTAAGAGAACATAGATGTCAATCAACGGTAGAATCTGATCAGTGTAACATACACTGACACTACTGTAACAAGCAAACAAACATTTATATAAAGAAGATAAGGGAGATTCGAACTTGCCCATTAATGGTTTTGTACAATTTTATAGAGACATGTATTAAAAAAGTTCTAAGTTCTAAGTTTTTCCCAAAATTCTGTTTATGATTTGAATTCAAATGTTTAGTTTTTCTCGCGTGACCTGAGTATAAAGCGGTCTTACTTGCCAATCAAGAAAATAACCTATCAATTTTGATTCTCTTGAAATATACTTTTTTGCAGCATAAGTATAAATGTTTTTAACGTTAACATAGAATTTAGGTTTTGTCACAGCTTTTAATTACAACTCGGTTTTACAGATAAACGGTCTTGAGGGACAAACGGACGGACGGATGGACGGACGGTCGAACGGACAACAAAGTGATATAAGGGTTCCGTATTTTTCCTTTTGAGTTCCAATACTGAAAAATAAAAACGTCATAATATTTTTGACCCCAATGTTAATGCAATAGCGATGTCAAATATTTTATATCAGCATTTTGATCATTTTTATTTATATAGGAGTAAAGTAACGGCCTACAATCAACCCACTGCACAAAAGACTCCAATCATTGAATTTATTTAATGTTACCATAACAATGATGGTCACGTTTGCCAAATGCGTGTTAGTGATCTGATCACAAACCCAAGCAATGATCGAAAATTCAAAACTTTTATGGCCCGACCCGGGGATCAAAGTCTGAACCCTGAGTTCTTGCCCCGATAGTCAAACAAACCACTATCCCAACTATTTTGTATGAATTAATTTGATTTCAGAATTTTTTTTAGAGCGTAAAGTTAAACTTTGCTATAGTATGGATTTATTAGTGATGTAACGTGTTCATTTCCTCACAGTATGAACTTAATTTCAATAAACTGACAAAGACAACTTTACTACTTACCAAACCAACAGTGGGTACCTATATTAGACTAAAGAGACACGATATTCCAAACCTTAGCAAAAGATTCTGATATAAATAAAAGCATCACAACCAAGGGAGGAGTCGCTGGACAAACCCCTTCTAACAAAAACATTTACTCGTGAGAATTTATCCACCAAATGACCGGCCTACTGTTATCCCTCGATCGTGAGTTATTCCAGACACAATTGAAATCAATTGTTATGAGGAGGATTAAGGAACAGATTGCCAAGTTGCAGAAAAACAAAAAAAAACTTTACCAAACAAGAAATTACTGACAATTATGGAGTACCGATTCAAAATTGTTGACTTATTTTTCGTTTTACAACGGTATGAAAAAAAAAATTTTTAATTTTGATTATGTAGGTACTTTTAATGTCGATGATTTTGTTGGTTCGATGTGACTAATGGGTATTTTCCAGTGTCGTTTTTAGGGTTTTTATTCTTAAATTGAAACTAAATTGAATATATACCATATCCCAAGAATCAATCACTTTAAGCTTCGAATGTTATTTTCTAAACCGTAGACAAGGATGGAACGTTCCATTCCACGCGAGGTAATGCGCGGAGAAAATCTGAGGTGGATGGCGTTCCCGTGTATCGAAACACAGGCGTTGTCACGAACCACTGATCCATTTCCAAATCCATCAGTCTAAATTCGAATCGCGTCAGGATTTCAGAGACCTGGATGTGGATAAATATTGTTTAGATGTGGCTTTTACAAAATGGTGCTGTGTTTCCTATATTTTAGAGCCAAATAGTATTTTCATTACTTTCACCACTTTATGCTCACTGCAAATAAAGCACCATCAAAAAATAAATGAGGAAAGAACCATCTCTAATAAAATACATAATTTATAAAGCATATTATAAAATTTTGTACTAATTAAAGATTTTTCTTTTCGATGGTAAAACGAATAGATTGTACAGTACGTCTACTTGCATTTAATAATTGGTATAAGTATTATGAAAAATCTAAGTAAGCTACGTTACAATTGGATGGATTGATTTGTATTGCAGTAGGTAAAGAATACCTTATACTCTCATTAAGTTATCTTCCGACATACTAAATAGTAGTAATAAGAAGTAATTTTCAAAAAAAATTCAAAAACATTTAATCTCTAATCTTCCTTGATCTAACAATTTATTGTTAGCTGCATTTTATTGATAGTAACATTTTGTTGTAATCAATATTTTATTTATGTTATTTAATTTAATATAGAAATGAATAATAGGAAAAAATATTAAGCATTATGTAATTTTAAATTCTGAGTGTAACTATGTACTCGCAGTCAAACCTTTTTAAAGCCCTATAATATGTAGAGTAGAGTATGTGGGATGTTGAGGGGCGAACCACCATCTTCCGCCCCAAGCCAACCTCACCTGCACGCGGTGCATCCTGCTAGACGACGAACGAGGCTCTGGCGATTGACCGACCGATGGCGGTATAACCATCCAACGGAAGGCGTAGTTAAGTGTACCGGCCGGTGACGGGCAGCAGCGTCATCGGTGCAAGAAGCTACGCTCTGCGATCGCCAACCCGTCTGCCCAGCGTGGCGATTATGGGCATAACCTCCTATGCAGACGCACAAAAAGCCACGGCCCCCAGTTCCCGGCGGTCCCGCTATTCCTGGTCATGGTGGCGACCACGGTTACGGCGGGACGGGGGGTGCGAAGAATCTCCGGGTTACGGGAGGCCACCAAAAACAACTGACCCTGGCGACGTACAACGGACGCACGCTACGGCTAGACTCGCATCTGGCTCAACTTGAGGTGGAACTTGGGAAGATTAGGTGGCATATCAGTCGAACAGGGTAGCGTACCTTATTGCTCACTAAGAGGTATAGCCTCAAGGTGGTTTAAGCGTACACACCGACCTCGAAACACTCGGACGAAGAGGTGGAAGATATGTTTGATGACATATCAAAGGCCCTCCACTTCACCACTAAGACTCACTACAGCGTTGTTATGGGGGACTTCAACGCTAAAGTGGGTGTACAGAATTGCAACGAATCGGTAGTAGGATCCCATGGATTTGGATGCAGAAACCATAGGGGGCAAATGCTTGTCAACTTCCTCGAACGGGAGGGGCTCTTCTTGATGAACTCCTTCTTCAAGAAACAGCCCCAAAGGAAGTGGACGTGGCAAAGCCCCGACACTATGACGAAAATGAGATTGACTTCATCATGACCAACAAGAAGCATATATTCAGAGACGTCTCCGTGATTAACAGGTTTAATACCGGAAGCGATCACCGACTCGTTCGAGGCTCTCTGAATATCGATTTTAAGGCTGAACGTGTCCGTCTGATGAAGTCAAGGCTCCTACTTTGCTCCAAACCATGATAGGATCAGAAACGTTCCAGTCAAACCTGGAAAACCGACTCGCTGCCGTGGAAACCACAACAGACGTAAACCAGAACCTCGAAAATGTGGTTCGGATCCTCAGGGAAGAAGGTACGAGATTTTGTGAAATGCAGCGTAAGAGCAGGAAGTCAAAGCTTTCGGAAGGAACGTTAGGGCTGATTAAGGAACGACGTGAAAACCGACCCGTTACTTTGTCAGGAAAGCGCGCTCTAAACCGAGAGATAAGTAAGCTCGTACGACACGACCTCCGTTGCTCCAATATTCTTGCGATTGAAAGAGCGATCGAACAAAATCGTGGGTCGAAAGTGTTCGTACAATCTCTTGGAAGAAGCCACCTGACGAAACTGACCACAGCAAGTGGAGAAGTCGTTGCTTTGAAGCCAGCAGTCCTTTCCGAAGTAGAACGCTTCTATGGCCGGTTATACGCTTCGCATGCATCTCGACCTGATCCCGAAAATGAGGACCCTAGAGCCGCGTTAACACGCCACTACACTCAAGACCTGCCAGAAGTCAGCATTGACGAAATCAGGATGGCTCTTAAACAGCTGAAAAATGGAAAAGCCCCTGGAGAGGATGGCGTTACAACAGAGTTGCTAAAGGCTAGAGGTAAACCCGTACTGAGGGAGCTTCAAAAGCTTTTTAACGCTGTCCTGTTTGAAAGGAGAACTCCGGAGGCGTGGAGTAGGAGTGTTGTCGTCCTGTTCTTCAAAAAAGGAGATAAGACCCTGCTGAAGAACTATCGACCCATTTCCCTTCTAAGCCACGTCTATAAGCTGTTTTCAAGAGTCGTCATGAACCGCCTTGCGCGAAGACTTGATGAATTCCAACCACCGGAACAGGCTGGATTTCGGAGCGGATACGGCACCATAGACCACATCCACACAGTGCGGCAGATTATACAGAAGACCGAAGAGTACAATCAGCCCTTGTGTCTAGCATTCGTGGACTATGAGAAAGCCTTCGACTCGATAGAGATCTGGTCCGTTCTGGAGTCCCTGCAGCGTTGACAAGTAGATTGGCGGTACGTGCAAGTGATGAGATGTCTCTACGAAGCCGCCACCATGTCCGTCCAAGTACAGAATCAGCAAACAAAACCTATACCGTTGCATCGAGGAGTGAGACAAGGGGACGTATTTTCCCCGAAATTGTTCACAAATGCAATGGAGGGTATGTTCAAAACGCTGCACTGGAAAGAACGAGGCATCAACATCAATGGCGAATACATCTCTCACTTGCGATTTGCAGACGACATCGTCATTATGGCAGAAACGCTGCAGGACCTACAACAGATGCTGAATGACCTGGCTGACTCTTCTGTGCGCATCGGCTTGCGAATGAACCTGGATAAAACCAAGGTTATGTTCAATGAACATGTACTACCGCAACCGATTGCGATGCACGGCGCCGTCCTCGCAGTTATTCTCCTCGAAGAAGAAATACGTATACCTCGGGCAGACATTGCAGTTAGGTAGAAACAACTTTGAGGATGAGGTGAACAGAAGAATTCAGTTGGGTTGGGCAGCATTTGGGAAACTACGTCGAGTCTTCTCATCGTCGATCCCACAATGCCTCAAGACGAAAGTCTTCAATCAGTGCGTCCTACCCATCATGACATACGGAGCCGAAACGTGGACACTGACGGTACGGCTAGTCCACAAGTTCAAAGTCGCTCAGCGGGCTATGGAAAGAGCTATGCTCGGAGTTTCTCTTAGGGATATAATCAGAAATGAGGTGATCCGGCAGAGAACTAAAGTTACCGACATAGCCCACCGGATTAGCAAGCTGAAGTGGCAGTGGGCTGGCCATATTAGCCACAGAACCGACAACCGCTGGGGTAAACGAGTTCTTGAGTGGAGACCTCGTCTCGGCAAACGTAGTGTAGGACGCCCTCAGGCTAGGTGGAGTGATGATTTGCGCAAGGTGGCTGGCAGGAGCTGGATGCGAGAAGCCGAGGATCAACCTAAGTGGCGTGCAATTGGAGAGGCCTATGTTCAGCAGTGGACTGTGATAGGCTGATGATGATGATGATGATGATTTAATATTCGGAAGACCAACAGCTAATGCAACATAAAAAACAATAACAGATAGGTATCAGAAAGCCAATAACAGGTCCTCGCAATAACCCAATATCGTTTGTATCCACTTTCTGCAATAGTCCTGCACTAACCGGGGGTTGTCCTTGGGTGTACTTGTATAGTGCGCACAGGGATAATCGTCGGTTGGTGTTACATCATTTAGATAAATGTTGTCTAACAGGCCTCTGCGAGTTGGCTTTGGCCCCTCGTACGCCTTACAAAGGTCCGGGACTTCATAGTCCCGTGATAGGAAATGACAAACATAGTAATAAATATTTTAGACATGCCTCACTAAGCCACACAGAGCCATCTAGTCCCAAATTAAGCTACTATTAAGTACCCTGTCGTATGGGGTACTAGACAACCGATAAACTTAATTATATACTTTTTTTTGTAAATACATACTTATAATACATAGAAAACACCCAGACCAGTACAAACAGACATGTTCATGTACAAAAATATTTGTACTGTGCGGGGATCGAACCCGCGACCCATGGCTCAGAAGCAGCGTTTACTACCGCTGATCCAAATGGTCGTCAAATGAATGTTCGCTAGTACATAACCTCCGATAATTTTATTAAGCGGTCACTTTAGTAAGCTTGTAAATAATCTTGTCCAAAATTATTCTCAAAAATTAATCTTATCTGCCGACAAATTAACTTGGACTGGAATACCTATACGCAATATTGCAAAATGTGTCTACAAGCAAAACAACTTATAAAGTATAAAGACGCATCTAAAAACGTGAATCCCTGGCCGAAATATCCATTTGTCTTTTGTTTTGTCACGACACAGACACGATATGTCGGGTTAAAAGGTTTGTGTCAGTGTATTGTTGGTGTGTGATTCATAGCCATATTTGGCAGTGATTCGTAATAATTTGCATTTGATACTATGTAAGATATTTTGTTTGCTAACCCAAAGAGTGATGTCTGTTTCAAATTACGTTGTTGGAATACAAATAATTATAACGTAGGAATTTAACTAGATTTAACTCTCGACTCGTATATAACTTATTTTTAAAAGGCTCTAACTATTTTTCTACCCTGCCAAATGAAAACTCCTAGCCAAAGAGTGAGACCTATTTCGAACGATTAAACAAAATCAATAGCTATTGGTAAACTCTATGAAAAATATGCATGGTCATATAAAGTACCTACTGATATTAGGGGTAATATAAAGTACCTACTGATATTAGGGATAAAGTATGAAATTGCCGTTTTGTATGGATGAAATCGAGAAAAGTCATTTTTCCATACTAACAATTTTTTAGTTTTTTTAAAAACGACTGAACCGTTTTCGATGCAATTAAAGGTGAAAGTTAGATGGTTATAAAGCTACGCATTATAGTATTTAAATTTCTGAAAATCAAAGTATATAATACAAATATACTTAATTGAAGCAAGAAGGTCAGCTGACACATTGTAAGGGGTCTTTTCAACGACTTCCTTTGAAGTAATAGGCACTAGTATTGCATTTTTTATTTAGTCAAAAGTTACTTTATTTAGTTTTTGATACAATACAAAAAGAATTACGCAATAATATGACTATACTGTACTGGTCTGGGTGTTTTCTATGTATTATAAGTATGTATTTACAAAAAAAAAAAAGTATATAAGTAAGTTTATCGGTTGTCTAGTACCCCATACGACAGGGTACTTAATAGTACCTTAATTTGGGACTAGATGGCTCAGTGTGGCCCGGTGAGGCATGTCTTAAATATTTATTTATTTATTTATTTATTTATTTATACTTAAGACTATAAACAAAATAAAAAGTGGGAAAATAATCGGCAATTTCATACTTTAACCCCTATTACCTATTGAAAACAGGAACCTTTATTTACAGTTTAGCGTGGTGGTTCGCCTTGAACGCAAAGAATTCAGTATAATTTTAAGACATGAAATATAATAATAGTGAGAGAGAGTCTGTCAATTTCCATGTTTTTAGTTAGTATAAAATTAAATCTATGATCCAATATAAAATACTTTTTACCCAAACAATTACTAACTAAATTAAGTGCAGTCACAGAAAATATTAATTAGCGTTCACTTGCTTGTTGGAGTGATTACATTTTGATCAAAAAGCAATACATTCGACTACGCCTATTGCTCTATCGAACACAATGCGAAAATCACTAGCCTACCCGTTTCCCCCGTGCTTTCACGGCCCGTTTGAAGCGTCCTTGTAACGGAACGCAGCAGTCTTTGAGCCGTTTGAAAATCGAAGCCGGCGCGTCAATCAGCCAAATTGGAGGTCTGCAAAGAACGGAACGCAAACGAGCGCCGTTCGTTCTCAATTCGAATTTCGAGTTTGTAATGAATGGACGCGATGGCCTGCACGCGCCTTCTGTTTCTCTTCCATATTCGAATGCTTTGATTTGAGTTTCATAATATTTTACACCTTTTTTAGTTCGATAAATTAATTCAATGTCTATCATCTCCATTACACTAACTCTTAGTGTTTCATTAAGTTTCATTATAAGAAAATTTATTAAGTATAAATTGACGATTTGTCCTGAATAATTTCTTTAAACTCGTTTTTTTAAAGAAGTAAATGTTTGCCCTTGTCATCTATACATTGCTGGCATTGAATTGTTCTTTTATGCCATTGCCATTACCATAGAACTCTGCGGATCTCAATTAGACATACCGTGCAAAAGCATTTTGTACTGCCTTCTGGGGTAAAAATATTAGTACGTGAAAAAGTCTCCTAAATAAATTAAAGTCAGTTGGAACAAGGTCTGGCGGAGGATATCGAATGATTTTTAGCTGCAGCTATTGTAGAGTAGCAAAGATTTAACTTGCATATTGGTGAAGATCGATTCACAAGTCGGGGCTGTTTATTTGCCAGTTTCACCATCATTATTCAAAGTTCGGCTCAGTCATATGCTGTTATTGCTTGGCTAGACCTGAAAAAGCTTTAATAAATAACACCATAAAGATGCCACTAAACAGTTACTATTGCCTTTCATTGATAAGCTTTGGCTTTGGCTGTAGAGTACCTACTGTTGCACTATTTGTTTTGCGTTCAACCATTGTAATTTTTGTGTACCATTATCTCATAGAACCGATTTTTCGTCACATGTCACAATTCGATTCAATATTCTTTTACATTTCTAACGATTTAACAGGCCAACGCATGCTTCAACACCCGTTTCTTTTTGGATACGATTCATGTTTTTTACCTTATTGATTTAAAGCAAATACATGATTGTAGGTAAAGTATCGGTAAAAAGGTATTTATTGACTGCCTAATGTGGAATTCGAACCCACAACCTTACGCTTACCGGGCGACAGCTCTAACCATTGAGCTAACCAGCCATTTGGTATAGGTATCGATGAATTTTTCTATTTAATAAATTCTAGTCTATTAACCTCTTGCTGAGGCGCTGATCTGCTTTTCTTATAAAATATTATTATCTTACCATAACGGTAGAGTTAGTGCTTTGGGTACGCATTGGACATGGCGCAACTTGTGACGTCACTTTGTTTATTTGAGATAAATTTGCTTTTTTTGTGAGTGCTTTTCTATATAGGCACAAGTGCCGCAAGGAGGGCTTGTAATAATTTGCTCGTCTAATACAATAACACCTTCAGGGGATGTCAGGGCTGCCCTGCCACTGCAGTGCCTAGAGGATGTACATGAGCATCAACGGCTTCGGAGCAAGTGGCTTCACCCTGGAAGCGAATGCAGGGCAACACACAGACATACTACTGGAAGTGATCGCAGAGATGATATTAGTCAGTTTATTTAATTAATGCTGGGTTTTTGAATATTAAAGCAAAGGGCAGGGCACAGGCCTCCATCATTGAATTCAAATTACCATGGCAATGATGAGTACATGCATAATTACCATACTTGCCAAATGCGTTAGTAGTCACAAACCCGAGCAATGTTTAAAAATTCGAGTCCCTGCGGTCTTAGTACTGTATTTAAACCACTAGACCAACGCGCAACGGGGCGTTATAACAAGTAGTAATACAATTGATAAGTATAGGCTCTTTTATGTTTTGCTATGTACAGAAATGTATTAAGTAAACATATAAACCTATACATACAAACAAATAAATAAAATGAAAGTGCCTGTTTGTAATATAAAATTAACAGCTTTTCACTAAATGTTTGTCTGTTTGTACGTCCAAATTTAAATTAATTACCGTGAGATATTGGCCCCGTTGGTCTAGTGGCTTTAATACCGGGCCAAGATCTCGGGGTCCCTGGTTCGATCCCCGGGTCGGGCAATATAAAAATTGCTGTGGTAACTTGAATTCAATGATGGAAGCCTTTTCCCTGCAGTGGGATGGTTATAGGCTGTTACTTTACTGAGAGATATTAATGATTATGATGAATTTATTTGATTTAATCGATAGGTGTCACAAATGTGTCGATGCTTTGCATATCTTAAAGATGAGACTGAACCAAATAAACGTCTAAAGGCACCGCTCGCAAAAAGCAATCAATCAGACACATATGCGCTTTACTTTAAACCTCCTTTCCAATTACGCCCCTTATCCTGCGCAACACTAAATTACCGAATAACATGTTGACGACAAAACGCTTTTCAATCTGTA
This sequence comes from Anania crocealis, assembly GCA_949315895.1. Classification (NCBI taxonomy): domain Eukaryota; kingdom Metazoa; phylum Arthropoda; class Insecta; order Lepidoptera; family Crambidae; genus Anania; species Anania crocealis. The sequence continues at coordinate 10,846,719 of OX438861.1, forward strand.
CCAACAATCCCCCAAAAGAGACCCTTTTTGTGTACCGGCCCCCAAATGCCAATCTAGGAAGATTGCTTTTTTTCTTTTGTTAGTTTTGAATACGACTCGTATGCCCTCGAATCGAGTAATACTCGTTGTAGGTGATTAAATACGCACTGAGAGCGAGTGGTGACACTATAAAACACCCTTTTCTGACAACCATAGAGTCGAGAGTTGGGGAAAAATGGCGGGAAAGATTAGGCCGCGAACATAAAATACAGATTGGTTATTTAATGGTTTCGGGATTCTCGATTTGCGAGTGATTAATTTTGTCGTGTGTCGCTTTTGGGTTCATTGTGCACCATGAGGAAATCTTGTCGTAATTGATTTGCAATATTGAAGTCATTTGTTAGTGATTATTTCTCCTTTTGTCGATTCCTATGGTCATACCTAAAAATGTTTCTTTAGTGTTCTGTTACTGTCATACAGGCATTTGCTCATTTTTCCTAAATCTAGGTTAAGCCTAAACATGGCAGGTGTTAAAACCTATTGCCAAATCACGGGGTAACAATTTTTATTTACATACAGCATCTAGGAATTTAATATTGTAAACTCTGATGAAAAAAATCTATTTTTTCTTTTAGTCAGATTTCCTTCGCACTTGTGATGTAGCTGCAGCACTTCTTAACGGTAAGAGTTAGGGGATAGCCTAAATCGTCGCCTGTAACTTAATCGGGTATTTGCTTCCGAAACCAATCAAGTTATGCTATAAGGGTAGTTGGATTACTTCTGCTTCTCACTAAAACCAAAGTTAACTTCAAGCAATTTGCCGATACACTCGATTATTCCGTTATCATTTTCAATATGAAATGTTTTACCCTAATGCGTACAGTCGGCGTTGAAATTGAGAATCTTCTCCCATTTTCGAAGTCGGTTGCTTGCTACGAGACCTACAACGAAAACTACTTATGTTTTATTTTTTTATTGCGTTCCGAGTCGATTTTAGTAAAGAATTACTAAAATAAATTTAATTTATAAGTTTGATATTTTTTTTTTTTTTTGCCCATGGTGTGCTGGTGACATCTTTGGTCACCATTTTTTAAAACTGTTTTGTTTTTGATTTTTCTTTTCTTTTTCTTTATCTTTTTTATTCTTTTTATATGTTAACCTTTTACTCTCTTTTTCTATAATTATTTTACTCTTTTGGATTGGGCTTTATCTTTCTCTTTTTAATATCTTTATATACATGAAATCCTTAAATCTAGCATACCTAGCTTAATGTTAAAAAAAATTAAAAATATTTAATGACATTTCATAACATATAAAATAACACGAATACAACTTAATAAATTCATAGTAATGAGGCAAAAGCCACTTAAAATAATTTTAGTTAACCATTAAATAAAGTAAATTAACAATACAATTAAATTAAAATTAAATATTACATGCAATTTAAAACCTAACTCTAACCTTTTTAAAATAGATCAATTCATAAATCAATAAATACAGTAATTAATTAATAAATAAAATAGTTAATAGAATGATAAAATGAGACTCAAATAAAATTTAAAATTATAAAATAATAAAAGAATTTGTATTAAAAAATGAGGCAATAGCCATTCAATAAATTACTGTAACTAAAGCTATATTAGAAGAGACTATCCTATTATAAATTCTTGGCACCATTTGCCTTCGCGGCCATGCGCATTACGCATTCAGCGAAGGCTAGGAAATGGGCCCGGGTGGAGTCATCATTAATCAGGCCCTCAAAGTTGTCTTGCTCTATCTTCCGTCCGACCATGTGTTCGCAGTTGTGCCTCCTATTCAAAAATCTAGGACATTCCGCTAGAATGTGGACAATAGTCTCGTGTGTGGCATCGTCACAAAGACATGTTCGGACGGGAGAGAGCTTAAAACGAAATAGATACTCTCTAATGCCACCGTGCCCTGTCAGTATCTGGGCTCGCAAATTTGTCATCCCTATCCTCGATAAGCTGCGATGTGCTCTTCTTACGTCGGAGAAGAAGAGTCTCGTGCCGGCTCCTGTCTTTGCCGATGCGTACCTCTGCTGGTAGGCATCTAGAATGCCCGCCCTGATGGTTCGCTTGGCGAAGGAAAGCGGGAAGCGGTCAAAGGCTGGTCTGGTTTTAATTTCAGCGCTGCATCCTTCGCGAGCTCGTCGGCCCTCTCATTTCCGGTAATGCCGGCGTGTGCTTTAATCCAGTAGAAGGATACAGAGTGACCGCCAACAGAGTGCCGGATCATATTCTGCCTTATCTGGACGGCAATGGGATTCAGCGAGGAAGGATCCGCCAACGTTTCCAAGGCAGATCTAGAATCGCTTACAATAGTTACAGAGCGGCCCGCCTTAGTAGCTATCTTCACAGCCTTTGCGATTGCCACCATCTCAGCCTGGAACACGGAACAGTAGTTCTCTAATTTAATTTTAGCCCTACTAGTTTCTTCTCCACCCGCCCAGCACGATACAGCAGCTCCAACCTTGCCCTCGATTTTACTTCCGTCGGTGTAGCAGGTTAAGATGTCAGCCGGAAGTGAGTCTGCCTCCTCTTGGGTGTTAATCATCGAGAAATGGATCGGGAGTCTCCTCGACGGGTGCGGGAGCTGGGCCGGGTGGGCTCTCCCTTGGAGTTGGCGTCCAGGGAGCTCCTCCAGCGGTCTTCCCCTCTTGGTCTCGTAGAGCCGGAGCTGTTCCTGTGCCCTAAGATCTAGCGGAATGATCCTCACTAGTAGGGCAGCAGAGGTCAGGGAGGCCGTAGAGTGCGTCTTGGAAATCTGAATTCCGAAGATCCTTGTGAGCCTATCGAGGCGTTTCCTGACGCATACGCGGTCTACCACAGGGGCCCACGCACTAGCGGCGTACAGGATGGTTGGTTCCACCACTGTGGTGTACAATGTTCGTAGGATCTCCGGATTTAAGCCCCACTGGGCTCGTGCAGCTCTGCTTATTACTCTATAAAGAGTTATGGCCTTTAGCGACACCTCATCCAAGTGAGTCGCAAAGTTCAGGTGACGATCTATGGTGACACCCAAAAGCCGTACAGTGTCCGATAGCTTCAACTGCTCACCCAGGAGCTCGAATCGGGGCAGATCGTACTTCAGCTTCTTTGTGATCAGCATTGCCTGGGTCTTGGCGGGGGCGAATCTCATCTTGTTTCGGCGGCCCCATTCAGCCACCGAATCCAAAGCTTTGCTGACCTTTCCCTCTAAAGACTTCGTGTCTCTGGCTACCGCAACTATAACTATGTCGTCAGCGAATGCTTGGACGTGCGTCTCTTGGTTCTCCACCTCCCGTAAGAGAGGGTCCAACTGCACGTTCCAAAGTAAGGGCCCGCCGATCGACCCCTGGACGCATCCCTTAGTGGTGGTTTTTGAGACCTTCTGTCCCAGGTATCGTACCGTCACCGATCTGTCCCTTAGGTAACTAGAGAGCACCTTCATGGTCTGGGCCTCAACCCCCATGTCCAGGAGCTCCCTAAGAACAGCCGGCCACCAGGTGTTGTCGAATGCGCCCTCAATATCCAGAGACACCAGTGCCACCATTTGCTTCTTTTCTAGGCCACCCTTTACCATCTTCAACACGTCGTACAGCGCATCTTCGGTGCTCCGCTGCGGAACAAAGCCGTACTGACGTGGGCTTAGCCTCTCTTGGCCCAGGAGTCTCCACGTCAGTCTTGATACTATGAGCTTCTCATAAACTTTCCCGAGGATTGGAAGCAGGCCGATCGGTCGATAGGACTTGGGAACTTATAATCTTGATCGCTGCCCGCTTCCAAGGCTCGGGAAAGCAGCCCATCTGTAAGCACTTGTTATACAACGTGAGGAGGCTAGAGCTTGCTCGATGAGCCGCCGCACAGATGTCCGATGTAAGTCCATCTTCACCCGGGGCTTTCTTCGGACTCATGTCTGCAAATACAGTTGCAAGCTCATGCTCGGTAAGTATAAGTTTGATATTATATCGCTACTAGCTGACCCGGCAAACGTTGTTTTGCCATAAAAATGATTAAATTACTAAAATGGCTAACAAAAAATAGGGGTTAGTGGTAAAAGGGTAAAAATTTAGGGTTGTATATATTTTATAAAATTTTAATATTTTACTACCCTACCCCTACCCTACCCCTACCCTACCCCTACCCTACCCCTACCCTACCCCTACCCTACCCCTACCCTACCCCTACCCTACCCCTACCCTACCCCTACCCCTACCCTACCCCTATCCTACCCCTACCCTACCCCAACCCTACCCCTACCCTACCCCTAACCTACCCTACCCCTACCCTACCCTACACATACCCTACCCCTACCCTACCCCCACCCCTACCCTAAACCCTTCCCTACCCCTACCCTACCCTTACAAAAAAGACGATAATTGATCAGTTATCGAGCGGGATGAAAAATGATTAAATTACTAAAATGGCTATTAAAAAATAGGGGTTGGTGATAAAAGGGTAAAAATTTAGGATTGTATGTATTTTTGTATGTTGTATCATAAAAAAATAGAAATTAAAAATTTTGTCTAAAAAATAAAATAAAAAATTTAGGGGTGGACTACCCCTAACATTTAGGGGAATGAAAAATAGATGTTGGCCGATTCTCATAGATACCGGATAAGCACAAAAAATTTCATCATAATCGGTCTAGCCGTTTCGGAGGAGTTCAAGTTCGAACACCGTGACACGAGAATTTTATATATTAGATATATACAGCGTTCAACCACTTTCCAAATTTTAATATATCAATCTACGAGAAAAAAAACAAATGACGTATTTTTTCGTTTGATATAGCCCGGTACAAATATGTCAAGATATAGCACTTAGAAAATGTCCGCCAAAAATCGAAAATTTTTGATACGGCTGCCTAGCAACACTTTTTTTATGCGTTGCGCATCCCATTCATTCATTACGACACTATTCATAAGTTTTTGATTTTCCCTTTATACCTTTACAGGTGTAGGACCGTAAAAATTGAAAACTATTTCGTGAATAATATTATCGGATGACAACTTATTTTACATTTTTTACTACATAAATAGGCTCTAAATACGATACTGAACGCATATAAAAATTTTGGAAAGTGGTTAAAATTTTATCCTGTATATAGTCTCATAAATATCCACCATAGACCAAAGATTTATTATAAGTTTTAGTTTTGAGTTTGAGTGCATCAAGAAATATCGAAGTATCAGCTCAATACTTGTTTAATAGAAGAATATCTCGCTCGAAGTTTAATACATAACAATATTATAATAATCTGGTTCAGCTTCAGACCGCCCCGGCGGGATCGCGACGGAACAACTTTTAATACGAAAAACGTTATTATCGAATAAACAAACACAATTGCCTAGTCAATAACAAAACTCAAACGAATATGAACCTTATTCTCTGTTCATAAAATAGTCAACGGTTTCGTCAAAGCGCATTTCAAAGCTGGTTGTAAAAATATTTACCCAAAATACTAGTGACGTTACGGAAACAATTTGATATTGCGATTTAGACTTTACATTGTGAACAATAAGGTCGTAGTAAATATTTTTACAGTTGAATCTCAATAGTTTGCGATAAGTCGTATCTCACAGCAAGCTTGACACCTCCATATAAAATTGTTTAACATTCGACGAGAGCTTTTTTTCGATAAATATTAATAACCTTGCTGATATTGGATTATTTTCTTTTTTGCAGTTTGATTAATAAAGTTTTTGTGGTATTGGTTCGGATTGACACTGATTCGATTCGCCGTTTTGTGGGCATAGATAATATTTTTTAGGGTGTTTCATGACGTGGCTGTCAGACGCTTGAAGTGTTAATAATTTCCAAGAAGGATCCTTGCTGATAATGAACACGAATTATATTCTTATATAAACTTGAAAAATTATGTCTCAGGCGGGACTCGAACCCGCATCTCCTCGCATGCCGGGCGGCTGGCTTACAGCGACAAGGATATGCTTAAAAAATTCGCTTAATGGTATAGCGCCCGCCTGGCATGCGAGGAGATGCGGGTTCGAGTCCCGCCTGAGACATAATTTTTCAAGTTTATATACTGATATTATAATGGGGACTACCGTTTCTTTGCTCACCAGTTGGCGCCACTGTAGACTGAGGTCCGGAGGTATAGCTATCAAAGGCGATTGGCGCCGAAACAAAGTGTTATATGTTGAATCTAATTAAGGTTATATTGTTTATAAATAACTATCTTGATATCAACAAACTAACTTCTGAAATAGTTGCTCTTGAGGCCGCCTATTTTTGCGATTTTTCTTAATTCCGCTTTTAAAGCGTTTTCATTAATCGCCAAATAATCCATATTTGCGATATTTTACGAAGGAGATCACTTTCCAGCAGGTAAATTAAGAAATTATAATTTATGCAACAAATTCCGCTAAAACCAGTACAAAGTGAATGATATTGGACCTCACGCGACACTAGCGCCTCTAGTGGCAAATTCACTAGCGATAGCCCCCATTGTAATTAAGTTGCTTAAATATTAAATAAAGTATAATAATTATATTCGTTTACGTGGTTAAAATGATTTAACGCCGCAACACCTTTTGATTGGTCGAACTTTAATGTCAGTGTCCACAGTCCTGCAATGTTATATTAATAGTTAGACTTTTTACATTTATTCGGCAGTTATAGAGCTGCATTCGTTACCCTAAACAGAGTTAAGAAATATTACTGCCTACGTAAAGCAGGGTGACATTATCTTTTTTGTTTCTAACGATACTTCACATACCTATTTCGAAACATTGTTTTTACCATAAACGTAGAATATAATAGACGGACAAAGCCTGCGAGATAGAAGAAAACCTCTTATGGAAATCTAGCAAGATAGAAAAAGAAAACAAATCTTTTCGTTTTGTGACCTGTCGTATTTGACAGAGTGACATCCAGTGGCATATGCGATATAAGGTTCAATATTTTATGTAATTATCTAGTACATCGTAGATTATTTAAAGTAAATACAGTTTTATCTAACAATGGTCACATGTTCTGTGAGTGCCTGTGGAGTCAACCACAAAAATAATGCAGAAAATTGCTCATTTCACAGGTAAATACGTAGAAAGTCGTCATCGTAAAAACGCGTTATTTTTGTTGAATTTGATCTTGTTGTTAAGTTGTAAATATAAAATTATTTTAATCCACTTGTTCATTTTAATATTTTGTATAGATAAAGTTCTATGTATTGATTATTTACATTATTTTGGTGGATAAATAATTTATCTAAATATTTTACATGTACGCTAGAGCTTGACTCAAATTTATCGATACTATTGTCGACATTTATCTTGAATGTTTCCGGAGAAATTTGATGTTATTTTACGTTTAGCGTCTCAAATGAATGTCAACTTAACAATTTGAAGAAGGAAACTGTAAGGAATCACATAACTAAGATAATCTTATTTAAAAGTCAATAATCAGTGTTTGATACATTAGAATGTAAATGTTTATTCAGATTTTGTTTACTTGTTCTTTTTCACTTACTGCTATTGATAAGCTCACACGGCACAGCAGATGACAAGGGAAAATCTTTTGAAGAAACAAATAAAGAAAAGTAATTAACAATGGCTGTTATTTTTTTTATTAATTAAGACTGTTTATTTTTAAATTATATGTAAAAAATATACTCACCGGGCACATTTATCTGCCCACTATTATAGTTGTAAGAAGTGAGGGCGGTTAGTTATGCCGCAAAGTAGGTGCATAATCTCGAGATAAAAACAGTGTGACAGTAAACATTATTTTCCAAACGACAAACTGCAATTATTATCGATAGTCTAAAAATGTTAAAGGTACGTCACTAGTTAACACACACATTGACAAATCTAAACTGGTCACGCATTATCGGGCTGTCAGTGGATCTACTTGTATCCTATATCTATGGTTTTTACTGTTTTTACTCCATGTTCATAAAATACTTTAAAAAAAGTTAAAAAGCACAACCAGCCAGTGTCATCGGCTTCAATCGGGGAGTCATCTATATTTTTTTCGAACGACAAAGGCATAGCCGTCAAATGGCATTGCTCAGATGAGAACGCAGTCATTCGTGGGTGTGGTGGAATGGAAAAATCATTGCGAAAATGACATCGGGTTTTTGAAGTGAACGCGTTCTAGGCTGGGGAGGGCGGGAAATGTGCAAATGCAATTGTAGATATTAATTTATGACATGAAATGTTTGTCAATTATTTATATAGGTACTCAGTAGTTTCGGTAATGTTATGAGTTGGTTAACTACTATTACGAGTGTAGAGCCTATAAGGCATCTAAAAAACCTAAAAGTAAAGTAAAGTAACAGCCTATAATCATCCCACTGCAGGGAAAAGGCCTCCATCATTGAATTCAAGTTACCACAGCAATGATGGGTTTACTGGCATAATCACCACGCTTGCCAAATGCGGGTTGGTGATCACAAACCCGAGCAACGTTCGAAAATTCGAAACTTTTTTGTTGCCCGACCCGGGATTCGAACCTGGGACCCTGAGATCTTAGCCCGGTATTTAAACCACTAGACCAACGGGGCGTTTATAAAAAGTTTATAAAAGCGTTTATAAAACCTATGTATCGTATTATTGTTGGGATAACATGAGTCTGGTCCATTAAACTTTACAATATATGACTTCCTACTATGCGGATGCAGATAGCATAGCATAGCGCAAATAAGGTTAAGTGCATGTGCAAGATCGCGCTGGCGACACTGTATCATAAGTAGCAACTTATGATACAGTGTCGCCAGCGCGATCTTCGTTAAGTGTCTTGTCCACTGTTTTATAAACTATGTATGATATTGACAAAGACGACTAATTTTTTTAGGAAAATCATATTTTAAATGGCTCATGTAAATCGTCAAAAATGGTACCTGCTAATAAAATTATTGTTTAAGAAAAAGTTAGGGTGAATTCCACACACTCTATGAATGAATGAATGAAACTATTGAGTTTGGTCTCCTAATAGACCAAACTCAAAAGTTTCTTGAGTACCTATATACACGATAATGTCAACAATGTCTTTTGTCTCCTTATTGGCTCATATAGAAACGTGTTTCAAAAAAACTTTCGTCAGAGCATTGCGCAATAAATTAACAATGAATAGAATATTCTTATTCTAGATTATTACGCCCCGTTGGTCTAGTGGTTTAAATACCGGGCCAAGATCTCGGTGTGATCTAGGTGTGATCCCCGGGTCGGACAACAAAAAGTTTCGAATTTCCGAACGTTGCTCGGGTTTGTGATCACCAACCCGCATTTGGCAAGCGTGGTGATTATGCCAGTACCCATCATTACTATGGTAACTTGAATTCAATGATGGAGGCCTTTTCCCTCCAGTGGGATGATTATAGACTGTTTCTTAGATTAATAAAGTTTCAGGACCTACATCAAAAAGCTCAAAAGTATATATAAATAAAATATTTCAAGTTCCATGATGTTTTTCAATATTCATAACACAGCTACCAACTTCTCATTCGCATCATTTGCATTCACCAGATATCTGTTCTGATACAGTAAATAAAGGTGCGTAAAATAATATTAAATAACGATGTCGCGGTTCGTTTTATTTAACTAAAAATTATGTTTCAGAATGTAAACGAGCTGACTTTAAATAAGGTTTTTGTTGCTTTTAATTAATTATTGACGTATTGCATGAGTCCTTTGCTTAGACAAGCGCAGTGTTGGACGCCCTGTGACTCGATAGTCTGATGACCTTAGGAGAACTGTTGGCAGCGGCTGGATGGGGAAAGCCCAGGATAGACAATTGTGGCGTGACTCGAAGGAGACCTACGTCTAGCAGTGGGCGGGCAATAGCTGTTGATTTGATTTGATTGGATTTGATTTTGCTTAGACATCTCTTGTCTGAGGATGCTGAGAGAGTAGTCGGCATTTATGCAAAGGAAACGGATATAAAAGTTATTCATTTGATATTTATGTTAACCCCAGTATTTCATCATCATAGAAATTAAACAGGTCAAATAATATTAAGGTACTTTCAGTGAGTAAGTAAGTAAAAAAAATATTTTGCTGCTTATTTAACATGCAAATTATAAAATTAATGCAATACAATCAAATCAAATACAATAATTACAACATAGCAGAGTTTTATACAAATACGAGTATCATTAATTAATTTGACGACCATTTGGATCAGCGGTAGTTAACGCTGCTTCTGAGCCATGGGTCGCGGGTTCGATCCCTGCACAGTACAAATATTTGTGTGCATGAACATGTCTGTTTGTACTGGTCTGGGTGTTTTCTATGTATTATAAGTATGTATTTACAAAAAAAAAAGTATATACGTAAGTTTATCGGTTGTCTAGTACCCCATACGACAGGGTACTTAATAGTACCTTAATTTGGGACTAGATGGCTCTGTGTGGCCCAGTGTGGCATGTCTTAAATAAATATTTATTAATTAATTAGAACTGTAACTAAGTAACTGCCATAGTCCTTCAAAAATACATTTCAGTCATTCCGTAGGCTTGGCAGTGTATGCTGACCTGAAATAAATATTATCCCTCACTTCTGGTTCTATTGGTGATAAAATAGACGTCTATCATTGCGTCATCCATCCATCGACGTGATTATGGCTGATTCTTTCTTCAAGTAGCATCTGTGCAATAGCAGACTGATCTGGGGCCTTATTCAGCTATTTCGATTGCAGTTCGATCGTGATTGAATTGGGCGATGGGCAAACCAAGTCGTATCACAATCGTAATTGAATAGCAGGTTTTTGATAGTTCTTAGTATGGGCTAAATGTCAAAATCGCCCAATTCAATCACGATCGAACTGCAATTATTGAAATAGCTGAATAAGACCCCTGGGCGAAACAGTGTCAAGTGTCAACGGGTACTTCTAAGATAATCCTAGTTGATATTATTCAATACGTTTCAAATACAAATTTTCATCTGCCACTTCAAGGTTTGAAATGTCAGATTTGTATTTCTATTGCAAATTTGTATTTCTATTGCAGATTTGTATTTCTATTGCAGCTTTGTAACAACAATCAATAAAAAATATCAGTATATAAACTTGAAAAATTTTGTCTCAGGCGGTGGCGCCCGCCATGGTATGCGAGGAGATGCGGGTTCGAGTCCCGCCTGAGACAAAATTTTTCAAGTTTATATACTGATATTATAAGTGCAATTAAGTTGCTAAAATATTAAATAAAGTATATCAATAAAAAAGTTGAATGAAAACTATTTTCTTGATAATTTGAAAAACATTCTTCCTCCTGTTTATAATTTCTAGTTAAGAAAATTAACTTGAATCCATAAGAAAATCAAAGGCTTGAAGCTAGGTAATCCTACTTGTGATGTATTCGACGATGATTCGAAATTCAATTTCAGAACGCCTTCTTACCGCATTCGAAATTCAAAATTCGTAGCGCAGTGCCGCTGAGACCCGTTTGAGGTGCGCGCTGATTAGGGGGAGGCGGGATATTAGGTGGTTCTAGGGATGTCATCGTGTCACTATATGAAGTTTACTGTACTTACCTACTAGATAATAGATTAGCCGATTAAAATATCGTTGATTTAGTAGGAATACTACTAAATCAACGATATTTTAATCGGCTTTACCTTTTTCTGCGTTCCCAAAAAGGTTTTAGCATCTTAGGTCGTATGCATACGCTGCTGCGACTGGTAACATAGAAGAATGAAGTTCATGACCGCTACTTTCTTGGTGTTTGTAGACATAAAAACCGGCCAAGTGCGAGTCGGACTCGCGCACTGAGGGTTCCGTACCAACTTTAACTGAATTAGGGGTCCACCTACTTCCATTTAGCCAAAATACCACAATATTTAATTGACTGCAAAAATAACTCTGTTTTTCATAGTAATTGTATGAAGGACAAAGTTAAATTTGCGGTTGTTAAAAATGTGCTATTTCTCAAAAAGTGCTGATTTGATCTTGTTCAAACCAATTTTCTTTGAAAGTATTTGTTAAGATCTACGCTATATAAATTTTTTCAAAATTTTCACTTGCCTAGTTTAAAAGTTAGAGGGGGGTGACACCCATTTTACCAATTTGGAAGCGTGTATCTTCCAATTGTTAGACTTTTTGATAAAATGGTTCTGGGAACCTCTATGTCATTTTAAAAGACCTATCCATATATACCCCATACGCATGAGCTTGAGTAAAAAAAAGTTTTTGTTTTAGTTCTATGTATGGGTTCCCCTTAAATATCATTATTTTTTATTTTCTGTATGAGAATCGTAAAGCGGTCAACAGGATACACCTACCTACCAAGTTTCAACTGTGTAATGCTAATACTTTCAGAATGAAGTGTCTGTGACATACGGACGGACAGACAGACAGACAGACAGACAGACTTGACGAATCTATAAGGGTTCCGTTTTTTGCCATTTGGCTACGGAACCCTAAAAAGCCTGTGTATTCATAGAACTATGTCAATCCGAATTCAGAACCAGAGCTATAATCCTATCTTACTGCAACGAGGAATGAGACAGGGAAATGTTATATTTACTAAAGTTAGAGGAAATATTTTTTTTTTTTAAGTAAGGATGTTATTAAAATCTATTGGAGGTCTTAGGCCATATGTTTTCCTCAGCGTCTTGGCCCCGTACTAGCAAGGGCTATCGGGCCCATGTACCTATGGTCTACTCTAAGATATCCAAGTGTACTAGCCAAGCCAATGTGAGGGCTTACCCCCGTATTTATAAAGAAGTAATTACTTATTGCTTAAGAAAGTCAAAACTTAAAGTTTTCATACCTCCTTGACTTAAAGTGTCCTTAAGTGAAAGAAATTGATCACCATTAATAGTCATATTATTTGGCTGAGAATGCTAACTTTTGGTAGTTATAACTTCTGGTAATCTCTTGATTAAGGCATACAAATTGTCTCTCAAGTAATTACTTTTAGTCAAGTAATTAATTTTACTTGTTTATAAATACGGGGGTAAGACTTCAAGGCCTACTTAAGTCTCATTTGCGCCCTGGCCCCGTAATAGAGAAGGCGATCGGGCCAATGTAAAGTCTTAGACTTCAAGGCCTTAGGCTCATCACCCCGTACAAACAAGCGAGATCGCGACAATTTAGGAATACCGGTGTTAACTCTCTTAAGCGTCAAACCCAGAAACAGCCCTAACCGCGAGGGTGACGGGGGTAGTTTCTGATTGGCGCTCGTCGCAGCCGCTGGGAAATCACCGCGCGCCGCCGTAATATTGTTTGATAAACTGTTATTAAACGAACAAGATACGTTTTTGGGGGGTTTCGGTAATAAGGGATAGTTACGTTATCGTGCAATGAGGTATTACGTTGTCGATAAGAGTCACATTTTGAATTATTCGTTTTAATTATGTAGAAGTGTATGAATGTTTAAAAAAAATTAAATAGTATTATTATAGTCCTCTGTATTTTATTTGCAGTTGTGAATTTTTGTGTAATATTTATACCATTATTTTTATTCGATAAGTTAAATAAGTTGCACTTGCATAATTGTCTCAATGGTGGGAAAAAACTTGGGTTATTTAATAGGGAAAAGCTTAGACAAAAGCTAAGACAAAGAGATTTTAGATGTGTTGTCTCTCTGTCTGTAAACATACAGATGTTTATATAATTTGTTTTTTTTTTTCTCTTTTTGCACCGTCTGTGTCATCTCTGCTTGACCCCAAGGTTGACTGGTAGAGAATGCTTTTAGCATTAAGTCCGCCTTTTGTACTTTAGTTATTAATTGTGCAATAAAGTGTAAAAATAAAAATAAAATAAATAAATATACATATCACGCGTAAATACTGCACTGGTTAAACGCATTTTCACGGATGTTATTTAAGCACCATTTATTGATTTTAAAATCAAATATAGTTTTTTTTACAATAAAAAAACTATTAAAAAAAAATAAAAACTTATAAATCAAGATTTATACACATAACTATACCAAATGCGTTATCAGGACAATGCCACAATCACCTGTCAAGATCATGTTTTATAGGAAATTATAGGGCACCGATTTTCTCTGCGTAGGTACATTAGGCTGACCGTAAGCTTCAGCTACCATTCTGATATGATCTGTAAGCTACAGTGCTACGATACAAGTGCTTTTGAAAAGTTTTTATCTTTTTTTTATCAGAATGTGAATAGCTTAAAATTGGATCTAATGTGTTTTTTTTTATACAAATTTATATTGATTATAATATGTGTCGACTTTAATTTTTTACAAATTGAAATGGGAAACATAGAGATCAATCAACTCCGCAAAAGTTATGCGTGGTATACATAAATGAAACAAATAAACTAAGAAAACACTTAACTAAACCGATTCAAATCTATAATAATATTATAAAGCTGAAGAGTTTGTTTGTTTGTTTGAACACGCTTATCTCAGGAAGTACTTGTTCGAATTGAAAAATTCTTTTTGTGTTGGATATTCCATTTATCGAGGAAGGCTTTAGGCTTTATAACATCACGTTGCTACTAATAGAAGCGAAGCATTAGTGAAAAATGTTGCAAAAATAATCGCGATCATAATAACAGGAAATTGACGCGGACGAAGTCGCAGGCAACAGCTAGTTTAGTAATAAAATAGTTTGCATCCTGAAATATTGCATAGCAATACTTTATATCACAAAATCATCTTTAAGGATTCGAAAAGGGATTGAACACTATGTAAATTATAACGAACATTTAAGGAGAGCTATATGATCAAGAACGCGATATGACCGGGAGTGCTTTAAAGCTAAAGATTTAAAAAACCCAATTCCCACGCGGACAGAGTCGCGGACGGAGCTGCTGTGGTAAAATACACCTAGTATTTTAAATGCACTGACAGCTCTATTAATAATCTCAATTCAGTTAGGACTCTCCCGCTACGTTTTTCTGTCGTTCTTTCTGAATAAGTTATTACCGGTTGTACTAATTAGATATACTAATGGAGGTTTAAAGCACGTACAGTCCCCTAATTCGCGTAACCAAATCGTATCACAATCGTAATTGAATAGCAGGTTTTTGACAGTTCTAGTATGGGCTAAATGTCAAAATCGTCCAATTCAGTCACGATCGAACTGCGATTGAAATAGCTGAATAAGGCCCCTGTTCGTAAAATAGTATCTTCTTGATTTTTTAGTTAATATCAGTACATATTAATTTCCCTAGTAGGCTTTATCATTGCTACTGGCACATTGAGTCAACTTACCTGCGATATATCCTCTTTTATTTCTAGTTGGGCTGGTGCTCAATCCAGCCATAAAGAAAAAAAAAATTATTGTAGGTATAGTCCTTAAAATATATCTTGATTAGAATGACACCTGTCAAACTGACGTGACTATACTGACTCGACTGATCAAACGAAAAACAACAGTTATGGCGAATAAAATAAAACGAAAATCAGATATGTATATTAAGATTTAACGGTAAGTCAGTATCGTGATCATTATCAGAATAATTGGAACAATGATGAAAATCCATTAGAATTTTTTTAGCGCACATAGAATCTAATAAATTTGAAAATTAATAAACTATTAATAATTGCAATTTGATGTTCTTAGTATCAACCTATGCTCATTAAATCATTTGTAACATTTATGTTACATTATTACGATTTTGAAATATTGTTCGTCTGTCGATTTCGATTTGTCTATTTTACGTCATCACTAGCGATTATGAAAAATGACGTAACCTTGTAAAGACGTCGCGTCTTTTAGAGTTAGGTGTAATTTTTGTGACTGGATTATTTTGATGTTTTTAACTTTAAATATATTTTTTTAACATAATTTATGTAAAGCAATGTATAAAAAGATATTCTTAACATGCCAGTTACCAATATTTTTTCGTGTGCAAATGTGTTTCACTTCCACTTGTGTGACGCTGGTACAAAGTTACGTCGTCTCTTTCAGTGAGAACTGTCATTCTAATCAAGCTATATTTTAAGGACTATAAGAACATTTAAAAAATAATTAAAAACATCGGGACACTGCCTCGTTCGAAATTCGAAAACTTTTACTCGCCGCTAGCCGTAGGCGCGCGGTCCGACAACGTTAATTTCGCTTCCAACTCGTTAAAATATCACTCAAAACTGCGAATTTGGTGGACCTCGCTATGTTGATATCATTCCTGGGGCGTTTGCAAATGGATTGTGATATTGGCAATTTGAAAATCAAAAGCATTACTGATACAATTATTCAGTTAAAACTGAATACTGTTTTTTTATAGAACATCGTACACAGGCTCACACTTCACAGCATTTGTTTCAAAAACAATTAATTTCATATACTTTATTTGATATTTTAGCAATTAAATTGCAATTATAATATCAGTATATAAACTTGAAAAATTATGTCTTAATGGTATAGCGCCCGCCCGGCATGCGAGGAGATGCGGGTTCGAGTCCCGCCGGGGACATAATTTTTCAAGTTTATATACTGATATTATAATTGCAATTTAATCCCTCAACCCCCAGGCGGCACGCGCGTGCCGCGATAACAATTGATTTCAATTGTGTCTGGAATAACTCACGATCGAGGGATTAATTGCTAAAATATCAAATAAAGTATATAAATAGCTGTTTCATCTTAACTGACTGTCAAACATCTGCAAAGATGTTTCTTTCGGGTGTTAAGGGTGCAAACTCCTAACATTTGATGAAGCAACGCTGGCTTACAGCGTTAAGAATATGCTTGAAAAATTCGCGCTGAGTCGCAGGGTCTCGGTTGCTTAATGGTATAGCGCCCGCCCGGCATGCGAGGAGATGCGGTTTCGAGTCCCGCCTGAGACATAATTTTTCAAGTTTATATACTAAGTAATTTAATGTAAAAAATAGCCAGAATTAACAAAGTAAAATATGAATAATAAATATACTTGGGGAAGTTTGTCAAACACAAAAATTTTGATCTTTCATTTCATTTACAAAACTTTAAAATCTACTAATGAGGAACCTTTTTTTCTCACATGGACTCAATAAAAATATAAGTAGCATCCCTTGTACGAGGTACTATGCAAATCATCTAGGAGTGTACCTAGTAGGGATGTAATGGATATGGAATTTCGGATCTGGATACAGATACGGTTATAGAAATAATACCGGTTTCGGATACGGTTACGGATATGAAATTATTCCGGACTATCCGTTAGTTACGGATATTTTTCAGAAATATTCTCATTTGACTATAGTACTAAGTTATTGGTTGTTACTAAGAAATTACTATAGTTAATATATTAGGGGTTAAAGTATAAAATTGCCGTTTTGTATGGACAAAATCGAGAAAAATCATTTTTCCATACTAACAATTTTTTAGTTTTTTTAAAAACGCATGAACCGTTTTCGATGCAATTAAAGGTGAAAGTTAGATGGTTATAAAGCTACGCATTATAATATTTAAATTTCTGAAAATCAAAGTATATAATACAAATATACTTAATTGAAGCAAGAAGGTCAGCTGACACATTGTAAGGGGTCTTTTCAACGACTTTCTTTGAAGTAATAGGCACTAGTATTGCATTTTTTTTTTAGTCAAAAGTTACTTTATTTAGTTTTTGATACAATACAAAAAGAATTACGCAATAATATGACTATACTTAAGAGTTATACACAAAATAAAAAGTGGGAAAATAATCGGCAATTTCATACTTTAACCCCTATTATTTCTAGAAATTGTTACAACATATTGGTGTGTTGCAATAATTGCTAGATACTAGTAATACTATTGGAAAAAAAAAACTAAATTAAACTTGAATTAGGACGCATTTTGTTCAGACTAAACAGTAAAAGTGACACAATGCTTTTCTTTCACTTAATAGATGTAATGACTGAGTAAGGCGGCGTAGTTCTAAGAAGAAGCGATTTTGAGTTTTTAAAACCCATCTGAGAACTTGAAAACAACGTTTTAGTCTGAAAAAAAATATATGTTTTAGTTAAGAATATAGTCTAGTCACAGTCGCTACCGGTTACACTATTTGATTAACTTGGCTATATCGAAAAAAATCACAAACCTACATCTCTTCGAAATGTTTTTTCAATTTAACGCCTAAACTACCGACATTTTAAATAAAAATTTTATGCTTGTTTAAGGCTGCTAAATATTTATATACATATTCGCTGAGTTTGAATTTATCAAATGATATACTTAATAACTATGTTTAAATAACTACAAAATACGTGAACGCGGCGGCTCGTCAGGCCTGTACGGTCGCGCGCTGGTGCATACGGTGCGCATAGGTGCTCCGTAATAGGCGCGATCGCCATCCATCGATATGGATATCGATGCTTAAATCCCGAACTATCGAGCTTTAATGAGCTATGAATTAGCTTGAAATAATAAACAAAAAACAAGTGACGTGCGCGTCTAGTGTGTCGGCTCGGCTGGGCAGAAAAACCTGTCATAACGTCTCTCATTTAGACTCCGGCCCTATCCGAAACTAACCGAAACTTTTATATCGGATTCGGTTATTATATATAGATACTCGTAGTTTATTATTTCGGATATCCGATAGTTTCGGTTACGGTTACGGAGCTCCCTAACAACCCTGGTACCTAGTTTGTTTCTTTCTAGTAACCTGTGATACTTAAGTATTACAACCGTGATTAGAATCCACAACTAATCGAGTCATCTGGCAATGGGGGCTATCGCTAGTGAATTTGCCACTAAAGGCGCTAGTGTCGCGTTAGGTCCAATATCATTCACTTTGTAATGGTTTTAGCGGAATTTGTTGCATAAATTATAATTTCTTTAATTTACCTGCTGGAAAGTGATCTCCTTCGTAAAATATCGCAAATATGGATTATTTGGCGATTAATGTGAACGCTTTAAAAGCGGAATTAAGAAAAAGCGCAAAAATAGGCGGCCTCAAGAGCAACTATTTCAGAAGTTAGTTTGTTGATATCAAGATAGTTATTTATAAACAATATAACCTTAATTAGATTCAAGATATAACACTTTGTTTCGGCGCCAATCGCCTTTAACAGCTATACCTCTGGACCTCAGTCTACAGTGGCGCCAACTGCTGAGCAAAGAAACGGTAGTCCCCATTGCCATCTATTCTAATGAATAGTGAGATACTTTAATTTTGATAGGGCTTCATTTTTTTTATCATACAATTATTTGTACTACCTACATACATATAGGTATTAGCTAGTCTAGCTATTACTATCTTACTTATTACATATATTTTTTCTTATAACCAAAACTACAAATAGTTACTAAACCATGTAATTTGATTTAAACTTATTATTTTACCCAAATATTCTATGAAAAACAACGCAATTTTTTACCTCCGTTAATACAAGTTCAAAAAGTAATTACACCATTTAAAACAGTAACAACTTATCAAATCTCTACCCTACGTATTAGCAAATATGTTCTCTGTTACAACAAAATACAATTACATTACGCCAAATAAAATAAAGAGGCAGAAATCACTCCATTTGCCGACCCTCGAATAGCTATCCAATAGACATTTTAATTTACACCACAACATTTAATTATTACTATCAACCTTATTTGTTTAAGTCCAAAGAATAAAATACAATGGCAAGAATCGTCTTTACATTCATACGAATAAGTACCAGAAACCAAATGAAAAAGGTGTCAAAGATCGAATTTACGATTCATTATACTTAATCCAAACAAAAACGGGGGTTGTTGTCTCCAAGCTGATAGAAACCTTAAAATGACAGACCGAAAGTAAGGATTGGTTTGAAGATGGAATGACATTCGATTTTCAAAAAAGCATTCGAAGTGCGCACGCATGTAAGTGCCCATTGTGGCGGCAGATGGCCGCGGATTCACTGGGTGCGCTACCGCTTTGCTGTTTTCAATGGCTATTATACTCGTATTTTGGTGTAAATTTTGAAAGAAAGGTTTGTCATTTTATAATTTCAGTACCTTTATTTTACTGTTTCCATTCGAGTTATTTAACTTTACCGGCTTTCTGCCCACATTTCGTATTTTTTTTAAACAGTAAATATGTAAGATTAATTACATTATAATTATGGTAGCCTTAATAATGGTGGCGTGCTACTACTACAATTGGCTATAAAAAGTGTCACAATCAAAGTCATTAATGCTGTCCGTACTTAGTACATATCTATACAATTTCTGATTTATATTTCTATCCTGGATACGAAGATTTATGGGAAAAGCTTAATTGTAAAGATATTTTAAGCAATATTTTAGATATGTTGATGTGTTGTGATGTTTCAGTGTCCTAAAGCGCAGACTGTACAGCCAATAACATAATTGTAGAGTGTAAACGATTTTTTCCATATAGCTTTGCAGCTTTGGTAACGTACGACGATTTGATATACCTATAGATACGACTTCATTTTACATCTTATTATTCATCATCATATTTAGACAACCTACCTATTTAGAAGGAAAATTAACTTTTTTGTTCTAAATTTAACTGGATAGCAGGGTTTAATCAGTCTAAATTATTAATTTACCAAACAAGACATTACTAAGTGGTAGCTACCCATTAAATCGCAAGGGCCCCGGCCGCCTCCGTTAGAACGCCACAATCCGCCATGTTGTTAATCTTGACATCGACTTTGGATCGTAGAGTCTCACGCGGGATCACGCACTTGTTTCGTAAAAGGCTCGTTTTTTGACAGTAAAAAGGTAAGGCTAAGCTTCAACAGGTTATTCTTTCTGTCAGAGTAAGGTTATTGATAGACTCTTATTTTCTTGAATGATCGATCACACATTAGTTTGAGGTGGCAGATTTCTTCTGTTAGATCGAAACAGCTCGAAGTTAGTCTCATATAAAATGAAATATGAAAATATCCACTTATAAAAAAAAGGATGACGATAGCCTACAAATGTTTTTATTATTCATTCATGGAAAGTGGGTAGTGAGTCACATTTGATTTTATCCTATGAAAGCGACTAAAGTAGTATCTACATACTTTTATTTGACACTAGCTGTTCCCCGCGACTTCGTCCGCGTCAATTTCCGTTATTATGATCGCGATTATTTTTGCAACATTTTTCACTCATACTTCGCTCCTATTGGTCGCAGCGTGATGTTATATAGCCTAAAGCCTTCCTCGATAAATGGTCTATCCAACACAAAAAGAATTTTTCAATTCGAACCAGTACTTCCGGAGATTATCGCGTTCAAACAAACAAACAAACAAACTCTTCAGCTTTATAATATTAGTATAGATTTTAGCAACTTAATTGCAATTATAATATCTATACTATTATTATTTTTTAATATTATAAAGCTGAAGAGTTTGTTTGTTTGTTTGTTTGAACGCGCTAATCTCTGGAAGTACTAGTTAGATTTGAAAAAACTTTTGTGTTGGATAGTCCATGTATCGAGGAAGGCTTTAGGCTATAAAACATCACGCTGCGACCAATAGGAGCGAAGCATCAGTGAAAAATGTTACAAAAATAATCGCGATCATAAAAACAGAAATTGACGCGTACGAAGTCGCGGGGAACAGCTAGTCAGTAAATAAACTTGAAAAATTATGCGATGAGATGCGGGTTCGATTCCCACCTGAGACATAATTTTTCAAGTTTATATACTGATAGTATACAGCCAGAAGAAGACTAGGTGACTATTTAGTAACAAGATCCATCTAAAGATTAGCTTAAGTAAACAGTATTAAATTGATGTGGGAGATGAACAAAAAATGTGAGTCGATCTCGTGTCGAATCGTAATGCGCTGATTCAAAATTGTTTGCTATGTTGTTAAATAGAAGATATTTTGTTAATTAATGTAAAATGTAAGTAACGAAAGTGAACATATCGGAAAATCGAAAAGTCTATTCTAATCTTAACTTTCGGCGATAGGTAACAATTAAGGAATCATACAAATATAACTACCTATCGAAATACTTATTGTGGCAAAGTATTTTATAATTTTTTTAACTACAAAAGAAACAATATTTATTAGTTCAAAAAGATCTACAACGTCAAAAACGGTTGTGAAACGAGTAACGAACAATAAACAAATTGACCAAAAATCGGTCGATTTGAAAATATGTGTTGGGGCCATTAGTCGCCATTACGAGATGGACTACAGACTAATGTGCACTATAGAGGAAGCAAAATTAGACAGAACAGGCCCCCAATTCCTCTAATTTACAAATGGCTCAATAGCATCGCAATTGTATATTTTGACACATTTAAAATGGAAGTAATGTCAAAATACACGATTGCGATGCTATTGAGCCATTTATAAATTAGCAGAATTGGGGCCCAGGAGTCTTGAATGATGTCATCGATATTTATAAAATGTTTAAGTAATTCGTTACTTAGTAAACGTCTGTTCGATAGGGTTGGTTTAGAAATACATTTCTAGCTTAAAAAAAATGTGTTAATGGGGACTACCGTTTCTTTGCTCACCAGTTGGCGCCACTGTAGACTGAGGTCCGGAGGTATAGCTTTCAAACGCGATCGGCGCCGAAACAAAGTGAATCTTGAATCTAATTAAAGTTTATTATTTATAAATAACCATCTTGATATCAACAAACTAACTTCTGAAATAGTTGCTCTTTAAGGTCGCCTATTTTTGAGCTTTTTCTTAATTCCACTTTCAAAGCGTTCACATTAATCGCCAAATAATCCATATTTGCGATAATTTTGCGAAGGAGATCACTTTCCAGCAGGTAAATTTAAGAAATTATAATTTATGTAACGAATCCCGCTAAAACCAGTGAAAAGTGAATGTTATTGGACCTCACGCGACACAAGCGCCTCTAGTGGCAAATTCACTAGCGATGCCCCCATTGAATCGTTTCACGATAGTCAAGGTAAAAGTATGACTGTGTAAGCTTTGGATTGTTGTTGCTACAAACAAGTCCATTTTATTATTGTAAGTTTTCTCGTTTATGTATGTAAACTGTTCTTATTAAAAATGGCAAAATAAGTAATTAAGCCAAATTGGCTCACAGTGGAAACTGGAAGTCTGATGATTCATAAAGATTGCCAAACTAGCAATTAGTGCAAAAAGACCGAATATGTTTTTAAAAAAAGTATTTATTGCGTGTCTGTTTGATTATACTAAATCTATGGTTTGATTTATCTATCCCTTGTATAGTCTATGATGAGTGATTGTGTAGTCTATACCCGCGGAGGGTCGGGTTTCGCGCCATTTGGCCAACTGGTCGTGTAATAGCTTACGCGCTCGACGCACACAGGTCTTTTTTGCAAAAATTTTTGGGATGAAAAAGGTTATTC
Organism: Anania crocealis; assembly: GCA_949315895.1. Lineage (NCBI taxonomy): Eukaryota > Metazoa > Arthropoda > Insecta > Lepidoptera > Crambidae > Anania > Anania crocealis. Next base: position 10,869,833 of record OX438861.1, read on the forward strand.
TGTAATTTCAGCCCAAATTTTGTAACTCACCGGGTAGAACTTATAAATATTTTATTTGCGGAAACGTCTGTTGTATTCCCTACCCTATATATTTATGATATGTATTTATCATCTTATGAATATAAATAACCATCTGACTAGATCATCACCTGATAACATAATAGGTCTTTTTAAGGAGGTCAAATGTTACTTATTGATCTCAAAGTGGCTTAAGTGAATTTCATTTAATATGTTTACGTGTCTTCTATTTTATCAAGTTTAATAACTACATAATGTCGTGTTGATTTAGTATTAGTAAGTAATGATAGACTCTTACAAATAATAATCAATGCTTTTCGATTTTATCCTGAATTACAATAGAAAAAGTCAACACACTACAGATAAGATATTACTATCATTTAGTTTGTGAGCAAAGAGTGCAATTAAAAAAACTAAAAAAACACGCTTTTATAGCTAATCGAACTAAAAAGTAGAAAATATTTTTTAATTACAAAGAGTTTATATTACAGTAGTAGAAGATTGAACAATCAATCATAACTAATAATTTAAAATAAAATTATAATAAAATTTAAGTTATTAGGAGAATAATTCAATTCAGAGTAAAAAGCGTGGGGTGCTTGATATATTAAATGCAACAATTATTCTACTTGCAACTATCTATGTGCGGAGAGCTTCAAATAAAATATTGTAAAATGCACCCCACGCTTTTTACTCTGAATTGAATTATTCTCCTTCGATTAGCTATAAAAGAGTGTTTTTTTATTTTTCTTAATCTATAATATTTTTCACTTTTTAGTTCGATTTTTCAATTAATTATTTGCGGACATGTGATAGTATTGAAATGCCTTACGGACTATTTCGTAATCTAGTCATTTCGTCTAAAGCTTCAACTTGACTTGCATTGCCATCGGTCCTTGATACATGTGCAAAGTTTCAAATTAATCAAACTTCTGGAAATTGTTGAAAATTATGCTCAAAGATTCCATTACATACATACATACATAGATACAATCCAAGCTAATAAAAGCGTGGTAAAAAGGCAGGATGTCAGTGTTTGAGCTGCTCTAAAGTGAGGAATACCGATTTTCATGTTTGAAAAATCGTCTACTCAGTGTGCGCTGTTCCTTGGTCCGCAAATCTCTAATGCGGCGTTGTCTGGGTCTGACTGCGTTTGTTTACCGCTCTAGATTGCTACTGTAGGGTTTATGATGGAATCGCTCTATTTCGTCGTCTCGAGTGCAGATCACGTGTTTTGTTTAGATGATTCCGAAATAATCTTGATTTATTTATTGAAAATATTAAATAAATAAATCAGGCTGTGCTATGGCTGCCTCAGAAAGAATATCAAAAGCCTGTGGTAGGGCTTGAAGCCATAACAGCGGGAGGTTGTGGGTTCGAAACTTTGAATCCTACCTCAAGCAGTCGAAATTTTCATATATCAGTCTATTCGTATAACCAAAGCTTAATTATTTTGGCATGTTTCTATCGATAGCAGCCTAAAACCTTTGCGACAATTCTGTCCCAATGAACTGTTATTTTAAGTATTCATTCGGAGTAAGTCATTCTGCGAGGTGCCACATCGTTTGATGACGATTATGTCAGTTAAATGGATAATTTCGTCGCGATCATGGCGAGTTTGGGCATAACCAATGGTACAAGCAAAAGTAAAAAGAACACCTGAGTTTTCTTACAACACCGAGTATTATCAAGAATTTAACTGTAAGGCAGATTCAAATCGCTAATCATGAGGTTAAGAAACTAATTAATAGGTACGTCATTCATGTGCTTTGCTGTCTTTGTCATATTATTATGATCACAGTCTTATACGGTCTCAAAGCAATCAAATACAGACTGTATAATACTCGAACGGTGCTAGGTTTTTTCAACCTAAGAAAAAAAACTGGTTCTCAATTCGCGTGTTTCAATATACAATTTTACGATATTATCTGATTTCAATGTAATTTTTTGTTTGGTTGGATATAGCTTAAGATTGGCCTACTTTCGTTTGTAAAGAAAATTCCACTACAAGACTTGGCCATTAGTAGAGAAAAAAATGCTGTTACCCTTCTTTTTCTGACAGTACTCATTTAGTCATCTCCACGACTCACAAATTATGAAAAAAAGATGAAGCTTAGCACCAGCTATTCTTAGTTTTAGACTGGTCTAAAGGCATTAGGGCTTCTCCTATCTTGTGGTACCAGGACCACAAGATAATTTCTACCACTGCTTTGAAGCAGTTGTTGACTAGTATGCAGTGAAGACACGGCACAAGAAACTCCCTAACCAGTTTAAATAAGTTTTTACTCACCGCCAGCCTTTATCTATACAAAAATACAACGCACAAACCATCCCATGCATCACAAATGAAAACCGAAATATTGTTACACACAAAGAGACCCTTAAAAAAATGACATCTTGATTCGACATCAAAACATCCTCGCAAAATCATTGACCACAAAAATACTCTAAAAAAGATCACCCAAACAACTGGTGGGCCAACTGGCGGGTCTCAGGGGTCCGGGTCCTCTCCCTGGGGCCAGGGGCCCTAATGAGAATAATGAGAATAAACACTAGTTAAATGATCGAGTGTGGGGTGCGTAATGACTTGATTGGGAGATATAAATGGAGTGTAAATATGGAAGTGCAGTGCGGATGATTGAGATTGGATGTACGGAGGGTGTTGCCAAGTTTCAAAAAAGTGCTAATTTTTCAGCTAACTAAAATTTTTATTTATCAAAAACGGCAATGGTCTAGGTTGTTTAGCATAGTTAGAATGGGGTAATATGACATTAATCGGTAAATAGGTTGATGTGCTGGATTCAGTACATTTTATGACAATAGTGATTCTCTGAAAAACGTACGAAAAGTTAAGTAAACTGACACTCAATTTTGACTAACGGCTTTTATTTCACTTAAACACAAAAGTTTGTCTATTTAACTATTTTAATTTGCAAGCAAGGAACCCGTAAGCCTATATCAGTTTTATAATGAGTCTTGACTCGATTTTTGGTTGAAAGGTTTGGTTTTACACATTTAGTCACATTAAGACATACATATCCATTTAAACTTAGAATATTATTCTAAGCATTTAAATATGTTTTATACCAATGTTGTTATTCCAGATTGTGAAAGGAAAATAAATATTTTTATTATTATTATTATGTTTGTCTGTTTCCGATCACGGGACTATGGAGTCCCGGACATTTGGAAGGCGTACGAGGGGCCGAAGCCAACTCGCAGAGGCTCGTTAGACAACATTTATCTTTACGATGTGATGTGACACCGACCGACGATTATTCCTGTACGCACTACATAAATGCGTCCAAGGACAACCCCCGGTCAGTGCAGGACTATCTATTGTAGAATGTGGATACAAAGGATACTGGGCTATGGGTTTGGGTGCTAGTGGACTGGGTGACTGGGACTATGGAAAGACTATGGCCCCTGCCTGACCTATGTTACTAACACGGATAAAATGGCCGGGGGTGACTTGCACACTCGTTTAATGGGCCCCCGAAAACGGCCGCTAGCACATGGTGACGTAGCGACAAGGGAGCAACATAGCCTGAGGTGCTTGAGGAGTGGAGAGGTATTACACGGCTCTCAGGATAATCCCGGTAATCCGTTCAAGATCCCTACAAGCATCTTACTGCAATACTTCCTTCCTCCGAGCATTTCTGCTCTACCGACTCTCCACTCAAGCCGGCCAACGAAGGCAAGCCATAGGCACAGATAATATAATACTAGTCCATAGGTGAGGAACAGGGATACTCCCGGGAGCAATCAGGTCCGTGGAATCGCTACTGCCCAACAGCTCGCCACAAGCTGCCCTGCGGGTCCACAAGCTGCCCTGCGGGTTTATTATTATTATTATTATCCATATAATATGAGAAAAATAGAAGCAATATTTTTCTCATATTATAGGTTTGCGCCATACAGCATCCCCAAACAAACGAGTACGTACATTAGGTTCCATGATTGGCTAACAGTCAGTTAGAATCTGGTGACCCTTATCACAGCCCTTATATTAAATAATTTCTACCCGACGAAGTGTTTGCTCCAACGATGTTACATTAGAAAATAACGTTTAAATCACTCTCATGACGTAGATGTCATGACACCCACACAATTCATAGACCTTTGAAGCTACCGGACTTTATCAGAACGTTATAATTACGCGTAGTGTTTAAAGCATATATTCATCTATAGATGAAAAAAAAAAGAATAACTATACAGTTACATTTTGGATACCTTTTCGGTGTTCGTCTTCATCAGTCCATATCAGTCCACTGCTAGATATATAGGCCCCTCCAAATCAAGTAGTCACTATGCTTGACAGGCGGGCTTGGCGGATAGAGAAGAAGCGGCTGCCCGATGTCGATGCTATTTGTCGCTTATGGTATTGATATACCAAAAAGGATATGGAATAATAAATGAAATGAAATGAAAGGTGCTACCTATTATATTTTTGGCAAGTACTTCGAGTAGTAATGTTACTCAACAAAAACAGAGCTAGCCGAGTTTCAGAGCCCTGATTCACCTGATTGCGCTAGTTCGAGTCGAACTAGCGCATTCAGGGCTCTGTACCACCTGGACAAATACTTACGGCCGGTCCCAATAATTTATCTATCGCCAGTTTTAACTTGTTGTTTTTATTTGCGATATACCAAAACTGAAGATAAATAGGTTATCTAAGACCGGCCGTTAGACACTGATGTGACAACAAATTTCTGGTGTTTGTATTATTTCTACAAGATATTGATTTTGACCATATTTCATGGTTATATCAAAAGACTTATAATAGGTTTAAATTAGCTAAATTGAATAAAGAGATTTGCGATATGAACTCAGAGGTTTGACTTTTGTTACAACTTGAAGGGACAACAGGCTTCAGTATTTTATTTTAATTTCATCTTTATGCCTCTAAGCGTTCTAAAGGAAAAGGATGGACAGACAGATAATTGTATAACGAAATAATCTTTTAAAGGTTCCTTTGTCCTTCAGAGATACAGAAACCTAAAAGCAATAGAAACAATAAAATTATCTTAGTTAAAGTTTTCAACACACAATATTTTTGGCACCATCCCGACTCTACAGAGGATACATTTTAACCACGCAAATCCTAACTCTCTCAATCCTTAAATAAACACAACAAACAAATTGACAGTCGGTCATAACCACCCTAACGGTGTAGAGTTACACGATTCGTCAATTACGACCCCACTCTACGTTTTCTCTATGGCGGGATTACCATAGATTAATGGTGATTATTCTTGTCTCTGGACTCGCTTTATGATTACTGTAATGTCGGGAAATGAGTCGAGGTGAGTGTATGGAAAATTGAGGTGTTATTGCTTGACTATTAAAGAAAGGCTATGTTTTGAAAGTTTGGGTTTTAAAAGTGTAATATGACATTAATGAAGATTATTCTATTAAGTTGTATTTTTATTATAAAATTAATTATTTTATAATTAAACATTTAAACTATCACAGATTGACAATATCTGCTAGTTAAAAAAAGTTGATGACGCTAAATATTGCTAGCAATGCAAGTTGTCTATGATAATTTATATAGTAAGACAATCTAGAAGACTATGATCATTATGACGGTGTTGCAGGAAGAAAATTGAACAAAGACAATACAAACTCAACAGCAAGCTAAAACTGCTATGATCGTCATGTGATTGTGATGATCTTGTTTGGAAACGACTCTAATTGGTTACTTCTTTTATGTTTTACGAAGGTTTTTTTTTTGGAAAATACTCGCAACTTTTTATTGCTTGTGTCAACCTTACATCTAGAAAATAATTTTCTAATTTAAATGGTACCAACGTATATAGTAGTATAATATGTATGCGTAGTCATGGGACAAATTGTGAGTAGTCTCTACAGTACACAATAAAAATAATTTCACCTACAGAAAAAATAAAAACTTCCCCGAATTTGGCCCTTGAAACCCTGTTACTAATGAAGCGTCTCGTTAAGCTTTGATGTTTAATTACGATGTACCCATTACCGACCCCGCGCGTGTGGACACAATAGGGTTAGGGGACAGTAGTTTGACTACGCTGTGCCAGTGAAAATAACTGTTCAGTGTAGTTACTAAAAAAAAAAAAAGATTTCTGCCCTGTAAATAAGACAAATGTGAGAGATAAAGAGAGACTATTGTCAGACGAAGATGGACAACAGCGTCCTATCTTGAGAATTGGCAATAAGTATGCGATCACCGACCAGCTTATTAAGAGTGGCAAGTAACACCGGTGGTAAAACACTACATAAAAGCCATCATAGTGTCATACTTAAAACTATGGAAACTAAAGCAACCTCAACTAGACTTGCTCTGTATATACAGAATTTACGCAAACTTAGGTGTACGCCTATTAATAATATATTTTTAGTAGCTATTGCTATAGCGGTTATAGTAGTCACTGTCACTATGCAATAGCTTGTTTGTAGAAAGACTACCCGTATAGTGGAGGAATTGAGTCCTTTTGGCACCTTCTAGGTTCGGAACTCTAAAAATTTATTGTTTTTGGAAGGTCGGGTTATTTAGTTTTTGCAAAGGTCAAAACGGGCACATTAAGAAAACTGGGGAAATTGATCCTTCACGTTTTACACTATATCACAGATAATATAAGACTATAGTAGGTGTAGTAACAAATATAGTGGATAGCGCCTACTTTACTTATTTACGTTATGGAATGATTCTGTGTGATTGTGGGGAGGGCCTCGTGCGATGATACTTAATACGTCCAGTACACCTTAACATTCAGTACTTTATGAGACTGTTATGTTGGTGGCAAGAGTAGCTTTAAATGATGATAAATGAACGCCTCCTACAAATGTATCTGTAGCACAACAGCAGTGCTATTTTATATCGAACATAAGCGAGTTCAGGTATTATAAGACACACTGTTTTTAGAGATAAATACGAGTATAATTACAAGCACTGATACAATGTTGAAAATTGTGGCCCATTTAATGGATATAAAATCTTTGGATAAGGCAGTATAAGTTTGATCCCTTATGTTTGTTTTGTAATTTGGTTGTAAATATACGTTCACTTACACCTCAAGTGCGTGACTTCATTAATAAGTGAGAAAATACAGTACGTCGATTCTGTAAAATTCGTTCAACAACTCGCATCTCACTTCGATGTTCACTCTCACTTCGCATTAGGCAACAAATGACCTTGATTTTGTATTCTGTAAACATCACTTCGTCACTTGCGAAGTGAATTGAGCTTCGAAGCGTTCATCGATGTGCTAGTGCGTACCACACTCAACAAATCGTCAATCGAGTTTTATAGATTATTGTTTTTTGCCCCAATTAATGAGTTTTCAGCATGGTACATTACTTATTTTATAATTTTTAAACAAAACTTCTTTGAATTTAGTGATTTGAGTAATAAATTATTAAAAAAACAAAAAATTCTAAATCGTGACATGAATATAATCTATGCGTGTTGAGAAAGAAAAAAAAAGTGACTGAACTTTGTTTTGTTGTGTGTTTACATTTCTTTCGGTACCGAAAACGAGAAGATAAATTATCATGATGTAAGTATTAAATAGCATTGTGAAGTTTAAATCGATATTACTTAAGATACGTTAGTTCTATAAGTAATTCCACAAAAATGTTACAGTTCAAATGAGATACGGTCCTCTCACCCATCGTCGGCTCAAGTGGAGACCCTGGAAGAGTTTATGGATGGAAACCCTGACTTGGCAAAGGGTTTCCTCAGAACTCAGAACGCCAGGGAACGAAGTCGCCGTCGTCAGGGGGAGGACTTAGCTGTGCGCCTAAATAATATAGGTGGCACTGTAAAAAAACTATAAACAGTGGACTAAGGTTAGTAAGTATCGAGTTTTTTTCATGAATGTTCATTAGAACCACTTAACATTCTTCAAGGCAGACTACTTGAAAATGTGTGAGAAATGTTGGTTGGTGTAAAGTGTGCTACAAATGCATCTTTTATTGAAATATGTATACTACTTGTATAATGATTATTATCCTTTCTTTATTTTTTCTTATTGTAGTATTGGTCTGATAAAAAGAGCGCGATTAAAAAGAAGGCAGCTGCGTGCTCTGCTGCTAGACGTAGGACTGGTGGTGGGGTGGAGGATTTGGTAGAGCTGACAGAGCTAGAAGAAAGAATTCTGGCTTTGTGTGGTGGTGAAAGCTTTCTCACAGATGTTAATTTAGGCATAGAACCTTTTCCGGTAAGAAATTGAAACATTCAGCATGCCTTTTCGCATTAATCCTATCTTTACTTCAAAAAAATCTGGACTAACTAGTATTTATTATTAACCCTAACCAACCTGGTAATAAAGTACTATTTGTCTATAAAAAATAAATATTCTTTATTGTTTTAGGTTAATAATACTCCATCACCACCACATCAAAGGCCACATACACATGATGCTGGAGCTGAAAATGTATGATATTTATATTTCATTTTAACCTTTATGTACCTACATATACCGAAAAACCACTATTAGCTAATGTAATCTTAGCAAGTTATTTAATCTACTTATAAAAATCTTAAGAATCTTTATTCAACTAATTTTTAAGTAATATGTCATAAGACTATTAAATGTTTTTTACTTTAGTCATAAACACTTATGAATATCAAAATAATGTACGTAGATTATATTTATTACCATGTAATTATAATGCAAATGCTAATTTAACAAATGTTCTAGTTCTATTCCATATCAATGATATAGAGTAATAAGATGTACAATACTTTTCAGGGCTCTGAGCAAATTGAAAGCCAACAGCAACCTACAAATTCTTTTGCCAGAAGGCTGTTCGGCACTTCATCCAGCTCATCTGTTGGAGCAAGCCAAAGCATTGTGGTATGTAGCCTAGTGTAGATTTTTTTTAAATCAGATCACCAGTTGTACTTTTGCCATGTAGCAACAAATCTAGTCTTTTTTGATTACATGACATAACAGTTATAAAATGTATTTTTAATCCAGGACATTTATTAGTGATCATAATGGTATCATTTTCCTTGAAAGTGGCAATGTTTACTTATGATATCTATTATTGTTTTAGGATTGCCAGTTAGAACAAACTCCTCCAAGTCCTCGAACCTATCATCCTAGCCTGTCCCCACCACCCATAACCCTGTCACACACTCCTACACCTTTTCCTTCCCGCCGTGGCTGCACCCAAGGGTCCTCTCCTGTGGTTTGGCGTTGAGCTGTTTCTTGCCGGTTCTTCTCGTCACAAAGTCTCCCATTTGTCTGAATGCCCTTGTAAACATGACTTAATTAAGGATATAGGATTACTTAGAATAAATATTGAATTAAAACACTTTTAACAGATACTAGCGTGGTTTTATTTTTAGGTTTTGATTTGGTGGTTTTTTATGCATTCGCATAGTTTTGTTTCGCGTAGTCATAAGGTAGGCGCGCTGAGGATATCCTGAATCACCTGAAAAAATAAAGAAGCACTAAATAATAATGTTATTTTTATACCTAAAGATAGAAGGCCCGGACTGCATTCAACTCGTGCACTATTTGTAATTTACATTCTGAACTTAGCCCAGGGGAAGTAACTTACCAAGCAAAAGAACTTCTTCTCCGGCATTGGTTAATGCTTCTAAGTGTGCTTTGATAACACTATAATTAAAAATAAAGCTATCATGCTTAGCTACACCATAAGTCGGATCCACAATTATTATATTTAAATCTGCATCTGTTATCTGTTATCTGAAAAAATAAAAACATGGCAAATAAATAAAAACAAAACTAATGTGATAGTAATTACAATGTTAGACAACAATGTTGAAATCCATTTTACCAATTGCACATTTCTTGCATGTTAGCCTTTGCCGCAATAAAAACGTTCTTCATTCGCCACTAAAGTGCCATCAACGCATCCTATTACACATGGAATGCCAAACTTTCTGTAAAATCTGTAAATGAAAGTAAGCAACCACAATTTATCATAAATACTATTAACAACTATCACAAAAATCTAATAAGGTAGACAAATACACTTATTTTTCTTTTAAGACTTGTCTCTCTTGCATATTTTGTGGAAATCTTATATATTTTCTTACTATGGCTGGATTATTTAGAGCTACAACTTCAACTACCATTTGCCAAAAATGATAAAGTGCATAATATCTGTGTAACAATAATCCAACAATTAATTTGATTATACAGCTGTATTGTGTTCATACAGGGCAAATTTATTAAGCAACTTGGTATGGTATACAATAGGTATGGTTACCTACCTAATCATATTGTAATTATCAATGTTTCAAGCTTCATAAACAATAACAAGAGTAGAGCATTTTACAGTATGAAGTGACAGTTTTAAGAATCTAAGTAATAAATTATGCATGTTGTTGTGTGCTTGATTAAAATATTATCACAGCAAAGAAATTTACAAACTAAGAGCTTTAGGTATACATAATAGAATAAAATAGTTACCTTAACGCGAGTTGAAAATCCTTTTCCACGACGTTTTGTGGTCTTTATTAAGGGCAATAAGTCATGCTCTAGTTAATCAATGAGTTCCTTAGAGAGTCTATAAACGTTTACATAATCGATATCTCGGGTAAGTAGTGATAAACTTCGAATTTGGCAAGATTGGCGACGCATTTCTAGTTGATCCAAAGCATGAGCTTCTTCTAATAAAGAATTCAATAAAAACATTCTTGCCATCTTAAACAGACTTAAATATTCTCATAACACAAACACTGTGACTTTTAAAAGTAATTTTAACACTATTTGAAAGGATTTCTTCTATTCTCACTCACAAATTATTAACTTTTTATTTGACACTTCAATTCGTGTTCGAGGGCGAAGGGAGCGTCGAAGTGATGGCGGAAATCCCTTACAGAATGCCACTTAACACGTCATCTCATACATTATCTGTCAGAAACTCACGTATAAGTTAGTTCAACTCGCCGCCACGCTCGCAAGTGTAGCGCTAGTGAGTCATGCGAGTTTTTAGAATGCCAATCAAAGAACTCACGGCGGATTCAGATGTGAAATGCAGAGTGAAGTCTTACAGAATCGCACTGCTGGTTATTAAGTGTCAAGAGACTTTTTTTGCTCCATTTTGCTGCTACATAAAGGTGATTCTTCATCTTGGGCTTGATGATGTGAGAGCTTATTAGTACTATAGATAAGACTACGTCGAAAATTCAGTATTAATTTTTCAAATTAAGTAATTTAACACATAATAAGCTCATGCACATCATGCAAGATAATGTGCCTCGTACATGATGTGAGAGCTTAGTGCTTATTAGTGCTAATAGAGGCCAGTGCCTCACCTATCCGATTTATTTGTTCGGCAAAGTGATCTACATGGCTAAGAGCATCAGCAATCCCACGTTAGGCCAACGTGATAGGCCTAATTGTACGGGAAATAGTTTAAGGTGTCATAACATATTACGTCATCTAGCAGCAAGAAGAGAGCTGGCTTTTACCCTCGTTTCAACACTTATTATCATACAGGCTTAGAATAATCTAAGCATACAGGTAAAGCATTAAGAAAACTGAGCTATCTTGGCTCATACTGTGCCTGTACGAAATGTATTAAGATAATTTTGTTTCATTACAGGCAATTATTCCATGAGATATTAGGCAAATTTAGTTGTCACCCAAACGATTCGATATGTCACCGTACTGTGATATCCATTTGAATTTAGAACACTTTCAACCATCACTGACAAACATTCAATCTAATTACAAACACAATAATACCATTGGTCTGTCGTTACAATCATCACACAACAGTAAACAGCAATGGAATCGTCGTCTAATTGCAAATTACCGACATCTGGGCCACTTTGACGGATCCCAAAGGGTTTGGCGCGGTTTGGCGCTTTTTGCATCTGTCAAGCGGCCATCTTGCGGGCCATAGATAAAATTTGCGATTTTACGCGCCATTGCTTGTTGTTTCGTTAAATTAGCCGTGGTTGATCCTTTTATTTGTCTGTTCGGTTGAATGATTTGTTGGGATTGATCTGTTGTGTTTCTAACTGTTGTTTTTGAAGTACAAGATTAAGTGAGTGAAAGAGTAAGCGTTTTGTAAATCATGGCGCCAGTCTAAAGGCTAACTTTTGTAGCATTTAACATTAAACTCAGTGTTTGATGAACGAATAGTCTTTTCGTATTTTGATCTTGTGAATAAGTCGTTAGTGATGCAAATAAAATATGACGTATATATCACAACGCATGGTATTATGGTTAAGAAATAAGAAATTAACACGTTGCGGTAGAAGCTGTGTAATGATTTCGACCAGTACATCCAGACAATTAATAAAAGAGAAACAAAGCATTTTCTGAAAATAGTACCTACCTTTTTGATACAAATCAAAGGAAAGCAGCTATGTTAATTGATAATTGCTTTAAACTGTATTCCAAGTAAGCAAGGTAAACAACCGCAGTTTATTAATTGTTGAACAGAAACAAAAAAATATAGACTATAATCGATAGAGGCCGCACCGCGTAGCCGGCGCGCCGCGGAGCGTGAAATGTGACGGCCCACAATGGGCCTAATAACTCGTGTGGGGCACCCTTAACACGGTATGTGGTACAAGTTGATAGACCCAGCGAATTTTTTGTACCATCGCCTATCATGACTATTACGCTTTTTTTGTTTTAATTAGTCATAACTTTCAACTCGGGGTCACCCGTAAGTGTGAAAATAGAAAACCGACTATAACATTAAATGGGCCACCATTTAATGTTATAGTCATACAGTCATACAGTCATCAGCATCATTGATCAGCTTGTAAATTTCTCAGAAATAATGTAATATAATTGCAAAATAAACTCTTTACGTCCGAAAAGTCGCAAAAAACGGGTGTTGAATCCGTAATAATTGTTTCTTTCATTTCAAGTCACTTCAGTTTTGCCGAGTAATAAAGCCATTTGCTCGTCATCAGTAAGTAGTAATGATCTTACCAAAACGTTTATTTTTTTTTATCTGCTTAATAAATATTTTTTTACTTAACTTGTACCACGTGCAAAGGGCGATGGCGGTATAATATTTATCCGTCGACTGGCGATTCTCCAGTAGCATTGTTTAAATATGATTCTTTTTTTGAATAGCGTCTGCCATTTTTTTCTAATGCCAGTTATGCCGACTTGTCAAAAGTACAATAACGTTTTTCTAAATTTGAGTGTTTATTTTATGTGAGTAACTCTATTGTTAATTTAAGTTTTCAGATTAACTATTCTCAATCTATCTACGAGTTTGTGAAGATTTTATCAGTTCCTTAAATTTTGTTAGACTATATTGAGAATACAATATTTAAAAAATGGTAATCTTTGCAATTAACTGACTACCGCACAGCGCGTGGAAGAGTGGTGTACACACCGGTTTTCAAGGTGTCGCCTGCTCCGAGGTAACGGGTTCGATTCTCCGACGGGTCAATGTAGAAAAAAGTGTTTTTCTACATTTTCTCGCGTTGGAATGTTTGTGGCACCTTCTTTGTTTTGTTATCACTTTGGGATTAGAACAATGTAATGGGATGTTTTCCACATTTCTTTGTAAATTTAAAAAAAATCTCTTATGACTGACTATCAAAATTTGAATCAGTTTATTGATATAAGTTATGGAGAAACAAAGATTATGCGAATAATAAACAAATCGTGTGACAGTCTTAACGACCATTTTCAGTTGCAGGAGTGTTTTGAGTCGCGACTAAAAGAGTACTGCCAGAAGATAACGTACAGCAGTGTGTTCTATCCTCTATTTGCCAAACTGCAATCGTAAACCCGCCTGATTAGAGTGGTGATTTTGGAAAGACCTATGTCTCGTAGTGGACTGAAGAGAACGTATTACTATTACTATACTATTAATATGATTACTATCTTTCTACGCAGACGGTACATCGATATTCAAAATTTTTAAATGTAGCTAAGTGGAATACCTATTACTCCACTTAGCTACAAAATCAAATGACTCCGTATCGAAGCAAAGCATATACGAATCTAATCCGGCCCCCGTTAATAACGTTACCGGGTTTTTTCCGGTTTTTTGCAACCCATTTGGAGCGCGGCACTTTTTAATTCTTTTGACGCTCGGACTTTAACGCTGGGCTGGTGGTTCATACTGGCTGGAATGTCGATGGTAACAATTTAAATATAAAAAGAATGTCGCCGCTGTTATACATAAGGCGCGGTACAGCTGTAATGGTCGGCCTTTGCTGTTTCAAATTTTTTTTAAATATCTCCTTTTTAAATGAAAAATAGAATTATTGATTCAGAACACATCACGTTTTATTGATACATAACTAGACACAAATTAAAGATACAAACGATCGTGAGTTATTCCAGACACAATTGAAATCAATTGTTATCGTGGCACCCGAGTGCCTCCTGGGAGTTGAGGGATTAACTATGCTTGTTAGGATTTTAGATTGCATTTCATCCAGTGACTATTACTTACAATAATTTTAAATCATAATAAGCGTCAGTTATATACGTAAATATGCTTTTTATTTCAACATAAGATTACTAACAATCGTTTATTTTGACTGCATGAAAGGTAATTTTATTACAGCTTATAAGTATACTGCACAGTGCCTACGTATATGTAGGTACTTGTAATCGAGTAAATAGTTTGTCTTTATTAACATTTTTAAACCATAAGGTTTTGCATATTTCATATCTTTCGTATCTCGTTCTCTTGCGATGTAAAGAGACGTTGTCTTAGTCAGTAGAGTATTCAAGTACTTAGAACAATCGAATATCGACAAGCTAATCGACTACACATCCCTAGAAGCCGCGTATTCTCGCATCAAAGCCATCATATTTCATTTTTATCATTTTGTTCAATCCTTTGCCGAAACCATACTTTTAGACGGCTATTTTTTAATTCGTTTTGCCATGATAACTACGAGAGGGTTTTTTGCTTGTGTGTTCATCACAGCTGGGGGTGGACAGTAGACTTGCTTCTCACTCACTCAAAAATACTATGTAGCCTTAATTTGGTTAAAACAAATGCCATCACGACTATTGTTAAGTAGTAAGAAATAAATTATTAATATTTTGACCGCAGAACAGACATCATCTGTTCTGTGATTTTGACCAATTCCAATGGTAGCGATTTTGGATAGATAAGTATTTTTCTTGTAACTCTTTCAGCCGATGAGCAGATTTTTTAAAATAAAATATCTATATTCCATAAAAAATCCAAGGTTTCCTTTAAACATTATAATAATTTAATGATTCTTGTCTCGAAGATAAGTATTAAACCAAAATAACATTTAAAACTTGACGCAAATACTTTTATCAGAATCATCGTCAAGAATCCACATCAAACGACTGCTAGATAAGGCCTCTCCAAAAATATAAGAATTTACCACAATTGCCAGCCCGGATTGAATTTTTGTCAATGCAGAAAAGACTCTGCCACTCGTCTTCTAGAACTTCTAGAAATCAGTACACCTTTAATCGCCTTTTACGTCACCCATAGAACGTGTGATGGTGGTGCTTATTACATAATTTGCTGGCACTAAAAGCCAATTAGCTTACTTCATTAATCGATTTTATATCACTTTCATTGAGCTTACTACGTCGTAGAGCCATTGTACGAGTAATAGCTACGTTTTTTTTTCGTGAATATTACTTGTATCTGGCTTCGGTGGGTGTGCATTCCCGGTAACGATATTGCATTTGATGCTGCCAAACATCGTCGATGTAGTTTTTGATGATAGATTTTACAGAGGTTCGATATCTTTGACGGCTTTTTGAACATTATAAATCCGTGTACAGCGAGGTTATTTTTGAAACGATATTTCCTATTATATAAAAGGAAGTTGTATTAGTTACACCACTTATATTCGAGAACGGTTGGACCGCTTTTTATGATTTTGGTGTCTTTGGATTTGTCTTCGTCGGGAATAGGATAATATGTGTATTAAAAACGTTACATAGTTAATGTTAAAAACAAAAACTGTAACAGTATGTAACAATATGTAATAATCATGACTTCTCATAAAACGCTAGTTAGACCATAACTTCAGATAATGTTAGTTCCCTACTATATACATAGATGGCGCTGCTTGTACCTTGCCTCGCGGTAGATTTTTGTTTTAGCAAATGTATTAGATGTAAATTTTTAGTTTACCTCAAATGTTAATAGATGGCGTTGTATGTCTGTTTCAACGCAAGACGTAAGTATTTTTATATGATGATAAGTACTCCAGGCCTATGTTCTGTAAGTTAAGAAGAATTCCTCAGGGTATCTCAACAGCTCTAAGTTGGCTTTTCAAGCTTTTGGACCTTCTTAGACATTGAGATACTCCCATCCAAAGGAATACATATCTTCTTTGGAGCTTAACTGTACATTTACTGTAATCGTACGTTAAGTTAATAAACCACCTCTTCCTTGTCTACGTGTTTCCTTGACGGTGACGTCGACGCCGTGACCTGCCATACTTCGTGGACTACATCCATTACAAAACGTATTTCTTCATAAATTTTTCCAACCACGCCATATTTGATGACAATGACTTTTAAGACGTCAAAATCAAATACTATTCTGAGGCGTTACGAAGTTCGCGGGGTTCGCAAGTTGTTGCAAGCACTATAATCACAGATAAAGAAAGGATTTTTTAATTGTTCTTCCGTGATCATGGCGCTTGGAAAAGTGGCGAAAAAACTTATAAAAAAACAAGGTCTGTAAATTATAGAAATCTCGAAATTACTAATATCATATAAATATATTGATCCCAAACTAAGTAGCAATAAAGCGTTTAATATTATTTATGCGAAAGTAACTCTCTTTGTCACCTTTTAAATAATATAAAACCGCTACCTAATTTATAATATCTTGGGAAAGAACTTAGGATAATTCTTTTTCTGGAATTATTTATACTAGCGTCGAATACGTTCACATAAACGCAAACACCCATATGTGTATACGACGCGTAAATATCAGTTATGCAGTCATTAGTGTGTGGTGCTATATTAATGGCGTGTCGCGCGCAATGCTGTGGCGGAATGGAGAGGTATTGGCCGAAATACGACCGGAAATAGAGCGCCTCATGTTTGGGACCGCAACGTGATAATTTTAATAGTTCTTAGTACTTACTACTCTTCAACACTGTAAAATTTATTGGTGGAAGAAAAGATGCAAAATACTTAAATTAAAAGGGATTTATCTACCTATACCTACCTATAATTTATTTTCACCTTTAATTAGTAACAATAGCGTTATATTTAATTAAATGTCATTGCACAAATTAAGGGAAATGATAAAAAAGGTGAATTTAATGGAATGGGGGCTATCGCTAGTGAATTTGCCACTAGAGGCGCTAGTGTCGCGTGAGGTCCAATAACATTAACTTTTCAATGGTTTTAGCGGGCTTCGTGACTTAAATTATAATTTCTTTAATTAAAATGCTGGAAAGTGATCTCCTTCGTAAAATTATCGCAAATATGGATTATTTGGCGATTAATGTGAACGCTTTGAAAGCGGAATTAAGAAAAAGCGCAAAAATAGGCGTCCTCAAAGAGAAATTATTTAGGAAGTTAGTTTGTTGATATCAAGATAGTTTTTTATAAATAATAAACTTAATTAGATTCAAGATTTACACTTTGTTTCGGCGCCGTTCGCCTTTTACAGCTATACCTCCGGACCTCAGTCTACAGTGGCGCCAACTGGTGAGCAAAGAAACTGTAGTCCCCATTGTGGCATTCTGTCTATCGCAGTCCACTGCTGGACATAGGCCTCTCCAAATGCAAGCCACTTAGGACACGTACTTCTACATATAAAATTGTAAATACTGTTGGATAGTTAGATAAATTTTCGTCGTATCAACTAAATATCATCGTCTTATCAACTAAATATCTGTGGAACTCCTTAAATTAGCTTTGTATTGTAAAAAAACATGTTAAACCCGTAAATTACCGTCAGAATCTAATGTATTCAGTTATCGCAAGCCTCAAGCACAACGTTCGTAAAAAAAATGACTATTTAAATAAAAATGCAATTAAGAATGTTGTGGTGCGCATACGCATTAGAGGTCTAATTTTTCAATGATAAAACCACCGGAGGCAGTTGCAAAATATTCTTAACCGACGAAAAAAAGATATAAAGGTACTTAATTTGACTCGTTTTTTTATGTATGACTCATAGATAACGTTGATTCTGATGTTTTTGTACAATAGTACGCAAAATATACATAGCTCATAAGGGGTCTATTAAAATTTAAAGAAACCTAAAGAGTTTGAAATAAATATTACATCTTCCAAAAGCGTGAATTATGCCACCATGTTGTGTCCGTGTCAAGCAAGAAATTACTGACAATTACAAGGCACAACGCAAAATAGATGGCACATTTACCGCTCTTTTCAATTTTGTTTTTGTAAAGATTCGCATTATAAAAATATTCTATTGCCTACTTTCAAAGTTCAAAGTTCAAAGTTCTTTATTGCATTATGTTGTTTACAAGATGTTAGTTACAGATTTAGACTCAAACATGACCCTGCAAGGGTTTAGCAATTTCTTAAATACTATTATATTACTAACATTAATATTATATTTTTTATATAATAATATATTGATAATTAGATAATTGTTGTTACATTCAAATATTACATTATAATTATCAGTTATAAATTACATCATATTTATTGTATCATAGTTTATTATTATTACATTATTTCTTTAATTATACTATTATTATTTATTTATTTTATCCATTTAAAAACTGTTGCAGCGAATAAAAACACTTTCCATTAAGATAATCCTTTAATATAATTTTAAATCTATCAATATTTTTTTCATTTTTAATGATGCAAGGTAAACCATCATAAATTCTCACACACATCGAGAGGGGGCCACTTCGAAATGTTGCTAATTTAGAGTAAGGTCGGGCTAATTTATTTGTTGTTCTAAGATTTTGGGGACACTGGTGACACGGAAAGAAGTCGGGGTGCCCTCTTACAAATTCACAAGCAGAGTATATATATAGGGATGAAAGAGTTAATATATTAAATTTTATGAAGTATGGTTTGCAGCTATCCATAACAAATAAATTTCCTAATA
Source organism: Anania crocealis (assembly GCA_949315895.1). NCBI lineage: Eukaryota > Metazoa > Arthropoda > Insecta > Lepidoptera > Crambidae > Anania > Anania crocealis. Next base: position 10,888,865 of record OX438861.1, read on the forward strand.
TTCTAATGCATCTCTTTTGCAAACGAAAAAGTTTATCTATTTCTGTACTATTTCCCCATAATAATATGCCATATGTCAGCCATGAATATTCTTAAGCATAATAAGCCTTTTTTGCTGAATCTTTCTTTTAGCAGTTTAGACGCACAAACGATACCTATAAGACGAGAAGGGCTGGTGCACTTCTATTTTTCGCCAGCGCATCCAACACTTAATTTGATAAGGTGTTGATAACACAAATCGGTTAATAATTTTGTTAGAATTAACCGTAACCCTTACATTAGATTAGGATCGAGTGCATCGGTTATTTGAATAAAAACGCAATTAACTCTGAGCGGCGCGTGCGCATTAGATCGACTTAGTTTTGGCTGATAAAGTTAGGGTGAACATTTTACGTTTAAAGTTTCTCCTAATCCTAAAAGAGTATATTTGGAACCTAAATTGAAAGCATTCAATCTTTACAAGCTAGGATTCTTGCCATTTGTTGTTAAATCTTGTTTACAAACAACTTTGCCCATACATACATAAAAAGCATATATTTAAAATTACAAGGCCACATCTTGGCCTATGTAAGTACGTCTCACACAACCAAGGAGGAGATGATAAAACAATGCCTAAATACAGTGACCGTTATCTGAACCACAGATCTGAACCATGTGAATGAGCATGTAACCTAATGAAACCAAAAGTCATATTTTCAAGATTCAAAAGAAAAACTGAATAAGAAAATGATATAGCAAAGAAGTTAAAGGACATGTATAAAAAACTGTTCTTTTTATTTTTGTGGTCATTTCACTGGATCACACAAGATTTAACTAATAATAATAAAGATAATTTTAATTATTCATGAAGAGGCAGATTGCAGTATATTTGTAAACAAAAGTTATGTACGAGCTTGCATTACATAAAACCTCATTACAAAAATGTAATTTAACTTAATTTTTTTGTTTTTTTTCACGTTAGGGCATCGCGCCAAAGTATTACCCTGACCCCCAAGTCAAAGTGGCAGCATGTTGTAAAACTTGTATCAGACGAATCGTTAGCCGTTATCTGAAATTAATTGTCTAAGCGCGTGCGCAGTGACGTCACGCCCAAATTAAATTTAATGGCTTCACAGTACGCCCTCGTCCTTTGTTTTAGTATGCTGATAATGCAATTAGAGATTACACCATTTTTTGTACAAAAGTGTACTTAACGGCTTCACACAGGGTGAGTTTTAATAAAACAATCGGAGGCCAAGATTTACAACAATTGAGATGGTTCTGTGTTAGTGTCAATTCTGTGCGTAGAATGTAAAGAGCTGAAAATGGTGCAAAATAAAATCAGTTTCTTATTGAACATTTAATTTGAGAATTAGACAGTCTGAAAGCTGACACAAATAAAGTTTATTGAAAATTTCTGACGTTAACATCTGACAGTTAAAATTTTGCAACTTTTAACTGTCAGATGTGTAAGTGTCTAAAGACCTACAAACATTCTGAGTTGATATTATTTTAATAGATATTATTCTTTATTTTTAAACAACTTTAGCAATCATAACACATATAACTAGGAACCTATTCTTAATAAAAGTAAAAATTAGACAGTATATTATCGCCCGTCCGAAAGTCATAGAGGATTTTTTTCCACTTCAAGGGAACTTCTAGACTTTCTCATGACCGCTCTTCTCTTGATTACTGTGCGTTTTTTTCGCTCTTACGACACTCATATGACAAGGAGGCGATTTATAACATAAAACAGTATTAACTAATTTTCATCCATTTTCCTCGTTACTTTGCCCTCCAAAACATTCTGTATTTCATCAAACCTCTTTCCCTTAGTTTCTGGAATACAGAATATTACAAACAGCGCAATCGATAAACTTACAGCGCTGAACATCCAAAATGAAATAGGAAAGCCAAGAGATGAAACTAGAGCTGAATAACTTTTGGCCACGATAAATATTCCAAGCGAGAGCGCTAAGGAACTTAATGATACACCCAAAGCTCTCTGTGATCCAATAAAAAGCTCTGGGACCAGGATAAACAATATAGATAGGTAACCTGGAAAGTAAAAAAATAGTCGTCAAGCAAGATAACAAACTTTATACTATGTAATATTTCATTGCCTAACTAACTTCATGTGAGCAGAGAAAGATCATCTAGTTAATGATTATTAGGAAGCAGAGAACACTTGTCTACATTTTTGGATATTTCTGGCACTTATTAACGATCGCCTCTACCGTCCCTTTCTCTGCTTAGCCAGATTTGGTTGAAAATTATAAGCTCATGTTATTACAAATGATATAAAAATATGCTTACCAGCTACACCAAAATTTATTATTGAAGCAGATAAAGTTGGCAGAATGTTTAGAAACGAGTTCATTTGATATCCAGCCTCTTTGCACCAGAAAAAAGTACCCAGTCCTGTCTGCAACAGATGAAATTAATAGCACAAATAGGGAAGGAACACATTTCTTTTTTATCAATTTTTAAATAAGCTTTCTAAACCGCTTGACCATGATTCGAAATGCGACAAGACCATTTCAAGATATAGTTAAAATCGACTGACAGTGATGTGATGATGATTAAAAAGCACAGGGTATTAATAAAGATCTTACTGTTCCTAAAGAAATAAGTAGCATCATTCCAATTAATATTAGCTTTCTGCCAAATCTATCGACCATAATTAAGGGAGGGAAGCAAGCCAGCCACTGCACCACGCCTACTATTCCTGAAGAAATTGCAGGCTTCACGCTGGTCTCAGATAACTCCATAACGTTTTGTAAGTAGAAATTAACAAAAGTGAATCCAGTGCCTGGTCCGGCAGCACTAAGAATTAAAGATATTCCCATGGATTTTAGAAACACTTTGTTCCTTATGTGTTTTTGGATAGCTTTATCTTTGTTTTCGTTGTCCATAAACATTTGTAGCTCTTCTTGTATTTCTTGGTTAGTACTTCTAAGAGAATTTAGTACTTTTTCTGACTCTTCAATTTTACCTAAAAATATAATGCTTTGTTTGCAATAGTTATTTTTAGATGGTAATTAAAATACCGCCTCCAAATATTACAGTCCAAATATTTTATTCAATCGTCAGGGTTTTTTAGTCCACATGTGGTATTAAATCTTACTCATATAGGATTAGTTAAGTAATTGGATTCTACGACTTCCTTCAGTCCTAACCAGGTGATTAGTGGGTAAGAGGCCTACTCAAGCTGCATCTTCTATTTTTAAACCAATGATTAGGTAAATGCCCTGCCAGTAACGTGACACGCTCAATGCCCTTTAGCTGGGTGACCAAGGTCAGTTTGTAATTTTGAGGTATGCTTATGTCATCATAACAGGTATTATCACGCAAACAATCAAATTTAAGTCTTTAAAGCTCTTTGAGTGACCTAACGACAATGTAATATATTCTAGATGGGTGAATAGGAATAGTATCTCGTTCTTTTATGGGTGTAATAGAGGAAGCATAAGGCTTGATACCTGAAAAAAACTGGTTAAAATTATCGTTTTTTTTTTCCAATCAATTTTATTAACTTAATTGGATTGCCACAGGCCTGCATAGTAACACAATTGTTATTCTTATGAAATTATCTAAAGCACTGCTGGCATTGATGCATGCTAATAATGATGTCGAAACCTTTTTCAAAAATGGCTTTTTTGCATGACTTTATTGGCTTTTTTGGCTTTTTGCACGACGTTGTGAACTCTAACTTGGATTGCTTGGATGTTTCCTCACTCATCGATTATCACGTACCTAACCGGCCCCCACGATTTTGCGCAACAAAACTGTTTCACATTCCCTTCAGCCGCACCAAATATAGAAAAAAATATTATTTCTCACGTACTACTAAAATGTACAACTCCTCGTTTAGCGATGTCGACCTATTTGCCTTATCCAAGACAGCCTTGAACGCAAAATTTTAGATGAAATCAACAATCGTTGACTGATCTGATCCATAAATAGTATTACTTAACTAATTGCTGTTGTTTGAATTCGTCCCTTCTTATTATATTGGTATATAAGTATACTTTAATTTATTTTCATATATGTGTTATAAGTGTATATATTGTATACATTTATATATATATAAATATATTGTGTATATGTATTGATGTATTGTATTTGTGTATATGTATATATATGAATATATTTATATTTTATATGTAATTGTGTAAATTTTGCTTGTAATTGCTAATATTAGCAATGCTTCTTTACCGAAACATTTCATTGTATTTAGTGCCAACATATTATTGTCAACGCACATTCAATTCATCTTTACTTATGTCTAAAAAAAACTCATGTTGTGATATCCTATATATTGGCTTTGTACTATTTTTCATACACCAATGTATATTTATGGCTTTGCTGTTGGATATCTAAATAAAAAAAATAAAAAAAAATAAAAATCCTAAGGTATTGCCGATCTAATCACTCGAAGTGATGCCACGCATGGCTCTAGCCTGCTAAATTGAAGTATACTATAATTTTGAAGAATTTTTATATGGAGAAGATAATTTCAAAGTTAATATCTTGTCATAATCACCTTTAGAATATAGAAAGTAAGGGGTCTCAGGCAAAAGTGCAAGGAATATGGCAGAAAAAGCTGTCAATCCTAGATAAGACAAGTGGAGTTCCGTGTAACTCAGAAAAGGTGCCACTCCTAGCATAGCCATTATACCAGTCGATCTGGTTATCTGCACGATTGCTCCCATAGCACCGCGTATATGTTTCTGAAAGTAAAATCAAGGTTTGCATAAAGGTCTTGGACTAACTTGTGGACTTACACTAGGTACACTCAATATTATTGACACTTCAAGCAGTTGACAATGATCAAAATCAATCAAACAGAAAATTTGTAATCATAGGCGAAAATGGAAGCTTTTACTTCTCTAGAAAATGATTATTCGTGTAATAAAATTAAATAAATAAATGTAAGCAGCATGCATTACTTTGAACACAAATAAATATGTAACTACGAAGGTACCAAAACACCCGGAACTCAAAACTATAAAGAGAAGTTTTTTATTTTTTTTTGAGATCAGGAAAATCAGTAAAATCAGTTTTATTTCTGCAAATAGGCCTCTGGAGGCGTTTTTACATGTCCTAATATTTAAACCTACCACTGCTTCGGGACAAAAATGGGCTAGTGCCGAAAAGAAGCAGCCCAAGAAACTCGGTCACTATTGTGTCAGTCTCTTTTAAAAATAAATATGTTTACATAAGATATATGCCAGTGCGAGCTGGGACAATTTAAAGCCATACGTTTCTATAATTTATATAATCACTTATAGTATAATTGCCCTTTTTCATTAAAATAAGTTTGATATAATTATGATTTGAGTTTATGTACTGGGAGTTCAGCAATTGACAGTGGTAAAAAAAAAAGTAAAGTAACAGCCTATAATCATCCCACTGCAGCGAAAGGCCTCCATCATTGAATTCAAGTTACCACAGCAATGATCGGTACTGGCTTGGCTGGTACAGTGGTAATTTATTAAAAATACGAATACAATTTCCAATGAACGAATTACCCACTTTTCGCAGTCTCAATCCTGGAACGGCAAGTTTATCTTTATTTCGTGTATTGAAATTGTGTACGTTACTATTTTTGACAAATAACTCTAGGTTCTTACGGACGTACATAATGTTTTCGAAAATGTATTGAGATGCAACTATAAGTATGTTGATCTCTTTGAATAGCTCACGGGGTCGAAGGCCATAAATAGCATGTTTTTGCAGTAAAAAAAAAAAGACTCAATATCTGCCACTGAGCCCCATAACAGAATTCCGTATGACATTATACTGTGAAAGTAGCTAAAATATACTAATCTTGCCGTTCCAACATCAGTCAATTGTCTTATCTTTCGCACAGCATAAGCAGCAGAACTAAGTTTTCCAGACAGAGACCTAATATGAGCACCCCATTGCAGTCGAGAGTCTACAGTTATACCTAAAAAGGTAAAGTAGTCTACAGTGTCTAATGGCTCATCTTTTACAATAACATTTGTGGCGGAAAACCTTACGTTAGGCAAAGTAAATTTAACACATTTTGTGTTTTTTGCATTGAGCAAAAGATTATTCGTAGCAAACCAATGCAATAATTTAGAAAGGGTATTGTTAACATTGTCAAATGAAGATTTGCCCCTCTTAGTTTTAAAAACCATTGAAGTGTCATCTGCAAATAATACCATATCATAGAGATTATGTAAATACCAGGGAAGGTAATTTATATAAATTAAAAATAGCAGGGGTCCTAATACTGATCCCTGAGAGACACCCATGATAAGGGCTGACCCTGAGACTCAGTTCCATCAATGCAAACTTTTTGTGTTCTACCTGTGAAGTAAGAGTTAAGATAGGCTTGCTCTTAGCTTCACACTAAGCGGGCTTACCCAAAACCAGCTTATTCACTCTAGTTTTAAGGGTGTTGTTGGTGTGTGTTCTCACTTTACAAGTGTTTTTCTGTTTTGACCTGTCCAGGAATTGAACCTAGGACCTCAGACCTGGAGCTTCCTTCAAAACCAGTGTCCGTGAAGATATCAAATTAAAGCTATAGCAAAGGTTTTTTTATTACATCAGCTATTTCCGCAGTGTAAGTAGAGACAACCACATAATAGAAGGCCAGTGAGATTCCATCGCAGACCCTCGCCAGCATCAGCTCCCAGACCTCAGTTCCAAAGATGAACAGCAACCCAGCGATCAGTTTTGAAAGGTACAACAGGTAAAAGCCTTGTTTTCTTCCTATCCGATTTATAATAGGTGATCCTACTAGTAGAACTGAAATTAAAAAAATATACCTAATCAAACGAATGTAGTCTGCTGAATTCTGCAAATTGGTTGAACTGACACTGAATTTTGGTAGTATAAGTGTAGTGAGAAGTGATAAAAAAGGAGTACTGCTATAAGAAGCAGCTATGTCTTTTTCCACCACTAGCAAAACTATGTGAACTATTGTGGGCTGACTATACGATTCCAAAATGCAAACATTTGTTATCAATTTTAGAAGTGAACTTTCTTTCCAATATTTCCTTTTTGTTTGTTATTTTATTATTATACAATCGATAAGATGCCATTAAAATCCAACAAATTCATGTCGTGTTAAATAGACAGTTATGGTTCTATCGACCTAATAATACATCATATACTTAAAAATTGCTTTATAACAAAATAAACGAAACAACTATCTATAAAAAAATTAAAAAAAAGAGAAAAAAAAGGGAATTGTCAAAGTTATTTAAATAAAAATGTGTTTAATTTGTCATCTATTTCATTAAAAATTTGTTTTGTCTCGTAGTTACTGCGGCTTGTTACGCATAGTTTTACTATGTGATTTAAATCTTATGTCTAAACTGATTTTTTTTTCTATTGTATTATTTACGCCAGTAATTATCATAGCAGGGTTACTTACAAATCACACAAAAAAGCTGTGAAATTGACGCCAGCCAGGTGGCCTCTTCACTGGTGAGAGGCCTGGACAGCACTGTTGAATTCCGATCCTCAAGTTTGATCAACACAGGAGAGGACCATGCAAGACACAGGCCGGCTCCTAGGCCGCTGAGATTGGCTGAAAAAATGTTGTTTGATAATATGCTTCTTCTGATCTATTCTGTGTAATATGGTGGCAGCCTAAAGTAGAATAACATCACCCCCTGTCGGCCTATAGGCTGATTTCCAATAATTAAAAACTCTATCCTTTCCATAAATCTGATGTATTTCCAGGATAACTATTACATATTATATCCATACTAATGCCAACGTGTATAAAGGTGTTAATGTTACAAAGAGACAGAGCTTAATGTTACAGAGAGACAGAGCTACATTCGAATTTATAATAATCTATAATACAAGTCTCTCAGGATTGCTCGTCTAAAGTGGCTGTGGGCGAGACCCAGCTAGGAGAACCGATGACCGTTGGGGCAAACGGGGACCGTTGGTTGGTTGGGGGTTTTCTAACCAATGATGACGGCGAAAAGATTTCTCTGCGGTGGTAGGCTTCGTAAAAGGCTGCCTAGATGCTACCTATACCTCCTGCTGGAATCCAGCGCCAAACAGTTTTTCTGTGTTCCGCTGGTGTGTGGGAGAACCAGTGCCACTTGTTGGGTAAGCTCGCTCCATCTTAGGCCTCTTCTTAACCGTAGAGTTAAGTATGTAGTCAGGAGCTAGCCCATTGTTTATTAAAAAAAACTGCAATTACCAACTCGCTTGCCAAGAGTTTTAGATTTAGGTTATGGCAAAATCTTCCTTTTCCCCAAAAACTTTTCTTCTGTCTCATCTTCATATGTCCAGATGGTATAGTATAGTATGTGCTGATTATGATAATTTTGAAACTGCATGTTACGTTGAGGCAGTATTATCAGGTGACAGGTAGAACTGTATCGTGACTAGAAGTGGAACAAAAGGCAAGGCAAGACACCTATAACATTCTTTTGTTATTCATTATGTTACAGTCCAGACCAAGTCAAATTGGTGAATTGTCTAATTAGTAAGGCTCATGTTTATTATGCTTATTCTTCAATTCTAGCGACCATGATGTTTCGAAACACAATAATGTGATATTGTTAATAGGTAAGTATTATTCAATCATTAAAAGTATTGCATATTTTTACGATATGAAAGTAAAAAAGTCCTTGTCCAGCTTTGAGCGTCATGTAAGGACAAGAACTTTCTCTAAAAACCTCCGGCACTGCTTGCACCCGTACGCAGTTTCCATTTAAGAGCTTTTCAATGGATGCCTTAACTGTCATCGTTTTTCTTGCTATGTCCCAGCCACGGCCACTTCAGAACTTCACTTCTTTAATATGGCGCGGAGAGAGTTTGAGACCCTAAGAATTCTTTTAAAATTGTATGCCCTTTTTTCCGAACGTGGTGATCTGTTATGAACCAAAGTCATCAACATGATTATAATAAGCTTGCTGAATAAGCGAACATAAGTAGCATTGGCCATATAAGCCGAAAAACCGATAAACATGAGGTCTTAAGTAGAAAAAGCGGACTGCAAGCGTTTAACGTCCGCAAACTAGGTGGAGCGATGACCTTCGCAGGGTGGCTGATGAGAACTGGATGAGAGTAGCCGAGCCGAGGGTCGTGCTCAGTAACGTAAATTTGGAGGGACCTTGTACCATGTTCCTTTTATGAACCAATGTAGGCCAATAATCGTGATATAAGGGCTAGGTTAGTTAAGATTTGAAAAAGTTTTTATTAAGTTCAACATACCTGCGATAACAATAACATATTGCCGCACCACCGGTTTTAATAAAAATGTTTTCATATTTTTTTATACTTAGAACATTCCACTGCCGTTAACGTTAACATACTGAATAAAGTATTCAAATTTCTGAATCTGATTCAAGTACTGGCTGAAACAGAACAGGTGTTTTAAGTATAAATGGAAACGAAATGAAAAACTGCGTGACCGTTTTTTTAGGGTTCCGTACCCAAAAGGTAAAAACGGGACCCTATTACTAAGACTTCGCTGTCTGTCCGTCTGTCCGACTGTCCGTCGCTCTGTCACCAGGCTGTATCTCAAGAGCCGCGACAGCTAGACAGATAAAATTTTCACAAATTATGTATTTCTGTCGCCGCAATAACAACAAATACTAAAAACAATATAAAATAAATATTTAAGGGGGGCTCCTATACAACAAACCAGTTTTTTTGGCCTTTTTGGTACGGAACCCTTCGTGGGCGAGTCCGACTCGCACTTGGCCAGTTATTTTGTTTTGTTGGGAAACAAATACCTATGTTGGAATTGTTTTTTCTTTTGTAGTTTGTTGACCTCTTTTATGATGATAGAATCTTTCATAGTAGGTATAGACTCAAAAAATTATTACGAAAATAAAGTATTTTACTACGTAGGTACATTTTTAGAAACTTTTGCTTCTACAAAAACCTTTCCATGTTCTGTGATACAAACCTTGTCCAGACTCAACACAAAAATAATTTTATCAACTAAATAGTGCTGTGAGTTCTGAATTGATGAGCACACATATATTCGGCAATTATTTAATATTATACAGTATGATAATAAAAAATAACGAAAATATTATATGTAAGGGAATTAGAAGCGACTTATATTAAAGGTTAAATGTTAATAAAATCTTGAACAATATAAAAATTAAAAGATAATTCAAGTGATACTAAATTATCAATTTAACGTCCATAATTTAGTGTGTATATAGGTGTGGACTACTTCAGTAGTAGTCCATACCTATAGACTTGCCTCTTACTTCATAGTAACTATGAAGTAAGAGGCACCGATAACCACAGTCACTGGGGTGTAAAGGTTCTGGAATGGCAACCGCACAGTGGACGATACGATAAATAACACTGCCAAGATGTTATACATAATGGTTATATAACGTAGGCTTCATTTGACAGGTGGTTAAAAATACACGCCGTAAACCAGGCGCTTTTTGCCATGTGCTGCCAGTTTAAAATATAATAGTACCACCTTTCCCTATGGTACCACGCATTGTCGTCCAACGGGTGTCGTAAAAGGAAACTAAAGTAGTATTTCCATAAGAAGACTGGCACTAACATTAGGTATCTGGCCGCAGAATAATGCTTATTATCAGCACACGAATTGGATCATAATATCCATTAATAACGATACACCACAGCCGTTACTTGTCATAATCGTCACTATTCGTTAAAAAAGTTCAATTCCCCATTAAAACAATACTAAAGCCACTTAACAATTAACAGCAGATGGCATAGATGACACAATTTAACGAAAGGTGACAATACCCGAAGTTAATAGCCCATTGCATTAGAACAAATTAAACGACCCGAGCGCCCTCTGGCGGAAGTAGTAATTAATTCATCTATTGTCATGTTAAAGCGGGAATAATTCTTGTCACTTCCATTAGACAGATATAGAACGAAAATTAAAAATCCATTTGAACATAGAGATAGCATGTGATGTTTAAATTCAAAGATAAAAAAGTCTCGTAATTTAAGATGCAACATTGAACTAAAATGAATTTAGTAATGATCTATCTATAGAATCTTTATCGAACAGTTAATAACATTTTAATACCTATCGTTGACTCCACAAAAGACCTTTTTAACGACAATTTATTTTTAAATTTATCGTTTTTGCCAAGCGTAAATATATTTTATCAGCAAGGAATAAAGATTAATTTCAAAGTAATTATTCGAAATTGATTTCTATTCTAAGCAGCGCAACATGACCCGCTACTATTTACCTATTCATTTTTCAAAAAAGGAACTTAACGCCCAAATCGACGTATTAATACTGGACAAAGAGAAAAATAAACGGCTTTGTATAATACGACAAAGCTATTTCGTGCAGTAACACAGACATATTATATCTTTTATCACAGTGGAACGAAATACTACTTTGCTTTGCAATTTATTTACGTACGTTACCCTTATTGTTACTTTGCCTACATCAAAGCCAAAAAAGCAAAAAGTGTTCCCTTCTTTTTTTAAATTGTAATTTGTAGGTTCAAATTGCGACTGCGGCGTTCTTATTTCAAAACATCAGTGAGGTGTCATTGGACACTCCCTCTTTAGTACGGATATAGAAAGTACCGACTATCTTATAGGAGATTATAAAAAATGTGTAGAAATATTTTAGGTCTAATAATAATGTTTCACTATGTGATACCGCGGTCGCGGTTCTCAAGGTCTAATATACTTTTGTACCTTTCTAATTTATCTGAATTTCTAATTTGTATTCGAGGAATTTTGTAATTAAAACTTTCCCCTAGGAATCGTTCATTTTTCCGATAAAAAATAGCCAAATATGCTACGAGAGCAATCCACCGTGCTATACTAACGTTATTCAAAAAGTATTACATTTTATCATGGAAGAAAACTGTGCATCACTTTTTGTAGATAAAGAGTCAGGACTTTCTTTGATTCATACACGAATTTTTGGATTTTGAAATTTGAGTCCAGTGTTTTTAAATGCTAAGCGTAAATGGTGCTCGAATTGTCACCAGCTTAGCACCTCTGATTTCAAAACGTATTAATGTTGCTAAATTACATTTACTTTCTTTATGGCATTATTGTAAAGAAATAAGGTCAAAAATGAAATGAAATGGGTTTCATTGCTTTCTGACTGATGATAAGGATCTCAATCTTTTTTCGTAAGATCAAAAGGAGATTGCATTAGAATGGCTATGTTTTTTATTTATAGATAGTTATGTAGGTATATTATGTTCAACAAACAAGAATCTTTGGCACTGCTTCTGTACAAAATCTTATCAATGATTTACATCTGATTTAACGTAGACATTTTAGAAGCTGTCAGAGCAGTTAGCCGCTAGTAGACTTTTTTTCCCGACACAATTAAAATGGGGACAACTCCCCCCAAAAAGTCTACAAGCGTTTAGCCTATTTTAGACATAGCTACTTACAATGATATTACAAAGAAATAGATATGTTATGTTCATATTAAATTGCGTTCGCAAAGCGTCACGGCGCTGCACGATGACAGTTACATAGATTAGGAATTGTAACCAAAATCAGACAGTACAAATATTTGAAAGTAGGTAGAAAATAGAGAGAAATAAAACAGGTTGTATTTGTGTTATATGAAAAAAAATTTATACTATGTAAGTACGTAACATAAAACATACATTGGAATTATGAGAGTTACACAAGTTAGAATTTTTAACAGAAATATTTATGTACAATTTTAACAAAAAGATATTACACAATTACATCCAGTCTGATTCACTTCGTTGCTTTCGCACTATTGCAATTCACTCTTCTTTTCTAACTTCATTACAAGGAAAGCTAGAAAAACAATTGTGAATAGTAAATCTTAACACTGACGGGGTACTTACGTTTCATATTAGCTACTCCAGAACTTTAACATCACGGTTCAAACCACAGAACATGGAAAAGGGTTAGAAAGGCGATGTTGGCGGGGCAGGCACGCCACAGAGGTTATGAGCAAATGCTATTACTTCTGCCGAAACGTGAGCACTGTGATTGGTTAGCGTTCTTTGTACTCGTTTACGTGTAGTGGGACGCAAGCGGCGACATCGGTTCTCATACAATTGGCGCATGACAGCCGTTCTAATCTTTTTCCATGTTCTGTGGTTCAAACTATCAAAGTACCAAATTTAAAGAATTATTTTTAAATAAATACCACTATGTGTGCAATGGTATGATTAACTCGTCATATTGATACCTAAATTGTCGCATCTGAAATTTTAATCTATGTCGTCGTCTCAGCACTTACAAAGAAACTTAAAAATTAAAAACCACGTAGTATAAAACAAATATTTTTATAAACTTACATGTGATATGTGATGAAAATAAAAGCACTAACAAAAACATATTCAAAAACTACAACATACTTTTAAAAAAATGTATTTATAAATCAAAAAAAATAACCAATATTAGAAACATTCAAAATGACAAAAATAAATGTAAAGCAATCTGGAATGCTATCTCAAACACCACTAATAATAATGACTTGTTAAAAAATGATATTGAAATGATAATAAAAGACGATATGACTTATAGAAATCCTACTGACATTTGTAACATATTTAAAATTATTTTTCCAACTTGACATCGAATCAGGCTTGCAACAGTACTAATACCAATATACTTGACATAAAGAGATGCAGTTAAAATACAATTTTTTAAATCCCGTTGACGGTCCTGAAGTATACAACATTATTATGAAATTAAATAATAGTAAGACAAGTGGATATGATGACATAACGACGAAAGCTTTAAAGCTGTGTGCCTCGTGGTTAAGCAACCCGTTGGCACATATTATAAATTTATCTTTCCTGGAGGGCACGTTCCCAGAACCTCTTAAGATATCCATAGTCAAGCCTCTTTTTAAAAAAGGAGATAAAACAAACATGAACAATTACCGTCCAATCACAATAGTCCCTATTTTGTCTAAGATCTTTGAAAAAGCAATGCTAGAGAGGATTAATAAGTTTATTTCAAAGCATAAAATCTTGCATGACAAACAGTTTGGCTTTAGAAAAGGTAGTTCAACTACACTTGCATGTTTTAACTTAATAAGAATTGTAACAGAGAGTATAAATAGTGGTACGCCGGTTACATCACTATTCCTCGACATGAGTAAAGCGTTCGATTTCGTGAATCATTCCCATGCTACTGCATAAATTACAACATTATGGTATAAGGGGAAAGGCTCTGGATTGGGTGACCAGCTACTTATCTAATAGAAAGCAGTGTACCGAAGTAACTAAGGTAACATCAATAAATAATAGGACCATTTACATAAAAGAAAAATTTCAGTCGGAGTCAATTATAATTAATAGTGGGGTTCCGCAAGGCAGCATTCTTGGTCCTTTGATATTTCTTTTGTACATAAATGACCTTCCGGACACCACCATCCATGACTGTATATTATTTGCCGATGACACCACAGTTGTCATAAAAAGTAAAGACAAACAAACCTCTGAATTGGATGTAAATAATGCCTCAGTGGATGTAGGTAATTGGATGAGAAATAATAATTTAAATATAAATGTGGGTAAGACAAATTTAATTCAATTTAATTCTTATAATTCAAATTTATTACACCTTGACATTAAATACTTATATGAAAAAGTAACTGAAGTAAAGAGCCTTAAGTTCCTAGGAATAACTATAGACAGCCATTTGAACTGGAAGGCACATATTGACATTGTATGCAAAAAGCTTGAACGATTTGTTTTTGCACTAAAAAGACTCAGGCAAACGGTTTCCACTGAAGCTGCTTTAACAGCGTACCACGGTTACGTGTCTTCAACACTTAGCTATGGACTTAGCTGGGGAAACTCGGTGGATGTGGATAGACTTTTTAAATTGCAGAAACGATGTATTCGCGTAATAAACAAAGCCTGGTTTTTAGACAGATGTAAACCCTTATTTAAGATTTCTAATGTTCTTTCGTTGCCTTGCATGTACATAAAAGAAATATGTCTTTTTACCAAAAGGCATCATGAATTATTCAAAAAGCGTAGTGAAATTATAACTCGGCAAAAAAGAGCCAAATTTAGGAACCTATTATATTACCCCCCATGTCACAAGGTGATATACAAAAAAAATGTTGTTAACATGTTAACATGTGTATTCTAATTTTTAACCACTTACCTGAAGAATTAAAAGTATTAGAAGGTTTTGCTTTTAAACGGAAGCTAACGGAATGGCTATTATTGCATTGTTTTTATAGTGTTAGAGAGTTCATAGATTATAAGACAAATTAGTATTAATTGTTAAAATTTGCACGTCTGCATGCAGGTTGAATACATTTACTTTGTACTTGGCTCAAAGATCTTAATATCATGTATGTATTCTAGCAAATAAACTTTCTGATTCTGATTCTGATTCTGATTCCCTTGAGATTTATTCATTTTAGCACAATAATTTGTGCGAAATCGAAATACACAAGACGGCATTTTTCAAATTTTTGTTAATCTGTCACTGTGACTCGCTCTGAAGCTTGTTTGACGCAAACTGATTGAGACATGTTACAATTGACTCAAAAAGACTTCTTAACTTAAGCCGCGAAGTAACATATCTATTTCTTTGTAATATCATTGCCTACTTATGAATGCGGAGAGGTGCCGCCGGGGTGAGGTGGCGATGCTTATATCTGATTACACTCATGCCTACGTTCAATATATACATATATATTAAAACACCAGCTACAGACGTATTTATGTATTATAGTTATTTATGTGGGTACTATATTATATTATATTATGTTAGTATTTATTTATTTTTATAAATTACAATTGAGGTTACTAGGTAAACATCCGTGTACTTTACTCAGCAGGGCACACTGAAAACCAGCGCCATGGCCTACTCGGGCCATGGCACATGCTGAGTGAGGTCCTTTTAAAGTGGACGTCACGGACACGTAGTGGCACTGCTCGATATTCTTGTTATTCTATGTTTTTGATTATTTTTTTTGTGTTAGTTTCATTATTATATTATTATTTTTTACCTACTTCAGAAAAAAGAAGGAGGTTCTGTGTTTGTCTGTTTAATCTTTTTTTGTGTGCCTATCTTTGTGTGATGTCCAAATTTTAATAAATGTATTTTCTTTCTTTCAAGTTGTAGATGTCCAGTAACAATTTTATATAATTTTAATAAGCTTTAAAAGAGTACCTACTGCAAGAATATGGTAGGTATACGTATGGTGACGAATGTGATGATGATGATACCATTAGTTCTTAAAAACAGATCTTCCGTACTTACATGTGAGTGTTGTAGGCCAAATTATATACTAAGGCAACCGATTTATTACGATTTTATTATTTTAGTAAAAGTTGTGTGCTTTCATTATTGAACATTTTTGAGGCTTATTACATAATTAAATATAAACATAATAAATAAATAGTGTTTAAAAATATGTAATTCTGATACATACCTACTTGGAATTGACATTAAACCTGCATGGTGTGAACATTTCTAGTAAAACTTTTCACATTAGGTATACGAGGTTTTATTTTAAAAAACGTTTCGAATTTCTTATATTTTTTATTTTAAGCATAGACAGAATAACGCCGATTTGAAGGAGATGGTGGAAACTGGTTCGATTCAAAAATCCGAACAGTGGAATTCTTTACTTTCCAAAGGCGTTAATGAACAATGTATTGATAGTGAGCACAAATATTACGATTAATAAATATGGTGCCGTAAAACTAGTTCCGTTGGATCCAAACGCACTCTCTTTATATAAAGAAATTGCTCATATATCACCTCACACAGCGACTGACCATCGCAAATTCGCAATCCAGTGAGGTAATGCTTTCAGTATCTTGGGCACCGGACTACGAGGACCATTTTGATAGTTTTTTTTAATAAATATGTTACGTATTAAAAAAATGAGATTTTATGTAGGAATCGCTCTCATTTCAAGCTTTAGCCCCAAATATGTATCATCCTTTATTATGTCCGTTAAGTCACACTAACATATTATTGTAAAGTCAAATACGTGTAAAATTCCGCCGTCACGCGCCGCGGCGGCGAGCTGCGCGCGCGCATGCTGTAATTGGATTTGACTAATTCGACGCGCCATTTGCATAAAATAAACATCAACACAACGCCCACGATAATATTATGCGTTCACTAAATTAAGTTGCGTCTATTCTAGTTGCGCCTACGGTTCTTCAGTTCAAGTTAATTCAATTCAAAAGATTTACTCATTTAACCACCACCCGTTTAATGTAGTGGTGCGGTGATCTGCCAACTACGTAAGGGTTCAGTTTCCAGTCAGGTACAATAATTTTATTATAAATGTCATTTGGAAGGCACGTTAAGCCATTGGTCACAAGATTGAAGTCTGATCAGAGCCCTATAATAGCTTCATAGCTTGCTTTGAAAAGCCTGATACCAGAATATCGTTGAATTTTTGTTTTAACTGCTTTAAGTGGCAAATGACCCCCGCAATAATAACTAGAACTATTTTTCATAGGACGTTATCATCAAATAATAAAGTTCTTTTAATTATATATTACCTAACTAACTACTGCTCTTTACAGACACAGTTTATTAAACGACAACATTGAATTTCAGAGAAATACGTTTGGATACAAATCATGCAATCTAATTTATCAAACGTACCATACTAATGTGTGTGTTGGTATCTCTAACCTCATCGCTTCCAAGAAGTTAATTTATCGTCTAATTACAAGACTATTCGTCTGCCGATGCAAATGGCGTCGCAAACTATTAATTGTACGAGAATATTAATTGTTTTAGTCACAACAAGGAGATATGACAATACCGAGGTATTGTAAATAATTCAAGTGTCATCAAATTTGGTACCGTTATTTAAACAAAAATTTAACTAAAAATGGTTTATGTGGAAATCTGGGGTCTGCATAATACGCAAGGATCTAGGGTTTGATCCAGGGTCCGTTCTTAGGAAAAGATATTTTCTAAATTCGCTTGTGTCTGCCTGGCTTTTGAAATCGGAAGGCACGATGAGCAGCTGGACCTGTTTTCTGTCGCAAGATGGAAGTAAAAAAAAAACAAGACATGTCAGAGATTAATTTTAAATTATGTATTACGCGGCACTAAAGAGAATAAGAATCCCGTAAAAGTTATGTCTGTAAGAAACCTGCAGTTTTTAGGTCGATTAAAAATCAAACCTTACGCGAGGGATGTCAAATGCAAAAGTAACGTGTGAAGATGCATCATTTTTTGCATTTAGCAGAAAATTTGAAATTTAAGTAATCGGAATTGGCAATTCTTTTAATGAAGCATGAATATGATTTCAATTAATTGCTTATCGATTAAGATCAGTTTTAGTTTAAGACTTTTATTAATAAATGTACTTGTCACATTTTATTAAAAGTTCATGTGCAATCTATACTAATACTAAATCTCTGCCCGCGTGAACTACACTTAATATCGAGATACCAAATAGCCTATGTTACTTCTAATATCTCCAAGAATATGTGTACAAAGTTTCATTATGATCGGTTAAGTAGTTTTTGAAATCGTTACAAACAAACTTACATTCACATTTATAATATTAGTAAGGATGTGACCAATTAAGAAGAATAATAAAGTAGAATCATTTGTAAAGTAATGCGTGTAGGTCTTCTAAACATCTAATATATTTTACTTGTCAAACACAGAAAATGGTACTAGCGACTTGCTGAATTTGGTTAAAATGCATTTTTGCATTGCAGTTTCGAACATGTTTTGAAACGTTCTTTTTATAAATTTGACATAACATCGCTGATAATCTTAACATGGTCCGATAATGGCATCGCCTCATTTAATTGAATTTTAAAGCCAAATGTTTGGTAACATGGCGGGGTACACGCGTACCCCACACGTCTGTCTGCCGTGAGGATAAGTCATAAATTAACATAATAACATTTTTAATTTGAGCGCGTGTAGCTTTATCTTGGTATTAATTAAAATTAGCCGGTCAATGTTGATTGGAATGTTTATTGTGGTTCTGTACAACAAACCTTTTTTATATTTATAGGTTGGGACTTGAAAATAAGAAGTTTAAAAGTGAATCTAGCCTCTGACAACGAAGATGTATGGTAAAAAAATAGCATAGGTTCATAGGATAGGATGTGTGAAATCCAAAATATAGCTTCCTATTCTGTTTGACATTTAAAATTACAAGATGAATATAAATATTTTTAGAATAAAATCTTTTTCTAAATTTATTCGACTAGGAAACAAGACCCTTGCGTTGTCGTACTCGTAAATTTGGCATTAATTTCGGTCAACTACAAAATAAAAACTATTTTAACTATCTTATTGGCAAAAAAAAGTTTTGCTTGCGGTACCCCAAAATATCCTCCAAAAGGCAACGATCGGGCGAGCACCGATCTAACATCAGATACGGTGGATAATAACGACTTTGCCTCCACTGTTTGTATAGAGCAGGGGCAAATAGCTGCGGTAAAAGGTCACAATTTGAAATTGACATGGTTTGCTAATCAAATGATCCAAAGTTAAGTTGGACATGACATAGGTAGTTAACTAATATATTATGTATGGTAAAAACCACTTCAAAGTCTTGAGGTGGCAATATTTATCCTCATGCAATAATAATAATAGTTTAAAAGACTGCGTAAAATGTAGGCTCGGACAGCCATTACAAAAAATCATTTTGCAATTTTTTTTGCTTTACTCTTGGGCATGGCGCATTGGCGATTGCATTGGTCAACAGTGGCGAGAAGGCGCTAATGCTCGTCTTCTGGCCGTGTGTTTCAAATTGAATAGTATTAATTAATGTATTACTTTTTTTTAAAATATTTATATTCTTAAAATAATATTATCACTGCCAAGATGTTATAAATAATATAAATAAAATAAATTTATTAATCAGAATTACATACATACATACATACATACATATTATCACGCCTCCTTCCCAACGGGGTAGGCAGAGACCAAGGCCTTCCACTTACTACGATCCTGGCATACATCTTTCGCTTCTTCCACATTCATCAATCTTTTCATTCATGCTTGTCGGTTTAGAGTACTCTTGACCTGACCTTTCTTCAGAACATCCCCGATTTGATCGTGATAGGTTCGTCTAGGCCTTCCTCTTCCAACGTTCCCTTTCACACTCGTCTTGTAGATCTGTCTAGTCATTCTTCTCTCATTCATCCTCTCTACATGTCCAAACCATCTAAGCATCCCTTTCTCAATCCTTGTGACAATATCTTCTTTCACACCACAACGTTCTCTTATCACACTATTTCTTATCCTATCACTCAATTTCACTCCTAACATACTTCTTAGCGCTCTCATTTCTACTGCATTTATTCTACTTTCATGCTTTTTCTGCCATACCCAACTTTCACATCCGTACATGAGTGTTGGAACCAACACCCCTCTATGCACAGCCAGACGAGCTTTCATAGAAATCTTCTGGCTATTTACAAAGGCGTGCAGCGCACCATTCACTCTGTTACCAGCATTTACTCTCCTTTCAATATCACTTTCATACTTTCCGTCCCTAGTAAACACCGACCCCAAGTATACAAACTCATTCACTTGCTCCAGTTCATTACCACCAATCCGAATACATACTTCTGTCATGCTCTCTTCCTGTTCAAACACCATAACTTTTGTCTTTTTTGTGTTCAGTTTCATTCCCTTTCTTTCCAAAGCTTCATTCATAATAGTCACCATCGCTTGCAAATCCTTAGCCGTCGATGCAAGTAATACTTGATCATCGGCGTAAAGAAGACATTTGACGCGTAACTCATTCATTCTTAGGCCAAAATTCAGATCTGTCAGACAATTATCCATGAAAAGGTTGAACAGCCACGGAGACGCTACACATCCCTGTCTAACACCCTTTTGGATATTAAACCAATCAGTGTACGCTCCGTTTATCCTGACACAAGCACTAGAATCCTTATAGAGGGAATTCAATGCCCGTATCAGCTTACTGCTCACCCCATGCACAGCTAATGCCGACCACAACTCATTCCTCACCACTTTATCATAGGCCTTTTCCAAATCTACGAATGCACAAAAGACTTTTTGGTTTGTTGCCAAATATCTTTCCGTAATACATCGTAGGGAAAAGACCTGATCCGTACATCCCATTCCCTTCCTAAATCCCGCTTGTACATCCCATATTCTGTCATCTGTTTCTAACATTACTCTTTCAATCATCACTTTAGCATACAGTTTGCCGACAACACTGAGGAGGCTTATTCCACGGTAACTTACACAGTCTTGTTGTGACCCTTTTCCCTTGTACAACGGCACGATCACAGCCTTGCACCAGTCTCCCGGTACCCGACCGTTCCTCCAGCACAAGTTGAAAAGGCAGTACAACTGACTTGCTACTACTCCCTGTCCAGCCTTCAGCATTTCGACGGAAACCCTGTCATATCCCGCAGCTTTACCTGATTTCATACTTTTCAATGCTTTCATAATCTCTTCCATACTAATATCGCTTTCATGCTCACTCTCATTCACTTCAAAAGGAGGTGCTTGCATTTGTGCTAGGCCCTCTTCTCTTTCAAAAAGACTTTCAAAATATTCCTTCCATCTTCTCAGCACACATTCTTCTCCTTTTATAATATTCCCATCCTTACTTCTGATTTTAGATAGCTCCGAGTTTGATGTTTTCCCTCGAGCTAATCTAATCGATTTCCAAAACAATTTAATATTGTCTTGGAAACTATCAGAGAGTCTTCTATCAAACTCATCCTTTTGCTCTTCTTTCTTCGTACTGATCACATTTTTCACTAGCCCTTTCATATTTTTATTACATACAAAATATGAAAATACATACATACATAACATTCGATAAGTTATATCGAATCAAAGTTTCTGTTTATTAATGTCTATATCGTTTTACTTGTATACGCCAAGCTACAGCACTTATTAATATTACTTAGGTACTTCGTTAAGGGACAGTTATTCAAAAATAAAACAAGGTGTGTATTGTGGAAGCTGCCATTAGCTAGTAGAATTAACTTCGAATCTGTAGTGAGATAATTATAATGGCATTAGCTCTTCCCGTCCTATAACACCCGTATTTATAAAGAAGTAATTACTTAATGCTTAAGAAAGTCATAACTTAAGATGTTTCTACTTAGTGCTCAAGTGAAGGAAATAGGTCACCATTAATAGACAAATTATTTGGCTGCGAATGCTAACTTTTCATAGTTTTAACTTCTAGTAATTATAAGATTAAGGAATACAATTTGTCACCTAAGTAATTACTTTTAGTCAAGAAATTTTCTTTTACTTGTTTATAAATACGGGCGTAAGTGTCGTAATAGGGCGCCTCTTCAGGAGCGGGAAGCATCGTCTTCTCTTCCCCGTTGGCCAAATTGAAACATTCATTAAAAACACTCGGAAAAGTTATTTTTTTTTTAAAAGTGGAAACAACGAGAGTTAGACTCGAGTTCACCAATTCTTAAACAGCCGGTAAACATAGATTGACGATTAATTTGACACAATTCCCATACAAAATATGTCAAATAATATTTTAAACGCTGTTTAAAACTTAACCGTCTGTTGGTGAACTCTACCCTTAACCTAGCTCAAAGTTGGTTCCACTAACAGCTATAAGATAGTTTATACCTATCGAAAAAAAGTAACACCTTGTGTGTGGTCATACATGAAATATGTACAGATCGAATGGAGAACTTCTTTTTTTAGTCGGCTGATAAAGAACAACCCGTGTTTCATCCCCTTAAAATTACTTAAGCGATTGTATCCGGTGATAGAGCACGATATCTACTCGTTAAGCCATAGCAGGCGTTCCAAAAACTCTTCATGACCATCAAAAACCAATAAGTGAGCCATTCAACCTATTTAAATTCATATGAACAATGTTCTACTTCTAAAAAGTTTTTATTTTTGAAAAACAAAATTATTGAAAAAAAAATTTGGAAAGTGGTTAAAATTTCATCCTGTATATTTTTTTAAATAGTTTTGTATCCTATGCGATTTCAAATTGTGTAAGTATGTTAGGTAGTTATTCTAGGTATTTAGAAAGTGTACGCGAAAAACAACATCTTTATTTTTTTTCATATATTGTTTCTATCAACAAAAACTATCAATAGCAGTTTTATAACTATATTTCGTTTTTTCAATACCTGTTTGACTAATTTGTATCATTTTCACTTGACACGTGTCATTAACCTGAGTAATTTCGAACTAATATAATTGTCTAATGGTAATTAAACAGTTCATTAACTGTTTTGTGGCTCACAAACTATCCGCTTGAAATGCACCCGAAAATGTTTTTCATAACCAAAACACATCATAATTGTATTTTTACGTAGCAACTTTAATTTAATGTAATATGGTTGAGAGTTCAATGACAATCGTTCAAAAACGAAAATAGTAGTTTGTAAATCTAATAAAAACAACTTTGTTTTTACCGCTAACTGAATCTATTTGATATTTTAATAGAGAAGCGTATAAAGTAGACTTCTGTCTGTTCAAAATTTTGGAAGCAGCCTTAAAACAAGTTTGTTGTGCGCGTGTATAATCGATTGCCGCGTTCAAAACATCTGCCGTTCGAAATTTAAATAATTGACAGTTCTGAAGAAAACAAACATGTTTTGGCGCGAGTGACCATTAGAGTCATGTTTTGTGTTATCTGTTACAAAAAGTGACAGCGCGCGTAAATTATTATAACCTAACTTGTAATTAAAGCGATCAGTTTTGGGCGGCTGTCCATGACGTCATGTTATATGATATTTTGACCACAATGTAGGTTTTACTGTAAACTTAATAAGCTCAGTGTGTGGTATTTTAATTATGATCTTGTATGTCAGAGTTTAACTTTGACTATAATTTGTGGTCATTTTATAGTTACAAGCTTACAAGTCGATCAAATTGTTTTGAAGGTAATCCTTACGTTGTAAAATTATTTTCTTTGTCAATGAGACCAACTGTGACATACTTCGCATTTTATTAAATATTTATTATCTGGTGCAGTTAAATTTTAAGTAGGTACTTACTGAATTTGATGAACAGAATAAGTCGCAAAGAGGAATATGAATCTTGTTCAATTTAGAACGGTTTTTTATTCCTCAGCTGATAGCTAAGCAACATCCTGTAAGACTGAAAAGGTTAGTAATAATAACGTCATTTTAAATTAATAAGAAATTAAAATAGGTATAGCGCGCATATGATATGGATAGATTTCATTATCTGACCGACCATAATGCAACCAAATGCGAAGGGTAGAAGGAAGGACAAGCGGAAGCTTCTTAATTTCCTTTTTTCCGATTTGATACCAAATCAAATTAGAGGCAAAACAATTGATTAACACATTTTAGCCGTTGCTCGAAAACTGTAAAAGGTTTTAACTAACTTAAAATCTTCGAAACAAGCCTCATTGACAACATAACGATATCTTTGCGAAGACAAATTATGTCAAGTAGCTATCAAAACTGTCATTACACGATTATCGGTCGTTAACGCGTTCATTTCATTTCAATAATCGGCGATACGCCCATTTTGCGTGTATCGTCATAGTATAAGTATCAACAGAAGGTTCACTTAT
The DNA here is from genome assembly GCA_949315895.1 of Anania crocealis. Lineage (NCBI taxonomy): Eukaryota > Metazoa > Arthropoda > Insecta > Lepidoptera > Crambidae > Anania > Anania crocealis. The sequence continues at coordinate 10,913,339 of OX438861.1, forward strand.
TAATACTCACATTGAAAAATTAATGAATAGCGTTTTGTCTTTAACAAAATATTAATTTGCAGTTTTTTCACTAATAAATTGTTTGAAAAGGAAACAAGTCTAGCTTGTCTTCGTTCGTGTTTTAAAGCAGTCTCAATTAAATATTTTCCGGCGGTAAATAGTGCCTGTGTTATATAGGTAAGACCTATAACTACACAACGGTTAAAACCTCAGATCATATAAAGAAAGAGATATGAAATTACTCGTAAATCCTCAGAAAACCCGTGTCTCCGAATTATTTATGTATGCAACACAACTACAATAACACCGTTGTAAGCATAAGGATCACACTAAATCAATTTACAGCGCTCATTGGTGCGCACACAAACATGGACTCAATCACAGCGGCTATCACTTACTCACTTACACAATGCGTCATTTGGTGTGTGCAAATTTGTGCAGCGACCATATCTGTCAATTAGACTATCGATAATCTTCGGTGACATTGCTAATAAGTTTGCCGAAATCTGTTGCACATTTATATAAAGCTTCCGTAAAAAGAAAACTTATTTAGGTAGATAGAATAATAATAAAATGGTAGCCATTTCAGTTTAACGAAGAAAATGAGATGTTATTTTTGTGCTTACTATTTCTGCATCTAGGTACAATGTAAAACTTTTTTAGTAAAATTCTCTTCTTATACAAGGTGACTCCCAGCTCCTCAAATATCTCCAAAGCGCTTTGTTAATTAAGGCAGCATGATAAATAAACAGGTAGGTAAACAACTTTTAAAAACTTTTAACCAAGTAGGCCCTCTTGCCAGTGGCATTTATCCATTTTTCTTTTATATGAGAACTAGCTGTTGCCCGCGACTTCGTCCGCGTCAATTTCTGTTATTATGAACGCGATTATTAATGCAACATTTTTCACCGATGCTTCGCTCCTATTGGTCGCAGCGTGATGTTATATAGCCTAAAGCCTTCCTCGATAAATGGACTACCTAACACAAAAATAATTTTTCAAATCGAATCAGTACTTCCGGAGATTAGCGCGTTCAAACAAACAAACAAACTCTTCAGCTTTATAATATTAGTATAGATTATTTGGAAAGCTGAAACAAAGTATAGCAATATCAAATAGTGACTATCTATTTAAACTACATGTTTACCACGTTACGTACGATATTACCTCTATTTAATTTATTATCATTTATATAATAACGGCAAAAAAGGTACCCCTTTATGTGCGGGCTTAAAACACTTAATTTATATCATAAGATTATATTAAATTACAACTTAAATTTTATACACGAAATTATTCATGAAACAGTCACGTATGGAACTAAGAAAACTATCGATAATACTCGGATCGGACTACATACCTAATTAGCTTGCTACAAAGTGTGGTCGCGACGCATACGTCTGGCAGTGAACGCTTCGATTAAACCTCGATACATTGCGCAGTCGCATAGTACTCATAACACAACTAGTTAGCATTCGCAAATAAATAATTTGATTTGATTTGATTTGATTTGATAGTTAGTGTCAAACCCTCAATAAATATTGTACCCATACAATTATCGTTGCATCGATATTTTCATTAAATATTACGTTTAATGGATTTATAAGCAAATAAATGATGAAATTTTAGTATCTATATATTATTATGGTAAATGATTATGGCTTAATGTAGTCTTTTGTTACACTTCTATTTTTACAAGTAATCACGGCATTTTAATTAAATGAGGAGATCGTTGCGTCGGCGCGGGTGAAGTACAACTAATTCGCCGCAGAGTGCAATAGTTCTGTTTGCCCATATTGGTTTCGCACGCGCCACGCCCCCATTTCATATCTATTCCTTTATATGATCTGAGGTTAAAACTGTAATCGATTCTTGCAGTAAGCAGTGTTTGCGTGATTCAAACATACATTATACAAGAAAAAGTCTGTTTTGGCCTTCTAATTAGTTAACAGTTTACGTCAAATTTGGAAAAGCTAAAAAGTAATCTTCTCAACTATAAAATGAACATATTATATCTATAAGTGTTATCAAATCTATTCATTTTAAAAGTATGATGTCACTAATCTACCAATGTAACAAAAGTATCCGCAGGGGATTCCTAAAAAAGAATTATTATTTTTTTGTATTTAGGCAGATTGCTCAGCCTTCCCTTGTAAATGAGTATGAGTAGTGCTATCAATGAGTAGACCCTGAATAGCTTCTCTCTTAAAACAGATATCCGCCCACGCATGACGTGTAGAAGTCAAGTCACTGCTGCTTGGAATCAATTATCTGTTTTATTATGTATCAAAATGATTTAGTCGTTATACAAGTACCAACTTAAATGATCCTTCTGGTCCTCCTTACTGTATGATACTATTTAATTAAGCGATTCGCCATTATTAATTCGATTATTACTGAGCTCGTAAAAAACTTACAACAGACCTTTATCGCGCGGTAGCACGAACTCGCCATCACCGTAAAGCAGTTTGGATTTTATCGTCCACTAATAGAGATTACATTGCCTTATCACGACAATCGTCTAATTACTGTCATGCTTTCACATGGACACGCCATCCGATTGTAGCGAATCAAAATGGATCCTAAAGCTGAGAAGTTAAAATGCATTTAGAAAAAACACTTACAAATTTAAGACGATTGAAATAGTCTTTATTCTCGACGGGTAGAGTTCATTTTAACTAGCGTTAGATTTAGACGAACTGAAATTAGATTCTTAATTTAATTAAAATTGGAACATTTTGTCTCCTCGTCGATTGCTCGTGACTTTCCGCAGTTTTGTTGTTGTCAACTGTCACTTCATTAAAGGAATTGAATTTGAAATGCTGCGGGTATTGATACTTTTCGATCATTGATAAAAAATCAGAACTACTACTCGTTTTGACTGCAAACTTTTTTTCAAAGTTTCATATATCATTGTAGCATTCGCCATGTAGTTTTTAAGCTATTGCATAGCTTCTATCGCGGGTCTTGAGCGTGGAGACCGAATCCAGAAATTCCGTAACGAAAATAATCTAACCTAACACTCGGGGCGAGGCACGATCGAACAATTTTGAATTTCCGAAATTTAAAAGAATTTAGAAGAAAATAAGGATTTTGACAGTATGGTTGCCTATGGTAACCATATCTGCCAAAATAACAGAAAAATTCAATTACAAAAGTCAAAATTAGAAAATGCATAAAATTATAAAATTAAGCTATTGCATAGCTTCTATCGCGGGCCTTGAGCGTGGAGACCGAATCCAGAAATTCCGTAACGTATAATAACCTAACACCCCCCACTCCGACCGGCACAGTGGTGATACTTTTTAGTTTTATAATTGCATAAGTTGATAAAAAATGCTATGCAATAGCTTTACCGCGGCAGTCTCCGAGTGCCACACGTCTTTTTTTTAACAGAATGTAGCCTATGTTACCCGGACTGTAATAAGGAATCGATTGATACCTCATTCACCAAAATCGGCTCAGTAGTTTAGCCGCAAATGTGGAACCCACATAAATATATACATAGACTGCTGAAATCATTACCCTTCCTGTTGGCTTTGCCGTAGTCGGGTAAATAATACGCGATTTATAGGTACTGTGAAGTGTTCTACCCGCCTAAATTAAATTCAGCAAACATATAACTTTTGGAGCTTCTAAAGTTCAATTGAATATAATTAATAAAAATATTGAATAGTATGGGTCCAAGGTTAGAACCCTGTGGGACGCCAGAGAGGACCTCGACAGGGTTCGAGGCGTATCCATTTATTACAACGGTAGCCTTTCGACTACAGAGATAGGACTCAAACCAAGCTAGTAGATTTCCTGATATCCCAACAGATGATAATTTTTGTATTAATATTTTGTGACTAACCCTGTCGAACGCCTTTCTGAAGTCAGTATATATGACATCTACAGACCCCCCATTATCCAAGGATTGTGATATATCATCAACAAGAGCTACAAGATTTGTGGAAGTAGACCTAGCCCTCACAAAACCATGCTGTTGCAGCGACAATATTTGTTTGAAGTGCCATGTAATGAGGGGACAAATCAACAATTCAAAAACCTTGGAAAAAACGGGAACAATAGAAATGGGTCTATAATTTTCCACACTTCCTTTGTCTCCACCTTTAAACAAAGGTAGTACCAAGGATTTCTTCCAGTTAGAGGGAAACTTACCTGTATAATCATGCTTATGTAGATAAACCTGCCTTTGATTGTAAATATATTTGATAATTTGTCTTCTTTTCATCGTCTATACCTTTCCATCTGCTAAAATCTTTGCCCAGAGCTGCTGTGTTAATAGATAAAGTATAAAATTTTTCCAACGGATTCATAATTCAAGCATTTTAACACCGTCCGGTGACCGGACGTAGCGGTTTTGTACCGGACATAGCCGCGTGGCACCGCTTACCACCCGCAGATAACCCTCGAATAAATGTAGCCATACGTCTCTAAAATAGGGTTTACTTATTGCATTTAACATTCTTGCTCATTTTTACTGAAGGCGGTACCGAAAGGCAGGCTAAATCTGATTGGTAACTATAAAATCTTAATTATAATTTTGTATAGAAAACGTCTAAAACTTAATTTCACCTAAATTAAAAATTAGGCTTAAACTATAGTCATTATTTCCATTTCCTTATCCTTTCGAACGTCAGTAGCACTTCTTCATTAGTTGTATCTTTAAAATCGTTGAAATTAAACTTAAGCAGTAAAGGATATCTTTACTAAATGTGAGATTCACATATTATTTATTTGAATATTATAAATAATGAATTGAAAAAATAGAGTTCAGTACTAATAATCACATGAAGTATCAGGGCACAAGTAGTGAATATATTTAAAATAGTAACACTGTCCGTCCTGTTTGCACATATGCGGCGCCGCATGATCACTATCAGATGAATGCGGCCACACGCCACGAAAAGGTTAATCTACAGCAAAAATGGGGAAAACACGAATATTATTTTTTTTTAAACTTCATTCAGTGTGTTCAATTACTTTCGGGCTAATCGTGTTCATCATACGTTATCAAAAAGCTTGATTAAGCTTTGTAAAGCGTTTCAAACATGATTGGAATGGAAGTAGTTATATCATGGTTCTATGCTATTAGTGAAACTTATCTTACGGAGTGGATACTTATTTACTAAAAAAGAACGAGATGGAGAAGTGCAGATGCATGACGTTCCGATTGTTCAGGTGACAGCGGGATCGGATGGAATCTGAATCTTTACATTACCACCCGCTATCTTAACGCAGTTGTTACTTCACTAGTCAATAGAGGACATAATTTATGCGATATAATGTGGGAGATGAGCTTAAGTATGTTCAGGAAATACTGACAGGAAACGGCTACAATGTCCGCCAAGCATCTAAAATATTTAATACGGCTTCCTAGCACCACTTTTTTTACGCGATGCGCATTTCATTCATTCATACCACAGAACATGGAAAACCTCTTTCTATGTTCTGTGATTCATACGATACCATTTATAAGTTGTTGATTTTCTTTACTTATACACCTTCACAGGCTTAGGACCGTAAAAATTGCAAACTATGTTGGAAAAATATTTTTGGGTGAAAACTTGAGCTATATATTTTACTTCATAAATGGGCTCAAAATACAATACTTAACGCCTAAGTATACATTTTTTTGAATGTGATGGAAAGTTATCCTGTAGAGGTTTTTTTTACAGCCGAAAAAATATATATCGCATGGATATCTAATTCCATGAGTTGATTGCGTTATATATTAAGTATTTGTTATGTAAGTGTAATACAATAACGCAAAACTGTGAAGCGTTTCTGGAGCTCCAATAAAATAACATTTATTCAATATAAAAAGAAAAAATGGCCATGAAATTTGGGTTCCGGATCCAACGCGTTACCGAAAATGGTATACGGGACTTTTGCGTCACTGCAATGAATCTTGTATTACTATCCATTTGAAATAAGCCATGGTTCACTTTGATAAATCTAATGTTATTCAAGTAGCCATTATTAGTTTATTTGATTACTTTTGCTTATCCATGTTGCGAGCACGGGTTTGAGCCCCAGACTGCGCACCCCACTCAACAAAGATGCTATCAGGTAAACGTTGTTAAACAGCAACACGCGCTTGGCTTGTGTCGTTCTATTAGGCACTAATTAAGGTCTCTATTTTTACTTTTATGTATTTCCATAAATGTTTAATCTTTGGTATTGAAATGTTGCCTTTGTTCTATTTGTTTAGTTCTAGTTTAATCTATTTAATAAATAAAATAAACAGTATTATATTGCATATTTCTTTTATTCCTCGCCTTATCTCAGCATAATTATAATATTACAATGCATATGACGAACATCATCCAACTACTATCAATAAATAACATTAATATTTAGAATTAAGCATTATTCATTTATTTAGGCTAGCAATATTACAGAATTACATCGAAGCAACATGGCAACACATTTTTACAATATTGTTAGATTAGGCAACACTGAATTAAAAATATTTGACTGTCCTTGGTGAAAGTATAGGTAGGTTATTCATAAGAAACTGATGTTTTTTGTATAATGAATGGTTTTCAATGTATTGAAATGAACTTAATTAATATTTTTGGAAGCTGTAATTAAGTGTAGATAATGTATATTATTACTATTAGAATAATAAAACAAATGGATACGTTACTTTTGGGTAACAATAAGATTATAGGATGTTTGCTCCATCCGGAACAAGGAGTAAGAAAAAATTTAATTTACAGGATTATGAAAACACTATATTCGAAAGAAGCTATTAATCAGTTCTTTTTAATAACTATGTACAAAATTATCTATACTTACTGCAGAATAAATACATGGAATCCATAAAACTTTCTTATATACAAAACTATATACAGCATGGAATGACAATGATTTTTGTACGTTACATTTATTTCAATTTAGATTATCTTCCTTTATAACTAGGTATTTAATTATCTAATTAATAAATGTACTAAGGTCAAATCACTAGTTCATTCGTAGCTAGCACTTAAATTTACATACAAAACTTACAGGGTGACAAGATTTAAAAAGCAATTTTTATGTTTTGCAAATCAGATCAATTGGGGACCACCTTTTTTAGAAAACCTACGATTACTCTCAATCACGAAGTCCAAACAAAACTGTTAAATGCCGTTTTCTTTGTTTCATTAATAACAAGTTACAATCGTAGGTCTGCTAACACTCGTACTTGTCGCACTATTTTGAACGATTGGTTTTGACACATTAACTTGACTAGTCCTTTCTAAATTAAAACTCAAATTGTCTGTCCGCAGCACTCTCATTTCGACGAGTGGCTTCAAGCGAACACTATACTAGACTCGACAGCGGTGCCCGGGATGTGACTGGTGATGCTGGCAGCGGCTGAAGCTGCTGAGGAGGTTGTGGCTGGAAGTAGACTCCTGGCTCGTTCGAAAACTGGGGGTGTATCGGTAAAGGAGTGTGAGGCATAGATGTGGGCCGTGATTCATGGTACAAAATCGGTACTCGAACGAGCCGTTGGGCGGCATGAGCCATGTTAGCGGCTTCCAACTCTGCTGCGAGCTGTCTCTTCCACTTATTCCTTCTGTTCTGAAACCAGATTTTTACCTGTGTCTCTGTTAGATGTAGACTGGCAGCCAGGCCAGCTCTTTCTGAGCTGCTGAGGTACCTTTTCATATCGAAAGTGGATTCGAGTTGGAACACTTGTGAGCGTGAGAAGACAGTTCGTGTTTTTTTCTTTCGTTTGCCGAGGTTGGATGTGGGGTCTCGTTTCTCGTCTTTGTCAAAGTCGTCGCTTTCGTCGACATCGGGGTCTGAATCTTGAGGGTCTTGTTGTTGGGGATAAAGCGCGGGGTGGAGCCGAGGAGAGCGTGGGGAGGACCTAGACGGGGAGGGAGGTGTTGGGGCTCGGGGAGGGCTGCGCAAGCGTGGCGAGCCACCAGCTGAACCTTCCTCGTTTGTTATTGAATCTTCTGTAACAAAAGAGAATTTGATGAGCAAAAGAGCCGCGCATTCGTTTAGCCCACATGATCAAACTGTCTTGTAAAACAATAAAAAACTACAATTATCGCCCAGGAGTAAGTTTATTAAGTTTCAAAATTACTATAACTGGTGTTAACTCAAAAACCAATATACCTACTATGGTATATTACTTATGTAATAAAATTATGTATTGCTATAAAAAAAAAAAATTTTTTTAAGTCATAACGCTGGCGCCCAATGTGGTGCTATACCATGTTTCTTGTTTTCAATAAAGTTACAAATTACAATTAACTGCGAGCCTGCTAAAAGCACCTTTCATTGAAGTTCTGGAGGTAGTCTAGTTGCATTACGAAGACCGTTGCTGCTACAAATTCTAACCCAGTATTAAGAAGTCCCTTAATATAAATTTCGATATATGTAAAAGTTGAATTAGACTAAAACACATTTTCTTTTACCATCTGATATTTCGACCGTGATCAAGCAACGCAAAAGATTAAAGTAAAAAGCTTAGTATTCACGACCATAGCCAATCTAATCCTAAGGCTTTAATCCTAATAGGCATAGACAATGCTATGTTTTCACCTTTAACTAGCGCGGGCGTGTAAAGTCACAATGCATTGGAATAAACCGGATTGAGTGGATTAGCATTTATCAGAGTTCGGGGTTAATTCAGCGGGCGGAAATTTCTATCCAATTACATCGGAACGAGTTTCAGCGCCTCTGATTTGGCGATTCGTTGTATTAATTTAAAACTAAAATTTGTCTATTTGCATCTAAATGCAGGCCTATAATCACCTTACTGTAGAGCAAAGGCGCACCAATGAATTCAAGTTAAACTTAACTTTCGATTGCCCTAAATTCGACTCGAACCTCCTCTTGCATACCGGGCGACCGCTGTTACCATTGAGTTACTACGAAGCGATTTTCTGTCTCAACGAATGTATTCAGACAATTTTTTTTAAATTACTGTAGTATGGAACGATTCAAATTTCAAATTCCGAGTTGAATGGAACACGAGCTCAAACCATGTCATCGACGCGTAGGTAGCATGAATCACTACAATCCTGTTGCGTCATATATTCACGAGAACCCTACTCCTTTCGTCACAAAGCTCAATTTAAATTGCACAGATATAATTTTTGAGCTCATGCTTGTCTAGTGGACCAACATTACTTGGACTGTACTGGAATGCAGTTCAGTGTAGATGAAAGGCCAAGCCAGCTGGATAAGTGATGTGATTCCAATTGATTTTAGAAGCCAAGTAGGTAATCCTTTGTTACTGCTCGTTTGCTGTTTACACAAACGCTTACTAGATAAGTAGTTTAGGAGTTGCATAAATATGCATTCTGTGATATTACACAGCGTTCCTTGTGATTGAAGGGATTTTTTACACGAGTAACTTTAAACGTACTAGACTTAGGGCCTAGGCCCTAAGTCATTAGAATGTGTGCTGTATGTTTTTTTGATTAACTAATTGGACAAATAGAATTAAATATTATAAGTACCTATAAAATAAAAACAAGAAATAGCCAAAGCCACAACGTGTTGAAATAAAATGTTTGATATGATTCAATTCAATCTATAAATTTGGCTGCATTGCCAACCCTGATGCTAAAATCAAGTAACACAGCAATTACAAATAATTACAATATCAATACATATTTCACCAATTAATATGATAGCATCCAACTAAGTAACGTACTGGCAAAACGTCAATATAATTAAAAAAAGAACCCCAGCAATCCTAGCAAACCACATTCGAAAATTAAAACCACGCGGCATTTCAAGCTGGCAACACAGTTTTTGGCGCGAAGACACGAGAGACGATTTTACAATGGGGTCAGAGAGGGATGCATATACGTTTGACATTTATGTGGTGCCGTGTTGCTACACGCGAATAATCGTGGGTGGATGGTAGAAAAGTATTGTACGGTCGGTTTAGGCCGTGTGAAATGGCGTGCTCTTTGTTCGTAGAGATGGGTTTTGGAAAATTAAAACGGGGCTGGAGTGATGACGATTGCTTGTTTAGCCATGTGTGTTTTATAGCGAGGTGGGCAACGGCTTTTGTTTGAACCCATTGCACTGTTATGCTTGTAATTTTTATTTTGATTTAGTTCATGCATGCTATTACTTGCATCGTTTAGAAGTTTAGACAAAATGAGCCCTAACTTAGATTTATAAAAAAAAAAGCAATTACCTAGTTAACAATTAAATTACGAATTAGCAGTAACATGTACCTACTCCTATTGGTTTTGTACAATATTATTTTTGTTTTTGTAACAACTTAAATCACAGCAAAGGTAAGATTTAAGAAAAAGTAAAACACATGGCTTCCTTTTTGTGTTTAGTCACAAAATATTCTCTCTGTCAGTGTTCAAATCCAGCAAGTTTAAATACCTATAAAATGAATGTTTTTAAAGTGAAATTTTGAGAGCTGAAAATAAAATGTAGATCCGGATATTCCGGATAGACCGCAATGTGTTGTTAATATGCGACCTGAAGTTTTACCATCTCACATAAATGTCATATTATCATAACTACTTACTAGGAATTCTCTCATGTTTGTTAACATTTTCTTTTTTGATTGTACTGAAATGAACTCAGTCAGGTTTTCCTAAAAATTATACTGATTTTATTTCATAGTTATTCAGTTAATGTAAATACATTTTTGAATAAGGAGCATGTCTTATAATATAAATCTGAGTAAATATATTCTGAGAATTTTCAAAAACTGGTCTCTTTAAAACTAGAGGTCCATAATTATTATTTGACACGATATTTTAATAATGTTTTAATATAGTGCTTGTATGATTATGCAACACGAAAACTAAAAAATAGTTTTACAAAATTTTTGTCTATTAAAATACTTTAATGTGTTTTTTTCGAGGTTGACGGATACCGTCTAATTTTCATTTTTTTTGTGACTCATATTTTATTCAAAAAAGTTGAACGGGCCTGGTCTATGAAGAAAGATATTGGACAGACATTATATTTAGAATAAAAAAAACAATGAAATGACGAGGTGGCTGAAATAAGCTACCAAAGTTGTTTTGGTTAGTAGCACTCATAACATAGAATTTTATTAATGTTATTTTTTAAATGGTTTTTTAATAATTAAACAGCCGATTTTTAATAATAACTTCGATAAATATTGGCCTGTGACTGTACCCAACACATGTCGTGTCGCCCGGATTACTCTGCACTGGTAAGGGTTCGGCTCGCGTTACGGCGTGATTCGGTCGGTGTCGGATTCGCGCTTCGCAAGAGCTTTGACTACGGGTAAGCGAGAAAGCTCTCGCCTAATTATTGTGTTAAAAGACGGTCAAACAATTACAAGTTGGGATGGTTTAAGTAGCAAATTAAGGATGACTTAATTAAACGATTAAACTCCTTGTTTGGCTAAATGTGAATCAATACAGGGTATTCTGAATTATCTTTGCCTCGGTCAAACGACGCCCATTGATGGGCACTCTTACGACTGATGTTTCGTCTTACTGTGAATAAAATGCAATACCTAGTTGTTAAATTAATATTTATTAATTTATTCGCATCGAATAAATAATGTGTGTATAATATCAGTATATAAACTTGAAAAATTTTGTCTCAGGCGGGACTCGAACCCGCATCTCCTCGCATGCCGGGCGGGCGCCATACCATTAGGCCACCGAGACACTGCGACACGGCGCGAATTTTTTCAAGCATATTCTTACGCTGTGAGCCAGCGTTGTTCCATCAAATGTTAGGAGTTTGCACCCTTAACACCCGAAAGAAACATCTTTGCAGATGTTTGACAGTCAGTTAAGATGAAACAGCTATTTATATACTTTATTTGATATTTTAGCAACTTAATTGCACTTATAATATCAGTATATAAACTTGAAAAATTTTGTCTCAGGCGGGACTCGAACCCGCATCTCCTCGCATGCCGGGCGGGCGCCATACCATTAGGCCACCGAGACACTGCGACACGGCGCGAATTTTTTCAAGCATATTCTTACGCTGTGAGCCAGCGTTGTTCCATCAAATGTTAGGAGTTTGCACCCTTAACACCCGAAAGAAACATCTTTGCAGATGTTTGACAGTCAGTTAAGATGAAACAGCTATTTATATACTTTATTTGATATTTTAGCAACTTAATTGCACTTATAATATCAGTATATAAACTTGAAAAATTTTGTCTCAGGCGGGACTCGAACCCGCATCTCCTCGCATGCCGGGCGGGCGCCATACCATTAGGCCACCGAGACACTGCGACACGGCGCGAATTTTTCAAGCATATTCTTACGCTGTGAGCCAGCGTTGTTCCATCAAATGTTAGGAGTTTGCACCCTTAACACCCGAAAGAAACATCTTTGCAGATGTTTGACAGTCAGTTAAGATGAAACAGCTATTTATATACTTTATTTGATATTTTAGCAACTTAATTGCACTTATAATATCAGTATATAAACTTGAAAAATTTTGTCTCAGGCGGGACTCGAACCCGCATCTCCTCGCATGCCGGGCGGGCGCCATACCATTAGGCCACCGAGACACTGCGACACGGCGCGAATTTTTTCAAGCATATTCTTACGCTGTGAGCCAGCGTTGTTCCATCAAATGTTAGGAGTTTGCACCCTTAACACCCGAAAGAAACATCTTTGCAGATGTTTGACAGTCAGTTAAGATGAAACAGCTATTTATATACTTTATTTGATATTTTAGCAACTTAATTGCACTTATAATATCAGTATATAAACTTGAAGTGCAATTAAGTTGCTAAAATATCAAATAAAGTATATAAATAGCTGTTTCATCTTAACTGACTGTCAAACATCTGCAAAGATGTTTCTTTCGGGTGTTAAGGGTGCAAACTCCTAACATTTGATGGAACAACGCTGGCTCACAGCGTAAGAATATGCTTGAAAAAATTCGCGCCGTGTCGCAGTGTCTCGGTGGCCTAATGGTATGGTGCCCGCCCGGCATGCGAGGAGATGCGGGTTCGAGTCCCGCCTGAGACAAAATTTTTCAAGTTTATATACTGATATTATAAGTGCAATTAAGTTGCTAAAATATCAAATAAAGTATATAAATAGCTGTTTCATCTTAACTGACTGTCAAACATCTGCAAAGATGTTTCTTTCGGGTGTTAAGGGTGCAAACTCCTAACATTTGATGGAACAACGCTGGCTCACAGCGTAAGAATATGCTTGAAAAAATTCGCGCCGTGTCGCAGTGTCTCGGTGGCCTAATGGTATGGCGCCCGCCCGGCATGCGAGGAGATGCGGGTTCGAGTCCCGCCTGAGACAAAATTTTTCAAGTTTATATACTGATATTATAAGTGCAATTAAGTTGCTAAAATATCAAATAAAGTATAATGTGTGTATTTTACTCCCAATGATCTCATGATTAAGTTCAATATAAAAATTTTAAATTATCGAAAGGTTCAACTTTTCTACATAAGTAAAAAGTTTTGAAAGCTAGTAATTATGTATTTTACAAAAGACAAAAATAGAGTATTTAGTAAATATTTACCTCTCGGAGGTGAAGTCCTCTCCTGGGGCCTCTGCCAGTACCACGGCGCAGGCACCAAACCCCCGTACCGGCCGGCTAGTGCGCTCCATTGCGAAATAAGACCCAACCTGAAACAAATACAATGCGTTTCATATATTGATTCTTTTTAAGAGGTCAGTATCTGCAGTTAAAGTTAATTAAGTAGGTAAGTTGATAATACGATTTCTTGAATGAAAATTTTCGATTGCCTTAGGTTGGACTCGAAACCACCACTTTCCTCTTATCAGGCGACTATTCTGTTCATATGATACTTAAGAATGGAATTGGCTTGGCTGAAAATTGGTGTTAAGTTGTGTCCGTCTTAAATAAGAAAACAATACGTTCAAAAAATTTCAAGTTTATATGCCTAAACCATAGGTAGGAGAACCTATGGTAGGTGTCGAAATAGGCGAATAATTAGTGCTATCAGAAGCTGTATTGGCCAAAATGCGATCGCCAACCAACCTGTCAAACATGGCTACAGTGATGAAATTCTCCTTTCAGAAAAGCGAGGCCTGTCTCCAGCATCCGACTGGTATAGCATCAGCGCAAATCATCATAACTACCAACAATACCATCATCATGATGATTGTTTAAAAAAATACGTTAATGTATGTGGCTTGGACCGAAAGTATTTACTTTTCTTTTTTACTTTTACTTAATAATTATATATCTTACTAATACCACAGATAATATAATACTAGTTAGATACTACTCGTATCAATGCGAAAGTTTTGAATGAATGATTGTTACTTAGTCACACTGGAAGGACTAAGCGGATCTGGTTGAAATTTAACATGCAGGCAAATAAAAAAAACACAAAGTTATTACTTGTCTCAAAAAAATGAATAAACTAAATTTTCTACGCATACGATACGGTCAACAGCTTAATTTACATAATTTTAAGCACAATCTTGTTTCTTCATTTTCAGTTCAAACTGGCAACGCATAAACGGCAATGACATGAAAAGAAAATAACAATCTGTATCTTTTTATAACCATAGGCTATAGCACAACATTTTCAAACCATACAAGAAGTAAGTTTAAGTCTAAGTGTGCTATTTATTCGCCAACAATCAGAACAAAGAAGTGATAAATCAATTTGGGTCGGGAAAAACAGGCTTCCACACTTACCCGAGGATCGGTATCAATATCGATTGTTTAACAAAGGGGATTGCAGCACTACGCTCTCGGGAGCGACGCTTGTGGCTAGTGGTGGGCAAGTATCGATCTATTGCCAGTGATATAAAGTTTGCGGTTTTATCAGCGGTAAATAATTGCTGATGTTTCCTTTTTGTGCGTACATATTATTTTAAATGAAATGTGCAATGAAGTTTTAATGAATTAGTTTACAAATAATATGTCCGAGCAAGTCTTCAGAGTCACTCACTAGACTAAATATGAAAATAAGTAATTTGATGACTAAAGGTTTTAAGAGTCCCTTGTATTCTGACTGTTGGTAATGTATAGGTAATTAATAAAATACAAACAATTATATATCACTACAAAGAGACTTTGAATAGTGTATCGTATATATATTTTATAACATCACAGAGTCAAATTATTTATTTATTAATAACAAATATTTATTCTATTGTTCTATAATTCAATTAAAAATATATATATATTTATCTCATTATCTCATTCAGTTCAGTATGTCGTTACGATCTACAAAAACTGTCAATTTGCGATTAATATTATATGTATAACTTAAAAATTTTCATTTGCCTACATAAAATTACCTATTACAATAATTATAAATCTGGATTTTTTTCGTTATGATTTTACAAAAAACTTACTAAGTTAAAATGTACTAATTTAATATTAAAAAATATTTTTTACACCTAACAGACTTTACAGATATGTCGTTAATAAAGTGGAATATTATTAATTCCAAAAATAATTTAAGGAAATAAATATTCAATTTCTGCTATTATTTTGCCATAGCAAAAGAACAGTACTCTCGTAGTAATCGTAGCGGTTTCGTAGTCGTATGTCGTAGCTTGCGCCTACGCAATCTGCTCGAGCTACGAGCTACGAGAAGTTGACGCTACGACAGAATGGATTTACGATTCATTTTCAAGGCATTTTATTTTTCGATAAGGATATTTTAATATTTTTTTTTAATTTACAGACAACGGCAGGTTAACCTACCCAAAAAGTTAAAGGTCATATTGAATTGATTTTCAACTTTAAGTCCAACAAGTAGATATTAATATAAATTGAGAAAATTTGACGTTTTGTGGTAGGTTGACGTCCTGTTGTCTGTACTTTAGATGAAATGAATATAAGAGTTCATGAAAATTAATTTTGGTTTTATTAAATTAATTGTTTTTTATACGTAAGCTAGACTAGGAATACCGTTAAAAGAGAAAACGGGCAGCAACGTCCTTTCTCTACAAATGGCAAAACTGCAGTCGCAAACCTGCTTGCTAATGTTGGCGGTAATGTCAAAATACGTATGTATATAAAAATGCTCGCCGTCTCGTCAGCTTTTTAAAAACCTTTTAGAAGCGAAAATCTAATTCTCGTCAAATTTATCGACAGTTACTTACCCTACTAACCGCAGCCTATTCAGAATACAAGCAGTATTTATTTTTATCGATATTCCAACAATGGCGATTGGTTTCGCGGCAATAGGCGAAACCGAGAGCGAAGCCAATAGTAGTTATGTATGCCGATCGAGTATTTTTATTGTGGTGTAAAGAGAAACGGGAGTAAGTATTTGTGAGGTGACTGATAGAAAAAATTGCGTTGATAGTTTGTGGTGAAAAATTGAAGAAAAAGTTCACAATTTCCATTCGTAAGGTAAACAATATTTGACTTAAAGTTAGTTAACTGTATTTTTATTTCTGTGTGATTTTTGAACTGATAATGCTTATATACTTATAATGGAATTTAAAGGAAACATCGTAGCAAAAAAAAGTTTTTATTTTTAGTTTGTTTTAAACTTAATATTAGAATAGTGCCGGCTATACGCAATAGCAATTCCAGAGGTATTAGAATTATAGTTTCAAAACAAACCGGGCAGCAGCGTTTCTATCTTCCATTGGCTAACTGCAATCACCTGTCGCGTGCCACGCGTGGCGATTTTGGCAAAATTCTTATTTTAGAATCATATACATTCATCGGTGGACAAATGTAGGCTGAGGATGATGATGGTGTAAATGGAAAACCTGATTGACTGACAAATTCTAACGCACTATCCTAACTTCTAGAACGGTCAGAATGGAATTTGGGATAAAAACATCTTCAAATATGTTTTTTTCGGGTGTTAAGGGTGCAAACTCCTTACATAGGATGAAACCACGCTGGCTTACAGAGAAGAATATGCTTGAAAATATGACGCCTGTGACGTAATGTCTCGATGGCTTAATGGTATAGCGCTGCGACCGCCAGGAGATGCGGGTTCGAGTCCTGCCTAAGACATAATTTTTCAAGTTTATATACTGATATTATAATTGCAATTAAGTTGATAAAATATATAACTGTTATGATTTCATTCAATATAGATCCATTGGTCCAAAGAATATACACAGTAAAATTATAAGCACACTACACGTCATAATCTTCGCTCATTCAATCAAGTTCGTTTTCAATTAATTACAACAAACTTCGCACAATAAAATGGAACAATAGGCGGTACCCATACGAGTAAACAATTACATTGTTACCATTCAACCCTCGACTTAACATCGCACACAAAAGATCTCGACCGAACCGGCCCAAACTCTTACTCAACAAAAAGGTTGGAAACATCCGTATCCAGCACCAACTTGAAACCGCCTAATTACCCTTAAAGTACAAGGAAAATCAATATAAAAAAGGCATCACCAATCTGCATCCAGCGCTTAATCCCGTCGCGCAAATTTCCGAACGCAAATTCCATTACATGGCGGTTTCTCGACTGAAAAGGAGGAAGCCGCGCGATTGGTCGGCTCGCCGAGCTCTGATTGGTCCGCCCGTGACCCCGCCCCACTTGAGGGCTATAAAAATCGATGCGCGCTCTTCTCGTGCTCTTTTTGCTGTGGCGCGTCGCCCGACACTTCATCGCGGCTAATAATGCTGTTCTTTACTCTTTAAAGTGTTTACTTGTATCCGTTGTCAGTGCAAGCGACGCGGGAGCCTTTTGTTAGTCTAGATAGGGTATTCTGGCCGCTTAAAAGCATCTGAGACGCCTTTGTCGTTATGACACTAGCCTTCTTGAGACGCCATTATAGCGCTAGGGAATTGTACCGATCTGCGAACCTTTTAATGTTTCTTATGGATACAGGACATTGATACTGCCAGTGTCTGCGAGCACTTTGCTAAATGCTCGAGACTTTTTTTTATACAGGGTTGTTACTTCAATATTAAACTATTTTACTTATATTAAACAACTTTATTATTTCTGTTAATGACTGTTTTTGTAACTTTTGTAGATAATACTTTTTTTGGAACTTGTAATATTATAAATAAATAAATGTGGACAACATCATATACATTGTTCTGATCCCAATTTGAATAACTATTTAAAGCATTCGAATTTTGAAAACCAGAAACAACGAAGGACCACAAACACCCAGACCCGAGAAAATGTAGAAAAACTCATTTTTTTTATATTGACCCGTCCGAGAATCGAACCCAGGACCTCGGAGCAGGCGACACCTTGAAAACAGGTGTGTACGCCACTCCGTCACGGAGGTCACCTTTTTATGGTTGATTTTTGTTTTGTTAGTTGGATTTTTTTATACACAAAAAAACTAAAACCAGATTTGAAGTCAATTTAGGTTAAAGGAAGCAATGAAATAACTTGAATTCTCACATAAATGTACATTATAAAAATACTCCGTCTGGAAACGGAATAAAGCGCTATAAAATATCAATAGTTTAATAGTTCAGGTGCAGAAAGGTTTTATATTATTTCAGCCAAGTTAAGACTACCTAATAAAGTATTAAGTAATGTTGCTTTATAAATTAAGAGTTTGTATAAAAAAACATTAATTAATACAAAATATTAATTTATCTAGTCCATTTATTAGTTTCACCTCTCAGCCATTATGGATATAGAGCAGTGGAGGATTAGGCATGTTTTAATTGTATTTGTCTTTTTATTTTTCATTTGATTATCAAATAACAAACATTTAAGTGTAGGTATCACTTCTTTGTGTTATCGTGCTGTACCTCTTTACACAATTCGACAGCTACTGACAGAAAAACCCACATAATAATGTTTAATGATATTTTTTTTGTGAAATAATACAAAAAATTATTATTTCGCGCAAAGTAGGTAATTGCTCCTAACGCCTCTAATCCTGAAATCCCAACGGCTCATGAAAAGAAAACAGATTAAAAAATCAGCCAAGTACGAGTCGGACTCGCGCACGAAGGTTTTCGTACCATTGACTAGGTAAACAACAGTAGGTACCTACCTACATTAATTTAGTTAATGTAGTGCCTACCTGTTACCATTAATCGGTATCGAGCATAAATAGGCAAAAAATGTATTTTTTTGTATTGGTTAAATATTAATTTTTAGTATTTGTTGTTATTGCGGTAACAGAAATACATAATTTGTGAAAATTTCAATTGTCTAGCTATCGCGGCTCTTGAGATACAGCCTGGTGACAGAGCGACGGACTGACGGACAGACGGACAGACAGCGAAGTCTTTACCCTTTGGGTACGGAACCCTAAAAATGAGCTAAGCAAAATATACGGACTCCGAAATCACTCCTTAAATCTCGTTCCGCCACTAAACGGTAATGACATCAAAACATCTTTGGAATCAAGCCCCTCTTGAGTGCAAGCATTCCGTGCAAACTGAAGAGCCTTGGCCAGCGTCGAACCCCACACTCTTAACGTAAGTACCTACCTCACCCCTCTCAGTGAGTAAGGCTAGGGTGAAAGTGAGTGAGTAAATATTAATGCTTTTTAAAAGTATACAATAGAACAGAATTTCTTATTCGGGACACAGAAACTACAAATGATTGAAGAGCAAAAAACTTTTTCTACACACAAACTTACATTATTTTTTAACGATAATGCCTTTTTTCCCAAAAAAGTGAAATCATAAAAAAATATACAAACTTAAAATTAAGTTAAGTTTTGGTGCCGAAAATTGTATAGCGCCACCCTTTCTGGACTTTTGGGTGTCGTAAAATTTAAGGAAACAGGACTATTGATAGAAAATGGGCAGCAATTTCATCTCACCACGGGAAAAATTGCGATTTCCAAACAGCCTCGCGTATGGCAAAATTCCCCTATATGAGAGAGACCTGTCCAGCAATGGTTTGATAATGATTTAATTTATGAAGGTATTCATAAATGGCATATCTAGACATGCTTATAACCATTATCACATGAACCACCCTGTATAATTTAATGGAGTGATCATTTCATCGCTTATAAAGTAATAAACCATGATCCAGCTTTGAGTGTGCAGTATGCAAACAGACAGACAGTGTTGAGTTATGTATATTCGATCGAAGGGAGCGCCCCATTGGTTAGACGAGATTTAGGTGGAGATGATAATCGAAACGGGACGTAACTTGAGAAAGAGTAAATCGCTTAGCGATGTAATATTATATCATTTATTAAACGAGGAAAATTTGGTATTTCAATTCAAAGAAAAAATACGGGCAAACACGAAAAAATTTAGGCTGATTAGAGAAAAGAATTTAGGTAATATTTTAATAAATATTAAATCAACAGTGCTTTGAAAATCTCGTTTTAGATTATAATTTTTTCTGTGCAGGTCTATCATTAAGAATTTCTTTAATTGATAAACAGGAAACTATGGGAATTCGACAGTACAACCCACGGTTGTAAGGAAAAGCTACAAATTTCAAGGTTAAATGTTGGTACAATTTATTCAGAAGCCTTAAATACCGCTATTCTATTTTATGAAATTCAAATTGAATTC
This sequence comes from Anania crocealis, assembly GCA_949315895.1. NCBI lineage: Eukaryota > Metazoa > Arthropoda > Insecta > Lepidoptera > Crambidae > Anania > Anania crocealis. The sequence goes on from OX438861.1 coordinate 10,933,742, forward strand.
CGTCAGCATAAATCCTTCTTTAAAATCTACCCCAAACTGCATTCATCTAAATATGATTCCAAAAACAACGCATGTAACGTAAGATATCAAAGAGGGGACTTAAGGGCCTTCTGTAAATAACTCAGCCCATATTATGGGATCAGGCAGTCACGTAGGGATCTATGTGCGGCTTTCTTTGAAACATTCTTACCATACAAATATAATAGAGAATTATTAGGTTGCCGGTTTGCAAGATATTAGCTTTGTGGTTGAAGATCGAATAAGTTTTGTAGGGTTGTTTTAGAATAACTATTCTTTCTCAGCATTGTTGTGTAGCAAGCACAGTTTTATTTATCCTGTGTGATTTCATCATAAATTTATATATTTTTTTAACTTAGCATTTTTGCATAACTGTGTATCCTTTTTTAAACTTTGAAACCAATTTTACATGTAGATTTAGTCCTTTTAATAAAATCATAATATAGGTTTTGAAAAGATGGTTAAAAACTACATTTAAATATCAAATTGATATTAATATTGCAATATATGTATAGTGTTCGCGTAAACTCAAGAAAACAGTATGTTGATATTAATGTGATTAATTTTGTCTATAGTTAATACCAAATTTAGCACTAAAGCAAATCTAACAATAGAAGAGAAAGAACATATCGTTAACCGTCTGAGCTACAATGACTACAAAAAAAGCCAAATAATTCCCCTAATCTGCAGAGGTTTAATTACAGACTCCAAGATCTTGTTTTTCCATCTCAAAATAGCTAATTAGCCAAAAGAAGCTGCCACAAAAACAAGGATAAACACAGCAAAGAATTAAAAAGAAAAAACTCGGAGACGTCAAAAAAGGCGGGTGAAATGACAGATCGTTTACATGACAACAAAATGTCCGAATGGCGCTTAATTAAAGAGGGGACATGAAAAGTTGAAAATAAAGACGATTTGAGATGATCTTGAGTCTTGTTCGAGGAAGCCGATTACAATGATAATTAAATTAAACAAATTAAATGCTTTTATTAAGCGCCATAACGATTGTAATAATAATTATATTACTTAGTCATCATAGCTGTTTACAGACACATTGTAGATTATTGAACTTTTTCGTCTTGTGCCTTTGATGTTATTGATACTGTCGACTCTATCAGTCGATGTAAATAAATAGTAATATTATACCGCATTTTTTTAATGGTTACTAAAATTAGTTCATTCCCGACATACACCCATAAACATTTATGTTATGGTTTAAGATATTTATTTCTCTAAAAGAATTATATCACTTGTAAGAGAAATACAAAATTTACCTTAAAACTAAGTTTGCTACATTCTACTATCTGAATCTACCAAAACACAGCCTCGTTTTATCACATTTCCAACTTCCCTCATAGTTGTCCAGAACCGCCAAATAAAAACAAAGCTCTTAGATCCGCGAATAATCCTGTCCGAACATCATTACCCCATCTAATCAACCTTGCAAGAAGTAGTTTTTCCCCTCTTACAGTTCTTTCACGACCCTTTTATCTGGCAACACAAGGCATAAAGTCGGGGAATGGGGTAAACGAGTCTGGTAACAAATTAGGGATGGCCGCTGTCTTGTCTGACATGTTCCGTGACGTTTGGGCCGTTCGAGACATGCACGCGTTTTGTTAGAATTAAACGACGGTTTTGTTAAGGTCTTTGAGTAACTTTTGGTGAAATTTTGCAATTTTAATTTATTAACAACTAATTACTCACACCTACTTTGACCTTTTAATTGTAAAACTTCAGCCAATTTGCTGAAATGTGTGCCATGGACATTAGACACCTCTTATCTTATTCTTATTTTTAATTCGGTTTGATATAATTGCTTTGTAACTACATTACACGACAAAAAATAATGTTATGCAAACTTTTTATCAGGACTGTCCACTAAAACACCTACATCACCAACGTCAACATAACAAGCCATAGTCAATAGTCAATCGTCAGTGGCATATAATACAAAGGTATATAGTCAATTGGTTATGGGAAATCGTCAACGTTAACATCAAGATGATTTTCTAAACAATTCACAGTAAGATCGCTCGAGTACCAAACCGATCTGCTGACCAGCTTTGCTCGCCGCAAACTGCGATCGCCACTCAGACTAAGTGTTCTCGGTACTTAGTTAAACTAGGTTTAAAGTGGATTTATAGAGAATTATGCTGTGTTCACTTCAGCTCGGAGGCAAGTCAAGTTTAGTTAGTTCAACTTCGGTTGGAGGATCAGTAGAGAATGATGCTGCGTTTAGCTAACTCTCCCAAAGAGTCGAGATTGTTAAGTTCAAAGAAAATGGCTCTAGTGAAAAAGGAGATTTTAGGGAGATATTATTCAAAACAATTCAAAAACTTATTCGAGATGTAGGTATAGGTTTAAAAAATGACTTTCTGCATTATTAAATAGTTTAAAACTTAACACTAGATACCTACAACGGAGTTTAATGCAACAATGTTAATTCAAAGCTCCTTCCGAGACTTTGCTTTGGATTACGGCTATATTGCACTTTTGATTGTAGACTGTATCGCTCAATAGAAATTTCTATAATTTATTACAACGATTACAAGAAATATATTATTCTTTATACCAAATTAAGAAAGCATTCAAACCCCTATTAACAATCAATCGATTTCACAAATAATAAAAAAAAAATGTCATTTTTACACCTTCTTAAAGATAAATTCTGGGAAAAAGCTATCCTTTTTCCGGGACTGAAGCTATCTAACTAAATTTCATTTAAAACAAATAGTTAACTGGCTAAAATGTAAAGAGGTAACAGTCAGACACTTTACATTTATAACATTAGTATGGACATCGTCTTCCACTCAACTCGCTTCTAATTCATCAAGTTTGAACGTAGCTCCACTGATCTTGAGATAAAGTCCCGTAATGACCGCGGTCGGTGCCAATCGATCCTGTTATTATCCCGGCACTGCCATTTGTCCTCTAGTGCTTGTGAAACTAACCATAGAGGTAGATGCAGACCACTGGCATAGATTAAAGCTTGGCTTCATGAGTGGTCTTTGGGATACACAATAGAATACAGCTCAATGCTGTGCGGTGTTAGTCTAAAATTGAATATCACTAAATCTTTTTATTTGAAGGTGTCGCGAAAGGTGTACTGCCAGAAGATGGGCAGTAGCGTGTTGTCTATTGTACAGAATGTAAATCGATCTTTTATACAAAAAAATTATCGGCTAAAATCCCGAAATAAGCCACGAATATTTATGATTTCTAGTTTGGCACTGACTCCAAATTATTGGCTTCTTGCGCGCTTTATTTGGTCACATATATTTTTCAGTTTTCGCTTGAAATGGGTTCTACTATTGTCGTACTTTTTAGCCCTTATTATTTATTATTAAACAGAATACTCACAAATAAAAAAAAGAAGATACTGACTAACCTTGATAGCATAGCGTCATTTGCATTTCCGAACTGATTAGCAGCCAACGCTGCTTCCAACGCGTTCTCTCTTCTTGGCTCAGTTCTATTAAGTATTGAGCTAATAGAAAAACTTGTGTACGGCGCACTGCCCGTCGCCTTCTCTTCTTTGTCCTTCTTCAGTTCATAGTACGGGCTCTTCTGGTCCTTTCTAGAAGGAGACGAGGGGATGTCCGGACTGCTCGCTCCGGATACAACGTTCACTTCTATGTCTCTCTCGTCTTGCGAGGATGCAGGGGAATCCATGATGATCAGCTTCTCATTGTTTATCTGGAATGAAAGGACTTGTAAAAACTTGGGGGTAAAAGGTTAAGAGTTGATGTGTGAGTAAAGTAGGTACTGTGAGTGCCAGCCTTAAAAATACTATTATCAATCAAGATCAACAGCTCTTGTCCGTCCACTGCTGGACGCAGGCCTCCTTCAAGTCACGCCACAATTGTCTATCCGGGGCTTTCCCCATCCAGCCGCCGCCACCAGTTCTCCTAAGGTCATCAGTCCATCGAACAGCAGGGCTTCTACACTACGCTTGCCTAAACGCGGCCTCCACTCCAGAATTCGTGTGCTCTAACGGTTGTCGGTTCTACGGATATACTACGTCCTACGGTGTTGTAAGAGATGACTGATGGAATCCGTTATCTACTGACAGGAGATAACGGGTGGCAGCGTCTTTTTTCCACCATTAATTGCAATTATAATATCAGTATATAAACTTGAAAAATTATGTCTCAGGCGGGACTCGAACCCGCATCTCCTCGCAATCGGGCGCGGCGCCATACCATTAGTTAGTGATCATTCAAAAACCTATGAATATACCTATTGCACAGATTATTATCAAACTTTTTATACTACCCAAATTGACATGGCGCGACCATTTCGCGCGGTTTTTACAAATGGTAATTTCGCGGTCCAAATACGCTTTTCGACGGAGCCGCTCGTCCAGTTTCGGTTTTATAATAAATCGGTGTAAACACGGGTATTGGTTGATGTCACTTTTGTAATGGCCGTATCATTTGTAGTTTAATTCGCTGGCAATTTCCCTTTTCAAGCCGCTTTATAAATTGAAGCGACGATGACATAGTTCAACTTAATATTAACCAATGTGAAATAGAGCGTTTTATCAATTAGGTCTAGTTAACGTTAATGTTGGTAATATATCAATTTTATCAGCACCTGGCTCTGTTATTTAGTAATAGCACAGCATAGTTTCTATAATATTACAATTTAAAAAAATCCATTGTTCTGTATATTAAAACTACTTTGATAGTGTATAGGTATAACGTTTTAATTATTTTTGATGCCCACTAATGAAGTGAACGAACCATGATCGTCATCTTAAAGCATAATACCACGACGGCAGTATTGTGCGAAAGCCTAGATCTTTATTAGTAGCTCTAGAAAAATCATTTTAACTTCAATTAACAAATAAAGCACTTATTCTTTGAAAATTAGAAATAATTAAGATACCAAAAACACCTACAACCCGAGGTAGCTAAAATAAAAATAAAAAAACTACTGTGGACCCTTCTAGATAGGTATCGAACCTCGGAGTGGGCGACTCAAAGCTTTTGTATCTGTTATTTATGCCACTCCACCATGGAGGTCGTCTAACCTATATAGGTTAAATATAATACATATTGGTATAGTAAAATATAAATTCTCTCAAGTATTGCTACAATTACTCTAAATATCATAACAGTTTCTACTTTCAGTCATTTTGTATGGTTTTTCGAAATTTAAGGGCTGAAACTTAAGAAAGTTGCTGCATTTAGACATTAGAGCACCCTACTAAGACTTTATAAATAATCCCATGTATATAGTTCGATCGCTTCCCTGGGGCCATCTGAGACGTTTAAAGCATTTATAATTCAGGGTCCTTAAGTGCGATATTGTTCTTAGCCTTATTTAAGGGTCCCTTGAGCATTAGTTTAATATTAAGGAGCCCCCCACTCATTGTGCTTTGAATAAGTAATGAGGACTTATACCAGTATTTCGGACAACCTTTAGGATTATACGTAATCGTATTTGGGTAGATTTTTGTCACTGATCTTTGATATTGAAATCAAAGTGGATAAAGTTTTCTCATATTATTTTGATATTATTATGTTAGTTTTGTAATATTGTGTTTTTTTCGCAGTACATTGTTCCTTGGTTTTAAAGATGAACTAAATGGTAAGGTTTGGTCAATCTTATTTTACTAATATTATAAATGCGATAGTTTGGATAAAATTTTAACGCCAATTCTAAGCTGTAATAGTTCTAAAGCTCGAAAAAAAAAATTCTTTATTTTGAAAAAAAATACAGTGCCCGTGGGATAGATTTTTTTTTATTTTAGGTATTGAATGTTATATTTAATTATCTTGCCGCGTGGACTCGATGGAGTAATCTAGTTTTGCAGTGGATTGCATGGACAAACGTAGTGGACGCCCCCCTGCTAGATGGAGCGATGATCTGCGCAAGGTGGCTGGAAGCAAATGGATGCTCAAAGCTGAAGATCGAGAAAAGTGGCGTGCCTTGGGAGAGGCCTATGTCCAGCAGTGGACCGACTTAGGCTAATTATGATGATGATGACTCTTAAAATTACCGTGGAAATGACATTCTATTTTTGACATAAGCCTTCCCAAAAGGATAAATTTGCTATAATCGCCACGGCACCAAATTTATGGGCAATCGCTGTGAGGCCAATTGTGGAGTCAGTGGAGTTAGTGAGATTTACAATATTTTTATATGACGAAAAATAATTTGTATTATATTTTGTGGTAACAAAGGAAAAAAAACCTCACATAGTACAATGTTCTGATCTCAAATTAAGTAATCTAAATGTTTTTCTACCTGAATAGCGATGTGTACGCCACTTCACCACGAAAGTTGTCAGGACAAATAATTTATGAAACCCATTTCAAACCCTCACCGTCCGTGGTCACGTAGAGACAAGCTGTTTATATTCCTTTCTAACCTACTTCCAAAAAAAGAAGAAGGTTCTCAATTCTACAGTATTTTTTTTATGTTTGTTACCTCAGAACTTTCGACTGGTTGAACGGATTTTGAAAAATCTTTTTTTGTTTGAAAGCTGGTGCTTCCCGTGTGGTCCCATTTTAACGAAGTCATGATCTGATGGTGGAATCAGGGGAAATCAAGGGAAACCGTCAAATTTTATAAGCAGGTATTAAGTTTTTGCATATCTTTCTTAAGGTTTTTCAGTATTTGCGTCTTGTACTCATCATTTTATGTTGATGAGCTGATGATAGAAGGTACAACTCCTTAACAGTTAGGAGTAGGAGGATTATTCTTTAAATATCATAGGCGCATGTAGTCAGATAGTTGTCTTCCTTCAGATTATTCACGTAAGCTGATGATGAAAGGTCAAACTCCTAAGCAGTTAGGAGTTGGAGGATGATTCGATCTGTTTAGTTGTTAGTAGTTAAAATAATATTGTAAGTAGGTAAATAAGTTTGAAAATAAAACATTGTTCTTGTGTTATTTTGTACTTTTTAGTGACTTTTTTTTTAGTCGGTTCAATTGTTTTTTAGAAACGGTTGTTTAAAAATTAAAATACGTATCAATTCTATTCTAGTATGTAGGTACTTTACAATGTCGTTCTTCTAGTCGTTTACAGTGTCGCTGTAACATTTGAAACATTCGCAACCCTTGTGGTCGCCTATTAAAATGGTTTATTGCCGTATAATTAGTTCGGAACGTGCTCAAAGTTAATTTAACAATCGCCACGCCTCGCAGTCAGAGTTAACTCTACTTTTATGGCGACCTTTGGTGTTCCGTAAAAACGTTTTTTTTTCATTTATTAATATTTATTGGCAACATTTTCCTTTTGTACCCATTTTATTTGTAATGGATAACTTCTAATATAGATTGAAAGGTAGTATACAAGATTGTTTTTTATTTTCATATGTAACAGATAAACAGTGCATAATGTTTAATTCTGTACGATAGTACCTACCTACCCAACCTGTCTTGAGATATTCCGTTTATGCTAGCATTTGACTCGTGTTTATTTTGTTGCAAATATCTCAAATATAAGTGTATGAAGTATATATAAAAATATTAAGGTACACTTGATCAAACATTTGCACTTTAGCCCAATAAAATGTCCTCTTAGATCCCTTAAATATATTAATATTTTATATTTTTAAACTTTACACTATCATACATCACAGATATTTCTTATGGTTGAGAGGACTGACTGAAAGATGTTTCTACAGGTAAATACGGATATTACATAAAAGTCTTGTCAAGATAAAAACTTATAATTTAAAAACCATTAATGTCTTATTTTGATATTTTAGCAATTTAATTGCAATTATAATATCAGTATTTAGCTTAAAAAATTATGTCTCGGGCGGGACACGAACCGCATCCCCTCGCGACCGGTATGCGAAAGTATAGAAATAAATGTCTTCTCAATGAGATCAAAGTTTTCATTAGCCTTTTTTGTCAAGCAATAGTATTAATTAAATAAACATGAACTAATGTTAGACTGTTTAAGTTTACAGCTGTTTTGAATAACGTTACACCTGACTCTAGAGGGTCTATATTTCGGCAATTCTATAGTCGCCAAATAACGAGAAAAGGTGGTGCTAATATATTAAAGGCCGGCGCCACACTGATAGTCATTAAGTTACTCATATTAAGCTAAACACACACTCTGAAATAATTAGCAGAAGCACAATACTGTACAGTATTCTCAATTGCGTGACTGTTTAAATAAAGCGCTAGGTTCGGCCTAATATCTAGCCTCGCTCTTTAAAGTCTAATAAATTAAGTTATAATACACGCCATGGCTATAAAGGTAATATAATTATCATCATTCATAAGCTGTGTTTTCATTGTACAACCAACAGCTTAGTAAACTTCTATAAAAAGTCGGGCAGAGTATTTCATCTACATTTTTTCACATATAAATAGTTGCTTATGACAGGACATCATGACATAAGCAACAATTTATATGTAAAAAAAGATCTAAAATTAATAATCTAAATTTTAGATCTATTTTGCTATATTACAATTTATACCGGTACCACTGATAGTGAAAGGAAGATTTAACTGAATACACGGGAATCGGCTTGACTACTTAAGCCTCTGCATGGATTTTTCAAAGAGTCAACTCTTGATGATGAGTAACCTAACAACCTAGTCAGTCAAACGACATCCACTGCAAGACATAGGTCTGCCGCCAAATAGCCTACCAAGAAAAACGATTTTGAATAATTTCCCTTTTTGGGAGACTTATGTCCAGCACTGGACTGATATTGGTTCATCACTGTTTTATTATAAAGTAAAATCTCCGACACTGACGTCACAGGAAACCGCCACCAAAACCAATCAATATTGTGAAATCAAACACCACAGATACAATCACGCCCGGTGCTGCCGAGTCAACCACGCGTGATCGCCGAAATCGATACTTTTCCATCGATTAACCATCGTAATCACATCACCCTTATAATTTATTGTCTATGGCTTTGGGGGCCGTCAAAATATTTTTTTTTGAAAATTAACTTTCTCACGGCAGTGCGGATGTAGAGACGCATTGAGTTTCTGACTTTTGATATAACATACTACAGAAGTATCTACAAAATGGAATTGTAGTTAGTTGACTAAGCTTGTCAAGGTGTACTAATCTTTGACCGAGTTTCTTGCGCTGCTTCTTCTCGGCACTAGCACAGACTAGTCCCAAAAAAAAAAATGTGGACAACATCACATACATTGTTCTGATCCCAATTTGAATAACTATATAAAGCATTCGTATTTTGGAAATCAGAAACAACGAAGGTACCACAAACACCCAGACTTGAGAAAATGTAGAAAAACACTTTTTTATCTACATTGACCCGTCCGGGAATCGAACCCAGGACCTCGGACCAGGCGACACCTTGAAAACTGGTGTGTACGCCACTCCGCCACGGAGGTCATCAGATAGTCCCAAAGCAGTGGCAGATTTAAATATTGGGACGTGTAAAAGCGCCTCCAGGGGCCTATTTTCAGAAATATAAAACTGTTTTTAACTGATTTTGATATCATCAAAGATAAACAAAAATAAGTTTAACGTCAATACAAAATTAAGTAAAAAAAGTCATCATCATCCATCACGGAAACAGCTTCTCCAAAAGAAGAAATTTGCCATAATCGCCACATTCTTGGATATCTGACGATGGCAGTTTTTTGTACGCCAACACAGTAGTGTAGAGAAGATGCTGTTCTGTCCTCTAACTCCGTTAGGCTACGACACCCTTATGAAGAGAAAGGGTGGTGCTATATTCTTTTTGCACCGGTACCACAGGGCCCAATAATAATCAGTATATAAACTTGAAAAATTTTGTCTCAGGCGGGACTCGAACCCGCATCTCCTCGCATGCCGGGCGGGCGCCATACCATTAGGCCACCGAGACACTGCGACACGGAGCGAATTTTTCAAAAAAAAATTTTTCAAGTTTATATACTGATATTATAAGTGCAATTAAGTTGCTAAAATATCAAATAAAGTACCCAATAATAATCGTTTATACAAAAGGGTAATTTACTACTACGATTTATTAACTAAGTATTATTTTATATTTATTAACGAAACGCGTACGCCTTCCAGCCGCCGGCCGCGAAGCTTACTTTAAAATAAGTTAAAAAATATATTATACATATTATGTATCAGAAATAATAATAATAATAATTGTTTTAGAATGTTCCCTATATAGGATATTAGTGCCACGATTATCCGTGCTAGTCTTGAACTCCATTCTACTACGAGTATAATATCTAATTCTAAGTAAGTAGAAATGAGCTGTTGTTGAATTAAACGAATTCAAATCAAGAATTAAGCATTAAACTAATAACAAATTCTGAGTAGACACATTACGATTATATTTTTTACCTGTATTTGGACTATTAAGTGGAAAATGCAATTGGGAATTTGATTTTTCTAATAAACAATCTTTAGACAGTCCACTGGACAACTGTAACCTTTTCAAAAAGATAATTGCCTTAGTCATCAAGCATCTTCTTTTGCCGATACAGTTTAGTCGCTTTCTACGACACCCATGGAACGAGAAGGAGCGGTGCTACTCTACCTAAACCGGCTCCGCCGTCCACATGATACGAGTATATAGAACTACATCCAATCAAAAAATAAAACCATCTAAATCGGTCAACTCTGTAAAATTGGCCTCATTATTTTGTCGGTTGACATGGCGTTTACAATAAAAGAGAAGTAACCAAAATGGCGCACTGTTAACGGAAAGCTGCAAAGCTCTGGTTACGGCAGATGGCCACTTGGAGATAGGATCGGCCGTAAACTTGCGCCGTAACCCGCGCTAATCAACGGCCGACCGCCGACACTCACACCAGCTTGTAACCATAAAGTTGAGTACAAGTAACTATATTTTTGTTGCCACAACCTCTTCTTGAAGGCTTCGTAAGAGGTAAGTAAAGGAGCACTGCCAAAAGACGGAAGACTAATTCCATGACTCTGAAACATGATCCTTGCTTGATCATTGGCCTTTTAAGGTCACAAGTAATGGAGCAAGGTATGTTTGACGTGCCGTTGCGTGATTAGATCAGCAGTAATATTGGATAACGCATCGCGGATAGGTAGAAAAATGACCTATTTAAAACCGAGAGAAGTCTTAGGATTCAAAAGACCTACCCCCGTATTTATAAACAAGGAAAAGTAATTACTTGACTACAAGTAATTACTTGAGAGACAATTTGTATGCCTTAATAAAGAAATGACTAGAAGTTATAACTACCAAAAGTTAGCATTTTCAGCCAAATAATATGACTATTAATGGTGACCAATTTCTTTCACTTAAGCACTAGGTAATATGAACACTTTAAGTTATGTCTTTCTTAAGCAATATGTAATTACTTCTTTTTAAATACAGGGGCTAGAGTTCCAAACAAATACGTTCAACCAACAAATATCAGTTATTCGCAACTGATGAAAAAAGGCAAAATTAATATTAGGCTGGCATCTATCTGTCTATCTACGGGATAAAAGCAATGTTTTTGGAATAAAAGTAGTCTATGTTACTTGTAATGTAACTCTCTAAAAATAATCTGGACGATTAATACATCCACGATGGCAAGAAAAGAGAAGGAAAATTCTGTTTTAAAGCTACAAACGCTGTTTTTCCTTGTAGCCTAGTAGGCGCCGTAAAAGGCAACTAAATTACTATACTGTCAGTATCTGCGGACACTATCCCGACTACCAAACGTGAAATTACGGGCAAAACGTCTTACTTTTGGGTTTATATCGGTTCAATGTGGGCTAATAATTATGCCATGCGAATGCATTAAAGTAATTACGTATCTATTCGAACAGTGCTCGCCTCGGTCTAACAGCAACCTTCTAAACACCAAAAGTCATCTTAGTTGCACTTTAAAGGGTTATTAAAATTTGACTTTGTAATTTTACGGGGCTGTTAAACTCCATTTAGGTGAGCAAGGGGCCAATCGGACGTGCTAATTAATTATGTTTGCTGCGTTTTCGTGCTATCATTTTATTTTCATTAAAAATTAGGCATAAGGTAGCCCTATAGGTAACTCATTTAAAACAACAATGTAAAAAAGTTTATCAAATAGTTTTCTTTTACATTAACTACATAGTCTCTAAGCATAGTCTAATCATTCATCCAAATACACGGAGATTATTAAAAAAAGCCAGTATTAGAGTGATGACGCTACTGCCCGTCTTCTTCTAGAAGTAGCCCTTTACCCACCTGTGACGACACTTAAAGGACGAGAAGCCGGTCTTATTTAAGACAAGCATTGGTGATTATAAATAATTACGTTGACAAATTTAGAGCCCGCAATGGACAATGTCAAAATTTGTTTTATAATTATTAATTTCGTCGGTGCAAATTTACAGAGAACAGTTTATATTATATAATTAGTTCTAGCTAGGCTATAACCTAAATTGAAGGTGAAACTGTAATTTAGATTTTGAAGAAAACGAGAAGCAGCTTCTTTTCTACACCATTAACCATTTCTGCCGGGCGTGGCGTTTGTGGCAAAAAGCGTCTTCTAAGATAAATATTTACTCCTGAAAAGGTCTTTGCCCAGACATAGACTGATGTGGGCTGAGGATGATGGGCAATGAGGCTCTATTACTAAGCCTTCTGTCTGTCTGTCTGCGGTCAATATTTCATTCATCTTAATAAATCATCACCTCAGTCAAACCTCACAGCTAGGCAGAAAAAATCTTCTTCCACGGATCACCACGACCAGCGGTTTCACGCGATCTTCACCCGATCGTTGATTCACCTAGTAAAGGCTTGTGGTGCTGGGCCGTTCTGTTTGCATTCATATTTATTGAAGGTGTGTGCTTAGTACAAAAGCTGAATAAATGTTCACATCCCGAAATTTTATCTATACATTGAAAATTAATGAGAAAAAGTCAACTGCAAGAGTAAAAGATACGAGTAAAAGATCCGCCAAAGAAAAGACGGATACGGAATTGTTTTTTTTTCCGTAGATATTTGCGGATTCGGGTACCGATACCCGGCACATGACTAGTTAAAATTAATGTTTTAGTACAACCATGTACAACAAAATATATAGATTAGTGGCCAATATACAAGGCCTACCCATCTGTCGTTCGATGTGCGGTCGTGACTCCAGATCCCCCTCCTCAACGCCCATCTTTAGATAGAGACTTGATATTTTCAAATAGTGTGTACCTAGGTATTTAGATAGATAGAATACTCTTTATTGCACACCAAATAACGAAATAACATAATTTTTTTATAGTAAGATGTACAATTTAGGCGGTCTTATCGCTAATGAGTGATCTCTGCCAGACAACCTTTGGGTATTTATTAATAAAGCTAAATATTTTAAAATGAAAATTTAAATTTCAAATTTTATAAAGGAAGATAAAAGAACACGATGTTTCTGGTTTCTCTACCTTAACGACCGCTTTTTACTTCTTGAATATAAACTGAATAATTAATTGTTACATGCTCAGTATAAGGAAACTTTTCTGAGGGAAGCTGATTTGAATTTACGAGTAGTTGTTTTAAATAATCATATTACAGTCACCGCACTGACTCATCATGAAACAATTAATTGTGGTGCAATGTAACAGTATTATACACTTGTAAATCTTCTTCTTGAATCACTATTTATTTATCAAAAATTTTTTTATGAAAAAGTTTATTTTTTCAATTTACAATAGCCTTAAATATGTGCTTAAAATTATTTAAAAAGTCATTAAACGCGATTCATCGATCGTTACATCATTTCAAAAAAACTGGCAGATGTTCATGGTTGATAACCAAAAACATTTATGAAAATCTATTTGCTTACAGTGTGAAGCCTTGAATTAATTCATCCACACGAAAAATTCACTCCTAGCTCTATATTTAGAGCAGCAGAACAGAGCGGTAAGCGTAAGGTTCGAGTCCCTTCGATAGAATCTGTTTCGTTTTTAAATATTACTCTACATTAAATTTAATTATGTTTTAAATAAATGTAGAGTAATATTTAATAAATATTTGCTTGTTAGATAATACTAAACAGTTTCTCATCATCAGCCAGTCTTCTATAATCATTATAGCCAATGTTTAAAACAATCAACTAGGTAGAAATCATTTTGTCACAGATTTTTATTAGGTAAAATGCAACACCTTATCCCATTTTAAATTAGGTATTTATTCACAGACATTATTTAAAATTATTTAAATGTTTGAGCACGAAACACTACTTTTCCTATTCTCGAACACCATTTTTATTACTATTTTATGATGCTAAATTGTGATCACTTTATTCCAGACTAAACAAAATTACGCAGATTATGTAAGAAAATTAATATCTAACTGAGTTTTAAGTACATTTTATTTTTATTTATTTAAACTTTATTGCACACATTTACGAAACAAATGTACAAAAGGTGGACTTAATGCCCTGCGGCATTCTCTGCCAGTCGACCATTGGGCTAAACAGAAATGTTTTGTGGGCGGTGCAACAGATAAGAATAAAACAAATATTTAAAAAAAATGTAATACATAAATACAATATATAAATAAATGCAACATATAAATAGATACAATATATACCTAAATTATATTATACATACCTACCTACAACTAAAAGTGGCATACCTACTACCCTTATCCCGAAATATTATTTTGTATTATAAATCACCAAACGCAAGGTCTAACTAAGACCTTATTTCAGATAGACTTTTGCCAGTATTGTTAGAACTCACAACTTAAGTAACTATGTGTTTGTGTTAGAAAATATCGATAGTGTAGGTATAAAATTACTTGATCAACATACCTACAACAACGATTTCAACAACTCCGCTAACTTCACTACCACATAACACTAACACTGTCTTATCTTATCCCGAACAAAATCAACAAATGTAAAATCCCAATTTGTAGGTTATAACGCGCGGGCTGAACTCGCCCGCCCCACGTATATTCCCGGCAAATATTATTCCAAGACTGCCAACAACCCTTATAACTCTGGGGCGTAACTCTTATTGAGAACCACCCCCAAAAACACGGAGCACCCCCATATCTGTCTCTTTCGCACTACCCAACCGCTTAGTAAAGTCAGCCACACCAAAATAGACTTTACTAGTACGTGATATGATACTGTTATTGGTAAATTAAACTTTGTAAAAACGATCGATACTGAAATTTGTGAGCTTGAGTTAAAGGAATTAAGTGGGACTATTTAGTTGTGAATCGTCCTGAACAGTCTGTTTTACGTTAAATTTCTCGGACACTGATTAAGGGTTTAAGGGTAGAAATCGTCGGTTTTTTCCCGTGATTATTTTTGGGGTTGAATTAGTTTTGTTTGGAGTTCTTTACTACTGATTTAGGGGGTGTTATTAGTAGTGTTTGACGGAAACCATTTAAAGAGCTTCCTAGCAATTTGTGTTATTTATTGTTTTTAAACAATGAAGCTGCTTTGGTCTGTATAACTGGGTAATGAAAACAGATAATGTATATTTTAACGGCTTGCATTCAAAGCATCCTTCTAACATTCCAAATGCGATAGGCTGTCGTTTTGCCACTACACCTATTTTAATGGGATGTGATACTAAAATGATTGAAGCCTAGATAAGAAATTGTCTGTTGTCTTAACCTGAGCCCTAAGGGACTGAAAACAAGTAGCTAGCATGATTGGTACGTTGATATGTATGTTTATTGATACCATTATAATACAAATAAAGAGAAACATTCAGTCGATAGGTACTGATATTGTCAATTTTCGCATAAAAATTACTTCTTCTAGTATATATATAGTATATACTGACCTAGCATATACTATCCTTCAAGGATAAGATGGACATATCTTATCCTAGTTTTCTAAAATCACATTACAGACCCCTGGCGTAACTTATTTTACGACCGGGACGAAGACATAGTATTACTTGTAACATGTCTAAATCCATCCTCCCCTTACAGTCCCAAAGGAATATCGTTGCCTAAATTGGCTTGACTGGGAATCGATCCTTGGACCCATGAATTTGCCTATACCACGGCACGGAGGCGGACCACCATACTACTACACCCAACGGGTCGTCAGATACTTAGAACTTGCAAAAACATATTATTAAGTAATTGTAATAAGCAAATTATCAGAGCTGTGGTCGAGTTATTTTTAGTGGGTTTTTAGTTATTAAGTTTTTTTTCTGTACGTGTGTTGAATTATGCTTTGCGTTTTATATTATTTTTGTATCTCAAAGCGTTATCATTCCGCTACGCGTAGGTACCTACCCTCCTTTAAATATCATAATAATAAGTATGTAGTTGTTTTCACTTATAAGAAAACGACACTTAAAGATTGTTTGGGTGCTCTTTCAACTCTAGTACCTAGTATTTAACATTATGTCATGTACTTAAGTACATAAAGTTGAATTTTGATTATTTGAATTACCGGTTGACATTAGCCAAGTCGATATACATAATAGCGATCATTTCGAAGTGTCTTTTTTAAATCAATATGCAAAACTTTATTATAAATAAGCACCAACACAAAGATACTGTTATATGGAACTGTGTACCTACCTATGTAGTTCTTACTTCTTAACTATGATGACCACTCATAACATTTTACGGTGCTGACCATAGACTTAGTAATTATATCTAAGTTAATGGTACTGACCGGTTTGTAAGATGGGCGTGATAACAAATAAATATCAATGGTAGCGAAATACGTACATTATCCTTAATGGATTTATAAAAAAATAGCAGTCAAAGCATGTTTATTTTTTCGAAAAATAAGACACTCTTTTTAGACGGTGCATGATGATTGTCCACAATCTCTTGTTTGGCGTCGATTAAACTTGTTTGTTTATTTCGTGAATATCGTCCTGTCAGAGTAACTGTAGGACACCGATATTTTTTAGATTAATCGCTTAGTCTAGTCAGTAATAGACAGTCTCATTATTTACATATTATCACGCCTCCTTCCCAACGGGGTAGGCAGAGACCAAGGCCTTCCACTTACTACGATCCTGGCATACATCTTTCGCTTCTTCCACATTCATCAATCTTTTCATGCATGCTCGTCGGTTTAGAGTACTCTTGACCTGACCTTTCTTCAGAACATCCCCGATTTGATCGTGATAGGTTCGTCTAGGCCTTCCTCTTCCAACGTTACCTTTCACACTCGTCTTGTAGATCTGTCTAGTCATTCTTCTCTCATTCATCCTCTATACATGTCCAAACCATCTAAGCATCCCTTTCTCAATCCTTGTGACAATATCTTCTTTCACATTTATCATCACTATCATTATCACTGCACGACTAGACATAGGCGAAGAGGAGGATTTAATGATAGCAGCGCTTATTTGGCGGATCGCAGTTTAACAATGGTGAAGAAAAGACGACTTACCTTTTACGACACTCATCAGACAGAAAGGGGTGGTGCTAGTCGGAGTACACACGAGCATGCTGACACGGAATATACATTATTTGACGACCATTTGGATCAGCGGTAGTTAACGCTGCTTCTGAGCCATGGGTCGCGGGTTCGATCCCCGCACAGTACAAATATTTGTGTGCATGAACATGTCTGTTTGTACTGGTCTGGGTGTTTTCTATGTATTATAATTATGTATTTACAAAAAAAAAAGTATATAAGTAAGTTTATCGGTTGTCTTGTACCCCATACGAGAGGGTACTTAATAGTACCTTAATTTGGGACTAGATGGCTCTGTGTGGCCCAGTGTGGCATGTCTTAAATAATAAAAAAAAAAAAAAATACTTATATAATCAGGAAAAAAAATTCCTAGATTACTTACATTAAAATACGTGACGTATTCATAATTATAAACACATACAGATAGGTCTAGCATTTCACTGCAAAATTAGTCTCGGCGGAGTGCCTTGTAAAACCCTCCGTCAATCGCAATGCCCTCTCCGGAAGGAGGAGGAACCTACAAGACCAATTAGGCGCAAATTAGTCATTAGGGTGCTTCCACACCATGCCACCGGAATCGCTGCCGGCTAACAGCTATTTGTAGGCCTGGGGATGAGATGAAACAAGAAATCTTTCACACAAAAAAAATGGTTGAAAAGTATGAATTAAGTCGCTGCCAGTGTCAACAATGCATCAAGGGTGCCTAAACTGAAGCAGAACATCAAAAATAGCACTTACCTACCATGTTCAAAAAACTTATGTTTAAAAAAAAACATAGGCTTGTTACCGTCGTACGAATTTTATTCAAGCATAATCTGGTGTATAGGCTTCGAGTCGCCTATTGTTGGACTCTGACGAGACTAGTTTTTACGACTTCCACCTTGAGACGAGACAAATGGCAAAAGTGTCATTCCAAGCTTGACTACAAACCTCCACCCCTTCTAGGCCTACGCTTAGAATAGATCGATCATAAATTGACTCAACCGGGAATCTGCGAATAGACGGACGCACTAGGACCACACTGAGTCGTCGGTATGAATGGTTCATTCAGTTCTATCAAAAAAGAGGATTTTGCTGTATTCGCTAGTTTCGCTACCCTGGCAGGCGAGTGCATTTGGACTAATGTTGGAGAGAAGTCGCTACTACCCGTCTTCTAGCGTAAATTGAAAATCAGTAGCGTTTTGCCAAAAACAGGAAAAACCTCTTTTTAGAAATAACTTTGTCTAACAGTGCGCAAATGTGGTCTACTGCACGAGTAAGGTATATCAATGTGTTGATTGCGGCTCTACTCTTAATTGGTATCAGCAGAATACCATTCATCCGGACCAGTTCGGCTCGAATGAGTTTTGTGAGCAAACGACATTAACTGCATTAAATTTAGCCTGAATAAATTAGGATTACCCATCAAAAACCTAATTACTAGTACCCATCATTGCTGTGGTAACTTGAATTAAATGATGAAGGCCTTTCATATTCATATTTATTTAATCACATTAAATTTGTAACAAAAGATACAGTAATGTCAGACTTTGAGGTCAATAAAATTGGTTGTCTGGAAGAGATCGCTCTTAAGCGGTAAAACTGCCTATATTGTACATATTTCTGTGTAATATCGTCTGTTAATAACTGTTTTTTATTTGTGTAGGTACAATAAAGCGTATTCATTCATTCATACAAATTTACTTTTTCCAGGCATTGTGAATTTTGATGTCAAATGTAAAAAACATTTCCATTTACGAAAGCATGCAATCATTATTAAATATGGCAATAACTAATAATAAATACCAACAATAATTAAGTCATTTACAATAAAATTTACATGTCAAAAAAAACTATAAAAAAATTTAATAATGCCTGTCAAGAAAGAAATAAATTATATTTATGAATTTCATTCATTATAATTTGTCTTCAAGATATTATTTAATATTATAGTATGATTTGCCCTTCAGTGGGATGATTATAGTTACTTTTATTTAAACTTTATTGCACACATTTACGAAACAAATATACAAAAGGTGGACTTAATGCCCTGCGGCATTCTCTGCCAGTCGACCATTGGGCTAAACAGAAATGTTTTGTGGGCGGTGCAACAGATAAGAATAAAACAAATATGTATTTAAAAACAATGTAATATATAAATACAATATATAAATAAATGAAACATATAAATAGATACAATACGAGTATATATGACGAAAATAGTGGAAGTATAAGGTCTATGATGACGATTGCAATTTATGTAGAAAATGTGACTGCACATATTTCTTGAAAGCATATTTACTAGAAGCGTGTTTAATACTCTCGGGCAGAGAATTCCAAAGCCGTATGGATTGAAAAAGAAATGAATTGGAGACAAAACCGGTTCGGTGAGAAGAGATAGTAAGAGTGAGTTTATCAGAGGAGCGCAATTGGCGCGAATGTGTCGAACTAAGAAGAGCGAATCGGGATTTAAGATAAGTGGGAGAATTAGGATCGGTTAAAATAGAAAAAAGCGAACACAAAGTTCTCACGTCGCGTCGCGCCGAAAAGAGAGAGGAAGCCATTGGAGCTGCAAGCGGCGCATGGAGATATGGTCAAATTTACGCAAACAGTAGACGAAACGAACGCAGTTGTTAATCAGACGATCCATTTTGTTTAGAAGAGATTGGTTAAGGTCTGAGTAGCACACATCAGCATAATCAATAAGAGGGAAGACAAGTGACTGAACAAGAGAAATTTTGGTCTTAACGGGAAGAAAATGTTTTAGCCTGGAGAGGGAGCGCAGTGTGGCATTGACCCCTCGACTAACTTCAGCCACGTGAGTTGTCCAACTAAGCGTAGCATCCATGTGTAGGCCAAGGTTTTTGATATTCGAACAAAATGGAATGACTACACCATTATAGCTAACCGAAGAAACACTGGATATATCAATGCGACAAATTTGTCGCTAACTCCCAATAATAATTGCTTGGCATTTATTAGGGTTCACAGCAATGCCATAACGATTAGACCACAAAGATATGCACCTGAGGTCATCGTTAAGTCGCCGCACAGCAAGATGTAATTCATCAAAGCGACACTGTTGATAAAGTTGTAGGTCATCCGTATACAGATGGTGTGAAGAGCCAATGTCAAGAGTAATAGAGTTAATGAAAATAGAGAACAGCAATGGAGATAGTAAGTATACCTCCCTGAGGCACACCAGTAAGCAGATTACGCCAATAGGAAAGAGTCTTATCTACACGAACTGCCTGCTGGCGATCCCGAAGGTAGGAGGTAAACCACTCCAGCGCGTCTAAAGAGAAATTGAAGTGAGCTAATAATAATAAAAGGACATCGTGGTCAACAGTATTAAAAGCATTAGAAAAGTCAATAAGAACAAGCACAGTGACCATACTGTGCTCCATTCCATCCCTGATGTCCTCGGTGACTTTGAGCAGAGCGGTGCTGGTGCTGTGGCCAGGACGGAAGCCTGATTGATAATCACTCAATAGATTGTTGGCTAAGACGAACTTTGAAATTTGGGAATGGACAACAGCTTCAAGAACTTTAGAAAGGAATGGGAGGATGGAAATAGGTCTGAAGTTATTGAGAGAGCTAGGATTAGATATTTTGGGAAGCGGGATAACGAAAGCTTTGCCCCTCATTTTGGGAAACGATCCAGAGCTGAGGGAGAAGTTGATTATATGTGTTATGTAGGGCAAAACCTCATCGAGAATCATAAGAATCATAGGGCGACTAATATCGTCAGAACCAACAGCACTAGATTTTAAGGACATGATAGTTTTCCTGACCACATCAAGAGACACCTGCGAGAAAGAAAAAGACTCAAAAGTAAGAGGAGGCTTGGAAGCAATTTCGGAGACCGTGAGAGATCTCACACTTTGATCTAAAGCAGTAGTGCAAGAAAAATGTACATTAAAATCATCCGGCGAAAAAGATGAGGAAAAAGGAAGTACATTTGTATTATTGCCTATACCCAAGGTATTAAGAAACTTCCACACGTTGGCAGAAGAGGAATCAGAAATGTTATCGTGGATGTATCGACGTTTGGCTGATCTCACCATCTGATTACAGCGGTTTCTGGCACATTTAAAATTGCTCCAGTTAGCATCTGAGCGGTCCCGCTTAAAACTTCGAAATGCACGGTCGCGACGGGTCATAGCCATCCGTACCCCTCTGGTGATCCAGGGAGCGGGAGGACGTTTTAGCTTAACTGGACGAAGTGAGGCATGGGTATTAAAAAGCGAGAGCAAGTTGGAGCTTAAATTGGAAGCCCTAGTGTCAATTGAGGTTGCTGCAAAAAAAGGTTCCCAGTCTAGCGCGACAGCGTCCCTTCTCAAAGCAACTACATCCACCCTAGCGAAATTACGCATGAGCACAATAACAGGTATGCGTTTAGTCGTGTGAAGATTGTAGGATGCAAAAATTTAATCATGACGAAGCCTGGGGCGGCAAGTTGCCCATTGGAGATTATATTTGATGGTGATGAGGTTAGAATAAGGTCTAACCATGTATTGGGAGAGTCAATGATGTGATGTGTGGGTTGTAGGAACAGATTTGTAAGATCAAGAGACTTAACCAAAGAAAGAAACTTAGAAGAAGTTGGGGACTGAACTAGTAAATTAGTGTTGAAATCACCCATGATCAGCTGATGTGCGTAATCGGAACCAATTGACTCAAGAGCAGACTCAAGATCGACCAAGTAATTGACGCCAGGAGGGCAGTAAACCACCCAAGGACAGCAAAAGTACCCCTGACGTTTACCACAATAAAGATATATTCAGCTGATGCATTATAAGGGGCTGGTGACATTTGAATCACTTTAAAAGGTATGTTAGAACAAAGGTAAATGGCAAGGCCACCACCACCCTTATTGATGCGGTCGTTGCGAATTAAAATATATCCAGGGAGAGTGTACATTGCTGAATCTAAGCCAGGTTTAAGCCAACTCTCGGAGATAAGGACAGCGTCAAGGTAATCACAAGAGAAAGAGTCAATTAGTTCCGAATAATGGGAGGGAATACTCTCGCATTAATATGGCAGACGTTAAGAAATCGTTTGGAGTTGCTAAAGCTTTGTTTAATTTGGTCACTGAGAGTGAAAGTGTCGCAAAAATAATCATCATCACTTGAAGAATGATCTTGAGCAGAATAAAATAAATCGTCATCCATATACTACGAAAGAATAATGAATATTTATTTACGTCAATTTTACATCAACGTACGAAAAACCCGTTCAGTTCAGTAAGTCAAAAATGTCTAGCTCCCCGTCTAGGGCGGGTTGGACGCCCGGGGCGGGTAGGCTTAACTGCGGCGACTCAAGGCTCTGCCTGTTGTGATTGTGACTCGGCGCAATTATACTAAATTAGCTGACACCTATTGTTGTGTGGGAGTTTTCGCGGCGCGACTTATGAATGCGATCATTGGAAATGTGATGGAGTTGAAGAATTTCTTTGTAAGACGAGTATAATCATCTGGGATGGAGTAATACGCTCTTTCGTTTCTCCAATAAACAAATAAAAATAAATGTGGACAACATCACATGCATTGTTCTGATCCTAATGTGAGTACCTAACGATTTAAAGCACTCGTTACTACCTGGAGTCCAACAGTGGACTGATGTAGGCTGACGATGTTGACTGTATATTAATGTGTAGACTGCGGTTCTTCTCTGGTACTCGCAGAAAATAATTTATCCGAACGAAATTACGACCCGGTTCGATTCCCAGTTGGGTCAGTTTAGGAAACTATCTTTTCTAAATTGCCTTAGGTGCCTATATAGAAGCTGACTTATTCATTATCTTAAAAAAATTTTATAAGCATTCAGTATCGTATTTAGAGCCCATGTAAGAAGTAAAAAATGTAAATCAAGTTTTCACGCGAAAATATTTTTTGCAACATTAAGTAGTTTTAAATTTTTACGGTTCTAAGCCTGTTAAAGTATGAAGGGAAAGTCAAAAACTTATGGATATTATCGTAATGAACGAATGAGATGCACATCGCGTAAAAAAAGTGTTGCTAGGAGGCCGTATCAAAAATTTAAAATTTTTTCGCGGACATTTTTGTAGTTAGCTATACCAAAAGAAAAATACGTCATTTGTTTTTTGTCTCGTAGATTGCTATATTAAAATTTAGAAGGTCAAAACTCAAATTCAAATTCAAAATATTTGTTCATGGAGATAAGGTTAAAACAATACAGATGTTACAGCTAGATGTGGCACAAGCTTATCTCACCAGCACAGCTGGCATATGAATATTAAAATGTCCGTACAAATAGAACTAATCAATTGAGTTAATCATAATTTCCAAAAAACAAATACAACTAATAATAATTGATTCATTAAATCAAATTGTCATAGTCATTAAAATTCACAATAATCAAAATTGAACAATTAAAAAACAAGGTGGTTAAAATTTTATCCTGTATGTAGTCGGCTTCGGAAGGACGTTGTTTCCATTTTCTGACACAAGATCTAAATCGTAAAAAAGTCACGTCAACACCCTGTATTATATAGGTGTCACGAGTTTTCGACCTGACTTATATTTACGACTTCCATTTTGCCACAAAAGACGGGACTATTGGCTTAATGTGCCTTTCGAAGGAAGTGCCACCCACCCCTTCCAGATTCAATCTAATTTTAAATAAGATCGGTTTTTGAATTGTTCCCACTGGAAATTGACCAGGGATCCTTGCGTAGAAGACCACCATTACACTAACCTAAACGTCACCCACAAAGTATATAAGAATTTTTTATCAAACTTTCCGTGGAACTAAAGAAACATACGAAAAAAAAGCCAAATTGGTCGACTCGTTCTCATGTTTTGCGCTATACAACATAGTACATATATTATATTCCTTCAAGATAGAAAATATAATCAATAATGTTCTTCACATAATTAACGTTAGCTTTTAAGCTTTAGTTAAAAACTATGTTTTTCGGGAGAATTTTATGGAAGACTTACGCCCAGTGGTGGGCATCGTTTGAATGAGTAGAGGATCTGAGATACTTCTGAGATAGGATGACGATGAGAGCTTTTTTTCTGCTAGGTGGCATGAACTACTCGTTTCAATCATTGACTAAGGTTATAGTGATTACTTGCTCAGTGGTTACATACAAGTTACAATCATAAACTAAATCTATGGTTACAATTCTACGTTTATGGTTACAATTTACTAGCAGTGACATCTGTCGATAAAAAACGGAACTAAGCCATCTTATAAGTTAGGCACTTGGCCTGCTATCGAATAGATGTCGCTTTTACAGACATAAACAAGTGAAATCTGTTGAAAAAAAGCGAAACTAAAAATTCTTGTTTAAATGAGTTAGGCAGTTCGCCTACTATAGAATAGATAGATGTCGCTTTTAGTTTTAACCACTGATAAGACTACTGATACGTTTTAACTTAAATTCGATTGTCTGGGACTAGATGTTTCGTCTGCGATTGAAATCCGCTCTTAAAATAATATTACAAGTAATAAACCCTTAGCAATAGGATTACTTAAGATTTCGTTTGAAAAACAAACAACGTTTTTAACTATCATAACTACATACATGCACTTATTACCTCTATCTCCACTTCCAAATATTGTTTTACAATGAATGCTAGAATTTAATCCGAATCCGTCGCAGGTGTTGTAGGTAGGTATGTATAATGACGAATTAAATGAGACAAGTGAGACCTATTTAATATTGCTATTTAAAGAAAAAACCGCAACTCAGAGGATTCATTCTCGAAACTCAGATTTATTAGATGTCCAAGGATTCATTTCATTGGATGCCAGAGCCGAAAAATGTATTTAAAATTGGATGCATTGTTAAAGCAAAACTTGTAAAATTACTAGCATTCATACCGAATTGAGTCAAAATCAATTTTAGCGTAGGTTCTTAAACTCTGAAGAGGCTGATAATGTGGGCTAATGTGATGATGGACGGGCAACAAAAAAAACAACGTATGTTCAAAATACTTTATTTTCAACAACTTTATGTAAAAACATTCTCACTGTAGTGTGTACTAGAATGTAAACACTAAGTGGGCTATGCCAGTGCGTAACCTTAATTTAGAGTTTACACATTTACCACTAATACTTTTGGGAATATATCCTTCAATTTTCAATACAAAAATGGTTTATAATTTTTTTTAAGTGTTTTTATTGACAAAAGTCAAACATTGACGTTTCGAGTAACCGTATTCGAACGCAAAGCAATAAAAACCTAATGTAAAAAAAAACTTTATATTAGTGAATCGTGTTTTCGAATTATACCTACGTAAATAATTTTAAAACAATTCACAGTACCTACCCAATTAGGAAGACATATTTTTGAGTAAACGCTTTAATTTACGGAGAGCACTCGACGTTGTCGCCGTCACTTGTGAACGGTACTGCAAGATAATTGCAATAACTTCTTTCAGTCTGTAGTCTATACCCATGCAGACTCTATTCGTTAGATGTTAAGTTGATAACATACAATGTAATTTAGTTTTCTCTCTAACATTAAACGTAGTTAAGTTTCTTAATCTGTGTCCATCTACGTATCGCGATCATATTGAAAGTATATTCCCAATAAGGTCTCAATTTTATTGAAGCGAGTACAAGCAAAATATAAATTCGTTCGTTCGTATTTACAATTTATATACTAATTGTACAGATTTAGGCCTACTATGATACATGAGTCTATGGGATTATGTTGAATTTAGCTTAAACAGTTTTCTAATAACGATTTTTATAATCAGTGTCCACAATTTTCACCTTAAAATCTAAGAACATTGACATTAACAACCAAAGTCATACTTATCACTTATTATTAACACATTTCAAGTGAGAATGTCTTCTTTTACCATACAGGGCAAGAGTGGAATCGTTGCAACGATTTAAACAAGTGTTCAACCGCGATTACACCACCCTGTATTAGCGGCTCAGATTATACACTAAGTCCAGTAAGCATTAATTTATATTATTACAACACCTATATACCAGGTATGATGATGGCAAGGACCGCTAACCCTCTAACAGATGCTTTTGATTGTGATCTTTTTTTAATGTTATTTCAAGAACATAAAGCTAAAATTATGATGTCAATAATGGTCTCATCCTGCAGATGCAGGCTGACTAAACAGGTCATTATTTATTTTAATAAAAAATATTTATTACAATAAGTAACTCATATAAATCATCTTTTCTCTAAAGCTTAATAAGCTGGGTTCTTATTGCGCTTTCTTAAATACAAGCAAAGCTATTAGTGGGCACACTTATTTATTCTACATTTATACAGGGTTACAGGTTAAGTCTGTTTATGATCTTATTATTTAGGTCAGCGCCGTTAACTGTTTTGTGTTTTCTAGATAATATATTTTCATAAATTTTAATTAAATAATACAATTGCTCATGTAAATACAAACATAAACTGCTTAAGAGTATAGCAGTTTTTTTTCTGAATTCCATGTTAGTATTTGAATTTAAGTTATATGTTTATTCCTCCTTCATCATTAGAGAGGATTAAAATTAGCCCTGTAGATAGGTAGAGAAGATGCAAGACAGATAGGTTACCGTGCGGTTTACTGTGATTGTAGTAATAATATAAATCAATGTGAAAATAATAGACAAATAAAATTTACTACATTACTTTTAACTATTATAACATCTAACACATATTTGACTGAAAAATACTTAACTAAAAGCCTGTGAATTCTTTTCATAAATTTTCTTTTACATTAGCGAGTATTCAAGTTCTCTGTGCGTCACTGATTTGTCATAGTTACAGTCAGCATAATTATAAATCTATGCATTTACAAAATTTACAATAGTATTTTTATATGTACTATGAAAAGTACGTTTTTCTGATTATGTGGCTGACTGTATGAATGACAAAGCTGCCTTTTTACCTTAATATTTAAACAGAAAAGCTATTAAAAACAATTTTACATCTTATAGCTGAATGTTAATTTTAAAACGAATAAAAAAAAACTTTGCAGACTTGGAATCGATGCTAATTCAACTTATCCAAAAAAATCTGTGTATATTGTACAGCTATTTTACATATCGTTTTAAGAATTGACGCACGAATAAAAGTGAAGCTTTATCGCTACTGGCAACCGCCTGCGGTTGTACGTAGTTTTTAATCGACCACATTTCATGTCTTGCCTCGTGAGGCTTGGTCACTTTCTTGACTAAGTCAAATCCACCAGCTAAAGTTAAAAGGATAACACTTTTGTGTATTAAGATCCTTTATGGTATTTTACTGTTAATATCTTAATGCCTCAATAAATAATTACGTTGTTCGTTCGTTTGTATCTTTTAACAAGTGTCGATTCAATTTAGCAGACAGAGTCTGGGCCGTCTGGGCCTAGCTGATGTTGAGAAGATACATAGACCTCGAGGCCAAATTATTATTACTTTAACCAAAAATTTTGCTTTTAAAAATAAAATTAATCTTACGTTAAAGGAAGGCAATTAAAATTAAGCTTAAATGGAGATTGTATAGCTTGATTTTACCCATGCGAAAAAACTTTACAATCAAAACTACCCTATTGCCTACATAACTACGCAGCCTTGTTTTTATCTTTATTTTTTATAGATATATTCTCTGTATTGTCTGTGTTTTTGCGGGATACGTAATAAATATACATACTTAGACCTGTGAATAATTATCCAAAAAAGCCTGTGGCTATGTAGTTATTGATGAAATGACTACATAGGTATGTAGTCATTGGTTAAATTAGTTTACAGTCACAGGAAAATGAATACTGTAACAATATCCTCTATGATGATTTACATTTTTGTCAATCGTTTTACCATCTTGGTTACACAATATGGGCTACATAGAAAAAAACATTGTTCACATGTTAGAGTTTGGAGAATACTGTCACAGAACATACATCAGCGTTTATTTTATATATTTTTTAAACGTGAAAAACCTTTGGCCGTCTGATTAATAGTTATAGTATTATAAAACTGTCCTCAACTTAAAATTTCACAAACTTAAAATCATTTAAATACGCTTAATTTACGAAAAAATAAATATCATCACAAAAGAAAACACAATATCATCTAGTAACATTGACTAGGTATTCAATTATGAACTCAATAATGAAGTTTATAATAATTCTGTACTAGCCTACTTACTTGTAGGTCAACTGGGAACGTTCTGTGTACTTTGTCAATTTAATAGTACAAAAGCGAAAATGTACTTTTTATAGTACACTAGCCAAAGACAAATTCCTAAGAATAGGCGTGACGAAAGATTTTGAAATCCTTTTTGGTAATTTGGTACACATTTCGGTAATAAAATTAAGTTTAACGATGTTTAATTCAATTTTTCTAATATTTTTTTCAATAGTGCGCGAAAATAACTCACAGGTGTCATGGCGTCGGCTGTGATGTCACGGTGAAGTAAACATGTCATTGTGTCTATGCGTAGCGAAGAAAGTA
Source organism: Anania crocealis (assembly GCA_949315895.1). Lineage (NCBI taxonomy): Eukaryota > Metazoa > Arthropoda > Insecta > Lepidoptera > Crambidae > Anania > Anania crocealis. The sequence continues at coordinate 10,962,479 of OX438861.1, forward strand.
AACATACAAAGTAATTTGTGTGATTAAAAAGAATTCCAAAGTTCATAAGTGTTGTGCAGTACCTCAGAGTAAAAACACGTAATCAGTAGTAAGTATTCATAACAAGAAAATACAGCAAATGACAGTATTGTTAGCGGACTTTATGTGTTCGTGACGTCATGCGCTGTGATTGGTGTTTCAGTCAAAGTGGCCCATTGCAGTATTTTAATGTATATTTTTATTTAAAATCTTAATAATCTCAATTATTTTAATAAAAATTAAACCAGTGTTTAAAAGGTTTTTAATGTATTTTCTCTTATAATCATTAAATCGTCGATTTTTTGACTGTCGTCATGCCTTTTGCTAGTACTGCTTATGTTATATTAAACAACAAAATACTTACAACACTTAAAGGAATAAAAACAAATAATTTTAGTACAAAAAGTGTGTTTTTGGAATGACGAACTATTCAAATCAGTACTCATGTGTTACTCATGTTTAAAACTTAGGATAATAATCTTAACTTAATAAGTACAGTTATTTACTTAATTATAGACGATAATGTAACAATAATGAGCAACTCAATTTAACACATTTCATGGGTGGTATTTACAATATTGGTAAACACTCACATAATTATGATTGTTTAGTTAACGTCAATAACACTGTTGGTTCAGAATCACTTGCTTGGCTTTAGGAAAGTCATCTTGAGGAAGCTTGCACACGGCACAACGCTGTAGCAAAGATACTGTTATTAAATATTTATATACCTATATATTTATTGCCATGTAAACTTTTCGCATCAATATAATATGGTGAATCAGTGATAAAATAATTTGTTTTGAGGTATCCCAGCCTCATTGTCTAATCAGGAAATTTCTTGTTAACATAAATATCTGACGTATATAGCCAATGTGATATATTTTTTTATAACTTAATTCAAAATATTGTGAAATTGATCAGATGTTTTAAACTGTCAGAGTGAGATTTGAACAAAGCCTACCGGTACGTCTAGGATACATACATATTATTTACATTTAGCGTTACAGTAGATTGAACGTATACCACAAGGTAATATTATTAGGTAAATATAACCTTACCCAGTTGACCTGCTATGTTAATAACTAGACTTTCGCTATACATGAATATGAATATACGTGTAGATAGGAACAGACTGAAACAGTTTTGGCACGTAATTTTAACCGAAGCTTATTTTATGTCAATTTTATACGAACTCCAAACACATCCAAAGTTCGACTACTTTAACCGGACAGCACAACTAGGTATATTGACCAGGCTATAAGCCTGTTGAGACTTTTATTAGCGTTCTATATGACAATTGAACATTATACAAACCATGGTAACCATTTGTTTGCCATTGCCAAGTAAAGGGCCGTTGTACTTTCGTACATCATTGTTGATAGCAATCGACGAAAGAACTATTTATCTTTGTATCTTTGTTGGACGAGCTGTCATTACTTCGTATTCAGCCTGTGGCAGGTGTTTTTGAATATTTCATCATCATACAAGGAAGTTGTGAGAGATACAAAATATGTCCTTCTCGTAGTACAAACGGGTATGATTCGAATTTAAATGTTTGATGAGAGAATATACAAAATTGACAATTTGTATAAAGTTGAGATTTTTAGTGATTTAGGTCAAAGCATACTGTCTTATTGTCATATAAATTTATAAATATATCAAACAAAATAATTATATATGCGAATTGCATTTCTACATACATCTGTATGAAATTGCGTTCTTCAAACTATAAAACCAGTGTTTTAGTAATTCTGACCCTCAGCACAATGACATTATCTCTACATTTTGCGTTTTTTTTTTTATAAAATTATAAAACATTTCGAAAACAATTAGGCTGTCAACAATTTTGTACATTATTTCATTAGCATTATATCTCTATTTTTAAATATAACACTTGTATTACCTTAGTTAGTAATTGATAATGATTTTTACTATATTGCGTAAAAAAATATTAATGCAATATATGTGAAATTTTTGTAGATGCAAGCAAAATGGTATTTGTGTTGAAAGAAAATTCAACAACTAATACCATTAACGTAGTAATTGAAACTAAAAATAATTTTAACCTGCGCACTAGGTGTTGCCAAATTTAAAAATCAGTTAACTAGTGACACTAGCCGATCTCAGTTTTTCTTTTTATTTCTCTCTTAACTTACATACAAAATATTTACATATTGCAATAACATTAATACAACGAAATGTTTAAGCATTGAATATGGTAACATAGCAGTCAGAGTTTGACTAAAATCATAATTATGAAGACCAGAGACTTAAATATATATTTTTTCGCAACTAAAGAAGGTTTTAAATTAAAAAAGATCGAATATTATCCCTACATGATTCTAAATGTACGATTTTTAATTCCTTCTAAAGTTATTCAAGCACCATCATTTCTCTGGTCGTAAATTTTTCACGCAATTTACTTACAGCCACTTAACTGCAATAAAGCCTCATTTATTTAACCTTAACAGAACCGAACAGAACTAAAGACAATATGATACCTTATAATTAACTAGAAAGTATCAAATTTGTTCCATTATGTTATTTTCAAATGAAATCAAGGCAATGATATACACGCCTGATCTACTGTCAAAACGAATTCACATCTACTGTCAAAAATCATAAGAGGTAGTATTGATAGTTTAAAAAAAGACCTATGTACCATACATAAACTATACAAACTAAACTATCTATTTACAGTGAGGTAATTCGACAACGCTATAGGAGAAAAAAAAGACACTACTATTTGTATCCTACAAGAATAACGGAAGGTACACTGTGTGAGCAAAACATCTCAGCCCGCTGATTGTCTTTTGATTGCACTAGTGACAGCCGTCACTTTGACAGCTGTCATTGCACTTACCCAAACGTCAGCCGAGCTGTCAGCAAGCAATAGGCGGTGGCGTTCAAGATTGCGACGACCGTGATAAATGAGGCGTGTAGCCACCGTCAAGGTTTATCGTCTCGTTTCTTATCGCTTTTGCGCTGACTGAGCTTCTTTTTCATGTCGAGTAACATTTGCTCGAATGACATGTCGTCGGAGCGGCGAGCTGGCAACGCCGCTTGGCCGTGGAACGCGCTCTCCGTATACTTAGCTTCTAAGCCATCTGTCAACAATAACATTTGTTCATTGTAAAACGGTTGAATAATCATACATCAGTAGAAACAAATTTTTCTGGAAATAAGTCCCAGGAGACGCTTTTACAAGTCCCAATATTTTAACCTACCACTGCTTCGGTATAAGGGTCTAGTGCCTAGAAGCAGCGCAAGAAATCTTGATCATCATTACTGTCAGCCTCTTTCTTAATAATAATGTTTTAAAAAAAAGATACATGCTGATGCGAGCTAGGACAATTTAATGCTATGGCATAAAGCATTAAATTGTGGTGTACATGGCACAAATACACGGTGCAATTTCAACCACCTGTAAAACGAAGCCCACGCTATGTAACCATTATGTATAACATCTTGGCAGTGTTTTTTTTAATCAAAATTTTGTTCTAGGTCGTTTAAAATGCACCATGTATAATCAATATACAATAGCCTCGTAAGGATAATAGCGTTGTAAAGTAACGGCCTATAACAATCCATCAGCAGGCCTGTTGAATTCAAGTTACCATAGCAATGATGGGTATAATGGTAATATTATTTGTCACAAAGGCTTAAAGGTCTCAGTACTTAAGGCAACAAAGACTGTTTGTCGCAGCAACAACCCAAGTAAGTATATTGTCTGCAAATCTTACATCGCCCGTCGAAGCCAACTCAGAATCATTCAGGAAGGTCTCAGTTTACACAAAACGTCCTGAACCATAATGCTAGAAGGTTGATTATCGCAATACAGTTCAGTTAAGTCAGCATTAATGTGCTGCATATGCCTGCAGAATACCAGTCGCTCGTCGAAGCCAACAGCGTAATTCAGGAAGATCTCAGCTCTATACGGTCCTGATCCATAATCCTCGAGACATAAGGGTGACTATCGACTATCGGCAAGTCACTGAGGTCAGCATAACTACTATCGTCCCATCTCAGCGAGCATTTCGGCTCCGCTCCATATTGCTAAAGACATTTAGCACCATAATCTAGAGACATAAGGGTGACTATCGACAACTCACCGAGGTCAGCATAACTCTGCCTGCAGAACGCGCGTCGCCCCCCAAAGCCGACATCGTACTGCGGGAAGGTGCCGGACGCTTCCACCGCCGTCCACGCGTCGCGGGCTCGCTGGTACGTCACGAATCCATAGCGGGAACTGTATTCAATTATTAATTCATTAATGAATTATAAAATCGCAATCATTATTATCATCATAAGTCCTTATTTCTATGCAATGCAATAGCTCACATTTGTCCCGAAGCAGTAGTAAGTTTAAATAGGGACGTGTAAAAGCGCCTCCAGGGGCCTATTGGCAGAAATAAAACAGATTTTACTGATTTACTGATTTTCACAAAGTGAAAGAAATTAAAGTAAGGTTTATTTGCAATAACCAACCAACAAAGATCTTGGGGGATTTTAATCTTTCACTAGCTAAACAATTGCTCTTGCAAGTGAGATATGGTAACATTATTTTTGTCATCATTCTCTTGCCCATTTTCCCAGTTTATCTGGGGTCGGCGCAGTATGTTTTTCTCTTCCACACTATTCTATCACTCGTCACTGAATCATCCACTCTTTTCACACTCATATCTTGTTTCACACAGTCCATCCATCTCTTTCTCGCTCGACCTCTTTCCTTCCACCCTTCCACATTCATACTCTTCACTCTTATATACAATATTATTTTTGTATCATTATTTTTGTATCGGCCAATATTCTAGGACCTAGAATTTAGGTGGTTTGGGCTGCTAGTCAGGAGTAGTTTTATCTTTACTTGGTTATGTGTTATGTTTAATAACCAAAAATGTGTTGTTGTTACAATTGGTTACAATTGCTTAAGATAAAAATAGGTATATACCAATGTTTACAGCATTTTAAAGAATACTATTTCTCAAATTTGGGTTCTGAAGATGCAAATTTATTTATTTAATAATAATATTATTATGAATGTCTTAAGTTTCACCTCTATGCCAATTATTCAGGAATCTAAACCAAAGATCAGGTTGCAATAAAAACATGGTAAGTTATTATGCTTATAATCAAAAGAATGACCACACATGCGATGTCACTGACAACAGCTAGTAACGAAACCAGTATATAACTACTTACCCATCCTCTTTACTGTGAAGGCGCACTTCCATGACGTGCCCGAACTTAGAGAACAGCGATCTCAACGCCAACTTAGTTATGTCCTTCTCTAACTTTCCGACAAACACTATCCGTCTCTCTTCCACGGGCGTGTTACTATCTCTGAAAGAAAAAAAGATGTAATAAGTAATAAATTAGGTATGGACGTTAATCAATTTAATACTCGAGGTTGTCACTACCGGAGTTTTTTACCTTGTTTTGACATTCTAATACATACTACATATTTTATTAAAAAACTTTTATAAACATTAAGCAGTGGTTCTAATATTAAAAGGCAACACTTTTTCAAAAGGGTCAGCATTGAAGTATCACAAAAGTTTATAATTCGAAACGTTACTTATTCAATTGACTGAATAGAACTGTTCACAAAGGCGACAACTAAAAAATACTTTGTTAAGGTTTAAAAATAAAACATCGACACCAACCTGTCTTCAGAGCTGAAACTGCGATACTTCTTTCTATATTCGTCGCGTTTGTAAGGGCTGCACGACCGACGCGATTCCCTCGAATCGTCGGAACTTGACGACGACGACGATGATGAGGAGGAAGAGCTGGAATAATAGAGGTGTAAAGTAAGAACCTTGAGGTAGGCCAAGCAATCTCTCAGAATCACTGGTTATTCAATCTGCTAATAGGCTACTTGACTCACAAATTGGATGCAATAATAAATAACGAATAAGCTTTTATTTTCCACACATTAGGTCATGGTACAATGTTGCGCCCCCGTTACTATACGATTAATATACCTAATGACATTTTACTACCTTCCGACCCCTTACACAGTATCGATGGCTATCATGCGTCATACTACTAAAATTACCTTGTAGAAGAGTCCGAACTTTCCGAGACCGTCGGCTTTCTCAATGGTGGGGTCATAGATTTAAGCACCTTTTTGTCATTTCCGTTGATTTTTTCAATAGACTTCTGTGGACTGATTTTAGATTTTTTAACAATAGGACTCTTAGATCTTTGCGGCGAGTGTCTCGACCGAGATTGTGAACGACGGTGCTCACGTCGGACAGACGGCGACCGACGAACTGGCGACCGACGGTCGTTGGCCGATCGACGACCCGACGGCGAGCGACGCGACGACGGAGAACGGCGACGGTACGGCGAGCGCGACCGCCTTTTCCTTTTGTAAGGCGAATCCGAACGCCTGTACCGCCGGTAACGACCGCGTGACCGAGATCTACTCCGAGAGTGAGATCTTCGTCTTCTCCGGTTGTGCGATGGCGAACGCCTCCTGTACTTAGGTTCATAACGATCTTTCGACCTAGAACGCTTCTCTTTTGACTGGGAACGCTTCTCTGCACGCACTTCTTTGGTTTTGATCGCGACTTTTTCCTCAGGTTTAGCGACCTTGCATGGTCTAACCGGGCTGCCTTCGCTTGACATAGACATGTCACTATCATTGCGTTTCCTACTCTGTTTCTGTTTGGGCAATTCTTTTGTAATACTCAGGCTGGCAGTTAGGTCTGATAATTCTGTGCATACTGCCTGTTCTGTTTGTGTCTCGATGTTGCAAGAAGTGGGTTTGCATCGACCTTTGCCTAAATGCAATATCACTTTGTCCTCTCCATGTTCCACTTTAGGGTCGTATTCCCGTACAATAGATGTCTTGACGTATTTGAATGGAGCCCGTTTCTCGGTAGGAGAAGGCAGCTTTGGATGCCTAGGTTCATTTTCTTCTGGCGCTTTCTTCATTATTACGTCCTGGATGCTCGCAAATAGCGAATTACTTGTAAGTTTAGTATCAACATGCTTCTCTACGCTTTTCAAGGTAGCTGTGATACCTTTGTAACGTTCTTTATCAATCTTATTCCGGTGTTTCTTGTCATCTATCAGATGTTTGTCACGTTTTACTGTGTCAAATACATTTTGTTTGAGGACATGATCGGATTTTTTTATTTTAAAGTTTATTAGCGATTTTGCATCGCAAGGCGGTGATTGTGATTTTCTCTTTATTGGGGGAGGATGCATTTTTTGGAAAACCTTTTCTTCTGTATTTATGCCTATGCTAACAAGGATGATTTCTTCATAATCTGTAACTAGCTGCGGTTTTTCCAGGACAATCGGCAAAGAATTATCTTCCGCGGGCGCCATGCCAACGATCTTCATCATTTCAGCATCACTAATCAAAGGTTGCAGTTGTAAATTCTGCACTTTTGGTATTTTGCTCATCACAATATCTTCATCGCGCTTTCTCATCGCTTCTGCTTTTTGTTTTTTTGTATTCATTAGGATTTTTCTGGAAGCTTCACGAATTGGGTCAAATATTTTCTTAGGTACTTCTTGCTCTGCAACGCGTTGTGTGCCATTAGACATTTGACTTAGACCTTTAAGGTTTTTGTCCAAATGTGGTAGATAGTCAGGGAATATAGCTTCAGGGCTTACTGTGGTTGAACTAGCGTTAGAGCTTACACCCCTTCTTAATTTGTATTCTTGAAGGTTGAGTTTTTTCTTCTTTACAGGCTGCTCTGATTCCTTTTTGCACGTTATATCTGATATTCGTTGCAATTCTTCATCGAACGGCCTCTTTTCTGTCTTCACCATAGCATGGGGTATTTGGACGTCATGTTTGTTAGGAAAGAGAGCTGTATAAAAATGTTCATCTTTTGGACGGGGCTCTTCTTTTACTACAATAGGATTAACACTTTCTTTACTATTTACACTTTTCGATTTAGAACTATCTACGTCTTTGTCTTTGACTTCTTTTACCGACTTAGGTTTCGCACTAGGCTTATCACTCGCGATAATTTTATTTTTTTCATTATGTTTACTATCTTTCTGAGAGTCTTTTGCATCACAGTTGTTTAATATTACAGCTGATTTATTAATTATAGTTAACTTAATACTACCATTAGAATTTTGACTACAGGGAGTATCACTTGCTTTACAAGCAGTTTTATTAATCACAGTATTTGCTTTAATAAGGCTATCGTTTGTCGCACTGTGAGGGGGCGAAAGTTTTTTACGGCACGTTGACTGTGCTGTAGGTTTGACAGGTTGTTTTAAACACTTTTTCGATTTACCGTCACTATCGTCTTTGTTCACTTTTTTGTTCTTTGAACACTTTTCACTTTCTTCGTCACTACTTAGGTTATAATCGATTTTTTTGTTTTTGCATGACCTATGCCTAGAGCTGAGGATCCTATTGTTGCTCGAAAGAACTTCGGGCTTTAGAAGGCTCTGTCCTCCTTTCAAATTTGGAAGGCTGTGTCGCTTCTTCGACGTGCAGTAGTCGTGGTCAGAGTGAACGGGACTAGGCGACCGTCTGACCGCAGTGTTAATAGTCGACGGCATCTGAAATAATGTATTTTGTTTCAATGTGTTCGTTTGTTGGAGGTGAACACATTATAATGAAAGTGTCGTACTTACCAGTATTTGCCGCATCTTCGTTTTGTTGAGCTGAACACCTGCATCTTGCTGCCGCATACCGTTCGTTAGGCTGTTTTTGCAGGAACTCTTTATTTTCGAATCTTCAGTCTTTGTTGAAGACTTCTTCGATTTAGTATTCAGTTTTTCTGTTGCCTCAAACTGTTCTAAAAGCGCATTTAAATTGTTCGCTGCTAAAACGGGTATAACACTGTCGTTGCAAGACTCGACATCGACGAAATCATCAGACTCAGTCTTTATCTCAATCTTCACAATAGGTTTTTCCACACAAAAGTCAAGAACATTTGGCTTTGGCAGAGGTGTTGAAGTACCCTTAGGACAAACATCGGCCAAGTTATCTACAACTGGCTGTTGAATTGTTGGTATTGATGATTCAACTGGTCTCTCCATATCCATGTCGAGATGACTTAGATCATCTTCGGTTTTAATTTCAACATTAAGATCAGCTTTTTCTGGTTTGCTAGTTATCAAGAAACTATTGACGTCTTCCTCAGTTAGTGTGCGTGGAATATCATCACTTTTGCTAGCACTGACATCGGATTTATCTTTATCGTCAAATGCTAAATCAGAGAGGTCTAGATTTAGATCTTCGAAACTCAAGCAAGTTTTAGCGTCGTCAATGTCCATACACATGTTCATAGGAGAATGCGGGACCGAACAAGACCTTTGTGCATTTTTCAGTTTGGAATAATGCATATCCTCTAAAAGAAATTTTTTGAGTTCTTCTATGTTTGGAAGCACTTCTAAATCAGATTCGTTTATCTGATCATGTTCAATTTCCTGCATCGGCTCTTCTTTTTTTATGATTGGTGGAAAAAGTTCCTCTGCTCTTGGTTCTGATTTGGCAATAGGTATGTGGTAAACCTCTTCAGGAACTTTGTGTTTCATGAAGAAATCATCAAAAGTCGGTATATTTGCCGGTTTTTTTATAAAATACTCGTCAACGTCTTGAACCACAGGTTCATCTTTGACTTCGAGAATATTTTTGTCATCTTTAATGAAATACTCGTCGACATTTGAAACAACTGGGCCTTCTAGATCTATATTAAGACTTTCTTGATAATGATCTGTGTGTTCGTCATTTTCATGGCTATAATGAGGATCTTCAGAGACATATTCCGCATCTGAGGATTTATCCTGTAGAGCGTAATCGGCTTGTTCATCCTCGTCGGAAGAAGCCTCAAGGTCTAAGTCTGGGTGAACTGCATAGACCTGGATAACATCATAATCGTCTCCTTCGACTAGAGAGTTTTCGGCCTCTGATAATTGTAGATCATAGACTGAGTCTGATGGGTTCTCTTCTATGTGTACCTCTTCAACCTCAATTTGTTCATCATCTTCGTCGGAACTTGAGTCTTGGCTACATTGGGTGTCATTCACCTGTAAGCAATACAAAAAAAATTAATATAATATCTCATTAAAAATCGTTTTGTGTGGGCAATATCTACTTTAAAAACAAAAGAATTATTAAGGTAATTGGGTTGAGATATTAGACTGCTAGGTGATCATAAAAATTACAGTATACATTTACCTATAGAATCAGTTAAAAATCAGTTAAAATCAGTTTTATTTCTGCAAATAGGCCCCAGGAGGCGCTTTTACACGTCCCAATTTAAACCTACCACTGCCAAAAATGCACAATACAGAAATGTTATTCTTAATACTGGTTAAACAAAAATAAACTTACAGCCTGTTCATTGTCCACACACCAATCATTCTCTTGTTGTTCTTGATAGTGTATCCGGTTGTACTCTGGCTGAGGCTGTGGGTATTCTGGGCTGTTCTGTGTGCAACTGCTTTCCGAGGATAGGGACTCGCTAGTGGCTCGCATGATCTTGTGCCCAATGGGCCGGTATCGAGTATGGTGGTAGGGCACATTCATAATGTGTGATTCCATAGCTACAACAAAAATATTTTTTATTGCCGTACATAATATGCAGACTGTAGGGATATGTTTGAGGCTATATTAATCCTGGTAGTCCAATGAAAAGTCAACCATGAAGATCTGTAATGTAACGGAAAAGTACGATCTACATACGAATTTACAAATGGGGTTCCTGGTGGGATTTTAAAATCATGGTGGCAATTCACGAGTCGCTCAGCTGGTATCCGCCATGTCTCGAAACACAGCTGTCGTGTGGGCTGCAGCATTTTTAATTTGAATTCACATCTATACTAATAACAAGCCGAAGACTTTGTTTGATAGAACTTGCTTACTTCAGGTACATAGTACCTACAGGTGTGAATAAAAAATTTTTTTTTTGTGTTGGATATTGGATAATCCGTCTATATCGTGGAAAATGACACAAAAAACATTTCATATGTGATATAAATTAAGATTTAATGAGAAGGTACAGTGATATTATTGAAAGTGTATAAATATTAATTACCTTCTATTCCAACAATCATGATTTATCATATAATCATACTTTTTGATTCGATACAATGTATAGAATTGTTCCCCATAAAATTTTAAGCCCTCAAGATGAAATTTTTATATGAAAATTGGTTAAGCTATTTCAGAGTTCTATTACAAACACTGTGACACAATAATTTAAGTATGACTCATTTAAAGATTGTGTTAATCACATTTTTTCTCAAAACCATTGCAATTTTTGGGTAGTAGTTTCCATTAAGATGACCAGTTTACAAGTAAACAACGTTATTCATCACAAGTATTTCATTTTGATCCAAATTGCCCTGCCCCTTGAATTTTAATAATAACAGGTTTTCAGTAGGTAATATACTGATTTAAACTTTCATGGTCACTATCACTGGACCTGAGAAATGAGTTCTCCCGTAATCATGGCGCTTGCAACAGTGCCGAAATATCGGAAACTCATAATAAATAAGGTACACCAAATCCCGAATCAAATAACTCTAGTTTCATTTATAGCACAAAAAAAGTGTATTAGAGCTATATGCGGGCTTCCTACTGGCGAGTCATGTAGAGCATGTTTTTGGAGCCTGGGCTTACTACCTTTGCCAGCACTCTACATATTTGAAATCAGTTGTTTTGTTAAACGGCATGGTGAGTTGTTTCAGAAAGCCAGAGATGTAAATGCTAGACTTAAACGAAACCCAAATAAACTTGTATTGAGTGTCATTCCAAGATCCACTAAATTCAGAAAAAGTGCTTTAGCAATGTGCGTTAAAATATATAATATGATCCCAAATGAAATAAAAAATCTTAACTTTAACCTTTTTAAATCAAAGCTCTATAAATGGCTAATTGAACGGAAAGTGTACGACGTTAATGAATTTATTGACACTAGATTTTAATGGCTTCTTATTGATCGTATTGTTTGACTTGACTTATTGATTTTATGACTGTGTGAATTTGTTAATTTTTCTTACTGCTATGAATGGTATAATTTAATTTAATTGTCTATAACTATTTTTTTTTTTTACAAATTATGAATTTGCATGCTTATACAGGCAAAACATGTGCACTTATGTTTGTTTATCACCTTGTATACCATGTTTTTTTGCAAATAAAGAATATTTATTTATTATTATTTATTTATTTATTCATTAGGTACTTCTTTTTGTGTGATTTTCCTCAAGCAAAAAGCCTATTACAACTGTGATGTGAGTTGTTTTTAGGAATTCCATCTTGCAACCTACACAAGGACCAAGGCTTGACTACCATATGAAGCACGTCTAAAACCTACACACCTCAAGATATCAGGGTCCCTGGTTTGTTTCCAGGATTGGACAACGAAAATTTTGTGATCACCAACCCACATTTGGCAAGCGTGATGATTATGCCTGTACCTGTACCCATCAGTAAAGAAGTAAAGTAATAGCCTATAATCATCCCACTGCAGGGAAAAGGCCTCCATCATTGAATTCAAGTTACCACTGCAATGATGGGAAATCCAATGATGGGAAATGATGGGAACCCATCAGTGAGATGATAATACGTCATTAAAATTGTAAAACCAAAAATATTTGATGAAAGCTTAGTATGTATTTTGTAATCCCGGGTAAATTAATTGGTATGTCATATTTTATATGGTGTGGTACATTACAGTGTTTATAAAATCTACCTAAATTAAAATAATAATTAAATAGTTGGTATATTGTATAAACAACTATTTGTATATTGCTTTTTTAATAACCTTACAATATATTGATACTGGCAGAAGATTATTATAAATATATAAAAACATAGTCAAAAACTATGTTTTTGGCAACTGTCAAAAAGACACAAAACTTCAAACATTCCAAACATAAACAAAGCCTTAAAAATCATAAAAATAGCAAAAGTTTTAAAAAACTGAAAATTTTGTTGTAAAGTTTCTTAATGTACCAAGTATTTGGTGATATAAATGAAGATTTAATGAGAAGGTACAGTGATATTATGGAAAGTGTATGAATGTTTATTAGATTTTCAAAATATTTCTTTTGTATGTTGGAGGTTTACAACCCAAAATAATGATGAATATAAGCTGCAGGCTTACAGCATAAGGACTTGAATGAATTTGATGACACAAATAATGTCTTGATAGCTCAATAGGCAGTCACCGAGTAAGCAGAAGGCTGTCAGTTCAAGTCCTAATGAAGGCAGCCCAAATATTTTTAATATTTTACAAAATTGTATAATAATATTAATAATAAATGTGAACAACATCACATACATTGTTCTGATCCCGATTTGAGTAACTATTTAAATCACTCGTATTTTGGAAATTAGAAACAACAAAGGTACCAAAAACACCCAGACCCGAGAAAATGTAGAAAAACAACAATTTCAGGGCATGTGTTTCACCAAGAGTTTTAGAAGTAAAAGTAAAGTAATAACCTTTAATTATCCCACTGCAGGGCAAAGGCCTCTACCAATTAAAATTAAGTTACCATAGCAATAATAGGTACAGGCATAATCACCGCACTTGTAAAATGCGGGTTGGTGATCATACACCTGAGTAATGTTACGAAAATTTAAAACATTTTTTGTGGTTCCCGACCCAGGGATAGAACCTAGGATCCTAAAATCCTTGCCCATAGTTATAGAAATACTCTAAACATTAATACTACACAGTGTGTTACATATTATTTAATACCTTCTTAAGGCAGAAAAATGTTAAAGTTAAAGATATTAACTTTGGTCTGAATTCTAGAGCTTTGTAGCTTCAGAGCTGCTTTGTAAAGCAGTTATTAACAAATTTCAAATTTTATTTTACAGATCATTAAGAGGAAATACAAGGGCCGTTTTTCCATACAAACGTAGTCCCCTGTTTCCTCCCTGCATAAAGCCAGTAGAGCAATAATTTTTATAACAAAAATCTATGGCCACTATTAGCATGTTTCTATGTTATCTGTTTTTTCATAAATTAATTAATAAAAAAGATATGAGCCTTCAAAAATCTAAAAAATCCGATTTTCCGCTGTGTTCAAACATCCAGAAAACAAATTTGGCTAAATTTTAGAAAAAAAGGATAATATACGAACACGGCCAAAGCCTTTCTTTAATTTTTAATGAAAAAAGTATTTAAATCGGTCTAGTTTTGGAAAAGTAATCGGGGGACTACAAAACGTTGATTTGGTGTGCTTTTAGTAGGTATTTTCGGTCCAAGAAGCAGTTGTCTCTATCACACTCTGCGGTGAAGGCGTTTGGCACTGCGTGACAGCAATAGATTTTACAAATACCTATTTTTCAATTTTCTCGCCCATAGTGTTTCCTCTTAATAGATTTAGGCTTTATTATTATAACGTTGTTCTTTTAGTCTGGTTTATTCATTTATTTTCAAAAAGTTACCTAATATCAATGTGGCCTGTGGAAAAGTTAAAATGAATACTTGACACCTGTTTGATAACCTTGCTTATCTAACAAAAATTTTATAAACTATAACCTACAATCTTAACATCATGAACAGATTTACTCAAATGGTCAAGTTTAAATGTAATCCAGCCATTATCAGTGATACAATCTATGATACTGTGACAGTTTGATAAGAACCATAATCCCATCTTGTTATACCCCCATCTGTCAACATGGGAAAACAAGGCAACTATCACGTGATTTACAATAATTTACAACAAAACGGCGTGCCGGACGCACGGCACAGCAACAATTGCACGCATTACACCGCCGAGATAACGGTTTCACTAGTCCCTTACTTTTCACCGCAAAAAAAGTGCACAAAATAATGTGCACTTTGGAGGTTAGGTTCACACTCGTTGCTTCTTTTCTACGAAAAGCAAAATATTTGAGACTGAATTATACATTTGTTTTACTAATAAACGAAACTTAACATGATTTTATGTTAATTTATTGCCAATTATGGTCAAAACAAACAATAGTGCAATGACATAAATCGCCCGCGCTAACCTAACCTTGGTGGCGGAAAAAAAGGTTCTTAGAGATTTCTAGTTCAAGGTCCCATGAAAAACTGAAAAGTCACATGAAGGCGTTACACAAACAAAACTGAAATATCATTGCGACCCGCACAGAAATCTATTTTAAGACAAACAACAGACGAAAAAAGCACTAACCTTTTACAACCTCAAGTGACGGCTTTATCCATGTAATTCTCAAACGCGAACTTTTAAGAATTAAGCACTATTCACTGAACACAACACTCTCACATATCGGTTTTTTAACACATTCTAACACAGCACAGTCGATTTAATATTGTTTTTCGTAAAAAATTAACACTTTACGAAACATCACATGTTACGAACTTCACGACAGCAAAATTCCGATTTTCGATGTTGCCATAGGTGAAATTTCACACGTCAAAGCGGTTGCGACGATAAAAAAGTTAACACGGTCTGAAGTCAGAGTTTTGTTGCTTAGATACTGCTTTCGTAATAAAAACTGAATCTTCCATCAAAACCAAAAAATACAAGGTTTCGGGAACAGTGTGATGTTACTCTCACGAAGTTTTAAACACCACTGATTCATTAAACACTGTCGAAGTGTCGAGTCCACTGGCAATTGACTAAAAATAAGTAGAGGGGGTAGACAATTGAATGGGGCAGAGGGGTAAATATCCTTCCCCGCGTTCCCTCCTACACTATTGTTTCATTGACCTGTCTTTCGTCCCAGAAGTACATGGTAATAATTAAACAAAAGAACCTTAACAACAACGGAGTCTTTTCTTAGAAAATAATAGTTTACCGACAAACACAATGAGAAAAAATGAGCCACCTTTTATGAATAAAAAAACAGAGCCAGATAAGACAGTCGTATTATTACGTAGAACTTGACGTTTATAAGGCACATTAGGTAGATTTAAGTAAGTATTAACTAAGTAACCAAGGTTGATGTTTTATGTAATAATAGATTAATTGAAGTAGGTAGGTAGTACCTACTCCTACCTACTTAAATGCTTTACTCAATTAACTATAAGCCAGTTTTGTATTTCTGTATTTCTAGTTTTTGAATTTTCTGGTAAGTATACGTTTTTCAAATGTCCTATATTCCATAAATCCAAGGTATTACACGTTAGCACCGTCCGGATGGTCTACAGCTATATTCATTATCCTTCACTTAAATCCGTGAAAGTTTTGTTGGTATCTATAACTGAAGGTGTTAAACAAATGAGTTTTTGAATCCAGTCCTTATCCAGTCATACTACGTATTTAAGAACCTTCGGTTTCGGCTCCGTTTTTGGTTGGTTTTAATAGTAGGCTACTTATCGATAATAATATTCCCTCAATCGTGAGTTATTCCAGACACAATTGAAATCAATTGTTATCGTGGCACCCGAGTGCCTCCTGGGGGTTGAGGGATTATTCTGAATCAATTCAATTTGGTGCAGATGTCTCGACATTCAAGTCACGAACGTACAGCAGACGCAGAAGTTCTCGAAGTCATAAGAGAGGAACAATGTTCTCCCGCTGTATCCTCTGTAAATATAGATACAGAGTCTAAAACAGTTGCTGAAACCACGAAACCATGTGTCGATTGCACATGTACTCATGATTTTGATCAAACTATGGAACTGAAAATGGATCCTAAAGAAATAGAAAAACATATGTTGCAGAGAGAAAGCATTTTGCGGCATGAATTTCATCAGAGGCTACAGGGAGAAATAAGTACATTAAAAGATAGATTTGACCTCATTTTGCAGTAAGTTCTGACTTATGTAGGTACTTATTGTAACTTATCTAACTAATTTAGAACTTAAAGATAACCATTTTTTTTTTCAATAAGAAGCAATTTTTTTTATTTTAACTTTTTTTTTCAATAAGAAGCACTAATTAATTAAAAAATTTACACCTAATCACTTAACTAACTCCTAATAGGAATGAGCAAGTACGCACGTCTTACATGCTGCGGGAGGCGCACAGAGAACGCCAAGAAAAAATCAGTGCCTTGCAAACTCAAGTTGAATGCAAAAATTTAGCGGGACTCATGTATGTGATGTGCACGGAAAGAAGGAAGAGTAAGCTTGAGCGATTGAGACTAATTCAAGGTACATTAAGTTGGAATTTTTAATTAAAATTGGGCCTCCAATCTCCATAATAATATAGGTAGTTTAAAAGTTTCGAGTATTTTGATTGGTGGTAACATTGAAATTATTTGACGTACAGGCTGTACCGCTTAGCCCGGTGTGGTTAAGTTGCCCGAATCCAAATTCGATAGCTGTCTTTACTCAGGCCCCTAATTCGCGTAACCAAATCGTATCAGGTTTTTGACAGTTCTAGTATGGGCTAAATGTCAAAATCGTCTAATTCAATCACGATCGAACTGCGATTGAAATAGCTGATTAAGGTCCCAGGCAGGGTTCGAATCCTAGTCTTATCCTAGGTGGTCATAGTCATTAATATTTTTTCGCTATAAAAACAGTAAAATATTGCTACCCACAAATAAATTATGTATTTTCATTTAATCAAACGTTATACGATTTGATTGAAGACTAAACACTTAGATATTATAGGATGAAAATATGTATTGTGGTATTCGTCTTGTAGTACAAGCATTTAAATATTTCTAAATAAATTATGTAGGTACATGACAACTACAACAGAATAATTTAGGTACCTACAGACAACGGCAGGTCAACCTACCCAAAAAGCTAAAGGTTATTGTATTGATTTTCAACTTTAAGTCTAACAAGTAGAGATCAATATCAATTGAGAAAATTTGACGTTTTGTGGTAGGTTGACGTGCTTTTGTGTACATTAAATTATATGGCATTAAACTTATGATTCATAGGCAAATATCCTTTTTGTTACATTTTGAATAAAATCATGTAACTAACTCATTTTAATTTTATTTTAACTTTGAAATGAAAAACATATTACTTATAATGTATTAAAATTATAACTGAGTTCTGATAAACATACCAACGAACGACACTAAATAGATAACTGTTGTATTGATTCAAAAAAAGCACATGTAGGTTTTTTTTTAATCCCTGTGTTATTTTTATTTTATTTATTAGCATGGAATGCTTTTATTTCGCCTTTTATTCTCCTTTATCTAGAATTCTGGACCTATTGTGAATTTACTACAAAATACATTTAGCTGTGAAAATATCAAAAATAATCTTTTACCACTAAGTTAGTCCATTCAGTGTTCCTTTTGTTTTTAAACAAAAGGCCATACAAGGCATCTGTTGCTTACTTACTTAGAAATAGATTTGCAAATATTTTTAAATGTCGAACTTTTTATCTTTTTAATTAGGTATGTACTTAAGTACCTGGCCAATGTTGACTATCGTCTGAAAAAGTTGTTGATAAAAACAAAAGTGAATCTTGCTTCTACATTACGTTTGCCGAGACGCGGTCTCCACCCAAGAACTCGTTAGCGGCTAATATGGCCAGCCCACTTGCTTGCTAATCCGGTGGGCTATGTTATGTATGTACTATGTACTAACTTTAGTTGGCTGCCGGATCACCTCATTTCTGATTTTATCCCTACGAGAAACTCCGAGCATAACTCATTCCATAGCCCGCTGAGCGACTTTGAACTTTTGGAGTTTGGACTAGCCGTACCTTCAGTGTCCACGTTTCGGCTCCGTATGTCATGACGGGTAGGACGCACTGATTAAAGACTTTTATTGTGGGCACTTAGATAGCTATATGACAGCCTATTAAAAACGCAGTTACTTACAAGACACAAAATTTATAAAGTAACATCCTATAATCATCCCACTGTAGGGAAAAGGCCTCCATCATTGAATTCAAGTTACCACAGCAATGATTACTTTTTACCCAAATTACTGGCATAATCACCACGCTTGCCAAATGCGGGTTGGTGATCACAAACCCGAGCAACGTTCGAAAATTCGAAACTTTTTTGTTGCCCGACCCGGGATTCGAACCTGGGGCCCCGAGATCTTGGCCCGGTATTTAAACCACTAGACCAACGGGGCGTTTAAACAAAATTTATGTTTTTCTCAAAATAACCATGCGTCGTGGAGCCTTTAGTCTACTGGTGTCCGCTGTGGGTGGATTTGATATCTTCAGAGCATTGCAAAGTCTGGCTGTGCTCCAAAACTGCAAAGCAAGGCATCTGTCATCGGAACAATGCAATGGCATTAGAAAGGCAAATATCAACATATTTTTGGGATCTGTACATATTGGGTTACTTTTGGAGTCACAGTTAAGTTGCGGAATAATATTAAAAACCTGCCAAGTGCAATTATGACTTTCTGGTTTAAGGTTCTGTACAAATTCGTAAGCACATATTATTAGGGGTTAAAGTATGAAATTGCCGTTTTTTATGGACGAAATCGAGAAAAGTCATTTTTCCATACTAAAAACTTAAGCCTAAACCGTTTTCGATGTAATTAAAGGTGAAAGTTAGATGGTTATAAAGCTACGCATTATAATATTTAAATTTCTGAAAATCAAAGTATATAATACAAATATACTAATTGAAGCAAGAAGGTCAGCTGACACATTGTAAGGGGTCTTTTTAACGACTTCCTGTGAAGTAATAGGCACTAGTATTGCATTTTTTTTTAGTCAAAAGTTACTTAATTTAGTTTTTGATAAAATACAAAAAGAATAACGCAATAATATGACTATACTTAAGAGCTATAAACAAAATAAAAAGTGGGAAAATAATCGGCAATTTCATACTTTAACCCCTATTATTATTATGAACACACGTCTTATTGTTCAAATCTCGATGATTGATAATGTTATTTAAATTTTTTTTTTATGATTTAAAACAAATGCATAATTTTCAAATCTTGAGGCATTGTGGGATTGACGATGAGAAGACTCGACGTCGTTTCCCAAATGCTGCCTAACCCAACTGAATTCTTCTGTTCACCTCATCCTCAAAGTTGTTTCTACCTAACTGCAATGTCTGCCCAAGGTACACGTATTTTTGAGCAACTTCGATGACAGCGCCGTCCACTACAATCGGTTGCGGTAGCACATGTTCATTGAACATAACCGTTTTATTCAGGTTCATTCGTACAGAAGAGTCAGCCAGGTCATTTAGCATCTGATCTGTTGTAAGTCCTGCAGCGTTTATGCCATAATGACGATGTCGTCTGCCACATATCCTCCATTGCATTTGTGAACAATTTCGGGGAAATGATGTCCCCTTGTCTCACTCCTCGATGCAACGGTATAGGTTTTATCGAATAGATACATAAATTTATTTTCCACATAAATTATATACCTACCTACCTATATTTTATTCGTCTATTGCGAGGTAAAATATCGATGCATAGTGCATACCTACATATACCTACAGGATGAAATTTTAACCACCTTCCAAATTTTAATATATCAATCTACGAGACAAAAAACAAATGACGTATTTTTTCTTTTGTTATAGCCCAGTACAAAAATGTCAAGTTAAAGCACTTAGAAAATGTCCGCCAAAAATTTAAAATTTTTGATACGGCCGCCTAGCAAACTTGTTTTACGCGTTGCGCATCTCATTCATTCATTACGATACTATTCACAAGTTTTTGATATTACCTTTATACCTTAACAGGTCTTGGACCGTAAAAATTGAAAATTATATCGCGAAAAATATTTTCGGGTGACAACTTGATTTACATTTTTTACTTCATAAATTGGCTCTAAGTACGATACTGAACGCCTTTAAAAATTTTGGAAAGTGGTTTAAATTTCATTCTGTATATAAGTAATATATTAAGGCTGATTTCTAGAGTACACCAGCTATATCCGAGCGCTCCAGACCATCCTGGCCGATGGCCAGGAGCTGATCCTGCGGCTGTCTAGAGGATACAAAACGGCAGCCAGGGTCGATCACGAATGGCGGGAGAAGATGAAGAGCATCGTCAAAGAGGTGACTAATAAATCCATACTACCTGTAGGACTACATACCTCTGTCTGTTACCTGTTTCAGGCGCTATAACTGCTAAATTGATTTAAATTAAATGGGGTATGAAAATAATGAGTGAGACCCTGAAACGATAGGTATAGGATAGCTGTAAAATTGGAATTATTTTCATAAAGGGATTAAAATAAGGGTGAAGGTTGTAGAGGGAATAAGTTTTTAACCCATTAAGATAGAATAAGTTAATAATAAGTAGTTGTTTAGGAATGATATTTTACATTTTCGTCACAGAAATTGTCCCTCAAAGAGGTTAATAGAGATCACAAAGAGGGATTAAAGCGATCTCCAAGAAGTATAATGTATCCGAAATCACGATATACTTAAGTAATCGAATTCTGTTGTAAATGAAATAAATGACCAATTCATATTCTGTACCAAGCACCATCACATAACTGTCCTGACCCCAGAGTAACTTGTTTGTTTACTTGTTTTACTGAATTAGAATCAACACCCAGACCCCTAATATGCTCTGTGTATGTACATAGTTCTAAGTATATTTTTGCAATAAATAAATAAATAAATAATAAAGTACACGAACGATAAGTTGCCTCCGGGGATCTGAGAACCCGACCCGGAATCGATCTCGGCTCCTCAGTGCTGACGTTACCCTGATTAATAATTACATTACATCATCCTCCATTATCATCAGTTCCAAGCCTACGTGTACCACTTTAGCGGTGGCACCACGGAATCGAACCAGTATTTATTCGACTTGCCGACCCTCCTGAAGACGGATGCGCCAATCTCCGATGACCCCAAAGAAGATCCTATTGATAACCTAGATGAGGAAGGCAAGGAAGAGGAGAGTGTTGAAGGTAGGACTTGGATCGTTTGGGATTGGGAACGTCTTCACGGCAAATGAAGACCTATGATTCTACATTTTTGGTTGGAATTTTAATATATAACAAAAACACCGTTAAAAGTTATTATTACGTGGTAGACATCCTTATTTTTTATTATTTTAAAAGCGAATGTACCGAACTGTCAGTTTCTAAATTTAATAAATTTGGTAGAAAATGGATAAGATCTTGAG
The DNA here is from genome assembly GCA_949315895.1 of Anania crocealis. Classification (NCBI taxonomy): domain Eukaryota; kingdom Metazoa; phylum Arthropoda; class Insecta; order Lepidoptera; family Crambidae; genus Anania; species Anania crocealis. The sequence continues at coordinate 10,984,456 of OX438861.1, forward strand.
AAAAGAAGCCTATGTCCTATAGGTTATTTTGTATCTCACTACTGTGCACAGGTATCCGCCTGGAGAAACAACGTGTAAGTAGTTTGCGAGCAAAAAAATAGTAAGTATAGCATTACCCATCCCCCACATTAGGAACACCATAAAAACGCTTACTGGGGGAGGCATATGTTTAGTAGTAGGATGTAGATGTTTTTTAATCCCTTCGTTAGATCCAAATGCCGAGAAACCTTGGTGGAAGCTGATCGAGGGTGACTGCAAGCCATTCGTGATGTTTGGTGACATGGCCGAGTTCCGACCGCCTCAGAGGCGCGAGGTGCTGAAGACTGTCAAAGCCGCGAAGACTGCGCCTAAGAAATGGAAGGAGTATGGTAAGTTTAAACTACAAATTAGATTGCACCGAACTGACGCCGAGTGTTGCCAGCCTAAGATAAATAGTGCTACTTCTCATCCTAACATGGGAATCTTAGACTGAAGAATTGCCAGATAAAGACGGTCAGTGGCTTCTCTTTATCATTGGCCAAACTGTGATCGCTAACCCGCCTACCAAGTGTGGCGATTGTCGGAATATTCTTTTAAAATATCGCATGCGAGGAGATGCGGGTTCGAGTCCCGCCTGAGACATAATTTTTCAAGTTTATATACTGATATTATAATTGCAATTAAGTTGCTAAAATATCAAATATATTCTTTTTGAAGACAAAACGGGACTCTTATTGTTAGGATCTCTTGTTTGTCCATCCATCCGTGCGTGCATCTGTTAAAACCGTTTATATCGTCAACGCATGAATCTATCGAGTTGAAATTAAATTCACATAACTGTCACAGGTAGTACAGTCCTGCTGTGGCTAAATTAAAATACGCAAAAAATCGTAGTATACTATCTCAAGGGAATCAAAATTTACAAAGTGTTTTTCGTTGACCTAGAACTATGAAATATTTCAAAAATTACATTAAAAATCAAATCAAATTAGGTCAACCTAGTAAAAAGTTATAAGTGGTTCTACTTACCTTGTTTTTGTTTCGTTGGTTGAAAATAATTTAATTACTTTTTACTAATAAGGTCAGTAAATTAGTGTAGGTACTTCAATAACAGAGTAACCCCTTGAAAAAGCTGTTGATGACTATTAAACTTAAAAATAATAACTATTTGTCCAATCAGTGTTCAACGAGATGTTCATTATATCTGATTGCTCTAACGCCGATATTATAAAGGACGAGTACCCTAAGAGGGTGCCCTCCCTGAACCGATGGGAGTGCCAGGGAGTCCAAACTGACAGGCAGCCATCTAAATTGGTAAGATTTAACAGTTTAATTGTAATAGTAACTAACAATTTAAGTCGTGTGTTACCGGCACATAGAAAACATAAAAGATTTAGTCGAATTGAGAACCTTCTCATATTTTGAAGTCGGTTAAAAACAATAACACCACTCCATCTCTACTAGCTACTTAGTTTAAATCGCAGACTTTTCAAAGTTTTATATTTTTAGGGGACCGTGGTATTTCTTATTTTTTATCCATGTCTAAAAAGTATCCTTTCAGTTTACTCAAATGTTTTGAATGTAGGCAAGGACGCTGTTCAGCAGCCAAGCCAACGTTGGTAGTTGTAGGTATACTTACATAATTGTTTTATTAACTCAATCGTAACATAACTATGAAATTATCATTTGCCACTAAGTACGAAAGCAATCAGTATAATAATGTTTTTAAAATACAAATTAGTGATAGATTTATTGATACTACTTATTGATATCTTAACGAAACATCATAACTAAGTACTCGTTTTTCTATATTGTGAATTAGTGAATTAACTAAATACGGTCATGATATTAATATAATAATATAATATAATAATATTTTTAAGACATGCCCCACTTGGCCACACAGAGCCATCTAGTCCCAAATTAAGCTACTATTAAGTACCCTGTCGTATGGGGTACTAGACAACCGATAAACTTACTTATATACTTTTTTTTTGTAAATACATACTTATAATATATATTATTAGAAATGAATTAAGTTATTAATCGGCGTAAGTTGTAACACATTTATTTATATATTATATCATACCGTCAGATATCCTAGGTTGAAAACTATATTTATGGCATTTCAAATTGTAGACTTTTCTGTAATCAAAACAATTACGTATGTTTTTATATTTCAGTCTGTGGGAAGCCGACGTGTTACCACGGCTAGTATAGACGTACGAGGCAACATGGGATCTATCCTTAAAATTATGTGAGTTATGGATTAAATTAGCGCCACGTCTCCTCATCCTATGGATGTTGTAATTAAATGGCCGCTTACTTAAGGCGTAGGTATTTTTCATTACAATAATCATAAATAGTTATCGAGAGACAGGAGACAGGCACAGAAAAGGCGTTACAAATATAATTTTGAATCACTGTGTTCAACCTCAGAGGGTACCTATAGGTAGGTACCATAATAAAAACAAATCAATTTTTTTTTATTTATATTACATAATCCCTCAACCCCCTCTGGAGGAGGCACTCGGATGCCACGATAACAATTGATTTCAATTGTGTCTGGAATAACTTACGATCGAGGGATTAATTAAAAACTTACATAAGTATTTAATTTTATCAGGACCACTAAATTAAATTCATAAATCTATTATGTAGATAACGATGTATGGATGGATTAACGATCTCTATGTTTTCAGCACTTCAAACATAACAGAAGCTCCAAACAAACCCAACATCTTGGCGGCTAGAGACTCCATGGAAATCGCTTCTAGCACTCGACTGGTAAATCTGTACTTCATACATTTACCTGCAACGTGAGGATTATAATTTTTACGCGTGTCCCTCACATGTAGTAAATATAATCACATAAATCCTTACAGAGTTGTTTTTGACTTTATCGCGAACACAAGAACAGACGGACAGACAGACCGACGTGGCGCAGAACTTTGTATTTTAATATGTAGGTCTTGTTCTCAAAGATTACAAAACACTGAAGTATGAGTAAGCATTAGTACCTACTAAGTAGTTGAATTTATATTACAGAGGGATAAACACCATAGCAAGCACCCTGACCACAGCAAAGTGGTTATCAACGTTGGAAGCAGAAGGGTAAGATATTATCCTCATCGTACCCATCATAGATTTATTGATATTGTTAGATAAACATAAAAGTACATGTTTTTACATCGCATTAACCGCTTGTAGACTTTTTTTCCAGACACAATTAAAATGGGGACAACTCCCCCCAAAAAGTCTAAAAGCGTTTAAGGAACTTCAACAAATTAAATGAAAAAAAGAAGTTACTATTAACTTACGTACCTATTTTTTTTGTTTGTATGCCACAGCAATAAAAGGGGGAGAGATAAATTATGGACTGCTCTAGCATCGGAATACAGATTTTTAGCTCATTATTCCAAAGAACATTTCCATATTTTGATTACCTCCATGATCTTGTGACTTACATACCTGTTCTTAAAGTGCCGCCTGCTCCGAAGTCCCGACAGAAGGTCCCGGTAGAAAAGACTATTCTCTATATTTTTTGGGTCTGGATGTCACCTAAATTATATCTGCTTTCTAAAAAAACAAGTGCTAAAATAACTACTTACTTGTCTTGTAATGTACAAACTAATGTAATATGACATTCCTCTAAAATTAAATGTATTTTGTTTTTTTTCCTTTCTTTCTTTTCTAAATTATCAAAATATATTCAAATCAGCCTTACCTCAGTGATTTGATATAATAGATATGTACCTGATTAACCATTGTTCCGTCCTTTGACTAACCAAAGATATGTAATTATTACGGATTTAATACGCGTTCATTATTGATTTAACCCGACGTTGTAGTGTTCGAAACGTCGGGTTAAATCAAAAAAACGCGTACTAAATCCGTAAACATTCTTTCATTTCAATGTATAGTGTTCGCGTAATCTCAAGAAAACAGTGTCCCTAAGTTTGTTAACAAGTACCTAAGTTTTTTATCTCTTTTTATTGGGAATCGGTACAATTTCAATAATAAAATAATAAGATATGAGACAGAGCCATACTATTATGGTAACACCAAGTTCCCAGGTTCGATCACCGGGTCGGGCAACAAATAGTTTCGAATTTTCGAACGTTGCTCGGGTTTGTGATCACCAACCCGCATTCGGCAAGCGTGGTGATTATTCCAGTTCCCATCATTGCAGTGGTAACTTGAATTCAATGATGGAGGCCTTTTCCCTGCAGTGGGATGATTACAGGCTGTTACTTCATGGTAACCATTGATGTAAATTAAAAACTCGGTACACAATCAGTGACAGAAAGATGTCCACTCGAAATATGCACCTACTGAACATTTGGGTGCTTTTTCACATTAATTACTCATCTTTTAGTTATGTATTAAAGGTCGAATTTCATTACGGTAGGTACCTACTATGACATTAGCTGTTAGTAGTAACTTAGTAAGTCACCATGACATTAGTGATTGCTCTAAAATTCGTATAGATCTGTGCTTTTAGAAAATGTTACATAAAAATAACACTATAAACTATGCAGCACAATATGTCTTCAAAAGACACCGCACATTCTGAGCAAAACTACGGAAAGAAAGTAGGCACCAACAATAGAGCTTTTGTCTTCCCTAGAACGCTTTTTACAGCAGCTTAAGCATTCCGTAGTGTATGATAAGCCTGGCTATGTCATAAACTAGGAACAAAAGGAAGTTTTTTTGTTTTAAACCAAGCTATCATTAAGAACATTCACGGGAGCGTGCTCTTTCTTTCGGCTATTGAAATGGATGTGTTAAAGGGAGATGCCCTTAGATAATCAATACACTACCTGAAATCCATGATGTCGGGTACCGAACGGTCTATCCACCCACAGCCATAAACTTGTTGCCGGTGGCTTGTCAGAAAAAAATTGGCTTGGCAAATTATCAGTACATCCCTTGGCCTTCAGAAAGAATTTGTTTTGAATATACAAAACTTCCACGGTAAAAATATCAATAAATATATTAATAATAAATAACATTGCAGTACATCACATTCATTATTCTGATCCCAAGTCTAGGCAGTTGTTTTGCATTGAGTAAGAAACAGATACTTACCTCACCTAGAAACAATAAAGAAAAGTGTTTGTTAACTCGGACCTCAAAGTTTGCGTCACTTTTAACCGGTATTTGTGTGCTAGCCCACACCATGCTAGCTGTCAAAGTGTCGAATAGAAAACTATGAAAAAAGTTATTTTATTTTCTTAGGATCGAAAATAATAATATGAGCAAAATGCATGATTTTATGGAATACCTTGTTGTCTTATTCATTTTTGATTTTATCTTATAGACATCGAGTTTTGATCAAGCTGGCTTGGCGACCGAGAGTGAGGAAACACAGCAAGAAAATTTGAGTAGTAAGAATAAGTAAGTTACTGTAGTTGCTATGCTGATTGGGATGGATTTTAATTAAGCTAGTGTATGAAAGAGTAACAAACATCCACATAATTACCATCCTTCCATACAAAACGCGTTTATAACATAATACGATTTAACTTCATAATTTTGATTTGTCCCGACGTTTCAAACACTATAGCATTCGTCATCACGAGGGTGAACTATGGTTTGCCCAGAACCTGTGTTTACTATGTTGTAATGTGTGTGGTAACGTGGTAAGGATTTCCGAGATAGTCAATTTTTGTTACAGGCCCTGACATGACTGGTTTTTATAACCTATCGTACGATAGAAGCCGGGACCAACGATTGTATGTGCCACGCTATTACGGCCTACTAGACCCGGGCCAATTTATAAAAGATTGTTTGCAAATAACCCGACTTCCACCACTTCATCAATGTTTTATTATGATCAATGCTTCAAAATCGACACTTCATTTTGTAAATTAACTTTTTCATTGTCACTAATTATTACCAGCCCGCTTAATATTAGCCTACCGGACATAGGCCTCTCCAAAAGTAGAATTCTGCTATAACGGCCACGCTTGCCAGATGGTTCATCGATTGCAGTTTGGCTAATTAGTTAAAATCAGTTTTATTTCTGCAACTAGCTAGGCCATAGGAGACGCTTTTACACGTAGATACGAGTACCTACTAATATTTTAACCTACCACTGCGTCTTGACAAGTGTGGGCTGGCGCCGAGAAGAAACAGCGCAAGAAAGTGATTTCTATTGTCAGTAATTATTTTACAAAAGTATGTAATGTTGAAGAGAAGACGCTGCTGACCAATTGCTACTAGAAGTTGGACTGGAAGAGAAAGATAGAATGAAAGAAAGAAAGAAAGAAATATTTATTTGACACAACAACAAAAACAAAGCATAAACATTAAAAAAAAAAGGAAATAACGAGTGCCAAAAAGGTTCCCGCTCAGCATTAGTCGTGACAGCTAGGGGCTTATCACGACGCTGACTTTCAGCGGAAGAGCGAAAAGTTCACCTTAATTGTACCACCCTTATGTATCTTCCTTATTATTACATTCATAATGGTGTGCAATGATGAGTACCATGAGTTGTGTTGTTACCATAAAAGTTTAAATCAATTTATTCTTAGCAAAATTACAATACATAATTTTATTCTAGGTGTGATTCTAACATCGATGACGAAGAAGATGAGTCGATGTCCTTGCTAGGGTATGTATAACATTGTTATAATGTCGATAATTACCTACATTTTTAAAATAATTGTTGTTATTTTCTTCTTCCTATCGTATGATTATCCTACAAGGGTAGTCTGATCTCAGTATTCCAAGCCGCCTCTTACAGGCTTCTGACATGGCTGGACAGAAGCCAAGATCAACGGCTTATCGTGACTTCCAAAAATCCAAATCACGACTATTACCCTTTCCCCCTTCTATACCCGAACCAATTTATTAGAGATCGTTTGCTAAATTGACCCTACCGTCAATCGAACCCGGGACCCTTGCGTTGTAGACATGCGCACCACTTCACCAACCGGGTCGTGTTATTATGCAAAGTTAAGTAATATAAGTATTTCGATATATTTGTAATGTGATTCAAATTCACATATTATGAATTGTATTACGAATATAAATGTTGTTAGGTATTCTATAAATAAAGCAATACTTAGTCATAATCTAAGCAATACTTTTTTGTATCTAGCTTGATCTAGCTACAGCTCATTGCATTTAATACAAAAACCAACGTAGTGAGTTGACTGTAGTTACTTCCAAAAAATCTACCTGGTATTGCAAACATTATCCTTTTTAGGAGCATGCACAACGACAGCTTGCAAGTTATACCTGCGCACGTGCCAGACAAAGACCACAAGATACATTACGAGAAAGTGAGTGAGAAAAAACAATTGGGATTGCGATCAACTAGTTTTACCAGTTTTGTCACAAACTGTTTTTTATCAATCGATGAAAAAAGAGATGAACTTTTTATCAAACAAGATAGAGTATAGTATAGTATAGGTAACTACAAGTTCGTCCCATTTTAATTTGAAAAAAATTCTTATGTGTTTGTCTCTCTTTCCCTCTTTACGTGTGTGTGTTTGTGTGTGTGTGTGTGTGTGTGTGTGTGTGTGTTTGTAGTGCCTCCCGAATAGTTAACCTACTTTTCCATATAATGCGTTAAACTAAATGTATAGAAAATCTGTTTATATTTTCAAGTTTGCAGCATTTAGTTCTATAGTATAGTTATTTTACTTGTGAGAAAACTAGACTGTATCTCCCCGTTACAAACATCCTATATTATTATGTAACTTACCCCATAAACAAAGTAGTGACAAACATAAATAATGGCATTATTACGATTATTAGGTAACGAATAATAAACAATTCCCAAACAGCCAATCACCGACAAGTCAACTTCAAACTAACAACTTCAAAATGTAGTTTTATTACTAGCGTTACCCGCGACTTTGCACGCGTGGAGAAAGCACCACGGGAACCATTATTTTTTGTCGGCATAATAAGCAGCATTCATGATATATCTGCCATATATCTTCATGCCTAATTTTAATGCAGATCCACTAAGCCATTCTGACGTAATTGAGTAAGAAACATCCGTCCAAACTTTCGCATTTTATCATATTAGTGAGAGTAAGAATTATGAGATTACTACGATTTATATCTAAACAATCTAGTTTATTAATTTGAAAATAACTTACTGCAGGTGTGTCCAATGGAGAAGTGCCAGCGAATGGAGGTTGATTCTTTCATTCGTTCCCTTCCACCATACATGAGGGCGAATCCGTTTACTCACTTTGAGCATTCGTACGAGGACTATGAAACTTGCTCGCCAGGTAAGATACCTACCTATGCACTTTATTTTGGCCATGACTCAATTGTCTGACCATTATAACTCTGCACACCCCTCGGATAACCGAATTTAAGGTCTGGACTTACAGAGATGACCTTAGGCGCGGTCGCCATTTGGTATTAACTAGGTGAATCCCTTATACAAAAACATTATCTAATTATTGCAACGAACGATAAGAAAGACTAGCACCACCCTGTCACATCGAATATGTGTGGGAGGCTGCATCTTCTCACCATCATTATTCAAACTGTGTTTAACCGTCTGCCGAGCGTGGCTATTATGGCATAATCATCGTTTTGGAGAGGCCTATGCCCAACAGTACTAGTACAGTATGGCCTATTAATAATAAACTCAATCTTACAGAGCAACTACAAATCCTCCAGCAGAGGATAGAAGACAAAAAGAAGAAAGATTTACCAGAGCATCAGCACCAGGTTGTCGACGCGAACCCTTTGGCGGAGTGGAACCCAGAGGTGGAGGGCGTGGGAGTGCAGACCTCTGATGCATCCCTCCCGCCTTGCACGTGCCGTGTACCTAGCCCTACGCCCGTTTCCAGCGTTGGGAGAATGTTTGATTGTAAGATAGCCTTCTAAGGACAGGACTATACCAAACTAAAGAGGATTTCAACCGTGACTGGAATGATTTCAGCCCGCTTGATCCGCTATGAAAACACAGCTCCTGTGTTCACTTTGGAGTTTAGGCTTAACAAAGTATGCAAACATGCAATACATAAAAGAAGACATGTGTTTAAATACAAATGACAAACGAAACTGAGTTCGACCCAGCCGATTTGAGTTGCCATAAAACCACAGCTCCTCTCTTCTCCTCTCTTTTTTGGTTAAGTTTAGAAAAAAGTAACTCGTGGCCATATTGTGGCAGAGTTGTAACCGTTGCAGAATAAGAGAACGTGTTTTTTCTCCTTTTCCGTGCTTATTGGTCAAGGCTGCTGCAAGGAAAATTTTAATTGACATGCTAATCATCTTGCTGACTTATCAGCATCAGTCAATACCTTTTTTTAACTATGAAGGTTGATTAGTTATTTATCGACAATCCAGCTTTACGTGACTTTTAGTGCTAAGGCACATGGCGTTGCTGAAGGTTTGGGTGCGTCCTTATGAGGCGTATAGTAAGAGCAGCTGACGATAGTTCACTGACTGCCTATCTGCAGCCTTATTGCTATAAACTATGTTAAATTCGCGCTATCAATATGTTTCTTTTGATATCCCATAACTCTAGGGTATTAAACAGACCATGGTAATGAATCAAAATGCATATGAATTACTTTTCAATAATAATTTTATTTTTGTTTAATTTTTTCATACAAAATAATTCTAAAAAGTCACGACTGTTTATGTTAAACACCCTTACCTTGTTATGAATGAACTTTTGAATGAAAACGATTTACTCGTACCTACTTATCATTGAAACACCCACACACGTCAATGTTTTTACAAGTTACGCTCTCCCGCTACTTTACTACTACACTATAGTGTAAGTTTGCCAACGTCTCGCAAAACTAAGGATTCGCCATACTGGTTACATTTTTTTAACAAACTTAACTAAAATTGATGTTATATTCGAAACTATTTATTTTTGAACCACATGTTCTAGGGCGTTTTATATTATTTTTACCTATTAGAACATAATCTTAGAGTTATGGGATATCAAAAGGAACACGTTGTTGCATGGACTCCATTTAAACAAAGGAATTCAATTTGGAATGTAATTAATTAGTTTTTTCGATTCCAGTGCAAGAACTGATGCCCATCAAACAAAACTTGGATGAGATCAGGAAAGACTGCTTCTACGATGGTGACATTGAGTTTGATCGGTTTAAAATTATCGGACAGGAGAGCGATTATACCATGTGCGTTCTTTATTTTACGAAATTGATTTGTTTAATGTCTCTCGTAATAGATTAAACAAAAACCGTTTTTTTTATGTTTATAGTAAAGAACCTCGCAGAGAAGACTTCAAAAACACAAGACTTTCCGAAATAAAAAGAATACTCAAGCAGCATCCAAGTCTCTGCGAAATATTTCAAGCCAACACACCGTGTTAGTGGTCATGTTTGTAAGAACTTTTGTACTGAGAAAGTTATAAGTCAATAAATAAGATGCTGAACACAATAGCTATTGATTTTATTTTTAAAGGATAAATCCTATCATCATCATTATCCCTTTTTCTTTAACATCATGAGTATCGTCGTCATCATTATAATCGTTGTCATCATCTACAATGTATGTTTGTCTGTCCGTCACAGACTACCTTAGAGACTCTAATAACTAAGCTATAGGTTAGCGTGGGTACGTATGTTATAATTACACATAGTGGAAAAATAATATCTGGAGCAAGTGGAGTTGATTAGGGATACCTACGTAGAAAAAATCGCAGCTGTAGAATACTTACGGCTTGTATATAGACAGCACAGCTTACTATATACTTACTATATACTTAAATATGACTTTGAATTCTATAAGAGCTAAGTGTCGGTCGACCAACATATTAAATGGAAATGAAAATAAATTTAAAATAAATTCGATAAATCAGTCACGAAAAGCAAGTACCTAGTAAATATTACTTTAAGAACCATGTGAATTACCATTGTATATGTAGGTATATTAAATTTAAGTTTCATTAGCGACGTGTAACTACGGCGTCCCACAATGCGTGTGGCCCGACGTGCACTTGGCTAGTTTTTATTATCTACTGGACTCAATTGGTAAAACCTTTTTGTGTTGGTTACGTATCATTACAATTAAACTTGCTATAACTATTTGCGAAAGAACTACGACCGGAGCACCTACTCTTTAATATGCCTAAAAATCGTTGCACATATTTTTTTTTTAACTAATGGACGAAATTCCGAGCGGACGATTCACTTACTCACCTACAGTCATTTATCTACGGTTTATTCAACTACAATTAATGAAACTAAGGTTGATTGAACCCCGACTCGCCGTGGTCCTAGTCCTACCGATACTAGTGTATTTGAAAAGTCGGAGCCGGTGACCAGTAAGCTCCGGAGGCGAGATTGGGTGCCTAGCCTTGTTACGCGCTAGGGCGGAGAGGCTGCACTTCCGACAGTGCCGAAGACAAGGAAATCCAGATAGACAGAAACATCCAATAGCTTAAACTACCATTAGAGTAGTCGATCGATAGTCCAATTGATTTGAGTGAGTCGTCCAATAGGCGATATGGACATTTGTGAATCAACCATAGTTATTTTTAAAATAGTTATAACAAGTTTAGTTGTAATGATGCGTAACCGTTGTGTTTCCTAAAAGTGATTGTGCATTTACTTAAATCGTGTACATTGGTTGTAACAGGGTGGGTATACTGTCGCAAATGTTGACAAACTTATCTCTTCTTCATCATCATCGCCATCATAATTTTTCACCATCATCATCATAGAACACCTCAACGTTGGTTTGGTATTCAACATTGTTAGGTACTGCAAATAATGCTACATCATTACTATTGTTACAGGGTTTAATAAAAAAAACCTAGTACTGATGAAACAAGGTGTTAATTCGGCGTGTGTTCGAGATCATAGACTTTATGTTCGAGATTTAATGCAATAATGAACTCAAAACTCAACGTAGAGCTAGCAGATGAAATTATTTCTTGTTTCTTTAAACTTTTTGTCCAAAAGATATCAAAAAATGAAAAAGGTTATAAGTAAACCTTTTTTTAAAACACTAGCCAAATAGAAAAACTTACGTCGAAATGATGTCACAAAATGACGTTACTCGAGGAACATGCGAAATTCTTATCGTTGAACTATCGTCACTGAAATAAAGTGTAAATAAATAATATATAAAAACAAAATGTCGACATTGGATTCTCCTATCCCACTCTCTGACATAGAGTCTGTTCTTGCTTGGGTAGACACTTACAAATTATCCAGATCTAATAAGAAGATAAATAGAGACTTCTCTGATGCTGGTAAAATATCACCTGCGTATATCTGTAACATTAATATGGCCATATGAATCTACAGTTAAAAGATATAATCAGTAATAAAAAGTGTAATTAAAATAATTCCTTACCATGCTAATATTAGGTAGGTACATATTGCGTAGGCAAGTGTTGTTTGAGGTAAAGGAGGTAAGATTGAAGAGTTATAAAATTCAAATAACTACTACTTGGTTCTTTTTATTCCGGTTAACAGTTCATCATGATCATTATATTCAACCTATTTCAGCCAACTGAAGAACTCTCCAAAATGAAGAATTGGCCATAGCAGTACCTTAAATCGCCTCTTACGACATGGCACCTTTATGAAGAGAAAGCGTGTTGTTATTATTCTAACGTGTTGGCACCACACGATTTGATACCTAAAATGCTATATCCAACAGCATGAAACGAAACTCTGAATCTATGAATATATTTAGGTAAAATAAACTGATAATTTACCTGTGAAATTTTACGCTTGTCATTTCTCGTTACAGTTCTCCTAGCAGAAATCCTCAGTGTGCATTACCCAAAACTAGTGGAGATGCACAACTACCCTCCTCGAAATAGCCACGCCTTGAAACTGAACAATTGGATGACCCTCAACCGAAAAGTGTTGAAGAAGCTAAAGCTGAACCTCTGCTGCAACACCATGGAACAGCTTGCCAACTGTGCGCCGGGAGTCATTGAAAGAGTGCTGCTTATGGGTAATCATCAGACTTATATGATTTATCTTTAAAACGACCCGGACGGATGTCCATTCTGTCGTGCTAAGTGCAAAAGCGGTATCTCAGTGACAGCTAGTTTTGAGATAATTTTTGTTACCTTAAAGATAGTTATTTTTAGTTAGTAAATGGAATTCGTATATAATATTAGGTATATTTTCTATCTCAATAGTTAAAATATTAAATATGTATGTGGAAATACCTAAATCATGAGATACTGCTGTACCGCTTAGTATTATAAAGTTTACATTTGAGTTTACCACCTTTTGGTTGACTCTTTCCTTACATGTTTGTATGGACAAAAGTGAGAATTTGCAGTTGAAAAAAATAAATATTATTTAAGCTATAATTCTAATCAAAGTAAACTATTCAAGTCTTTTATTATTCAAGCTTAAAATCACATAAAAAAATATAAATTCAAACAAAAATTAACTTCGACTACGGGTTCGATCGCTTCTCGTACACGTGGTTCTTGTAAAGGTGTAGGGTCTATAGCTTTTTTTTTTAAACTCCAGTAAAATATTGCTATATAAGTAAACTGAATTGAATAAGGCCCGAAATAGTATCAAGTAACTAGGTACTGTAACCTACTTTAGTAGAAGTTTTATGTGCTTTACTGTAGTTGAGAATGATTGTTTGTTTTTTGTATTATATGTATGTATCTAACAATGGCAATGTTTTATCGTCAGTAAGAGATAAAATTCGTCGTGATGAGGAATTGAACAAGAGCATCAAAGATAGTGAACAGAATGTATCCAGCGGTGGCAGTTACTATGAAGCTTGTGGTGATGATGGTGAGCCTAATTAACCTTTTTACTTGTCCACGGCAAAGCCAAAAGGAAGAGTTATGATTTTAGCTGTCTATCTATGTGTGTGGGTTCCATATTTGCAGCTAAACTACAAAGCCAATTTTAGTGAATGAGGTATCAATCGATTGTAATTATTATAGTCCAGGTAACATACAATACCTTTTTTTAAAAAAAAATGCTTTTATAATATTGGTGTACTTTTAAAAAAAAAGCTTGCAGTCGTTACAAGTAGGGTGTTAATTGAAAGAAGAAGAGAATCTTAATTCATGTTGAAACAAAATAGCAAATAATCCAGTTGCCTGCCATAGCAAAGAGCTGGCAGATCCTATTGCTTCAGATGTTCAGTTTTAAGCGTAGCTTAGTCTTTAAAACACCTACTTAACACCTACCTAACTACTAATCGTCATTTGCTCCGATGATAGCAATCGATACGATACTCAACTTCTTTCTTACTTTTTCGCAGTACTTACATACATACATACATATTTAATTTTTTCGTCTGTATACTTTTATACATTTACTAGCTTTTTGCCCGCGCAATAATGTCCTTACTAAAGGTCTCATCTATTTTTGCACCGAATTTCATCAAAATCGGTTCAGACTTTAGTATTTTAGGCGTGAAAGCCTAACAGACAGACAGATGGACAGAGTTACTTTCGCGTTTATATTATTGGTATGGATTAATAAGGAAGTAGGGAGTTAGCTTATTATAAGATGTGACCCGTGCATTCACCAGCGTAGTTTGACTATAAATCTCATAATTGATGGACATGAAAATGACTATTGATTACTAATCAATAGTCATTTTGTATTCGGAATTGGGAAGATTGCGGGTGTGGAAATATTTAACTGTAGTTATTATATTTAACAGTTTTTAGTTTCTATAATATCACGAGGCAAAATTAAATCACATGTTTGGTCAATATAGTTTCAAAAACTAACTGAATTAAGAATATAATAATAAGTATAGTTTAAAAAAACTAAAATCGGTAGAATTAAGGTTTTTTAGCTAATGCAAACTAATATTCTTCTAGAGCACGTACTAGTAGTACCAGTCAAGACGAGGGTCAACGGCCTGCTGGAGACGGTCCAGCAGAAGGTTGTCAGCTACGACTCTTACCTTGCACTGAAGGAGGAACTGAAGGATGCTAAAGACTCCTCAGAGCTTCTAAAGCAAAAGGTAAGGTGGTGTACAAGATACCAACTGCCTTAGATCCGAATCTAGCCCGTGTCTTTTCGCTCACCAGTCGGCAGTCGGCGGCATATGGTGTCCTTCTAGGATATTCCATTTAAATATAATGTGACTGTATTCCACCTCATTGTTAGCAGCATCAGTTATCCGGGTATGCAGGGCACGACAGAAATGGGACATAGTTTGGGTAGCCCCGCAGATACACCTGTTTACTTGTTCGATAGTGTATCCCCACTTTGAAGTAGAAAATGTGACTAATAGTTTATCGGAAAGCTACCCACCTCTTCGAGACCCAAGACAATTTAGAGAAATTCGTGTCGTAATTTATACAGGCCCTCACGTAGGCAGTAGGCAGACCAATGCATTATAACTCCAACCAGATCGTCAGTTAATAATAACACTCATCGAGTTATTTTGGGTAAAACACGTACATACATTCCTAATTTTCCTAGGTTTCAACTAAATATTTATTAACAAATAATGTGTTAACATGATCACTTGTATAAACATGATGATGATATTATGTAGTTACGTCGGAAAGTTTCAACGATTTTTATTTTTATTTTAACAGGTTGAACACTTTGACAGTCTGTTAAAACTTAAAGATGAAAGAATTGAGGAACTACAGAAGCAACTAGACAGAAAACAGACAAGACGCAAAGAAGTCGAAGCTCTTCAGAACAGTCTGTCAGTTCCTTTTGAAACTATACAATCACCTATGATAACTGATATAGTACCAAATCTCATTAGAAAATCATCTTTGAAAACCATAGAGTCTAACCCTAAAATATTTAAGTCAGAAGAATCAAAGATACCAATACCTAAATTGGAGTCAACCGTTGCTAAATCTCTATCCAAGCCTAGCATTACTGAAGTATCTTCTTCAGAACTAATTCAAAATCAAATTAATATCGAAAGAATTAAGTCTGACGTATTCAAAGAGGTTGAAATAGTAGATCCTATCATCCAAAATCACGGAGATTTGCCAAAGAATGTATCTGAAGGTGACGGAGATAGTCTTGTTAAAGATCTACAGGCTGAAGAAGCATTCAAAGAGATCACTGAAAGTTATCTTGTAGACACTCAAGAAGTTGAAGAGTTCAAGGATAGCGAGCAAGACACTGTTATAACAATTGAAGAAACTATACAAAAAGAAATCACCGATATTGTTATCACATCTGAAGCAAATTATATTCTGTAAAAATGTAAAAAAATATATATATCAATAGTACAGTTTAGAAGAATTTATGAAATTTTCGAGTTCACAAAGCTTTGTTTGTTAGGAATAAAAGTCATCGTGTTTTACTAATGTTTTTATTAGGTTTTAGTTTGTTACTTTGATTTAGAAATAAAAGTTTACGAGAACTTGTGACTTGATATCATTAGCGTCTGGCTGTTGCGCTGTTATAAATGTTGTATTTGTAGAATCACATAGTCTTTGTCAGTAGAATGATTATGACGCTACCTTGGCATAGCGGTATAAGTACCGGGACAAGATCTCGGGGTCTTAGGTTCGATCATCGGGTCTCGCATAAAATAGTTTTGAATTTTCTGACATTTCCCGTGTTTGTGATCACCAACCTGCATTTTGTCAAGCGTGGTGATTATCTGCCGGTCCTAATAACCTATCTATCTTCAGTTTTGGCATATTGGAGATAGAAAACAACTTCTGTCTTTTTTTCTCTGGACGGCAAAATCAGAAATAGAAACTGTTTCCTATCCCCGAAATGTCAAAACTAGCGATAGATAGATGATTATTGGGACCGACCGGCCGTTAGTCTGTCCACATCATTGCTATGGTAACTTGAATTCAATGAAGGAAGCCTTTGTACTGCAGTGGGACAATTTATTGGCCGTTTCGTTTTTAAGAATACCTGCATTTTCAATAGCACATTAGTCATATAAAAAAGGGAAAAGTCCCTTTTGGGAACTGAGGGATTAAATGAAACTATTTTTTTTTATTGTTTTCTTATACAAATTTTTTATTATACAATTTTTTACCTTTTTCTTATTTGTGGTCTTGACTGAACTAGTCCTGATTCCATGTCTTGTAATAAACCTGCTAAAAAAGGATCCGAACCTGCAACGACCTTCACCCATCTGTTTAAATACATGCTCTGCTTAATTAAAAGTCATTTTTAAACTAATAATTATTTCACCCGGATCGTTATGGTATTTTTTTAACATACAATTTTTTATAATCTTTCATCCATCAAATATTGGGTGGGCAGATAGAACCAGGTACCAATGCTGATATATGCGCTATTTCAGAAAGGGAATATATTAAGAGGTGTCTGCAAAAAATCTGTAGTTTAGTTTTTAAAAGTAAAATTCTGATGTAAATGGAATTTTGAGGAATGAGTCACTTTTCATGCTATAGCCACGGACGTAAAAAAAATACGGACGTAACCTCGTCTAATCATGAGTGAAGCATGATAATGGCCGCCCGTTTATGCTGTGTGCGTGATTTAAGGGTTGCCATATAAATCATCAATTACCCTACTGTTTCAGTCGCGAGGTGGAAATAATCGGTCCCAGTTAACTTATGTAATATACATAATATATTTTTATCAGAAATTTAAACGGTTGACCTACCTAACATAATTTTTATGACCACTGTGATAGAAAATAAGACACATGTTACGTGTAAAGAAATGTATTTTTACACATCACATTATTAGTAATAAGTCGCTTTAACTTGCCAACTGCACTAAATGGACGCTAACAGGCGACATGACCATAATTCAAATACAATATAACTTACTCTTTTTGGAATGGCATACGGAACCAAACAACGTAGCCCCTTAGCTGTAGTCATAAAATCTATGTCATCAAAATGTGCACTGCACACGGTACTGGCAGATGATGGGTTCCAACCTAACTGTTTTCTCCTCTGCAGTTTCGAATAACTAAAATCCAGTCATCTCTACGGTTTTTGTTTCTAGGAAACCTTTTAAAAGGACGCAAGAGATATTATACATTATAATTACGGGATCTTTTATTTTCCTTTTAAGAAACGGCACTCAAAAACTGACGAAATCAGATTTCAGAGTCACATACATAGTTTGTTGCATACAAATACAGATTTCCCCACTTTAAGGGAAATTTTCCCGTAAATAAAGTGACAACACTGTTGCATTTTACTTCTAGAATTCTGGTGAAAATTTTAAAACATTAATAAAGAAAAATATAACGAATCGTAATAATTTACGTATGATAGGTGATTCCATGTGATTTTTTACGTTTACTCATGTAGTTTTTACACGATTTCACCACACAAGACGGCATTTTTGAAAAATAAATCGTAGATGCAACGTACGTACTAGTACGTGTCACTGGCGCTGTCACAGGGGACGAAATGGCAGCGGGTTGTCGGACCTAGTGTGTTTGTGTGAGTGTAGATCATGTACAACAAACGAAATTGTAGTAGCTTGAATGCTTCACATTTTTTTAGTGTGATGTTACGTCCGTATTTTTTTAAGGTCCGTGGCTATAGCTGTAAAGGACTGGGCATTGTTTTGCAAACCGGTGAGTAGACAGTGCTACCAAGGAGGTCGTCGATTTTTCATAATGCATGCCTGCGGATGTATCATCACTTCTAAAATCATTTCTGCACTTCATCCAATAACGACTCGACAACATGATAACCATACTGCATAGGTAGTTAAAACAAATTAGATAATAAGAGTACCTAAGAGGTAGTAACAAGAGTAAGGAAACCAAGTTCTAGAACTTAAATGTTTATCAGCACCTCGACAAAGAAAAAACCTAGAACCTTGTTTGAAGTTTATAAGTGTACTTGTACAAAACACGTTTAACCAAACTTAAACTTTATTTTGACAGCAATATAGCTGCTTTTGATTCATGGTGCATAAGTGTTGTTTTACGAAGGCTTCGAAAACGTATGCAAATAACTACGAATCAAGATTTATAATGGTAATCTTTTTATTTGTTTTGACTTTTTCAGCACCTTATAATTTTTTTATTGGCGTTAAGTATCGTATTTAGAGCCCATTTATGAAGTTAGTAATGTAGGTCAAGTTTTCAACCGAAAATATTTTTCGCAACATCGTTTTCAATTTTTACAAATTGAAAACTATGATCCTAAGCCTGTGAAGGTATGAAGGGACAATCAACAACTTATGAATAGTATCGTTATGAATGAATGCGATGATGAGTATCGAGTAAAAAAAAGGGTTGCTAAGAGGCCGTATTAAAAATTTTTAGATTTTTGTATATCCAATATCGTATGTTGTAGGCTACAACATACGATATTGGATCCAATTATCAGCAGTTTTAATAGTATATAAAAATTAAAAACCAATTATTTGCATTTATATCAAAATATTTATACTTTTTACAGTGTATCTAGAATTATAGTATTGTGATGTTGTGTGTCTTAAAAGTTCTTAACAAAATTGCAATTGTATTTTTGTTAAACTAAACCTTTGTCACCAACAACAATTGCATATTATTTTAAGGCGGTGTAGTTCTAAAATGCAGCGTTTTTGAATTTTTAAAACCCATTTTAAAACTAGAAAACAGCGTTTTAAAGTCTGAAAAAAATATATGTATTAGTTGAGAATCTTTTCTAGGCACAGTCGCTAACGGTTACACGATTTGATTAACTTGACTCAATAGAAAAAAATCACAAACATACCTCTCTTCGAAATGTTTTTTTTAATTTCACGACTAAACAACGGACAGTTTAAATATTTTTTTATGCATGTACTCGTATAAAGCTGCTAAATAATTATAGACACATTCGCTGAGTTTGAATTCATTAAATGATATACTTAATTACTATGTTTAAATAACTACAAAATACGTGAGCGCGGCGATTCGTCAGGCCCGTACTGTCGCGCGCTGGCGCTTGAGGTGCGCATACGCTTTTCGTAATAGGCGATCGATGGATATCGATTTATAAATCACGATCTACTGGGCCTTAAATGTAGGTGGGTTTTAGGAACAGAATTTGTAAATAAAGATCAATCCGTTGGTCTAGTGGTTTAAATACCGGGCCAAGATCTCGGGGTCCCAGGTTCGAATCCCGGGTCGGGCAAGTTGCACGGGTTTGTCATCAGCATCTGGCAAGCGTGGTGATTATGACAGTACACCCATCATTGCTGTGGTAACTTGAATTCAATGATGGAGGCCTTTTCCCTGCAGTGGGATGATTATAGGCTGTTACTCTTACTCTTACCAGTTTTTGTATAGTCTTTCATCCACTGAACTAAGCGCCTTATTTTTCCAAGTTAATATTGAGTGTGTGTGCTACGGTAAGAATAGTAGGTATACAAATTACTAAGTAATACACGATTGACATAGCGTAATGCGACTAGTAGAGCTAAACGCGAGTTTTATAATGTACATAAATCTATGTCAGACTCCAAAAAATCAAGCCAAAAAAATATATGTTAGTCTTCAGGATATACTTTAGTATAATACTGTTCTCAAAACACGATACAACTAATTTGTCTCGATAGAAAAAAATTAACTAACATGCCTCTAAAAAAAATTTATAACTCACTTAAGTCCTAGTAAAATACACGTAATCATTATAATCTTTTGATATATTGTATAATAAACGACAAGCTCTTATAATACAGTTCCAGTTTTTTAATTTAATGTATGGATTTTCTGAAAATCGCTAATTCTCATTTTCTGGGATGGAAGTTGATGGAACGCATGCACGTGTGCGTGAGCGGCCGTGTACCGATTAGTGCAGGCTGATGCCTGATGCTGGGTGGACGTGTCGCGCTTTTCGGCTTACATTTTTCTAAAGAAGCATAGAACCTGTTTATTCGCCTCGCTCGATAACAATCACCTTGGTGTTATGGCGAACAAGTCTAGCGTACATCCTACAAAACACATGTTCGTATCTCTCCTAAGAAATTTTCTTTTTTTATTTTAAACAAAAAAAAGTTTTTTTCTTTTCACAAGCAGAGACGAAAATGTAGAAAGTTTTTTTTATGCGTTAGTTCAAAATTTGAATGAATTTTATTGTATTTAAAACTGTACCTTATAAATTTGCCTAATTTCGTTTAGTTCATTCAGTTTTTTTTTGCTTTGACATACTTATATGTATACCTACCTAAATCTATACTAATATACAACTTGTAATAGCAATAAAGTTAAAATATGTTTTTGAAACAAAAATAAACATTTGAATAATAGAAAGTGGAATAGGTGTAACTGCTGTGATGCTGTGAGCGAATCATTGAGCTATATTCTGCCGTGCTAGCGATATCGGCAGTAAGTATGATTTGCACAGTTTCAAGTAAATGACGTCTAAAATTTTTGTGCATTTTTATGTTGTTACAAAAGGTATTTACTCATTGTTATTTCTTCATTTATTAAACAAGCTTTACATAATTGATTTGCTTGGGTGGACCAAGCAAGTCGATGATATCATATCTGTGTTATAAGTTTCATTAAAATTAAAAATATATACGAGTATTAGTTGGTTACTAAAATGTCTTCGTCCTCCCATTAAAAATGGCAGGCGTCTTAAAAAAGTACTTAAAGTGTTATTGGCTTTAACTTACAATGATATCAAAATTGGCATTAGCTGTACTTAATACTAAATGTTGAAAGTTTTTTTAATGCGTTAGTTCACATAATAAAAATAATTTTGTTGTATTTAAAACTATAACTTATAAGATTGCCTAATTTCGTTTAATTTTCCAGAAAAAGACTTCTTCTTATTATTATTGATAGCTAGTAAAAGTTTCATGTCATGATGATTTGTCTATAAAAGAGAATATTTTTTTTTTTTTTGGTTAATTTTTATTTTATACTTTTTCAAATATCGTTTGGTAAATTTATAAAAAAATACGGTAAGCTACAAATATGCGTCTTCTTGACTCTTGACCTTAGTTAGAGCATTATCTAAGTATTGACTCTAGATAGACCGCGAAAAATATTAGGTCCTTACCTACTTATGAAATTGTAGTTTGGTATGGGAGGAACTTACGTAAAACTTGTAATAAAAAAAATGTGAGGAACTTAGTCAAATATTGTTTAATAAAATATACCTATTTATTTAATCAAACCATTGTTATCTATGCACTTTTGCCATATCATGGGTAGTTCATTAATCACTTTACTAAAAAAAAAATTCGGACGGCAATCAATAAAAAAAATATTTGAAGACGGTTTGTACTGCCTTATCGGAGTTGAAATTTTTCCCTTGCAAGAAATTATCCAAATTTCGAAAAAATGGTACTCAGTTATTGGAGTAAGGTGCGGGAAGTCTGGTGGATGTCTTAAAACTATAGTAATAAACAAATTGTACATAACAAAAAAGTTAAAAATATATTTTTGAAACAAAAATAAACATTTCAATAATAGAAAGTGGAATAGGTGTAACTGACCTGTAATTCTGTGAATCATTGAGCTATATTCCGCCGTGCTAGCGATATCGGCAGTAAGTATGATTTGCACAGTTTGGAGTAAATGGCGCCTAAAGTTTTAGTGCATTTTTATCTTTTCCTGACTTGTGTTTTTTAAGCTTTCCTAATTGTGATTGTTGAAACGTATTTATAACACAAATAAAGCATTTGTATGTTCTTTACTTAATTAGCTTTTTGTTCATTAGAACGATTTAAAATGAGAAAATACCTTTTATATCTAGCCTGAAACGAACAACCTTACTATAGATTGCTTAGTTTATCAGGAATAAGTACTGAGTTACTGTTGCCGTGATAAGCAACGCATACTAATATTAGGTTTAAGCTTAGGAATAGAAACTAAAACTGTAGTAACAAAAGGTATTTACTTATTAATATTTACTCATTTATTAAACAAGTTTTACATAATTGATTTGCGTGGGTGGACCAAGCAAGTCGATGATATCATCTATGTTGTTAGTTTCATTAAAATTTAAAATATATACGAGTATAAGTTGTTAACTAAAAAGTTTTTACTTACAAATGATATTAAAATTGGCAGTAGCTGTACTTTATACTATCGAATAAAAATAATAGCCTTTTAATCGTACAAACAATACAAATCAAAATTTGAGATCAAAATAAAACGTAACATAATTGCTTATAATAAAAAATCTTCTTTTTGTATTATGATATACTCTTTAACTCCGTAGTATTGCATTATCTCTTTAACTCCGTAGTATTGCAAAGCTCAGGTGCGTTTATTATAGCATTAACCTTTTCTGAACTTGTTTTTAAACCGTCTTTACTGATTAAGTAGCCGAGGTAGGTAATACTATCCTTTTTAAGAATTCACATTTTTCTTCTTATACACGTAAATGCAATTAGCACAGGTAATCTGGATTCCAGATGCATGTGTCAAATTCGGTTCAGCGATATGGACTTGAAGAATATTGTTAACATAAGCAACGACACCGTCATTCTGATTGAGTTGACGTAAAGTATAATGTGATATATAACTTTATAAGAGTTGATTGATACGGGGTTTATACCATGTACCTTAGTTTTTATGAGTTCTCCCGTGATCATGGCGCTTGCAACAGTGCCGAAATATCGGGAACTCATAAAAACTAAGGTACATGGTATAAACCCCGTATCAATCAACTCTAGTAATAGTGACCATGGAAGTTTAAATCAGTATATAACTTTATAGACTAGGAAGTAGTTTACTAGGACTAAGTCTGCACTATGTTAGTACCAGAATATCACTTTCAAAGTTCATTTGAGATATGTCAAGTAACGAGTCATCATAATTACTTTATATACATACTTCTAATGTTCTGAGTAATGACGTTAAAGTTAGTATTCACCATGTTGCCGGCATTTACTGTCCTTTCAATATCACTATTACACCTTCCATCCGCTGTAAACATTGATCCCAAATAAACAAACTCCTTCACTTGCTCCACTTTTTCATCTCCTATCAAAATGTTACACTCTGTCATGCTATCCTCCTTTTCAAAAACCATTGCTTTTGTCTTACTTACATTCACTTTCATTCCTTTCTTGTTCAAATCTTCATGCACAATATTTACCATCTCCTGCAACTCCAAATATGCAGATACTGCATTTATCTAAAGTAATAATAATATCCTAGCCATATATCTTTGCTTGTAAGGCCGGCGTAGCTACTCGTATACTAACTATTGTTAGGTTATGGAAAATATTTCGCATTTTTGACTTACTGCCCTTATCTTTAACAACATTTGTCAGTTCCCATTAAGATATCAAAATGGCTGTCAGCTCATCTGATAGAGCTTTTTATGCTTATTCTCGATCACTATAAAACTCATTTTTACCAAAATTGGAGTTACTGCCGTTATTGTTAGCACGGCAGTATTAATAATAGAGGTGCCATTGCGTAATTTTATTTGTACTTTTTTAAACACTTGTTTTCATACATGAACCATAAAAGTAACATAATAAATAATGCACGTCTACGTTATTTACCCATATTATCCAAATCTTGACCTAGGCTTGACCGATTTTGATGAAAGTTTTATCCCAGCACCGTATTAGATAAATATTAACAAATATCAACACTAAAAAAAATATTTTATTTTAAAAAGATTACTTCGGTTATAATAATAACTTTTTTTTTTATGAATTAATTATGATGAATTATCTAATTTGTTGTGTCAATTATCAAGAAAACATCGTGTCATTAATTTCGAAATGGTTAAATATTTTTATTTAAATAATAATTAAAATATATTATATATAAATAATTTAAATATTGTCGAAGCCGTTTATTTTTTTATTTTTATAACATTGTTAATGTTCAAAACAATAACATTAAAACAAACAAGTATTCTGCTTTTAAATAAGTTAAGATACTTTGTCTATTTTTTATTGCTCTTTCCCTCTTTTTATTATTCCTTGTTGGTTGTTCTAATAAATTAAAATAAAATAAAATAAATATTGCATTTAGAGACATCGAAAAAAAGATAGTTATGCCATCTATTAGAAAATGATGGCGTCATTTCGGAATGTGCTTTAAAATATAGCAGCCAAGAATATTGCCGTAGGCGGCGTTGACGACTTTTGTTTAAATATGTGCTTACGATTCTCAAGGCCACTTAGGTCTACTAGTCCTCTCAATGGTGTCGTAATACTTATCACCAGTGTGAATAATAAATTATTTAAACAAGTGGTAGTAATAGTGGTAAGTAGTTTAATTTCTTTGTTTATGTTATACTAGTGCTCTACGCCCGACTTCTTTTGTGTAGCGTGAGGTTATATCAAGTTCCCGGTTAGTTATTATCACAATTGTTAGCCGTCTGCTCTTAAATTTGCAAGCCCTATTCAGCTATCTCTAAATGAAAAAATAAATTTTTTGAAAGAATCTATATTTTATGTTAAAAAAAACACTCTACTTGACATTGTACCCCTACAATGTCAAGTACCCTAAATACCCTAAAAAAGTTAGTGGTGTTGATACAAATGTCACGTGCCACATTTAGGCGGTTCATTCTTATAATAATAATTGTGCCTAATTCTCTCTGTGTACGTAGCTGGTCCTCTTGTCAGCGTGCCTGCTCCTCTTTACAGCTCTTCTGCTCCTCTTCACCGCGTTTCTGCTCTTCTTCACGACGTGCCTGTTCCTATCTCAGTGTATATGTACCTGCTCCTTCTTTCGGCGTGCCTGCTCCTCTTCACGGCACTTCTGTTCCTATTCACGGCGTTTCTGCTCCTCTTAGCGGCGTTTGTTCGTGACTGTTCTTCTCGCAGAGTAAATCGTTCGTCCTTGATCTCTTTCGAACAATCGTCTTTTTTTAGTCTTTGTTGGAGTGTACTAGAATATTACACTAGAAGACAATTCTAGAACATTCCTGAAAATACTAGATTACGCGTGCGTAACACGGTGGTCGTCACAGTACCAATAGTTAGAAGCATTCAGTTTTGGTGGTCGAGATTAAGTTTTGGTGGCGTAACTTTTGAAATTTTAAGCTTTGGTGCCTTATTTTCAGTTGGTGGCAACTCAAAACTTTAAGGCTCAATATTTCAGAAACTACGAGTACAAGTGATTCGAGCCCAAATTTGAAAATAGTTATATCTTAAAACGTAATTTAATATTAAACAAAAAAACTTTAAAAAACGTTTTAAAAAAATGCGCCACCAAATCTTACAAAAAATGGCTTATGTTGATATTCACCCAAAGAAAGTAATTAGAAAAGTGTTCATGTTCATGGATTAAAATATAGTAGTAGTTAGAAATTGCTATTGAGATCTTGATCATCTCAGCCAGACGACGTCCACAGCTGGACATAAGTAGGTCTCCACTTCTATAAACTATGACACTAATTTATCTAAACGGTTAAAGAATCAAAACTTAACAGACAGGCAGACAGACAAAAAAAACATTTGCATTTATGATAATAAGTACCTATTATTAGTTTGTAAAATAGATAAAGCCTTAGATATATGTATAACATCCTTGTAAAAATTTTGGTCATTTGCAAATTTACTTTCGAAATGAGTTCATCAAAAGTTCTCTCAGTACTTATTCTTTATTATTCTGGTAAGAAATTGAATAATTTATTTTATTTACATAACAATATTTCACTATCATTTTAAGTTTATCATGATAAATCTCACCACGACAGTGAAGTCAACGAAGGTACAATCAACTGAGAATATTTTTATAAAAGCCTAATTATTTTAGTACTTTAAGTAGTTTCTAATTGGTAAGCAACTTTTAAAAAGGCTTTAATTTACCAACCATTTAATTTATTAACCAATTAATACAAAACTGCAACCCATTGCATTATTTGGTAAAAATTGTGGTACAAAAGTTTAAAATCTTTATGACTATAAAATATAGGTACTTTAGAGGAACGGACCAAGTGAGTGTCGAGCCCCGCGCAGTGTAGAGTTCCTTAATCGAACGACGCAAATGACACCTGACTTGATTTTGTTGCTCTATTATTTTTATTTTTTATTTTTTATTCGTTTTATAGGTGTACTTTACTGTACTAATCGTATAGGTTCACTTGTCTTACACAACCAAAGACTTAACAAATTTTCAACGCATTTGTTATAAAAATTTGTTGCTTGAAATACGTTTTATAAGTTGTTAAGTTGCATTTTAAATCGCAAACCCTAATTAAGGTCTGGTAATTTTACTGTAAACTGTTATATTTTTGAACAGCAATTTGTGTCTTGTATACATGAACAACCGTTTAGTTAGCAGATGGAGTGAAGTGTCGGGCATGATTCACTTGACTCTAACAAAATTTGGTCGATATGATAAAAATATTATTGATTCAACCACACTTTACATTAATGGTAGTTGTGAGTTGGGCCAAAAAACTAAAAATGACAAATACAATTCTGGCACTAATAATTAGTTAGCCTCAGAAATTACGGCGAAACTAAAAGTTTCTTGCCTTGACTAAAGAATTATAAAAATTATGCATTATTCATGAGTCTACTATTGCAATTATTGCGATGATACTTGTAGCGTGTCTTTGCGCCGAGCCGGATTTATCCGGATGCGAGGTGGCTGCGAGGACGGAGCAGGGGTACGTGTGCGGCAGGAAGAGGCAAGCCACCGACGGCACGGACTACGCCAGCTTCAGGGGGATCCCCTACGCCACGCAGCCCCTGGGGGAGCTCCGGTTCAAGGTACACTCAGACACTGTAACCATGTAAGAATATACTATTCCAATGTCCATTATATATATAAACTTTTAGTAATTAAATAAAGACTATGCATGTATTTGCCAAATTTTTGCAAATGTTAAGTGTTGCCTTGAGAATGAATAAGATATCTTCTTATCTTCTTTTAAATATAAAAGAAAGTCTGTTAGTTACTATACCACTTATAAGTCGAGAACGGCTAAACCGATTTTTATAATTTTGGTTTTATTTGATTTGTTTTGGTCTGGAATAGGATAATAACTATTAAAAGCATTGGAAAGTTAACGTCGAAAATAACTACCAAGGAATTGTTTTTCTTCATACATTTATCCAACCACGTCATATTTGATAACAATGACATTTAATACGTCAAAATCAAATACTATTCTCAGGCGCTACGAAGTTCGCGGTGGCCGCTAGTATTCAATAAAAAATATTTCTTAAACTACTTTATTTGATATTTTAGCAATTAAATTGCAATTATAATATCAGTATATAAACTTTAAAAATTATGTCTCAGGCGGGACTCGAACCCGCATCTCCTCGCATGCCGGGCGGGCGCTATACCATTAAGCCACCGAGACACTGCGACAGCGCGAATTTTTCAAGCATATTCTTAACGCTGTAAGCCAGCATTGCTTCATCAAATGTTAGGAGTTTGCACCTGCTTGCGACAAATTTACTAAATTTTCGAAAAAGTTTGAACAGTTTCAGAAATCAGTATATAAACTTGAAAAATTATAAGCCTGAGACATAATTTTTCAAACTTCTTTGAAAATTTAGTAAATTTGTCGCAAGCAGTTTCCTTGGCTCAGTTGGAGATTTATTATAAACTAAATTAGGATTTAAAGAAAAACATTATAACCTTTTGATAAATAGGAATAAGAATAAGAATAATCTTTATTACATAATAAATATTTACAAAGGTCTCGAAATTTACGGTTCCTGCTGAACTAAGCGAATTGCCTGAATCTCAGTAGTCAGATAAGTAATTATTAAAAAGAGGAGAGACATAATACTAATAAATAAATAAAATTATTTTTAAGTCATAAATTTATAACAATTTGTGTATGTGTGTGTGTGTGTGTGTGTGTGTGTGTGTGTGTGTGTGTGTGTGTGTGAGAGAGTGTGTGTGTGTGTGTGTGTGTGTGTGTGTGTGTGTGTGTGTGTGTGTGAGTGTGAGTGTGAATAGAACTAGAGGATATTTAAAGTATTTTCATAAGGTCTTCTGTTTGCTGGTAGTTTAGCTCTGCAAGCCAGGATTTGATAATCTGCTTAGCTTTGTACATGGTGGCCCTCTTAATTTTAATTTTACGGCAAACGCAGTTGTATAGTCACGGCAAGAGGAAGAGTAGATGATGTCTTGCGAAAGTAGTGTGGGATGCTTGGACTTGCACTTTGCATAAACGTTTCCTGATCAGTTGATCGTAGTCAGGGGATGCAAGTGCATTTTTGTTTGCAGCCAGAACGGCTTGAAGTATGAACAGTTGGCGAACTCTGAGAACACCACATTCTTTATAAAGGAGGTCAGTATTAAATTTAAAGGGTTTACGAAATTACTTTTAATAGTAAACGCTGGGCTCTTTCCAGTTCAATTAGAAAGGATTTTGCCATTCCACCCCAAGCCTTATCGCAGTATATTAGAAGTGACTCGCAAATAGCCTTGTAGACTAAAATTAGCATGTCCTTCAATGCCGACTCCCTCAAGGCCCTCATCACAAAAGCAGTTCTTCGGACACGGGCCGATAATTCCGTCACATGTTGTCGATAAGACATGTTTTCGTCTACTGAGGTGAGGTATTCAATTTGACATGTACGACTCTCTTGTGAGCACCTACACGAAATCGGGTTCTGAGGTTGGCGGTTGCAATAATGTATCCTAAGAACCATTGCTGATGGGGGTCGGGAGGCTCGAGTTTTATGGAACGCAATACACTTCGTTTTGTCTTCATTTAGGGTGAGTAAGTTATTCTTTAACCAATTAACGATTTGTATATACGCCGCTTCATAAGTACTCTTCCATTGGAATAGTATGACAGTGTCGTCTGCGTAGCTTACAAAACTAGCGTCTTCTACAGTAAGGTTTGACATGTCAGATAAAATGTAGACGAGAAAGAGCATTGGGCCAAGAATACATCCCTGCAGCACTCCGAACTCTATTGGTAAATCGTCACTTAAGTCTGAACCCACTCTTGTTCGTCTGCGACCAGTCAGGTAGCTATTAAACCATTTCAGGCGTACTCCACGAAAGCCAAAGCAGTCCAGCTTCTGCAAGAGTATCGGTATCGACATGGTGTCGAAAGCTTTGGTGAGGTCAATGAATACACCTAGGCAAAGTTTTTTTTTATCCAGAGCATTTGACACGACGTCACTTACTGCTGATACTGCGTTTTCCGTTGATTTTCCGCGCCTGAAGCCAAATTGCGTAGCTGGAAGGAGCTGGTTTCTTTCAAGGTAGGTTACAATTCTTTTGTTAACTATTTTTTCCAGTAGTTTGACAAATTATTGGTGATTGAGATATTGGACGATAGTTGGAAGGAATATCTCTATTGCCTCCTTTATGTATTGGAGTTATTATAGCGGTTTTCCAGCATTCTGGGAAGATGCCCGATAAAAGACTCAGATTAAAAATGTGCGTTAAGGGTTTCAGGATAATATCTTTGATCTGTTTGATAAGGATTGGTTTGCATTTGTCAATTCCAGGGGAACTTTCCGGCTTCAATACTGTAATAACTATGTTCACCTCATCCTCATCAGTCGGTGAGATAAAAAATTAAACTGGCAGTAAGGTATGCATCTTAACTTTGGCAGCTAATGTCTCCTGCGTTGAAGAAAGCTCTGTGAGACTTTTGAATGCAATTTTTTTACCAACGTGTGCGAAGTATTCATTGCAAAAATTAAGTGACGAGATAGGATCACTGATCCATATGTTACATAATTCTGTATTTGTTTTATATAATAATAATAATAATAATAAATAACTTTATTTCAGACAATAATATCCATTTTGTTAGTGGTAATGTTCTTAACCTAGTGTTAGTAATATACAGCGCTACATGTTAATCACCGCCGCTCCATCCCACTTGAGATTTTGCAGCAGTGATTGATATACACACAGTCCAGCCTGTCTGCAATCATGCCCAGGATGCTGTTGGAGCTGCCACGCAACCTGCGCACCAGGGATGCGCATCTCTTGCGCAAAGTGGTGTAAAAACAATCTACACGATTTTCAGCAAACATTCCTGACGCACTACAGTACCTTGGCAGCCCCATCAACATTCTGAAGGCATTATTGTACTGGACACGGAGTGCGCTGTAAGACTTTTGGGTATATTCCGCCCACAGGCTGCAAGTATAGAAAGACGTGCAATACGCTCTAAAGAGTGTGATTTTTACAGAGGTGGAACATCGTGCAAACCTGCGAGCGACCATGTTCGCCCTCACCACCAGCGCCCTCCGCTCTCTCTCAATGTCATCATCATCCCTGAGGTCAGAGGTCAAGAGGTGTCCCAGATATTTAAATTTGTAAACTCTGCGTAGTGTTGCCTCACCAAGTTTAATTTGAGGGAAATCAACCGTTACTTTTCCTCTGACCTCAAAGACCATGACTTCAGTTTTAGAAGCATTATACATGAGTCCATGCCGTCGTGCATATGCTTCACAAATTTTTACCAGTTTTCTAAGACCACATACTGATGCGCTCAGCAGCACCATATCATCAGCATAACTTATGTTGTTAGTATTTATACCATCTATGTGACATCCTACATGAGTGCCACTAAGCGCAACAATCAGGTCATTTACGTACAGGTTGAAGAGAGTGGGCGAAGATAATCCTCCCTGCCTCACTCCACATTCCAACCCGTACTACTGAGACATTTCACCTGCCCATCGAACGCTATTAACCTGATGCCCATACCAGTACTTAAAAATATTTATTATCTCGGATGGCAATTGAACATCTTTTAACTTCTTCCATAGAAGATCGTAGGACACCAGGTCAAAGGCTCTGGACAGGTCGAGAAAACACGCATGGACTGGCGTTTGACGAGCCCCATAGTATCTGACAACATTCTTCACACACAACACGGCACTTTCAGTTGACAGCTCTGTTCGAAAACCGAACTGATTGTCGTGAAGTTGTATATATTTATTTAATTGTGAGTTAAGCATGCTATCAAACACCTTTGAGACAACTGTGGCTAAAGAAATAGGTCTATAGTTACATTTGTTTGAGAGATCAGCAGTTTTGTTCTTAACTACGGGGACAACTATTGTTTTTATCATCTCTTTCGGTAGATATGAGTGATTTAAGCATAAGTTAAACAACATTGACAGCAATCTTGGCAAGTGTGGTCCCGCATGCTGCAAGTGCTCAACGCTGAGCCCGTCATGGCCAGGCGATTTACCTCTAGTCATCATTTTAATGATTTTATGTACTTCCTTTGCAATAAATATTGTATTCATTTCTTTACCATTCTCAGCATTGAGCACCGATTGCGAGGGTCCCAGTGGCGACTTCACAACAAAATGATCCTTGAAACGATCTGCTATTTCTGCGGCGTCACTGACACCGTCGACACACACAGGGGTGGCAGGTTTGATATTTAATTTACTCGTGACTTTCCAGAAAGAACGAAAATCATTATTTGTATGATGTGAGGCCAGAATATCCATCTTCAACTGTTCCTCGTGATTTTGACACCACCTAAGACGTCGTTTAAACAGCTTTCTAGCCTCACACATTTCCTCTTGAATAATACCCGCACTGGCTTTACCGTACCAGCACCAAAGGTGAAATTTCTTTTTCGCCTCCCTGTGTGCCTCGCTTACATGCTTGTTCCAGCCTATTACTACTCTCTGTCTTTTCCTACTGTGTTTATATCTCTTACTTGTTACTGGTGCCTCTTTTAATGTGTTTATAATATCATTGTACAGTTTGTCAATTACTCGACCGTGGTATGGATTATTACAGGTTTGATCGGCACAATTTTGAAACTCAGTCGGAAAATCAAGTAACTTTAATTTTTTGTGACATTGCATATAATATAAGTCTATTTGTTCCCTATTTCTCTCCCCCCATAGTACATTATTCTGTTCTGTTTTTATCACACATTTATTTGATGAGATTAAACCTAGGTTACATTCAATTACTAGCGGGAAATGGTCTGAACATAACACAACATGTTGTATATAAACTTTATGAACAGTTGGTGCAGCTGCTTTGGTTACTAAGCAATGATCTAGCCAAGATCTTGTCCCATGAGCCTCACTTATAAATGTAAAACAATCGGGTAGTCCCTGTAACATATTTACATCTATACATTGCCACTCCTGATCCTCACAAAATAATGACATTTCATCATAAAATTGTTTACCGGGATGAGCGTTAAAATCCCCTAATATGTAAACACACTCAACATTACAACTGTCTATGAGTGCACTTACCGCTCCGAGAGTGTCCGTAAATTCCACTAAGTTCTTGTCTTTCTCGAACGGCATGTACACGCACATTACCAAAACTGACTTTTCACATAGCACTAGTTTCACTGCACATATACGCGGATTCTCGCACTGAATGATCTCGACATTAGGAAATACACTATGTCGCCAGAGAATTGCTACGCCCCCGTAAGGCCGTCCGAGCAACAATCCCGCTCCGGTGTCCATCGCTGATATACCCGTACTGCTGAACTCCTTATCGATACTGTCCAAGTATGATAAATCACTTGGCAGAAGCCACGTCTCTTGTAAGGCTATGACGTCAGACGTTTTACACATCTCTCGTATATCATTTATCGAGCGTTTGACATTCTTACAATTGAAACTGAGAAGTTTACATGCGTCATTAGCCATTTATTTGATATCTGTCTGGCCGTTACCGGAAACATGTTTTGCGCCGGATGAACTTTTATTCTTAAAGTGTACAAAACGCCTAAAAATGACGCCTTGTGGCCACAAATTCACATCTAAGAACATTTCCATTTTCGATTTCGGCACAAAGAATTTATATGCATCATATTCACGAATCTTTTTCATAGCAATCTTTTCTAACTTTACAATTTCATTAGTTTTTGTATATTCACTTATGTCCGCTTCTGACGTCCCGCTACGTTTGATATAAATAACGGTATTTTTCTATCAGCCGCCCTGAACTTTTGTTCTGGTTCTATAAGTCTTATTTAAGTTTTTATGAGTCTTATTTAAGTTTTTTTGGTTGCGCACATGTCTTAAATTTTAGTACCTTTTTTCATGGATTGTATTAGTTTTAGTATTGAAAACGGTAAATCTGTTACAATTAAAAATATATATAATAGAATTAGTATAAGTAAAAAACAGGAAGACACTTCTACTTAATTTTAAATAAGCTCTGATTTATATAGCGTTTAGAAAATATTTAATTTTGTGTCAATGTCGGGAAGTATCTGAACTCCGTCATACAGGTTTAATCCTAGCATGGAGGTCAGAGATGGTCAGAGATTTCATTCTATTCTGTATTAGTCTTACTGCGTTATATGTATTGTATTCCACTATTTCTGTTCTATCTTTGTTATAAATAAATAAATAAATAAATAAATATATATATAAAATATATATATATATATATATATATTTATTTAATAATAATACTAAGGTATTAGTAGCTTATAAGTGAATAAACGGAATTTACCGTAATCTATTCTATTCTATTTAAGTGACATATATCTTTGATAGTTTTCCAAAGTTTTTTTGAGTTGTTTTTATTGATGGCCAGTAAATGGTTTTCATATTCAGACTTTACCTTACGAAGACGATTGTTTAGGAAGTTTATAATAGGAGATAAAGTATGAAATTGCCGATTTGTACTGAAAATCAAAATTGTTTATATTTTAATTTTTAACAAATTTATTTAATCAAAATAGTTACCATTATTATCTATACATTGCTGCCATCTAATAGCATTTTGTACTGCCTCCTGGGAAGAAAACTTCTTGTCACGTAGATAATTGTCCAAATCACGAAAAAAATGGTAGTCCGTTGGAGCAAGGTCTGGCGAATACGGAGGATGTCGAATGGTTTCTAATTGCATTTCCTGAAGGGTCAAGACGGTTTCTCGTGCTGTATGAGGTCTCGCGTTGTCATGGAGCAATAATGGTGAAGATTGATTCATGAGTCGGGGCTGTTTTACTGCTAGTTTTGCCAACATTGTTCGGAGTTCGGCACAATAGACATCTGCCGTTATTGATTGACCAGATCGGAGAAAACTATAAAATCAGTTAAAAGCAGTTAAAATCAGTTTTATTTCTGCAAATAGGCCCCAGGTGGCGCTTTTACACGTCCCAATATTTAAACCTACCACTGCTTCAGGACAAGTCTGGGCTAGTGCCGAGAAGAAGCAGCGCAAGAAACTCGGTCACTATTGTCAGCCTCTTTTTAAATAAATTTTTACAAGGTAAGGTAATTTTTACAAGGTTTAAGCAAGTACGAGCTGGGACAACTTAATGCCATACATTTCTATCATTTAAATAATCATTAACAGTGTAATAGCCCTTTTTCATTAAAATAACTTTAACATACGATTTAAGTTTATGTATAGTGAACAATGATATTTCAAAAGTAATAGATATGTTACATGCGCTCTCAATATGCGTCCCTAAAACGTCACAATTGTGACGTCTTTTCAAATCCATGAAAGAGAAAGTAATTGTTCTTTTCACGAGTATGACAAGGACAAAATAAGAATTACGCATGTGTGCAGTGGTTCGCAAGCGGCACATATATTTCGATAGTTTTGTAAGGGCATAACCTATCTATACTTTTTAAATATCATTGATAGTGAATAACACCATGCTGAGACCACCAAACAGTTACCATTACCTTTTTATTGGTAAGTTTTGCTTTAGGACACTGTTGTGGCGTTTGACCTGGGGTCAGCCATTGCATTTTTCTTTTACGGTTATCATAAAGAATCCACTTTTCATCACATGTCACAATTCGATTTAATATTCCTTCATTTCTGTACCGATTCAACAAGGCAACACAAGTTCCAACACGCGTTTCTTTCTGCACATCAGTCAAATCATGAGGCACCCATTTTTCGTATTTTTTTATTTTATTGGTTTGACGCAAATGAGTCAATATTGTGGGTAAGGTTACGTTAAACCATGCCGCTAATTCCTGGGTAGTTTGACTAGGATCGGCTTCCACCATCTCTCTTAATTCATCGTTAATCACCTGTGTAGGCGGTCTTCCTCGTGGCTCGTTCTTCAAGTCGAAGTTTCCATCACGAAAGCGTTTAAACCAAAATCGCACGGTGCGTTCATTAGCAGATCCCTCTCCAAACGCAACATTGATATTGCGGGCTGTTTCTGCCGCGTTACTTCCGCGTCGGAACTCGTATTCAAAAATCACTCGAATTTTCGCAGTATCTATCTTTCTTGTCTAAGTTAAATAACAAAAACAATTGAAAGTCGATATTCAAATGTTTCACATTTTTTAAAAGAAGAACATCATAGATACCATGTGAAAAATTTTCTTTCGAAAACCTTAAACCATGAAGATTCTATGTCAATTCAAAGAACCTATTACAATAAAACGGCAATTTCATATTTTAACCCCTAATATACGAGTATCTTCTGTATGTAGGTAATTTGGGCAATCTCACTTGATGGGTTTCTTCTAGCTTCGAGATGAAGTTTATCTCTATGTCTTTGTCATCTAATTAGTCCAGGTCTTGTATTCTAAATCTATGGTCCAGGTGTCATCCAGGGCTTACCTAAGAATCAATTTTGATCGACTTATTTTAACTTCTTTAGCGTTATTACTTATTCAATAAGATTTATCCAATAACTGTTAATTTCGGAAAATCCTTAGATTAGAACAAAAATAGGAAGAAAGTGTACATTTATACTTCTCGAATTAATTTTCTGGATCACACAACAGTGTGTGCTATCTAGCAGCGTTGATTTATGGGCTTCTGCGTACCGACCAATCAACGAGGCGCTGCGCTGGTGCGACTACAAAACGTCTCTCTTGCGCGCCTTTTCAGCATTTTTATCTCACTCACTTAAAACCGTATGAATATTTGTGTTACAGAAAATATTATGTTGCTTGGTGTACTATGGCGTGAAAAGTTGTGTTACAGTATGGCAATTTTGGTGCTTTTTCGCACTCTAACACTCACAATTACCAGAGGTCTAGCTAGACCCGTCGCTGACCTGATGGGGACTGAAACAAATTATGATACTTAGGCTCACTTTGTAAGACCCTGCAATACTTATAGAATTATAATTGTTTGTGTATATGAGTGTGTTTCTCTCTCTCTGTGTGTGTATACTATAACAAAAGTGGGAAAATTTCAATACCCAAATTGGTCTAGTAGTTCTAGAGTTATAAGCTTAACAATACAAATGTCGTTTTTATTTTGTTTAATCTTATGTTTGTTCTTCAAATACCGGTTTCAGGAATTGCAGCCGGCCGTACCTTTCGATGGTGTCTTCAACGCAACAGAAGAGGGACCCATTTGCGCGCAGGTGGACGTTTTTTACCAGCCCTTAGGCCTCGCAGCACCCAGGGCCAGTGGTGAAGACTGCATCCGCATCAACGTTCATGTACCGCATCGCTTCCTTCCAAACCTCAAAGCTCCCGCCAAAGAATCGCGCCTCCTGTCAGTGTTAGTCTGGATCCACGGAGGATCGTTCTCGTACGGCTCTGGTGACGCCGATTTGCATGGACCTGAATATCTGATGACCAAAGAGATGGTCTTAGTCACATTCAATTATAGGTGTGTAATGTACCTTTATTTTTTTCACAAAAGGCATAAATTGGCTGTTAAACCAATAAATTTTGTTATGATTCCCCAGTCTAATAGGCAACTGTCTAGTGTTATTGAGACTAAACTTACCGAAAAACCGGGTGGATAAAAATGATCTGTTGAGATGATGAACCTAATAGTAGCGGACGACGTGACAAGCAAGAATCCTGGAGCCGTGTCTTCAATTTTAGGGTTTCGTAGTCAAGACAAGAAACCCTTATAATTTAGCTGTGTGCGTCTGACTCTTTTTGGACGCCGACCGGACCAGATATAGATGGGCACTATATCTGGGCCGGTCGGTGGCGGCTTCTCCACCATTGGCCAAACTTCGATTGCCATCTGCCAGCCAAAGGTGGCTAGCGCTTTTTTGGACTGTCTGTGTCTGTGTCTGAGAATATACTGTTTATGCTGATAACGATGACTATTTTTGGTAACTGCAATATTATTGATTTCATTTATTATTAAGTCAAATTGTCACTACTTTAGGCTTCACGCCTTCGGGTTCCTTAGCCTGGATAATAAATATATACCTGGGAATAACGGCCTGAGGGATGCCATCACCGCCCTCAAATGGGTGCAAAGGAACATCAAAAACTTCGGAGGAAACCCCGACCAAGTGACTGTGGGTGGGCAGAGCTCTGGCGGGGTAATGGCACACATGCTCTCCATCTCACCTTCTACAAAAGGACTCTTGAAGCAGTAAGTTTTGCGAGCAAATTGTAAGACGACTAACCTAAATTTTACAGAAGTAAGAAGTGTGAGTACTGAAACACGTCTTTAGTCGATAACATGGTACGTGGGTAGCACTGAAAATGTTTAGAACTGGCCAGTTAGAAACATTGCTAATGAAAACTATTTTTGAATTTCAATTTTAGAACTCTTTGGTAATCTTATGTAGTATATTGCATTCATTTGTCATTTGTTTTTGTGAATTGGCGGCAAATCTAAAACTCTTGTTACACGTGAAAATAAACCTAACGTGAGATTCGGTCAATGATTTATTATGACTTTCGTTGTGGGCTTACTCAACAACAAAGCTATGATAGGTCGCGATTAGCATAGTTCAAAAAATATTACACTTAGGCGTCAGGAAGCTTTGTACCAGATGGATTCCCCATACTTTAACCGACGACCAGAAACACCTTCGCATAGACTGGTGTCGTCAAATGCTAGAAAAGTTCAACGGCGGTGACTCAAATGCTGTATTTAACATCGTCACAGGTGATGAAAGCTGGATATATTGCTACCAACCCGAAACCAAAAGACAATCAGCTGAGTGGTTGTTTCCTTTCGAGGATCGGCCAACTAAAGCAAAGAAAAGAAGAAGTCAAGGAAAAAAGATGATTGCCTCATTCTTTGGTCGGAAAGGTCATTTCGCGACAGTTGTGCTAGAAAATAGAAGGACAGTTACTGCAGACTGGTATTTCAATCGCTGTTTGCCTGTTGTCTTGGAAAAAATTCGACAGCAGCGCCCTCGAAGCAGGATCCTCCTTCGCCACGACAATGCTTCAGCGCAAAAGGACTGTTGAATAGTTGACTATGGCAGGTGTCGAGATAATGAGTCATCCGCCATACAGTCCTGACCTGGCGCCCTGCGACTCTCATTTATTCCCAAGAACTAAAGATAAAATTCGAGGTATTCGCTTTACGAGCGCTGAAGATGCGGTGAAAGCGTACGAAAATGCCATAGAAGAGATCCCTAAGGAAGAATGAGCCCACTGCTTTTCTCAGTGGTTCCATCGAATGCGACGATGTGTAGAGAGAAACGGAGATTACTTCTAAAAACAATAAAAATATTGGCAACTTTCTACATTAAGCCGTTTTTCAATTTCTAAACATTTTCAGTGTTACCTAGGTATGCTGTTGTTAGAAGCATGAATAAACTAAAATTCTAAGAAATCTTTGATCCTATAAAATTTACTGGTTTCTTTGTGAACGGTTTTATTTAGCCTATTTTTTTTAATTTTTTTTATTATAATTTTGTTTGAGTCAAGATCAACAGTTGCATTTTTACCCCCTTCCTATTTACAGATTGATCTGATATTTGGTACACAGCTACGATTATGCTATATATTTTCACAAATTAACATGCAGTTTCAGTTCAGTAAGTCCAAGATAACGCCATCTTGGTCCGGTTTATATACCGGACCTTAACCGACTTTTAAAAAAGGGGATGATTATGTCTGTCTGTGTGTTACGCTTACACGCCTAAACCACTGAACCGATTTTGAATAAATTTTTACGAAGGTCGATTAGACCTTGGGGAAGGTGATAGGCTACTTTTTAACCGACTTTAAAAAAGGGGAATGATATTATTTCGTCATATTTCCTGATTACTTGAAGACACCTGTGGCGACCTCTAACTCACACGCCACAAACAGAAGTTCGCCCAGTTCCGACAACAAACAACAGATGGCACTGTTACACTTCACCAAACAAATTGTCATATTATGTCCATACTATCCTGCATCGCAGGTTTATCTACTTAGAAGTGAGGAGTCAGAAAATAATTCTTTAAATGTCGTAAGATTTTTAGTTGTTTACGTCAGTGTACTAAAAATAGCATGCAATAAGTAAAAATTTCCAAAAATAACTACTTCACGCGGACGAAGTCTCGAGCAAAAGCTAGTATTTTTATATATGCGCGTACTATAGTAAATTAATTTACTGGTGATATCATCTTTATTTTCAGAGTAGTGGGATCAAGCGGGCAGGCCATCTCAAGCTTTTTCCCGGTTTCTCAAACCTACTCAAAACTTATAAATAGTATATTCTTTAATGCTGTTGGAATTAACCCTTTACAAAGTCCCGAAAAAGTCTACGAAGATCTCGTCGCTGCCCCTCTAGAAAAAATACTACAGGGAAACAAAGTCCTTTTAGATATATTTGGAATCTTATCGTTTGCTCCTATCATAGAAACACCGCAACCTAACTTCACGACTGTCATCCCAAAGAACATAGAAGATCTTTTGAATGAGGGTGCTGGAAAAGAGTACCCGATGATAATTGGGTTCTGTAGTAATGAAGCAATGTCTTTCAAAGAAAAGTTGGAACAGATTAACATAGAAACAAAATTAAGACTATTTCCACCTCTGATATTACCTCAGAATTTGGTATTTACAGCAAACCCTTTGACGTTGCCTGTTCTGACAGCTATGCAGCTGGAAGAATACTTCAATGGAACGCTAATAACTTTAGATAAGTATATCGTATCATTGACAGATTCAGGTTATAAGTATTCGGGTCAAAGACTGGCTCAAAAGAGATTATTAGCGGGGGCAGCGAACACTTACATCTATGAATTTGGATACCCAGGAGAAAACAGTCCTATAAAATTGAGCTTGAATAAAACGTTTACAGGAGCAGGTCACGTAGAAGATATCTCGTATTTCTTCAGGTTCAATGCCTTCCTAGGACCTCAGACAGATTCGAATGAGTTGGCACATACTAGTGCTGACAACAGAATGAAAGATTGGATGACCCTCTTGATATCGAACTTCGTAAAAACTGGGTGGGTTGTAATAATTTTTTATTGTATGTTGTTTTTATCTGATACATTTGAATGAGCAATTTATATTAGGTCGGAGTTAAAGTATTTTGTATGTATAAAATCAATAAAAAATATCTTTGGCTGCAGTACTGTTTCTGACTGGTTTTAATATTA
The DNA here is from genome assembly GCA_949315895.1 of Anania crocealis. Classification (NCBI taxonomy): domain Eukaryota; kingdom Metazoa; phylum Arthropoda; class Insecta; order Lepidoptera; family Crambidae; genus Anania; species Anania crocealis. Next base: position 11,025,440 of record OX438861.1, read on the forward strand.
ATAACTACAGAACAAGAAAAACCTTATAAAAAACACTTGCAGGCATTTTTTAAATTGTTTTTCTATTTGCTAAAATAAGTAAATAAACATTCATATGCTGAATTTGATACCAAACACAACCTTGACGAAACTGTCTGGCTTACAGCGCTCTAGAATAAATTAGTAGGCAGAAGCACTAAAATAAATTCATAAAATGTAAAGAGCAGTCAGTTAAAGGATGTCGATTTAAATCTCTCTAGCGCTAGTTTTTCTTTTGTGTTATATTAAAGTATTGTATCGAATACACTGTATAAAATTTACAAACATCATTCACTCCATTACAAATGCTTGAGTTCGACCAGCATAAATTTGTTTGTTCCAGGAATACGTATTCCCAACGGCTAATTGCGTCATTTGACCCAGCCAATATCATTCACGTTTCTAATGAAGCCAAATAAATTTGTGAATAAACAACCTGTTAAAATAACTTATTATATTAGAGTTAATTGATTCGGGGTTAATTCCTTGTTTTTATGAGATTTTGATATCTCGGCAATCATCATCGAATCAATTAACTCTAGTGATAATGAACATGGATGTTTTAAAAATCAGTATAATTTTCTAATTTTATTTTATATTTTTAGATCGCCTGTAGAACACGACAGTAACTGGCCCCCCAGCCAAGCTGACCTAAAGTTCCAAAGCCTGGAGAAACCATTCGTGTATAACTTCAGAGAACCAACGCCGTATATGAAAGATAAGATTCGATACTTTACGAAACTGTATAAGCAAGCCCTTGTTAATTAAAGAAACCTTTTTAACACTTTTGAATCTTATTGGAATTTTCTATAACCAAATCTTAACTTTTTTAAGATGTAAAATTTCATAATAATCTACTTAGGCCATGGGCACATGTCTGCGGTGCGGCACCGGCCGCCGTGCGATGGCACGACGCCGCCTCCGGTACGCGGCGCGGCGCCTAGCCACGCCGCGGCACACTGAGTGCGGCGCATCACGACCGGTGGCAAACATCATTCCGAAATAACAGTTTTTGCCTTGATATGGACCGCGAAAGACGCATTCTGCTCTTGTTGCTGTTGAGACGACGAATGAAGTAAAAACAAAATCAAAGAAAATATTGGGTGAATCCATACCTTTGATTAATGAATAATGATTGAGGTCATTTTAAGAGGAAATATGAAGCGCTGAAATTATGCAACGGCAAAACGCAAACTAGCGAACGATGCGCCGGCACGGGACGTCGTGCACGGCGCGGGTGCCGTACCTTCTGCCGATGGCGGCGCCGTGCCGTCGCACTGCGACCGGTGCCGCACCGCAGACATGTGTCCAAGGCCTTAGAAACAAAATGGTGTGTAAAAAATATTGAAAAAAATGGTCATCACAATTTTTATTGGGCCAGCAAAGTAGCACATCAAAGAAAGAAAAGGTTAAAAGTAAACACCAATAGGTACACAAAATAATTTACAACAGTGAGAAAAATAAATTAACTAATGTAAAATTCAGGATTGTAAACTCTAAATTAAATTATACCTACCTCATTTTAAGAGTCGAATGTTTACTAAAATTATGGTTTTCTGTAATGACGCTCACTAGGTACCTAGCAGCACTGAAATGTCATCATACTTTTGGTCTGTTTTGTTTTATATTCTCTGAAAATCGTAATGCCACAATGTTTTGCAATTTCTATGTGCTCAGAAAAAACGACAGGTTATAAATATCGTAAAGATAAAAAACATTTAAAACAATGGTTTAAACTCGTTAGTAGAGATCGTTTGGTTTTACGCTTACAAATAATAGTATTTTATGAGAATATCACTTCAGTACAGATAATTACGACGTGCCTAGACTAACTAGATAGACTCAATGTTACAGGAACGTACTTAAGTTATTACATTATCATATGATTAATTTAACACTTCAGAGGAAACACTAAGGGCGAGAGAATCGAAAAATAGGTAGGTATTTGTAAAATCTATTGCTGTCGCGCAGTGCCTGAACTGCCCGAACGCCTCCCCGCAAAGCGTGATAGAGACAATTGCATCTTGGACCGAAAATACCTACTAAAAGCACACAAAATCAACGTTTCGTAGTCCCCCGATTCTTTTTCCATAACTAGACCAATTTAAATACTTTTTTCATTAAAAATTAATAAGTTAGGAATTATGCCGTTTGGAATTAGGCTTTAACCGTGTTCGTTTTTTTTCTTTTTTTCTGTATGTTTGAACACTAAAGAAAATCTGGCGAATTTTTTAGATTTTTGAAGGCTCATAAATCTCTTTTATTAATTAATTTATGAAAAAAAGGAAAACATAGAAACATGTCAATAGTGGCCATAGATTTTTGTAATAAAAATTATTGTTCTACTGGCATTATCCAGGGAGGAAACAGGTATTTCCTCTTAAGGACTCGCTAATGGGTCCAGTGGACCCCGCCGTAACGTCAAGTATTTTGTTGAATTACTTAAAAATTACGAAGTTTTCGACGTTGCCGTTCTTATTACCTTTTGACCAACATTTTTGTTAAATTTTTTATAGCTTTGTTTGATGAAGAAAATCGTAGAACTCTGTTGGAAATTGATTTTATCCCAAAAATTATAGTCCTTAATTTGTTGATGTTGAAAGTTGATTTTGCTTGTTCCTATGATGATTGATTCCTAACTTATTATTTTTTTAGTAGATACATACTAGTAAGTTTATTTTAAAATATATTGTTACAGAATTTATAACTATTAGTCTACGTTTAGTCATAAAACTATGCCAAAATTCCTTATATTTTAGTACTGACTATTTCATTAAGTTAAAACAATAAATATTCGTATTTAATTGAACATTTGTTTACTTTTTGAACATTATTAATGATATTAAAAGATGCCAACCACTTTCATTCAGCAGTTTTGAAATAAACACGTGATATTTTCGGGGTCCGCTGGACCCGGTATCGAGCGTTTGTGCTGCAATTTGAATCGCGGGTCCTTAAGTGTTAAGTACCTTTCTCACTGTGTGATTTAACAAAAGCTAAGGTCACGTGCATGTAAATAGTAGGTACTTTCATAATTAGTATACTATGTATTTAATTGTACTGACATAAATAACCAAAGAAAAAACACATTACAGGAGTCATGCACTGAACAAGAAATTGCACATCTTGTTTTTATTATTAACTTATTTTTATTACGTTTATTTTCATAAAATTACTTTATTTGGTAGGTTTCCAAATAAACACTGAAAACCGATTAGTAAAACTATTCAGTATCACAGAGAAAATAATACTACCTATATTAAGACAACGCGCAAGACCTCTTAAATTGCCAAACTGGCGCCCAGTGGCGTAAATTTTCGTGAACACCCTCATTGAAATGTGTCCAACTTTGAGCTTACTTATCGGGCGACAATCTGTGTATCTCACCGGTGGACTGATGACCAGCTGCTTGATACGTGTGAAATAGGACCGATTTTTATTGATTTCTTTAGGGGGACATATGCACAGCTGTGACAGATGAGATGATGATGATGCTGGTGATGATTCAACCCCGCAGGGCGCAGCCTTAATGTGGTCTAGCCTACTTTGGTGTTGCAGTCCAATTATCGTGATTAATTTAAGATATAAACCAATGTATTCAATATTACCAATTTGCCACGAAGATATCTTGCGACGATTTCAACTTTGCTGCGCTGGCGAAATTCACGATTATTATATTTACAGTGTAATAAATTCGCATTTATATGTATAATTATGTACAGTAAGCTAGTAGAAACACTTACAAGACTTTGTAGGATTTCATACTTTAAATAGTTTCTCTTGAAGAAGTTGCAGTTGTTTTATTTATAGGACAAATTATTAGTATAACATGCCAGCTAGGCTAATTGCAGACAAGCAAGCAGCATGTACGCATGCAGGCAAGCAAGCAGTCTAGCAGCATTAACGAGGATTCTATTTTTCATCACAAAAACCATTAAAAAAATCCTGGATGATGCTGTCCGACTCGATGAGCATTATTTTGGGTTCGTGGTAAGTGTTCTTCATCTAATATGAATGTAGGTACTCCAAACTTTAGGTGAAATTTGGTTGGCGAATCTAAACCACGTCGCTATATCGTCTGTTATAAGTCGTTACAGTCGACACTTATATTAATAAAGAGTAAAAGTTTGTACTTAGGTAATCTTGAGTAGACCCCTATTACTCGTAGTCGCCAAAGTACTTGCGTAGTTCAAAATTATTATTGGTGAAAAACAAATGAACACTGGTTGGTTATAAAGTAACATACTGATATAATGACAGGAAAAGAAAAGTACTAAACTCTTGTCTTGTCTTCGTTAAGAGTGAACTTCATTCGTATTCCTATCGTAAAACGTTTCGTTGGTCCAGTAAAACAAGCTAAAATGTTAGGTGTGTTTTTGAAGTAATGAGCTCGTGGGTTCTTCTTCAGCGCTCTGAGAACTGTACTAAGGAGCTGTGGAGGGCGCCACTTGCTTTAACTCAGAAGCAAGAAAGAGTTAGTAAAAGATAGAATAGAAAACAAGATTTTTCAATTTGTATCCCCTTGATAATTTTGTATTTATGATATAAAATATAGTACATTGATGCACATACATCATACATGAGCTTGGCAGATAAATTAAATAATCAGTTCTCCCGTGATCATGGCGCTTGCGACAGTGCCGAAATATCGGAAACTCATAATAAATAAGGTAAATGGTATAAATCCCGAATCGAATAACTCTAGTAAGTATAAATAGTTTCAAAAACTGTAACACGACTACGAAAATGCAATGATTTCCTTTCATTTGATACCCTACTCGTTATGACGGCAATTTTCTTTTTTCAAAGTACCCCAATACATTGTCGTAGCATTCACAATGCAGCTTTTATTGTAATAAAAGGTAGCCTATGTTACCCAGACTGTAATAAGGAATCGATTGATACCCAATTGACCAAAATCGGCATCAGTTTAGCCGCAAATGTGTAACCCACATAAATAACATACTTAAATTAAATACATATTAATTAAACGTTCACAAAAACAGAAGGTGTGTCAACTTTCTGTGAATTTTTTTTAACAATTTCTGATGTAGTCTCAGTTTGCATCCAACTTCGGGTTCACTTATTATACGCTAAAACATGGAACACTCACACGGCACATTACAATGAAAGGATTTTTTTAAATTACTCTAGAAATATTATATTTTATGTTAAGATTTTTGTGTCATAAATTGATTCGGGATCGTGCTCGTGTAATAGAGTAACAAAATCAAGAATTTATGTAGTCAAAGTTTGAGATTTTAGGAACACTCCTTGTGCACAAAGTGAGGATTGAGTGTTCTAAAGATATCTTTATAAAATCTATATAAACCGTTAAAAACGATTGCATAGTTGTGAATATGCGTCACAAATTAGGCCTAATCATATAACAAAAAATTAGATTCATAGGTCTAGTACTTTTTGAGAAACGAGATACAGCATTTTTCTCAGGTCGGCGGTGTGAGTGTTCCAGTTAATTGACCGTAACTTTTTATCTTTACTTGTCACAAATTTTTGATCTTCACCATTGAATTTGTTCAATTTTTTCCCAAAACATTCGTGAATTTCGTAATATTTGGATAGACTTTTGAAAAAGATCACTCAAACCTACATAAAAAAACACCTCTACAGTTATAAAAAAATGACTTCCTTCAAAAATATTCTATGTAGGAATTCTAGACATTTAACCTGTAAGTAAACCTTTGTTTTAGTTTTATTTCTTACTTTTTCCTTAGCTGCTCGGTTTTTGTGTTATATTTTATTTGTAATTGTAACTGTTTTTTTTTCCTACAGTAAATAAAATAAAACAAAAATTGAAAAAAAGCTTTAAATAGGTAACGAAAACTCTCTTGAAATACGTTATCTTGTAAATTATTACGAACTAAGATTATTTTACAATAGCTGACATTCAAATAAGAATTACACATTAGCATTAACTCCCCTTGCATTATAAAAATATCTTTGTGGATGTTTTTACAATTGAAGAAAAAGAAACATAAGTTGTAAATTCATTCAAGTCAGTTGATTCAGTCAAGTTGAAAATAAAAATATTATTATTTTTTGTGCCGTAAGTTAACTCATTTTCAAAATGACTACTATGGTTTCTCTCTGACACAAATCCTCATCCTTTTCCTTAATTCTGATTTGACAACTTGTAGCTTGTAACTTGTAATTTTATTTGTTCAGCTGCTATATTATATTTTTTTTAACTCTTCCAATTTTACTACGGGCTGGTAATTTTAGTACTTATACTTAAGTTTTTATATGCCCATGCGTAATAATCCTTTGGGGTCAAATCTGGGCTTCTTGCTGGTCCGAAATAAGTCCTCTGCTGATTAAATTTTTAGGGAAGTTTTCATCTGAGCAATTTTTAATTTGGCGCCTGTAATGTGCAGGCCATCCGTCGTATTGGAATGTCATTTCCCGCAAAGTCGCCGATAAAGTATTTCTTAAAATATCTTGAAACACAGCCTATGCTGTTTGGCGTCGATCTCCGGCTGGATGGTGTTCGCAAGCCGGGCGGCCCCTTGCGGTGAAATCACACCTTATTTCTTTGTATTAAGTGTCAATATTTGTCAAATGTGTATACATATTTTTACAGCTAACTGCTGCAGCTGTACCTGGGTGACCAAGACTCACTCGTTTTTGTTTTTTTATCTGTAGGTAGATTTAAAATACAATACAATATGGTAATCCAAATCGTTGCTATTCGTGACATGCGCAAAAAAATGTACTACCTAAAATATTTTATTGTTTAAATAAGTAAGACTGTTGCCCGCGTCTACGTGCGCGTGGAATAGTGTATTTGAATATCTGGGGGCACATCAGTGCTCCCGCCAAGTCAAGCAAGAAAGACACGGCCGTACCATCCTTTTCTCGAAGCAGTTCTGGTCAATTTCGAGCTCGAACCTCTGTAACTTCGTTGTGGATAACACTAGTAAGCCTAAATTGTCAGTAACCAAGCAGGCATGGTAGAAACACGATATAGGTACTTATATAAAATTTCATACGTACATTAACTGCTTAATCGAACCCAGGACCAAAATTCCTCAAAGTATTAGGTAATGCCCAGTAGTTCGTGATTTATGGATCGATATCCATCGTTCGCCTATTACGGAGCGCCTATGCGTACCGTAAGCGCCAGCGTGCGACAGCACGGGCCCGAGCCCGACGAGTTACCGCGTTCACGTAGTTGGTTCAATGTCCGTAGTTTCACGTGAAATAGAACATTTCGAAAAGATGTAGGTTTGTGATTTTTTCTATCGAGCCAAGTTAATCAAATCGTGTAACCGATAGCGACTGTGACTAGACTAGATTCTCAACTAATACATATATTATTTTCAGACTTTAAAACGCTGTTTTCTAGTTCTCAGATGGGTTTTGATAACTCAAAAATGCTGCCTTTTAGAACAACGTCGCCTTAAGTAGACTAAATTGCCCGAAATTGCCTTGAAAGAAATCATCATAGCTGCGGCCGGCAGATATGGCTTGCCCGCGCAGCGGCTTCAAACCTCCGAAAAAAACTCATAGAGATAGGGAGAACTAAAGCTCTCGCAATTCAGTTCTAGTTCTACTAATGTAAAAAGTTTTGAGATCCATGTAATACCAAGTCAGTTATTTTATTCAGTCCCTTCTTCTTAAGGGATTTCTCTTCTTTCTGTCTTAAGTTATTATTATGGGTTGGAGTGTACGAAAGGGTGCGCAGGACATAACCTAACCTAAACCTAACCTAACCTAACCTTTTTCCAGCGCAATCGTTTCTGTCGCTAAATGTATCATAGTCAGTTTTTTGACAAAAGATTTGCATTTTTTTCACATATGTCAAATGAAACGCGATATCTTTTTCGATAATAGTGTAAGCACCATACATAAATGGTGCTTACACTATTATCGAAAAAGAAACATTTAATGATATCTAATTGCTTACAAAGTCCAGTAGGTTAGAAAAAGTGTAGGTTAGGTTAGGTTAGAACAGTGACCATATAAAGGCGTGAAGGCGAGAGAGCGGAGCGAGCGCAGCGAGCGTAGCAAACGTGCCGCGGCAGCGACCGCCGAGCGCCTCAAAAATACAAAAAAAAAACGATTAATGATTCCTAACCTCAAAATTCTATTAAAATACTTTTTTTATCGCGCGCCTCCCTGACTTTACTGGGGGGCTTTCCCCCCTGCCCCCCTTACCCTCCCCCGCCCCTTAAATCTATGGTCCAACTCCTAAACTTTTAGTGACAGAAACGATTGCGCTGGAAATAGGTTAGGTTTAGGTTAGGTTTAGCGCAGCCTTTGCGACACTCTGACCTTATTATGTAATTAGCAATGATCGGATCAGTAGTGCAATTTTGCGGTTTTTCTTGACGAAATTTTAACATGGACATGCTTTAAAAAGTGCGGGATTAAAGTTTGGACAAAAGCTGGTCACACTAAAGATTAATATCGTTTAAAATGTTTTTGAACATTGTTATGCTATTTTAACGCGGCTGAATTGGCCGCCATATTTTTATAATTTTAAACTCAAATATAATTAGTATATTATAAACTTGAAAAATGATGTCTTAGGCGGGATGGAACCCACATCTCCTCGCATATGAGGCGCATGCGAGGAGATCCGATGTTATAATTGCAATTAAGTTGCTAAAATATCATATTATTATAAAGTGATTCAAATAAAATTCTTAGAAAATTTATTATTTTTGCATAATAAAAGCAACTACTAAAACACAAATGTTTTGTTATCAAAGAAATATTTCCGAAATCCCACAATCCCGCGGGCGTATCCGTACTAATATAATGTTTGAGGTCGTTCACCCTAAATTGCACTACCTAATCCGATCACTGGTAATTAGCTTACAAGAACATCTTATTCCTCTCACGGGAAATGTAATTTTTTTTCATGATAAAAATAGCCTATTTCCTATTTTCTATATCTATCTGCGTGTCAAATTTCATTTAGATCTGTTCAGGCCTTCTAGCGTGTTCCAGTAACAAACATCCATCCCAACTTTCGTATGTATATATTAGAAAAAAACAGTATTATCTTTAAGAACTAATATTCTTCACTTCAAGAAAGTTAAAAATATGTACATTTGTTACGTCTTATTACAATGTCGCCTTCCAAATAATAGCTTTGAAATTACATTTCTGGTAAATCAGTGCTTAATTTAAACTCAACAGTGATGCCGGCAAGAGACGTGTTGGTTGTTGTTTTAGTTTATACCGGTGAATATATTTTTCATTATTTTAATTTTGATTTATACTAACTATGCGTAAGGCACAAAGAGGACCAAAGACAAAAAACACTTATTATGGGAAATTTATCTATATTAAAGAAGTTGGGAAACAGATTACGATCGCGACACTGGTTAGTTAAGGCCACTGAATCACCTTAGCTAAACCGCATAAGAAGCTCAATTTGGAGACCACGGGGACTCTCGAAGCCCAACAGTGATACAATACGACAGTATGGATACAATACAACAGTATGTAAAGGGTTTTTAATAGTTTATCACTAGGAATGTCTAACGCCCCTAAAGACTGCAGTCAGTTAACGAATGCGCATTGCCAGATTTTTGATATAAGGACTAGAGAAGTTAGAGAAGTTAGGGACGAGTCTAATGTTATGCCACGATTTTTATATGTAGTAACATTTTCTAGTTTTACACAATCACAATTGCTAGATATTTAAGTATCACATTTTAATTGTTAAGCTGGTTTTGTACTAATGGAAAGTGTTATAAATTTAGTTTTGACATTCTTTAAAGTAAATAATAAGTTAAGAGTTTGGTACCGCGGGGCCGGGTCGGGCAACAAAAAGTTTCTTGAAAACAAAAACATTGCTCGGGTTTTTGATCACCAACCCGCATTTGGCAAACGTGGTGATTATGCCTGTAAATGGCCTGTAACCATGCTTTGCTTAAGTAACTTGAATTCAAAGATAGACCAGTGGGATGATTAACGGCCGTTACTTTTTTACTTTTAATAAGTTACTGATTAATTTATATTGTAAGTATGTATATTATTAAAACCCATCTGTGCATCTGTAATAATCATAAAATGATAAATAATGTAGGTTCTGAGTTCTGACACACTTCCTTGTGGGACGCCATATTGTATTACATAATATGGATCGCTTATAACTATTTATTTTTACAAAGCCTTGTCTACTGCTCAAGTATATTTCAAAAAGGTTACAAGTAAGTGGTTTTCCTTTCACACCCATTGATTCAAGTTTCCGAAGAAGAAAGGGTGTAGATACAGTGTCTTAAGCTTTAGCAAGGTCAAGAAAAACCCCGTTACACTTCTTTCCATCATTTAGTTCCTTGTCTAGAAAATCCACTAACTCCAACACAGCATCAAACAATAATTTATTTACAATAATCAAGCACCGACTTATAGTTGGTGGCTTATTTCACGCTTTCAAAAAGTTTTATACTTACACGATAGATATCATCAATCTACTTTAAAACTATCGCGTTACATAATTATTTAAGGTGTAACGGGATTTATCGCGAGCATACTTATTTTATTTGCCTGACTCGGTTGAAACGTCTGGCAAATATAATAAGGTATGTTCGTCTAAATATCATCAATCTGCCCACATCAGTCCATACTGGGTATAGACCTCATCAGAAACAGGATTTGCCAACTGTTGAAGATAACAAATTCTAAGTCTAATAAATGATAAGCATTAAATTAATGACAGTGCTTTTTTTAAATACATTTTATAAATTCAGGTATACGAAGGAAAGCTGAAAAATAATCCATTGTACTTAGATGGACGTTGTATTTTTACTAGCTTTTCGACCACACACTATTTGGTCAGGAATAGCACATACCTATTTAATATATCGGAAAATTTACGGTTCCCGTGGGATCACTTTGTTTGTTTTTCTTTTTTAAAGGTACCGTTTTGATTTTCTTTTTTAAAGGTACCGTCTTTCGTGGAATCAGTTGACAACCAAATTTTTATATATTATTTATTATCTATTTCCTTTTCAATATTTATACCCGTACTACGTCTCTTGAACACTAATTGTGTTCTTTAATTTATTCTTTTGTTTTACACATATTGCAAAAAAAGCATAAAAATTTTCGCGTATTTAGTATAATAAACAAGGTCGGGAAAAAAACATACAATTGCAAAATTGACATTATTTTCAAATGTTTTACCGCATACAGTTTTGATTCGCAGGTATGTGTAATTTTTTTCAATTACTTGTTGCTATCTTGTTGCGGCATGATACCGTCGTTGCTAGATGTTTTGTAACTGTTTATAAATTTATTAAATTACTGATAGCAATTCTAAACACGATCCAAGGATCGTACTATACGTTTTTACTGCCTTAAGGACTTGAACCCACCCACAATTACCTTAGCTGCTCCATCAACTCATTAAGCTACCAAAACATTGTTTGAGTCGACGAATTTATAAAAAGCTTTACATTCAAGTCTCAAATTAAGGGATCGAAATTTATATACAAGGATTATATTTTTTTATATCTTTTTATAAAAACAAATGCGACAAGTACTATATTCGTGGACCTAAAACTACTTATAAAATTCTGAGGTCTCAATTCGACTCGTAGGTATATACTTTGTATGACCACGTATATATTTTTTTCATTAGAGTCCAGTTTAAAGCTGATCATTAAAATTTAATCCCTCAACCCCCAGGAGGCACGCGCGTGCCGCGATAACAATTGATTTCAATTGTGTCTGGAATAACTCACGATCGAGGGATTAAAAGTAAATCCACCCCACACAAGAAGAATAAAAGGAAACTTACATCTATACTATCATTATAAAGTTGTAGAGTATGCTTGTTTGTTTGTTTGAACGCGATAATCTCAGGAAGTACGGGTTCGAATTGAAAACATATTTTTGTGTTGGAAGAATCATGAAGATTTCAATTGTTTGAATTTTTTTTTTTCAATTTTCAATTCAAAAAAAATTCAATTCAAACCAATCAGAAAAAATCAAGAAATTATAAATAAATCAAATCATCACGAAGCATCAGTAAAAAATGTTGCAAAAATAATCGCGATTATAATAACAGAAACTGACGCGGACGAAGTCGCGGGCAACAGCTAGTTATAAAAATAAAAACAATTGAAAAAAAAGGCTGTTGGAAAGAAAAATATTGAAAATTGGTGGGAAAGTGTTTTTTTTTTTAAATTAACACCAGCTAGATTCAAGCAAAAGTTTATCTTTAGTTTTAAGTTAGTTTTATACATGTTACAGCGTATAATCATCCCACTGTAGGGAAAAAAACCTCCATTAATGAATTCAAGTTACCACAGCAATGATGGGGTTTTTACATACAAATTTATTTCTTCTTCTTCTTATTCTTTATTAATGGCAACGAACTTGTGTTAGATACTCTGTTCCGCCAAAATCACGTGTGCAGCTTTTACAGGAAAAAACTAATAAAATAATAATAATAATAAAAAATCTAAAACTTTAAAACTTATAACTAAACAAACTTATCCATGTTGTCCATGTCTACTTACAGATTAATTTTATTTACGTTAATAAATTTAGAAAGGGATTTTATAAGATTAGAATTAATAGAGTTATGAATGCATTTAATGTTACTTGGGCGAGGAAAGTTATTCGGAAGTAAATCAAGTCAAGAAGAGTCAATTTTAGGACAGCTCAAAAGTAAACTTAAACTCAAACTAAATCGTTTATTTGCTAAGAACACAGTTATTAAAGGTAACAAATAAAAGTAAGTAGGTACATTGTTCAGTCTGCTCGCAGACGTGCAAAAATTCAATTATGCAGTTAAAAACTGATGGGATACATAATAATATACATAGATGTCAATTGAATTGTTTTGATTTCGTTAGATTAACTAGTAATAATTACATAGATTAAATTAAATTAAATAGTAGTTTAATGTCGCCAATTGAAATATTAATTGTAAGTATAGAAGCATTTTTCTAAAAGCCAAGTGAAGCCAAGTAGTCAATCTTCTCTTAAATAAAGGTCCCTGAAGTGTTTTAGCTCTTCCGGTAACAAGTTATGGACACTGTCTAAAATAAACTGTTTTTTTTTTTTTACAAAACAATACTCTTCTTATACGCATGTCTTTTATATTAGGGGTTAAAATATGAAATTGCCGTTTTATTGTAATAGGTTCTTTGAATTGACATAGAATCTTCATGGTTTAAGGTTTTCGAAAGAAAATTTTTTCACATGGTTTCTATGATGTTCTTCTTTTAAAAAATGTGAAACATTTGAATATCGACTTTCAATTGTTTTTGTTATTTAACTTAGACAAGAAAGATGGATACTGCGAAAATTCGAGTGATTTTTGAATACGAGTTCCGACGCGGAAGTAACGCGGCAGAAACAGCCCGCAATATCAATGTTGCGTTTGGAGAGGGATCTGCTAATGAACGCACCGTGCGATTTTGGTTTAAACGCTTTCGTGATGGAAACTTCGACTTGAAGAACGAGCCACGAGGGAAGGCCGCCCACACAGGTGTTTAACGATGAATTAAGAGAGATGGTGGGCCGATCCTAGTCAAACTACCCAGAATTAGCGGCATGGTTTAACGTAACCTTATACACAATATTGATTCATTTGCGTCAAATCAATAAAATAAAAAAATACGAAAAATGGGTGCCTCATGATTTGACTGATGTGCAGAAAGAAACGTGTGTTGAAACTTGTGTTGCCTTGTTGAATCGGTACAGAAATGAAGGAATATTAAATCGAATAGTGACATGTGATGAAAAGTGGATTCTTTATGTAACCGTAAAAGAAAAATGCAATGGCTGACCCCAGGTCAAACGCCACAACAGTGTCCTAAAGCAAAACTTACCAATAAAAAGGTAATGATAACTGTTTGGTGGTCTCAGCATGGTGTTATTCACTATAGTTTTCTCCGATCCGGTCAATCAATAACGGCAGATGTCTATTGTGCCAAACTCTGAACAATGTTGGCAAAACTAACAGTAAAACAGCCCCGACTCATGAATCGATCTTCACCATTATTGCTCCATGACAACGCGAGACCTCATACAGCACGAGAAACCGTTTTGACCCTTCAGGTACTGCAATTAGAAACCATTCGACATCCTCCGTATTCGCCAGACCTTGCTCCAACGGACTACCATTTTTTTCGTGATTTGGACAATTATCTACGTGACAAGAAGTTTTCTTCCCAGGAGGCAGTACAAAATGCTTTCACACAGTTTGTGCAGTCTAGATCCTCAGAGTTTTATCACAAAGGCATAAATGACCTTCCTATTAGATGGCAGCAATGTATAGATAATAATGGTAACTATTTTGATTAAATAAATTTGTTAAAAATTAAAAAATACACAATTTTGATTTTCAGAACAAATTGGCAATTTCATACTTTAACCCCTATTATTATGTCCTTGCGACAGGCAGGTTGATGTATTAGGTTTACGTATTGCTGCCTTAATTGCCTACTAGTGATTTCTCTTAGAGTTTTGTAATAGCTCGGAAAGGACCTTAAAGCTTCCCTGATGTAGATGCAAGACAGTGGAAGCAAATTAAGCTGTTTAAAGAGGGGTTTGCAGATTTCCAGATACCAGACGTTACATAAAGCGCGAATGAATCTCTTTTGTATTTTGAAGGCTCTGTCTATATGTGTTCCGTTAGTGCTATTTTTGGAATCACCCAGATCTTTTGACACAAATAGACGACTTAATCAAAATTAGCTTAGAATCGATACTTAATATACAGCTGAATGAGCAATCTTGGACCCAACCATCCCTGCCCAGCCGTTATGGTGGTTTAGGGATTCGCAAAATTTCCAGTGTCGCTTTACCAGCCTTACTATCTTCTGTCCATAGTTCAGCAAATCTCATAAGTAAAATTTTTAGGGCATCCCCTTCAAACTTCGAGATTGCTGGCTTGAAAGAAGCTAGAAACGCTTTCTTAATTGCAAGCCCAGGTCCAAATTTTCCATTTTCTCCAAATTTACAGAGAAGCTGGGACGACTTACACAGCAAATTGACATATGACAATCTTTTGAGCTGTAGTACGGGTTCGGCACGTGCTAGGCTATTGGCCGTGGGTACGCATGAGGCCGGCTACTGGCTTCACGCGTACCCATCGTCAAATACAGGAACATTTCTTGAGCCTGACACGCTCCGAATCGCAACCTGCCTACAGCTTGGGGTTTCGGTCTGCGCTCCTCATAAATGTCCCTGTGGCAGTGATGTCGACAAGCTAGGACATCACGGACTGTCATGCCAAAAAAGTGCTGGCCGCTTCTCGCGACATGCCGCACTTAACGATATCATGCGCCGGTCCTTTGCCACTGTCAACGTGCCATGTCTACTTGAGCCGACTGGTATTGCAAGAGACGATGGCAAAAGACCGGACGGTATGAGTTTGATTCCATGAAAGATGGGCCGGGTGCTGGTATGGGATGCAACCTGTTCAGACACGCTGGCCCCTTCCCATCTACATGGAACCAACAACAGAGCAGGTGCGGCTTGTAAAGCAGCTGAAAAGGTCAAAGCATGCAAATACAGGGGTCTAGGCTCCGAATATGATTTTGTCCCATTCGGTGTCCAGACACTTGGTCCGTTATTATATTTTTTAAGGTTTTTAGTTTAAGGTTCCTTCCTTGTTCTTGAGTGTATATGTATCTTTATATATATAATTCTTCTGTGAGTGTGTATGTCACTGAACTTCTCTCAAACGACTGGACCGATTTTGATGAAATTTTTTGTGTGTGTTCAAAGGGATTTGGGAATGGTTTAGATTCACAATTTTTGGGGGTAGGGTAGGGGTAGGGTAGGGGTAGGGGTAGGGTAGGGGTAGGGTAGGGGTAGGGTAGAGGTAGAGTAGGGGTAGGGTAGGGGTAGGGTAAGGGTAGGGTAAGGGTAGGGTAAGGGTAGGGTAGGGGTAGGGTAGGGTAGGGGTAGGGTAGGGGTAGGGGTAGGGTAGGGGTAGGGTAGGGGTAGGGTAGGGGTAGGGTAGTAAAATATTAAAATTTTATAAAATATATACAACCCTAAATTTTTACCCTTTTACCACCAACCCCTATTTTTTGTTAGCCATTTTAGTAATTTAATCATTTTTATGGCAAAACAACGTTTGCCGGGTCAGCTAGTATATATATATTATTATTATTATTATTATTCCAGATTATAGTCATTATGACTTTTTATCTGTAATGTTACAAAAAACTTATACATATTATACATATTTGTTGTTTTCTGTGTAGAGTTAAAAACGTGACCTAAAATTCCGTCAGATTGGCAAGGTAATTATCAAAGATAAAAAACTTATGTGTAAAAATACGTAGCCCAAAGAAACTATATCACCGTCAATACCTTTTACGTTAATTTTATTTATATGGAACGGTATTTGTAAACTTTTGATACACTGATACTTTACAGCAGAAATTGATGCACCCGCGTGTTAATTAACCAATCATGTCTATATTTGTTAATAAACTTTGTTACCTTGCACAAGCTGTTCATGAGTAGTACACAAAGCTATTCTCGAAAAAAAAGATTCAGGGATTCTAAATGTGAATCCTCAGCTGAGGTTGTCAATCATTATTTTTTTATTGCGTGCTGGTTGTCCGCGATTTCGACCAAAGTTTCGACCTCTGTTATTACGAAAACGTGTACCGCGATAATTATTCTGTTGAGACCATACCTGATTTTGCTGACTGTATGGTGGCCGCTGATATCCTCGCGACCAATTCAAGCTACGAAGACCCCGTTGTCCTGAATTTTGACCCCTATGTGACCTTCTTTGAGCTGATCTGAAATTGGATCTCTTGTACATCCCATTATGCCTTCTGATGTGAATGAAGCATTGATCTCCTCGTCTTTGGCAGCTTGAATGGCTTCTGTTATGGATTCGTAATTACAAACAGTGATTATAGTGCTCAATCGACTCCCAACCAACACATCAGCAGTTTAAAGGATATGATATATGTCGACTTACAGCCTTAAGTTTAGTTAGGGTTTTATACTGGTTTTTGCAACGTGTTCTAGTTGTTTTATAGCATTTTTAAATCTTATTAAAGCCTTAAGCTGTAGTGAAGTATTTACATACATTTTACCAAACCATCATCCCTATAATAGTTTTAAAGAAATCAATGGTACAGATGAAAGCTGTACAAAATACAGCTACTACCATTTCTCTAGACTTATAGTTCTATATTGTATTATAAAAAGGTTTAAGATGTAAAACAGAATTCATAGAGTAGGTACTTCTTAAAACTCTAAGCTTAATAATAGATTTTTAAGACTTTATAAAGAATTATGGCTGTTTACACGAATATTTCAATACTCTAATTAATCTAGTTTTATAAAACCCTAGACCAAAACTTTGAATCAGCCTTTTCCTTTATAAGTTAGACAATGAAGAGCGTTCTTAATCCCTTAATCCTTATATAGAAAAGTTACCAAATCGGAATCTAATCAACGCCATTTGACGCCATTAATTAAGTACTCATGGATTACGAAATCCCATTTTTACATAAATTAGGTTCCTGATTTGCTCTAAATACTATTCAATTAGTTATTTTAAGTAACTTGTACTAATTTGAAACACAAATATTGGGTAAATAATCGCAAACATCCTGTAACCTACAGTTAAACAGCATCTGAAACAAGCTTAAAGAATCGGAAAAATGAGAGACAGCCAGTGTACCAAATAAACCTTTTTTCTTTCTTTCTTTCTTTCAAAATATTTCCTGATCTTCTGTTAGGCCCAATCTTTAGCAGATAAGTTCTAATCGATTTTAACTCTTGAAATGTTACATTTAATTCCTCAGCCATCAAAGTAAGTGCAATATGATAAAATTACTGACGCCTAGCGTAACATGATATTATTATAATGCTAGTTTAATATTTAATTATTTTATGTATATGAGAATAAACAGGTAAGTGCTAACTTACAATACACCTTTAAATACACGAGTAAATAAGTACATATATATATATATAAATGTTATTACATTACCACCACTCTTACGCACTGCAATGTAGAGCCGAAACACTTTTATTTACACTTTAGGCCTGAAACTGCGTTGAACGGTTGCGGACGCCACCGCGACGGGCGCGCGTCTCGTTGGCACGCGCGTGGACACGATTACGGGCTCCGTAAGCACGCGGCCGTCCCCGTCGCAGAGCCCGTCGCGGTCGCAGAGACCCGCCCGACGCAGTGACTCCAGATTAATTTTAACAGTGTGCATGTACAGTCTCGTCGATAGAACTTAATATATATTACCTAGTAAAACGACGAATAGCACAAAAAAAAACGACAGCCCGTAAGCCCTTTTATTGAATCTAGGTTGCTATGTAGGGAATTTGTTGTAATCAATTAATCAATTAACAGCCATTGTCCGTCCACTGCTGGACGTAGGCCTCCTTTACAACTGTCTATCCTGGACTTCCTTATCCAGCCGCTGCCAACAGTTCTCCTAAAATAAAAATCCGGATCTACAAAACGCCTTGAAAATTCGGATTATTCGGCTGTTTTGAATTTCGAACAATCCGGGATGCATTCCCTACTTGTGGATTTTTTAAGAAGGCACGATAATCAAACTAACAAACAATACGTTAATAATGCAATAGTGAAAATAAATGTAGCATGAAAATCGCGCAAATACACTTCTACTATCTAGTACACCGTTCAAGCTAGTCTCGACACGATGAACGTCTGAGTCTGATGATGAGTCTGGAACGACGACGCCAGAAGTCCTTGCCCTGCTTGCCCCGCCGCATTCGCTCCCTAATTTTTTCGGTAGCGAAAAGATTTCAGTTAAGGTACCATTTTTAGCTGTATCACAACCGTAATTATAAACCGTTTTGGTTCTACCTTTAAATCAAGGTTGTATCGATATATTTCGATTGCCGTGCTTCGACTAACCAGATTTGTTACGTAGTCCCCAGAACGGTACATCGTCGTGTATGCCGCAAAAATAGACTGTTCTTTATTAAGGCTTGCAGAACTTATGCTGGCAAAAGATCGCCTTTGCGCAGATTAGTTTGAAATGCTCTAAGAGATTAGTAGATATTTACAATAGCATATTTGAAGATATAGACATATTTGCGGTTACGGCACCTAAGTTTAAGGAATTGGCTTACAATAGCTTATAAGCTGAGCAATTCTGTCTTTAAATTTTTGTAGGTACACCACATTGTATTGCCTATTTTACTTTTTCTCTCGTTTTTTAGTGTTTTATTACAACTTCTTTATGTTGCCTAGCACATTTAATTAAAATTTGTATATTAATCTGTGGATAACGTAGTGAGTTATACATTTACTATTTTTAAGGTTTTTTTTTTCAATGTTGAATGTGTAATTGTTTGTTATTCCTTAAATAAATAAAATAACATAACATACACTACGCTTGCCTAAACGTGGTCTCCACTCTAGAATTCGTCTTCTCCAACTGTTGTCGGTTTTACAGCAGACGTGACCAGCCCACTGCCACTTCAGCGTGCTTATCCTTCGGGCTATGACGATAAGTTTCGTTCTCTGACGAATATGCTCGTTTCGTATCCTGTCTCTTAAAGAGATACCGAGCATAGCCCTCTCCAAAGCTCGCTTAGCGACTTTGAACTTGTGAACTAGTCCTTTGAATCGTCTCCGACGGGTGGCCACTTTTCCTTAATTTAGCATTGGTCTATGGGTTCTTGTTTATCAGATATAATCTTGAAATGTAGCTCTTAAATATTCCTGGACTTATTATACAGGGTGAAATTTTAACCACTTTTCAAATTTTAATATAGCAATCTACGAGGCAAAAAACAAATGACGTATTTTTTCTTTTGGTATAGCCCAGTACAAAAATGTCAAGATAAAGCACTTAGAAAATGTCCGCAAAAAATCTAAAATTATTGATACGGCATCCTAGTAACACTTTTTTTACGCGATGTGCATCTCATTCATTTATTACAATACTATTCATGAGTTTTTGAATTTCCCTTTATACCTTAACAGGTTTAGGACTGTAAAAATTGAAAACTATATCACGAAAAATATTTTCGGGTTACAACTTGGTTTACATTTTTTACTTCATAAATAGGCTCTAAATACGATACTGAACACATATAAAAATTTTGGAAAGTGGTTAAAATTTCACCCTGTATAATATGTTTCAAATTTATTAAAGATATAAAAACACAACGGGAACAGCAGACAGTGATAGCTGGGCTACATTTTGTAATGTGCGAAACTTGCGTTTATTTGTTTTTTCACCAGATTCGAATTTTGAATTGCGCGCGTTCGGTGCTTCCTTACTCAAATCATTTATATTTACTCATGTGCTCAAATGGTCGCGTCAATTTAAAAAGTATAAAAAGGTTGGAAGTGGCCTGAACAATATAATATAAAAATGTTATGTTGGTTTGTGTAGGTACGCTTCAAAAACTCGAGCTGAAATTTTAGCAGGATATATAATCCGCATCAAGGATTGTTTTTATCTATTTATCCGCGACCGCAAAGAAAAAACATAAAAAAACAATAAAAAACAAAACTATTCAATCACAATGTGCCACAGCGAAGCAAACACAATGTGGCAAACAGTTAGTATAAAAAAATTATTGTGGAATGTCCTTTAATTTAGTACTTCAATTAAAGTACCATCTAACGACATCCTGCAGGTGTTGTAAGAACAGATCTTCAGATCTTTTCCACTTCACATGTCACAACGGGAGGTAACAAGAAAATTTTGTTTTACCACACTGCAGCCTAATTACCTACGTTTTCCTGTAACAAATTGCAGGTTTCTTGTATTTACTAAATATTCTCTGAAATTAATTGCAGATGGACAGACAGACGAATAACCCTTAAAGTTGCGCCATGCACATATTATACTATAGGGGTTTCTTGTTGACTACGGAAACCTAAAAACCATTTCGACATGCCATTGTTCGGATTATGTTTTGTATTCCAGCGTGGGTGGCTGCTGACCTTCAGCTTACTGATTGCGAGGTGACAGCTAAGACCGAGTCAGGATATGTCTGTGGTAGACGAAGGCCTGCTGCCGATGGAAAGGACTACGCCAGTTTTCGAGGCATACCTTATGCCAAGCAACCGTTGGGAAAACTCAGATTTCAGGTTACCCGTTAATCCTAACTCAAAATAAAATGTCAAATCTTAATAAATTGAATGCGAGTTAAGGCCGTAAATTAAATGAATCTAAATCCCTTTGCTGGTGCTGATCAGCCTTCGAAGCTTACTACTACACATAAAATGGACGCCTATAAAATGCCAGACGAGTGACTATATCTTGTTTAACCGATTC
The DNA here is from genome assembly GCA_949315895.1 of Anania crocealis. NCBI lineage: Eukaryota > Metazoa > Arthropoda > Insecta > Lepidoptera > Crambidae > Anania > Anania crocealis. Next base: position 11,046,718 of record OX438861.1, read on the forward strand.
AATGCGGCGGTGGTTTTTGTAGACTTTAGCGCCTGGCGGCGAAAAAATGTTTCGTGGATCCTCTGAGGTGTCATTCACCATGAACTTTCATGGATCCTCACGAGCGCCATCCGCCATTCACAAAAAATACCCATGGTGCCACTACGGAGCCATGGAATCGGTTAAATTGTCGTTTTTTTTCCAGGAACTTTTACCACCTGAACTATTTGACAGGGTTTTCGACGCCAGAGAAGCTGGTCCGGTCTGCCCACAAGTCGACGTCTATTATGGCCCATTATTACAGCCACGTTCTATGGGTGAAGACTGCATTCGGATCAACATACATGTTCCGATTCATGCCCTACCAGATCACGATGGATATGGGAAAAAACCCCTCCTTCCTATCTTTACATGGATCCATGGAGGAGGATTTTCTTATGGTTCAGGTGACGCTGATTTCCATGGGCCGGAATATTTAGTGACAAAAGGAATTATCCTTGTAACTTTTAATTACAGGTATATCTTAGACCATTAGTAACGTATTACAAGCCTGTTCTTCAAGGTAATAGATCTATGAAGGCTACGTAGAAAAAGACATAAAAAATGCCCTGGAAACCGTTGTCACCATTAACTGCCTATTGAACAGCGAGCAAACCTACGAGCTTTCATATTAATATGGACAGACCAATTTTTTTAAGTTTTAAGATATAGACTCGTACATTTTAATACATGTTTTATACTCTAGTTATTCTGAAAAACAATGTTAGAGTTCGCTTATCTTCATGTTTTCCTATAACAAGCCGTGTTCATCTTCGTAATATTCACAAATGCCTCGCAGATCTAACATACCGTGAATCGAGGCTCAGCGTCAAGCGAGAGCAAATCATTAGCGTAACTTATAATAGGGGTTAAAGTATGAAATTGCCAATTTGTACTGAAAATCAAAATTGTTTATGTTTTAATTTTTAACAAATTTATTTAATCAAAATAGTTACCATTATTATCTATACATTGCTGCCATCTAATAGGAAGGTCATTTATGCCTTTGTGATAGAACTCTGAGGATCTAGACTGCACAAACTGTGTGAAAGCATTTTGTACTGCCTCCTGGGAAGAAAACTTCTTGTCACGTAGGTAATTGTCCAAATCACGAAAAAAATAGTAGTCCGTTGGAGCAAGGTCTGGCGAATACGGAGGATGTCGAATGGTTTCTAATTGCAGTTCCTGAAAGGTCAAAACGGTTTCTCGTGCCGTATGAGGTCTCGCGTTGTCACGGAGCAATAATGGTGAAGATCGATTCATGAGTCAGGGCTGTTTTACTGCTAGTTTTGCTAGTTTTGCCGTTATTGATTGACCAGATCGGAGTAAGCTATAGTGAATAACACCATGCTGAGACCACCAAACAGTTACCATTACCTTTTTATTAGTAAGTTTTGCTTTAGGACACTGTTATGGCGTTTGACCTGGGGTCAGCCATTGCATTTTTCTTTTACGGTTATCATAAAGAATCCACTTTTCATCACATGTCACAATTCGATTTAATATTCCTTCATTTCTGTACCGATTCAACAAGGCAACACAAGTTTCAACACGCGTTTCTTTCTGCACATCAGTCAAATCATGAGGCACCCATTTTTCGTATTTTTTTATTTTATTGATTTGATGCAAATGAGTCAATATTGTGGGTAAGGTTACGTTAAACCATGCCGCTAATTCCTGGGTAGTTTGACTAGGATCGGCTTCCACCATCTCTCTTAATTCATCGTTAATCACCTGTGTGGGCGGTCTTCCTCGTGGCTCGTTCTTCAAGTCGAAGTTTCCATCACGAAAGCGTTTAAACCAAAATCGCACGGTGCGTTCATTAGCAGATCCCTCTCCAAACGCAACATTGATTATGCGGGCTGTTTCTGCCGCGTTACTTCCGCGTCGGAACTCGTATTCAAAAATCACTCAAATTTTCGCAGTATCCATCTTTCTTGTCTAAGTTAAATAACAAAAACAATTGAAAGTCGATATTCAAATGTTTCACATTTTTTAAAAGAAGAACATCATAGAAACCATGTGAAAAAGTTTCATTTGAAAATCTCAAACTATGAAGATTCTATGTCAATTCAAATTCATATATTCACTATCTTGCATCGCTTGCAGATGGACGTGCCGTTTATAATTACAAAATAATTTACACAATAATATTAAAATCTGTGTCAGTAAAACATTCGCATAAAACTGTGTCACCGCATATTCGTCATGCTCGCACACAATTAATTGAGTTGTTTTTGATTACCTACTAATTAATCTACAATGGATAGTCCGTTCAATCGAAGTACCAGGACTAGCAGAAGCCCTCCACCACCATCGGGAAGACCAACTGAAGGAATCCCACCGACGGCCACAACATCAAAAACTGAAGCAGTACCGACCCACGAGATTCAACAATGGCTATCCTCCATCGAAAAATGCCTGCACGATATATGCGGTATATCAAACGAGGGAAAGCTTAACACGGAGCAGAAGTTGAGAATAAGCAACGTGAGCAGAAATGTGCTGGGTGGTGTGTCTCAGCTAGCTGTACAATATCAGTCTCTAAAACAGAAGTATATCTCAGCCCAAGCAATGATCCAGTCCTTGACAGCCCAAAAGGAGACCTCCAATAAAATTGGGGACCAGCTCGAAGATTTGAAGTAATGCATTCGTTCCGCCCCAAAGATTCAGCCACAGCATACATCTTTCGCGAACGTCGTGAAAGCAAGCAACAGCGCCATATTGCGACCCCCAAGCACCAACAGTATTGCAATATACCCAGCAGAAAAAGATAAGTCTAGCGAAGAGACAAAGAAACTGATTCAGACCATTATTAAGCCAGATGAACTCCAACTGCATATACGTGGGATGAGAAAAACTAAAGGCGGAAGTGTCATAATCAGCGCACAAGGAAAAGATGACCTTGAGAAGCTAAAGCACTCGGAACAGCTCAAAACCTCAGGGTTAAAAGTGGAAGAGACCGCCAAACGTAGGCCGAAAATTATATTCCTGGGAGTACCATCCAATACCCCTGAACAAGAAGTTTTTGAGTGTTTATACAAACAGAATATTTTGGAAAAGTACCCACACATTGAGCGCGAAAAATTCTTAAGCACGATAAAATTAAGCCACAAATCTGGTAAAAAAGACGCGCCTAGCTGCAATTTTATTCTGGAACTTCCGTCTGACCTGAGAAAGATCCTCATTGAGCAAGAAAGGTTATTTATCAACTGGACTTCTTGCCCAGTGAGGGACTACACACTTGTAACTCGATGTTACAAGTGTCAATAATATGGCCATTCGGCGAAGTACTGCCGGGAGACAGAGTCTACTTGTGGGCACTGCGGCTGCGTCGGTCATTCCCTCAAGGACTGCTCCAAACAACAAGAACTAGCCAACTGCGCTACATGCCAGCGTTTCAACAAGCCCAGCCAACATAAAACAGGAGACACTCAATGCCCTGCTAAAAAAATCGCCGAGGCTAGGTATGTAAGTTCAATTGACTATGAGGGCGCCTAGAGCGCCGCACAACCAGTTCTACCCAACACAAGTATGGGTAATGTAACCCCTGATTTCCTTAACGATATAGACTCTTCTTATGAATATGAATCGTTCACCTGTGACTCACATACTTGCTCTTCGCATATAGCTAATATTAAGAATTGTAATAATATTTTTATACAAAATATTCGTAGCATTAATTGTAATTTTGTCGTTAGCTTTAATCCATCAAATCAGTGTGAAATATACATTAAGAATAAATTATAAAGATCAATGTAAAAATACCATACAACAGTGGCTAAAAGGGAAATCATATGATGACACCGAAAATATATTATTAGTTATTACATAATTAAGCATACCTCAATACAGCAAAAATGCTAGCTAAGTAATTCAGTACTTCAGTAGGTTAGGTTCGTATTTGGATATTTGCTGACATACAACAACAAATACGAACTCATTATTATTGTGTAAATGTTAAATAAGCACTAACCTACATTTTAAGAATAGATACCTAAGTAACAGGCAAACTATTTTGCTTAGTTTAGGTATATGCTATATAAATTACGCACTAATCCAAACATACCCTAGCATAAGTTTTTGTATCCTAGGCTAAGATTATACAGAAATAAATTTTATCTTATCTTATCTAAAGAACCTATTACAATAAAACGGCAATTTCATATTTTAACCCCTAATATTTAGTTTGACTTTAACTCTAAAAGGATCCAGGAACGACTCTAGAACTCTAATCACCACACTTGGTGGCAAATTGGTGACCGTAGTTTGGTGGAGCAAAGACGCTACTACTTTGCTTCTTCTATCAATATTCCTATGGACACCGATCGACTCCCATATATTAAGAAGGAGTGCTATCACACGGCAATTTAAGTGCAATCATTAAACAATTTACCGCTTTCAGACTGAATGTACTTGGTTTTCTCTCTCTCAACTCTGTAATACCTGGAAATAATGGTTTGAGAGATTCAAGAACAGCCTTGCAATGGCTGCAAAGAAACGCTAAGTTTTTCGGTGGGAACCCTGATAATGTCACGATTGGAGGGCAAAGCGCAGGTGGGGCTATGGCTCACATGCTGTCAATCTCACCAGCCTGCGTGGGACTCTTCCACAAGTATGTCAATATAATCATCTTTGTTTCATTTATTTAGAAAGTTTAAAAACTAAAACCTGACTACTAAAAACACGCTTTAAAAAGTACGAACTACGAAGCAAGAAAATAGTCTCCGCTAAAATGTTTAAAGGATAGCCGTGTTCTTTTGTTACATTGATTTTATTGTATTATTATAATGCATCTGTTTTGCTACAGTAGGTGGCATACGACCACGGCTATCCCTTAAACAATTCAGCGTAGACTATTTTCTTGGTTCGTACTTTTTAGAGAGTGTTTTTAGTAGTCGGGTTTTAGTTTTTAGACTTTCTTTTTATTTAACTTATTTTGGAATTATGTGAATTCGTTTAAGGTATAGAGACTTCCAACGACACCTCATAATAAAATATGTGTAACTATGATACCTAACTAGTTTAGAAGTGACTTTATAAATAAATTCTTGCAATAATCAGGTGATTGCAAGCAAAGCCGTGAGCAACAGCTAATAATGTTTACATATTTGAAATGTGCTAACGCTCTTTCATTTGATACCCCACACGACACCGTGACTAGAGGGCGCTGTAGTCAATTTAACGTGACGTCATGTAGCCTATAACCAGCGGACAATCAAGAGGCTTCCAACGACACCACATTTGTCCATTTATGATAACTCGTTTAGAAGTTATGAGGGAACAGATGAACATCCATACCCACATACATACATACATACAGGTCAAAATCATAACCCTCCTTTTTGCTTCGCCGTAGAAGGGTAAAAAGTTAAGTTCTGCCATAATTGTCACTCGTTACAGGAATTGGCGATCGCAATTTGGCAAATAGTAGACAGCAGAAGACGCTGATGCCTGTCTTCTAACAGTTTGCATCTCAAGAGTTTTTATTATACTAACTGTCGCAACTTTCCGTGTATAATATACAGGATGTTAGGTAAATGTTATAACAAGCCGAAACCTTTGCTAACATAAGCATATAAATGGTGAAGTCAGAAATTTGATATCACCATTTTTTTCATATAAACCACTGGCGCTGATACATTTTGTGGCTTTACTCTATGACTCCAACGGAAGACCAGCGTTGTGTGCACGTGCACACAACATATTATGCTGAGATGGCTGCCTTTCTGCCGGGACCTTGAGACTCGTAGGCTTATAATACTTATTTGTATTCCTGAATTAGTGTGTACTTTGTACCTTGTTATTATTATAATTTTTTTGTTAGCTCTTTTAATGGTTATTATTGTGATCACTAGGCCGATCACAAAATGATCGCTCTGGATCTTGACAGCAAATTTATCTTTCTTTCTGCGATTTCTTTCAATAAATCATAATTTTGAGATTCTAATTTGTATGAAAATATTTTAAGATTTTATTCAAAAATGATGACATTAAATTTCTACAATGGTTAAGTACCTACCATAGTATTTAAATGCATACTATGTTAACATAGGCTAGTTTCAGCTTACTCGTATGATACCATTTACCTAACACTCTGTATACGCGTTGTTACGTTGTTTAATTTGACGACCATTTGATTCAGCGGTAGTAAACGCTGCTTCTGAGCCATGGGTCGCGGGTTCGATCCCCGCACAGTACAAATATTTGTGTGCATGAACATGTCTGTTTGTACTGGTCTGGGTGTTTTCTATGTATTAAAAGTATGTATTTACAATAAAAAAAGGATATAAGTAAGATTATCGATCGGTTGTTTAGTACCCCATACGACAGGGTACTTAATAGTAGCTTAATTTGGGACTAGATGGCTCTGTGTGGCCCAGTGAGGCATGTCTTAAAAATATTTATTTTTTAATATGAAATTATTACTAAAATAGCGTAACCTATCTTTTAATCTATCTGCGCGCTTAATTTCGTACAGATCCATCATTTTATGGCGATTGGCCAAGTAACATCCATCCAAACTTTCGCATTTATGATATTAGTAAGATAATATTGGTCAGATTAATTAAATTAGTTAGATAAGATGGACAGAAGTGGCTAATCTATTGAGGCCACTTTAGGCCGGCATAACACAGAAATACGTATAAGTAGAAGTTGTTGCATGTATCTAACTAAACACCAAATTTTAAGCTAACTTGTTACTTAGCTGTGTGCCTATTTTATCATTCGAATTTCCACACATACGAAGGTGCAAGCAAAAAGCTGGTTTTCATAACAATTAACACACTGGAAGGCACAAAGTCATTATTTAAATGTATGCTGCCCACTGACCTTTATAGCAGACATTCATGATTGTATTGGCTTATAATTCTCAAATATTATAGCCACCGTTTAACCAAGCAAATCTATGATGTTATAAAAACGATCAATGAATTTTTATTTATATACTTTACTAACATTATTTTCTATTTTCAGAGTAATATCGCTAAGTGGCAATGCGTTATCCAACTTCTTTAGCTACTCTCCGAAGTACTCTCGTTTAATGGCCAACCTCTTTCTAATGTATATGGGCATAAACATCTTTGAAGATTCCAACTCCATACACCAGCGTCTACTCAATGCACCAATCGAAAGAATAATAGAAGCGAATCGGTTTTTACTTGACCAATTTGGATTGGTGTCTTTCGCACCAGTGATTGAAACGCCTGAATATAATTTCACACCAATGTTGCCTAGAGACCCAGAATTACTTCTGAATGAAGGCAACGGAAATAAGTTACCAATATTATTTGGGTTCACAAGTAATGAAACTAAAATATTAAAAGGAAGGTTTAAAGCTGTACATTCATCCATAAAATTAAGGTTGTTTCCATGTTTAATAGTTCCTATTAACTTGTTGTTTATGTCGACACCTCTGTTAATTCCGACTTTAACATCAAACATGTTGAATGAATATTCGGATAATTCGTTAGTAACAATGGATACGTTTTTAAATGCTGTCACCGATACGGGTTATAAATATCCTGTCTTAAGAGCTGTCCGTATAAGAAATAGAACAGGATCCGCTCCAACGTACTATTATGAATTTTCGTACCATGGAGACAAAAGTATATTGAAGGAGCTTTATAAAAATGATTTCCGGGGAGCTGGACATTCGGAAGATATCACATACTTCTTTAGATTGAACTCGGTGCAGGAACCAGTTAACGTCACTGAATTGGAACAAGACACCCCCGATTCGATGATGAGGGAAACAATGACGAGCTATATCACCAATTTCGTCAAAACTGGGTAATGTTTAACTTATATCAAAGTTTATTAAATTTCAAATAATCATAGCAAATACCTACAATTAGGAAAATATTCTTCCTGTGTCCAAACCGTGATTAAACGGACCTGGAATCTGCACACTCATCCGCTCCTACTAGATCAATTAATATGTTATAGTGGCAAAATTGATTTTACTGAAGTAAAAAATTAACGAAAAATTACGAAAGTTTTTCATCAAATATAATTTGTTCATGGTCAAAACAGTTACAGTTAAGCCGTGTGTGGTATTTTAATGTTCACGTTTTAGTTTTTTTTTTTTAAGTATGGGCTGGCTCTTGTTTACATACTTAACTATACGGTTAAGACGAAGCCTAAGATGGAGCGAGCTTACCCAGAGGTACTGGTGCTCCCACACACCAGCGGAACACAAAAAAACTGTTTGTACTGTAAAAATATTTTCTTTTGTTACAGTGATCCGACACCACAGGAACAAAGATACGGCCCCCAGAAATGGCCAGAGGCTGACCACCATCTGAGATTTGCGAGAATACATAGTCCAAAAAAATACAGCGTCGAGACGTTATCTCCTTACCTCAAAAAGATGAAGAGATTCTTTGACAAACTGTACAAACATACTCGATTCTGAACATTTCTATTGCTTTTGATAAACTATACCGACTAAAAGCTACATATTTTGAGTCAGTGTACCTACGATAATTGTCGGTCATTTCTTGTTTGTAGGCTAATTATTAAGAGGCTCTCAACCCCACTTTTCAACCTTGAGGAGTGAAAATGTATTTTCAAATTTAATGGAACCAGTCGAAACTACAATTCGTCGAATAAAAATGTCGACTGCCTTAGATTGGACTCGAAAAAAAAACCAAGACTTAGTTTGTACTGTTGAAAGTTAATGTCCTATCAATATTTATTATTATTATTATGTTATTAATATTGCAAACTAAATGCAATGCAACTTCACATTGGCTGAAACTCTACCAACCAAAAAAAAAGTTTTCTTTAATTGTTAGTAAAGACAATTTAAAGCGTCTGTAGTATTTTAAACTAGTATATTGGTAAGACCAGGTATGACATTAAAATATCTAGCTTGGAGAATAGCTGGTTAATTTCTATAAAATTGACCTTATTAAAATCGTAGTTTCATTAAAATTTCACCTAAATCCTGCACACTTCATGCAAAATCTCAGAGCGATTAGTGAGTGTAAAATATATAGATTTTGTAGTACTGTCAAAGCAGCGTAATATAAAAGACATCAACGAGTCACCACTACACCTTAACTAATTATTCTAACAAAATAATACATTTTCACTACTTAATATCGACCAAAAGTAATCTTAACTAATAGAATGGTCTAAAATTTCAAAAATATAATAATATCGTACAACTACTACTACTATATTGGGTTTAATTTGGCTTTGGGTGCTTCACTAGTTGTCACTCGGAATAACGCTTACCTACTCGTAATGGTCGCTCATTAAGCTATCCATATGAAAGGTGTAAGAATTGAGGAAATAGACGATTACTGAGATTTATTTCTAACTCAATCCAAATCTGGTCAATTAAATATGTGCTCCGTTCAAATAATGTCGTAAAAATACACATATCCAGATAGTCGTAAAAATAGATTCCTACTTTGATTAGCCCGTGATATTCAGAGGCAGTAAACAACGCTGTTGCTTTCTTTGACTTAGAAATTAATAATTCTGTTAGGTATTTGTGTAAGGATTTGAATTATGTAGTGAAGTAATTAGATAACTAAGGGAGGATAACTCCTAGAAAATCATCAAATGCACTTTGTAAACTTTTTGCATACCCTTTTTTGTTTTCTTTCTTCAATTATTATGTGAATTTAAATTAAATCAAGTCCGCAGAAGAATTAAAATAATCGACATCGCTTAAGGAATTGCGGTAATGAAATGGCAGTGGGCGGGATCTGACCAAGGTCGCGGAAGCCGCTGATCTGCATGGAGCTCCTTAGGGGTGGCATGTCCAGCCGTGCACGTCGATGGGCTGAGATGATGATGATGATAGTTAAAATTATATTTCTTAAATCATGATGGAAAACAGCTTTTTAAATACTTTATATGATATTTTAGCATCTTAACTGCAATTATTATATCAATGTTTAAACTTGAACCCGCATCTCCATGCCTAGCGGGCGCAGTTCGAATCCCGCCTGAGACATAGTTTTGTAAGATAAACTACACATTTAATGTTATTTTTATACATTTGTTATCTATTCGTCTAGCGTAAACGGTATTAGAATGCTGCAGTTGTCAGGCCACAGGCCACATAAGTCCACTACCTGTACTTAGGCATATCTTATCTGTGACTTAGGCCCCTCCTGAAACATGTAGGATTTTGCCATAATTGCGACGTTAGGCAATCGACTTGGATCGCAGTTTTGGCCACTGGTGGAGTAAAAAACGCTTCTACTTGTTTTCTTTTGAAAGTAGGTATTGATTTATACACTCATGGGACAAGAAGGAGTAGAGCTAAGTACTCTATTTCAGACCGACACCACAGTGGAGACACATCTAGGCTATATTTCCTTAACGTCATTAAATCCTAACTGCACATTCTAGAAAGTTTTGCGTCTTAAGCATTCGTTTCTAGAGCCAAACTAAAGTATCATTGCATTGATCGACCAGGGAGGTAGGCCCACTTCGGCCATCTTTTCTTGAACATCAGCGATCATTCAAGACGGCGATAATGGCTTAACAGAGGTCTTAATGTAGTGGTTGATGGACTTTAATTTACGTAGGTAGGGATGGCAATTATTGCCATTCGTTTCTTTGTATGTCATTTTATTACAAATAAAGCAATTTAATGTCAAAACTAAAAGAAAAACTGACAAAAGGATACAATAAGTATCTAATTTATCGGTGATAATTAGTTCAGCACCGTCTAAAATTTGACAACACTATTTTGTTATACTGATGACTGATTTTGCTATAGTAAAATCTTATTCCTATTTTTTCCTTCACATGTGTTAGGTTAATAAAGCCAACCATTACTATTAATGGAATTAACCAACGTCTAAACGCAAAAACAATAAAATATCCTTCTGATTAAGCGAAAACCAAGCGAGGCGCTTCAACCTCAAATTTTTCGTCGATGTATTCTGAGCGTCCGAATACTGATTGACGGGTGATGTGCTTTAATAGGTATTTTTTAATTATTCAGTACATAATTCCTTTCGAAATAGAGTTTTAGTTTTTTTAAATGGCAGCCCTACAAAGTAACTGCACATAGCACAGCACAAAAGCCTATTCACTCCACAGAAACCGCGCTTTCTACCGCATAACAGATTATGCGCGCGCGCATCTAGCTGATCACCTTGTCATCATTGCACGCTGCATTTGACGAACTGTCTCTAAATGAAATATTTCTGTTTAGTTATGTTACTATAAAATATAATATCTTATTCATTTTTGGAAGATGTCTCCGAAATGACTCCAATGGAAGGAGTTCCATTCCACTCTCATGACATGACAGAAACTAAACAAGGGTAGGTATAAAACAAATAATAAGTAATAAACAAAAGTTGAATTTCTGTTTTAAACATTTACTTACAGACATAAAGCGTTATTATATGCCAATATTCTTAAACCAATTTTCGAAAGGAATGCAACTACCTCTAACAAACAATTATTTAACTTGAAATGTATGTTTGTTTGGATGGAATCTAGCAACTTAATTTTGAAGATCTTTAACAAATTGAGCAGATACCTAGGTATTGCTTCAAATAAAAGAGCTTGCTAAGAGTAGGTATCGTAACATGAAGTTATCGTCTCTTAAGTTCTAACACCGCGGAAGTCATATTTGGACCAAATAACGTTACGCATAAAATACATCAAATTTCAAAATAGGATTAGTTCCTACTTTGAAATTTGATGTATTTGCGTGAATGACACAATACTTTTATTTGTATATTAAATAAACTTAACTCTATAAGGTTATTATATCCAAAATAAATTAGTTTTTTTGCTCTCCTGACACTCCTCTTCGTATTTTGACATCCGCGGTGTTAGAACTTAAACGACGTTATGTCACTTTTAATCCAATATGGCGGACTTCTAAAAATGATGTCCTAAGTTTTTTGCTTTCCTACAATACGATAATCAAATGAACGATGAACACACTGACAAACCAGCAATAACAAAAAAGAAAAAAAGAAAATTTTATATAAAAAATAAACTTTTATTTATACGTTGAAAAAAATAATTATTTATCATCATCGGGTTGTTTCTTAGCAGATTGTGACCGTTCCTTTATTGACACAAACTTTCATCAATCCCATCATTGTTTTGACAGAACATGTAAATACTAAGCACTCGGTGTGTACTTACAAACCTTTGTGTACAGTTGCCAACATAAACAATTCAAATAGGTAGTAATAATAAATGTTTTCTTTCCATTGTATCACGTGGCATTTAAAAAGAAAGGTGTGTTTAAATTGAACAGGCAAATAACTGTTTCTCAAATATGTAGGTATTCCTTCAATAGGCAATATTATTTTATTGCAAAAAATATGTGATAAGTGGACCAAATCAAGACAAATCATCACTTTCAATGCCCGTCATTTGCTGTGTAATACATAATAATCAGCTTATTTTAGCCCACTGCTGAACACATATTCAAATTCAAATTCATTTAGTGTGAATCACAGGTACAAAAAGGTCTTAAATATAACAAGTCAGATCTTCTGTGTCTCACCAATGGGCATACAATATTAGTTATAGTTCTGAATAATTAATACCTATCACATAATTTAATAATCCTTTTTGAACATAAATATGCTTCTTTATTAATAAATCGGACAGAGCTTTAAATACTGTGGTCTGTCAAAAAATCGTTTATTTTGTGTTTTTTTAACTCATGAAGCTTTCGCTTAAAATAATTCAGATCTTCAGTGTTCCGAATGGGCTCAGGAATTTTGTTAAACATGTGTGGCGCAATGCAAAATACCCTTTTTTTGAAATAGGAAAACACAGGTTTATAAAATGAAGAATTTTGCCATAGTCGCCACGCTTGGCAGGCGGGTTGACGACCGCAGTTTGGCCAGTTGTGGAATGTAGACAGAAAACGCTGATGGCCGACTTCTTCTAACAATATTATTTTGGGCGCCTCTTGCGACGTCCATAGGAAGAGAAGGAATGGTGGTGCTGTTATTTTTGTATGCTGGCACCACATTACAATGTAACACATGGTGTTAGGTAAGTTAATGCCCCTTCAAAGCTAAACACATAATATGCTGATAACACAATGTTTTAAGAGATTATAGTAGTCTATATCTCTTAAAATACAATATTTTTAAAGAAAATCAATGTGTTACATACTTACATGGGACATGGGTACAAGAAAAACAATGGAAAATTTATGTACAAACAACAATTTCATCGATGGCGAGATGTTTTCTTACCTTTTTTTTTTAGTCTGTCAATCAGTTTTTGTGCTATTCCAAAATTAAATCTCCTGTTAGTGGCCGCTTGCCGGTTTGCCAGTGATTTAGAAAAATCCGTAACAAACAAAATAAAATAAGATCTTGCTTATCTATCTTATTATTATTATTTTTTTATTAGGTCCACTTACAAATTATGCATTACAATTTCCTTAAAAATAAAAATTCGTTAAAATAAATATGGCTAAATACATAATTTGATTACAAGTAGACTCCACATGCATTTACAGTAAATAAGCTGAGTAAGCTTTAAAATTACATTTCCAGCTACATAATACAAATAATAATAAATAATAATAATAAAAATGTCTATCAAGCTACTATAATGGTTAAGGTTTTTGGAGAGGTGAGAAAAGACGGAATTAGAGCCCATGACTGTGCGAGAGAGCGGAGGGCAGAGTGGTGCAATTGGTTTTCGAGGAATCCTACGAGGAACTGTCAATTGAAACATTGTCAATAGTTGGGGACATACAGGGGTATGTAATAAAGTTAATGGTATAAGAAGCCAAAATCAGCCTAAATCAATATTTGAGTTTAGTATGGAGGTGGCAAAATTCAAACTACTGATATCACGTCTACTAACGGGTCGTTAGCGCGTATAATAGGTAAGTAAGGTATATATACCTATTTATTTACCCGTTAGTAGACTTAATAACAATATTATGTGTTCAAATCGCGAGAGTTTAAAATCATTTACTGATATCACGTTTTTGTCTTTTCCCATAATATTCATATGCACATACCATTATTACGTACCTACATGGAGAAGTAACAGCCTTTGTCAGCGTTTAATATTGTTATAGCGCACTCCTTATAGATCACTCATAACTTCCGCATATCCCATATAAATATGGTAACCATCCTATTTACCAAATGTAATAATGATCTCTTTTCACACTTTTATGAGACGATTTTGTATAGAAACACTAAATATCTTATGTTCTTAGCTAAGTCAGACCAATCTTAAGCCTGATAACATAGCAGACAGACGAAGATACTTTCAAAATTTTTGTATTAGGATAGATTTCTAGTCATAACCAAGATTTCCGTTTATTCGGTGAATTTAAATTACTTTTGCAAATTACGAAACGAAATTTACAAAGGTATTACATACGATACACCTAGTCGCTTCCATCTCGTCCAAAATGTTGCGTGTAACAATATTCTCTGAATTACCTACTTTCTATTATAAATATTCATAGTGAGTATGTAAGGCACGAGCCAAAATGTTCTTAATTAATAAGTTGCGGGATTTAGAATCGCCAGCCAACCGTACTGCCTAGCTTTTTTGGTGCAAAACCATATTTTTAATTCAACGGAAGTTAGCTTACATACAGTAGTTCACTGACCTCACACACTCACTTCCGACGCACTTGCATAGGTAGGTATAGCAAGTAGGCAATAAGCACATGAAACAAAATTTACGCAATTTTTGAGAGCTGTCATAACTCTGTGCATAGTATTTTTTAAAGGCAATAGGAAGATCGAGCGAATTAATACTCAATAATAATATCGCTAATACCTTACCAAATAAATATTTTTAACATTGTAAATATTTTCAGATTTTCAGATAATTTCAGATTTTCAGACATACCACACTGGGCCACACACAGAGCCATCTAGTCCCAAACTAAGCTACTACTACGAAGTTTGTCGTGTTGGCTACAGTTAATTATAGACAACCGATAAACTTACTTATATATATATTTTTTGTAAATATATACTTATAATACATAGAAACACCCAGACAGTACAAACAGACATGTTCATACACACCAATATTTGTACTTTGCGGGGTTCGAACCCGCGACCCGCGACGCAGCGTTTACTACCACAGATCCAAATGGTCGTCTAATGAAGGTTAGATGCGTGTTTTTGGAAAGGCTGGACTGATCTTAATGGAATTTGGCATGGAGATAGATTATATAGTTTGGAATAGCGCAATATTGTTTGTACAGCTTTGTAGTTTATACTTCAGGATTTTGCTCAACAGTGGTGTCAATAGTGCACTCAAAACCGGTAAACTTTGATGCAAGTCGTGACGGCATGCTATCCATATCCATATGATATAATTATATTCAACACAAATATAATTTTTAAAAACTAATAAAAAAGTGGTACAAGCTCGACCGCTTTTGAATAAGAGTATGAACAATGAACAAGCATATTTTTTAACCTGTTTTAACAATTTTTTACTCTTTTGCTAGCTCAAATAGCTCAGTTTGTACGATTTTAAGAAAAATATTATCTCTTGCAGGGTAGATTTTAAATTTATATTATTAACATTTCTATATAAATACAAGCAATTCCTCTGAAATGAGGCAATGCGTTATTAGGTAATTATAATGTACCGAGTACAGTTACGTCAGAAAGCCTAAAAGTAGGCAGTAACTAAACAAAATTAGTGTTGTGAACAAGACAAATTAGTTCCTTTAATTATCAATAAATTATTTACGGATGTTACCTGAAGTTTGAACGACCTTTTTATATTTATTAGTTTTGGCGTACTATTAGTAAATTATATCAACCATAGCTTAATATTTACCTACTTCATTCTATCTAACCTAAAACAATACATACAAAGATAAGATAAAAGTAGGTACACATAGACATGTGTGCCAGCGTTATTATTCTAAGTGTGTGCCTACTTTTACTCTTGACCACAAACGCCGTTCAGTGTTCCATGGTATAAAGAAAAATACAAATAAACACGAGTTAATACGTAAAAATTTTCTTTGAATACATTGTTCGCGTTAATTTATGTAATCAATATTTATATTTGTATATTGTGCCGACTGTACAAGCAACAACACATCAAGCTCAACATCACCAGTTAAAACAGACCTCACGCTAAACAGACATTTGATAGAAACAGCGATCAGCTTATACTGGATATGTCAAGCTTGATGTGCCAATTGCACTTTCACTGTGACAAAACGGAACCTGCACTTAACGTAAATAACTTAAGTTTTTTTGCATGCGCATGCGCCGAGGGCATGACGTAACGACAATAAGATTTTCCGTTATTACCCGTCACTTTCCAAATACCTTGCGTTTTAAAATAAACAGAAAGACAGAAATGACGATTACTTCTCCGCAAAACGATGTCAGTATATTTAAATATATTTGTCTCTCTCGCTTGTGTAAGTATGCCTATATAAGTGTCATCATCATAATTATCATTATCCACTGGACTTTCCATAAGGAGGATTTTTCGATAGTCGCCACGCTGCTGGGTCGGCGGTATACTGATCGCAATTTCATCAGTGGAGTAGAGAAGGCCTTCTGGCAGTACTCCTTCAGTAAACTATCACGAATTCGACAAAAGGTTAAAAATCTACTTTTTCTTGTGTTTTCCTTGGAATAATAAGGAAGTTGCTTGCGATTTGGTTAATAGTCAGTTCTAGACGCAAACTCCAGAAAGAGCGTTAACCAGTTTTTTTTATGCAAGCAATACAAACTTTCAAGTTCTATTTATTCAATAAAGAATACACACCAGTAGTACGAAATTTCTGGCAATAGGTACTAATATAGTTGCCTGTTACGACACCCATAAGACGAGAAAAAGTGGCGCTATTCTAACTGCTAATATCTTCGCGATGTCTCCCTTATACCTATTAATACTTGAGCAGTCACATTGTACTTGTTTCGGCTATGGTGTGAGTGTTAGAAGAATGTCTTTTAATTATTAACGATATCAAATAAAGCTTCAATCACACCAGATACATTGTGCAAGAGTAATGTTTTTACATTTCATTTTCTTATATCGCAATTACAACGCTAAAGTTTTACAAATGTTTTTAAAAAAGGCTTCGGTTGCATTAAGTGGGATTTGAACCATGATCCAATAGTGTAGTCAAATTTGAGGCTACTACATTACTACTCCTTAACTTGAATAGTACATTAGCATTACTACTCAGGTATATACATATTATGCTCGTAATAATTAATAAGTTCGATTTCCGCCTGAGACATCAATTTTCAAGCTTAAATACTGATATTTTAATTGCAGTTAAATTGTTAAATATCATAAAAAGCACATAACTGCTTTTTTATTCGGGCGAATCAAACCAATGTTTTTGAATCCTAAGCTAGCGTGATCTTTAGCGAATGCTAAGCCTTTCACTGTCTCCAGCCAATGTGCACGAAGCCTAATGGCGTCTTATTCGAACCATGTTGCTGGTTCACAGTCAACTTCATTTTTTATCATGTTTTGTGTGTATATTTTTATCGCAACAGAAATACAAATGTTTGATTTCATTTTTATTAGCCATTGTTAAATTGGCACTTAGGGGAGCATTTACAATTTTTGGTAAGAATTTTCTTCGATTTGGTTTAAATGAGGCAGGTATAGTAAGGGTGAAGGCATATTATAGCAATCGATTGAATCGCATTGGAACACTCGAACGTTGTATTATTTCTTATGGCCAATACACTAATCCTTATTAAAAATAACTTTAACCGTAAAAAAAACTGACCCAATTATTGTAATTTCATAATCCTTAATCCGTAGCTGGCTTGATGCATTTATTTGAATAATTTTCAATTAAATGCATCAAGCCTAGTATAGCTGGAGATAGGCCTCTGCAAAAGAAGCATTTTTCCATTATGACCAAGCTAGGCACGTCGATCATAGTTTAGCTAATGGTGAAAAGCCGCCTTCAAACAGGTCTCCTTACAGCCATTTCCAATAGCCTATCTATCTTCAGTTTTGGCATATCGGAGATAGGAAACAGTTTCTATTGTTTTTGCCGTCCAGAGAAACAAAGACAGAAGTTGTTTTCTATCTCCGATATGCCAAAACTAAAGATAGATAGGTTATTGGAAATGGCCCTTAAAGGATTAAATTGCTACCTATAGGACAAAAAGAGGTGACACTTTTCTATTTTAGGCTGCTTGTTCAATGGCGAGACCAATAAAAAAGATATTAATACGAAATTGCTTGCGTTTTTGTTACAAGCAAACGCACAAGTTTGGACGCACCTTTAGAAAGCTTCATCACAATTATTGATGTCGGGACGCGCAAAATGCGCTTGCGCAGTCGCAGTTCTTTAGTGGCTGAGAACGGTGTTGCTCGTTCCGTTAACTATAAAACCTTAACAAGTGAAGTGTTTTCCGAAAGAAGTGAATTTACAACTACTTACAAGTAAGTTTCGTATTGATTTTTTAGTGGAATTGTATCTAAACTTTTGTGACATTTTTTTCATCAGGCACACATTGGAGCGAAGATAGATAATGATTGTCTTTAGTAACTTAAAACAGATGAAGTATATTGTTGAGATCACAATAGGTTTTTTGTACTTTTTAATGAAACAAACCACTGCAAGAATATTTAATAGGTATC
This sequence comes from Anania crocealis, assembly GCA_949315895.1. Lineage (NCBI taxonomy): Eukaryota > Metazoa > Arthropoda > Insecta > Lepidoptera > Crambidae > Anania > Anania crocealis. The sequence continues at coordinate 11,065,336 of OX438861.1, forward strand.
ACTTTTGTATGGTTTATACAGAATTAGCTATCCCTGTTTTAAGAAGAGTGTGTATTTCTTATAATAAATTTATCGCCATTCGTGTATGATGTACATACATTACATAAAAAATAAATTAGATTCAAATATTTCAGGAAAATTTGGTAGGTATTTTTTACAGTTAATTACATACAATATAGTTTTTTTATAGTGGAGACAATTATAAGCGCCATGATCGCACCACCGAAGCACCAGAGGGAAAGAAATATTCTTTCTCTATGGAAGCACTAATAGTTATGCGGGGTTGTTACTGGATAAAAGTATATAATATGTTAGGCTTCGAAGAGGAATATACAGGGTGAAATTTTAACCACTTTCCAAAATTTTTGTATGCGTTCAGTATCGTATTTAGAGCCCATTTATGAAGTAAAAAATGTAAATCAAGCTTTCACCCGAAAATATTTTTCGCAATATAGTTTTCAATTTTTACGGTCCTAGGCCTAATAAGGTATAAAGGGAAAATCAAAAACGTATGAATAGTATCGTAATGAATAAATGAGATGCAAATCGCGTAAAAAAAGTGTTGCTAGGCGGCCGTATCAAAAATTTTAGATTTTTAGCGGACATTTTCTAAGTGCTTTATCTTGACATTTTTGTACTGGGCTATACCAATAGAAAAAATACGTCATTTGTTTTTTGTCTCGTTGATTAATATATTAAAATTTCGAAAGTGGTTAAAATTTCATCCTGTATAATATAAAAATCCTTAAAAATAATTAAGAAACATGAAGTCGGTACCAAATAAACAATAAATAAGTTAACATCGTCATGAGCCGGTTTTAAATTTGTGCCTGTATGCAATTTTCTTTTGCTTTTCGTCAGTTCAACCTTTTTGTTACATAATTTATTATTATTGTTATAAATGTTGTACAAGAACTTATCTTGATCAAATCGGGGAAGTTCTAAAGAAAGGTCAGGTCAAGAGTACCCTAAACCGGCGAGCGTGTATGAAAAGATTAATTAATGTAGATGAAGCGAAAGTAGTCTGTAAGAATCGTAGCAAGTGGAAAGATGTGGTCTCTGCCTACCCCTCCGGGAAAAAGGCGTAAGTGTATATATGTATGTATGTACAATTATAGTACTGGTTGGAATCGAACCTTAATTTAATTAGAGTCACAACATAAGACGGCCAATTTGATTTAATATGTGTGACATATTGTTGATGTTACATAATGGAAGCATTATATTCAAATAAGACGTATTATAAAACAAGAGCTAATTGTTTTTATTTAAGTAACAATATCAATGTGTGTCTGTTACTACTAACCAATGGTCATAAATCTTCGCGTTTTTCTATTTATCATTGCGTAGGATTTGTTTAACCGTCCTACTAACTTTCACCGCGACAATGCTGTCGATATTTGGTTAACCTGTTTACGTGATGTCATTCAAAACATAATATGCGAAAGCGACGGATGCAAGGTAAAAAGGGTCAACATAACCAACAACATTGATGAAACGCCGCTGGCTCACAGCGTAAAATCCCATAAATGAGGTGGTCGACAAAAACAATCTTGTTAGCTAAAATGGTTATAGCAGTCTCCCGGTAAGAAAAACAAGATTTTTTTTTCTAGAAATGGTATTTTAAATTACACCACCAATTTATATGCTTTAAAAACAACCTCAAAACATTTATAAAAGCTGTTTCATCTTAACTCAGATCTTAACTCAAAATAAAATGACACTCTCATGAGAATCTAAATAAAATACCTTAGGGTATTCTCCGCAAGTACCTAAGGCTGTGTTATACTACGAGGATGTATAGGGAACAATCTGAAAACTATACATTTGTGATCAAACCATATAAAAATTGAGTCAATGTTCCATCATAGATTCACCCACCGTGCGGGTCCATCGTGTGGCAGAAAGAGAAACTCTGTGTAGATCCCAGGACTTGTAACACAGGTGTAGGTTTAAAGGGCCCTTTTCCGACGTACATCAACATTCACCTTCACTACTCGTGTCTCTCCCTGCCCAGCCAAATCTGGTACGAACCTGCTAATGCAGCTTTAGACACTCGCTCTAGTATAGAACTTACTGCAGTTCCAGCCAAGCTAAGGTCTGTCAACAGGTTATTGAGAGATTTTGCTGGTATACCTCTCGCTCCTACTTCTACAGTATGTAGACATTCTACATAACCGTTTTTCGTTTATTCATTTAAGAGATCATAATATTTGTTTTCTTTCGTCGCGTGGTCTTTAGGTATTTTAGTTTCCCACGGCACCGCGGTAAGCTCCAGAAGCAGGTACTATACGTTTTGTACCTCTAAAGAAAGAAAAATGTCCGGGCTGGATGATGAAACCCTCACATCCTCTGGGATTTTATAGTGCTACGTGTCCATTAAAATAGTCCAGTCAGGTGTTCCCAGGATTGAGTTAAGCTTGTTCTTAGAATTTGCAGTGGAGCCTTCTTTAATAAAGTTAATTTGTCTTTTGTTTGTGGTCAATCCTTTTTGGGCCCTAGACACTGAAAGGCTTAAAGGCTTATAGGCTTCACGTATGATTTGAAGTACTCTATCACATACTTGAAAAAAACACGATTCCTGAACTGTTTATCAATTATATGGAACCCACGGTGGATGAGCTTGACTCGTACTTGTAAAGTTTTTTTTACAGTTATGGTAAATATGTTCTCAGCATTCGTTTGTTAAATGTCTTAGGCAATTTGAATAAGTACGAATGTTTTCTTAAAATAATATTTTCACTCGAAAAGAAGTAAACACGCACGACTCGACTTTGTTTTACATTAACTTATCTGTGGTTTTACATTCCTATCAGATCACAAAATAAATCTTATTAAGGTATCCTTACTGAGCCTATAACTAAATACAAGTAAGCTCAAAATGATGACAATGTGTTTTTGCAAGTTATTTACTGTTATGGTGAACAACAAACACAAGAGGAAACTTTAAAACTCACTTTAATGACATATTTTATCGCCTTATTCCGTTTATAATCTTAGTTTATAATAATTAAAGCATTAAAGCATTCGTATTTTGGAAACCAGAAACAATGAAAGTACCACCAACACCCAGACCCGAGAAAATGTAGAAAAACACTTTTTTTCTTCATTGACCCGTCCGGGAATCGAACCCGGGACCTTGGAGCAGGCGACAACTTGAAAACCGGTGTGTACGCCACTCCGCCACGAAGGTCGTCGAATGTTATAATAATATGTCCGTGTGATGCCGTCCATCAAAGTAATACCCCTTCCCTCGAAATAGGTGTCGTTTCGAAACATTTTCTCTTCGCCATTGGCTAAACTGCGAATGCCAACCTGGCTGCCAAGCTTGTCAAAATCCTCCTTTTGAGAAAACCTATGTAAAATCAGTAAAATCAGTTTTATTTCTGCAAATAGGCCCCAGGAGGCGCTTTTACTTACACGACCCAATATTCAAACCTACCACTACATGTTCAGCTGTGGACTGTGTAGGCTGATGATAACGACAACATACCTATTATAAACAGACTTTTTTGTTTAACAGAATAACAACGTGTGTTGTGTAAGTAATAATGATTCATCTGCATTACGGATGTAACCACATTTAGAAATCGAAACTCGGAAATCTCTAGATGGCGAATCTTACGTTAGAAAAGCGGGGCTTGAATTTCCACTCGACTTTCTTTAGAAATTATGATATTAAGTTTTGCAGAAATTACCCACCTCACATACACATTGAAAATTATTAATAGAAACAGATAATTCTAAGTTGAAATAGGTACAATTGTTTCGGGGTTTTTACCTTGTACCTAGTTTTTATGAGTTTCAAATCAGCGTGCGTGGCTAACCGATTTTAATCCACGCGCAATATAACTACTTATTTTATTTTGTTGTTCGATCAATTTAATAATTAAGTATGTGTCAACAATCATAGCATTTCGACCAATTCAACTTGCATTATTGTACTTAGATTATAGATACCTGTTTTGTTCTCGAAATAAATAAATGAAATATATTTATGTATTTACTAGTTTAAAGTAACCAATAATTTTAGGTAATCTTCAAAGTTGTACTAACATTTATTTTCCATGTACATTTTATAAGGTGGTCAAGAACTTGTGAACCTAACTTAGCTGTAATAATCTTTTTAACTTAGTCCTAAAGCTACTGTTCAATTTTTTTTTACGCATATATTGAACAACAAGTGGCAATAGGGCAATTGACTCTAACAAAAGTTATTAATTCACCATGTAGGCAGGTCGTATTTTTTTGTGATATTATTTACTGCATTTAATAGAACCTTAAAAATGAACATAACATGAAATTAACAACCGATTTAAGTCTATGGCAAAATAGCAAACAAACAAGTAGATTCAAGCTTCCACAATATTAACGGTTTTTGCGCAGACATTTTTAAAAAGCGACAGAAACTAAAAAAATCTAGGCATCATTAGACACATAGCTCAAAGCGGCAAACGATAAAAAAAATCATTGTGCGGTAATTTAAGCACAAATCTACAATTATTATGGTAATCACAAAAATTTGCGGTTCGAACCAAAATCCTGTTACTCAGAACTTACTTTACAATGTAAGTAAGTAAGATACTATCAGTAGGTTTTTCGTTCCTGCTAATGCATAGTGAGATGAATTAAACGCGATCATACCTTCTTTAATTATTACATATTTTTGTAATACAAGATATACAGTGAATAAATACATAAAGGTCATACAATTTATTATTTTTCTTGAACCCTTGAATTATAAACATATTATATTCAAAATTTTGTGACATTTTTATCTATCTGACCGAAATACCGAATTGCAACAAATAATTTTAATCCCATTGTGACCCTACAATGAAACTATAGAGCATTTCAAGAAAAGCCAGTATGACGGCTTATTTCTATAATAGTACTTAGAAGAAAGTTATACAAGGAAACAGTTGTCGCATTTAAATAGTTGACCTAAGAATAAGTAAAAATTGAATCATACATAATATGGTATCTCATATTATATCATACATACGATTTATTAAAATATATTGAAATATCGTATTACAGTACTAAGTACTTATTTGTTACCTTACTATCTTAACCCACATTTTTTGTAACGCTATGATAAGCTTGAAGTATCTTTGCGTGAACAATATGCAAATAATTTAACCGTCGCGTCGCGTCGTTCATATGAAGTAATTTACTTACGGCCGGTCCTAATAACCTATCTATCTTCAGTTTTTGCATATCGAGATAGAAGACAACTTCTGTCTTTGTTTCTCTGGACGGAAAAATCAGAAATATAAACTGTTTCCTATCTCCGATATGTCAAAACTGGCGATAGATAGATTATTGGGACCGGCCGTTTATGTGTCAAGTAATGTTTCACGTTAACATTTCTTTCTGCATTTATTGTGTATCACAACACAACAACGAAGTGCGTAGAGTTTTTATACACTTTTTACTTTTGATTTACACTTACGATTTATTTGATATATTTATATGGCAAAACAACGATTACCGAATCAGCTATTAATATTATTATATGATGTTCCAGTCCTTGTTAAGTAATTATATACTGTTCAAGTACATATATTTTTTAACTCCAAAGCTACAGCGATCGGATCATGTTCGAAGCTTACTTACTGTTCCCACCTGCGTTATACGACTATGCTGAGAAAGAAAGCGTACGTTTTGGCTGCACAAGTGAACGACCTCCCTTCACATTGCAGATTGTTAAGGTCCACTGTTTTTGTTTTAAATAATTTTAGAGTTTCTCAGTAATTGGACTAGAACTTTCAGTGTTGAAATCGTTGTATTATTTGAACCGACGAAAAAAGACATGGTAATCTTCGTTTTCGTTACTATTTTACGAATGACTATATCAGTGTAATATTATACGAAACGACAAGAATGGAGAAAAAGGGACTGATTTTGATGTACCTAAATTAAATTATTAATCAATGTTACGCAAATAAAACAGAAAACTTACGTTGCTTTTAACAAAATGTTATTTAAAAAGCAGTGAAACATACTTTAATAAATACATTCGATGTCACAAGTTAATCACATAATTTCATAGCATGCTTAAATTAAGTAGGAATTCGTACACAGTGATAGTGAAGTGTATAGAACCACGGGCAAATTGACTATAATTATAATTATCCTATCTATGGTTTAACTAATTACTTCTATCTAATAAGAACTTACCACATAGCAATGCGACTACAAATTGTGGAAATAATTTATTTATGCCCGTGTTTCCTACAATTTTGAGATGCGCGAAGCGATGCGGAATGCGAAAATAATAAGCGTTAACCGATCTTCGACTAACAGCTTACGTATTCTAATTTTTTATAAAAAAAATGTCTGTGTTACCTTTTTTTTTATTTCTACAAAACAAGTGCTTTAAGTGACTTATTTTGGAATCAGACCACGTACGAATAATAACGTACGTGATGTTGTCAACATTTAGTATTTTATTCGTTGTACAGTGTAGAGACTTGGTCACAGAAGCTCTTAAAAATACTAGATCAATTCGTGCTTTTCGTCAGTAGGCACCATTGATATAGAGTAAAAAAACTTTTGTTATTACGAAAAAAACTGATTATATCTACTTAGTATCGAACCTGGAACCTCGGAGCAGGCGCCACCTTGAAAACCGTTGTGTACGCTACTCCGCCACGGAGGTCGTCAAACGACCGAAAAGACCGAACGAACGAAAAGAACTTGGTATAGGTACTTACTATTTTGTCTTATTGAAAAATGAGCTTAGCTTGCGCAAGAGTTAGGGTGAAATTCGAAAGTAAGTTTTGCAAAGTTACAGGTCAATATTTAAATAGCGTCGTCATGCAAGCTCAAAACAAAAATACACATCTTTATATGTGGACAGCTATTAAAACAATTGTTTTTGTGGAAATCAGTTACAGCGATGGAACTACAATCACTAAAATCCGGGAAAATAAAGGGGATATCCGTCCGGGAAAAGAACCCAAAGCTGGCGACCCTTCGAATACCAGTGTCTAAATAACTTGACCACGGCTTTTGTCATACTATCTATTTTATAGAACGCATGTTTGAAAACTTTATTTTTACGCGTGGATAAACTAACCCACGGGAACCGTACTTTAAATCATTTGTGCTGTTACAGCCTCCGTGCATATTTAGGGACTTGGGTATGCGAATGACCTTGAGCATTTCAGATCTGCAATACGCCCCGCCTCGGATTGGGAGCCGGGGGGATTAACCGTTCTAGCGTGTTTATGTTACAAACAATTATCCAAACTTTCGCATTTATTATCTTATTAAGAAGTAAGATTTTATTCTTATCCAAAACCTAAGCTGTTGGTAATCAAAACAATTTAATGATGAGCTATCGCGATACTGAGACCGTCTGTACTCATTGTGGAACGGCATTTTCAAAGTAGACAGAAATTTTAACCACCTTCCAAATTTTAATACAACAATCTACGAGACTTTTAAGTTTAAACAGCGTTTCAACAGCGTTTAAAATATTATTTGACATATTTTGTATGGGAATTGTGTCAAATTAATCGTCACTCTTTGTTTAACGGCTGTTTAAGTGTTGGTAAACTCGGGTCTAAAAACAAATGACTTTTTTAGGGTTCCGTACCCAAAGGGTAAAAACGGGACCCTATTACTAAGACTTCGCTGTCTGTCCGTCTGTCCGTCTGTCCGTCGCTCTGTCACCAGGCTGTATCTCAAGAGCCGCGATAGCTAGACAGTTGAAAGTTTCACAAATTATGTATTTCTGTTGCCGCAATAACAACAAATACTAAAAACAATATAAAATAAATATTTAAGGGAGGCTCCCATACAACAAACCAGTTTTTATGGCCTTTGTGGTACGGAATCCTTCGCGCGCGAATCTGACACGCACTTGGCCGGTTATTTTTTTTCTTTTGGTATAGCCCTGTACAAAAATGTCAAGATAAAGCACTTAGAAAATGTCCATCAAAAATGTAAAACCTTTGACACGGATTCCTCAGGACATTTTTTTTACGCGATTCGCATCTCATTCATTCATTGGGAATTTAGGATGCTATTCATAAATTGTTAATTTTCCCTTTATACCTTTACAGGCTTAGGACCGTAAAAATTGAAAACTATGTTGCGAAAAATATTGTCGGATGAAAATTTGACCTACATTTTTTACATCATAAATGGGCTCTAAATACGAAACTTAACACCTATAAAAAATTTGGAAGATTATGAAAAAGTCTATTTTAGTTATCTTAAATATACAGCATAATTAAAATAAACAAAATTATCTACAAAATTAAAATAAAATCGAAGCTTAACTTAAACCTTAACTTAACAAAACCAATACAATTGTTGTGACTTACACGTAGCCTATATTAAAAATCATGCTAATTGACTTCTAATGAGGCTATGAGACTTGTCGTTAAGGGTGCTTCTACACAGTAGTTAAAAAAAAAATGTGTTGTTAAAATTATTTTTTTTACATTTGGCTAAATATAATCTGTTCCCTCCGTTGTTTAATGTGATAAAAAAAAATAGCAGCAGTGTAGTTTGAGGCGACATAAAGAGTAGAGAAGATTGGGAATGTTTGACTGTAGAGACAGGTAGAGTAGCTTTCGAAATCATGCTTAATTAAGAGTGACGAACATCAGTTAACTAAATACAAAAAATTTTAGAATTTTCCGATTACATTGATAAAATAAAGGGATTTTTTTCACTTCTCTTCAATTAATATAAACAAGCTAATCCTAGTGTTAGTTATAACTTATAATACATTAGGAAAAATTCTAATCAGTATGGATGTTTAAAAATTATTTTTAAATAAAAAATTGAACCAACTTAAAAAAAACTCACTAAAAAGTACAAAATAACACAAGAACAATGTTTTATTTTAAAACCTATTTACCTACTTACAATAATATTTTAACTACTAACAACTAAAGAGATCGAAGTCGTTGCCGATTGCCGCTCGCCAACATAGCAATTTTTTTTAAATTCCATATTTGATTTGTTTCATTTGTAGAATTATTTTTGTATTGTTTGGGCTCGGCACCGACTTCAATCTGTTTAGTTGTTAGTAGTTAAAATAATATTGTAAGTAGGTAAATAGGTTTTAAAATAAAACATTGTTCTTGTGTTATTTCGTACTTTTTAGTGAGTTTTTTTTTAAGTCGGTTCAATTTTTTATTTAAAAAAAATATTTTTCTCTTTTTAGTGTTAAATAAATTACATAATTATTAATCCTCTATTGACCAGAAACAGTACCTACCTACATAAAAATAGTGATGACGACTTCTAGATGAAAATGTATGAATTATTTGAGAAACTCCTCATCGCATCACTATAGAATCTTAAGAATCATCCTCCAACTCCTAACTGTTAAGGAGTTGTACCTTCCATCATCAGCTCATCAACATAAAATAATGAGTACCAGACGCAAATACTGAAAAGCCTTAAGAAAGATAGGTATACAAAAACGTAATACGTGCTTATAAAATTTTAGGGTTACTCTCGATTTCCCCGGATTCCACCATCAGATCATGACTTCGTTAAAATGGGACCACATGGGAAGCACCAGCTTTCAAACTAAAAAATAATTTTTAAAATCCGTTCAACCTCCTCCTTTTTTTGGAAGTCGGTTAAAAACAATCTAAAATTAGTTTGAATGTTGATAAATCAAAAATTTTTGATACGGCCTCCTCAGAACACTTTATTTTACGCGATTTGCATCTCATTCATTATTCATAAGTTGTTGATTTTCCTTTTATACCTTCACAGGCTTAGTAGGACCGTAAAAATTGAAAACTATGTTGCGAAATATATTGTCGGGTGAAAATTTTACCTACATTTTTTACATCATAAATGGGCTCTAAATAAATTTTGAAGGTGATGAAAAATTCACCTGTATATTTAAAATAAACAAAATTATCTAGTTATATAATTAAAATAAAATCGAAGCCGTAAACCTTAACTTAACAAAAACAATACAATTGTTGTGACATACACGTAGCCTATATTACAAATCATGCTAATTGACTTCTAATAAGGCTATGAGACTTGTCATTAAGGGTGCTTCTACACAGTACACAGTAGTTAAAAAAATTGTTGTGCTGTTATTTTTTTTTATCATGCTTAATTAAGAGTGACGAACATCAGTTAACTAAAGACAAAAATTTTAGAATTTTCTGATTACATTGATAAAATAAAGGAATTTTTTTCACTTCTCTTCAATTATATAAACAAGCTAATCCTAGTGTTAGTTATAACTTATAATACGAGTACATTAGGAAAAATTCTAATCACTATGAAATTAGTTTAAATGTTGAAAAATTGTTATGTATTGTTATCTAACATTTAATTTTCTAAACTGATGTGGAAGCACCTTAATGTCTGAGAAAACGTGTCGTGTCGTGTGACGTACATCACTGGATGTTGTAATAATCGATTGTTTAAAATGTCGTACACGACAGTTTTTATAATGCAAGCAAACGTTTGTTTTGTTAGTCATCGCCTCCGTGTGTTAGATTCACTCGTAGTTAAGCTCGTAGTTTTGTACCATCGATGTGTGTTATTACAACTGCTTAAGTTTCCATGGAATTTAAATCGTAATCCAGTTCAGGTAAAGTCGCTTTTATTAGTGTACAGCTTTTTAGAGCAATTGCATAATTTCTGACTACAACCGAAAGAGCCGAAACCGAAAATGTTACAATCGAAAGAGCCTTTATCAAACCGTGGTCCATTCGGCTTTAGATTAAATGGAAACTCCGAAATATTCTCCAGTCCTAAATCCAATCCATTGCCCTCTATATGAAAGAAGCCTCTCAACGCTTTTTCGATAAGGCAGTGAATCACCCCAATCCGCTCATAGCGGAAGCCGCCACGTACAACCCCCAGAGGGATGTCGCCTTCCGACGCCGTCGGCCCAGGCACGTGCTGAACGACCCCGACGATCCGATCACCGCGTATGTCACAACAGCCAACACCGCCTTAAGCACTTCAATTACTGCACAACACAGTAGTTCTCCACACCGCACCCGTCGGAGGCGGGTGCGTGGTCCCGCCTTTCATTTCGGCCGACACAATCATGTGCCTGGCCGCTTCTCACCTGCCCCCCCCTCGGACGGCGACCCAAGCCGAGGTCCGAGCCTACAGAGGCGCCCTTGAGGTCGCTGTCCGATCCCCCCTCCCAGATCGGGCCCGCCAGAATGGAGCCCGACCGTGATCCGGCATGCCACGGCATCTCCGGTTCCGGCGGCGCCACCACTGGTGGGTTCGCCATTTGGTAGGGTGCCTTTAGCACCCCACACTGGCCCGATCACGCCCGCTAGTATGGGCCCCGGTGCGAGCGAGCCTGAGGCTTCGCTTCGCGAAGCCTCACCCTCGGCCGCACCGGAGTACCGCTAGCGTGGCGGACCTAGGCTGAGCGCCTTCAGCGCTCGCCACACTCTGCCCGGTTTAACTGATTAAAGCCTCCCATATGGGGTTTCAGTGATAGGTCCGTCAAAAAAAAAAAAAAAAAAAAAAAAAATCTCCAGTCTTATAAAAGTAGTACATGTAACTACTTTTAAAAGACCGCAGAATATACTTTAATGATATATTATTAACATAATTGCAATTATAATCAGTGTCTATTTAAACTTGAAAAACATGTCTCAGGCGGGAGACTCAAACCCGCATCTCCATGCATGCTAAGCGTCGCGCCCGATATGCATTGAGATGAGGATTCCAGTCCCGCCTTAGACATAATTATTCAAGTTTAAATACTGACCGGAAAATATGTTATAATATGATATTAAGGTTACTAGTCATAGAACAGGTGCAAGCATAATTTGCGTCATAAAACACGTGGTATTATATTTTATTCAATGCCTAAATCAGCCCACACCAATCCACGTAGAAGGTGGTAGAAGTAAGCCTGCCTCTCCAACAGGAAAAGGTAAACGCCATATTTTTTAGGATCGTTAATAATATGCAAATGTTATTCGCTTTGATCAATCTATATGTATAAAACACTTTGTCACATTATGTAGTTTTTGGTAATATTACTCAGTTTAGCATTATAATATAGTAAAGAAACAATTTGACTAAAAAGACCAAGACCATTGTTTAGTCGATCAAATAAACAATGGCCAAAAGTTTTATCGGTCTTGTGCTAAGCGGTCTAATGAATTTCGGCAATCAATAGTAAATGCGAGCCTGAATAAACGGATCTGTCCGACTATTTCAGTTACTTGAAAACTTTGGTATGAGTAAACGAGATAGAGTCGAATAAATACCGACGTCGTTTTGCAAAGTGAGTCCCTGATCCGGTTTGGCCATCTCAGTTATTGTAGGTACTGTCAATTGCGCACTTGTACAGTCAAGGTATTTAATTGTTTTTAGTTCAAGTCGCTTTAGTTTTGTCGGGCTATGAAACCGATAAGCATAGATATAACATAAAATATACTAGATAGGTACACAATCGTTGCAAAAAAACGTCTAGGTACATGAAATGAGTGCCCTCTAGGACATTTGGATGCTTTTTCAAGTTATTAGCATTCAGATTAATGTCAATATTACTTATCTGACAATCTGACATTAATCTGAATTTGAGGTTAAGTTCCATTAGAGACCCTACGGACCTGATTAATTGCTCCCTGAAAAAGTTCCTCAACTCTGCTGACTTGCTTCTATTAGTAGACCATACTGAAGAGGATCTAATCTCCAACCTCTTACTTGCCTTTATTGGCAGGCTTGTGTGGTGGAGATTCGATAGAACAGAAATGTTCGGAGAAGGAAAGTAAATTAGTAACATGCTTGCAGGGATCTTGATCGATTACCGAGATTATCCTGAATCCTGATATCTAGCCGTAAAATACCTCTCCACTCCTCAAGCTCCCCAGGTTGCTAAGTTATTATGTGCTAGTGGCCGTTTTCGAGGGCTTATTGATCGATCGAGTGTGAAATTTCTGCCCCTACTATTTAGGTCAGGCAGGGGCTAGAGTTCATCCATAGTACCAGTTACGCAGTCTATTGGGACCCAAGCCTATAGCCCGATCCTATGTGTTCATATTATACAATAGTCCTGTACTAACCGGGGGTTGTCCTTGAATGTACCTACCTACTTGTATAGTGCGCACAGGGTTAATGCTAGTTAGTGTTACACTTTTGATAAAAGCAGTCTATTGGGCCTCTGTGAGTTGGCTTAGGCCCGGTCTAAGTGTCTTTCAAAGGTCTGGAGCTCTGTTGTTTCAATATTTTAAAAGATCAGTAAAACAATTGCCTAGGCTACTACCTACTTATTTTGTTAATATCAAAGATGATGGTAGATTTTAATCAGCGTTTGATAACATCACTAATTAGTCTCGACGTCTCGTATCGTTAGCGGATAAAATCTGTAGGATTTCTAAAAGAAAAACCCCACCTAGTTACAATGTGAAACCAGGCGACCATGTTAATTAAACGAAATGCTATTGCATAAGGTTTGGAACTTTCGAAGCGTAACGAGATTTCATAGTTAGAAAAAGACTATTTATTACTAAAGCGACTACTTTCATCGGTAATAAAATTTTTTTTTTTAAATGTAAATTTTTATGTTTCCTATGCTGTCAGCACTATTTATCTGACCTTCGGATGAGATTTATCAAATTAAAATGAGCGCAACTTGAGCTATATCTCATAGGACAAAAATGAGTGATTGAGTCCCGTTATCTCATGGATGCTAAGTTTTCCCATATAAATTTGTTTTTCGCCTAATGTCACACATCAGTCTATAAATAATTCGTCTTTGTACTGAACACGGTTTAGTCAACTTTTTTGCAAGAATCCAAAACTAACTACCTAACTATAATACTTTCTACTATTTTTCCAGAAATGGTCATCGCCGAAACGTCGAAAGTGTACTACCTGCTCTGGGTGTTCCCGTTTCTCATCATCATCGGTCTCTTGGCCGTCCTGAGCTTCATCGGCTTCCTCTTCGCGCTGCGTCTGTACGCGCAGTACACCTGCGGCGTTTTCCGGGATAAGACCAATATGGACGGAAAGACTGTCATAGTCACTGGGTGCACCAGTGGCATCGGGAAGGAGACAGCGAAAGATCTGGCGAAGAGGGGGGCAAAAGTCATCATGGCTTGCAGAAGTGTTGAGGCGGCAGAAAAGATTAGAGGTAAGAGCGGCAGAAAAGTGTAAGTGATGCGCGCACATACATTTGGCAATTGGTTTTAATTTAAGTATATATTAGATTAGGTTATGCTCGAGACTTTACTACGTGTAGAATTTAGAACCTATCATAAAATAGAGCATATTGATTTAATTTAGAACTTTATCAGTACATTAGTGAATAGTGCATTCCAGGCAGCATACAGCTTCTGACACTCTAATCAATACCCCCATTTTTGTATTTCTTTTATATCTGTAATAAAAAACATCGGCCTGTTAAACAATTTTAAAAAATAATAAAAACACTATAAGGGTTCAAAAGAAGAGGACACTTCTATGATCCAAGAACATGCAATTCATACTAAATGACAGTAAATGAATTCCTACATTTTATTTCACAGATGACATCATCGACTCCACGAAGAACCCTAAAGTATTCGTCAAGAAACTGGACCTCAGCTCTTTCGCCTCCATCAGATCATTCACCGACGAAATCAAAAAGACAGAAGACAAGCTGGACGTCCTTATCCACAATGCGGGCTACGCAGAAACCTTTCGCAAGAAGAAGTCTGTCGACGACATTGAATTGACCATGGCTACTAATCACTACGGACCATTTTTGCTAACTCATCTTCTGATTGACTTGCTGAAAAAGAGCGCGCCTGCGAGGATAGTAGTGGTTGCTTCATCTTTATACCGCCTAGCGTCTATAGACTTAGAAAACCCTAATCCAGTGGATAAATTCCCAGCATACTTATACTACGCGTCGAAGGAGGCTAACATTCTTTTCACTAAGGAGTTGGCTCGTCGTCTAGAAGGAACCGGAGTGACTGCGAACTGCTTACATCCTGGTCTCATAGACACTGGCATTTGGAGAAACGTGCCTTTCCCGCTTAGCTGGGGACTGTTTTTGATCATCAAAGGCTTCTTCAAGACTGCTAGACAAGGATGCCAGACCACTGTCATGTTGGCTGTTGACGAGAAACTAGAGAAAGTCACTGGAAAGTATTTCTCTGATTGTGGCGAGAGTACCGTGTCTTCTGCAGCCAGCGATGCGGGTAGAGCGAAGAAACTATGGGAGATCTCTGAAACGATTGTGAAGTTGGGGGAGACTGATCCTAAAATATAAAAAAGTATTTAGTGGACTTTTAGTGACTCGTGTAGTATACCAGTTATGCTGTGCAACCTGTTAAATAACATATGATATAATTGTTTCGAAATCACAGTGAAAATTTAAAAACGAAAATAAAAATAAAAATCAGTATACCTACTGTTTTTAATACATTTAAAAAAGAAATGTATTTCAGATAGCACTAAAACAATGTTCAAACACGACATAACTGGAGACCCAAATCTATGACGTAATATTTACAACATTCAGTTTTTACGTTTTCCAACGGCTCCCAATCACCGTTGATTCATTCAAGCGATTCGAACCATCATCGGATTACCTGCCGCAGCCTCGCTTCCGTAACCAGATTGATAGTGCGTGGGAATTGTAGAATCTGTTTCTATTGACCGCTGCTGCCTAATATGTATTGCGACCTTAAAATATTTTGCTAATTTCACATTATTGATGTTTCGATGCTACAACAAGCTTAAATAACGTAAAATCTATACTAATTATATGTAAACTATTTTTAAACTTGCTCAACATTTGTTACTGCTTTATTAAGCTTTATCAAAACTCAAGTCTGTAGTTCTTTTTAACAGGCGTTAGTTGTTTAAATGTAGGTACTTATATTTAAGGTCGTATTTATTATCACTAATTGTTTTTTATTTAATTTTAATAAACTATTTTCCTAATCTATGGGTTTATCTCTAAATAAATAATTATATGGACGAAATGGTTAAAATAAGTAACCAGTTCCCCAACGTTTTATCTACTATAAATCGAAAGTTGTTGCTTCATTAACCATTTGGTTAGTTTTTGATAAAAATAATAGCTTGGCTCTCGAGTAAACCCTATTTTTCTTCAATTTGGAATAGGACTGATTATAAGACTATTGAATATAAAATATAACAGCTTCTTCAGCTACAAGAGGTCATAAAAATACGTCTAATTACCTATCTCGTTTTTTGTCGCTCGAAAATAAAACTTAAATAAACTGTATCATTTTTATTGAGTAAGCAGTATTTACAGCACATAACAATTATTATTATACAATACCTTCATAAAATAACAAATAATAACATAATGATGTTAAAATGAGGTGCGAGAATAATTTATCATTGATGATAATGAATTTAATAACCCCGTCATAGTAGCGTTCCTTTACTTCCTTACTGCACCCATAAAGGGTCGGCGCGGCAATGGATTTTTTATTGAAAAATAATGTATATTATGTTATTATAATACTACGGTTGCAATTGCAATGTTAATAGTACCTTAGCATACCGCCGCATGTTACATTTATTTCAATCGTAGTTTAATAGCAATTAGATACAATACTGTTCTTCATCTAAAAAGTAGTCCTTCAGCGCAGATGTGTTGCCTAATTCGGCACATACAACGTTTAATATACAATACGCAAAACTTTGAACTCCCTAAATCAATAGGTAGATTTATCGATAAGTAGGTAGGTAATTTCTGAGCTCTGTAACACTTGGTGCATTGACCCATTGATTGACCCCATATCAAGCTCAACTAATTGTCAAGTGTAATCTATGATACGGGTGATTAGTAAACGTTAAGACACGGTATTTTTGAAATATAAGCTACTAGCGGACCCGACAGACGTTGTCCTTTCTTATCTATGAATATTGATTTCGAAATGGTATAATAAAAAAAAAGTTACCAATTATTTATTATTATAGTAGTTTGAAAATCGTTTTTTTGGTATTCCGACACGGGAACAGGCGACATATTACTTTACCATGTGCAAAATTTAGTTTCTTTTGCCCCCTATTTGACGATATTTGCAGTGCAGTAGCACATGAGTAAATATTCATGTGGCAGTAGTGATTACTTGCTCAGTGTTTGCAGCATTCTATCTATCAATGCTATGTCAAACGCCATACATTAAAAAAGTTTGAATTGTCAAAAGCGATAAGGTTACAATTAACAAATAATTTTATATAGTGATTAAGTTTTCTTAAATTTTCTAATTTTCCGCGCCTTATTCTTATTTTTTTCTTTCATAAGAACATTCTCCTGACAGTAACAAACAAAACAAAAAAAGAATTAGCGTAATCGGTCCAGCCGTTCACGCGTGATGCGATGACCAGGGAAATAGGGATACATTTTTATATATTAAGCTCAATGATATTACAAAGAAAAATATCATTGATTAAGCTATTTAGTCCTAACAAACCGTTATCAGGTTTTGCATATTTCGAGTTACAGGGTTAAGTTTAAAGCTTGAGCGACGCGTCTGCAGCGTCTATTCGCATTTATTCAAAGAACGCTTACTTTTGAGGAACGCTAGTATAAAGAGGCACTTAACGAAAAATACATTTAATTACATTAGAAACCTATTAAGTTTGTATAATACATAGATTTGCAAAAATATATTTCTTGCACTACATAATTGCTAATAATTAACAGAGTACAGATAATGTAAGTTATTTAGATAACTGAATTTATAAAGAAATGATGCAAGAATTCAGAAAACCAAAATTATAGTAAGTTTACCATTGGCACGATTGAAGATCAATGTGAATATGATTCTTAAGTTACATGTTACTCAAATTATAAACAAATTAAATTGATCACATACCATTTCATAAAATGGTGATAGGAAATAGAAGATTTGCATTAAAAACTTCCTAGAGTAACAAATTCTGCGTGCATGATAAAACCCTCACGACAAAAAAAAAGGCTTTACTGTGTTAGTGTTCCAATAATAAGTAATAATATTTAACATCAAAATAAACAATTCATTAATTACTCATTTAATATTCCAATGATAGTAACTTATCTGTAAAAATGCTAATTTAGTCTATCAAATCAAATTGATCTAAGAATGTGTTATCAACCCCCAGCGCTGTGCCTAGACTCTGGCGTGGCTTCCTTTGTTCCCTTTCATCCATTTCTATGCACAACTGGTCCAAATAATCGGTGGACTTGATTGATAGAACACTGCAACTTGGACTCAAAAGATCAGGCAACAAGACCCTGTTTGCAGTAAAGACGTCAACATTAACTGTGTTTAAATTCTCTTTTTCTTCAACTATTGTCTTGAATTCAGTGTTCTCATCGTTAATATCAGATGGCAGCACATTGGCACGCACTTTCTTAAACCTATTGATAATTTTTTCCAATGAACTAGTTTTTCGAATAAGCTGAGTGTTGGTCTTTGGTGTTTCAGTCTTTAATTCCTCTACTTTAGTTTCCATACTCTTTCTGGGCTCTTTTAATACTGGCTGAATATCAGATAAGTTGCTTTCAATTATTTTGTTAAAATCTATTACCTTTTCAGCAGATAAATTTTTGATTTTTATATCTGGTTCTGGAGTGATGCAAATGACAGGCATACTTATTACATCATTCAGTTTTCTTGAGTTCTCCAAATTGACTACAACCTCAGGAGTGCCATACATACTGTCCTTTTCTAATGCTGTTATGCCTGAGACTTCTAAAAGTGATGGAATATCTTCGGGCATTATAGACAACTTTCTTTTACCATGCCTTGTGATGGTTTTCTTTTCTCTATTTTCAAATAGATTAGGAGAGGAATGGCTTCGAAACAGCCCATTGCTATCATTTGATGTGGTTGATTCATTGAATAAACCACCTTTTTTAACATTAATGCTTGGCCTCTCCATTTTATGTTTCATTTTCTTCGAACTGCTTGACTTTTTGGTGGACAATAGCCTCATGATTTGTTGTTTTGTGAATCCAGAACATTCAGCTATAGTTTCATTACCTCTAGGGTTCACTTGCGAGATGACTGATAGGTTATGGAAGTTTTGGCTAACATCAGGACGATCATAGGAGCTGACACGGCAAGATATTAAGCTCTTTAAAAAGTCGTCACGGGGGCCTTGATGAAATGGTGTTACAAACATAGACTTAGGCTGATTAGATTGGTAATTAGATTTTGATGAGTAGCTAAAGGAGTTGTGTTTTCTACGTAAATTGAACTGATGTTTGGACATACTGATCGGTGTGAAGGTGTCAAACAACAGACATGGGTGTTCTCTTGTAGCTTTCAGATTGGACAGGTCTGGAAGTGTCGGTATTTCATACTCTTTTATTGATATTAAAGACTGATCCAGTGACAATGTTGTCGGCTGAAAAAACGGAAAAGTTTAATGATTATTTTTATGAAGTACAAAATTTAGCCTGAATTTTTTTATAGTAAAAGAATGTATCAAGTATCTACCAGGATTATAATTTGTCAATAAAGGCTTTATTAAAATTTATAACCTAGGTACTTTAGCCTAGCCAGGATGTAGTTCTGCTTGTCTTGGCCCACAGTTGTATCGAAGCAGTGGTAAGTTAAAATTTGGGACATATAAATATGTTTAATGGGGCTTATTTACAGAAATAAAATTGATTTTACTGATTATTCCATCTCTCTTCAAGTACTTTTATCAGTAATGTAGCAGTTTCATTGTCTACTTTTAAAACAAACCATTGTACCTACTCATTCTAATTGTCAAAATGGACTGGATTAAGATGCAATCTAAATTATTATAGTCATCAACAAATAAAAGATATTGGTGTAATATTGGTATCTATGGAAATAAAGTAAGAGGAAAAGTACATGACTTAAGGACACTAGCCCAAAGTATGGTGGTAACAGTAACATTGAAAATTAACTATTAACATAAAAATGTTACCTCTAATCTAGCTTCTGCATTCAGCACTCGATCATTGAGTATTCTCATAGCTGACACTACTTCCTTAAAGTCACGACGTCCACTCTCCAGATACTGATTTAGTTTGAAGACATCGTCCCCAATCTCCGTGTCTTTTAGTATGTAGCATACTGATATTAAAAAACCTCGTATGAGATTAGGAAAATATAATTTCTCATCTCTAACAATATTCTTTAAAATATACTTCTGTTGGCTATTGACTTGACTCTGTAATTCATTTGTACATATTTCATCTGTCTTATGATTGTATTCAACCATAAAGGAACTACGTTCAGCCTCTCCTGTACTCCGAGCTATTAAAGCTTCAGTACTATCTCGAGTTTCAGAACATACTGAGATGAATGGACTTAATTTTTCTGTCCACTTCGATTCTAGTTCTTTGATTTGCTTATCAATGTATGATAACCATACATCAAAAATTGGTGCAGGCATGAGTACATTTTTTATTTTTAATAATTCATTTTTAGTAGCTTCATCAACATTTTTTTGACTCATGTACTTATCAACTAAATCATCAATATATTCCTTAGCTTTTAGAGTAGAAATTTTTTTCTCCATTGAAGTAATTTTGTCACGAAATATAGCAGCAATTTTCTCCATAGCTTCTCTTTTGCGCAGATAGTTGGAAAACCTACTCAACATAAAATGTGTTTCTTTATCAATATCTTCAATAAATTCTTCTGAGCTGTTCTTATATCGGTCTGTCATAGTGCTGTAGAGTTCCTTTTGTTTATTGGTCATTTTAGTTAAAAGCAATCGTTGGACAGCCAGCTGAGAAAGTTGGAAAATAAGCATGGTCACCTTAAAGCAACCAGGATTCACTAAATAAGACGACATCACTGGAAAAACAAGCCCTTTACTGCTGTAATCGTTGACAAAGGCAGATAACTGCCCTCTGTACAACCTCTCTGTCTTCGTATCGTATAAAGGCCACGAGAATTTTTCATAAACCTGTGGATCTATGATGGACACTAAGTAGTAAGACAGGTTGTTAAATACGTTCTGCGTAGGCCTTTCTAGTGCATTTTCTTTGAACAACATCCTCGACAGGTCCGACGGCATGGGCTGCAGTTTTCTAAGAATCCCCACATTTAAAAAAGTCTCTTTTTTTAGGTTCACAACGAGATCCTTCTGCATAGTCACTGATGCCATGTTATTATGTTTAAAATAAATATCACATCGAACTCATTGAAAATAGCAGTTGACGCTAGGCATTTAAAATCCTGATGCTTTATTATTATGCACATGAATAACAATTACTGAACTACAAAAAAATCATAACAAACCGCAGTAAACAAGGCGTCAGTCAGTCACACACAACAAACAAATCAATTTCAAAAATTTGTAATGTCAGTCAGGTTTTCCGTTACTGCGTCTGGCCCATAGATAATATAAATAGTACGTTCGAAAAAATATTGTCATCCATCCACAAGAAATAACAAAAAAAATAAAGTTTTTTAATTTTATAAATATGTAAATTTTTCATACATCCTACCTCATAGATTAATAAACAGACTTCAAAATACAGTTTAACGAAACCTGCTGAGAATAATTTGATCCTTAATGATGAATCCTAAAAAAAAAATGGTTGCCTGTAAAGTCGGTTTTACGGGCGAAGATTTTACGTGACAACGTCTTTTTCTCGGTAGAATATTTATTGATATGAATATAATTAAATTGCACAATAGGAACAAGGAATTGAATGAAAATAAGAATTTCACAAATTTTAACTATAGAAATATATTTTGTTTACTAAAACATTGTACATGTAAACTTAAACTTAACTAATTCCTATTTGAGTGATTTTGTTGAGGATAGGACGATGATAGGAGAAATATGAAATGAAAGGAAGTGTTTCTGCTGTAATGTGTCCGATTCAATGCGCCTAATTCTCTAGTGCTGCGCGCGCGGCAGACCGATCATAGTTGAGTGGGAGAGAGACGCAAGGCATTCGGCGGGCCTCTCTCTCGTTCGGTGACTCATCGTAACGTTACCGAGCGTTACACTTTTTCATAAGTGACTCCCAGCCGCAACCTAATTTAAGACGTTGTCACGTCAAAAACATAATGCATTCAGCATTACTAAACGGATGATGAAATATTATTTTATTCAGGGACGTGTAGTAGGTAGTAGGCACTGACCTCTATAATACTAGAGGTCAGTGGTAGTAGGTAAGTAGCAGGATCAATAAAACAAAAGGCACTCTGCTCGAATCGACCGACGTGTAAAACTCCTGTGATTTATTTTTGAAAAGTGTACAAACCTCTTAAACATTTCAGTTAGAAAGGCGCTCGTATCTGACTCGGATCGACTTTCTCGCGTAAACTCCTGTGATCTTTGAAAAATTGAAATGTGTTAACAACCCATACATTTCAATGAGATAAGTTAGTTTAGGGTTATTATTATGTGCAAGTAGGTACCTACATACAATATTTTATGAATTTATTAGTAATGACCGAATTTACTAATGACTTGGTGGCAGTATAGCCTTTGATCTTAGCTGGTTCTGAAAAGAACACAAACAAATTACAATAGTGAAGCACAACCTCAGCAGGACATGAGCAACTCAGAACATGCAATATCGATTCGGAAATCGATTACTGTATTTATTAATCAAGTTATGATATACATAAGACGTTAGTTATTTCGAGATTTCTACCATGTAACTTTGTTTTTTATGAGTTTCCGATATTTCGGCACTGTTGCAAGAGCCATAATCGCGGAAGAACTTGCGCTTGCAACAGTGCCGAAATATCGGAAACTCATAAACAATGTACATGGTAGAAATCTCGAAATAACTAACTTTTACGATAATGACCATGAAAGTTTAAATCAGTAAATTTGATACGGTAAAACAATTTTAATGACTTTGCTTTATAATAAAGTGTAGTAAAAAATATTACTGACAAAACATAGTATGTGAAAGTTGATGATTGGTTGACACGAAAACAATAATTAAAATGATTACCTAGGTACAATATTTCGTTTTTAAAGAAAAATATAATTCCGGAAAACCTCAGTGCGCGAAGCGAAGATGAAAATAAAGTGAATTTAGAGTAAACACCAAATAAACAATGGACTTATTGCAGAAAAAAAGGGAAGGAACAGGGAATCATCAATAGGTTTTTTTTAAACTTTATTGCATAAAATTAACAAATGTACATAAGGTGGACTTTTGTGTATTAAATGTGGATGAAAAAAAGGGTTCCTAAGAGGTCCAGTGACCAACAATCATGTAAAAGATGAAGAAAATTTGTCAAATGCCTGCCAAGCCAATGCTCTCAAAATTCTCAAATACCTTTCCAAACAGCAAATCGCAGAGTTGCTCGCAGCAGTCGCAGCCACAGAGTACATTTGTATCTCGCAGCGCATCACTAAAATTAAATAACCTCAAAATCCGATTGTTTCGTGAATTCGTGCTGGCTGGGCTGGGCGAACAAGCCAAACAACACGTGTCTGTTGATAGTTTTGAACTTTTGACTTCAATCAATCAGCGATGTTTGTAATCTGAAGGAGTAAAAATGGTGTGTTAAATTCTTGTATTTCATCGGTAACCATCGGAAACATTTTTTAACAGTGTTTATTTTGCAGAGTAAGCTATATGTGCTGTACGAGCACAGCGCGGGTTTTGCCCTCTTCCGGGTGGCGGAATTTGAGGAGCTGGCTGCATTTTTGCCTCAAGTAGAGGAGTCTGTAACTGATCTGCAGCGGTTTAACTCTGTGGTTACTCTGATAGCCTTCCAACCTTTTAAGTCAGCCGTGTTGGCTCTAGAGAACATAAATGCTATTTCTGAAGGTTAGTTCCAAGCTTCGTAGATATCTTGGCATTCCCCTAATTATAAAGAAATCCCATAAGTATCATCTGTATCCCTCGAATAAACGTACATTGAATTATGAATCATAACATTTATTTACACCTAGACTGAATTAAAAAAAAAAAATTCTCAGGTATTTTGCCCGAAGATTTAAATCTGTTCCTTGAAGGTGCCTTACCTAAACGCAAAAAGCGGGGCAAATGCACACTGGGTGTGCTTGATCCAAAATTAGGAGCGGCCATAAGTGAGGCATTAGAAATACCATGCTTACACACTGGAGCGGTCCCAGAGATACTGAGAGGTTTGTTTACCTTTGTTTTGATTGCCTATTTATTGCTGCATTATTTATATTACAGCTACATGAATTAAATTATAATTACAAAAAAAACTGAGTACCAGAAGTCTCCTGCATGTTTTATTGCTTCTTATACATACATAATTATTGTAACATTGTTATATGGTACAAAATAAAATATTAGTATCTATCCTAATTTCTCTAATTTTGCTGTGAGCTAACTCTCAGTGTTGATTCAATTTAGTCACATGACTAACAACACAACCATTAAACATGCAATTACCAACATTAATATTTGTCCAACCAGGTATCAGACATCACTTCCACGCACTTATAAAAGGTCTAACACTAAAGGCATGCAGCATAGCACAACTGGGCCTTGGGCATTCATACTCCCGTGCCCGGGTTAAGTTCAATGTGCACCGAGTGGATAACATGATTATACAAAGTATTGCACTGCTGGATCAGCTGGACAAAGACGTCAATACATTCTCTATGCGGATTAGGTTTGTATTCATCATTTCACTTATTGTCATCTGATTGTCTAGTTGACACAAGTTATTTCGTCAGTATTGTAATTAATAATTATGAAAGTGCTCTGTCTATGGTATTGCAATAACATTTTAGTTTATTCTAATAATATAGAATAGAATAGAATAGAATAGAATAGAATATTTTTATTGCCGAATCATAACTTAATCTATTACAATTTACCTGTGATTCCTACACTAGGCTAGGCCTGATTCGTAAGAATCACATTGAATTTACTCACAAAAAATGAACCTAGTAAGTTTTAATTTAGATCAAAAGTTTCTAACATTGTCATTAAGAACTATGTTACTAACACTATGGATCTAAAATTATCCGAAATAAATAAATTTGAATTTTGAATTTGAATTTGAAATTAAATTCATACTATTATATATTATATGATTTACATAAAAACTAAAATTAAATTAAATTAAAATTAAAGAAGCGCTTGTGTGTGTGTATATGTGCGTGTGAATGAGCGTGTGTGCGTGTATTTGCGATTATGAGTGTATTATGTATGTATCAGTGCTTGTCCATGAGGGTGCGAGTGGGTGGAAATATCTAAATTGAAACTTTGAAAACATCTTCAGTCTCCTCATAACTCCAAGTCAGCAGAAGGTTTTGGACATGTCTCCTGGCTTCATATAGTTGGACGTACTTTAAATTACATAAGCCAATGAACTTATTATAAATGCGAGGGAAAAGAAATGCTTTGAATTTGTGCGAAAAATTTGTTTTTAGGATAGGAGTTTGGAGTCTAAAGACTCTTTTCCTGGACCCACCCTGCTCCAGCAAGTTGATGGCTATTTTGTGCATGTATACTACGACTCTGAACAAATATAGTCTCCGGACACTCAGCACCTAGGTATTGCTGCTTTGGAAAAATATCGACACAAATAAAAATTTTGTCAAATTGAACTATTCCAAACAATCATAAACATTTATTTAAAAAATTAAATATGCTATATGTACGTGTACCTAATGTAGAATTATGTAACTATGCATAAAATGAACCTGAAATGTTTTTTCGAGATATCTGTACAGAATTAGAGAGTTAGGCCTTTTGGTGGTATTGCAAATGTTTTAAATAAGATTCTGAAACCATTCACCAATAGTCGATTGCTCCATGAATGTTTGGCCAACAGAATCTTTGAACCTTTAACTTTTCGCCCAAAAGACATTTGACCCATGAACTGTTTGCCAACAGTATGGTACGTCAGTGAATGTTTGACCAACAGAATCTTTTGACATCAGCTTTTTGCCAATGATAATTTCGCCCACTAACTGTTAACATCTAAAGTAACATTATTAAATCAGCAATATGTTAGAAAATGTAGGTACACATAGAATCTATAGAAATAATATAGGGACGGCCTACTTCAAAATCTTGGGGCTTAATTTTTCTCTCAGTTCAGTTTATAATTTTTATTTTTGTAGGTACGAAAGGAAGAATCTTCACTCATTGTACACTATCTTACAAAATTGTTTCTAATAAATTATTATTATTTTAAAAACATTATTGAAATGAAATCAAAATAATCAGTTTCCTTTTGGTTCAAATATTTTATATAATAGTTAGTACTAAATCAGGGGAAATACGAATTAAAACAGTTTTAGCACGTAGGTAATTCATGTTTATTTAACGTAAACAAATTTTTTTTTACATATGTATTTCCGTAATTCATTAATATTAACTTTTTGGATACAATCACATAATATGGTGGATTTGTAAGGGTCCGTTTATATGAGATGCTGAGAGGCCGCTTTATTTGGTACGTCAAAAGGCCGCGCGGCTACCGCGTACAACTACCTCGTGGCCACCGCGTACGCGTTTTCAAGAGTCGACTGTTATAGTAAATTAAGCTCTTCAGTAACTACATTTAAAGTTAAAATTAATTTAGCAAAGAATCCCTTGATGCTACAAATGCGGCCTGGACTCATTCAGTTGCTTTTGGTACTTCTCTAAATACACACATGTTCGTCATGAGTTACTTGACAAAGAAGAAAAAAGTGGTGATTGCATATTACTTGTACCGACAATGCAAAGAAGAAAAAGAAATACGAATTATATGTGTGTGACTGCGAAGTGAGCGGCGGGCGCCAGAAAACTCGAGCAACTGAGATTGGCGCGGCGCGGCCCCGCGACCGCCGCGCTATTGAGTGGCGCGGGGGCGCATCATCCAGAAAATTCGGGCAAGAGAGCTAGGAGGCGACCGCGCGGTGTGGTTGTCCAAAAGAATTTTAATGTTTTGGCCTAGGTAATGAGAGTTTAAATTTTCTATGAACGAAACCTAGCAACTAGTCTAACGCGGCCGCCGGTAAGTTTTTGCGTCGTCTGACTGCAGCCTAAGTCAAATTTTTGGAACTTGCAAATATGTGCAACTTTTTTGATACAATCACATAGGCATTTTTTTGTAACTGGCAAATATGTGTAGGTATTTCAGTTACTAAATTAAAATACAATATTAAGGTAATCACTCTATTTATTTACCTAGGTGTTAAAACTGATTTAATTTATATTGCCTATAATTTAGTCCTTAATATTTTATTTTAATTTAGTAACTGAAGTACCTACACATATTTGCCAGTTACAAAAAAATGCCTATGTGATTGTATCAAAAAAGTTAATATTAATGAATTACGGAAATATGTAAAAAAATATGTTTGTTTACGTTAAATAAACATGAATTACGTGTTAAAACTGTTTTAGTTCGTATTTTCCCTAATTTAGTACTAACTATTATATACAAATTTAGAAACTAAAGTAAACTGATTATTTTGATTTCATTTCAATAATGTTTTTAAAATAATAATTATTTATTATAAACAATTTTGTAAGATAGTGTACAATGAGTGAAAAATCTTCCTTTAGTACCTACAAAAATAAAAATTATAAACTGAACTGAGAGAAAAATGAAGCCTCAAGATTTTGAAGTAGGCCGTCCCTATATTATTTCTATAGATTCAACGTGTACCTACATTTTCTAAAATATTGCTAATTTAATAATGTTACTTTAGTTGTTAACAGTTAGTGGGCGAAATGATCGTTGGCAAAAAGCTGATGTCAAAAGATTCTGTTGGTCAAACGTTCGCTGACGTACCGTTCTGTTGGCGAACAGTTCATGAGTCAAATGTCTTTTGGGCGAAAAGTTAAAAGTTCAAAGATTCTGTTGGCCAAACTTTCATGGAGCAATCGACTGTTGGTGAACGGTTTCAGAATCTTTAAATAATTGTTAACCTTCTAGAGCCTTGACATGGCAGTTTTTATAAGTATCGAAAAAAATACTGTCATTTTAATTTATAAATTATTTTGATTTCTCTCAGAGAGTGGTACTCCTACCACTTCCCGGAGCTGGTCAGCATTGTCCCAGAGAACCATTTGTACACAAAATGTGCAGAATACATTAAAGACCGTAAAACCCTCAATGAAGAATCTGTGGAAAAGTTGACTGAGATACTGGGTGACTCTGAGAAAGCACAAGCTATAATAGACGCGTCCAAAATGTCTATGGGAATGGATATTTCGCCCGTGGACTTGATTAACATACAGATGTTTGCTGGACGAGTTGTTGCTTTGGCAAATTACAGGTGAGATGACATATATTCTTGACTAACTTTATGGTACACATGGTGTGCTCAAATACAAAACCTTTTCCTGTAGAACCTACAAAAAAAATATTTTTAGGCCGAAATCAGATATCATTTTGTAAGAAGTGGATTGCTTTTGAGAATTAAGAAAAAATTGCTGTGGTTGAGGAGCAGATTCAGCAATTTTTTTATCAAAGTTGTTTTTATTACATCTTCGTAGTTTTTAATGTGTTTTGTAAGGAAATTGACATAACAGACTGTTTAAACAAGAATAATTTTAAATGCCCTCTTAAGAGGTGTAATATTTAACTAAATGCCACGTGACCAGTCGTTGACGACTAGCTAGTGAGAAATAAACTAATATGGGGAAAAGTCGACAATCATGGTCTTATCTAAAAATTTGTGTCTAGGAAACAAATAGCGGAGTACTTGCACACGAAAATGAACAGCGTAGCGCCGAACCTCACGACCCTGGTGGGAGACCAGGTCGGCGCGCGGCTCATCTCTAAGGCTGGCTCCCTCACCAGCCTCGCCAAGTACCCAGCTTCCACACTTCAAATCCTTGGTAAGTTTTCATTGGTATTTAGCCACTTTATTTTATTTAGAACTTTTCAAAGATACATCTGCCTGTTTGTTTGCCATTTTAATATAACTAGTAATTTACTTTAGTTTTCCTTTTTATTCTATTCGTTTTTTTTAATTGTCCAAATTATGTTAATTTTTGACTAGGTATGTCAATTGCTTTGTTATCATTAACATAATATTCACACTTAAAACTTAACTTGCCAAAAAAATGTTTTTAACTTTACAACTTAGGCGCCGAAAAAGCCCTGTTCCGCGCCCTGAAGACTCGTTCCAACACTCCCAAGTACGGCTTGCTGTACCACTCGACGTTTATCGGCCGTGCGGGGCTCAAGAATAAGGGTCGGATCAGTCGCTACCTCGCCAACAAGTGCTCCATTGCTTCCAGGATTGATTGTTTCTCAGGTAAGCTAAGTATCTATTAGTAGTAGTATTTATGCCTACATAGTTTTATTGGATTATTATGGATAAGGTTTACGCATTTGGAAAATGAGTGAGCGTAATTTCACATTAGATAATAAGTTACCTTATACCAGGACAAAACTGAACTTTTTTTTATAACGCTGTTTCAAAGTCGATTTCAACGACATAATGTATATTATGCAGCTCATACAAAAATCTTGAGATAAGATGTTGCGAAAAAATATTTCGTCGTTATAAGTATTACTAGCGGCTCTGTCAGCGTAACACCGTGTCACGCGTGAAAGAGTAACAAAACACTAGTATGACGAGAAGTGGTGTAACTAACACAACTTTCTTTTAAATATACAGGGTTACAGGTTAAGTCGACCTAGATCCGTTAAGGGCGTGTAGTACCCATCTTTTCTGAAATATTTCACTATGGAACACCCTACCCCAAACCTAAACGTTTTCAAGAAAATTGCCGATTTTTTGCCATTAATTACGATATTTTGAAGTTAGTGCATCTTATTATTATTATTGATTTTTTACATGCGGATTAAGATGCTCTATGAATTTAATAACCAAAATCCTACGTAGGTTAACTAAATACGTTGTTCTGGACGATTGAAAGTTAAAAAAGTTAGTAAAAAAATTTACAATTTACATTTCTCTATGAAAATTTAAAAAAAAAACGCACACCTTTGGTAGGGGTGTGTATAACAACATATCGTATAAAGATCAAAACATATACAATCGAATGATATAATTTTGTTTAATATAACACTTTTTTAATGTAATGATGGAAAGATATAATTTTAAATTACATAATTTTAAAACGTATAAGTAACAATTGGGATAAATCATTTAGTATAACAACCGTTTATTTTATTTTTATTTTATTTATAAGGCACAGCTACAGAGAACAAACCAAAACACAATACATAAGGTAACACTAATTACACATACTTAGTCTGAACTCCGATAACAGCCGAGCACAACATTCACATAAAAAACAATACATTAAAAAGTAACACTTTGAAGACAATACAGTTAATCTAACAACTATTCTCATTCACCTTTTCCACGCAAACTCTCATGTATGATTGGAGAGTTTGACTGAAAAGGTCCAGGTCCCTACTTACACCGTTGAAGGTTCTGCTCATGCGGTAGATAGGATTATTATGTGTGACATTATTGCGAGTAACCGGTAAAGAGAATAGATTTTGGGTTCTTGCACTACCTATTTTAATCGAAAATTGACTCAGCAACTCGGGCGAATCCCATTTAGAATTGATTATTTTAAACAATGTCGAGAATTCCACCATCTTGCGTCTTTGAGAGAGAGACGTCATTAAATAATTTGTTAGTCTCGACTCGTAGGTTGGAAACCTGCGCCTAACACCGCACCTAGCACTCAGAATTCGAAGAAAGCGTTTCTGGACGGATTCAATTCGGGCTATGTAGCACAGGTAAATGGGTGACCAAACAATTGAGCAATACTCCAAAATGCTTCTAACTAGCGTTACAAACAGTAAAACAATACTTTCAGGCTTTCTAAATGGCTTTGTTGTTCTAAGCACAAAACCTAAAACTTTGTTAGCCTTAGATAACATTCACATGATAACATTCACATGATATAATGCGAAAAACAAATAATTTTATTTAGAATAATAACATTTAGTATAACGTTCATTTACGATAACACCCGATTTATACAAGGTGTGGTTTTGTAAAACAACGCCCATCTCAGGGGTGGTAGTATACACGATACTGAATCCAAAAAAAATATAAAAAAAATACCTTAAATTTTCACGGGAATATCCATGAAATCAGGAAATTATGCTATTTTATGCGGGCGAACTATCGGTAATTACCCCCGCTCTCTCGGGTCGGCGGCCGCACGACCCGCATGTACTCAGTGGTGTAGCGGGGTATGCGGGGTGGTGCGGGCGGCGGTAACAAGCGCCAGCGCCGGCGCGGCGGCGCCAGTCAGTCTGCCTGCCGCTCGCTAACAGGCGCGACAGGACGCACGTGTGACGCATTTGCCTAAATGTCTCGCGAAATTTCGAGCTTAACAAGCCACGAAAAGTACGACTTGTTAAGTATTTATTTTAGAAACGGTGAAAATGAACAGCAAAGTGTTGTACAGTGGAGGGTGCAGTTTCCAGATCGTCCGATCATAACACGATACAGCATAAGGGCCATTGTGTATAACCTTAGGGAGTGGGGAACACTCGATACACCTCGTCACTCACAAGGAAGGGGCCAATCTGGACTCCCAGTCGATGTCCAGGTGGCTGTCCTAGAGTACTTTAATCGGCAGCCGCGCGCAAGTACCCGGCAGGCAGGGCGATTCTTCAAACTCGTAGCATTATCGCCTCCCGTGCGTGTTAGCCACACGTCTCGAAAGTTTAAGATACTTTTGAGCAAGGTTTTTTACTAAGAAAGTAATAGTTAACACGTCTGCTGCGGGCTTTTCGTAATGAATTATCCTAATATACGGACTTGACTCGAAAACGCGTGCGCCGCACATGCGTCCAGCGAATATTTCGCCCCAAACGGCTGTGCGGCCGAAACGCGCAATCGACATAAATTTAGACCGCACAGCCAGGCGGCCTAACGCGCAAACGCGTGGATGAGCATACATGTATGACTCCATAACAAATATTGAAACTCATCATTTTCGACCGACGTAAAAGTTAGTTTTGCACGCTGTATTACGTGCAGTATATAAAGCTGTGATTTTATAGGGCACTGTTAGAGAATATGCTATGCGCCTACCTACTTTAAATATTAGGTAGGTTGAAAATATCCACATAATTAGAACTAGATACACAGTTCCACACAAAACGACACCTAAAACTCACCTCGATTGAATAAATTAACGTTGATTTTAAGCACTTAAGTGTCAACTTTATCACCCGGATAAATTACGTCGACAAGCAATAGTATTGATATTTATGTCATGTTGAATTTATTCTATTGATATAAGTTTTACGAAAAGTGCACCCTTATATCAAATGGATGCATATTTAATTGGGGCACTTTTTTTAATGCTGATTATGTAGTTGTTTATGTTTCATCAATTGTTGGTTGGTATATATGTATAATTGAATGTACCTAGTCAATGCCCGATAAATTTTCAATTTCCAAATTCATTACTTTGCTAATAAATAATGCCTGTATTACTAAAATTAAGTAAATCTATTTTTATTTACCCCTTGTAAGGGGCCACAAAAATTTAACTGCACTTTTTTAATGCTGATTATGTACCTATCTAGTTTATATGTTTCATCAATGGTTTGTTGGTTTGTTTATAAGTATATCCCTCGATTGTGAGTTATTCTAGACACAATTGAAATCAATTTTTATCGTGACACCCGAGTGCCTCCTGGGGGTTGAGGGATTAATTGAATGTACCTATACAGTCATTGCCCACAGCCCATTCATAATACATTACTTTACTAATAAATGCCTGTATTACTAAAATTAAGTAAATCATTTTTAATTACCCCTTGTTTTGTAAGGGGCCGCAAAAATTTAACTGTAACAGTTTATTGCTACCTACGCCTACTAAGTATAAATTCATTGGTAAATAAATAAATCGTACCAAATAAAAAATACCGTGACTTTAACATGGTCCGGAAAAATGCTTACATACTACGATCTAAAATAGAACACTGCCATCTATCGTATTGGCATGTTATCTTAAACAACTGTTACTTTACTACAACGCCATCTTTTGTGCATACAAAAAGGCACATAACTACGTACTTCCTAAGTCTTTTTAGAGAGCAATTATCATAGCTACATAAAGAAAATTGGCTTTGCATTAATTTTGCGCATAGCTTACAAGCTATTTGGCATTTCGCGGTATTTAGTTTCCCGACACACTACTAAACTACTTGTAGGTATGTTAAACGAAGAAACTTCAGATATTTTAATTTTTATTTATTTATTATAGTCTTAGATATATGCGACACGATGTTAAACCATACTGACTACTGAAGTTTGTTAATTTATAATTTACGTAGGTACGAGAATCATGACGTGAAAGCTCCTACACAGCCACTCACTTTATTTACGTCAGGAGGAAAGAGGAATTAAGTAAGAGCCTAAGAGGTAATAAGAGGAATATAATATTGAGGATTTTTAAATTTTATAATCAGGTTTTTTTTAGGCCCCTGCTACCAATAAAGCAGCAGAGGCTAGGCGGCTAGTGTAAAAAGCGTGATGTTTCCCCCTAACACCACAGTGAGTGATTAGTTCATTGTTAATTCATTTTATTACATGATGATGGGTTTCCAAAAGTCTTAGAGGAACGAAAAATCCAAAACATACCGTGATCTAAATTAGGTAAGCGTCATCTATTATTACTTTTGAGAACTAAAAAAATTACATTTCAAAACCTTACATTTATGTAAAATTAAATTAAATATAATGTTTGCTGTAACAGAATATAAAACTAATTCGGTTTCGTCAACTGAATTTTTAATCACGATTACTAAATGCAGTTTGAGCTAACATTAGCTTTTAGATTCAGAAAACGGAAAATATCACTTTACAGTTCAAACTAAAATATAGATGTCGCTAGTAAGGCTAAGATATTATTAGTTTTATCTAATAAATCAAAAAAGACATTATTTTCAGAAATCACAAAATACATTAAATTATTATTTTAAAACTGTAATACCTATCTCTTATTTAAATATTTAACAAACTAAAATATAATTACATCAAAAGGCGGATATCCGTTTAAATAAATGGTATTTTCTATCGCATAATAGAAAAAGATGCCATACCTACTTGCCGTGCGGATTGTTTTTCTATTTATTATTGTTAAATAAAATGATAATTTTATAGATGATTGATGTATAAGTTTTGTGGCTTTGTATGATAAGTCTTGTGTCAAACTACGAGTAATAAGAAGCGTAATTTGTTACCGGAAACTAAGTTAGGTATATTGCTTCACCGCCACAAAACATTTCAATGTAGATAAGATTATGAACAATAATAACAAGTAGACAAAAGATTGGCAAGACTTCAAAATAATATTCCAAAAGGGATGCCGACACTGTCAAGAAAAACCGCCTTCTATTGTTATTTTTGTTATCTTTATTACCCCTTTGGCGAACTTGTATGAAAATTATGATTTCTTTAAATGTTTTGCTAAATTGCTGGAGTAATATGGTCAATCAATTTTAAACTGTAATGTAATGCGTTTCGATTTACATTTGAAATTATCGTTTTATGGCGGCATTGTCCTACCTATCAAAGCGACCACTAGGTAATACTAGTCATTATTAAATTTTAGACTCTAACTCGTTGGACATAGGTTAATTTATATTTCAGTCATGGCGAAAGTTCAGGTGTTAAAATATATTTTTTAGTTTTAAATCTACCTTTATTATGATTTTTATGATCTACGATGGTATATTGAAGTTTGATAGTATAGTTTGACACAAACTGTTTCAAAGTAACGCACTAAATATTACGGAAAGATAATATTACCCTTTGTAAATAACCTACATAAGTACCTATTTAGTTTGTTTTTATTCAATACAATCCCTATCCTATTATAAGGGTGAGTTAATAATGCGCTAATATCATGTACCATGATCGTACCGTGTTTTAAATCACCCTTTCAGTAATGGCTCATCAATGGATACACGAGTAAAAATAACGTAATGTATAAAACGCGTACGGCCGCACAAGCGTCGCAGCTGGATTGACGCGTATGTGTGTTCTCAGCGCATAAATGTATGGGAATTCAACAAACACAGATGTGTGTAAAGCAGCCCAAGCGTCGCATGATAAAACACGCGTAAACGCGTTTTCAGCAGCGAATGTGTTAAATATTTATTTATATTTTTCTTGTAATTACTTTTATGTGTACTATTACCCCTGAGTCGGGCGCTGCTGTTCAAAACCACACTCTGTATAACATTTAAAACAGATAATGATTACTTTGTCACGTTGTGATTTCTGAGCTGCGCACTAATCTCTAAATACTCACGTTTAGTTAATACATTCGTTGTTTCATTATTAAAACACATTTAATTTCACTTCAATAATAATCGAGTTTTGTTGTTTTGGTTATTGATCTGTCAATGACAAGGAGCTGTCAGATGCGCATGCGACTGTCCGTATGCTCCGAATGACTATAATAACGTTACGTTCGTCTGTCTACGTTTAGCAAACGCACGGAACACTTACTCATTTCACAAATGTCGTGAATGATTTATTTTAATAAATATAACAATACTTGTTTTCTATATTTTTAAGATTGTGTGTTGACATTAAATTAATTTATGAAACTTCACGCAGCCGAAGTAATTTTCATGAGCCTGGCAGAATGACGTTTATCACCTTA
Organism: Anania crocealis; assembly: GCA_949315895.1. NCBI lineage: Eukaryota > Metazoa > Arthropoda > Insecta > Lepidoptera > Crambidae > Anania > Anania crocealis. Next base: position 11,100,860 of record OX438861.1, read on the forward strand.
GACAGATGTTTAGAAAAGGTAATAAACAATAGTAGTATGGCAGGTTTATAAACATTGGGAATTGATTAGGGAAAAATACGTTGTCTTGAGGACTGGTTGGTAAAGAAACAATTTAATCAAATGACCAGCCTTCAGTTAACAATAGTTATTGGAATATTAAAATGATTTAAATTAATAACCTAAAAAGTTTGAATGTTTTCTTGTTAGTTTAATATGTGTTTTACAAAGAAATAGTTCTTTGTGTTGTTTCGATTGTTTTGGGGAGATTTGAGTTAGTGAACTGGGCACTCGGAAATTCCTTCGTGACAATGATTTGCATTTTTGCAATTTCGAGGTTTCGTTCGATGATTTCATTTGATTGATTTCATTCTGGTATTCGGCTTGGTGTTGTGAAGATGTCGAGGAGGACACCTTCGCTCTGGCTGTCGGCCAGGAAACCTAAAGAGAAGGATGGAGGCCGACACCTCAATTTTGTTTCCGGCTTATAATCGCCGTGTTTAATATTTTGATTTTGTTCCGGTCTAAGTGCCGTAAGTATATTTGCTGATTTCGGAGGATTTCGTTTATTTGGTTGCTTCATGCAGTTCTGTAACATAAGTGGTTTCTTTCAGATCTTTTGATGGCCGCTTGGTTTGGCTACCAGGCTTAGCACATTACCTTCCGCTTTACGCTGACTTTCCGCTGATCAAATGAAAGACGCAAGAAGCTTGTCTCGATGAGATTCGGGTTGGTACCACGCCACGTGGATGCATAAGGTTACCCTACCCTATCTTTGTTGAAGTAAGTGGAAACATCTTCTTAATCCAGTTAGCAGTCTACATTCCGGTTGCCGTTTATTAGTATTCCGTTCATAATTAAATTCAGATTATTCCGTTTAGTATAATTTACATGATAAGTTTGGTGGTACAACTCGCTCAGAAGTAGGGGTAATTCAGAGCCTTACAAAGGACTCACGCCTGAGATATCTGTGTAGCTTTTAAGAGGTGGTAAGCTTGGCCGGAGCAAATAAATATATTTTGTCAATTCATGCTCGTCTCTTTATTTACCACCTCATTCTGTCCATCTACATCACCCCCAACACCCTCTCCAACCCCTAAACGTTGCAACTTGATACAAAATCATCAAAATGCAGAATTTAAAGATACCAAATACTGTAAATTCCGAATCTTTAATAGTACGAAATGCCATAAATATGCAGGCAAGGAGGTAGTATGTATGCACGTAAGCAGGCAAATATGCATGCATGCAGGGTAGCATGCATGGATGCAGGCTAACAAGCATACAATAAGTATGCAGGCAAGTAACCATGCATGCAGGCAAGCAGGCAACCATCATTGCATGCATGCAAGCAAGCAGCATTCATGCATGCATGCATGCAGGCAAGCAAGCATGCATTTGTTTTGCTCTTCTCCGGCTTTTAAATTGCACTCTAGTGTAGGGCAGACAAGTACCACGGCGGAAAGACCACGGCGAGTTGGGATTCAACCAAATTCTGAATTTGAGCAATGTTTGTCAGTACGGTTATTTCTTTTAATTAATATTTAAAACGTTTTTATCTCAAATTATAGATATACGAAATAATGCGTATAACAAACAAATTTATATCAAATGAACGATATATAAAATAAATTTTATTCCAAAATGTTTTATTTGTTTTGAATGTTATACTAAATAGTATTAAATAAACTGTATGTTATGTAAAGTAATCGTTATGTCAAACAAAATTATATCATGTGTTGTTGTAACAAATGGTCATTATGTAAAGTGATCGTTATTAAAGTTTGATTATATCAAATGATTTTATATCACATGAGACGCACCCGTTTGGTAGATGTGCCTAAAAACTTCTACGTTTCGTCAGCTATCCAACAAGGTATAACAAACTAGGGTTTTATTTAAGTTCGTAGAAAAAAACTCCCAGGTAGCAACTCAGGTAGCGGTCCCTCGCCGATCAGGCGATGCGGGTGAGCGAGACAATTTACGATTTTTGCATGTGCGAGTGAGAAAAATAATGTCCAGGCAAGAACAGGTTTTGGATGCAATACGCGCCATTGTAGTTTATGTTTGGTTGGTTGTTAGTCTGCTCATGTGATCCGTCCATAGTAGATGTGATATTGTTCTGCTCTTTGTTTCCTACTCGACTTGGCTGTGTTTCTTTTCTGGACTGTTTCTGATTTGTGACTACTGTGCTTGTGAACAAGGAATATGCCGATATGTTGACTTGCCATGCATGCATTGCAATTGTGTGTCCGCGCAAGCTCGCAACGAATACATTTCACGTTACCCCGGCCCGTCGAGTGCCAGATGTGAGCGTTTTTGACGGAGTTTATCGTGACTTCGAGAAACTGGCTCCGTTTCAAGACGACGCACTGACTTGGGAAGACCTCGTGTAATTGATGACGACGAAGAAGTTGACAATGAGTTTGTGCAACGATTTCGTTTGAATCAAACCACTTCCACCAATGTTGTTGCCCGTGATCTGGGACTCACGCAGTGGAAAGTGTGGTTTACCGTACACATTGCGGGCCTTTACCCATACCATTACACGCCGGCGGGAACCCATCACTTAATCGCAATTTTCTTCAACGATTTTCATTCCCCATAAAACAATTCGCAGATGTTTCTAAACGATATTCAACATATTCTAGAATCATGTTACATCACAATTTCATTTGGTCGAATGCTTATTATCTACAAACTTACTTCATCGTTACTTCTTTTCATATATTATGTATTTTATCGAAGTAATGTTAGTTTACTATTTTGTTACCCATAATTTTATTTCCACGTAAGTTTCAATATGCAGAATTGTTGAAACATCCAACTTTACTTCACTTAAGTCCGTATTGCTAAACGATTTTTGTTACTAATATTATATTGCATACCTTATTAATAGCATCTTTCCCTATGTTAATAGACAATTTAAAGCATAACTGGTATAAATATGTAATAAAGATTGATATAATAAATAAACTGCGTTAATCCCGACTTGCCGTGGTCTCCTCGCCGTGGTACTAGTCTGCCCGATACTAGAGTGTAATTCAAAAGCCGGAGATGAGGAAATCCTAATGCATGCTGCTTGTTTGCATGCCTGCTTGCTTGCTGCATTCATCCCTGCATGCTTGCATGCATTCATGCCTTTTTACTTGCATGCGTATGCATGCATGAATACATACGTACCTGCTGCATGCCTGCTTGCTTGCTTGCATGCATTAATGCATGCATGCATGCCTTCTTCTATATGCATGGAAGTATGCATATGCAAATGTAAAAGTTATTTGAGGAAAAAAATTGGTTGTTTGTAAAGTAGGTTTACGATCGAGATGTTTACGTGATAACGAGAAAATCTCCATTCGTTTGTATGCCGCTAGAGTGAGAGAGACGGAAGATCGGTCCACTCACTCGAACGCTATGCCAGCCTCCGCTCGTGAGGATTCCGCGTGACAAGTTTCACGGAATGACTGGCAGCGCTCGAGATGAGACGGGAGATCGGTCCGTCTCTCTCTCGTTATACCTGCGATCGCGCTCGTGAGGTTTTGGTGTGACACAAGTTTCTGAACATGCTATGGGAACCGTTATACATTGAAACATGTTTTTATGAATGGTTTTATTGATAACTTAATAATTCTATGAAACATTAGTTTGATATATCGTTATTCTGCTTAACAAAACAATTGCGAAACATTTTTTTTTGTGAAATGTTATTCGATGTTATGAAACAGCGATTATTAACTATTCGGTAAATCAAGAAAAAAAATATTAACATTCATGGAATAGTTTTCAGTGAAATGAAATTCGGTATCAAAAAATTATGTGTCTTGATAGGTACCCCTAATTAGGGACATGTGGTTCCAGCATGATGGCTGCCCTGCACATTTCCAAAGAAGTGACCGAGAATGGCTGGACACAAATTATCCCCGTAAATGGATAGGACGAGGTGGGCCTTTACCCTGGTCAGCCAAAAGTCCGGACATGAAGAGCCTCGTGTACAGCGTTCCCAACCCAATTGCGTCTGTCGAAGAATTAAAAGACAGGATAATTAATGCGGCAAACGAAATAAGAAAAAAGATTAAGGTCTTTAATAAATAATATTTTGTAAAACTTACCTATTGTTTACTTTCTAGGGCCAAAGAATAAATTAGGTTCAATAAGCGTAATTATTTTTACGTCCACTATCGTCTATGAAACTAAGTTTTTTCCTACGAAATAAATTAGACCCTAGAGTATTATACCTTGTTGGATAGCTGAATAAACGTAGATGTTTTAGGCATATCTGCCAAACGTGTGCCATACCATTTTTTTAAGATCTTCATTAAACAAAGGTAAGTTGACAATCATTTTTTTATTAACTTTTTGAACTTTCAATCGTCCAGAACAACGTATTTAGTTAACCTACGTAGGATTTCGGTTATTAAATTCATAGAGCATCTTAATCCGCATGTAAAAAATCAATAATAATAATAATAAGGCGCACTAATTTCAAAATATCATAATTAATGGCAAAAAATCGGCAATTTTTATTAAAATAATCAATGTTGATTTTCTTGAAAATGCTTAGGTTTGGGGTAGGGTGTTCCATAGTGAAAAATGACAGAAAAGATGGGTACGACACGCTCTTAACGGATCTAGGTCGACTTAACCTGTAACCCTGTATATTTAAAAGAATGTTGTTAGTTACACCACTTATGAGTCGAGAACGGCTGGCTGGACCGATTTTTATAATATTGGTTTTATTGGATTTGTCTTGGTCAGGAATAGGATGATAAGTGTTAAAAACATTGAAAAGTTGTCATCACAAAATCACAAGTGAAATGTATTTCTTTATATTTTTTTCTAACCATACCATATTTGATACCAATGACATTAAGACGTCAAAATCAAATACTATTCTGGGGCGATACGAAGTTCGCGGGGTTCGCCAGTTTATAATGTTATTAAGGATGATAGATAATTTATTAAAAAGAAGTAGCAACATAATTTTACATATCTACAATATTATTGTAGATATGTAAAATTTAAATTGTTTCTTCATGCACTCTTTGATCTATCGCAAGTGTTATTTATCGACTTGTGGTAATAATAGTAGTGCTATAGCGACGCAGCGTCCAGTAACGTGCGCACGTCTTTGTTAATTGCGACATGTTCATAACAGTGCTACATATAGATATTTTACTTCTTATAAAATGCCAACAACTATTGTTTTCTGCCGGACATGTTTTTAAAATTGTGATAAAAGTATTTTTGTTTTTTAAGCAAATAAGTTGCTGTCCTTAAAAAAGAGCTGGATTAGAATGACAGTTCTCACTGAAAGAGACGACGTAACTTTATACCAGCATCACACAAGTAAAACTTATTTGCACACAAAAAAATATTGGTAACTGGCATGTTAAGGATATTTTTTATACATTGCTGTATATATTAATCAATTTAATTATATAAAATAAACATTTAAAGTTAAAAAGATTAAAATAATCCAGTCACAAAAATTACACTTAACTTAAAAAGACGTCTTTACAAGGTTACGTCATTTTTCATAATCGCTAGTGATGAGGTAAAATGGACAAATCGAAATCGACAGACTAACAGTATTTCAAAATCGAAGTAATGTAACATGGTACAAATGATTTAATGAGGATTGGTTGATTTTTAGAACGTTAAATTGCAATTATATTAATAGTTTACAAAAAATTCTCAAATTTATTAGATTCTATAAAAATAAATCTAATTGATTTTCATGATTGTTACAATAATTCTTATAACCATCACGACACTAACTTACTGTTAAATCTTAATATATCTGATGTTCATTTTATTTTATATGCCATACCTGTTTTTTTTTCGTTTGATCAGTCGAGTCAGTCCCATCACTAGTCACCTCAGTTTGACAGGTGTCATTCTAATAAAGCTAAATATTAAGGACTAAAGTGTAAATTAAAAATACAATTCCTTGAATAAAAGTTATAATTAGTATATGTGATTTGCAGAAAGCCTAACAACAATATTTGGCGAGAAACTCCGTCAGCAAGTTGAGGATCGCCTAAAGTTCTATGAAACTGGTGATATACCCAAGAAGAACATAGAAGTAATGAAAGAGGCGATGGAGGAAGCTTCGCTAGCGATCGAGGAGGCCACCGCCAGCGCCAAGAAGAAGAAGAAAAAGAAGAAGAAGGAACAAGAAGTGCCTATGGATGAGAATTAGTAATAGGTTGTAGTAAATAAAGATGCAATTTATCTTTTTTAAGTTTTTTATTGCCCTTGCATCTTTGTTACTTAAATATTTTTTGTTGATTGTACAGACAATGGCAGGTCAACCAACCAAAAAAGTAAAAAGGTCATTGAATTGATTTTCAACCTACCAAGAAAGTTAAAGGTCATTGAATTGATTTTCAACTTTAAAGTCCAAAAGTAGATATCAATATCAATTAAGAAAATTTGACGTTTTATGATAGGTTGACGTACTGTTGTCTGTACCATAAACGTAGAATATAATAGACGGACAAAGCCTGCGAGATAGAAGAAAACCTCTTATGGAAATCTAGGGAGATAGAAAAAGAAAACAAATCTTTTCGTTTTGTGACCTGTCTTATTTGACAGAGTGACATCCAGTGGCATATGCGATACAAGGTTCAACATTTTATGGAATAATCTAGTACATCGTAGATTATCTAAAGTAAATACAGTTTTATCTAACAATGGTTACATGTTCTGTGAGTGCCTGTGGAGTCAATCACAAAAATAATCCAGAAAATTGCTCATTTCACAGGTAAATACGTATAAAGTCGTCATCGTAAAAACGCGTTATTTTTGTTGAATTTGACCTTGTTATGTAAATATAAAATTATTTCAATCCACTTGTTCATTTTAATATTTGTATAGATAAAGTTCTATGTATTGATTATTTACATTATTTTGGTGGATAATTAATTCATCGAAATATTTTACATGATTTTGTTTACTTGTTCTTTTTCACTTACTGCCATTGATGTGCTCACACGGCACAGCAGATGACACGGGAAAATCTTTTGAAGAAATAAATAAAGAAAAATTAACAATGGCTGTTATTTTTTTTTATAAATTATAACTGTTTATTTTTAAGTTATATGTAAAAAATATACTCACCGGGCACATTTATTATAGTTGTAAGAAGTGAGGGCGGTTAGGTATGCCGCAAAGTAGGTGCATAATCTCGAGATAAAAACAGTATGACAGTAGACATTATTTTCCAAACGACAAACTGCAATTATTATCGATAGTCTAAAAATGTTAAAGGTACGTCACTAGTTAACACACACATTGACAAATCAAAACTGGTCACGCATTATCGGGCTGTCAGTCGATCTACTTGTATCCTATATCAATGGTCTGTACACTTGGTAATTTTATATAATGTTAATTATAACTTTTGATCTAGGATGGAAAACTTTATTAAATGACTCAATATACCATACATGAGTTCAGTCCTAATTTACATAATGTAAGTTCTTATAATTTAAATTTTTTTTTTTCAATGATGAATAACTAAAAAAGTATTACGTCAAATAAAAAAAAACGCACGAATATAAGTCGTCGATACTTTATTTAACCGATTCCGTGCGGGTGGCGCCCGAGAGGAGCCAAAATATTTACATGTAAAACTCTGATAAAATGTGTCTTTATTCGTCTCACAGATTACGATTTCAGTGTTCGTTTCGAGATATTTCATGAAAAAACACACTTCAGAAGTTGTAAACCTTTTCAATACAAAGATCAATATGATTAATACGCATACCGAATAATTTTTTATGTTAGCTACTTAAAAATAATTAAGAAATAATTTTACTCACAATTGTTAAAGGTATAGAGTGTTATTATGTCTAAACAAGCTTCGTCCGCGTGGCATTAAACAATAATTAAAAGGAACGAATTGATAAATCAGTCGTGCCATACATATAGCAAAAGGTTTACAACAACTGATAAAAGTAAGTCACTTACCTTCCATTTCCGTATAAACACTTAATTAGTCACTTCTAAACACTTTAAATGATTTATTAGACCGCTTACTTTCGCTGTTGAATTGAGACTATAATAAAAACAAGTGGAAACCGACGAAACAGCAATCAGTTATACTACATGGCGGGTGGCGCTCGAGAGGAGCCATGCAAGTTCATGGCGAATGGCGCCTCAGAGGAGCCACAGGAGCCAGGAAACATTTGTTCGCCGCCAGGCGTTAAAGTCTAAATAAACCACCGCCGCACTGAATCGGTTAAATAAATAAGAAAAAATAAACCGACAAATAAAACTAATTTCGCTTAATTACACTTTGGAAAATTGTAATTTGTAGCTTAAAATTTCTTTTTACAACTTTTACTATAAGAACAACATTAAAATAGTAAAGTCTAAATAGCTTATCGGTTATGTACAGTACATTTTAAAAATATTTGAAAACATAAAATTGACACTTAATTTACAATCAGACAAAAAAACCTGTATAAGCCACTATAAAAACATGAAGGTCTAAAGATTTTGAACTCTGTGTAATTAAGAAATAAAAAATAAAACAATTGAATTTCCCGTTACAGTTAACTTACACCTTACTTCTTACTAACTAGCCTTGATCGCCGGTAAGCTTGTAGTACAGTTGATCTTGACGTTTATATTTACGGCAGCCAGCTGGGTCACGAAATACTTGAAGATGTAAGGTATAGCCACGCTCACCAGCTCGCCCTTCGCGCAGAGGCGGCAAGTGTCCTTTTTGCTGCCCACGCGACCCGCTATAGGACCGAGTAGGGTACCGCATTTTGTGCAAAGTATAGCCTGGAGTGACAAAACGGTTAGTCATACAATGATTAAACTAAATAAAATTTGGCAGTTGACAGAGTAACTCTAGCTCAGTGTTAAAGCAACACTGACCCAGAGTCCTTTCGACATTTTTAATATGTTATATTTCCTGTTGATTAATTCGTGTCATTTAAATATTGCCATACTTCTTTCAAAATATCAATCACAAAGACAAAAGAGTATAATTATGGAGCTACAGATCTGAGACACTGTGTTAAGAACGAAGATTTAATTTCACTACATAAGTACCGAGCTAAACAGAATAGTGACCTCGGTCATGTCTAACTGAGCAGTGGAACAGAGGCATCCTTTGCCACAAACCTATGCGCTCCATCTCGCTCAAGGCACGCACGGAACAGTCAAGTACGTGGAATAAGACACCGTCGTGAGATCGAACTTCGAATGTCGCTAGGTTACGAACTGAGCAGGGTTCTAACCTCTGTCTTATCGAAGCAGTGAAAGTATGGGTCCTATCTCATCCAGCCGGATGGCAAATACAGGTGAAATTTTAACCACCTTCCAAATTTTATTATATCAATCTATGAGACAAAAGAAAAATGACGTATTTTTTTATTTTGGTTTAGCCCAGTGCAAAAATGTCAAGATAAAGCACTTAGAAAATATCCGCAAAAAATCTAAAATTTTTGATACGGCCGCCTAGCAGCACTTTTTTTACGCGATTCACATCTCATTCATTCATTACGTTACTATTCATACGTTTTTGATTTTCTTTTTATACTTTATCAGGCCTAGGACCGTAAAAATTGAAAACTATATTGTGAAAAATATTTTCGGGTGAAATCTTGATTTACAATTTTTACTTCATAAATGGGCTCTAAATACGATACCGAACGCCTATAAAAATTTTGGAAAGTGGTTAAAATTTCACCCTGTATATGAAGAGGTGAGGGTACTGACCTCTGTCTTGTCTGAGCAGTGGAACAGACGGTCCTGCAGTAGGAAGGCAGCGCCGTGCGACAACAGCGCGTCGCGCTCCATCTCGCCGAGACGCACGCCACCGCCGCGACGACGACCTTTAACCGGCTGCCGCGTCAACACATCCACTACGCCTGTAGTTCGGACCTGGGAGAACATAAATTTAGTTAGCATTATTGGAAACAGCGTTCTAATCTTAAAATATGCGGTACACCCTTTGATGACGCAATATTGATCCTTACGGCACACAAAATTGATCCCTGAGGTATAACCTGGGTCCTAGTATCGATCTCAGCGGTAGACCCTAGGTCCTTATATTAATTCGTGTAGGTATATCCTGGGTACCAGTATTGATTTCTGAGGTACACCCTGGGTTCCAGTGTGGATTTTTTCGCTACAAGGTATGCTCTAAAGGTTAATCTAACCCATTATTGAGCGATGTGGTATACCTAGGTCCCAGTATTAATGCCTGATGTAGGTACAACCTGGGTCGATTGGCGAAATTTCAACCGCTAATGTAAGCGAGGCGATTATGGTAAAATCCCTCTTTTGGAGAGGCCATTGACAAGGATTTTAAAACGCTTAATATCACTCCACCGCTGGCTTCTTCAAAAGGAGGATAATTCTATAATAGCAAAGCTTAGAAGGTATGCAGCCTATTTTCTTCTACTTCATCAGATGCCTCTTATATAGAATAAAAAGGTACCCCGTACTATGACTTTTTTGTGAAACGGCAAATGATTGCTTTACCTGCCACTTATCGGAGACCATATGCCTGAGCCGCTGGTAGTGTATGACTCCGGTGAAGATGTCCGCTGTCATCTCGCGACCGTCCACGCCGCTGTACACGCGTTCGGTTCCATAGTAGTTGTACCCGCCTGCCTCTAATAACCGGCCGAAGTAATTGATGGCAGTGTCTTTCTCGTTGAAACGGAAAGGCGTAGCGTCATGGACCTGAATATAGGACGTCCGAATAGATTCTTAGTAAGTCTTACATTCAAGCCAATAATTAACAAAATAAAACCCACTACAAATATGTTTTTAAATCAACTACAATATTCAACCCTGTCTAAGCATAATGTTACTACTACTCTTTCATAACCATATCGAAAGGCAAAATGGAAGACAAAGTCGATAGTGGTGAAGGTTGCTTCACCGACAAGAGCGAACCTTTTAAGTTTTGTATCAAAATAAATTGCTGGCTACGTGTACATTAGATTACTGATAGGTTAGCGCAATGCATGTGTGATGAATACTAGCACTTGTTCTTGCTTGAGTCATTGGTAGGTATAAAGTATTTTTGAATATGTTTACCTGGTATCTAGTCTACTTAAGGATAAGCTATGTTTAGTAGCAGTGGGCTGGCCATATTAGCCGTAGAACCGGCAACCGATGGGGTAAACGAGTTCTTGAGTGGAGACCACGTCTCGGCAAACGTAATGTAGGACGCCCTCAGGCCAGGTGGAGTGATGATTTGCGCAAGGTGGCTGGCAGGAGCTGGATGCGAGAAGCCGAGGATCGACCTAAGTGGCGTGCATTTAGAGAGGCCTATGTCCAGCAGTGGACTGCAATAGGCTGATGATGATGACGTTTAGTTTGGTGCGTAACCTAGATGAATTTATTACTAAGTCATTATGATAATTGATAATGTAAGAAACTATATAACTTACATGTCCGTGCATACTTGCAGCCTTTCCCGCCATACACTCGATCATCATAGCGATTGTCATACGGGATGGAAAGCCGTGGGGGTTGAACATGATATCTGGGATCAACCCGGATTCCGTGAAGGGTAGGTCCTCGGCCGCCCAGCGCTGCGAGCAGATGCCTTTCTGGCCTGCTCGGGAAGCGAACTTGTCGCCTACAGTTGGGTTACGCTGGAAGAAAATGATATTTTTTATGACCAGTTTCAGAATAAATAAGAACTTGACGTGTTTCAAAAAATCTACTCTACTAGATAAAATATTATTTGAATTTAGAATTACATATATTTAAAATTGTTTGGATAATAGAGTGTATGTACCTGTATCCTCTGCATGACGCAGGTCTTGTCAAGGGGTGTGTATGTCAACAACATGGCGCATTTTTAGCTGGGCACTTTTATCTACTGCAATTCGCAGGTAAGGACGATTGTGTATAACTGTATCAACATCATGATGCAGGTAGTGTGCTTATACCTACTTATTTAAGTGCAACTGTATCCACAGCATAATAATTATAGCAATGGTATAATACTAAAAAGAAGAAGCAGCGCAAGAGTTGAATATACCAGAAGTAGATGAAAGTGAGACTGACAGTGAGATAGAAATGGATGAGATTCTAAAAGCGTTGAAAAGTATGAAGTCGGGTAAGGTTGCAGGGTATGATAGAGTATCAGCCGAGATGCTAAAGGCTGGCGAAGGTGCAGTAGCTAATCAGCTGTACTGCCTTTTCAACTTGTGTTGGAGAAGCGGCCGAGTACCAAGTGATTGGTGCAACGCTGTTATAGTTCCGCTGTATAAGGGAAAAGGGTCACAGCTAGACTGCAAAAATTATCGCGGTATAAGTCTGCTTAGTGTCGTTGGCAAACTGTATGCAAAGGTATTGATTGAGAGAGTGACGAAAGAAACTGATGAGAAAGTATGGGATGCTCAGGCAGGATTTCGAAAGGGAATGGGATGTACGGATCAGGTCTTTTCCTTGCGGTGCATAGCTGAAAAATCTTTGGCTAAAAACCAGAAAGTCTATTGCGCATTCGTGGATTTGGAGAAGGCCTATGATAGAGTGGTGAGGAATGAATTGTGGTCAGCACTAACCATGTATGGGGTGAACAGTATTTTGATACAAGCACTGAAATCCCTGTACAAGGATTCTAGTGCTTGTGTCAGGATCAACGGGGCGTACACTGAATTGTTTAGCATCGAAAAAGGTGTTAGACAAGGATGTGTAGCGTCACCATGGCTGTTTAACTTATTCATGGATAGTTGCTTGAAAAATTTGAAAGAAAGTGAACGGGGACTGAGAATGAACGATTTGATCGTCAAAAGTCTGCTCTATGCCGATGATCAAGTCTTACTCGCATCGTCGGCAGAGGAGTTGCAGGAGATAGTAAATATTGTGCATGAAGATTTGAACAAGAAAGGAATGAAAGTGAATGTAAGTAAGACAAAAGCAATGGTTTTTGAAAAGGAGGATAGCATGACAGAGTGTAACATTTTGATAGGAGATGAAAAAGTGGAGCAAGTGAAGGAGTTTGTTTATTTGGGATCAATGTTTACAGCGGATGGAAGGTGTAATAGTGATATTGAAAGGAAAGTAAATGCCGGCAACATGGTGAATGGAGCGTTGCACGCTTTTATGAATAGTAAGAAGGTGTCCGAAAAGGCCCGCCTGGCTGTGCATGGAGGGGTGTTGGTTCCAACACTGATGTATGGGAGTGAAAGTTGGGTGTGGCAGAGAAAACATGAAAGCAGAGTAAATGCAGTGGAAATGAGAGCGTTAAGAAGTATGATTGGAGTCAATCTGAGTGACAGGATTAAAAATAGTGTGATAAGAGATCGATGTGGTGTAAAAGAGGATGTAGTGACCAGTATTGAAAAAGGAATGCTTAAATGGTTTGGACATGTTGAGAGGATGAATGAAAGCAGGTCGACTAAAAAGATATACACCGTGAAATTTTAGTGGTTGTTTTCCCGCAGTAAAATGATTCTATCTTAGTAGTACAATAGATTTGTGCAGTTTTTTTTTATTCAAATAAAAAATAGCAGTTTCACGATTGTGATAAACGAAACTCGAAAGCAACCTCGAACCAATGGTACTAGCCGCGCCGCAGCCGGTCACCGGCCGGGGTCATTGCCCCTCGCGCGGTGCAGTTTATGCTGTATTACTTAGTGCGTAAAGCTTCTTTTGCTTCGAACATTGATTTCGTGCGGCAAGCAGTACCCACACACGTCACATTTTGTAAAGATACTATCGTATCTCACGCTTTTGAGTTGATGATTATTTTTTTGATTAATTGAGAACAACGATATGTTTATTTTCAAAAAATAACTCGCACGATTCGATGGTGCTACTAAAGGTAAATCGTTCTGTTGCGGGAAAACAACCACTAAAATTTCACGGTGTATATGGCGAGTATGAATGGAAATGTTGGAAGGGGAAGGCCTCGACGAACTTATCTTGATCAAATCGGGGAAGTTCTAAAGAAAGGTCAGGTCAAGAGTACCCTAAACCGGCGAACGTGTATGAAAAGATTAATGAATGTGGATGAAGCGAAAGTAGTCTGTAAGGATCGTAGCAAGTGGAAAGATGTGGTCTCTGCCTACCCCTCCGGGAAAAAGGCGTGAGTGTATGTATGTATGTATGTATAATACTTATTAAAGGTATCCTCCTGTATCAACATCACAAATTTTATCTAGCCAGGTGAGTTTATCTGTCTTAACATCATAGGGTTATTCTATCCGTATGAACCTGTATAATGTTGCATCATGATATAGGTCGTGCCGAGTGTGTGCCTGTTATAACAGTATGACGCAGTTCTGGCTGGGCTTATACCTGTACCAACATCATGATGACGCATTTCTAGCCGGGTGTGTACCTATATCAACATTATGACGCAGGTCTACCACATATACTACTGCACGTACCTGTATCCGCAGCATGATGCAAGCCTTCCCGGGCGCTACTCGCGCGTGGTATCCACTCTGTGCGAAGTTCCCGCAAAGACGGACGCTGTCCACGAAAACTTCTTCCTTGCCGGGGTATTTGTGCACGACGTATTGACTCTTCTCACCGTCGAAGTAGCTGAGGAAGGTTTACTTTATTAAGGCTGTCAATAAGCAAATGTGGTCTAACTCACCCCTAGTTGACAACCTTACTTCTGACCCACACCACACGCCATATATTTTCAGTTTCTTAACATGTAATTAGGAAACCATAAAAAGCATGTTATTCTTTTATCTTAAAAATTTATCACTTTTGTGACTAAACACTAATTATTGCCTACTTGAAATAGTAGGTAACTCAGGGTTACAAATACGATAACTATTGGTTAAGTCACTTTTGCGTTGGTAGCCTCAGTTAGGTGGGGATATTTGTTGAGCTCACTACTCTTTACTATTGAGCTAAAGTACATTAGAACCACTACTCGTTCTATGGGTGTCTTAAGAGGCGACTAAAGAAGTAGTGTCAGCAGCATTCTCTCCACCATTGCTGAAATAGTAATCGTTAAACCCCGTTAACTGTTACGTTAACCTTTAGGAAAGACTAATAGTTTAGCTGTTCACTATTTTGTGCTGATGATGAAGATTTACATACCAGTAGAAAGGATCATTATTGTTGATTCTAGCGCCCACCGCAGGCAAGCCGTCCGCGTCTATATACGGACTTAGTTCAGGTTTGTTCGGGTCTCTCTCGAAGAATGAGCCGGGGTGTTTAAGGTCCACGAAATCGGATTTGTAGACGGATCCAGCTGCAAAGCCTCTCTCGTACGCCGATTTGTTTATAATCATCGCGTCTTCCATGTCGTATCCCTGAAAAAAAATTTTTTTTTTACGGAATTGTAAGCATCATGATATATTATCATTCATAACCACTGAGATAAAATAAAAAACTAAATACACAATCGGTGACAGAAAAACATCTTCAACAATTGAGCACTCACTAAACATTTGGCTGCTCTTTCACTTTACTTTAGTCTTTGAGCCATATGTACGTAAGGTTGACTTTGCATTATGGTAGTAGTATGAAACATGAATATGACATTAGAAAGAGAAAGAAAGAAACCAGGAATTCGCTTGCAAAAGGCGCTCTTTGAACTCGTTTATGTGTAGTGGGTAGTGTGTCACAAAGACACGCAGATAAATGAATACTAACTGTGTTTACTTATCGGCATTAAAGGTTTATATAATACTAGCGGACCCCGCGAACTTTGTATCGCCGCAGATATTGCATTTTGACGGCTTAAATGTCATTGTCATCAAATATGGCGGGGTTGGCAAAATTTTTTTGTGTGGGAGTATAGAAAAGTGTTTTTTTGACTTTTTTTAGGAAATTTAAAAAAAATCTCTGCGTAAAAACCATCCTCGTACTTCAAGGAATATTCTAAAAAAATAATTAGCGATATCGGTTCAGACGTTCTCGAGATTTGCGCTTAGCAACACATTCAGCGATTCATTTTTATATTATAGATAATATAATAATGTGTAGTGGGGCGCAAGCGGTGACATCGGTTCTTATACAAATGGCGCATGATAGCCTTTCTAATATTTTTCCATGTTCTGTGGGGCTAGTATCTAGTTCTTTTATTTTATACTAGCTGATACCCGCGGCTTCGCGCGCGTGAATATTGATCTGTTACAAAGTTTTCGTCATGACTAAACCCCATTTCCTCCACTTTCTTTGCCTACAGTGCCGGGGGTGCCCATCACGGGCGAGGTGGTGTTGGGTACTTAATGGGAGCCGGTACGTCGTTGTCGGCATACTGGGGTCCGTTACGCTGGTACAATAGTTGGATGAATGGGGCTGAATTATGCTACTGTTTGAAGGGATCCGGTGTTGGTTCTTTCAGCGTACCGTGGTCCAAGCGAGCTTGCACTTACATGTTTGCATTTACATGAAATTTGAAGTCTAATATAATTTGAAGATTTAAAACTGTCAATGCTGTAGTACAACAAAACTATTCAAAGCAGCTTGCAAGGCTTTATTCGAATATGATCAACACTGCCTAGAGCCCTGGAAGAAGTGGTCCTGTGTAAAAAAACACATTCTTAATTTCCAACCAAGTAGGTAAATCCATTTCTCGATCCTTAAGCGTTGTAAATGCGATTTCACAAAGACAATTTGCTTGCATACTACGTTTGGATAAAAGACCTAGATCGGACGGTGGACGACGGACCTAGACGGTGTAGTACCAGCATCGGTGTAGAGCTCTGGAAAAGACAGTCCTATGTCATTCTCCCTTTATGATCGATAGACAAAGTTTCGTTTTATTGTCATGTTTTGAAAGAGAAAATTTAATAAAAAGATAATTTGGATGCGTTAGATAGGCAGTTTCACTAAACAAACTTTGCCAGGCCCTCAAAAGCGGTGCGTCCTAGAAAAAAAAAATCGTTACTAAATGGAAGTTTATCAAATGGTTTACCAGTCTATATTGATTTAATCCACGAGTCAGCTGCTTCGTGTTGTTGCAACACATCTGTTACCTTATTCTGCCTGAGGTACGGGCCCAGTTTAGGAAGTATTTTCGTACTGCTTAATATAGTTAATAATGTCATAAGGTACAACAGTGTAGTTTATAAGATTCGATATTTCATTTACCTACTTATTCCATTTTAACATACCTTAAGTTTTGCATGCATATTGCATGTAATGGAATTAGGCGTATATGTAGTCTTGGTTGTACAAATAAATAAATTCACTCACCAATTTTATTCGATTTCCCAACATTTTTCTCTACCGTATACAAAAATCGGCCAAGTGCGAGTCGGACTCGCGCACGAAGGTTTCCGTACCATTGATTACATTAATTTAGTTAATAAAGTGCTTACCTGTTACCATTTATTAATATCGAGCAAAAATAGGCAAAAATATGCCTTTTTTTTTGTATGGGATTAAATATTCATGTTATTTTCATTCTGTTATTTGTTGTTAAAGTTACAAATATAACTGAGTGTTTTGTGAATATATCAAGTGCCTACCTGTTGGCATTATTAATATCGAGCAAAAAAGGACAAAAAATCGCGTTTGATGTGAGCCCCATTTAATATTCATTTTATTTTGTTTTTGGTATTTTTTGTTATTGCGCTAACAAAAATACATAATTTGTGAAAATTTCAGCTGTCTAGCTATCGCGGTTCTTGAGATGGCCTGGTGACAGGCACACGGACAGACGGACACAGCAATGTCTTAGTAATAGGGTTCCGTTTTTTCCGTTTGGGTTCGGAACCCTAGAAATGAGTTAGTTCTAAATAATACCATTCTATTTGTGAGTACTGATATTTATTTTCTAAATATGGACCTAAATATAGATAAGACAGCCAATAGGAATTTTCAAGTTTTATCAAAAGTTTTCGTTACATAGCCTCCTATTTTGTCGTTCATGACGTATGGAATACGTCGCGGCTAGATGTCACATCTTCTTGAAGCTCTTATTGAGCTTTATAGTTTTATATGCAAACAAGAGTTTCGTCAAACACTATTGATAAATCTTCTAGTAATCTGTCCAATTTTGAGTTGTTGATAATTTTCTAACTGAATTTTAACTAACTCCTTAAATTCTGACTCACAAGGATCCCGTGGAGCACATAAATATAATATAATACGTTTTCTGATGTAATTCTGGGCTCAAAGATGATAAAAACGTGTATTTCCTTGTATAGATATTTCAGTTTTAAGTAAGTATCCAACCATTTAATGATGTTTTTGAATGTTTCGTCCTTGTCTAATAGTACTGAGTTCAATTTAGATGTGCTAAGGTTTGCTTGTGTTGTGACCGACCTTTGCTTCTCGGTCCCTTCTGCATACATGGAATTGTTTCGTGCTATTGAATTCAAATTCTGCAGTTTTAGATTAAGCCGTGTTGTAGTTCCCTGAAGGTTATTTTTTTCTTCAATCTCATTTTCCAAGTGTGGGTCATCTCATTAGAAATACCATTATTTGTAGTCGTATCTCTTCCAAATTATTCTTGGTAATTTTGTACATTTGTGACTGGTCACCAGCTGGTCACTTACTAATTTTAATTCATAATCAGAAATTTCTCGTAGGGTTTGTATCTAGCTGCCGAATTGTTTAATGCAGCCTTTAATTGAAGTTCGTGTACGTTTTAATTTAGTTAATTCATCCATTTCGGCACCAATTCTTATTAAATTCTAATTTAATACCCTTCTATTTGCAAGCAATGATATTTATTTTTTGATTGACACATTGAATGTCATAACAAACTAAGTGACATCAGAGAGTACAAATATGTAAAGAATATGGAATTGAAACGGATCGGAACAAACTTTGACTCCACTTTTTTACTCTTTAAAGACTGAATTCTCAAAAATCCTGAAAGACGTCATTCATAATTTCTAATCAGATAGCTGGATACCAATTTTCATCGACTTAGCTTCAAAACTGACGGAGTTTCATACAAACTTGTGGGGCCCTTTTTACCCCCTTAGGGGCGGAATTTCCAAAATCCCTTTCTTAGTGCTCACCTACCCTATAAAAGGAAGCGTGGTGAAAATTTTCAGATTTTAAATCCCAGTAGTTGGGCTGTACGTTGATGTGTCTGTCAGTCAGTCAGTCAGTCAGTCATTAAATCAGTTTTCACTTTTATATATTTAGATTGATAGCGATGAATGATATTCATCATAAAGCTTAATATCAATCAGACGTTATGAAACTAAGTCGAACCTTACCGTGTATGATATAACGGCGACAATAGCGTTCGTGCCGCACGGGTAGTCGTCCAAGCCTATGTTGTCGTAATGCGTCGGTCTGAATAGAGGCGTGGCCGGGGTCTGTAGTCTGTATAATTTGGTCTCCGCGTTGGTACCCCATGTGTGAATAGGCGTGCCCATTGTTTGCTTACCCATTTGACACTGGTACATATTACTGTGGAGAAGAATTACACATAATGTTTTTATTTTACAGTCTATAATATAGGTCCTTCCAGTTCTTTAAGAGTCGTAAGTAAGAGGCGACTAAAGACTACCAAAAGATGACAAGCAAAAGCGTCTTCTCTTTATTACTGGTTAAACTGCGATCGACATCCCGCCTCTGAAGCGAGGCGATTGTAGTATCTTTACATTTAGAGTCGGCGCATGTATCATTTTGGGTAAAAATATGTTGGAGTAAAATGGTATTTTACTGATTCCCTTTTTGTAGCTTATATAACGGATTCAAGGAGGAGAGAAGGCTAATAACATTTGACATGACAAATCTATACTACCAGGAGTAATTAAATACGTCCTCATTAAAGCTTCATCCAGATTACGCCCCTTCTCCAAATCAAATCCTGAATCCACCACTAGTCACTTATTAACTTTCGACTTGCCTCGGCTTTCAGGCAGTATCTGGATATTTACATACATACATACATATTATCACGCCTCCTTCCCAACGTGGTAGGCAGAGACCAAGGCTTTCCACTTACTACGATCCTGGCATACATCTTTCGCTTCTTCCACATTCATCAATCTTTTCATGCATGCTCGTCGGTTTAGAGTACTCTTGACCTGACCTTTCTTCAGAACATCCCCGATTTGAGCGTGGTAAGTTCGTCTAGGCCTTCCTTTTCCAACGTTCCCTTTCACACTCGTCTTATAGATCTGTCTAGTCATTCCTCTTTCATTCATCCTCTCTACATGCCCAAACCATCTAAGCATCCCTTTCTCAATCCTTGTGACAATATCTTCTTTCACACCACAACATTCTCTTATCACACTATTTCTTATCCTGTCCCTCAATTTCACTCCTAATATACTTCTTAGCGCTCTCATTTCTACTGCATTTATTCTACTTTCATGCTTTTTCTGCCATACCCAACTTTCACTTTGCGCAGCGCACCATTTACTCTGTTACAAGCATTTACTCTCCTTTCAATATCACTTTCATACTTTCCGTCCCTAGTAAACATCTACCCCAAGTATACAAACTCATTCACTTGCTCCAGCTCATTACCACCAATCCGAATACATACTTCTGTCATGCTCTCTTCCTTTTCAAACACCATAACTTTCGTCTTTTTTGTATTCACTTTCATTCCCTTTCTTTCCAAAGCTTCATTCATAATAGTCACCATCGCTTGCAAATCCTTAGCCGTCGATGCAAGTAACACTTGATCATCGGCGTAAAGAAGACATTTGACGCGTAACTCATTCATTCTTAGACCAAAATCACTCTCTTTCAAATCTGGATATTTAACTTAATTTAATTACAAATCGAGAAGTGGACTACGAGTAACAATTCTTCAGAAGGACAAGTAAGCAAAAAAAAAATAGTTCTATGAAATAGAACCCGTATTGGTCGTAAAATAGGGAAACCAATCGTGTGCAAGCTTTGTCTACAAATGTGTGTAAGTGTTTCGTTGTAATTGCTATTCGTTTTTTGCGTAAGTAGAATTAAAATCGAAGCCGTTGTTGGAGGTTTTATTCTAGTTTATTATATTATTTGTAGACTGTTGGCG
This sequence comes from Anania crocealis, assembly GCA_949315895.1. Lineage (NCBI taxonomy): Eukaryota > Metazoa > Arthropoda > Insecta > Lepidoptera > Crambidae > Anania > Anania crocealis. Next base: position 11,121,765 of record OX438861.1, read on the forward strand.
TAAAACATACCGAGGCGACTGGTTGCAGTCGGGCATAGGTACCAGCTGGGCCAGGTTACTCATGAATGCAGATTTTGATAGCTCCAAATGCGTTGTTTTGCCTAGAACAATAAATAAGTACAAGTGTCTCGTCTCAATTTCTGTATAATTGAGAAAATAATACCTTTTTTTTAAATTAAGCTGAAGTGGACCGTTTTCAAAGTTGCATTCATTGTTTTAAATATAATAAAGAAGGTTTTTATTCAAATACAGTACAGTTTGTTTGTGTGCGTAAATGGAATCAAAATTAAAACTGACATTGCTAGAGAGTTCATACTTTTTTCTAGGTTATTATTCTTTTCTGATCATATTTATCCTACAAGTAATCTGGTTTCAGAGCCATAAAAGTCACCTATTACATGCCTTTGTTGTGACTTGTTATTACGACTCTGCGACATAAGATGCAACTAACAGAACTTTATTATTACGGCACATGCCATGTAAAATTTTTCACCATTTTTTTTTTGACTTCTCATTTTTGTGTAACTTTCCTGCGCATATAGTCTGGTGTCAGAGTTTTTCAAGCCGCCTATTACAGGATTCTTACGTTTCTGGTAAATAATTTTGAAAATATTGTTTCCTAACTTTATCCGGGTCAATTCCCTTGCCTCGTAGGTGGACCATCGTACTCCAATCGGGTCGTCGTATCTTTGACTAACCTTTGTATATCTCAGTTTGCGTCACCGCGACGTCCAAGTACAGTTGTTCCATGGTCCCGATGAGCTCGAGGCGGCCGGTCGCCAGGTTGATGACCGGCCGCATCATACGAGCGTCCGTCGTGAATAGGAATACGCCGGCATACTGCGCGCATATCTGAGACAAGCGATAGCGATGTAAACAGTATTGTAGTACTGTACAGTATAATTAAACAATCAGTGGATTACTTGTTTTGTATCGCCTCTAGATTATCTCAAGACTTATTTCAGTCGCAATTATTAATATTAAAGAAAAACAGTCAATTACAATGAATCCACTTACTAACACACTTAGAAAATTAGAAAACTTAAATGTAGTGGTTTGAAAATAAAGGAAAGAAATAAACTTAATGCTTTTGCACTTCGTTGTTTTTTAGGGTTCCGTACCCAAAGGGTAAAAACGGGACCCTATTACTAAGACTTCGCTGTCTGTTCGTCTGTCCGTCGCTCTGTCACCAGGCTGTATCTCAAGAGCCGCGATAGCTAGACAGGTGAAAGGAGATGTCCCATAATAGGCCCAGACATAGTACACCATTGTCAAAAATCAAGAAAAAAATACTGTTTCTGGGAAAAATACATATAAATTTATTTAACGTATAATTTAGTGGTTCAAAAATAAATAAGATCGAATAATTTTTCAATCTCCATTAGGCATTCCAAGATGGTGTCAATCTAAAAAAAACTTTAAATTTCAGTAGCTGTCAGATACCCTTTGTCATTTTGGCATAATCATATACTTAAAGTTTTTGTTCTGCTTGTCGCGTTTTAAATGTAGTTCATTATAACGACCTCTTTATCGTTTTCTGGATTTGGTATTGATCGACACATTACTTTCATAATGTTTGTTGTTACTACAGCAAGCGATGGCACTCGACTCCTAGATGCACGATTTTGTAACTGCCAAAACTGACAGACGTCATCAAAATGTCATCTTCCGCCATGATGGTTTTGTTGTTTTGTATTGCTATTTTCTTACTTATCTCTTTATTTGAACCACTTAACGAAGCCATTTTAAAAGAATTGGATAATAACAAAATCTTGTAGGTGTATTGGTCTATCTTTTGGTGGGGTGTACAGGTTCTGGGCCTGGCCTCTATACAATTCGGGACATCTCCTTTTCACAAATTATGTATTTCTGTTACCGCAATAACAACAAATACTAAAAACATAATAAAATAAATATTTAAGGGGGGCTCCCATACAACAAACCCGTTTTTTTGGCCTTTTTGGCACGGAACCCTTTGTGCGCGAGTCCGACTCGCACTTGGCCGGTTTTATTTATTAATTAACGCCGACTCGTTAATTGGAAGGCAAGTTATGCCGCTAATCTCAGCTTCTGTCGCAATATGGAAAACATAAAAACAAAACAAAAGTCGGAAACCGAGGCAGTAGAAAAAAAAACGGCTTTGAAAAAATCTACTACCAGATTAACCTTGAACGATAAATACGATCCATTTTTTTTTGACTACCTCAATAAGGATTCCTGCCCACGAACCTTTACAAACCTAGCCAACGTCTAGAAACACTGGATGATGTATCGTGTAAATTTTTTAACCAACCTGTTTCTTAGGCACCACCACGATCTCAGTAGTTATGGGCACCTCCTCCCCCTTTATCTTCAATGTCCTCAAGTAAGCCGCTGACTTTTCCACCGTGTCCTCACTGAAGTACCCAACCAAACGACCGTCAAGAAACACTGGGTACTTATACACGTCACGGATAAGAGGTGTCTGGGCCACTGAACTTATGGGTTCCATGCCTGTTGTAAATAATTAACGATTACAGATTTTGCAGTTATTTCCGTAAGTTTTATGTCATTTTTTTTCAAAATTAATAGTTTCAGGCGGTACTTGGCGGCAATCAATAACTAAATATAAATTCAAAATTATTTTACTAAGTATCAATCATTTTCACACGCTCTTTGCAAAAGGCACACAATACAAATAATGCAATTATTAGTAATAAAACGCCGTTTCGATTTAAATGATTATAATTTTTTGGATTGTTACGTTTTAATGGCCTATTTTTAATATTTTGCTGATGAATTTTCAAACATAGAATAAATAAAAAGCCTATCAGATAACTTTTATTGTTTTATCCAATATCACTGAACTTAGTTAATTATTAGTCTACATACAATAAAACTACACTACTTACCACACTTTTCCAGGACATACGGCATCGAAGCTACTTGCTTTGTGTCCGGAGAGGGTGATACCTGTAAAGAATGTTTTATTTAATCAATCAGCAAAATACACTAAACCGAATCTAACCAGTAAATTTTTCATCAGCAATAAAACCTACTTGGTGTCAGCAAGTAAACCATCAGCCAAAAATTGCTGATGAAATAGATTTGCAGTGTGGTGTTGAAACAAAAATAGATTAGCATAAACCCTCGATCTTCTTCCTATGGGTCATGGGTGTCTTAAGAGTGCATTATAACATAACAATAGCATTTGTAAGACATGGATGTTTGAAAAAGTATTTAAGTAAGTATATTGAATTACCTACAGCCATAGCATGAGATTTGCTTTGAACTAAGTAATTTCTGCGTTTTTTACACACTTTGCTGTTTCATAATCTCAATTTACTCTAGAATACTTCTCGGTTCACTTTACAAAAAAAAGGGGGTTTATATGAAATAAGGATTGACTATACTTAATGATGATAATTCAATTAGCAAGCTTAATAAATATAATATTTTAGATGCTGATACTTGAATTGACGATGATGAGATATCTACTCAGTACACTTGTAAGTATTTAAATGTTTCTTTAACAGTATAGGATTAAGAAGGTACTTAGTGGTTAGCTATTTAAATACAATATTTTCAGGCTACTCCTGACATCTGATAAAATAAAGCGAGTCCTTTGCTTAAAACATCACTTAAGCCTCAACCTTCAGTCATGAGTTCAAAACCTAGTACTTCTAGGAGTGATAGGTCTATGCTGCCTAGAAGTACTTAGTGATAAGCTACATTTAAAAGAAGACTGAATCTTCAAGATCCAAATTACTGTTCTTCAAGTTCTAATCTTCTAATCTAATCATGAAGCTCATCGTCATCATAATCTTCGTCGAGCTCATCAAGTTCAATAAAAACTTCCCTAATAAAAAAAGGCCAAAAGCAAGTAGAAAAGATAGATATTGAAAACCACAGTCAGTTTATTAATAAGCATAATGGAGGCAATAAAAGCTTAATATCGCTACACGATGACACCTCCAGGAAGAGGCAATAACCATGCAATCTACTTCAGAGTCGACGGTGAATTGAAACGCGTTTGCAAAAAAATAAAACTTTTGTTGGATTTGTTCTTTCAATGGTGAATATTTTTGTAGAGAAGATTTTGCTTTAAGAGGATTTACAGTTTTCATCTTTTTTAAAACCTAATTATAACTTTTCTTCCACATAATTTGTGATTGTTCTTGTATAACTTGTGTATACAAAGACCCATTTAGAAAAAAACAATAATTTTTCTTTACAATAACTGTCACAACTCTGAAATTTTCCGCTTGTTTTCTAACTTTTCCAGTTTTTGTTTACAGAAATAATTTTGTATTACTATTTAAAAAATAAAACATTCTATTATGTTTACGAAAATACAGCCTCATTTCTGAGATAAACCACAAAATGTGTAATTTTAGTTTGAATTCCCTCTTTCTTGGCGTTTTCTGAAAAAATAAGAATTCTGTTTTGTGACAGTGTTTGAGCGCGGGTGCGAAATATTTGTGTGCATGAACATGTCTGTTTGTACTGGTCTGGGTGTTTTCTGTGTATTATAAGTATGTATTTACAAAAAAAAAATTATATACATAAGTTTATCGGTAGTCTAGTACCCCATACGACAGGGTACTTAATAGTAGCTTAATTTGGGACTAGATGTGGCCCACATGAGGCATGTCAGAAATATTTATTTATTTTAATCACTTGAATATTTTTATTGATATTATCCCTAAAGTATTTTAAACCTCACTACTTTTTAAAATTGATATTTAGCTGATGGTCGTATGCATCTCCAACATGAACCGTTTTACATTAGGCTACCAATACAATATTACCTGAGCGGACATAGTGAGGTGGTTGAGCAGGCCGCAAGGGGCCCCGTCAGGCGTGTGTACGGGGCACACGAAGCCCCACGCATCCGGCAACAACTGCCGGGCGTCTGTTGTTCGCATCTCCATGAAGAACGACCCTCGGTGGATGGACCTGAACAAAATCGTGATGTGACACTCTTAGATTTTTTTTATAAGTCAATTTTATTTCTTAAATATGACTAAACTGTATTTTGTTAAAATAATATGAATCGTTGTTAAAATTAGATAAGTGCCTAGTTGTCAATTCTAGAGAATAAAACAGAAGCTTTAAATAAATTTCGACGACTTCCGTGGCGGAGTGGCGTACACACCGGTTTCCAAGGTGTCACCTGCTCCAAGGTCCCGGTTCGATTTCCGGACGGGTCAATGTAGCAAAAAAGTGTTTTTTACATTTTTGCGGGTTTGGAACTCTGGCTGTTTGGGTATCTTCGTTGTCTCTGGTTTCCAAAATACAAATGCTTTAAATAGTTATTTACTTAAATTGGTATCAGAACAATGAATGTAATGTTGTCCACGTTATTTATTTATTTATTATTTATCGACACAACTAAGCGTCGTTAGATTATTTGAAAGAGCAGTCATCCCGTAAGAAAAAGGTTGTTGATTGGCGCCCTATCACATTGTTTATACTTATGGAATTGTATTTAAATAACAGAACGAAAACTTTCTTGCACTAATATGTTCAACATGCAAGATTTAGAAGATACATTTATTATTTATGTAGGTACTTATTTATGAACCCAATGAGAGCCATGGGAAAAATGAACAAGTTACTTACTTAAAATGCGACATGTAACGCATCCTGTTGATATTCTCGGCGACTATTGTTAGACCTTTATACTGCGTTAAAGATACATTGTTGGACGGAGCGTTTCCAGTCGCTAGGAACGTCTCCATATGTTTCTCGAGGTTGGCAGAACCTTTGATGATCGTCGACAAGTCGTTCTGTGAACAGAAACAAATCGCATCATTAACACCTTTGTGAATAGACTGTCCTAGCCGTGATGATAATAAAATATCTTTTGTATACTGATAGATGCACTGATACTATAGGGGTATATAAATAAAACCACCGTAAGTACTGATCTAACCAGCGGTATTTTGCCCCGTTGGTCTAGTGGTTTAATTACCGGGCCAAGATCTCGGGGTCCCAGGTTCGATCCCCGGGTCGGGCAACAAAAAGTTTCTAATTTTCGAACGTTGCTCGGGTTTGTGATCACCAACCCGCATTTGGCAAGTGTGGTGATTATGCCAGTTCCCATCATTGCTGTGGTAACTTGAATTCAATGATGGAGGCCTTTTCCCTGCAGTGGGATGATTATAGGCTGTTACTTTACTTCTATCCTGATAGATGGAATACTGTGCATTGTACACCAACAACAATCAATAACAACAAAGTCAGTAAAAACAATGTTTGACAACCACATCACACCACCACCTCAGCTCGGCATTTCTTTGAGCTATGTCGGTTATATTAGTTCTTCTACATATTTCTTCATTACTTATTAGATTATATGGGGAAGGGAAATATCAAGCAACCACAGAACATAGAAAGAGGTTAGAACAGCTTTGTGGGCGGGGCAGGCGCGCCACTGTAGCGAGCAACCGCTCGCACCTCTGCCCGAGCCTGCGAGCGCGTTGCTTAGTAACTCGCGATCTCCGTCGCAATGTGAATCGTGAAGTGCTGCGTCATAAACATTAGAAAATACCATCTTGTGCAATAATTACTTGCAGAGCAAGTAGTCGAGAATTAACTTTAGCCAAAGGAGGTTTTTTTTTATTATCGGTAAGTAGTAAAACTTCGCATAATAACGATATTTCAGTAAAAATATGTTAAACATATTGAAAACGATTTAAAAAATATATTTCTTAAAAATATACATTGCCGTCTACGCACGCTCGTGATTTTGACTATAATCGTTAGAGCGAGCTATGTAGTACACTGCAAACGATAGCGATGTGTAACATCATGTGCACTCACCGCATTACTAGTGCTAGTGATGTGGTATGTATCATTTCTATCGATGAATGAGATGTTTAAGTCTAATAAGACGATGCATGGTCTAGAAGAACTTTTTTTTTAATAAAGTAACATTTTAATGCCAAATGTATTAAATGAGCATGCTCGACCGTTCGAATTTATCTAAATGCCATAATTTCTTCTCTTTCTATTTAAACTGTAGTTTTTCATTAATGGTACTCAAGTGATTTTATTTTGTAGCCAAAAATAGTAATGGCTGTTATTTACCATCAGTGTATAGTACAAAAATGTTAAATAGATTTATAACATTTCGTTTGTGTATAAAGTGATTGACAAATAAGCTAAATACTTTTATTACTATTGTCATTTCGCAACTTTCGATGCCCAATTATATAACTTACACATTTGATTTATTTGGTAATAAATAGACATTTGTGCTTATTTTTTTTATACTTCGATAGTAAATTCTTTAATAACCCTAAATATTACAATACACAAAAGGGTTAAGTGAAAAATTTTAATATAATATAAAGTTTGTGTACAAACGTACTAAGTGAATATTTTTATAGAATATTTTGTATATTGATGCTCAAATTTATGATAAACAAGTATAAGGATAAATACCCTAACGAAGTAAATACATACACAACTTCTATGTACAGTTCTGAAATATAGTTTCTTAAAGTTCTGAATTAATAAATTCAGTCCTCCTTAAAATATTGTTAGGTCTATAGCACATTTGTCTTCCAGACCATCGAAGAATGTTTATGGATTAAGTTGGCCTGAAATATAATCAAAATATTAGGTAAAATCTAAGTAAATATTTTCGTAAATAAAATGAATGATGTTATATTTATTTGACTACTATAAACTCCAACACTGTTGAACGATCGCGATAAAAAATATTTTTCCTTTGTATCCACATTCTTAAATAGTCCTACACTATCCAGGAATAATAGTCCCTGGACTCACTATGGTATAATCACATCGTGAAGATAAATGTTGTCTAACGGGCCTCTGCGAGTTGACTTCGGCCCCTCGTACGCCTTCCAAATGTCCGGGACTCCATAGTCCCGTGATCGGAAACAGACCAATATAATATATTGTAGTATGGTTCATGTGGTGGCAGTCTGATAGGTTATTTATTGGTTGATTTGAAAGTACATGTAGCCACAAGTGCTTGCAAATCATCTCATGTATCTAAATAATGTGTAAAATCATACTGAATATGTTATTATTTAAAATGTCTCACTAACAATAGGCTAAGTTTTATTTGTATTTTACTAAAAAATTGATCCGAGTTGGTCGAAATAAATAAATGAATTGAATTGAAATTGAATAATGATATTTAAAGAAGTTTAAAGACATGCCACGCTGGGCCACACAGAGCCATGTAGTCCCAAATTAATTAATTAATTAGTTATGAGCTGAAAATATTTTTTTTTTGAAGGTTTATCAATTTTTCTAAATGTTTGCAACTCACCACTAAATAGCGCTGCAATAGACCAACTTCAAAACCGTTCAACCGATAGTGATGAAAAGCGGTATACATTATGTATTTTTCATTATTGTTATCTTCGTTGTTGTAACTGGTTACTAGATCCACTCCAACACATCAAAATACGTATTAATTAATATACTTAAATGAATACACAAGACGACGACGTCGCGTCGCGCGTCGGTGGGTCATCATACAGTGTTATTATAATTATAAAATTTTAATTACATATTTTAGTTTTTCCGAAAGATCCAAATATTAATGAAAAATGGATCGATACCACAGGCAGACAAAACTGGTTTCCCACTAAATAAGCACAATATACTCTAAACATTTTGTTGAAAATGATTATGACATAAAAATCTGGGATCAAATATTTGAAAGACTCAAAATAACAGAGAGTAAACGTAATTCAAAAAATCATTACAAGAAGTATACTTAATTTTGTTCCTTAAAATAACTTATGAGAGCACAAAAAATATGTTGTAAAACAGTAATAGGATTTACACACTTAGTACTTAGGATACTCAATATCGATAACAATTCTTCGTGCGTTGACGACACATCACTGGCGTTTAACCTTTTCACCGCCGAACTATCCTGTAAGCGAGCGTATAAATGTATAACAGATTCTATAGTACGAAAGCAAGGATGGCGGTTACGTCATATTGATAGAAAAAAAAATATGCGTATTATTTAAGTTTGTTTTCATATTTACAAATATAAATAAATACAAACACATTATAATGGTAATTTGTTTCGTTCCATAAACATGTTTAGTAAGAAAAATGTGTATCCATTATCGGAGACAATGAGACGTGCATAAACTTGCCAGAGATATACTGCCACTACTGCTTTCCGTTCCACGCTTTTAACGCTAGAATCAAATTCACTGTTACTCATTTTATTACTTAAACCGGGAAAGAAACACACGTGCGGACGTCACCCGGCACTATGACACAATGACCTTGACACGTGAGCGCTTACGACGTCACGGGTTAACTTGAATTGAAGTTAGTGGCGCTGTTACCACTGACATCTTGCCATTACGTAGAGATGGGAGGGGAAATATCGAAAATTCTCAGTAAAGTAAATTAATTTGAATGAAATGATTTAAAACGTACATTAATATTAAAATTAATAATTAATACGTTGTGCACTGACAAATTAATTTTCATCATAAAATGTATGCTCATTTGCAGCGATTGTAGAGGATTGTAATGAATGCAACTTTCGCGCCACAACACTGGCCAACTTGATATGAAGTAGTTGGCGTGCGGGACATGTCAATATTAGAGGTGTTTTTGTTTTTATCCATTTTAAAACACAAAAAGCCTGTTTTGTCCAGAAAAATAAATAAATCGGGCTTCAGTAGTGTCCATCTTTCAAAGTTACAAAAAAAAACAAATGTCTTATGTATCATGATTGTCTTTTATTACATTAGGTACAATGAAGAGAGAATGAAGAAATAAAAGTCGTGGCATGGTGGTCACGAAAATCCCGAACTTCTATAGAAATTGTTGGCGGAGAAAAGGTTAAATGATTGGTTTTGAACTCACAATGTGTGACAAGTGAGCGCTGTGATTGGTTCATTTTGACTTTGCGAGACCGAGATGGGTCGTTTGATTGGCGTTTTATAAATCGTTTATCGGTGCGGAAGCTTGTGTTTATTATGCGCACAAATAGTAGTGGGGAGCAAGCGGCGACATCGGTTCTCATACAAATGGCGCATGACAGCCCTTCTAACCTCTTTTCCATGTTCTGTGCAAGCAACCATCTTTTGAGACCAAAATTTTAGTTCCATAAGTCATCACTGGCAACACGCACTGGTTCAAGTTTTCGTCTTGAGACACTGGGGTAAATTTTACATGAAGATTTTACGTAGTTAGTCATTAATATTTTTATTCTACACCAGAGACAATGAATTAAATAAAGTCAGTTTATTTTACTCACCAAATTCAGTTTAAGCTGGCCAGAGGCCTTGGCTCGTTTGAGGATTTGAGCCCGCATGATAGTCATCAGACTTTGAAGGCGCTCTTTTAGTATTTGTAGGTACAGATGTCCTCCAAGGATCAGCTCTTGGACCATTACTGCATCTGCGCCCTCCACCTAAAAGAAATTCAATTTTAAAGAGAATAAACAGTTGTTACATACTTTGTGTACGTAGGTATGTAATTTTTAATGTAACTGCAGATTTTTTTGTGGTATCGGAGTTGTCCTGCAGTAAAGGTTGATTGTATTGACGAGCGACTGTAGAAAAGGGTTAAAATAGTATGGAGTACTAATAAATGAGATATAATTTTACCCACCTTGCATTTATTTTGCACCAGATCAAATAGTTTCTGCGCTTTAAAGACAAGAGCGTGGAATTTGTCCTTTGGTCCGGGAAGGTGGATGAGGATGCAACGGCTGATCAGAAAGTCTGACGCTTCCTCATCTATAGTAGAAGAAATATACAGGGTTAATAAAAACAAATGGAGTCAATAGAAGTATGAATTCTTGATTTAATTACTTCGTCCAATGAAACATCCAAACTGGTTTGCTGCTAAGCTGACTAAAGAAACCAGAAAGTTACGCTAAACGTTTAAAATGGCATTGCCCAAGTGGCAAGCGAAGTGTAGGATGACAGAGAAAAAGATGGGCAGATGATTTGATAAACATAGCAGGCAAAAATTGGATGCATACGGCCAAAGACAAAGAAAAGTGGAAAGGGATGGAAGAGGCTTTTACCCATACTGGGGCCACATCACAATAAAAATGAAATAAATAGTAATTACTTTTTTTTGTTAAAAAAAATATTGTACTCCAAATGTATTGGAAATAAAGCTATAATAATAATAAACCCGCAGGGCACCTTGTGGCGAGCTGTTGGGCAGTAGCGACCCCCAACGGACCTGGTTGCTCCCGGGAATATCCCTGTTCCTCACTTCTGCCTTGCCTTCATTGGTCGACCGGAGTAAACCCTGACGAGGAACATATCTTCCTCCTCTTGCCCACCTTTATGAACCGGCTTGAGTGGAGAGTCGCTAGAGCAGAAATGCTCGGAGGAACAAAGTATTGCAGTAAGATGCTTGTAGGGATCTTGAACGGATTACCGGGATTGTTGTTGTTGTCCTGAGAGCCGTGTAATACCTCTCCACTCCTCAAGCACCTCAGGCTATGTTGCCCCCTTGTCGCTACGTCACTATGTGCTAGCGGTCGTTTTCGGAGGCCTATTAATTGAGTCTGCAAGTCACCCCCTGCCATTTTATCCGTGTGAGGAACATAGGTCAGGCAGGGGCCATAGTCCTTCCATAGTCCCAGTTACCCAGTCCACTAACACCCAAACCCATAGCCCAGTATCCTTTCTATCCATTATATAGTTCTGCACTAACCGGGGGTTGTCCTTAGACACATTTATATAGTGTGTACAGGGATAATCGTCGGTTGGTGTCACATCACATTATAAGATAAATGTCGTCTAACGGGACTCAGCGAGTTAGCTTCGGCCCCTCGTACGCCTTCCAAAAGTCCGGGACTCCATGGTACCGTGATTGGGAAAAGACCAACATAATAATAATAATTATATTATGTAGTGAATAAATAAATATGAAATATGAAATGACACAGAAAAAGAAATAACTTCTCACCTTATGGACATAGATTTATTAAATAATTTGTCATGTTCAAGATTCTTCAACTCTAATGTGCACAATAACACCTCTATAATAATTGTATACCTGTGGCGCTTTCTGGCAGCTCGTAAAGCCGTTGCCGGAACATTCGACCGAGGTAGGAGCGACAATCCTCCGACGAGTGTAGACCTTCGTCGTGAAGCTCGCGAAGCATGTTTTGGATGCAACTAAAGAAAATAAAATGGTATTTTAGAGTTACTTAAATAAGCCCAGCTCCAGGGGGGCGTTTTCTCTTCTCAATATTTTGTCCTGCCACTGCTTTATTAATACAATAGTAGGTTAGCGCCGAGAAAAAATATTTATCTTTTTTCAATGATATTGAGCATAGATAATGCTTTTATCAATTATTGCCAGGGTTGTTTTTGATACTAAGCTATAGTAGGTTAAATTATCTAAATTGCTTTTTTTTCATGTCAGAAATTTGTAAACGTTGAATTTAGGGAAAAAAGATAATAATATTTTTTCACTTTTGTATGTTAAGGTTTAAGGAAAAAAAATATCTTAACTTTTTTAGGATGTAGCTAGTTGCACCTCATAAGGATCAGGATTATATCTATATATAATAGGATCTACATCCTATAAAAAAAACCGAAGCTCCTAAAATTTACACCCTCTGTAAGTAGACTGGTTGAGATATTATCTTACTTGGTGTAATACAGGTCATCCTTCTTCCCGTGCAGCAGAAGCCGGTATATGTAGTGGTCGGGCCAGTCCACAAGGCACTTCAGGATCAGCAGCAGCGGCGCGTAGTACATCACCTTGCGGTGCGAGAACATCAGCTTGCAAGTCCCGTTTTGTAGGAAGTGAAGGACATTGTTCTGTTAAATTATGTATTTCATTATTGGATCTAATATTTGAGATCATAACCACTAAAAACTAGAAATCGAATTGGGATGTTCAATTGCTATGATCTAATTCTTTAAACGCCATTGATATTTCATCTATAACTTCTATTTGTGAATACTTCCGTTAGTAATGGAACAAGGACACTTTAGGATTGAGTATTACATCACTAGTTTCAGTTGAAAATACAATTCATTGAATAAAAAATTATACTGTCTTAGGTGGGGCTTAAACTCACAGCCTTCTTAAGGTTATGGAAATTTTTATTCAAGAAATTGTAGTAGTACTTTTTTAAATAAATTAAAATAGAGGTGAATTTTAATTTTGAAAAATAGATTTATCACTGCATATTATAAATTTTGAATCAGAAAAACGATGCATATCTAAAAAACTACTTACTGTACTGGTTTGGTCATAAGTGACACATCGGGTCATGACACCGTATTCAGAAAACAGGTTGCCTCTCATCTTCCATGTGGGTCGTTTAATAGCCACCGGGTAGTTCCGCCTAGTCGCTAACAGCATACGGGTTAAACGCTCGTGACCCTGGAAGGCACACAGATATATGTCCGGCACTAACAACAAAACTTTGATTACTTTATATGATATTTTTTAAGCAAATAAATTTCAATTATAATTGCTAAATGGTTAAAGCGCCGCGCTCGATGCGCCCGAACGTGAGAAGATGCAGGTTTGAGTCCCGCCTGAGACAAAATTTTTCAAGTTTAAATACTAAAACTTTGCTTATTTATCAACGAGTTAAAGTAAGAAACTAGACAAAAATACTGGTTTGATGACTTTTAAAAGATGAATTTATTTATTTCATATATAGTAGAACCTCGTTAAGTTGAACCTCGATAAGTCGAAAACCTCCAAATCTCGAAAAAATGTTTTGTTCCCTTCCCTACAAATACCAAAACCTCCATTACTCAAAATCTCAACACTCTACTAGTCAAAATAACTAAAGTTTGCCGACAGGGTAAGTACACCATTGTTTCTTAGAAAGCAATTTAGGAGTATACAATTAATATAATTACCACGAACTTATGACTCACATGCTCGCTTGCAGGTGTCAGGTGTTTCATTTCATAATTTTTTATTTCATTTGAGTTTTCATCAAAGAGGCATTGAATACTTTACAGACTTTTATAGAGCAAACAAGCAACTTTGAAGAACAAGAATTTTCTGCTCTTTATATCTTAGACACTATTGTTATGGATAGAGTAAAACCGAATCGTACAATGCCAAAAAAAAATTACAGCCTTTTTTAATGCCATATTTTGTACTTTAAGGATGTTTTGAAATAATGTTGATTTATAATTAGAAACAAAAAAATATGTATGTCACCTCTGCAACTTGAATTTTTATTTATTTTACCTCTCTAACTCAAAATTTATAAGAATGTATCTTTACCTCTTTATGTCGAATCAAAATCCGCCTAAGTCGAAATTCTCTTCAAGTCGAAAACTCTATAACTCGAATTTTTTAGCCTCTCCCTTGAGTTTCGACTTATAGAGGTTCTACTGTATAAAACTTTGAGCCCCATATTACTGCCAGTTGCCTTATACCATCCAGACTAAATAACATATTAGTTACTGAGCTTAACAAAATAATGATATTGCGTCATTTACCTTTACAACAAAGTATCCACCCCACTCATCAGCATGCTCATTGTTTTTCACCAGCTCTTCTGGACTCATGTCCGCCAGATGACACATTTTTGACTGAAATTAAAGTATTTATACTTTGAAGAATGAAATTATGTAATTAGGTTTTAGCTGCAATAATCATAACAGTATTTAAATAAAATTACAGTGTTTAGTAATGACATATTTGTAGACGGTTTAAAGTAGAAAATTATCAAAGATGAGCTTGATTATAATAACTTCTGATAGTTGTACTGTCAAGACTTGTGTTATTTTATAAGACTCACCTTTAACATAATTGGTATACTTCCTAACGACCTGTCCACTGTCAAATTTCTCTCATTAATAGAAACAGTTATTCTAGTTTTAAAATCACCCTTGTATGTGGCAGCTCTCTGCCTACATTCTGTTGGAAATATAATTTGACTTTTAACACCAACTGCTTCCAAAGGAACACTGGGTTTGGTAAATGCGGCATCTTCTATGACGATCTTGATCTTTTCCCCGGTCGAAGTTTTAAATTCAACAGGTAACAAATCGGCTACAGCAGCTTTAAGGCCATCTTGAAGCATGAAGTTGAACGACTCTATATGAGGAGCTCCAAGGCATTGTAGATACTGTATACAGGAAATAAGAATATTCAGAAATAAGTCAGAAGATATACACTAATAACAATACCGTAGCATGGGTATTAATTAATATAATAAAATTAAGGTTAAAAGGTACAAAACACCACAAAAGTGTTACTTACCGGGTTAGTTGTTTTAGGCGGTTTGCTATAGTTAGGATTACTTGTATACGAAAGCGAGGGGTACTGAGCTACTTTTTTTGAATTCATTTTTGATTATTGTACATATTATTATCTATTCGCGAAAAACACGCAGTAAATAAAAGTTTTATTTAACACGTGCGTTCACAAACTGAGAGAGCGTGCGTTTGACACTAAAGATTAATTTGTCAATTTTGACATTGACATGTTTATTGTTACTTTGTGTCCCCTTTAAAACCGGCTAAGGTCTTAGATCATGCTGCCATGTCTTAAGTGGGAATAGGCTACTTGACTGGTTTTTAAAATCCATTTTATATTATTGAGTGGAGGTTAAAGTGGTTTTAAACACAGTAAAAGTATTTTTTTTAATTCTGGTACATATTTGCTGAAAAATGCCAAATTGAAAATTGAAATAGCGCGCCAAAACGCTATTTTGACAATATGGCGCTGCAATGGGGTCGGTGACATTATCTGCCTGTGTTGTGATCTGTAGTACTAATCATCTACACTTAGAATAATAAAAAAAAAAATAAACTGTCTACAAAAATTCAACACAGAATAAACTCATTTGGAGTTGGTGCATGATATACGCAGACCATTGTTGCTGTCCGTTTAGCTTGACATGCACCGACTCCAAACGAGTTTGTTTCACCTAAACAGAAGACAGATGCGTTGTTTTAAGCTTATTAGTAAGATTTTTGAAGGCGGTTTAATTTTTTTTATCAACATCGTGTCACAAAATCTCAAAGTACATATCGAGTTTAGTTTGAATAAGTACTAAATAATGCTTTAATAACAATACCTTAGCAGGGACAGCATTTCGACGCAATCTACACGATCCACTCTGTGTAATGTACCTATCTTCATTATTAAAATGTATCGAACATATTCGTGTATTTTTGGTTGGCTTCTAATATACTTCTCCCCGACTACGCCTTATATTTTTCACCCATTTGTCAGCAATAACAGGGTCGATAGGAATCCTTCGAACAACAACACGCAATATTAAGTTATGATTTTAACAAGTGTGGAAATAAAGTTCGTACCTCAAATCGTGTTGCTATACAATTTTAGGTATATGTTATCGTTTAATCCCACAATCACCTACATTATAGAACGTGTCACATACCTATGTAAATTTCAGCAGCAACTGTTTTAAAATAAATCAGTCGGAGAAATAAAGTCAGTTAAAAAATGGGAAAATATTTTCACAAACGGGGAACACCTGTGAAAAGTGATGTTATTATTACACTTCTTTTGTTTTTCAGATGTGTTGTGACACAATTTACTAGCACAAACCGTCATTTTAATAACTTTTTTTTCCGCGAGATACGTTCAGCGTGCTTTGACATTGAACACGACGGAGCGGCCCGGCGTTTGGAGCCATTTATGGCTCCAAATAAGTTGCTTCAAAATTGGACTGACTGACTGACTGGCGCGGACTTGGTTTCTATAGCGTTATTATTCTAAACATCTACATATTATACATTTATTGAAAACAAATAACGAAAGTGCGATTGGATCTATATTTTAACAATGACTTTATGTATTATAATGAGTTTCAAATGGTATGCAGTTCCAACTTGTATAAGGGGGAATCAACTTTTAAGTGTTCAACACCACATGTTCTGAGTCCTTGATTAATAATATCAATTTAAATATAAGTAAATGTTTTTTTTCTATTTCATAATGTTATTATTTAAAATATCGGACATTTTATTACAAAACATTCTGTTTTGATTACTAATTACTTTTTTTTATGGTTGTCCAAAAGACCAAAACTTTGATTTCTATAGTAAGACAAAATGTCCCCGTGAAACGGTGCTCCGAAATAACTATGTATTCACAAAAAAATGCTATTGTGGAATTCATATTTAAACAAATTAAATTTTTATGGATAAGTATCTAATATTTGTTATCGCTCCAAGTTTCCGAACGCGCTATGTCGTCACGTCCGCCTGGCAACGAGACCGGCTGCACTTGCTTCGACACGCCGCGCGCCGGGCGCTGCACTCTACCCACTTTGTAAGAAATAAATTCTCGAGGAGTCAACATCTCTTAACTGATACGCTTAGATTGTACATAAAATATTAATTATTCTGAACGTAATTATAATTATAATACCTAAATTATTTCATAACGATTGTACGTATCTGATTTCTTGTTTACTTTAAACCTTAAATAATTCTCAAGTGACAGAAGTTAATATCGACTTAATTATGATTTTTAGATAGCCCTCTAAACGTAGTTCAATAAGTACCTAATATGAGTTTGTCGTATTGTAACAATTATTTGTACGTAGTAAAGTATTCTATCATGACTAATGTGTATTTCTTTATATGTATATTCATATTCATATTCATTTAATCACTTCATAGCACATCAGCAGATAATACATAGGCATACACAGAAAGATGGTTAATAGATATGCTATGACCTCGATGAGGCATGCGTGAGTTATATTGTGGGCTATTGGGGGCTATCGCTAGTAAATTTGCCACTAGAGGCGCTAGTGTCGCGTGAGGTCCAATATCATTCACTTTGTACTGGTTTTAGCGGAATTTGTTGCATAAATTATAATTTCTTTAATTTACCTGCTGGAAAGTGATCTCCTTCGTAAAATATCGCAAATATGGATTATTTGGCGATTAATGTGAACGCTTTAAAAGCGGAATTAAGAAAAAGCGCAAAAATAGGCGGCCTCAAGAGCAACTATTTCAGAAGTTAGTTTGTTGATATCAAGATAGTTATTTATAAACAATATAACCTTAATTAGATTCAACATATAACACTTTGTTTCGGCGCCAATCGCCTTTGACAGCTATAACTCCGGACCTCAGTCTACAGTGGCGCCAACTGGTGAGCAAAGAAACGGTAGTCCCCATTACAAAAAAAAATCAATTAAATTAATTAAATTACGAAAACTATTAATAAATATAATTCAAGCTAAGTCAAAATCATTATACACGCATGTCAATTAAAAAAATACCGATTTCTTATATTTGCGTTAAACGGTTTACTTTTTTTATTTTTTATTTATTTAAATGGATATCCAACAGCAAAGCCATAAATATACATTGGTGTGACACATGAAAAATAGTACAAAGCCAATGAGAGAAGAATAATACTCGGAGTCCAGGTTTTATAATGATTTTATTGTAAAAATTATCTCAATATATACAAAAAGTTACTAAATGCTAATAGGCTAAAAATACACAGACCAATAAAAAACATTTATAACCAATTAGAGAAAGCTTCGATATAAAACACTGCGTCTCATTTTGCCGTATGAGTGAGTGAGAGGGCTTGATCGGATGCCTCCCTTGCACCGAGGTTATAAATATAAGTCGAGTAAAAAATGGGTAAATGTGCCGTATTTTTGTGTAAAAACTATAGCGGCAAGACAAAAAATATTTCTTTTCATCCGTAAGTAACTTTTTATCCCAATAAAGCTGTTAATTTTTCATAAAATAGTGAAATGTGATTTCCTAGAGAAAAGTTACATTGCCATTTAAAAAAGTAGTGGTCAGTTACTACAAAATCAACAAGATGGCGCATACTTCATTCGGTAGGATTATCGTACGTTCATCATTCGTTCCCTTGTCAATTTAGTTTTAATTGTGCTTGACATCTGTCGATAAATCATATCGATAAACGTATAAATATTATAAATTGATTAGTAATCAATTTATAATACCTATTAATACTTTTGAAATAAAATGATCCATCTGTAAAATGATTAACTCTAGAGTAGGTTAAAGTACTTAGGGCTGATTTTTCAAACGTCAGATAAAACTTGTCAGACTGAATAAGTATCAAACAACCGATTTTAAAATGACATTTACATAAATGATTGCAGACAAATAGGTGACGTTTTCAAATTAGCCATATTATATTTTATTCGACGAATATTCCTTATCTGACTATTGAAAACTCAGGACTAAATCTTAAAAATACAACAGCTTGCTTCACAGAATAGAAAACGAAGACGTGTATCATCTTAATAAGCTGACTTATGCTGTTGCACAAACTTACTTGGACACAAGAATTGCATTCATCAGGAAACAATCAATTAAAAAGAACTCAAATAAGCACGTTTTAAAAAAAACTTATACACAATAAAAGCCAATAGATACAAATGACATTACAAATATTTATGGTCAGCAGTTGGGACCCGACCTTTGGAAGTCCGTCCTACTGTTTCTTATTACTGAACCTATAAGAAAACTTTAATGAGGATTCGAATCATGATAGTTTTAATTTAGTGAGTCAATGGCTTAGAATGTTTTTTAACACTCACAGTGTCATATTTATATTCTTAAGTTAGTCGAGTTATGTTATTCCGTTAGCCTATATGAGTAGTACCTACCTTACCTACTCTCTGTTCAGTGGCTGAAACCCGAACCCAAGACTTAGGTCGTATGGCTGAGTGGAGTAAGGTTAAGGCAGTTAGAACCAGTTTTATTTTTACTATGGCGCTATGGTAAATGTTTTCTAACAAATCTTTTCTTATTTGAAAAAAAATGATTGTATTAATCTATACAATAAATAATTTTAAGATAAGCTATCTCTTCATTTCATACAAATTCGTTTACAGGAATTTTAAATTTTTTTCATTATACTTATAACTATATCATATTTTACTTTCTTCTGACTGCAGAACGCATCAAGTACCTACGACAAATCCTTGAAGCAGAATCATAAGCCAATCGTATTAAAACTCTATTATTAATACGTAGTTAGTATCATACAAAAGCGTAAGCTCATCTACTGCTAGATTATACCATTGGAAGATTTAATGGTACTAGGCTATAATACTCGTATGTACTTACGGCCTGTTTCACTCACACTAGGAAGTTATGGTTAGTGTTACTTGCCAGACCGTTTATAAAAGACGACGTTCTATATTTCAATTATTCGTTTAATGGTTTTTACTCACTTAAAAACATGCCCAGAATGTAATTTTTGTTTGGGTAATAAAAATAAATAAAAACATTTTGCATAAGATTCGGTCATACATTCGTTCAACACATATCGATAGAAAAATATCGACACTTTGACCCACTAAATGTCAATAATTGACACGACAATCTCCCCCCGCCCCGCAGAAATTGGTTGATGATGTTTTCATACATTTGCTCTTGCGTTTCATATCCAGTGGTTAATTCATCCAAGGTTTTATACCAGCTGATGAAACTTCATAGCCAAGAAAGTTGATCTTCTCTTTACCGAATTCGCATTTGTCGATGTTGAGTGTGACGCCATACTCACTAAGTCGTTGTAACACTTCGTGGAGTATCTTTTTATTCTGAATTATATCTTGAGAATACAGCAAGATGTCATCAATATAGGTAAAACATCCATTTATGCCTTTTAGAGCCTGATTCATGAATCTTTGGAAGGTTTGTGAAGCGTTGCGTAAACCAAACGTCATGCAGTTGAATTCAAAAAGACCAAATGGTGTGATTATGGCTGTCTTCTTTGCGTCTTCTTTCTTTATAGGTATGGAGTAGTACGCCATTTTCATGTCAATTTTTGAGAATATTTTCGCGTTTTTCAGTTCATATGTGAAGTCTTGGATTCGTGGAATAGGATAGCGGTCGGGTTGTGTGACCGCATTTAGGCGTCTGTAGTCACCACAAACACGTAGTCCGCCATCTTTCTTCTTGACTATGTGTAAGGGACTCTCCCACGCGCTCATTGATGGCTTGCAAATTCCCATTTCTATTAGTCGGTCGAACTCTTCTTTTGCTGCTTTGTACTTGTCGGGCGGTAGAGGGCGCGCGCGTGCGAACAGCGGCGGGCCCGTTGTTTCGATATGATGAACGACTTCATGTTTTGCAGGTTGTTTCAGGCTCATAGGTCTTAATACGTCGGGATAGTTTTTCAATATATCGTGGTAGTGATGATCGGAGTTAACGATGTAAACGGCTTCAGCGGGTGTCGAAACTTCAACGGTGTTTATTGATAGTTCGGTTACTTTGTCGATTAATTTCTTCTTGTGTAGGTCGACTATTAATCGAAAATGTCGAAGAAAATCAGCTCCTAGTATTAAAGTCTTGACAAGAGCGACGATAAATGTCCTGAAAAAACTTCGACGAAAGTCTAGGTTTAGCCTGACAGTTTTTGCGCCGTAAGTCTTGATTGGTGTGTTGTTTGCGGCAAAAAGTCGGCAGGCGTTATCCTTATTGATTTTCTGGTTAAAATCAGTTAAAATCAGTTTTATTTCTGCAATTAGGCCCCAGGAGGCGCTTTTACACGTCCCAATATTTAAACCTACCACTGCTTTGAGACGACTTGTCTCTGGGCTAGTGCCGAGAAGAAGCAGCGCAAGAAACTCGGTCACTATTGTCAGCCTCTTTTTAAATAAATTTTTACAAGGTAAGGTAATTTTTACAAGGTTTAAGCAAGTACGAGCTGGGACAACTTAATGCCATACATTTCTATCATTTAAATAATCATTAACAGTGTAATAGCCCTTTATCATTAAAATAACTTTAACATACGATTTAAGTTTATGTACAGGGAGTTCAGCAATATCCTTTGGTAATTTGTTGAAAATACGGATACAATTTCCCATAAACGATTTTCCTACTTTTCTCAGTCTGACGCCTGGAACGGCGAGTTTATCTTTATTTCTCGTATTAAAATTGTGTACGTTACTTTTCTTAAGAAATAAATGTATGTTCTTACAAACGTAAATAATATTCTCGAGAATATATTGAAAAGACACTGTAAGTATATTAATCTCTTTGAAGAGCTCTTTCAGGTCTTCGCTGATGCTGCTAACACGGAGATGTCTGCGCCTGTGTCCACGAGGAAACGTTCGTGAGTTTCGCGATCGTGTACGCATAGGCGATTGCTTGTGTTTGAGACACTGACACGCTCGCCACAGTCGATGTCGAAGTTAGTTTTCCGAGTTCTTGTTTCGTGTGCAACACGGCGATTCACAGCGTTTTGCTTTGTCGCCGAATCGAAAATGGTACTTGCATTCCCATTTAGGGTCTTCGGGTTTCACTGATGGTTTATCGCGCCGTGAGTGCGAGCGAGAGCGAGAGCGCCAGCGAGAGGGACGGCTATAGTTCTCCGTTGATCTGGAGCGTAACTCAGCAACTTCTAATGTGAGTTTTTCTAATTGTTTCGACAAAATATCGAACTTTGTGTTTGCGATGTCACTCGATTCGTTAGATGATCTTGAGACAGCGGCGACATTGTTGTTAGTCGGAGCGGAGTATTCAGTCATTTGATCGGCCATTGCGGCGAGAATATCTAGCGACGATTCTTTGTTGATAGACAGGACGACTCGAATTTGCGTAGGCAGTTGGTTTAGCCACTCGATTTTAAGGCCGTCGTCTGTAACCATGCCGCCTCCGAGTTCCCGCATTCGTCGTAATAGCTGGGAGGGTTTCTGGTCGCCGAGTTCTAAGCCGCTGATTAATTGTTGAAAGTTTTTGACTTCTGACTTGTCATAGACGGCGAGTAGGCGATTTTTGATGGCGTCGTATTTCTTTGATGTGGGCGGATTGTACAGAATATCCGTTAGGTGTCTGAGATCGGCTGCTTGAAGTTGCTGAAGGACGTAGCGGAACTTCTGATCGTCGGATGGTTTGAGAGGATTGACGACGGCTTCGAACTGAATAAACCACGCCCTCGGTATTTCTTGCCAAAATGGTAGCAATCTGGACTGTACGGAGACTCCAGCCAAGTCGTAATGAATTTTTTCTTCATGGCTTGTTGCTGGGTCTTGAATTTGACTGCTTTCTTGAGTATTGTTCTCTTGATCCATTGTAGGGGTCACCAGTTGTAGGGGTTGTGTTCTTGAGAGAAGAGTAATACTCGGAGTCCAGGTTTTGTAATGATTTTATTGTTTTTTTTTTTTTTTTTTTTTTTGCACACGGACGACCGGTCGTTTCCTATTGAAACGATCGCTCGAACGGCAACCCTCCCACGGGGGAAGGAGGTGGTGAATCCTCATGGATACCTCACAGCCGGCTGTGAGGTTATGTGAGACTCCTACTCACTAAACACCACCTTTATTCGCTACCACCAAGGGTGACGTAGCGCATCTGAGGCGCCCACCCCCCAGGAAAGGGGGTGGTGCCGGGCATGATTTTACTGTAAAAATTATCTCAATATATACAAAAAGTTACTAAATGCTAATAGGCTAAAAATACACAGACCAATAAAAAACAGGATTTATAACCAATAAGAGAAAGCTTCGATATAAAACACGGCGTCTCATTTTGCCGTATGAGTGAGTGAGAGGGCTTGATCGGATGCCTCCCTTGCACCGAGGTTATAAATGAGTCGTTGAATATCAAAACCCCATATGTCCAGGCTAAGTGAAGTAAGGGAATCGCGACAGTTTTGTTATCATCAATATTATAAAAATGATGAAGTACTGAAGTATGAAGGCTCGACTATATACATATTTTTAACATTTTTTATTAAAAAAAAATATGTTTTAGTCTATATATATAAAAATGAAAACTGATTTAATGACTGACTGACTGACATATCAACGCACAGCCCAAACTACTGGGATTTAAAATCTGAAAATTTTCACCGTGCTTCCTTTTATAGTGTAGGTAAGCACTAAGAAAGGAATTTTGGAAATTCCGCCTCTAAGGGGGTTAAAAGGGCCTCATAAGTTTGTATGAAACTCCCTCAGTTTTGAAGCTAAGTCGATGAAAATTGGTATCCAGCTACCTGATTAGAAATTAAGAATGACGTCTTTCAGGATTTTTGAAAATTTAATCTTTAAGGGGATAAAAAATGGGGGCAAAGGTTGTTCGGTTCCGCGTCATATCCATACTCTTTACATATTTGTACTCTCAGACTTTACTTAGTTTGTTATGACATTCAATGTGTCAATCAAAAAATAAGTAGGTAATTTCTTACAAACAGAATGGTATTATTTTAGAAATTAATAATTGGCGCCGAAATGGATGAATTAACTAAATTAAAACGTGTGGAACTTTAATTAAAGGCTGCATTACAAAATTTGGCAGCCAGATACAAACCCTACGAGAAATTTCTGATTATGAATTGAAATAAGTGAGTGACCAGTTGGAGACCAGTGACAAATGAACAAAATTACCAAGAATAATTTGGAAGAGATACGACTACAAATAATATTACTGATGACCCACAGTTGGAATCTGAGATTGAAGAAAAAAATAACCTTCAGGATATTACAACACAGCTTAAACTAAAACTGCAGAGTTTCAATTCGATGGCACGAAACAATTCCATGTATGCAGAAGGTACTGAGGAGCGAAGGTCGGTCACAAGCAAATCTAAGGACATCTAAATTGAACTCAGTACCATTAGACAAGGACGAAACATTCAAAAACATCATTAAACGGTTGGATACTTACTTAAAACTGAACAGATGTGATGATATTATCGATACAAGGAAATACACGTTTCTAACATCTTTGAGTCCAGAATTACATCATAAAAAGTATTATATTATATTTATGTACTCCACGGGATCCTTGTGAGTTAAAATTTGAGAAGTTAGTTAAAATTCAGTTAGTAAATTATCAAATACTCAAAATTGGACAGATTATGAAGATTTAACAATGGTGTTTGACGGAAATCTTGTTTGCATATCAAACTACAACTCAAAATTGGACAGATTATGAAGATTTAACAATGGAGTTTGACGGAACTCTTGTTTGCATATCAAACTATAAAGCTCAATTAGTGCTTCAAGAAAATGTGACACCAATTTTCATTTAGCCGCGACGTATTCCATACGCCTTGAAGGACAAAGTTGACGAAGAAAATATAAGGAGGCTATGTAACGAAAAGACAAAACTTGGAAATTCCTATTGGATGTCTTATCTATATTTAGGTACATATTCAGAAAATAAATATCGGTACTTACTATAAGAACGGTATTATTTAGAACTTAATAATTTTTAGGATTCCGTACCCAAAGGGTAAAAACGGAACCCTATTACTAAGACTTCGCTGTCTGTCCGTCTGTCCGTCTGTCTGTCACCAGGCTGTATCTCAAGAGCCGCGATAGCTAGACAGTTGAAACTTTCACAAATTATGTATTTTTGCTACCGGAATAACAACAAATACTAAAAACAAAATAAAACATATTTAAGGGGGGCTCCCATACAACAAACGCGATTTTTTTGTCCTTTTTTGTTCGATATTAATAATAGCAACAGGTAGGCACTTGAAATATTCACAAAACACTCAGTTATATTTTTAACTTTAATAATAAATAATTAAATTAATATTTGAGGGAGGTACCCATACAAAAAAAAAACAATATTTTGCCTATTTTTGCTTGATATCAATAAATGGTAACAGGTAGGCACTATATTAACTAAATTAATGTAGGTTGTTTTCGTAGTCAATGGTACGGAACTCTTCGAGCGCGAGTCTGACTTGCACTTGGCCGATTTTTGTTTATACGGTAGAGACAAATGTTGGGAAATCGAAAAAAGTGTATAGAATTACACTGTTGAGTACCTTATGACATTATCAACTATATTAAGCAGTACAAAAATACTTCCTAAACTGGGCATAGACCCGTATCTCAGGCAGGAAAAGGTAACAGGTGTGTTGCAACAACACTAAGCAGCTGACTGGTGGATTAAATCAATATAGACTGGTAGACCATTTCACAAGCTTCCATTTAGAAGATAATTTGATAAACTTCCATTTAGTAACGATTTATTTTTTCTAGGAGGCCTCGAGGCGCTTTTGAGGGCCTGGCAAAGTTTGTTTAGTGAAACTGCCTTTCTAACGCATCCAAATTATCTTTTTATTTAATATCCTCCATATTTAAAAAAATACACTTTTAAAACATGAAAATAAAACGCTGAGAAAAAAAATCACCTCACTTCATAATTCCGTGTTGTTTAACTTAGGATTAGCTACCACCACCCACCCACTAATGACCAAGCAGCAGTAATTAATGATGTTTTGCTGACATCATTTGAAGTTGAAGAAATATAACAATGTATAGACACAGTGGTCAGTACAGACGAATCAGTTCTCTATCCTGTCAAGTTTCTGAACACTATTTATCCTACTGATCATCCTTTACCATTTATGCCTCGAACCCACATCCCACATGAAAGTTTAGTGAAACTACGTCAGCTTTTTGGTATAAATTTTGTAAAGTTATAAGGATTTTTTAATAATTTAATATTTGAGGGGGTGAAAACGCGGTGGAAAATTGTGTGGTTAATTATTTGTGTTTAACATCATATTGAGGTACTTGAAACTTCGTCTATCGATCATGAAAGGAGAATGACATAGGACTGCCTTTTACAGAGCTCTACATCGATGCTGGTACTACACCGTCTAGCGGCCGTTCCTAACTACCTATTTATCTTCAGTTTTGGCATATCGGAGATAGAAAACAACTTCTGTCTTTGTTTTCCTTGGACGGGAAAATCAGAGATAGAAACTGTTTCCTATCTCTGCAATGTCAAAACTGGCGATAGATGGATTATTGGGACCGGCCGTAAGTCGTCGTCCACCGTCTGATCTAGGTCTTTTATCCAAACGTAGTATGCAAGCAAATTGTCTTTGTAAAATCGCCTTTTTAACGCTTATGGATCGAGAAAAATGGATTTACCTACTTGTTTGGAACCACTTCTTCCAGGGCTCTACGCCAGTGTTGACCATATTCGAATTAAGCCTTGCAAGCTGCTTTGAATGTTTTGATATACTGCAGTATTGACAGTTTTCAAATGATATTGTACTTCAGATTTCATGTAAATGCAAACAGATGTGGTGTGAGCTCGCTTGGACCACGGTACGCTAGGAGAACCAACACCGGATCCCTAAAACGATAGTTTAAATCGGCCCCTTTCATCCAACTATTGTATCAACGGGCCCCGAACGACGTATCGGCTCCCACTAAGTGCCCACCACCACCTCGCCCGAGATGGGCACCCTCGGCACCGTAGGCAAAGGAAGTGGAGGAAAAGAGTGGAGGAGAGGGGGGTGAGCCGTGACGAAAACTTTGTAACATATAAAAACCCACGCGCGCGAAGCCGCGGGCATCAGCTAGTTGATAATAAAGTCACAAAATAAGAATTAAGTTTGGACATACAGGCTTTTGATATTTACTAGCGAAACTTACCGGGGTTTGAAAAGTGTCACCTCGGACTTACAGGACTTTGAAATGTTACCTATGGACTTGCAGGAATATGATGTACGTCAACATTTTCGGGACGTACTCAGGGTAAGTGTGGGTATTAGATTAATAAGAATGCGAAACTAAATCAGTCTATCTGTCTGTTGTTCGTTATGAGAGTTGTAGTTACAAAAAATTAAAATACTAGTTGCGGAATGCTAGATATGAAAAAAAAAAAATATTAATAAAATATTTATTAAAATCATATAAAAAATAAGATCATACAAAATCTAAAACTTCGTCTATTACATACTCTGGCAAATTATTAATTTGCTCATCATCTTCGTTTACATTATTACCCTATCCTGGTTTGCTATAGGTATATAAAATAAAATAAAATTAAACATGTGAAGTAACAATGTGATTTATATAATATTTTTTTAAACATAACGGCTCAACTACGGCCCTGGTATGCGGGCCGCGGAATGGCTTCCTGGCTACTGTGCGTGAAGTTTCACTTAACTTTTAGCTCTCTCCTGGTCCTTTTTAGTTTTAGCTTTTGATATAGTTTTATTCCTATGAGGATTCACCACACATATATTTTGTCTATTTTCTTCCATTATTTATAATAAAACCGACTTATAGATACGCGCTCTCGTCGTGTAACACAGGAGAAATGGCAGCCATCTTAGACCGATGCTGCGTTCTGATTGGTCAATATGGACTTGCCCGAGTTTGATTTATCACTGTCATTGGACGTACAGGGATTTGAAAGAAATCATAGACTTTAAACCTTATTTTAAACGAGATATGAAGGAGTTACCTTAATTTGAAAGGTACAGAATGAGTCAGTTTTTAATTCAAAATTTAGTGGTATTCATAAGTCAATTTTGGTAGGGACTGTGACTTACTGGGTTTTGATATTCAACGACTCAAATATAAGTCGAGTAAAAGTCGCGCGCGCTGTTGGGAGTCGTATGATGATGAGCTCCCATACCAATTGTTACGGACACACGTCAATCTCGTTTAATTTAATATTTAGTTTATGTAATTAACCTTATTATTGTATTATTTTAGCTTTGAATATGTATGTATGTAAAGACTTTATATTTTATCACAAATAAACGTAATTTCTGTTAGGGCCTTAGTTTATAAGGAAATGTATTAGCGCAGGGCTTGTTTTATTTCAATAAAATAGCAAACCGGTTTCTTATTTCCACTTACAATATCTAAAGTATTAGGTAGGATCTGGTATGGTTGTTTAAAGGTACTGGGGTGAAGGAAAATAACTATAGGCCGTCCCGCTCACGCGCGGCGGAGGTATCCTATAGGCTGTCCCTGTCCCCCTAACAGATTCTGAAGGTCGGTAGAAAAAACCCATGTAGGTAGGATTGTAAGTGGACAAAATGTTAAGAAGCCTGTAGGTAGGTTTAGAATATGTAAGACAGAGATAGCAATACACATATCGGACCTCTCTTTTCTCCGAAGTTATTATGTGGGTGGATTGAGAAAGTGTCCAAAGAGTAAAAGAGACTATGTGTGTTCTATCTTTGTCTATCCAAGGAAAATCACGAATTTTGTATAGTCACTAGGCTAATTTAAGAAATGTAAATAAGAATAGGACGTGATCAGGCGAAAATTGTCCCTGCTCTCACGTTCACCTTCAAGAAAAAGAAAATAAACTCTAAAGAAATCAACAAGTGTTTTCGTCCGCATACAGTCCACTCAGGAAGTCCATGGTCGGCTTGTTTCTATAACCTACAAGGTCTGGTCCATGCGATCCGGATAAGTGAAGCCAGCAAGATATCAAGATCAGTCTGAAGATCAGTGCAACAGTGAAGCCAGCAAGACAAGGACAGCAACATCGTCGTAACCGTTCATCGTGTAACGAAGAGAAGAAAGTGTAACCAGACGCGGGTGTACCGCGGCTCGGGCATTCACCACCTAACGGTGTCAAACGGTGTTTGTTCCGAGTTAACGCCGTTCCCAGGCGGTGCAGTCAACGGACGAGCTGCCGTATATCGTGCAAACGATTACGAACTAGTCCGACCACGCTAGTACGGTGTGCGCAAGCGTAGGGGCCGGACTGTAGGCACTGCTGAGGGTTCTGGTGATTCCAGCCAGGACAGAGCACCCTACGGCTGCGTACATTCTCTGCTGGGTGGTTCCTCCCTTTCCACTCCTGCACGACCATCCATCCCCAGACAGGCTCCCCACGGTAGCGTACCTGTCCGGGATTGTTAGGAGTAGGGGCTGCAAGTAAGAAGATGCCAACAACGCGAAGACAAGCTGAGGCCGCCGGGAGTCAAGCAATGGAAAACTCAAGACGATATGATTTTGAAGAGCCACCTGCATCGCCATCGGTGCAAACATCAAGGAGTCAAGTACCCGCAGAAGGCGGATGTATTATAGAGACGGACCCAGCACCGATAGAAAAGCGTCAAGATGCCAACGCCGACACAGACGTGCCACGGACAAAGGCACCGTCATCGAGGGGGTCAAGCGTTGCCGCACGAATTAGACAAGCGGAGTTATTGGCCGCAGAGAAGCTCGCCGCACTTGAGAAAAGCTTAATTCAGAAAAGATTAGAATATGAAATAGCTACAATTATGGAAACCGACGACGAGAGCATACCCGCCGGTGACAGTCAAGCCAGAATGGACGACTGGCTGGACAAGTCGCAGTCCCGGCGTCGCGAAGAAACGCAGCTACCCACCACAGAGGAGCCTTGCGACATTCTTACTCAAGAGCGACAAAGACAGAAAGATGTTCAAATGACAGAGATGGTTAGAAACCGTAATTTGAATCCATCACAACCTCCGGAAGAGAATAAAAAGGAGGAAGAGCCTCGAATGAAGATGGACGGGGCGGAGGTACTCGCAGCGACATTGGAGAAAATCATGTCAAGACGACCGACACCACGACAAGCAATAGAATTGCCGATATTTAGCGGGGCACCAACAGACTGGCTTTCTTTTAAGGCAGCAATGCAAGAATCAACCATGACAGGCGCATACACTAAAGCTGAGAACCTGGCTAGATTAAGAAGCTGTCTAAGAGGAGAAGCCAAAGAAGCAGTAGCAGCTTTATTATCATACGCATCCGATCCAGACATAATTATGAAAACTCTAGAACAGTGCTACGGAAGGCCGGAGATAATAATTTATCGAACGCTAAATGAATTGAAGAGTCTGCCGCGCCTAGGACCGACTGCCAGTGACTTGAATACATTTGCAATCAAAGTACAGAATATTGATTGCACGCTGGACTCCATAGACAACAGAGGATACCTGAGAAATCCAATGCTAACACGGGAGATAATTGATAAACTTAGCCCGCATTTGAAATCTCGATGGTGCGACTATGCAGTACAATACTCAAGCTATTCGGAGCCAGAGATAATCACTTTGTCACATTTCCTAATGGAAGAGGCTAACAAAGCGCTACGCTACGCATATACGCCGCAGTCGAACTATTCCGCTACAAAAAGAGAAGTCGTGTCAGTCAAACCGAACACAAACATAAGAAAGAAAAATACGGGAGTGTACGTCACAGCCGAAGAAAGGAGGACGGCACAAAAGAAACCCTGTTTGTGTTGCGGTGGAGACCATGAGATGTCACTGTGTAAAAAGTTTATAGCTATGACAGTTAACCAAAGATGGAACTGGTTAAAGGAAGAAAGATTATGTTTTCTATGTTTATCAGATAGACATCGGCGTCTCAAATGCAAAGCGCAAGTATGTAATGAGAATGGTTGTAGTCGACGTCATCACAGAATGCTACATATGTCAGAGAGGGACAGCAAGAGTCCACAACATACATTAGAAAGGGACAGCAAGAGTCCAGAACAAAACCAAGAGGTGGTCGCATCTGTCAATCATTCGATAGACGCGTCCAAGGTATTGTTAAAAGTATGCCCGATCACTGTCGAAGGACCTATGGGTAGAGTACGTACGTACGCTTTACTTGACGAGGGGTCAACAATTACACTGATCGATAAAGAGTTAGCAGATTACGTCGGCGCAGAAGGGCCAGTTCGAGACTTACACATTTGCAGTGTGAACGCACAGAGCGTGCCACATAAAAGTACGGAAGTGGAGATTCAAATCATCGCTAAAGGCAATAAGAAGCACGCGGTGAGAGCGAGAACAATGGAGAATCTTCAACTTCATAGACAAACGATAAATGAAAGTTGTTTGAGATATAAACACATGCGTGTACTAAACAATGAAGACGTATGTTATGTAAGCGCCAAGCCGCGTATCCTGATCGGCGCGGATAATTGGCACCTGATAGTCAGCAGAAGGCTGCTAATAGGCAAACGTCATGAACCAGTAGCATCACTTACCACTCTGGGGTGGGTGATTCATGGAATAGCGCCGTCTCATGTGATAAAGGAGAAAAATACAGTGCTATATGTAAACGGCAAGCAAAGTTTAACTCAGTGCACGACGCGTGCCATGGATGACGAGTTACACAATATGGTGAAAGAACACTTTGAAATAGATTCATTGGGTATCTTAAAGAAAGAACGTGAAAATCCAGATGAGATTCGTGCCAAAGAAGCCTTTGAAACTTCAGTAAGATATGTCAAACGACAGTATGAAGTCGGATTACCATGGAAGGAAAATGTGAATGTTATGCCACCGAGCTACGATCTAGCACGGCGCAGACTCATGGCAATCGAGAAAAAGATGGACAAATCGAAAGAGTTCAAAGAAGCATACACGAAACAGATGAATAATATGTTTTAAAAAGTTTACGCCGAAGAGAGCCAAGACAATGAGATAGATAGCCCACGGCTTTGGTATCTACCACACTTCGCAGTAACCAATGTGAACAAACCCGGTAAACTGAGATTAGTGTTCGACGCTGCCGCTAGAAGCAATGGAGTGTGCCTGAACGACGCACTACTAGAAGGTCCCGATTTACTGAGAGATTTGGCGGGAATGCTTTTTAGATTCCGAGAACGGGCCATAGCAGTGACCGCGGATATCAGTGAGATGTTTCTACAGATAAAAATCTTAGAAAGAGATCAGCCGGCGCAAATGTTTTTATGGAGAGGCGACGACAGAACGTCACCACCAAAGCGTTATAAAATGACTTCAATGATCTTCGGAGCGAAGAGTTCACCGTTTTTAGCACATAGCGTACGTGATTACAACGCTCAGAAACACGCCAGTACGTACCCAAGAGCACACGAAGCGATAACGAAGAACCATTACATGGACGACTGGGTCGACTGTTTCGATACACAACAAGAAGCAAGTGACGTCATCAAAGAAGTTCGTCATGTACACGCGCAGGCGGGATTCACGCTTACAGCCTTTAATACAAACGGGCCGGACGTGTTGCGTGAGCTGCCAATTGATAGCCGTGCCACGACACCGAAACAGCTCGGTGCCGCTATGACTCAATATGGACGAACGCTGGGACTTATGTGGGACGCTAACAACGACGAACTAAGTTTTAACACGGTGCTAGTCAAAGTGCCGCAAGAAGTGAAGACATTGAAACGAACGCCTACGAAGCGAGAAGCACTAAGCGCAGTCATGTCGATATTCGATCCACTTGGACTACTGAGTTATTACACCATCCGAGCGAAGATACTAATACAGAAGGTGTGGCGCCTAGACACAAGCTGGGACGAAGCGCTACCCGAGGAAATAGCCAATGAATTCCAGACATGGTTGAGTGGTGTGGACGCTCTAAGCAGTTTGCGTCTACCCCGTCTATACTCTCAGACGGGGGGAGTGACTAGAAAGCAGCTGCACGTATTCTGCGACGCCAGCGAGTCTGCTTACGCTACGGCCGCATACTGGGTCGTGGAATACGAAGATGGGTCGAAACGAGTGATGTTAGCCGCCGCTAAAGCGAAGGTAGCGCCGATAAAGGCTCAGACGATACCACGGCTGGAACTACAGGCGTGTCTGATCGGCGCACGACTTGCGTCAATTATAACGAGAGAGCACAGATGGCAACCGGATAGAGTTACATACTGGACGGACTCTAGAACGGTTCTACATTGGATAGAGAACGAGAGAGTGCGTTACACCCCGTACGTATCGCACCGACTGAGTGAAATTACGGAGTTGACCGATCCTAGCCAATGGAGATGGGTGCCAACGCAAGAAAATGTAGCCGACGACGCAACGAGAGTCGACTACGATATAAAGTCTCGAGAAGACCGATGGTTCACCGGACCGTCGTTTCTATACTCAAACGAAGAGCTATGGCCATCACCGAATGTGACAGCAGACGGCGATGACGAAGAAAACAACGAAGTCATATGTAACATAACTACAAATGACTTATGGAGCGTGCCAGATGCGAGACGTTTCTCGAATTATGAACGTCTAGTGAGAGCAATGGCATATGTATTACTTTTCATAGAGAAATGTCGTAAACGTACTAGAGAAATGACTATACGACATATAGAAAAGGCAGAGACGTGGCTAGTGAAACAAGCACAGGAAGATTCATTCCGCGAAGATTTAGAACGCCTAAGAAAAGGCTACAACATAAAGGCGAGCAGTCGTATTAAGATGTTAGATCCATTCATCGACGGGGATGGTGTGTTGCGGGCTAGAGGACGTACGAGGGCAGCGGGTGTGTCTGCCCCCGATACTACGCCCGTAATATTGGACGGCAGCCACCCGTATGCGCGGTTGTTGTGCAATAGGGAACACCGTCGCGCCCACCACTCGCACAACGAACGCGTCGTCAACGACCTACGACAAAGATATTGGATACTACGACTACGACCGACTGTACGCGCTGTAGCCTACAAGTGCGCTTTCTGTCGCATGAGGAAGACGAAGCCAAGGAGACCAGTCTTCGAAGATCTACCACGACCTCGACTAGAAGCTTTCACTAGACCATTTTCAAACTGTGGCCTAGACTTTTTCGGGCCAATGACAGTGACTATAGGCCGCCGACATGAAAAGAGGTGGGGAGCGCTCTTCACTTGCCTCACCACAAGGGCCGTGCACATAGAATTAGTAGCTAGCCTGTCCACCGACCCGGCTATAATGGCTCTACGGCGCATGGGAGCACGGCGAGGGTGGCCACAAGTTATGTACTCAGACAACGCGAAGAACTTCAGGGGCGCAGACAGCGAGCTACGTATGGCAATGGCGGAGTGGGAACCGGCTCTGCGCGACTTCGCGCTCACCCAGCGCATAGACTGGCGCTACATATCACCGGGAGCACCACATCAGGGCGGCGCGTGGGAGCGGATGATACGCTCTGTCAAGAACGCTCTACGTGTCACGCTTAACGAGAAGGCGCCGAAAGAAGAAGTTCTACTGACGCTGTTGATGGAAGTCGAGCACACCATGAACGCTCGACCACTCACACATGTACCGGTTAGCGCTAACGATCCCGAGGCGCTAACCCCTAATCACTTCCTGCTGGGTGGTTCGCACGGCTTACCCATCACCGGGCCGTGTGAGCAATCGTCGAGGAAGACATGGCGGGCCGCGCAAGGTCTAGCCGACGAGTACTGGCGCAGATGGCTGAAGGAGTACCTACCCGAGCTCATACCAAGAAGAGGGGCTCGTGACGTCAACGAGGTCGCTATCAAACCAGGCGATCTAGTCATCGTGGTGGACCACACGCTTCCACGCAACGTGTGGCCCCGAGGGGTCGTCACACGTGTTCATCCCGGACCAGACGGAGGAGTAAGAAATGTTGAAGTAAGGACCAAGGGCGGCGTGTTTCGTCGACCGACGTCGAGATTGGCTGTCCTGCCGGTAGAAGAATGAAGAGGTTCCGCACTGCGCAGCGCTGCACCGGGGGGAGACTGTTACGGACACACGTCAATCTCGTTTAATTTAATATTTAGTTTATGTAATTAACCTTATTATTGTATTATTTTAGCTTTGAATATGTATGTATGTAAAGACTTTATATTTTATCACAAATAAACGTAATTTCTGTTAGGGCCTTAGTTTATAAGGAAATGTATTAGCGCAGGGCTTGTTTTATTTCAATAAAATAGCAAACCGGTTTCTTATTTCCACTTACAATATCTAAAGTATTAGGTAGGATCTGGTATGGTTGTTTAAAGGTACTGGGGTGAAGGAAAATAACTATAGGCCGTCCCGCTCACGCGCGGCGGAGGTATCCTATAGGCTGTCCCTGTCCCCCTAACAGATTCTGAAGGTCGGTAGAAAAAACCCATGTAGGTAGGATTGTAAGTGGAAAAAATGTTAAGAAGCCTGTAGGTAGGTTTAGAATATGTAAGACAGAGATAGCAATACACATATCGGACCTCTCTTTTCTCTGAAGTTATTATGTGGGTGGATTGAGAAAGTGTCCAAAGAGTAAAAGAGACTATGTGTGTTCTATCTTTGTCTATCCAAGGAAAATCACGAATTTTGTATAGTCACTAGGCTAATTTAAGAAATGTAAATAAGAATAGGACGTGATCAGGCGAAAATTGTCCCTGCTCTCACGGTCACCTTCAAGAAAAAGAAAATAAACTCTGAAGAAATCAACAAGTGTTTTCGTCCGCATACAGTCCACTCAGGAAGTCCATGGTCGGCTTGTTCCTATAACCAACATCAATAATAGGATATCACAACATGTTTTTTTTTTAAATAAAGACATAAGTAAAGATGAAATTGAAATGAATGTGCGATGAAATTGAAATACAATGAAATGTTTCGGTAAAAAAGCAATGCAAATATTAGCAATTACAAGCAAAACTAGCACAATATATAATATTAATATATATTCATACACACACACAAATACAATACATCAATACATTTACACATAATACATATAATCTTAATCTAAATATATAAAAGTGAAAACTGATTTAATGAATGACTAACTGACTGACTGACTGACTGACAGACAAATCAACGTACAGCCCAAACTACTGGGATTTAAAATCTGGAAATTTTCACGACGAATCCTTTTATAGTGTAGGTGAGTACTAAGAAAGGGATTTTGAAAGTTCTGCCTCTAAGGGGGTAAAAAGGGCCCCACAAGTTTGTATGAAACTCCGTCAGTTTTGAAGCTAAGTCGATGAAAATTGGTATCCAGCTACCTGATTAGAAATTATGAATGACATCTTTCAGGATTTTTGAGAATTTAGTCTTTATAGAGATAAAAAATGGTGGCAAAGTTTTTTCGGATCCGTTTCATATCCATACTCTTTACATATTTGTACACTCTGATGTCACTTAGTTTGTTATCACATTCAATGTGTCAATCAGAAAATAAATATCATTGCTTGCAAATAGAAGGGTATTATTTTAGAATTTAATAAGAATTGGTGCCGAAATGGATGAATTAACTAAGTTAAAACGTACACGAATGAAATGAAAAACATGCGTATAACGAAATCTGCAGTCTGTAGTCATGCGTTTGATAAGCCCAACCATTTCATTAGATTTGATAAACCTAAAGTTCTTGCTAAGGAAAACCGATATGTACCTAGAATGATACGCGAAGCAATAGAAATTAAAAAACATCCTAATTTCAATAGAGAAGATGGTTGGAATTTACCAGCTGCTTGGGACCCTGTCTTATCATCATTGAAGTCCACAAACCATGGCAACACTGCGAAGACTCCGGACACAGTTAGCTCATTTTGTGTAAAAAGGAACATAACTGACGATAAAAATTAGAGGCGGTAGTTAAACATTTTTTCAAATTACCATCTTAAAGACGAATAACACCTTAGTCTACCCGTGACCATGAACGCTGTAAAGGGTTCGAAACGTCGGGTTAAATCAAAAATAAACGCGTTCTAAATCCGTAAACTATCTTTCATTTCAACGTACACGAACTTCAATTAAAGGCTGCATTAAACAATTCGGCAGCCAGATACAAACCCTACGAGAAATTTCTGATTATGAATTAAAATTAGTGAGTGACCAGCTGGTGACCAGTCACAAATGTACAAAATTACCAAGAATAATTGGGAAGAGATACGACTACAAATAATGGTATTACTAATGAGATGACCCACACTTGGAAAATGAGATTGAAGAAAAAAATAACCTTCAGGGAACTACAACACGGCTTATTTTTGTTACCGCAATAACAAAAATACCAAAAAAAAAAAGAAAAGATTATTAAAGGGGGCTCCCATACATCGAACGCAATTTTTTGTCCTTTTTTGCTCGATAGTAATAAAATAAAATAAAATAAATAAATAAAGATAGTAATAATGCCAACAGGTAGGCACTTGAAATATTCACAAAACACTCAGTTATATTTCTAACTTTAACGACAAATAACAGAATGAAAATAAAATGAATATGTAATCCCATACAAAAAAATGACATTATTTTGCCTATTTTTGCTCGATATTAATAAATGGTAACAGGTAAGCACTATATTAACTAAATTAATGAAGGTACCTACTGTTGTGTATGTAATTAATGGTACGGAAACCTTCGTGCGCGAGTCCGACTCGCACTTGGCCGATTTTTGTATACGGTAGAGAAAAATGTTGGGAAATAGAATAAAATTGGTGAGTGAATTTATTTATTTGTACAACCAAGACTACATATACGCCTAATTCCATTACATGCAATATGCATGCAAAACTTAAGGTAGGTTAAAATGGAATAAGTAGGTAAATGAAATATCGAATCTTATAAACTACACTGTTGTACCTACCTTATGACATATTAACTATATTAAGCAGTACAAAAATACTTCCTAAACTGGGCATAGACCCGTATCTCAGGCAAAATAAGGTAACAGGCCCCCAATTCTGCTAATTTACAATTGGCTCAATAGAATCGCAATTGTACTCGTATATTTTGACACATTTTGTATGGTAGTAATGTCAAAATATACGATTGCGATGCCATTGCGCCATTTGTAAATTAGCAGAATTGAGGCCCAGGTGTGTTGCAACAACACGAAGCAGCTGACTGGTGGATTAAATTAATATAGACTGGTAAACCATTTGACAAGCTTCCATTTAGTAGGTAATAATAAACTTCAATTTAGTAACGATTTTTTTCTAGGACGCACCGCTCTTGAGGGCCTGGCAAAGTTTGTTTAGTGAAACTGCCTATCTAACGCATCCAAATTGACTATTTATTAAATTTTCTCCATATTAAAAAAAAAATACACTTTTAAAACATGACAATAAAACAAAACTTTGTCTATCGATCATGAAGGGAGAATGACATAGGCCTGTCTTTTCCAGAGCTCTACACCGATGCATGTACTACACCTTCTAGGTCCGTCGTCCACCGTCCGATCTAGGTCTTTTATCCAAACGTAGTATGCAAGCAAATTGTCTTTGTGAAATCGCATTTACAACGCTTATGGATCGAGAAATGGATTTACCTAATTTGGTTGGAAATTAAGAATGTGGTTTTTTTACACAGGACCACTTCTTCCAGGGCTCTAGGCAGTGTTGATCATATTCGAATAAAGCCTTGCAAGCTGCTTTGAATGGTTTTGTTGTACTACAGCATTGACAGTTTTTTTAAATCTTAAAATTACGAGTATATTAGACCTCAAATTTCATGTAAATGCAAACAGATGTGGTGCAAGCTCGCTTGGACCACGGTACGCTGAAAGAACCAACACCGGATCCCTTCAAACAATAGCATAATTCAGCCCCTTTCATCCAACTATTGTATCAGCGTAACGGACCCCGGTATACCGACAACGATGTACCGGCTCCCATTAAGTACCCAACACCACCTCGCCCGTGATGGGCACCCCCGGCACTGTAGGCAAAGAAAGTGGAGGAAATGGGGTTTAGTCATGACGAAAACTTTGTAACAGATCAAATTCCACGCGCGCGAAGCCGCGGGTATCAGCTAGTATAATATGTATTCATATGTATACAATACCCATACAACACATATATGCAAATAAATTAAAGTTGATGTACCTATATAGTAAGAAGGGACGAATTTAAAAAACAGCAATTAATTAAATTCATCTAAAATTTTGCGTTTAAAGGCTGTCTTGGATAAGGCAAATAGGTCGACATCGCTAAACGAGGAGTTGTACATTTTAGTAGTACGTGAGAAATCATCATTTTTTCTATATTTGGTGCGGCTGAAGGGAATGTGAAACAGTTTTGTTGCGCAAGATCGTGGGGGCCGGTTAGGTACGTGATAATCGATGAGTGAGTAAACATCCAAGCAATCCAAGTTAGAGTTCACAACGTCGTGCAAAAAAGCCAAGTCAAGCATAGTTCTCCTGTTCTCCAAGCTAACGAGACCATGAAACTTACAGGCATCTTCATAAGATGGAAAATACTTTTTTACTTTAAAATTTGTGTTTGACAAAAATTTTTTGAATACGCTCTATTTTATTTTTATATATTGAATAATGTGGATTCCAGATTATACTGGCAAATTCCAGAAGACTCCTGACGTAAGCATAGTAGAGCAACTTAAGACATGCTGTATCCGTAAAAGATTTACAGACCCTCATCACAAAGCCCAGATTTTTGTATGCTTTATCTATTATGGTTTCAATGTGCTCAGTGAACTGGAGTTTGCTGTCGAGCTTTACACCGAGATCACGAACGATATTTGTTTTATTAATAGGTTTGCCATCTATGTTATAATTAAAAGATATCGGTTTAGTTTTACGAGTGAAAGTTATATGCATGCACTTATCAGTATTAACATTAATAGAATTGCGTTTGTAGAATACCAATAGACGGTCAATATCTCCTTGCATATTTGAGCAATCCTCTTCTGATTTAAAAAAGTAAAGTAACAGCCTATAATAATCCCACTGCAGGGAAAAGGCCTCCATCGTTGAATTCAAGTTACCACTGCAATGATGGGAACTGGCATAATCACCACGCTTGCCAAATGCGGGTTGGTGATCACAAACCCGAGCAACGTTCGAAAATTCGAAACTATTTGTTGCCCGACCCGGGGATCGAACCCAGGACCCCGAGATCTTGGCCCGGTATTTAAACCACTAGACCAACGGGGCGTTATTTAAACCACTAGACCAACGGGGCGTTATATAAACCACTAGACCAACGGGGCGTCTGATTTAATTTCAAGGTATTTTTTTTTGTCGTCAGCGTAAAGAAGGTGTTTTGAATGTGTAAAGCAAAAGCCGATGTCATACAGGTAGGCGTTATATAACAAAGGTCCTAGAAGGGAGCCTTGTGGAACACCAGATGGAACCATTACATAATCTGATTTATGACCACCAACTATAACAGCCTGGCGTCTGTTCGTAACGTAAGAAATAGGTCCCCGCAAATTCCGAGCGTTTGCAGTTTCTTCAAAAGGATGGCGTGATCTACCCGGTCGAAAGCTTTTTCGAAGTCCGTATAGATCACGTCAACCTAAGAACGATTATCCATGCATTTTAATACGTAGTTTATGAACTCGCTTAAGTTTGTATTAACAGAACGACGCTTACAGAACCCATGTTGCCTATCACCTATGTTACTTAATATTGTAGGATATATAATGTCGTAGATAATTTTTTTTAATAATTTTGCTATAGAGTTTAAAATGGAAATTGGTCTGTACTTAGAAATAACTGTTTTGGGGCCTTTTTTATGGATAGGCACATATGAGCCTCCTTCCATTTATTGGGATAAACGCCCTCTCTCACGGATCGACTAAATAATATCGAGAGCGGCTTCGAGATCGATCTGCACAGTTAACCAAAAATGCCGGTGGTATGGTATCGCTACCCGCTCCTTTATTAATTTTAAGTTGTTTAATGTATTTTTTTACTGTTTCTCTACCAAAACAGGCAGTATGGACGTAACCAGTGTCGTCTCTAGGAGGTGATATATAGTCATTTACGTTAACCGCTGAGGAAGAGTTATATACACTAAAAAAGTATCTATTAAAACCGTCGCAAATATCTTTAGCGGTTTCGAGTTTTTGCGTATTATGAGACATCACATTAGGATACCCGGAGTTTCCTCTCGGACCACGCATGCTTTTAACGAAATTCCATAATTTTTTGGGATCCCGTTTTATATTTAATATGTTTATCGTAACATTCACTCTCCAGTTGTTTTATCCTAGATCGCAATATAGAAAACTCGTCATAGTGACGTCTATTACCAAATTTTTTCCATTTACGGTGTAGTTTTGCTTTCAATCTAATTGTTTTAATCAACGTCTGGGTATACCATACCGGGAATGACTGTGTGTTACGTCGAGTGGTAACAGGAACATGACGGTCTATTATTGCGTTTATGGTGTCATAAAAAACACCAATGGCTTCATTAACACTACCATGGCATAGTCGGCATTCCCAATCAATCAGATCCAAGTCTTTGTTTATGGCTAAATAGTCGGCTTTATGATAATTATATCTGGTAACAGAAGTAGACGACATGAGCGGCGGAACAAAGACATCTCTAGCTTCCGGATAAAGAGCGGGATAGAAAGAGTCTTCACCAACTAGGGCGCAAGTTGATTTTGTGACTTGTACATTGAAGCTGGCAAAAACCAAATCTAATATATTACCATGTAGGTTCGTAAAAGTATTGAATTGATCCAGACCGAGCAATCCAAATTCATCCAGTAGTGTTCTAGCCGCGTCTTGTGTGTGAACATATCCCTGATGTAAAATTTTGAGAGTAGAATCAGACCAGTCAACGTTAGGTAAATTAAAGTCACCTGCTATCAAAACCATGTCTTGAGGTTTGTCATTAATAACCTTTTTCCAGAATCAATGACGTTTAAGATATGTATATCTTGGTCCAGTTTTCTTCCTACCACATACACTACGCAAACATGAAGGTCACATTTGATAACTGATCCTAAAGCGTTTTTGGGTATAGTAATCCACAAAAATTCTGAGGGAGCGACTGACCATTCTAGACGAAGTCTAGAATTGAGATGTTTTCTAGTACAAACCATTAACGTTGAAAACGGGGCAATGTGTGAGTTGTAACTTATCCGTACACGAATTGTTGCTGAATTGTTTAATTTTTTGTGTGTGAGTGTCGTCACTACAGTGTTGTTTTTGTATGTGAGTATGCGAACCTGCGCTTGTGTGCACATTTCCCCCCGCAAGAAATGCCAGAACTTTTTGTATAGAATAGAATCGCTATGCCTACTCCCTTCCGGGACGGAAGGCCGCGTTGCTCGAAGCTGCCCGGTTTAACTGATTAAAGCCTTCCATATGAGGTTTCAGTGATAGGGCCGTCAAAAAAAAAAAAAGAGCCGCGTCCTATTTCCCTTCCTAGTCCTTGTTATCCTAGACGAGGGTGTGTGCCTACTTAGGATGTGTTTCCTAAAACCCCGGCTGTTAGTCATTTATTTCCCATAATAATATAAAGTTTTACAATTATTTACAATTCACAATAAACATTACACAAAATTACAAATAGAGTTCAAAGTTAAAACATATTATCACAATATAACAAACGTATTCAAATTATAAAAACTTATATACAATTAACATTTTATTACGCTGTCCCGTACAAAGGTCATATTTAAAGATAAAAAAATCGAATACAATACATTAGATTTATTTTTATTGAATGCAAGTAAAATTATTTTTTTGACGCTGAATATGACGCTCTTAGGCCAGCAGGTGGAGTGATGATTTTTTTCACAAGGGAAAGGTACCAACTTGTGACCGTTTGGTATATTTACGAGTACTATGCTGACGATCTAGAGTAGGTGTAGGATCAGTGAAAAAGTAATCACCACGTTTTTTAGTACCTATAGCTCCTTTTCTGAAGCATGTCAGCGCCCGCCTTCACTACCCAAGTAACGTTACCTGCCTTAACCAGCCTAAACTAATAAATACATTATCCTGCAAACAAACAATGAATACGTGCATGCAAAGCATGTCAATAATGTGTAAAATCATAATATTAACAATTTTAGCAATTATTATTAATGAACTGAATTACACTAGGTTTGTAATTTAGCCTAGGCATTGACTAATACCTACCTACACTACGTAACTAAGCCTTTTCATGCAAAAACCGATGTGTAAAGCCGGGGGTCCAGGCGAGTGTAACGTGTAATGTAACACACGTTACACGAAATGCTCATAATGCCGTCCATACGTGAAATTCGTGTTACATTACACGGTGGATTACATTACACGTTACACTCGTCTGGAGCCGGCTTAAAACGTAAAATTCCTATGCTAAATTGTCATTAGTGAAACTAAAAATACGCTAAATTAGGTACTTATTCTCCGTGTGATTTGTTGTTTAATAATCATTGGTTTATTTGGTGAGGTGACTACCTAATGTTGCGCTGCTTCCTCAGCACAGCCCACAATTGTCACAAAGCCATAGAGGTAGGTAGGATACATTAGAGTAAAAACACCTCATGTCTATTAATGCTCGGACGAGTCAATGTAGTAAATATTTTTTTCTATTGTCTCGGGTGTCAGGTCTGATGTTTGTGGTACATTGGTTGTGTCATACATATTTATGGCTTTACTTTTTTTATTATTTATGTAGGTACATAGATTACTTTTGATTTGGAAATATAAATAAAAACACAAACGCGCAATACATAGTAGTACCTATAGCTAGGGACTCTATATTTAATACTGTAGGGATATATTACTTGGTACCTACATCTCTAAGAATTTAATCACACATCTTCACGTACAATTAAATCACCAGGGAAATAAATATGTATGTAGGTATTCAGTAACTTACGAGTATCTTTACATAACACATTGGTGGTTCTAGTAATAAGATAGACGGCTAGTCTTAATTATTATGTAAACAATATCATATCTATCGTTATTATTTATTGCTAATTGCGTTAGCGATGTGTACAAATTGCTTAAATCAAAACAATGTTAGACTCAGTTAGACTAGTATTACATTATCTGTGGTTAGACTCATATTAAACTTAGTAAGCTGTTGTACAAATAAAAAAAAAATATATCAGGCTTAAATCATAACGCCCAGTTGGTCTAGTGGTTTTAATACCGGGCCAAGATCTCAAGGTCTCGGGTTCGATCCCAGGATCGGCCAAAAAAAAAGTTTAGAATTTTCGTACATTGCTCAAGTTTCTGATCACAAACCTTATGCCCGTAACCATCATTTTATGGTAACTTAAATTTATTGATGGAGGCTTTTGCCCTGCAGTGGGATGATTATAGGCTGTCACTTAGCAACTACTATGACTAGCAACAAATATCCTCAGATAGTGTTCCGGGCCTCCTCAAACATGCCAGATGCAATACTTCGCCAAGGGCAAGTGTTTTGTATTATTTTGATAAA
Source organism: Anania crocealis (assembly GCA_949315895.1). Lineage (NCBI taxonomy): Eukaryota > Metazoa > Arthropoda > Insecta > Lepidoptera > Crambidae > Anania > Anania crocealis. The sequence goes on from OX438861.1 coordinate 11,166,323, forward strand.
TAATACCTGATCAAATGCTTTCAAGACAGTACCTACTTTGTTTTTTCGTATTAATTGTCAAACAATATATTAAAGACACATTAAAACAAAATTGTTTAATATTGCGTATTCTCATCTCATTACTGCGATTTTATCTCACTCGACCATCGATTTTTGTAATCTGATATTTACACAGACGAACAGTAAAACTGCATTAGCTGTGCCCACATTCAATATTGTAACAACATGTTTGCAATAAATATTAGGTAAGTATGCTTATAATGTACCTACTTGTGTGTATTTTTAAACAGCAGACGATATTTTACAACTTTGAATATGATACAAAATGTAGGGCTGATGATGCGAAAAGACGATAAAATTGTCGTACGACATGAGAAAATTTGTCTACTTGTCATAATTATCATTTTTCCTAACATGGCAACCAACCGCGATAAAAATTCTTCGCTAGACAAACGTTTATCTGCATGACAAACGGATGTAGCCATATTACATAATTATATAGTCTTCTGTGTAGAAACATTGGTTAATAATATAATCAGTTAAATTTAGTTAAATTTTACGTATAATTGTAGTTAAATTTTACGTTCGATTTGGCTAAAACTAACCGTAAACTGCGTTGACACATCTTTGGGTGACCATGCTAGAGTTTTATCGTAGTTCGTATTTTGACAGTTAGAGATGACATAAATGGCCTGTGGCTGTCATGTTAGCAGTGGTAGACAAACGATATATTATAACGCTGTTAAAATACAATAAAAGGTCGCGATAAATGTCGTGGGTCGCATCTTAGCCCTACTGGTATGGTGGCATGGTTTTAATTTTAACTCGATTATACTTACCTCCTCGCATTTCCGCGATAAACAACACCAATATAGGTATTTTTATAACAGTCTTTTACGGAAGGACGGACGGATGGACAAACGGACGGACGAACAACAAAGTGACCTTACAAAGTTTCCGTTTATGTACAGAACCCTAAAAATATTAATTTCAACGTTGAATCTTCTTTTTTTGTTCGAATTTGCCATTTAAGTATGAGTAGGTTGACTATGCATACAAAGTGTTAAATTATTATTTATGAACAGTGACATTAGTATGGATTTATTTTGATTTGACTTGATCATGAACTTTGCAAAAGGTCGTCTGAATAGCTAACTATTTTAACTTTGTCATTACCAATATTTGAAACGGGTACTTACCTAATGCGTGATTGTCTTGGCGCATTGGAGCATGGAAATATTTGGCGTGGATAAATAAGTAAGTTAATAACTTCGATAGAGTAGTAAAATTAAATCTGTACAATATCTATTTAGGGTAGGTACTTAGGTATCAATTATATTTGGAAAGTGGGGATGTTATTTATCGTATTGTCTGCCCCATTTCAGTAGATGTTGTTGATGAAAGTTAAGCGTTTATGTGTGAGTGAACAGCATTTTCGATACAGGGATCTTTAATGAAGTTATGAATTTAGTTATATTATTTTTGTCAGAGTACAGGCGTACAGCATACCATTAAACAGGGTGTTAGGTAAATGGTATAGCAAGCCGGAACCAGCCCATAATGTTATCATATGCATATAAATACTTATGTGAATTCAGAAATTTGATGTTTTTTTTTTCATACAAAAAAAAAATTATTGCCTATTTGTATGTTTTTTTTTTCATCAGTTAAAACTGATTTTAACTGCATTGCGCATAGCCCGACTCGCACTTGGCCGATTTTCTTTTCTAAAAGTCAATAGGAACTTACAACTACCTTACCCATAAACGTCAAGATTTACGTTTGTTTTTATTGTTCCTCGTAAAACGTAGTGATTACTTGTTCAGAAGTTCCTAGTGAAAAATGATCTGACATCATGACTGACACGAATGCGAGCTAGACGAGCCCACCCGTGTGACGTAGAAAGTTTCATTACGTACGTAGGTAATTCGTAAATTATTTTTGGCCAGTACCACGGGACACAGTGCGGATGGTGGCTGCTCGCACTGTCACAGATAGAATCCCAGCGCGCCAATACGCTCATTACGTAATTTGAAAATCGAACACTATCAGTTCGATATTGGAACTTATCTGTGTTAATGTATCTGTCGGCCAGTGTTTTTTTTATAATTTTTAACGTTTTGACACGACGAGAAAGTTTCCTTTATTGTTGGTGAGTTTTGTATTTTTTTTGACTACCTACCTACCTTCTTTTTTCAATTTTGTTTGGTTTACTTTGTATGACTATTTATGTTCGGATAGAGCGTTCCATTAGTATTTATTATTTTAGTTAAAGTATTTTATGTACTTACGATTGTAAGGAATGTAAAATGTACACATTTAACTATTTGCTGTAAACAACAAAAGATGAACGTTGTCACAAAAAAGAAGTAATTAAAGGACACCGTTTAAGATACACTAGTTATAGCATGTTACCTAGTCCAGTAGCAATTTTTTATACTTATTAAGGAACATCGATGGATTTCGCTTACTAATGTAAATTTGAGTTACATGAAATAATAATCGCCCTCTTTTTCACCTACAAACAGTAAAAAAAGAGGTTTCTAAGTTCAAAATGATTTAAATCATGATGAAAATAACCAGTCGTAAAGCAGTTGTTCTAAAAAATTCAGTTAAAAAACTATTAATAGTACCGAGTCGAAATGAATTTTGAGAAACTGGGAGTTTCATAAAATTCAAAATGTCAAAAATATAATAAGTGTAACTGTCTGTATTTTTTGCATAGGATTAGGTAGGTATTCGAAGTGAGGATGGCTCTAGTTGCGCCAAAATAGTTCTGTGGAGTAGGTACATGCAGGTATGTACTACTCCGGTAGTGTGGTAATTAGAACTAATTATCGAGTCTCTAATGTGTAACCGTGTTTACTGCCAGGATAAAACTATTAGGAGCACAAATCTAATGAGAAAGATTAACAACAGAACATGGAAAACATTTTTTCATGTTTAGTGGATTTAACATAAGAACTACTGTTATTATTACCATATTATTATCAGCATATTAGTAGGTCCAAAAAGGGTTCGTACTCGTGAAATTTTTGAATTTAATTTATAGGTATTTATTCAGGATAACAAATACTCATAATCTAAGTTATTACTACTTGTGTTTCTCAACTAATTTTTCTCTTCGTCCCCATGGTGATCAAATGGTAGGTTTTAAACCACGAGACTTTGTAAGAAATAGGCTCGTAGTGAAAATATAGTTGATATCGATTCTCGATGACGCTGACTATTTGGGGTGGTGGGGTCTACCTCCTAGTGGTCCACCCTGGGCAACGGCATCTTTGGTTTTGCTACCAATGATGACGGCTAACAGATCCCTCTGCGGTGTAGGCTTCGTAAGAGGCTGCCGTGATGCTACCACCCGCCTGCCGGAGTCCAGCGCCAAACAGTTTTTCTGTGTGAACCAGTGCCACATTCGTGGGTATGCTCGCTCCATCTTAGGTTACCTCTTAACCGTAGAGTTAAGTATGTAGTCAAGAGCAAGCCCATTGATTATAAAAAAAAACACTGAGATGATTTGAAACGCAATAAGTACCTACCTTATACATTACGAGTATAATTGATAACTAGGTAGGGAACGAAAATATTCTCCAAGCTTGGTCAGCTTACTACTAACAAAACCTTACCACACCGCTTAAGCTGCTTAATATTCACAACACTAAATCAATAAAAATAAAAAAAAACACATATAAACTTAAATGTCTGTCAAAATCTCAAAATACAGAATCAATTGTTTTTAGGGTTCCGTAGCCGAATGGCAAAAAACCAGCCAACCAATGAAAGTACCTACTTTCATTTGTGGTATTCGATCGAGGAATTTCGTCAAACATTTAAGTCATTTACCAGAGATAACTCGTGCGTGTGTTCTATATTTGACTCAGCCTGGCTGTTCGATAGTGATTCATTTTCTATGGTTTAGGTCGTTGCCCTTATTGGTAAAGCGCATTCGATTCATAATAACATTCTTCTAACCTAATTAATAACCCTAGACGCGACCTAAACCCTTTTTGGATTTGTGTATGACTGAAACCTGACTCGTGATTTAGTTCAATAATAAATTATAACTATTTAATGAAGTATTACTACATAATCACACACTGCTCGTGTTCATCATCACCAGCCCACATCAGTACACTGCTTGACATAGGCCTAAAGTGTTGGAGGCTTTAGATCCTGGGTTCCTAACTTGGGGGTAATTACCCCCGCGGGGGATTTTAAGGGGGAAGCGAAAAACATTTAACAGCCATACGATGGTAAAAACTCCGGACTTGAAATTTGCTATTTATTCTATTCCTTAAACAGGATGAAATTTTAACCACTTTCCAAATTTTTATTGGCGTTTAATATCGTATTTTGAGCCTATTTATGAAGTAAAAAATGTAAATCAAGTTGTCACCCGAAAATTTTTTCGCGATATAGTTTTCAATTTTAACGGTCCTAGACCTGTTAAGGTATGAAGGGAAAATCAAAAACTTATGAATAGTATCGTAATGAATGAATGAGGTGCGCAACGCGTAAAAAAAGGGTTGCTAGGAGGCCGTATCAAAAATTTTAGATTTTTGGCAGACATTTTCTAAGTGCTTTATCTTGACATTTTTGTACTACAAAAGAATAGTTATTTGTTATACAAGAGTGCAAAGTTCCTTTTTAACCGCGTGCTCAACTTTGATGACCAAGCAAGCAAAGGATTCTAAAATTGAATCACGAGCGCAGCGAGTGATTAAAATATTAGAATCCTGAGCGTTAGCGAGGGAATCAAAAGAGCACAAGGTGAAAAATATTTGCACTCGAGTGCAACACATAACTTTTTATCCCCCCTTAGCGAGGAAATGACTAAATGCAAAAAATAGACGTGTGGCACTCGGAGACTGCCGCGGTAAAGCTATTGCATAGCTTGCGTGCGTCAAACAGCACCCACCTCGTTAAACAGCACCCCGCTCGTCGAACAGCACCCACCTCGTTAAACAGCACCTTGCTCGTTGAACAGCACCCACCTCGTTAAACAGCACCCCATCTGTCAAACAGCACCCACCTCGTAAAACAGCACCCACCTCGTTAAACAGCACCCCGCTCGTCGAACAGCACCCACCTCGTTAAACAGCACCTTGCTCGTTGAATAGCACCCACCTCGTAAAACAGCACCCGCTTGTCAAACAGCACCCACCTCGTTAAACAGCACCCCACCCGTCAAACGGCATCCACCTCGTCGAACGGCACCCAACTTGTTGAACGGCACCTGCCTCGTCGAACGGCACCCACTTAGTTAAACGGCACCCACTTCGTCGAATGGAAAACGCCCCCCACTCGTCGAACGGCACCCACCTCGTTAAACAGCACCCCGCTGGTTGAACAGCACCCACCTCGTTACACAGCACCCCACTCATCAAACAGCACCCACCTCGTTAAACAGCACCTCGCTCGTCGAACAGCACCCACCTCGTGAAACAGCACCTCATCCGTCAAACAGCACCCACCTCGTAAAACAGCACCCGCTCGTCAAACAGCACCCACCTCGCTAAACAGCACCCCACCTCATCAAACAGCACCCCACTCGTCAAACAACACCCAACTTCTCGAACGGCACTTGCCTCGTCGAACGGCACCCACTTAGTTAAACGGCACCCACTTCGTCGAATTGCAAACGCCCCCCGCTTTTCGAACAGCACCCACCTCGTTAATCAGCACCCCGCTCGTCGAACAGCACCCACCTCGTTAAACAGCACCTCGCTCGTCGAACAGCACCCACCTCGTTAAACAGCACCCCATCCGTCAAACAGCACCCACCTCGTAAAACAGCACCCGCTTGTCAAACAGCACCCACCTCGTTAAACAGCACCTCGCTCGTTGAACAGCACTTACCTCGTTAAACAGCGTACCCGCCAAACAGCACCCCTCTCGTCAAACAGCACCCACCTCGTTAAAGAGCACCCCACCCGTCAAACGGCATCCACCTCGTCGAACGGCACCCACCTCATCAAACGGCACCCACCTCGTCGAACAGCACCCACCTCATCAAACAGCACCCCACTCGTCAAACAGCACCCAACTTGTCGAACGGCACCTGCCTCGTCGAACGGCACCCACTTCGTCGAACGGCACCCACTTAGTTAAACGGCACCCACTTCGTCGAATGGCAAACGCCTCGTCAAACCGCACGCACCTCGTCGAACAGCCGTATCACCGCTGTGCCGGTCGAAGTGGGGAGCGTGAGGTTTTTTCATTACGGAATTTCTGGATTCGGTCCCCGCGCTCAAGGCCCGCGATAGAAGCTATGCAATAGCTTAAAAAACATTTACAATCACAAGATACTTTTATTTCAGTTTAGGTATATATTTACTACAACATTATGATATGTAAGTATTACAGAAATAAACTTCTTCGTCGCTGGAATCAATTATTTTCGTTTTTTTTTACTTGTATTCAATTTTCTTATTTAGAACAATACGAATTCAAAACAAAATGGCGAGCGCAAAGCAAATTTAAAACAAAAATACACCAAGGAGGTTAAGAGTCTGAGATTTTAACAAATTAAAAAAATAGTTGTATGATAAATACGGCACCATGGAGATGAAAGTAAATAGGTTTAATGATGTTTTGAAATCACATACCTAGTGCACGCAATGTTCTAAATTCAAATTTACTTTATCCTCTAGCGAATAAAAACCGCTTTTGCACTCAGATATCGAAGAGCAAAAATACTCTTTCCGAGATGGTGGGATGAAAAAAATATGGCATTCGTTTTTTGTCTCGTAGATTGCTATATTAAAATTTGGAAGGTGGTTAAAATTTCATCCTGTATTTTGTTAACGTGTTTTCTATTAGATAAGAAATTGATATTTTAGATTCAAGGAAAATCACATATTATTTAATTTCATAAGAGTTGAAAGTGTATCTATACTTTTTGCCTTCTCGTTAAATAATAAGTACGATAAGTTATCTATACAATAAGTTACATATACTGTGATATTGCGACCCCGCGCTCACAAGGGTCGGTTAGATAATATTTGTTTTCAATGGTAGATAGCCCAATCTTAATGTCCTACTAAATAAATGGCTTCACAGCTATAAGCTTTGCGAGATCATAACACAGGATGAAATTTTAATCATCTTCCAAATTTTAATATAACAATTTACGCTAATTTACGAGACAAAAAACAAATGACGTATTTTTTCTTATAGCCCAGTAAAAATGTCAAGAATAAATATAAATCAGTTAGAAAATGTCCGCCAAAAACTAAAATTTTGGATACAGCCTCCTTGCAATATAACACACTCTTAACGAGATGTGCATCTCATTCATTCATTGCTAATTGCGATACTATTTATAAGCTGTTGATTTTCCCTTCATACGAGTCGTACCTTCACAAGCTTAATTAGGACTGTAAAAATTGAAAACTATGTTGCGGAAAATATTATCAGGTGAAAACTTGACCTGTGGGTCTAGCACAAAAAACTATCGAATTCGAATCGTTAGGTAGCGGTATCGAAAGCAAAACGACACAAAGTTCGTGCTTTGTTTTGTAGTTGCCATCTCAAACTGCCATTCTCTTTGCCATTGGACAAACTGTGATCACCAACAACTTTTGAGAGACCTTTGTCCAGCTGTCGACTGATAAGACTGTTGATATTGCTTTAAGGGGACTACTAGAGCTAATTGCTGCTCCTCATTTAAATTAATTTGTTACTTCTAAACAAAATCAATTCTCAAAACATTAAAAAAGTATCATTCTAGCAAATTACCTCTAGTATTTATTGAATTATCGTTAACTGCTTTTCATTCTGATATTCTTTCGTATTGTAGTACATACATTATTCCTAAAAGCGGCTGCTTTTGCCGTTAGCCACAAATTCGACTTTATAAACAACCAAATGAAAAGTTTACTGTGATTAAATAAAGACTAGAGGTAATTTGCTAAAATGATACTGTTAAATTGGGGGCAGCTCTAGTAGTCCCCTCAATGAAAAGTAATTTGAACTGCAACGTGTTTAGATACATGCACATGCTATTTATTCATAGTGTGGTTTGCGGTGAACTACAAACAGATCGAATCTCCAGCTTACGTTATAATAAAGAGGGGAAAATATTATGTATCTTGGTTGCAAAAATAACACGCTTGATCAATACGAGCAAAGTATATGATTAATCTATTTTAGCTACATGTTTAAAACTGTTTTAGCCATTTAATTGTAAGTGTAAATTCAAAATATTTAATGATGTCTTGTATAAAATCGTCGACACAAATAATGGGCAGATCAATGGTGCGAGCAACCGCCTGCTAAAGGGAAGGTTATTGGTTCGTTTTTTTATCTTTGCCCAGCGTTGGCCGGTCGAGGCTAAAGATGAGAATGACTGCATTAGTTATTATTACAGAAGAATACGCGGTGTGTGTGACGGCGTGGTTATTTAGTACTTAGTCTTTAATAGCGATTTAAGAGAATCAATAAAACTTTTGAGGTGAACTTTATTACTCTTATCAACATTGATAAACATTTATTATTGCTTAACAACACTAATTATATCAATATAAGTATAAATTTGACTGTAAACATATTTTCAACAATTTATTTTATTAGTGTAATAACTAGAACAGTAAAACAGTGCTCCTAAAAATCAATTTTATGTTCATTAGATACGAAATGTTCATAAAATTTTATAGTTTGACCATGATTTAAGTTTTGTATGTTTTGATTTTATAACCATCAAAAGCTTAAAATACCACATACATACCAGAGTTATTTCATCATCATCGTTTAAGATAAACCAAAGATTCAATATTCTTTGATATAGACGACACTGCTGGGCATAGGCCATAAAATAGCCTTGAGTTGTCGAGCGCTGTTTGGCGAATAGTCAAAAAATATTGTGCAGCAACATCCATCGTTTCTGCTTTTTTTTAAGTCTATTTGTTATGATGATTGGTAGTATTAGTACTCATAGGAGAAGAAAGGGTCCGTTCCGTACTACCTATTCATTTACTTAACTGTTAGAAGGCACTGATTAAGAATAAGAATAAGATTGAATGATTTGGAAGTTGTTATCATTTCGAATTCCTCCTAAGACCCCTTGTACAATATTTTGTACATAATTAAATTCACCTTTCAGTCCCAACTTAATATACACTTTATAATGTTAAAAGCCCACTGTACATTTTTTGTTTATACTATTAAAATGGTTTATTCCCTAAATCAATTTAAAAGGAAAACATGAAACACTGAAAGTATTTTTTTTTACAAAATATGGCGTAGGTTAATGTGAGTTATAGTCTTTACCTGTAAAGGTAACATGATATACAAAACCGTTGAAAATTATGTTTTTTCAAAGCTTAGGAGGAGATAAAACACCTAATTAAGTTTTTAGGTTCAACTTGGTTTTTCAGTCAGTTAAATATATTTATTTTCAACCGATATACAAAGTGGAAGCTACTCAATGTATACGCGTAGGACCACCCATTACTTTTAAAGTTGTTTACCGATTTCATATTTTTCAACTGATAAGGTAAAAAAATAAGATTGACAGGCTAAAGTACCTACAAATAATGAAACTTTAACAACAATAAATTTGGCACAATGACCGAAATTACTAGCCTATACCAGGAAACTGCTGAACCCTCTGCAATAGGGTGTTTTGCCATAATTGCCAGGGCGGGTTGGCGATCGCTATTTGCTCAATGGTGAAGAAAAGATGCTACTGATCGTCTACCTCAAGTGGTACTTCTTCACTTCTTAAGTAGACGACACGACACCCATAGTAAGAGAAGGGGTGGAGCTATTCTTTTTATGGGCCGCAACCACATGACACGCTTTGGTGCTCTTTCAACTAGTTTATCATCATAACACATGACATGAACTTTGACAGTTCAAAATGATATTTTCATGAAAGTCTTCATGGATATTTTGATATGGTACCGTGTATTTGTTCTTATTTTTTATGTATGACGCTAAGGTACTGACGGTACTTCTTTTTTATGCACAGAGACGACGAAAATGTTCAATCAAACGAACATGGCCACTTGATTTTACAAGTTTGCAATAAAGTTTCTACTTGAGTAGTTTACAATAACGCCATTCATTCGGATTAGTTTTAAGTGTTTATAGGTACGGTAGCCGAACCTTGCGCTTATCATAATCTGTGCTCACTGATTAAATTGATAAAAGAATATTGCCGGCGGTAATGATAACACATTTTGAGAATAATGTTAGAAAAGTTTAGGCATTTTATAGTAAAATATAAATTCTATACTAAACTACATATTTAAGATATGAGTATTTTTTCATTTGCTAGCTTTTTGCCCACTGCTCTGCCCGCTTGAACACCACATTCTATCGCGCTGGCAGGAACCTGTGCTCCAGCGAGCGGTAAGATACAAAATAAATAGCCTATGTCCTTAATCAAGGTCTAACTAATTTTTGTACAAAATTTCATCAAAATCGTTTCAGTATTTTAGACGTGAAAGCGTGACAAAGAGACAGATCGAAATAAAATTTTAAATATTAGCAAGGGTTCGGCTTAAAATAGGTTAAGTTAACCCTTTCTCGTCTTATGGGAGTCGCATCAGGTGACTTGAAAATTATTTTGCTAATGATTTCCGCTCGTTAACACCGGCCGGTTCCTTCACCACACTACCCGCACTAACATTAAATGAGCAAGAACTATTTCATGCAGAAAAACCGCCCGCCTTCCTTCAAACATGCATGCAGTACAGATTATGCAATTATTAGTACCCAACACCGATATAAGAAAAACTTCGACGCATTTCGCTACTTCACGTTGCATCCTCAGGAGATGTTGTTGCCTTCGCTGCGCTCCGACGACTAATAATAATTGCATTATCTGTACTGCATGCATTTTTGATGATTCAGTGTAAGTGCGTGCGGGTAGTATGGTGAAGGTACCTAGGCCGGTGTTAACGAGCGGAAATCATTAGTAAAATATTTTTTTAAATCCATATTTTTAAGGTTCATCATATTTTAAGTAGATACCACACGGCATCACATCCTCATTATTTTCTCACCACTCTTTGAATTGGTGAAATATATTATAGTAAAATCGTTTTGTTTGTCCATGATATGTATTCGTAGAAAACTCTGGTTCTTATTATGCATTTCCAAGTGGCTGATAATATTGACGCCAAATCTGACATCATGTCAGTCAGTAGTAGATAGGGGTGAAGTATCATTGGGTAGATACGACGGCCTTGAGGACACGTGAATTTAATTCATACTTATTATTGAAAATTGAAATTTATCTATCTATAGGTACTAATATTATAAAACTGATTGTTTGCTTGTTAAATTGATTAAACGGCTAAACTCGAACGTAAAGGCAAATATTTTTTTGGGTTGAAGATGTCGGTATTCTTTTTTAACGACGAAGGCCTAAAATAGCAACACACTATTATCAATAGCAACGGCGTATCAATGAGAAACTATCTAAGCCTACACCAACGATTTTTTAAATATATTTTTGAGATTTCCTGATGATTCAGGGTATTGATGAGTCAGTCAGAATATTTCGCTCTCATTTATTTAATATCTATGATTTTATGTCCATGCTTTATTATATTATTAGTTAAAATACAAGGTCCGGCTTACATAAACTTGTTTACCATATTTTTATCATTTACAGACGTCATTAGGTACTAAAGATTTTAATATAAATATCTGTCTCCGCCCGTTACTAGCAGTTACTCGTACATGTCTAAGCTGATATCTCACTGAAAATATGCGAAAGTTTTGATGAATATTTGTTTCTCAATCAATATGGGCTAGAACAATAGAAAAATGTAGGTACAGTTACTGAGAGAATTTAAGATTCAAAGTTCGCATACGAAATTGCAGGCATCAATCAGCTAGATAATTAAAAAAAAAAAGATAATTGTAGTAAAGGCGGAACTTCTCTTTGTATTCTTAATTTCTACTTTAATTGTAATTTGTTGTAGATAATATGTTTAACACCGACTGACACAATAATAAAATTAGTAATAATTTAAATTGTTCATAATACCATAGTAGGTGATCATAAAGCTTAATAACTTTAGCACTTACTTGTAAACAGTGACTGTAATCAGTTCCATTATAGATCCATGTCATTGCTAGAAACTAGTGGACTTCTTTTTCAAAATACCCCAATAAATTGTTGTATCATTCGCCACGTAGCCTTTTTGATTGCAATGGTAGCCTATGTTACCCGGACTATAATAAGGAATCGATTGATACCTCATTTACCAAAATGCATATAGGCTCAGTGGTTTAGTCGTAAATGTGGAACCCACATACATACATTATTAATACATAGACTGCTAAAATCGTAACCCGTTCTGTTCGTATTGTCATATAAATACAGGAGTATTTATATTTTGACGCCAATGTTTCAACGCCCCGTTGGTCTAGTGGTTTAAATACCGTGCCAAGATCTCGGGGTCCCAGGTTCGATCCCCGGGCCGGGCAACAAAAAGTATCCAATTTTCGAACGTTGCTCAGGTTTGTGATCAACAACACGCATTTGGCAAGCGGGGTGATTATGCCAGTACCCATCATTGCAGTGGTAACTTGAATTCAATGATGGAGGCCTTTTCCCTGCAGTGGGATGATTATAGGCTGTTACTTTACTTTACTAGTTATATTTTGACAGACACAGTGCAACTGACAATTGACCAAACGATGAGTGTGCCGTGACTCAATACCCACCTCATTGATCTTGTTAGGGATGTAAATTTGCGCACAATCAACTTGTTAACATGTAAAATGGGGTTAAATGTCCTTAAAATGACAGTCATCTTAGTGTTTAAACTAAAATAGCTATTACCCCTATTCGACCAATGGGTTTAGTAAGAGGCGGCTGAAGGAATACTAGCAGTAGATAACAGAAGTTTTCTCTCTTCCACTGTCCAAAATTACTTAGTTAAACGGGAGGCAGTGTCTTCTTGCTACAATGATTGCCAACCCTTGGCAGGCAAAGCGTGGTGGTTATGACAGAATCCTCCGTGTGGAGAGGCCTGTGTGTTTTGTTTCTAAAAACTGCGCTGTCTTTACATCATCTATTTACACATTTTCTTTTCCACACTGCTGTATCATATATCCCACAGAACTTGGATCCATGTTCTGTGATACTCGTATATCCAACAAGCCTTGGAAATCAGTAATCTAGACAAAAAAACCCACGAAAGGGGTTCCTTTCGTCCTGGTGTCACCACATACTATAAACTGATTCTGGGACAAATTATTTCATATACAATACTTATCTTCAGTTGTTTCGCCGTGATTGAGTAACATCCATAAAGGTAGGTACACTTTTGACATCAATATATCAGATAGATTATATGCTATCTACCTTAGTTTTCTTTTTTAGATGGGATCAAATTTGATCTAATTGAACAAAACAACATCAGAAAACGCTGTTATGCATACATACATAACGTATAGGTATAAAGATAGGTTGAAAAATAAATCACTCTCCTTCGGCGATTAACTTTAATGTTGACCTAAATTACCATCTTAATCTTGTTTTCTTATTCTTATGTATCTAGTTATCGCGTCGAACAGTTATGAATATCAAAGAAAAGCTAATCAATCTTCGAACGTCAAACTCTACCTAGGCAGATAAACGTTTTAAAAATAAAATTGAGTTGACTATAATATGATAAAATAATTTACTGTCGACTCTACTTAACATCAATGGTCAGTGACCATTGGTCGAATACAATGCTTTAAGTAGTAGTTCAGTGATTACTATCTCCCTGGATTACTTACATGAAAATGTTTATCGGGATTTAAACGCGGGTTCAATCCCGACATTTACTACTACTACAAAATATGAACTAAATTAAACTTCTCTTTAATACAGTTCTGTTCAAAAATCGTTTAGGGAAATGCCTAATTAGGCATTAGCGTAGGTAAATGTTCTGGATGCTAGTCAGTGGCCATTGCTACAATTAGTATGTTATTAATATGCTTAATATAATATGTGTATCGCTTCAAAAGAGTTCCATTGTCCTAAATAATACAATTGTCAATGACATTACACATAATTAAAACAACAATTAATAATATTTGTCGTTTATAAATGAACATTTTGACCTATTGTAAGTTTACCGTAACTAACCTAGTTTCTTGAAATGTTGGGATGGTTCATACATTTCAATGGATTTTTACGCGGGAAAATTGACCCGAATCAAATAGGAGAGCCCTCCTTTGTTTCTCTTTTTTGCTGGGACATTATTGGGATAATTGTCACAATATGTAATTACTTTACGAAACATGGAGTACCTACCTACTTGTATAAATTGAACTTTGCCTTTCCTCTGAACAAAGTATAAGTAATAAACAATGACGTTTGCTGTACTCTGCTTCGGCAGCGACCTACAAAAATGAGTCAGACAACAAGTCGACAAAAATATAAACAAGTCCTTGAAATTATTACCTACCTTCCTTTTTTCCATTATCAGCAGCCTAAAGCTTGACATAGCCCTCTCCAGAATAAATAGGTATATATACCTATAACCCGTATGGCTGCCGAATTGGGTCTATCAGCTGCACTTCTTCAGTCACCAGTCACAACACCCACAGGACGAGAAATGGTGGTGTCATTTTTATTTTCGGCCGGCACAAAAATCCTTTTTCTTGGTCGTTTGAAAATATTTGACAACTCTTATTTCATAATACTTGATTATTTAGCTTACCTAAGTGTTATGTGTACGATTATGATTTGGTTAGCATTATTAGCGGGCAGACAGACGAGACCACGTTGTTAGTCAAGGACGGTACAGTTAGCTTTGAAAAGGTGTGTATCTTTATGCCAAAGTCATTATAAAAAAACGCAGGTATACAGGCTCATGATTTTATTTTATGCAAATCTTAGAGAGAGGCTGTATGAAAAATATATATTAATTTAAAGTGTAGACCCTATACTTAGTAGCTAACTTGTGATTTATACTAGCACGGGGCAAAGTTTGTGAGATTACAGGGTAATCTCTGGACCAACTGAACCGATTTTGTTTTTTTATACCAATTAGCTAATAGACAAGTTATTTGACAGTGTTTCAATTTCTTATAGAGTTGCGGGAAATAGCTAGTAGTTAAAACATTTTCTATTGTGGTTAGTTAGTACTAAACAGCTGGCCAAGGCGTAAATGATAATCAAAATAATTGGAAAATTAACAAGGAAAAATGTTATGACTTAATTTTACTGTCAGATTCTATTAAAACACTAGGTGAATAAATAATAGAAATTGCTCTTTACCTGCTATTTTAATTTTTTGAAGTATCGGACTGTAGCATAAAGTACGCATAACATAATTTGTCCTGGTTTAAATTTGAACCTTCTTTTGACCTAGTAAGCAAACATCACATCACGCTTTACACTGGGGCATCTTAACGCGCGTCGTTGATGTCATATAAGTGCAAGTTTGCAAAATGTAGCCTGATGTGCACGATCGTGAACATAATTTTGAGAATAACTGTACCTTCTGGATAATAATACATTGACGTTTTGTTATGACAGTCTTACGCCACTAAGAAAGGTCATTTTTTAACAAGCGACTAAAATACGTTGGTTCTCTTTAAAAATGTATTATTTTTGCATATTAAAGAATTTTTAACATACTTTCCAAGCTCGACACATTTTCAAGGTGACCTTGTGACAATGACACAGTGTTGATTTGTCTAAGATCGACAACAGATCTGGCCCGCAATTCCGCTAATTTACCAATTGTTCAAAGGAATCGCAATTGCATCGCAATTGTATATTTTGACACATTTAATATGGTAGTAATGTCAAAATATACGATTGCGATGCCATTGCGATTCTATTGAGCAATTTGTAAATTAGCATAATTGGGGCCCTCATGTTTCATAGTGTCGCTATCTCCAGGTCCCGGTTTAATTCCTGGAAAGCATAGCATATCTTTAAGTATATTTCTTTCCCTATGGTTATACCCACCATGTATTTTTTTTTACTGAATGTGTAATGAATGTATACTTAATGATAAAATATTGATAGTAAATCTTTTTCAATAAATAAATAAATAAAATACTTGTTGAGCCCATAATATGCGTAAGGACATTCCCAAACAATAATAGTAGGTAGGCAAAAAAAAAAGGCAGCATCTTCCTATTTTCAACACTGGCGTAACTGCGATTTAGCAATCGCTGCTAAGTGTGGCGATTATGACTAAATACTCTTTTTGGAATAGATAGTACTACTTATATCTTCTATTTTAGGTCGATACCACTAATACGTCATTAATGTCGAAACCATCACCTTTTTCGTGTTGTAAAGCTTCTTGTTTGTTACAGAATGCCGTAAAGAAGATTAGAAGATGGATAAACCGACAATACACATGCTCTCCGTCCAGGAGAAGGGCGGGCAGAGCCGTAGGACAACTCAGTATGTTGCCGCCGTCGCTGGTAAATACATAAAAATTACGTTATACCATAGGGAAAGAAAATTTCCCTATGGTTATACTTAAGTACAGTTTAAATATATTATTTACATGCGTTCAGTCTGAGACATCATCGGCGTAGAATTAGGTAACTAATACCATAGGGAAAGTAATATACTTCCCTATAGTAATACAGGAAGATTTAAAAATATATAAACTAAATTAGAATACAGGAAAAATTGTGTACTTACCTATAAAAGCTATCTGAAAAAAAACTAAATTAAAAAAAAAAACTTTTTTTTTTATTATATGTAGGTAGGTTCTAATAACAATTAGAATGAATCTAAATAGGTACTAAGTTATCTATACTAATATTATAAAGCTGAAGAGTTTGTTTATTTGTTTGTTTGAACGCGCTAATCTCAGGAAGCACTGGTTCGAATTGAAAAAATCTTTTTGTGTTGGATAGTCCATTTATCGAGGAAGGCTTTAGGCTATATAACATCACGCTGCGACTAATAGGAGCGAAGCATTGGTGAAAAATATTGCAAAAATAGTTGCAATCATAATAACAGAAATTGACGCGGACGAAGTCGCGGGCAACAGCTAGTTATATTATAATAATTTTAATTGTAAAGTCCGTCAGACCGAGCGCACCACATAGCGGTGGTAAAAAAAGAAACAAACACTTTCGAACGTGCGCAGTTACGTTCTTTAACCGGATGTCCTTATCAACCTATCAGATTTGCGTCCATTGGGTAAAGTTCATCGCCCTTGAGACTCGTCGTTTGATTTCCTATCTATTTAGGTTTTAAGCCTAGCGCGCACGGCTTTACGACTTTTTTACTCATTTTGTAAAGTACATTGAATTTTCTACAAGTTCGCACGTGCTAAACACAAACGAATAGGTACGTTTTGTTCGCTTGCTACACGTCAGAAAAAACGCACTGCATTCCGCTGCATAACAGTGTACGCTAAGCCTTACGGAAAATTAAGTTTTCTCGATTCTCCCTCAGACTAAGTTTGGCTTTCAGAAAGGGAAAAGCTGCCTTATCCTTACTAATATTATAAATTCGAAAGTAACTCTGTCTGTTACGCTTTCGCGCATAAACTATTAGACCGATTTTGATGAATACAATATGATACGATAGGTTAGACCTGGATAAAGGACATGGGCTGAATTGCATCTCACTGTTGGGCACACATTTCGGCCCATGCGATAACTTTATCGTGTAGTTCAGGCGGTCGAAAAGCTAGTGCTATTTTTTTTTATATTTGTCATATTGCTAGTGTTTATCCCTGTTAATGGATTTTTTAGTTTGGTGATTGTAGTTAATACTTACTTTAAAAATGTCAAACCGCCTTTTTCTTTGTTGAAATCCTTAGGGCTTATCACAGAACAGACAAACTTCTTTTTCTGTTCTGTGGGGCCTATGCTCCGCAGTATCTACGTCGTTTAATTCTAATTTTCCATATTACATATCTACTAATAATAACATTGTGGCTTGACATTATCATTGTTTTGTAGATGCAAACTAAAATAACTCCTATGTAAACAACCTTACTATTACACTTAGTAGAAAGATGTTTGGCGTTGGCACATCGCATTTGCCTAAAATTAGCTCAATCCTCTCACGTGGCTAAGTAATATCGACACTGTTACACAATCGAGTAAAGATCGATTTATTAACAAAGTAGGTATGACAAAAAAACAAATTAGCGCTCCACCTACGATTTTTGCTACGAGGCTGTGTAGCTAAGCTATATCGCCTTTTGCATCGCATTTATCATTTAAAACTAGTTCTCCCTGCCGTCCCTACCGGCTTTGCACAGGTTTACCGATAAAGGTAATTCAAGCAAATGGCCCGCTTATGTTTTTAAAGTTTACAGTTAATTTCTAAAACAGTATTTTTTTCATACCACTATCAAACTTTTTCATCTAGGTAAAGTTTCATGTGACTATTACCATTACGAACATAACAGAAAAAAACAATTCGGTACAGTCGATCGAAAATAATGCTCAAATGAAAAGCTGCAAAATTATGTAAACACTGTTTAAATTTGCCAATCTTATTTCGTGGTCCTAAGAGTCAACATTAGTCAGAAGACATAAGTATACTTACGTACTTTTGCAGCTGACTGTACATAATATCAGTGATTATTTATTTTTATTTAAAACGGGAATAAACGCGATAATACTTCTTTACGGTATGTACACCCTTAGTCGCTCCTTTTGACACAAATAGGACAAGTCTTTTTATGGGGTATTCTATCTATTATAGATTGATCGGCACCACGGCATAAAATTTCTACGGGTTCATAATTTTATATAAAACTTTATATCTGTATTAAGTGTTATAATATCGTATAGCATGTTAACTTTTTGCCAAATTCTATTTCACGGGTGCGCGAATTTCATGCATATTTCATTAAACATTATGTCACATGTCTTAGGGCGCTTTCAATTTATGCGTTTCTTGACGGCCGCCGCACCGCAGCCGTGCGGAAGCGGTGCGTTTATCGTACCGCGTACGGACGGTCATTTGTTTTCATACAAAGCGCACGGTGCGGCAACAGTGCGGCGTCGGTACCGATAACGCTCGATGACAGGACGACAACGTCGTAAACTCCACGTGTTCATTTCGCTGTTAAATAGTGCGGTGACAAGACGTGAGAGCTAGTAGTTTCATCAAATTTTCATGTATATTATTTGTTTAAAATAGATGATATAAACGTGGAAGAATTTTACTTTCAACTAATTCAAGTAATTCGTAGAAACATTCCCTAGACATTTTTAAGTAATTAAAAAAAACTGCTTGGATCCTGTTTCAACCTAGGGTAAAGATTATGGAAATCACCAAAATTACATTTTAATGAAAACATCGGTGGTGATGCTCTTTTACGGGGGCGTCGTTTTTGTTTCTGTTAGATGTTTTTTTAACAAGAGCACTAACAGTAATGTTTCTTCGCCAAAGTCCATGCGCTCAACTGCTGTCGAATAAATTTTAAACATCACTAGCGTACAAACGCACGGCAGTCAGATACGCTTTCAACTTAGGCGTTTGGTGTCGGACTGCAACCGTACTGCAGCGGACGGCAGCGGGATATAACCAGCGGCACGGTAAACGTGCGGCAGCGGTCCGACACGAAACGTCTAAATTGAAAGCGCCCTTAGGGCCCTCGCCCACGGCGACTTTTTGCGCGTTCGCATCGATACATTCGCAATGCGATCGATAGCTATGTGCCCTCGCCCACATAAACACGATTCAGTCGTGATGCAAACGCGATACTGTCGCGCTTTTGTCGCGATGCAAACGCGATTCAGTTCCTCGCCCCGTTCTCTCCCCGATGTCGTCCGACACGGTCGCGCGTCGACATCAAAACAGTCGCGCTGCTGTAGCGCGTTACAGATGCGACTAACGCGCGTTAGTGACGATGCTGTCGCTCGTTTACGAAACGCGCGACAGAATCACTACAAAAAGTCACCGTGGGCGAGGGCCATTACTTTACACCATGGTTTAGGTACAGTTTAAACAGACAAATATACATCATCATAAATTTCTTACTCTAGTCCACATTTGGACTAGTCATCACGCAAGTGCTCGTAAGTGATATGTTACGATCTAAGGGTGGCGCGCATTTCGAGTACATTGCTAGCTTTATTTGATAAATACGAGTAGCTCGTGCCCAGTATCATTTATTAAATATAGCCTGCAATGTAGGTGAAATGCGTGCCTGCAATGCGGACCCGCGACAATAAAAGAGCGCTAAGAGTTAATCTGCTTAATGTATTCTTCAACTGACGGAAAGAAAAGGAAGGTTCTCAATTCTACGCATAACTTTTTACCTAGTTGACCGATTACGATGTTTTTTATTGGATAGAATAAAGATTAAATTCAGTCCTATTTTTTATAATTTGATAACAGGTTGACAGCATCCACAAATAAATACACTTTATGTTGGTTCTATTTTTGTGACTGACTTAGGTTTTATGTCGCTCCTGGTTGTAGGAATCGCGTTACCGCTATATCGCGCTAATTTTCGCAATCAAGTCTAATTGATAAAATATTAATTTCAATACTTACTATTAAATTCAAAATCCCACGCGTTCGAAGTCGCGGGCAAGAGCTAGTAACAATATATTGACAAAAGTTATAAATATATCGAAGCTAACCAACAACCTATCTATTTCAGCTGCCATCGGAGCAGTTATAGCTGGTACTATCCTGGCGTGGACATCGCCAGCACTGCCCCAGCTGGTGCCTCCGAAGGCGAACAGCACAAACACTACCAGCTCTTTGGCGAGGTCTGTTGTTGACACCAACACATCAGCCATCCTGATCAACTCTGTTGGTGACCCCGCTGAGTTTCTTTTGGACACTACAGAAAGTAAGTTTTTGCCATTACAATAAGCTCTCTTTATTATTATTAGACTATTTTAGTCTATTCCTGGACTAAGGCTGCCCCAAAATAAGGATTTAGCACTGTTACACCTCTAGACACACCTCTCCAAAACGAGAATTGAACCATAATCGCCTTACTAGGCGATTATTTCCTCTTTTGGGGAAATCCCTTTAGTAGACTTTTACGACATCCGTAAAAGATAAGAGATGGTGCTAATATATTTTTGTGGCGCCACCATTTCACATGACAAGATTATAACCATACAGAACATATTAATTCTTGTCGAATTATGCAACGGTTCTAAAAACACTTTGCTGCGTAAAGTCCAACACAAAAAAAACAATATGACTAGTTGATAGAGACTGTAGCAAGTTGATGAGCGTTGGTTGTGCTTCAACGAAAAGATAATTGTATGTATTAATAATTATTAATATTTAAGGTTAACATACAAAGAAGAACCCTTATATCAAGACTTGCTTACTACTCCACTATCCACAATTCAAATATTGAATATCATCGTCACAGTGAACGTTATTATAATATACTTAACTTAAGTTATTCAAACCACAGAACAAATAATCTGTCCTGTGATTCAAACACGCTCAGTATAGTTAATAAGATACCACCATCTTATTTTAATAGCCATTTTGTAAGCACACTAAGATTAACTCAATCAATACAGTGCAGAAAGTTGGTGATCGCGTTGCCCGTTTTAACGCGCTATGACAAGATAGAAAGGAAACTCTCAATCTGATTACTACTAAACAGTGCCCCGTACGTTTTTAGTAACTAGCGTCAAAATAGACTGTCACCTGCTAGGTTTAATAACTGTATCCATTCCTGGATATTGATAACTCGAAACGCTACACCACGCACAATGTTGGCGCTTAGAACGTCTTCAGTGGGTGGGTTATCTATGTTTCTACAATGTTTCTGTGTACCTTTATCACCAAAAATATTGAAATATTGACATGTTAAAAATAAATAATATAGTAATAGATGATCCCACCAATATCGCAAATAGCTTTAACAATAATTATATAAATATGACCAATTCAAATATTCAAAATCACAAATCTGACATTAAACATACTCGTATTAAGTCTGGATATGATAGTATTTTCTTATCTCCAACTGATGAGTATGAAATAATAAACATAATTAATTCACTTAAAACAACGAAATCACCAGGATATGATGAAATACAAACGAAAATACTTAAAATAACTAGATTCCAAATTGCACATGTGTTGAGTTACTTGATAAACCTGTCATTCTCCTCGGGAGAATTCCCAGAACCTTTAAAAGTTGCGGTTGTAAGGCCAATGCACTAAAAGGGTGATAGATGCAACATTGATAACTATCGACCTATATCTCTTTTGCCAGCTATGTCAAAGATATTTGTAAAAGCGATGCATATTCGTTTGAGTAGCTTCTTAAGTAGGTATAAAATAATTAAATCAGAACAGCACGGTTTTCAAAAAGGTAAATCAACCTCTCTAACTGCCTATTTTTTAACAAATGACATAATTTCGAATATGAACAAACGAATACCAGTAACAGCCGTCTTCTTCGATATGAGTAAGGCATTTGACTTTGTGTCACATAAAATCCTAATACAAAAATGTGAACTATATGGGATACGAGGTATAGCTAATGAATGGCTCAAAAGTTACTTAAGTAGCGATCACTAATATCGGTGGTAGTAATAGAAATGAGCGAGTTCAAGTCTGACATAAAAGTAAATGCCGTCGGTGTGCCACAAGGCAGCATTTTGGGGCCTCTGCTGTTCTTGCTTTATATAAATGACCTCCCTGATTTATTAAAATTTAAATGCACACTTTTTGCCGATGATGTGTCTGTTGTCATACCATGCCACGACACTAACACATACAAGCAAAATATTAATGACACTATTTGTAAGGTAATTATATGGCTTAATAATAATAATCTGAAAGTAAATTTAAACAAAACGACATTTATTCACTTTGTAAATAGAAACGCTAATAAATTTCAGTTAGATATTGCTTTTGCTGGCCAAACCATTCAAGAATCCAGTCAAACCTTGTTTCTTGGTATTTTATTAGATGACAAATTCTCCTGGAACAGTCATATTGACAAGATTTGTGGCAAAATAAATTCATTTGCCTATGCTCTGTGGCGACTTAAAAAAATAAGTACTAAGGAAATTGCCATTCAGGCCTATCACGGTTATGTATGTTCCCTTTTGAGGTATGCTATACTTCTTTGGGGCAATTCATACCAGGCAAATCGCGCGCTTATATCACAAAAACAATGCATTAGAGCCATCTGTAGCGCCGATAATATGACGTTATGCAGACCTCTCTTCTGACAACATAATCTCCTGACAGTCCCATGCTTGTATATTTTTGAGGTATGCGTTTTCGTCAAAACACATCCCCATTTGTTCAAAACAAAGGGCCATGTATGTAATTTTAATACAAGGTCATAGACTCGTGTTGCCTAAAAGTACCACAACTTTATACGGCCGAAATGCGTATTGTATGGCCGTTAAAATCTACAACAGACTGGAAGACGAAATAAAAACATTATCTTTAAATGCTTTTAAAAGAAATTTAAAAACGTGGCTTATACAAAAATGTTTTTACTCAGTTGACGAATATTTTAATTTTTTCAGACTGTAGGTATTGTAACCCACTTGTTCTGCAGATTTTTAATATGACATATGCGTATTTATTTTAAATAAATTGAATATTATGTAATAAATATGAATGCTAAGTTTTTTTTTTGTTTGGGATAATGTAATCTTTATAATGTTTTTGCTAATATGTTAATTTTTGAATTTGTGACAATATATTAATTACAGTTTAAGAATTGTCTTATATTATAGGATTAAATGATAATGACTATGTACCTAAATATTTGTATACCAGATTCTGGTAAAATGTGAGATCAAAGTTATCTGTACCATCTTTTGTACCAAATTTTATGCAAATAAACGATTGATTGATTGATTGATTGATACGGGCATACTGGGCATACCTACATCGCACAGAACATAGAAAGAGGTTTTCCATATTCTGTGCTACATCGTATTTAAATTTTTTCAATAGCCCACATCTTTATTTCTAAACTTCTTAGATTTTACCACGTTAGTTTGGGATAAGGGTATCCACTGAAAACCAGCGTCGTGATAAGAGTACTACCTACGATAGTTGTCACTACCAAAGCTGAAAAGGAACCATTTTGGGACTATTTCCTTACATATTTGGGTTTGTAGTACCTGTACCTATAGGCACAAAAAGCACAAATATGTAAAAATAGGAAATATTTCCAGCTTTTATTTCTTGCTTCCTTAAGGTCTTAGAAGACGACATCTTTGGTGTTTGTTTAGGTGTCGTGATATTATTCGAGAAAATTGGTCAAACAGTATTTTTTTTATTGAAACATTTGAAAAATGTTCTCATTGAAAAGAAATTTGAATGGCGCTAAAATCTCATATAGCAACTAAATGTGTATTAAGAAAGAATGCATTTAAATATTGTAAAAATATATTTTCTGTAGTTGTGGCAGTTTGTCTGAAGGTACTTCGATCATCAGATCATCATTGTCACTTTTGCTTTGGTCGATATGGACATTTTATTATTAGCATTTAGATCATCGACACTTTAGAATACATAGTACCACAGTAATAAGAGTGTATATTGTAACTGTTCCATATGTATGAGTTAATTATTTTGTTGTTTATATATTGAACTTTTAGTTTTAACAGTTACCATTACCAAGTAAGTTCAAATCTTTTCTTCACGCGTTCTTGGCAATCTAATAAAACGTTACAGTTTTTAGGATGCTATATGTATTTATTATAGCGTATTTTATTGCCTCAAGTGATATCCGAACCCAAGATTTTTCACTTACCCACTAAGTTTTATCAGACCAGATAATCTAACAGATGAGATAAAGATCAATTTATTCTGTGGTTTTATCAAATCTGTACCTATTTGCTTTTCAATTGTTTTTAATATCAATGCATAAAGAATGACTGCAATAAAAAAGAGTTCACCTGTTCCAATGCTTATGCTTTCCAAAGATTTTTGGACTACATGCAGTACGATAACACTTCAATAAAACATTATTTGTTAATGTAAGCAACATGTAACATAAATAAGTTCAACGTCATGTTTTTTGTCCTTGAGCCGACGAAAATGAACCACTGGCTCCAAAGAGTCAACAAAACTGGTGCTATTTTACGATACTGTATGAAATATAAATACATTTCGCAGTCACACCCACTGGGGAATGTTCAAAACATTACGTATGCCATTGGAGACTTGCCAGGGCTCAGCTGATTTTGTTTGCTTACATGTGACAAAGCGATTTGTAGCCTCATTCATTTTCCACTTAACGACATACAGGGTTTATCCAATTTGAAAGAGGCCGTTTCTGCTGCACAAATACATTTTTGACTTCGTCATCAATCAACTATTTAAATAATGTATTATTAAGACCATAGGGAAAGAAATATACTAGAGTTCCAATCGCTAGTCAAGAAATGTCTTTCCGAATTCTTTTCAAAATATTACGACAGATTGCGCTAGGAGTCTCGATTTGAATAAAATCATAGACCAAGGTAAATACAATCCAAATTTTGCCAATTACGAGAACCATTTGCAAGCACGTGTGGCTATGCTTTGACCATGAATGACACGTGCCGTAAGATGGCGCTTATTAGCATTTAACTTTTAATGCAAAGACCAAGAAAAAATCAAAGCAAGTTACTTATTAGTATTTCTGTTTTTTATTTTAAATCTCAAGAAAATTGCATTATATGTTTTTATTTTTTTGCAAATCGTTACAAAACGTAAAAAATAGAAGTACGTACTAAGATTCGAACTCTCGGCCTACGGACAGAAAAATCAAATGCAGAATCTATTTTTATTTTATCTAACAATGTTGAAGTTGGTTCCGAGTTGAGCTGAAATAAGTTATGGCGTCAATTTTTTAATCTAAGTTACCACTTATCGGAGCGAGTTTGACATGCTGATATCGGTTTTGTCTCAATTCGGAATGTGGTCATGCTGTCACTCGGCTTATTCCACCAAATAAGACACAATACAGAATTATAACCACGCATAAAACAACAATTCACTTAAAACAATTAACTTAAAAATGTATGTAACTATTATAAAATAGCACAATAATCACAGCTCCAGATTAGAATATTTTACTAAGACAAAATATTAAAATGCAAGATCGCCCTCCCCATATTGAGTAAGTGCCTAAATTAAGTATGTTCCTATATAAAAACAATAAATTTTGGTAATCGTAGAACGTTATAAACTAACGGCCATTTCCAATAACCTATCTATCTTCAGTTTTGGCATATCGGAGATAGAAAACAACTTCTGTCTTTGTTTCTCTGGACGGCAAAAACAGAGATAGAAACCTAGTCTCCTATCTCCGATATGCCAAAACTGAAGATAGATAGGTTATTGGAAATGGTCATAAAATTACTTGTACCTACTTGTACAAAAATCATATTATTATAAATTAATCAAGAACTTGTCTTCCGATTAGGAGAGAAAATATAAGTATAACCGTTTTCTGTCTGGCTATAGGCCGGTAACGCTCCTTCCCGGTAATCTTTTGTTTCGCAAATGCATTGTTATAATTCTAGATAAATAATGATGTTGAGTTTTTCCATGTTTCACGTTTACTTAAAAGTCGTTTTGAATTGAATAGTAAATTTAACTAAAATAAATAGTATTTTACTAGCCGACTGTACTTTCATGTTTTTCATGGA
The DNA here is from genome assembly GCA_949315895.1 of Anania crocealis. NCBI lineage: Eukaryota > Metazoa > Arthropoda > Insecta > Lepidoptera > Crambidae > Anania > Anania crocealis. Next base: position 11,192,891 of record OX438861.1, read on the forward strand.
GCTTAGTGGAACATTTTATTATTTAAAATAATTATACTTAAAATCAATTATGGAGCCCGGTGGAATAATTTCTTGGAGCGCAGTGGAATAAGCCGTCACTCACCACTACTCTACTCACTGTCACTACTTTTCCTGTTTTAGTGTTTACCTACAATCCTACGATCTTACATTACATACGCCTTTTTCTACTGACTTTGCTTAACCTTTTCACAGCCAACGACTTCTATAGAAGTTAGAGATTTTCGTGCCCCCCACGCCACGACTTCTATAGAAGCTCTTCATTGTACTTAATGTAATAAAATACAATTACGATACATATAACATTTCTTTTTTTTTGTAAATTTTAAAGATGGACACTACTGAAACCCGATTTATTTCTAGCGAAAACAGGCTTTTTTGTGTTTTAAAATGGATAAAATAAAAAACGCCTCTAATATTGACATGTCCTTCATGCCAACTACTTCATATCAAGTTGGCCAGTGTTGTGACGCGAAAGTTGCATTCATTACAATCCACTACCGTTAATTTGTTTTAGTTCATACAAATGAGCATACATTTCATGATTTATGAATCAATTTCAGTCAGTGAACAACGTATTAATCAATAAATTTTTATAATAGGGGTTAAAGTATGAAATTGCCGATTTGTACTGAAAATCAAAATTGTTTATTTTTTTAATTTTTAACAAATTTATTTAATCAAAATTGTTACCATTATTATCTATACATTGCTGCCATCTAATAGGAAGGTCATTTATGCCCATGTGATAGAACTCTGAGGAAACTGCACAAACTGTGTGAAAGCATTTTGTACTGCCTCCTGGGAAGAAAACTTCTTGTCACGTAGATAATTGTCCAAAACACGAAAAAAATGGTAGCCCGTTGGAGCAAGGTCTGGCGAATACGGAGGATGTCGAATGGTTTCTAGTTGCAGTTCCTGAAGGGTCAAAACGGTTTCTCGTGCTGTATGAGGTCTCGCGTTGTCATGGAGCAATAATGGTGAAGATCGATTCATGAGTCGGGGCTGTTTTACTGCTAGTTTTGCCAACATTGTTCGGAGTTCGGCACAATAGACATCTGCCGTTATTGATTGACCAGATCGGAGAAAACTATAGTGAATAACACCATGCTGAGACCACCAAACAATTAACATTACCTTTTCATTGGTAAGTTTTACTTTAGGACACTGTTGTGGCGTTTGACCTGGGTCAGTCATTGCATTCTTGTCACAATTCGATTTAATATTCCTTCATTTCTGTACCGATTTAACAAGGCAACACAAGTTTCAACACGCGTTTCTTTCTGCACATCAGTCAAATCATGAGGCACCCATTTTTCGTATTTTTTTATTTTATTGATTTGACGCAAATGAGTCAATATTGTGGGTAAGGTTACGTTAAACCATGCCGCTAATTCCTGGGTAGTTTGACTAGGATCGGCTTCCACTATCTCTCTTAATTCATCGTTAATCACCTGTGTGAGTCTTCCTCGTGGCTCGTTCTTCAAGTCGAAGTTTCCATCACGAAAGCGTTTAAACCAAAATCGCACGGTGCGTTCATTAGCAGATCCCTCTCCATACTGTCAAAATCCTTATTTTCTTCTAAATTCTTTTAAATTTCGAAATTCAAAATTGTTCGATCGTGCCTCGCCCCGAGTGTTAGGTTATTTTCGTTACGGAATTTCTGGATTCGGTCTCCACGCTCAAGGCCCGCGATAGAAGCTATGCAAGCTTAAAATAGTGTTTTTCTACATTTTCTCGGGTCTGGGTGTTTGAGGTACCTTCGTTGTTTCTGGTTTCTGTTGGGGCTTGTGTTAGTAGTGGACTGTAGATGAGGAGAATTGACATAAACACTGGTTGGTATTTCGCAAGAGTTTATTTTGAGCTCACAAGAAACTGTCACTGAATCAAGTAGGTACTTAATAATTCTAATACACGTCTTATGCACTAAATTATACCTTAGCAGACGCTTAGTTAAGTACTTATTTGTAGGTTGGAACACGTCCGTATAGTACGGTGGCCTAACGTGGAGAGAGAGTTACAGTATACAGCAACTAGTGTTGTCTATAAAAAATAGTGATGTTGGATAGCGTGCCAACAGTTTCCAAAAACGAATGCTTTTACGATTTACGAATAGTTATTCAAATTGGGATCAGAACAATGTTTGTGGTGTTTTCCACATTTAATTAAATTACTATGTTTAATTAATGATTAGTATTAAATTATGCGTCAAAATTCAATAAGTTTGCGTAAGTTTGCGTATGTGATTCCTTACAGTTTCCTTCTTCAAATTGTTAAGTTGTCATTCATTTGAGACGCTAAACGTTAAATAACATCAAATTTCTCCGGAAACATTCGAGATAAATGTCGACAATAGTATCGATAAATTTGAGTCAAGCTCTAGCGTACATGTAAAATATTTTGATGAATTAATTATCCACCAAAATAATGTAAATAATCAATACATAGAACTTTATCTATACAAAATATTAGACGGAACAAACGGATTGAAGTAATTTCACATTTACAACATAATAACAAGATCAAATTCAACAAAAATAACGCGTTTTTACGATGACGACTTTCTACGTATTTACCTGTGAAATGAGCAATTTTCTAGACTATTTTTGTGATTGACTCCACAGGCACTCACAGAACATGTGACCATTATTAAATAAAATTGTATTTACTTTAGATAATCTACGATGTACTAGATAATTCCATAAAATGTTGAAGTTTATATCGCTTATGCCACTGGATGTCACTCTGTCAATTAAGACTGATCACAAAACGAAAAGATTCGTTTTCTCTTTCTATCTTGCTAGATTTCCATAAGAGGTTTTCTTCTATCTCGCACGCTTTGTCCGTCTATTATATTCTACGTTTATGCTTTATTTCAAGTAAATCTGTGACGTCGTAAGCGTACACGTATCAAGGTCATTGTGTCATAGTGACGTCTGTTTCTTTCCCGGTTAAAGTAATAAAATGAGTGACAGTGAATTTGACTCTAATGAGTTTTTGCGGATATTAGAATTATTCAATGGAAAACAGTAGCACATTCACGGAGGAGGAGGATAATGAGATAATATCAGTATATAAACTTGAAAAATTTTGTCTCAGGCGGGACTCGAACCCGCATCTCCTCGCATGCCGGGCGGTCTCGGTGGCCTAATGGTATGGCGCCCGCCCGGCATGCGAGGAGATGCGGGTTCGAGTCCCGCCTGAGACAAAATTTTTCAAGTTTATATACTGATATTATAAGTGCAATTAAGTTGCTAAAATATCAAATAAAGTATATAAATAGCTGTTTCATCTTAACTGACTGTCAAACATCTGCAAAGATGTTTCTTTCGGGTGTTAAGGGTGCAAACTCCTAACATTTGATGAAACAACGCTGGCTTATAGCGTAAGAATATGCTTGAAAAATTCGCGCCGTGTCGCAGTGTCTCGGTGGCCTAATGGTATGGCGCCCGCCCGGCATGCGAGGAGATGCGGGTTCGAGTCCCGCCTGAGACAAAATTTTTCAAGTTTATATACTGATATTATAAGTGCAATTAAGTTGCTAAAATATCAAATAAAGTATATAATGAGATAAGTTTGTAAACATTACCTTGTTTTATTGTTAGATAATTACTAAAGTGCAAATAAAACAAGTTATCTCAATATGTGGATATAGTTATGACTGTGCTAATTGTACGAAGGAAAATAGGCAATTAAGTTGCGGATCACTTAGAAATTTGTTTACAAAGTCATAAATACGGCCATTAACACAATACCTAGTAAGCTAAGTCCAATCAATATCACTTGAATTTATTTAAAACAGTTTCGGGTATGGTTGAATTTTTAAATATCACCCAGTTTAGGTATTGGTTTTAAATATCATATAGGTAAGGTATAAGTATCAACGGATTATGTGCGGGATTGATTGAACAACGAATGCTCAAAAATCGTCCGTCACCGTAGGATCAGATAGGTTAGAATATGTAGGTAGTCACTGCTGAACATTTTAACTGCTCATGGTGCACCGTTGCGACGCACAGTATTGCACTTTGTATAGGGAGAGTGGAAAATATTCTATATGATAAGCGGGAATCGAAAATTATTGTATAAAGGCAAATAACATGAAACATACCTGAGGGACGATTTTCCATTTTTAACAGTTGGTGTAATTGCAATGACCACCTACCCTCTGATTATTTCAATTAAAATGCGTTCCATTCTATCAATCACTGTTCATCACATCTGTATTGGGCTTTAAAGAATAATGTTTTTATATCACGATTACTTTAGAGAACTGAATCTTCAGGTACAGCTACTAAAAGAAATACCGATAACTAGTATTATAACCTGAATAATAGAACCGATAACCGGAAACGTTACTTAGAATACATTTCAATATTTTTCTATAATGCTAGCGCCGTTGTTGTATATATCCAACGCTAGGGATTCCAAAAACGGTATTTTTATAGATATCACCTAGACTTTATCTAGGCTAAGGTACTATTTATTCCAAAAATTATAGATGTTTAGAATTAAGAACATCTAGTTTTTAATTTAAATTACATTAATTGTAAGAGGGAAACAAATAAAACAGCCACTAGTTTCCGGTATGAATGTAATATTTCTACCTTATAATTAATTTGTTGTAATAATGTGTCACAACACTATAGGTGAAGTATGAAAAAATGTGCACGGCGCCAGAGACATATTCTTTGGAAGAATCACGCGGCGGTTAAAAGGTTAATGAAAATAATTCATCATCGCATGACTATAAATATGACTTTTTTATAGTCGGCCTTCCAAGAAGCATGGCCTTCCATGGTCCACCCACCTTATTTAAAACATATACCTATTCCTTTTATCTAAAACCTTACGCTCTCAAACTGAGGATCGAACCCGCTTCATCGGAATGAGGTGCCTGCCTTGCAACTTGGAAAATCATTTAGCTATCGATACCTGCAATCTACTGGATGCCTTTTTTACCGTCAAGAAAATAAACGTGTGAGATAGGTAAAAATATATGGTATAAACACTTAAAAAAAGTTTTACTTTTTTTATAAATGACAACCTATCCTCATAATTATTTTATTATAAGTTGATTTCGACGACCTCCGTGGCGGAGTGGCGTACACACCGGTTTTCAAGGTGTTGCCTGCTCCGAGGTCCCGGGTTCGATTCCCGGACGGGTCAATGTAGAAAAAATGAGTTTTTCTACATTTTCTCGGGTCTGGGTGTTTGTGGTACCTTCGTTGTCTCTGGTTTCCAAAATACGAATGCTTTAAATAGTTATTCAAATTGGGGTCAGAACAATGTATGTGATGTTGTCCACATTTATTTATTATTTATGTATTTATTTAGATGAACATAACATGTAAAAAATAATAAGAAAAATACGAAACCGACCAAAACCCAAACGCATATTCTTTCTACTCAGAACGCGTTAAACTTGCCCGAGTTTAATGGCGGGAACTAGTAATTTACCTATTTCTTTGTAACGCACCGCACACTTGTTCTTATCTATTAAATCGCGCGATCGCACGCGCCCCCGCTCCTAGGCAGCGGCCCCTTTCAGTCACGTGGATGTCGTGGCTAAATTCCCGAGCGTCGGCCGCGTCCCGGACTCGGACTTCTAGCATAGGAATTAGGATTGCATTTTGCATACACTAAGTCTGCCTTTGCGTACGAATATTTTCTTATTAAATAGGTAACTATTTGAAGAAACTTATAAGTCGAGAACGGCTGGACAGAATTTTCAGATTTTGGTGTTTTTGGATTTGTCTTCGTCGGGAATAGGATAATAACTATTTAAAATATTGAAAAGTTAACGTAAAAATAACTACCTAATTAAGAAACTGTATTTCTTCCGCCAGTCATTAATAAAGCAGCAGTTCAATAAGTAAGTAAATAAATCCAATCGGAAAAATCGAATCCCATTTTAGTGCCCCTTAATAACAAGATTATTCCCATCAGAGTTGTCCGCGGCACGGAACGGCTCGGAGAGCGGCGCAGTGCTTTGGAAATCAAATCTTGTACCTCTCATAGTAAAGTAATTAGAAAGCAATTATTGTTTTAGGGAGCTGAATAAACGACAAATTCGTTTAATGCTAAGCCAGGGTCACTTCATAAGTATGAAGTTTATAAAAAGTGGTTAAACTTTTTGGTAAGGAAAAATAAAGGAAAAGTTCTTTTTTTTACAATTCAAAGCAAGATAACGATCTTTTTGTGTTTTATTTATAGAGTACATATACTAACTCCTCTATTTACATAAAAATTTCAACACATACACGTGCAAATAAAAAGTAACAGATTTTTAAAGTAAGAAGAAATTTAACGAATTAACGCAATAGTATGGAGCGGGAAATTTAAGTCCATTTTTTATGATTAATTTGGATCATCCGACCAAAAATAAATATGCACTTATGAAGATTAGTGTCTATTTGATATAAATTAATAAGATAGGTCGTTTAGAATTAAAAATTCAAACCATAACAATTGTTCAAAAGTCAAGTGATAAAATTTATCCCGTGGATAAAGTGTTTTCTTTACGATAAATAATATTGAATACTTACATGAATTTATGCCGGTTTAGTTATGAAATAAATTAGACATATTGTAATGTGTCCCAAATCAATAAAAGAGTGCTACTTAAATAATTACATTTATTTATTATTATAATGCCAAACTGACGAGCATATTTTTGACTAAGAAGGTTACTGACGTGCACGTCCTAAAGTACACTAGTGATTATCTGATCTCTCTCCTTATTATGATGAGTTACAGATATGAGAAGTATTTCTATGTGTTGGGTTCAGGACACTGATCACAGTGCTTCTAAGGGCGTTTCCAAAGGCCCTTTATGCATTCACTAAACACAAAAGAATACAGTAATTTCGGTACATATCACTTCTAATTTTCAGTTTTTCATCACGATACGTTAATATTCTCAAATGTCGGTATTCGCACATCAAAATGGCCAGATATCGAGCATAGGTACGACCGTTGACACTCCGTAAACCGCAATCACCGCTATGTTCTTAAACTTTCAATTTTAAACGATGCCTGTGATTTCATTACGTTTGTTTGACTATAATAAACTTCTTCGATCATTCAGCAAAAAACACTAAAGTAAGATCTTTGTGGAGGAACTACGTGATTTGAACTCGCGTCCGTCGGATCTCTAACAAATGTCGCCAGCCTAAACCGCTGATCCAATTAACCATTAAATGATATAGTGAAAATGTTAATCATGTTAAAAGTATTAATAGTGTGATTCTTAGTGTGATTCTTATTATGATGGAGTTAGGGCATAATTTTGTATGTCACACCATTACAATATTACTGAAGTTTAGCCAAGACTATTAAAAATTTCTTTCCCTATGTTAAGACATAGATCTCTCTAAGGGGATTTTCGATGATCGCCAATATAGATAAGTTATTGATGCTGCGCGTCATTTTCGGACAGAATTCCTTTTTAGTCGCTTCTTATGGCACCTAAAAGCTACTAAAAAGTGTGGTGCTGTTCTGAATAGGCCTAAACTTATTATTTTTAAAATATACTTAGCTTATGTATGATGTACGATTTGACAGAACCAAGGAAAAGGTCCGCTTTTAAGGCTGAGTAACAAAAAAATTACCTCTCATCTATATAATATTTATTTCAGGTTCTCTAGTATCGTCAGTGCTTGCCATCGGTGCCCTTATTGTCGCTTTACCAGTGGGCTTCCTCGCCCAGAAGATTGGCAGGCGGCCTACCATCCTGCTCCTGTCCATCCCGTTTTTGCTCAACTGGCTGCTCATCATCTTCGCTAATGGAGCTGGCATGCTTATTGCGGCCAGGTTCTTCGCGGGTCTTGGCACTGGTAGGTTGTCGATTTGTTAGTAACTATTCACGAACTTTTCATAAACTAAGTAGTTACCAAATTTTTATACAATTACGAAATCATGCTCTACACTTTCATAAACTAACCATTCACATGGCATATAATACATAAAATAGTTATAAACTGGTCATTCGTCACTTGAGAACATTGCATCGTAGGTTTTAGTTTTGATGGTGCGAATACTATTATACTGCTATTCAGTCACCAGGGTGGAAACCATATTTTTTAAGAAGCACAGAGTATTTATGAAGTATCACGTAAATATTTAACAAAATACATATACTAAAGGTTGAAGGCATAAAGCTTTATGTGTAAATAGATAACTTGCAAATATTTGACAGCAGGACTTGACAAAATATACTTCCTAAAATGTAAATAATCGTTCATAAATATTCAGATGCTTCCCTACTTTACCAATAAACATTACGAGAGAGACTTCTTCCGTAGGACCTAGATACGTAACCTCGGATATGGATTAACATCAATGCCAAGATTAAGATCTTTTAATATCTAAATCCTCAAATAAAACACGATCTCAATTACACCTCTCTGACCTTTACTTAAAATAAAAGTTTGTTAAATTCGAAACCACAAACCCTCAATCTAAAGTAATTTAGCACATTTACACTTGGTTCCAGGTGGTATCTGCGTTGCAGCACCGATGTACATAGGGGAGATAGCCGAGACATCCATCCGAGGGTCCCTCGGCGCTTTCTTCCAGCTGTTCCTCACCGTGGGAATTCTGTTCACCTTCGTGGTAGGCGCCTGGACCCATTGGAGGACACTGTCTATCATCTCAGCTGTGCTGCCACCATTGCTCGTTATTGTATTCTGGTAAGCTTTTGATAGGTTTGTGAATTGATTAAGATCCATATTGCGTAGGAAGTTTACTTCTTTGAAGGAATTTTAGCATTGAGACCGAATAAAAGGATGAATCGATTTAAAAATGAAATCAGGTAGAGTTACATAGTCTGACCATAACTGCTTTTTTTTGAGTAGATTTAAAATATCTTTCACGTTGTCAGTTGATATTTAGGCATAAATGTTCTTTTCAGGTGGATGCCGGAAACCCCTCAATACCTGTTGGGGAAGAATCGCCGTCATGACGCTGAAAAGGCCCTCCGCTGGCTCCGTGGCCCTGATGCTGATATCTCTGCTGAACTTGAGGATATGCAAAAAGATGTAAGTCAACCAGTAACAGCGAAAAATAGACAGATCTCATACAATTGATACAAACTAAATACATATTATGCAATTTGCCCAATGATATTTCATAGTCTTTCATACTAAAATTGCCTAATTTCCCACACGCACGGCATTGCTTGAGCTATATGTAATTGATTTGTATAAGTTTCGTGACAATTACTTGAAATCATACTTGAAATCAAAATACTTCATATTAATTATAATTTTAAGAATAATTGACTTTATACAAATAGCAAACTTCTGATTGCAAACTACCTCACGCAGCATAAACTGTGGTCCATTTACGTTTGACGAAGACCGTTCGTTAATATATTTTTTACTGATTTCAGGTGGACAACGCATCTCGCCAACGCGGTGGCATCCTCAGCATTGTGACCAGCAAAGCGCCACGCATGGCGCTCATATGCTCTCTTGGACTTATGTTCTTCCAACAATTCAGCGGCATCAATGCCGTCATCTTCTATACGAACAACATCTTCCAGTCCGCCGGTTCGGACATCGATCCTGCTATCGCCACCATCATCGTTGGCGTTGTCCAAACCCTCGCTACTTACATCTCTTCTTTGCTGATCGAACGCGCGGGAAGACGCATCCTTCTTTTGCAAAGTTGTATCATCATGGGCTTTTGCCTCGTCATTCTTGGAGTCTACTTTAAATTACAAGAAGTAGGAGTCGACGTTGGAGCTGTAGGTTGGCTACCTCTTGTCTGCTTAGTCCTGTTTATCATTTCATTCTCGATGGGATTCGGGCCTATCCCTTGGATGATGATGGCAGAGTTGTTTACTGTCGAACTCCGCGGCGCGGCATCAGGACTAACTGTAATCATCAACTGGTTCCTTGTTTTCATTGTGACACTTTGCTTTCCTCTGATGAAGGACGCCATTGGTATTTACAGCTGCTTCTGGTTCTTCGCCTGTTTCATGATTATTTGCATCTTTTTCGTGTTCTTTTTGATCCCTGAAACGAAGGGTAAGACGGTGTCACAAATTCAAGCTATTTTGTCCGGCAAGAGATCGTAAGTTTATAATACTCAAGTGTATGTGAATTGGCTCTATAATATATTTGTTCATTGATGTGTGTCTGATTTCGTGCATCGTGTGTATGAGATCTAACTTTTTTAATGAGCTGTGAAGTTGTTTTATAGGCTATCAAAATCATGTGTAATGGTTGCTTTAGATATTATATCGTGATCATGATCAATGCACAAGTCATAGGTCTCAATCGAATACCATAACGAGCGACTGTGTGTCATTAGCATCGAAAGGCTTAGTTGCATTGGAAACAATAATCATCTGTGATGGAAGTATGGCATACCTATTATAATATTTTGATAAAGATTTATGCACTGTTAAATACAAATGAAAATAATAATAAGTTTGTAATCGATGCATCTGCAAGCAGTTACACATTGCCTACGTGGATAAAGTTAATTGGTGAGCATCAGTGATTTTGAAATATATTGTAAGAACATACTGTAGGCGGGCGAAATGTAACTTATTGCTACTGTTATATAGTGTTATAAAATAGTATATAATTCGTAAGTGATTACGTGAACGTAGTAAATACTAGGGACCAGTGTAGCTCAAGGCTGCTCAAGAGGATACTTGTATGAATTTGGATAAATCAATATTTTAACTGTTTTAGGATGATCTTACTGCTCAACTTCTCGACCTATTTAGATAGATCGAATATCTGATAGATGATTTGAAATCGCAATCGAAAGATCATATTGATTTCATAGTAATAGTTATTTTATGGAACCCCAGACTCATTATCCACAAAGGAGGTCAAATATCAGTTGTTCTGTTTAGTATGGCAAAGTATATTAGTCTAAAATCCCACCATACAACGACCTTCACCGAGCTGTTTATTGGATGAAAAGTTTTTTATATACAATAAAATATGCAAAAAAATATATTGCAAATGGGTTCTCTCTCTCTCTTCAAAAATCTACCTGCAGGATCCTATAAAGCCGTATTTTAACATACGTAGAATTGTAATTATGCACCGATTCGAACAAAATGTGTATTTCAGTCATCTTCTAATAATTACATTTCATAGGTTATTTAGGTACATGTACTAGTAATGTTACGGATACATAAGCTTTTAATAATGTACATAGGTTTTATCAATAGAAAAAAAAGATAACTTAGAAACATCATGTTAAGAAGTTTTAAAAAATTGTAGATTTAGTTTGAAATTTGTGTTTGTAATGATGTAAAATATATGAAATGCGCTGGTAATCAGTGTAGGAGTTAGGAATAATGTTGTATTTTTCACTTTAGCTTTGAAAGAGCAAGTGAGCACCAAACCAAAGGTACTTAGGTAGCAGTAATAAGAACAAATTGTGCCAAATTATCGACAATTATTATTATTATGATTTATTTCCGTTAAATATTTTTAAATATAATTAATTAATGTATTTTAATTAGATTAAATATTTTATATCGAACCTTTTATTGTCTTATATTCCTATCATAATTTGTTTGCCCGTTTGACTCCCTATTAATAGTTATTAAAATAGGTACCTATATAAACATAGTAGGCCTGTTTGCTCTGATTTGGCCATAATCGCCACGCTTGGCAGGTAAGTCCCCGATCGCAGTTTGGTCAATGCAGGTGGAGGAAAGACGCTGCTGCATGTCTCTTCTTCTGGCAGTACTCGTTTAATCGCCATCCTACCAGAGGAAGGATAATATGTTTCTAAGTAAATAACTTAATGTCCAAGAGGCGATAAGTACAGTACCTACCACAGCGGAGCAGTGAGTATCTTCATCAAATCTCCAACCCCTATACGCCGAATCTTGCCTGACCCAGCAGTTCCTGGTCTGTGTTTGTATCTGTACACCTCGGAAAGCAATACTCGTACTATTCTGTTTTGCTGTGCTGTATGAAAGGGGATCTACAGGGTGAAATTTAAACCACCTTCCAAATTTTAATATATCAATCTACGAGACAAAAAACAAATGACGTATTTTTTCTTTTGGTATAGCCCAGTACAAAATTGTCAAGATAAAGCACTTAGAAAATGTCCACCAAAAATCTAAAATTTTTGATACGGCTGCCTAGCAACACTTTTTTTACGGAATGCACATCACATTTTTTCATTACGATACTAATCATAAGTTTTTGATTTTCCCTTTATACCTAAACAGGCCTAAAACTGTAAAAATATAAAACTATATTCCAAAAATTTTTTTCGGGTGAAAACTTGATTCACATTTTTTACTTCATAAATGGGCTCTAAATACAATACTTAATGTCTACAAAAATTTTGGAAAGTGGTGAATAATAGTGAATAATTGGCTTGGCTAGGCTGAATAATTGTGACATACTCCCCAGGGGCGCTCCTTGTTCATATCGTGGTCCGACCTATGGTAAATCAGTGTTCTACCTAAGTACACCATGTACGAGTTACAATCTAGTGTGTACGTTCAGTAATTTTGAAGAAAATTAACTTCTTATAAGCCGCTCCCTCCCTCCCCAGCCGCGCCCCTTAGAAACCTAATTTCCAGATGCAGTGTAGTGCTGATTTTGGGTTCAGATGATGTACACATGCTAATTAGTATGTACGTCATAAAATAATCAAGAAATTGTAATCGGTTACCATATTATCCCACTTAAAAATAAACCCTTTTTTTGCGTCTGTCACTTCGGTTTTTCTGCGCATTTGCTGATAACTTATTGTAAGGCACTGTAATGAGTATTATTATTTGTAAGGCATATTTGTAAATAATACTAATTTAATAAAAATAAACAAGAAAGCCATATTGCCTTTACATGATTTATAAATTATCGATCAAATGGTACTTTTGGGGCCAAAAGAACCAACCATTTTTGTTAATATCGACGATAGGAAACGATAACGTTGCATCTAAAAAATTGAGGTTTACAAGCCTGTTGCCGGTAGAGCTAATTAAAAAGATTTATCTATAAGAATACATTTATCTGTTTTGGCGTGATTGAGTAACAAATCTATCCAAACGTTCCGTTCGTTACGATACATACATTAAAAGTATCATGTATAGTATCATAAAATATCAATCGTCATTAATACCTAGGCTGTATGGAATCTTCATGTTGCAATAATAATTTAATATTTTGGATGTTTCGCGAAATCCTTTTATTAGAAGAAAATATGGAACGTACAAAACGAGTTTCAGTGACTCTTGAAGAGCAAAAAACTGCTCTTCAGGATTTTAAACAGTTATTTCACTGTGTCAATAATATACCTTCTAGTAAAAAGGAACTTTTTATACCTTTTTGATAATGAAGCACTTGAAGAATCGAACGAAGAAAATTATGACAAAACGGATACAGATGTACAGGACAACAATAGTTCAAGCAGTGAAATAAATCACAAAAATCATAAAACTGAAAATTTTTGTGTTAGCCTAGACTTGTGTTAGCCTAGACACCGGAGAATGAGTTTTGCATTTCATATCAAACGCGTCCGTCAGACTGCAGCCTTTTACTTTTCAAGGCTCTACTACTATATCGGCAGGAAGAGTAATATGTCACTTAGAAATAAGTTGACAATTTACAATACCTGTATTCGACCCGTGATGACTTACGCTAGTCCAGTGTTCGCTCACGCCAGCCCCTCAGAACTAGAAAGACTCCAAATCCTCCAAACCAAATTCTTACCCTCCGACACGGACGCCCCGTGGTACGTGCGTTACGACAATTTGCATCGCGACCTTATCATTCCGTCGATTGCCAGCTTTATGAAAGAAGCGTCTCAACACTTCTTTGATAAAGCCGTCAATCATACGAATCCTCTTATAGTCAAAGCCCCCGCCTATTCGTGCCAAAAAGATGTCGAAGCCCGTTTCCGCCAACCGGGGAACGTTCTCGAAGATCCCGACGACAAAATCACATCGTTCATTAAACAATTCACCATTCACAACAGTACACACCCGACAAGCACTAGGTCGAATCAGCGCACTCGCCGGCGAGTGCGAGGCCCCTTGCATCATTTCGGCAGGTACAGGCATGTACCTGGCCGCTTCTCACCAGTCCGCCCTTCGGACGACGGCCCAAGCCGAGGTCTGAGCCAACAGAGGCGCCCTTGAGGCCTAGTCTGCCCCCCTCAATCGGGCCCACAGACCAGTCTGTGTTGCATCGCCGAGCTACGCGATGCAACCACTAGTTGGGTTGACCTCTTGGCCGGGTGCCGTCAGCACCCGGCACGGTCCGATCACGCCGCTAGTACGGGGCCCTTGCGCGAGGCGAGTCATAGACTTCGCTACGCGAAGCCTAAGACTCGCCTCGCGCTCGAGGTACCCGCTAGCAGGCCGCTTTTGGGCTGAGTGCCTTCCGCACTCGCCTAAAACCCGCCCGGTGAAGCTGTAACAGCCTTCGGCCACAGCATAGGTCCTTTCAAAAAAAAATAGCAGTAGTATTCAGCCTTCAGTCCTTAAATTGAGTAAACACACTTAGCCTTGAGTACTTAGCTTGCACGCTCTAGAGTGTCCTGCTGAGTCCCTGGCAGAGTTGTTTCTTAACTGTATTGTTTGTGCATACATTCGAATACACTTTTACGAATACGCTGCGAGTATCATTGCCATGACTCACTCACTCACCCCGTACCCTTACAAACGTACCCGTACCTTTTACCACATAAAGTACAATTTGATCGATAATTTATAAATCATGTATAGGCAATATGGCTTTCTTGTTTATTTTTATTAAATTAGTATTATTTACAAATATGCCTTACAAATAATAATACTCATTACAGTGCCTTACAATAATTTATCAGCAAATGCGCAGAAAAACCGAATTGACAGACGCAAAAAAGGGGTTTATTTTTAAGTGGGATAATATGGTAACCGATTACAATTTCTTGATTATTTTATGACGTACATACTAATTAGCATGTGTACATCATCTGAACCCAAAATCAGCACTACACACACTGCATCTGGAAATAAGGTTTCTAAGGGGCGCGGCTAGGGAGCAAGCTCCCCAGCCGCGCCCTATAAGAAGTTAATTTTCTTCAAAATTACTGAACGTACACACTAGATTGTAACTCGTACATGGTGTACTTAGGTAGAACACTGATTTACCATAGGTCGGACCACGATATGAACAAGGGGCGCCCCTGGGGAGCATCTTTGCAGATGTTTGACAATCAGTTAAGACGAAACAGCTATTTATATTATACTTTATTTGATATTTTAGCAATTAAATGCAATTATAATATCAGTATTTAAACTTGAAATATTATGTCTTAGGCGGGACTCGAACCCGCATCTCCTCGCATGCCTGGCGCGGCGCTTTACTATTTAGCCACCGAGACACTACGTCATAGGCGCCTAAGACATAATTTTTCAAGTTTAAATACTGATATTATAATTTCAATTAAATTGCTAAAATATCATAATAAAGCATCTATCAGTGTGTTCTATCCAGCCCCTGAAAAACTCTTTTGCCATGCTTCTTTAGGTCGAGCGATATCAAAATGAAAATAGAACTCTCAAGAAAGTACCTATGTGGCGTTTGAAACGAAGCTTAGACCGCAAGTGGGGTAGACCTAGGCTGAACGCTTTGAGCTTTTGCCAACACTTACCTGGTGATAGCCCAAGATTGTCTTCATAAAAGGCTCTTTTAGTTGCAGATCGAGATCGATATTCCAATTTAATATAGAACTATACTTTTTTATCACCTTCCAAATTTTTTATAGGCTTTAAGTACCGTATATAGAGCCCCTTTTATAAAGTAAAAATGTAGGTCAAATTTTTACTTGATATTATTTTTCGCAACATAGTTTTCAATTTTACGGTCCTAAGGTATAAAGGGCAAATCAACAACTATGAATAGTATCCTTATGAATGAATGAGATGCGAAACGCGTGAAAAAAAGTGTTATGAGGAGGGCCGTATCAAAACTTTTTGATTTTTAGTGGACATTTTCTAAGTGCTTTTTCTTGACATTTTTGTACTGGGCTATACCAAAAGCAAAAATATAATAATTTTTTTTTTGTCTCGTAGATTGTTGTATTAAAATTTGGAAGGTTGTTAAAATTTCATCCTGTAGAAGATTACAAACAACTACCGATAGTTTAGCAACATTTACTCTCAGCTAAAAAAGGTACTTCAATATTTTAGAGACTATAAATAAATTATTATTGGTATTGTTAATACAAGTGCTTTTATACGCGTAGTAAAATATTAATGATCCGTTATCGCAAATAGGTAGCACCTCTTCATAACGATTGATAGGCTTGTTTACATAAAGTAGAAAATTATGTTATTATAATTGTAAAACCGTAATTATATTCCTATTTAATTAGCATGATGGACTTATTATTTTTTTTACTGTTAAAGATAGGTTCGAAAGATAGAATTCGTTTGTGTGGAAATTTCTTAAGTCTCATTATGATTCCTAGCTTTAGATATTCTATATTTTGTAAACCTTCATAATTTTTGAATTTACTGCAACACTACTCTGATTACGTTCTACGAAAATGTATATTCATTCACAGAACATCAAAACATGGACGAGGTCAGCGACGGGCACTCTTTACAGATGGTCCTCTTCTCGATGTCGTCAACTCGGGATGACAACTCTGATATCTGCTTCTCTATGGATTTCACGTCACTCCTGCCAATAACATAAAGAGGTAGCTTTAAGGAGTAGAGTACAGTTTGCGAGAGTTCGCTTGTAAACTATACCTACTCTACTGCCAAATGTTATGACTTTATTTTCAAGGTATTTGACTAGTTAACGCCCGTTGGTCTAGTGGTTTAAATACCGGGCCAAGATCTCGGGGTCCCAGGTTCGATCCCCGGGTCGGGCAACAAATAGTTTCGAATTTTCGATCGTTGCTCGGGTTTGTGATCACCAACCAGCATTAGGCAAGCGTGGTGATTATGCCAGTAAACCCATCATTGCAGTGGTAACTTGAATTCAATGATGGAGGCCTTTTCCCTGCAGTGGGATGATTATAGGCTGTTACTAGACTAGTTACGGAAGTAAATAAATGGAATTTATAGAACACTTCCAATACTCGAAAATCCCGACCAATATCGTCGGTAATGGCATCACAAACCTAAATTCTGACCAATTTTATGTAACAAGCGTTTAACTATTCGGCACCGACTATAAAAACATCGGTCACCGACTACCGAATGTGCAGCGTAATAATTCCTTTGTTTGCTTAGAATAATAACACCTATTCTAAGTTTGTTTGCATACCTGAAACCTGTGACTGTGGCGTCCAACTCTGTCAAATACTGAATCTTATTGCAAAGCTCGTCATACTTCTGCGAAATATATTCACGAGCGTTTTGAGAATCGAGGAGTTCTTTTTCGATTTTGAGGACAATATCGTACCGGAGCTCATCAAATTTGGACTCTAAACTTGGACCGAGTAAATGTGCACCTGTCAAAGAATAATAATCAACCCACAGCTGGACATAGAATTGTCTAAAAGGAGCTTGGCAGGCGGGTTTTGGATCGCAGTTTGGTCAACGCCGGAGAGAGAAGCGCTTCTGCCTTTTTCTTCTTCTTATAGTTATCTTTAAAAAAAATTTTTTTAAATGTACCTTTAATGGCGAGTTCTTCATCGAGTTTTATTTTGTTAGGATTAGATTTCGTGTGACACGCCATTTTAAAACATGAGTAGTCGGACTTTGAATAACTTGAGATTTTCTAATTGCACTTGCATTTTCAAGCATAAAATTTGGCAAGTCGAAGCAAAAATAAAGAGTAATTATTTTGTCTTTGACAATGACGCTGATTAAAAATAAAACTTTTAAAAGAAGTTTAACACACAACAGTATGAAAGTTTAGTAATGCGAGTAGCCCAGCAGACTCTACGTACCTACTTTAGTATGGAGAAGAGTGCATTACCGGTAAAAGTGTATATCTGGTGAATCATTTTGGCCGTATACTCTTTTTTCGTAAATGTTTACTCATTTACTAACTCTGAACTCTGTCGCAGTACAAAATTAAATAACGAGTAGTACCATGCCATAGTAACAATCGTAAACGAACGAACTTGTTACTTTGTTTTGGTACCTACTAAAATGTTAAGAAACTTACGATACTGACTGAACTTGCCCAAGTAGGTAATAAATGTAACTAATAGGGGTTAAAGTATGAAATTGCCGATTTGTACTGAAAATCGAAATTGTTTATTTTTTAATTTTTAACAAATTTGTTTAATCAAAATAGTTACCATCATTATCTATACATTGCTGCCATCTAATAGGAAGGTCATTTATGCCTTTGTGATAGAACTCTTGAGGATCTAGACTGCACAAACTGTGTGAAAGCATTTTGTACTGCCTCCTGGGAAGAAAACTTCTTGTCACGTAGATAATTGTCCAAATCACGAAAAAAATAGTAGTCCGTTGGAGCAAGGTCTGGCGAATACGGAGGATGTCGAATGGTTTCTAATTGCAGTTCCTGAAGGGTCAAAACGGTTTCTCGTGCTGTATGAGGTCTCGCGTTGTCATGTAGCAATAATGGTGAAGATGGTTCATGAGTCGGGGCTGTTTTACTGCTAGTTTTGCCAACATTGTTCGGAGTTCGGCACAATAGACATCTGCCGTTATTGATTGACCAGATCGGAGAAAACTATAGTGAATAACACCATGCTGAGACCACCACACAGTTACCATTACCTTTTTATTGGTAAGTTTTGCTTTAGGACACTGTTGTGGCGTTTGACCTGGGGTCAGCCATTGCATTTTTCTTATACGGTTATCATAAAGAATCCACTTTTCATCACATGTCACAATTCGATTTAATATTCCTTCATTTCTGTACCGATTCAACAAGGCAACGCAAGTTTTAACACGCGTTTCTTTCTGCACATCAGTCAAATCATGAGGCACCCATTTTTCGTATTTTTTTATTTTATTGATTTGACGCAAATGAGTCAATATTGTGGGTAAGGTTACGTTAAACCATGCCGCTAATTCCTGGATAGTTTGACTAGGATCGGCTTCCACTATCTCTCTTAATTCATCGTTAATCACCTGTGTGGGCGGTCTTACTCGTGGCTCGTTCTTCAAGTCGAAGTTTTCATCACGAAAGCGTTTAAACCAAAATCGCACGGTGCGTTCATTAGCAGATCCCTCTCCAAACGCAACATTGATATTGCGGCCTGTTTCTGCCGCGTTACTTCCGCGTCGGAACTCGTATTCAAAAATCACTCGAGTTTTCGCAGTATCCATCTTTCTTGTCTAAGTTAAATAACAAAAACAATTGAAAGCCGATATTCAAATGTTTCACATTTTTTAAAAGAAGAACATCATAGAAACCATGTGAAAAAAGTTTCATTCGAATACCTCAAACCATGAAGATTCTATGTCAATTCAAAGAACCTATTACAATAAAACGGCAATTTCATATTTTAACCCCTGCTATTTAATGTCAAATAGAGAATTATTGATTTAAATAATTAAATTGAAATAGTAATTCTGTCAAAAATCTTAACCATGGCGACTCATTAATTCAACATCTTAACTGTACTAAAGGAAAATCACGAGTGTGGCATTGCTAACTGAAGACAATAGCATTCCTAGATGCTATTGTACGAATCATTAAATTTTCATAACTTCCGTAATGAAATCAGCGGAAGTATTTCTTTGAGTTTTGAAATTGAATACTTCTTACCCTTCTTGGTTATTTAGGTATCTCTGATATCTCCTTACAACTCTGCAGGTCTGATCAATCTTCAGTAAGTATTAGGATATGTTCCAACCAATCGCTTGAAGTGCACTGCCACTCTTATTAAAAGTTATGCTTTAACTAAACCGATTTGCGGAGGACCTGAGAGGAGGCGTATACCCAATCGTGGACAAAATTAATCTGAGATGTTTACATCTCAGATTAATTTTGCAAATCATTTATGATTTGCTGACTTTTCAGCGGACGAAAGTATTAGGTAATAGCAGTTATTAGGCACTTTTTTATAGTCAACGGGCTTGCTCTTGACTACCTACATACTTAACGGTTAAGAAGAAGCCTAAAATGACGCGAGCTTACCCAGAAAGTGGCACTGGTTCTCCCATACACCAGCGGAACACAGAAAAACTGTTTGGCGCTGGACTCCGGCAAAAGGGTGGTAGCTTCCAGGCAGCCTCTTACGAAGCCTACCACCGCAGAGGGATCTGTTAGCCGTCATCATTGGTTAGAAAACCAGTGAACTATCTGGAGGTAGATCCCACCACCCCAAAATCGCCACTACTTTAATTGTATTATTATAGTAGTTTACATTTTTAAACCTATAAAAAAAGCAAATCTCTTAAATCGACTGTCTTCGAGAAATAATAAGATTTTTGTCACGAAAACTCGAAATGACAAGAAGCTTTGTGAGCCACCATTATTAAGTCGATGATTTCTGACCGACTGAAAATCGATGGCTTATTGATACGTAATTTTTTTTGGTAAACATTTTTAACTAGTATCTAGGGATATATTTTTTATTTATTTAAACTTTGAATGGCCTTTTAAAAGCCTTTGCATGGTCATACATAAAAAAGGTAGATACGCGGCAATTTCAGAACCGCATACATAAAATTAAAAGAATTCTGACGATTTGAAAACTTATTTTTATTGAAGTCGCGCAAAATAACTATAACAGCCATGATAGTTATCAATTTCAGTAAAATAATAGTAAGTATGTAGGTTTGTAGGTACATACTATACTGGTTACTCATAAAGTATCTCGAGTGCTAGTAAGGAAATAACGTACCTATGTGTGAATAATAACTCATACCTAAGTACTTCATTACAATGATTTAGTTACTTGTATGACACAGTAGGAATATTACATGCATTTATACACCTATTGTGTATTGTCTTTAATTTTCAATTCCGATTTAGGTACTCATCAACGATTGAATGATCGAAAGACTTTTGGAATAACATAAAATCAACTTATTCAAACAAATATAGGTGTATAGTTTAAAAAACTGTAACCCAAATAATAAAATTCAAATTTAAACACTTCTGTACTCATAATTTTGCCTTCTCTCATTTTTGATACTAGACTCGTTATGACTGCAAACTTATTTTGTCAAAGTACCCCAACCCAATATATCTTTGCAGCATTCGCCTTAACCCCTCGATTGTACTCGTATGTTATTTCAGACACGATTAAAATCAATTGTATCCCGACCGCCGGCGGTCTTATGATCCTGTAGGAGTTAAAGATTTTTTTAACAGTAGCCTATATTACCTGGACTATAATAATTAATAAGGAATCAATTGATACTTCATTCACCAAAATCGACTCAGTAGTGAAGGCGCAATAGTGGAACCCACGTAAATACCCCGATACATTATATTAAGTATAATATACATAGACTGCTAAAATCATAACCCTTCCTGTTGGCTTTGCCGTAGTCGGGTAAAAATTACTATTAATATTTTTACTAAAAATACATCTCTGTGGTATGGGTTTAAACCTGCATCAGCAATTAACTTTTTTAATATACAATGTCATCATCATCATCATGTCGTATGGCTTCTGCTTGTCCTTATAAGTTATAATATGTCAATATCTAATTGGCGAAGCCAATCCACTGCGGCCGGAGTGAGTTCATGGAGCTCACGCATTCCTCCAGTGAAACGACGGAGAGGACATCCACTACAATATGCATCGTTGTCTGGTTTGGAGCCCCACAGTCATAATCCGGTGCGGCTTTAAAACCCCATTTATGCATATGGTAATTGCATTTTCCGTGAGTTCTGAACCAGTTAACCCTAGACCACACGGTGCGACAACTGTCAAAGCCGGAGGTTTGGTAGTAGGGTCCCATGCGAGATCTTTTCAGGGGTTATGCTGGAGTGCTTCCCAAGATGTTCGCCATTCTTGTTGGAGGTCAAAGCCATTGTGAAGGTTTTTATCGGTCCAGATGGGGAATCTTGAGATCAGTCGTTCGGGGGGCAAGTTCAAGCGTTTTCCGGATTGGCATTGGCTTTCCGTGCACTTCCCGCCAGCACTTCCTTCATTCGTTAACAGCTGCCTGTCATCTCCGTAGTTCAGGCGGAGCGATGTGGGCCAAAACAGGCAGCCATGGTGTGGGAGTAGATTTCACTAGTCCTGTGATAATTCGCATGGCTTCGTGTAGTTGGGTATCGATCTTATATGTGTGCGCACTGCGGTACCATACAGGTGCACAGTACTCTGCTACTGAGTATATTAGGGCTATCGTAGATGTTCGAAGAACGGACGCATCAGCCCTCCAGCTTGTGCCAGCCAAAGACTTCAGGATGTTTAGTCTCGTCTTGAGTTTTTGTTTTGTTGCATCCAGATGTTGCCGGAATGTTAGAGATCGATCCAATATTACACCCAGATATCTAGGGGTGAGGTTGTGCTTTACTCGCTCCCCGCAAAACTCCACGCAGAGCTTGCGCTCATTGCAATTTGTGAGGTGGAATGCAGACACCTCAGTCTTTGACGGATTGGGGCAGAGATGCCATTTACTGTAGTAGTTGCCCATGGTCTTAAGATCTTTGGTAAGTATTTTCTCCCCTTCTTCAAACGATTTTGCTTGAAAAGCCACAGCTAGGTCGTCAGCATAAGCGAATTTTAAGGAATCAGTTTCAGGGAGGTCACGAATATAAATATTAAACAGTAGGGGAGCCAAAACCGAACTCTGAGGAAGTCCATTTTTGAGAAGCTTGAAGTTACTTTGCTTCTCGCCAAGGCAAACTCCGATGAGTCTGGCACCAAGTAAGGGTTTCAGCAGTGTGATTGTTTTTCGGCAGGGGATTATGGAAGCTACTTTATTTAATAAGCTTGTTATCCAGACCGAGTCGTAAGCAGCACTTAAATCAACGAAGGCTGCAAAGGTTTTTAACCCTCGCTGAAAGCCCGCTTCAATATAATTATGACGACAAGGCTAAAACCTGGTCTGTACAGTTCCGATTTCCCCTAAATCCAGCCTGATGGTATACAAGGGTCCACTATTGGATAAATTCGGTTGTATATTAATCTTTCCAGAAGTTTATAGGTTACTGAGAGAAGCGCTATCGGTCTATAGCTGGCCGCTTCGTCGGGTGGCTTACCGGGCTTTAGTAGGAAAATCACTTTCAATCTTGTAAAGGCGTCGGGAAAGCGGTATGTTTCCTGAATATTGTTAAACAATTTTAGTAACCAATCCCTTCCTAGTGGGCCTAGATGTTTTAAGAACTCTGGGTAGATATCATCGAGTCCAGCAGCCTTATTCATTTTCAATGACTTGAGTGCTGCATCTAATTCAGACATCATATATGGTTCACAGAGAGACTCAATGGTTCCGGATCCCTCAAGGAAACTGCTCAACTGGTTACGGACTCGTTTGTTGAAAATTTTGTCTGATTTTGCTGATTTCGTGAGTGAATATACAATGTAATAGGGGTGGGACTTCTAACCCGCTAAGGCTAAGTACTATAGCTAAATTCATCGAAAAAAATAATAATATGGGGGATCGAACCCCCTCCCCCTGTAAATTATTACTATTTTTTTTTTTTTTCAATTTACTGAGGCGCGCTCGATACTTTGGACTTGGACCCCACATAATATTTTTTGTCGATGAATTTAGGTAATATAGTACTTAGCCTTAGCGGGTTAGAAGTACCACCCCTATCACATTGTATAGTTGACTGTACTTTCTTAATTATTTTCACTTCTACCTTCGTCCTTTATTCCTTTCGACTATCCTATCCTATCGATCTTGCGACAGAAGCGAAGGCTTGCGAAGCACGGCTATAACTTCCTACCCCTTCCAGATCCCAGCCACTTTATAAAACGTAGTTTCCTAAGTTTTGCCGGGATTCGATCCCGGGAGCGGACCATCGCACCATAGGCACGAAGTTTTATTTGATTTTATTCGGGTCGTCTTTTTTTGCAGTTTTGAGGACATTTAGTTAACACATTGTTTATGCCTAATTAAAATGACGTGTTAACTAAATTTCAATGAATTAGATTAGGGTACAAATAAAAACGTAAATTTGGCTCTGTGGACATGTCCTGATTGGCTAAAATTGTTAGGAAACAATGAATCATGCAAAGAATTTTGTACGTCGTAGGTAACCGATGATTACTAATTATTATTGTTCAGTGGTCGTATTGTGCGTATTATTAAGTTTTCTTTCAAGTGTTGTAAAGGTTTTCGTATGATTGCACATTGCGCTGGATTTTTTCAACATGGGTCAGCTTGATTCATTGGAAAACTTACAATTATTGAATTCAAGTGTCCGCATATCTACTCACATGCTATTCTTCTGATAAAACGTCATTTATTAGGGTCCTGGATTTATTATTTTACAACATTAAAACGGTTATTAAAAATTACACTGAGGAAATAAGCAATCCCTATTTTCTAACATTTTTTCTTTGTCACCATAACCCTGAAATGTTGAAATGTTGCAATCAATTTTATTGTAAAATGCAAGATATTCCTTTTTTTGCTAATTTCAGCATCTAAAAGTAAATTAAGTCGTGTGGTGCTGGTATAAATCTTACAATTTTATATGGTTAGATACAGCGACAGCACGTCAGGCTAAACATAATACATATACCTAACACCGTGCATTTTTGACCACCCGACGAACGAAGCCCACGTTATGTATATAACCACAATGTATAATATCTTGGCAGTCTTACTTTTATATTGATTAAATTAGTGTTAGAAAATGTAAAAAATAAGACTATTCATTTTGAACCATGCTGTGACGCGCAGGGAAGTATTGATTTGCTTCGGCCGGGTCCTGGATAAATAAACCTTACACAGATACACTCCGTGTGCAATAAAAATGTATATCTTGATGTGCAGGCAACTACACATACCTACTTGTAACGGCATTATGGCATAGATTTTATATGGAAGGTTTTTTAAGCAAATAGATTGCTGGTGTAGATTGAAAATACAATTCCTAAAATACATTTTTTTCGACTGTCATAAGTAAGACTCCAAACCACAAGCTTCCTTTACCAGTCCCCTAATTTAGCTAACCA
The DNA here is from genome assembly GCA_949315895.1 of Anania crocealis. Taxonomy (NCBI): domain Eukaryota; kingdom Metazoa; phylum Arthropoda; class Insecta; order Lepidoptera; family Crambidae; genus Anania; species Anania crocealis. The sequence goes on from OX438861.1 coordinate 11,217,938, forward strand.
AATCAAATCACAATCGTAATTGAATTGCAGGTTTTTGACAGTTCTAGTATGGACTAAATGTCAAAATCGCACAATTCAATCACGATCGAACTGCAATTGAAATAGCTGAATAAGGCCCCAGGCCTCTGCACGAACTGAAAATAAAGTCTATGATGTCACGAGTAACTGAAGTGAAATGACTAAAATCAAGCAAATCTTCTTCAGCAGCAGTGGACAGATATGGGCTAATACATCTGTCCACTGCTGGACCTCTCCAAAAGGAGGATTTTGCCATAATCACCACACTTATAATGCGGCTTGCGATTGCAGTTTTGCCAAAGGTGGTAAGTAGTCGCTGCTCCCCGTTTCCTGCAAGCATAACATTACGACAGTGTCTTACAGCTGAAACATTATTATTAGTACGGAACCACTTACGGTTATTTATTGCAGATAGGGTAATTACCTGTACTTCAATAACTTAAAGTATAGAAAGGTCTAGGGCACAGTTAGTGAGGATCTGGAAATCAGTGAGGACGCGTCGCTTAGGCGCTTTGGTAAGTTTTTTAATTCTATTTAATAGGTAGATACTTAACTTCTCCTCCTGGCTGGCTGATTCAATAGCCAAAATTACTGAAGCTAGAAATACCAAGTAGTCGTGTAATTATTTATTTTATTTTCGAAATAACATTTCGTATAAACGTTGCATCGTTTATTAAATCTCGACCTTAGAAGCATTTCGTCTGATGTGTGTTTTGCTAGGTTTTCAGAAGAGCAAAAATAAAATTCACACATTAATCGCCTCATAATTGTTTATTTAAAACCCACAGAGTTAAAGTTGCATTTTTAATTTAAGTACACTATTCAGCTTTATAATATGTTTAGGTATTTAAATATCTATCTATTATATTTTAAAAAATATAAACGAAAAACAAAAAAAAAGCACAAGTTGTAACATTATGCTTCTTTATTTATGTAACATTGCTAAAAAAACCTTTGGCGTACATTAAGATATAACATTATACTCAAATTTTAAATCAGATGTTTACACTCTAAAATCAAATATAGCTTTATGCCTCAGTATAATTAAATCAACAAGATCTATTCACAGGTACAGCTTTGTACTTCTAATAAGTTTCTATTAGCCTTTGACTCTATAATTAAAGATAACACTATGCCTCATAACTTATTGAGCACATAACATATCAACAAAGCAACATAACTAAGCTTGGTGGCCACCAAACGAATGAAAAATTTATTAAAGAACAATGCCTATTTTTCACCTGAGTATGTATAGAAATGAAACAAATCTTAAAATTAAGCTTTTTTTATTGTAAACTCATTACGCTTATCATTTATTAATCAGAAACGCAGGAAAAAAAGATTTTTGATATTCTTCTAAACTTCTTAAAAAATGAAAATATGGTTTTTGAACGTTACTTGTACAGTTGTTACGTTTCGTTTTAGTTACTGACGAGTGCCGACTGGAGACTGACTTTATCTATTTAAACTAGTATTATTACTTATTGTTTTATTTTTAGTACTTTATACTTTCTATATTAAATTCATATAAAGATTTATTGAAGTCCATTATTACATATAATACGAACATTATCAGTTGAAAACAGGTATACGTTTAATTATTCTAATAGAGTGAAACGGTTTTTTTTTGACGTTTGACAGCCGCCTGTCATATTCGAATCGGCGCAGTCTCTTTTGTTTTGCGTTTGCATCTCTTTGTGTACTACACACCTACACACTTTTTGGCACTTTACCAACATACATATTTACCTTAGTGGAAGTTCTCCGTAATCAATAGGTCGAATGATTCAAAGTTATAGTTAATTAACTTTTAAACACTAGGTAGTAGGTTTAGTACATTTAGTACATATGTACTGCCGGCATATTTCCATAGATATTTTTGACGATAATTTGGCCGCGGCAATTCCTAACCTATAAAGTAGTAATTCGTTTTTTTTGTTATTCCTGGCGTTTAACTGGTAAAAGTGAAAACAGGGAATTATTCCCTAATCTAGCACGCAGTATTCCTGCTATACTTGCGGTCTATACATAAACTTTCATTATCAGGTTTTCAAATGTATGGAAAGTGGGCATTGATCTTTAAGTATAATTACCACTACCTACATATGCTTCAAAATTTAATAACTTGATCTAAATTAATGTTGTATAGGTATTGTTTGTTTTGTTTTTATTAACAAGGAACTTAAAATTATGAACAGTTTCAATATAACTAAGTCAATAAGATAGTGGTAATAATAATTAGCTCTTATAAGTGACATAATTATTATAATGACAATCATTGCAAAACTTATTTATGCCTATAACAAAAACAATTTAAAAATGGAATCTCTCCTATAAAAGACTGTTAATTATAATAATTTAATGTAAACTAACAAATTAAAAGCTTAAGCTCGGCTATTCAGCTTCGGAAAAATCAGTAACGTTATTGGAATGCTTCAAAGGACATAATTATTTACTATGGAGCTTTTGTAGCTCTTCGAAACCATACTTAAAACCTAGTATGAGTACTTCCTAGGTTTTATAATGGTTAATAAGGATCGAACTAAAGCTCAAAAACTATTTATAACATAGTAAGAGTGAAGCAAACACCATTAATGTTACTTATAAAGTTCACTATCAAAAGTGAAAAAAAAATTTTTTGGGCTTGATCTTGACTACATATTTAACTATTCGGTTAAGAAGAAGCCTAAGATGGAGCGAGCTTACCCAGAGACTGACACTGGTTCTCCCACGCACCAGCGGGACACAGAAAAACTGTTTGGAGCTGGACTCCTGCAGGAACCCGTAGCATCCAGACAGCCTCTTACGAGATCTACCACCGCAGAGGGATCTGTTCTTATTAGCCGTCATCATTGGCTGGAAAACCAAAGATGCCGTTGCCCAAGGTGGGACACTAAGAGGTAGATCTCACCTCCAAAATTATTTAAAAAAATATATTCCTGGGCACTAAAAGCATACGGCGGCAAATTTAGGCCGGCACTAAGAAGAGTTACACAGCTTCGTGTCACAGAGATAAAGATGCTGAGGTGGATAAGCGGTGTAACGCGATACAATCGCATACGCAACTCATCCATCCGAGGTAGTCCTACGTGACGTGGGGGAAAAACGGCAAGAGTGTCGTCAGCGATAGTATGCCCAATGGAGTACGTTGGTCGGAAATGCATGAATATAGTTGTCCTTGGGACAAGGTCCCGTGGTCGGCCTCGCAAGCGCTGGTTGGACGTCGTCAAGACCGAAATGAGAGAGCCAATCACCTGACTTAAAAGTATGTTGAAGATCGGGCAAAGTGGAGTAAGCTTAATCAGAAGGCGGACCCTGTAAATAGCCGGGATTAATGCCAGGTGGAAGAAGCAGTAGATTGCTGGTATGACAAAAGGTGTAATGATTCGTCATAGCATAGGGAAAGAAATATATCTTTCCCTATGGTCATAGACAGGTAAATTATACCAGAAAATATAATGTCTTCTTGATTCGGGCATCAAAGGTACGAATTTTTTATTAATCTCATCCTTTTATTGAGTTGACACACACGTGGATCCGAAATCAACTTACGCATATTGCTGACATTGAATCTTTTCATCAAGAAATCCAGCTCAGAGATTTGGGAAACAAATCTAAAAAGAGAATTGGTAAATAATTGATGTTAATTGACAGTGAAGAGACCATGACCAGAAGGAACGGGCTACAGAAATAAATTATATGAATTTAAGATTACATGCAAGTAAATTATTCTAATGTATTCAATTTAATATTATTAGCTATGCCCGAAGATACATGGTTTTAGTTAAACTAACTAACAAACAAACCTAGTTTTGTGAAATAGGTTTCTTGAACCTGCTCATAATTTGACTTCTACTACTGAATTCAAATAAAATTATTTTAAAGGCTCATTTGAGAGAGGTATTCAATTGTCTTTTGCCAGGCTTGTTTTTGTTACAGAACTCTTAAAGACCTGGATGCCATGGAACGCATATAGGTATATTATGTTCCTTTGTCTCCACGTCTTAAGTTAAATTACATGAACTGAGTCAGCGGGCATAACATGAGTGTGACCTTTGGGCAAATAGCCCATGGTTATTGATAGTATTTTGATTACAGATACTATAGTACTGGATACTAGTACGGACTGAGCGGCAGGGTAGACACTTTCACGCCCCCGCGCAGATCTTCCCCCTTTTACTAGCTTCGTGTTGGTCAAGTGGCGGGTGGAAATGAATCTTCATTTCCTAGTAAGACACATTGACCATTACAAAAATAAATAAACAATTAATATTATTGCGAGGGCTTGTTTTGGCGAGGGCTTGTTTTGGCGAGTTAAAATATGGCTTTCTGGGTCGTAATCAATTAGAAAACTCCTAACATAGAGCATTATGCATCTGTGTATCCCCGAAACTAAAAGATATAGAAATATGTTTCTCAGTATGTTAAAAAGAGAACAGAAAGCCTGTTCTTCTTATGCAAAAAAACGAAAATACCTTATGTTGACATCAGACCTTTTGCATCTGAATAAGAAGCGTTGAAACAAAGTATCGATGTTAAATGTTCGGTTTTCATAAAACAAGCCCTCGCCGCCAAAACAAGCCCTCGCCAGAACAAGCCCTCGCCAAAACAAGCCCTCGCAATAATATTAATTGTTTATTTATTTTTGTAATGGTCAATGTGTCTTACTAGGAAATGAAGATTCATTTCCACCCGCCACTTGACCAACACGAAGCTAGTAAAAGGGGGAAGAGCTGCGCGGGGGCGTGAAAGTGTCTACCCTGCCGCTCAGTCCGTACTAGTATCCAGTACTATAGTATCTGTAATCAACATACTATCAATAACCATGGGCTATTTGACCATAGGTCACACTCATGTTATGCCCGCTGACTCAGTTCATGTAATTTAACTTAAGACGTGGAGGCAAAGAAACATAATATACCTATATGCGTTCCATGGCATCCAGGTCTTTAAGAGTTCTGTAACAAAAACAAGCCTGGCAAAAGACAATGGAATACCTCGAATAAAAAATAATAACAGTAAAGATTTCAATTTCATCAATTCTTAGGTATATTAATAGCTGTTTCAGCCGATTAGTCGCCGACTAGTCACCGGCTACAAATAATATGGCCGACTAGTCGGTACAACCCTAATGTTCATAGTTTTTGGTACACAAAACATTTTATGACAAGATTTCGTTCTATTCTAAACGAAAAAAGCATTTTTTAGAGTAATAATATGTCTCAATTTTGACCGATATCTTAACACTTTACATTCTTTTCTGAATATAATACAACCTTTCTACTTTATTAATGTTGTACTCAAATTAAATCAAGCATTTCGTAAACTTACCCCAGTGCGTATACTTCCCCGGCTGCATTCCACTTACCCACAACGACGGGCAAGTGTGCGCTTAGCGATTTTATGTCATTAAATCATTACAGTAAAAAAAATACTTTCTAGGATTTCTGCTATAAGCTAGTAAATGATTTATCTCGTACTTCACAATTTCGTACTTCGTAAATATGGTTAGTCTTATATACAATTGCGTACATTTGACCTGAATGACTCTATAACAAATTCCCAAATAGACGTAATCGGGCACGGCGTTAGTGTATCTACATTTTTTTACCATTAAGAATGGCACCGCAATTATAAAATAGGCAGAACCGAGAGACTAATCAATATTGATTATTAACTTGAATGCCGTAAAGTAGAAACATTATGTTTTTGTTTTGTCTTAGCTACAGTAGGTAACTCGAAGAATGCATATGCAATTGCAATATGCATATTTATTAAATTATAACCATCACCAACTTGATTGCATACTATTCGTATTGTAAATCAGTTCCTTGCTACGAAAAAATGTTTTAGAAAATAATTATATTTGTAAGAAAAGTTGCATCATGCTTGTCGTTGATTTCTCGGTAGGTACCGCCTCAAAATTGTAAACTTCTCCAATAATTTCATACTGCATAAACTGATTTATACTTTCGTGATCACAATCAAAATAATATTTATTCGGAAATTATACCATGTATATTGTGTTTTATGTATTTATGCATATTAAGGCCTATAATCATCCCACTGCAGGGAAAAGGCCTCTAAGATTGAATTTAAGTTTCACGGCAATGGTTGATGGGTACAGTTAGTCACTACTCTTGCCAAATGTTGGTTGGTAAAGATAAACAAAACCCTAGCAATATTCGAAATTTCGAATCTATTATTTTTACTTTATCTACCCCGAGGGATAAATATTCACGTTTTTAATTTTGAGGACAAACTTTGAGATATAGAATATATCGAAGAAAAATCGTCCAAATAGGTCTACCCCATAAAAATGAGCAACTAGTAATGTTACCTACTTGTCTAATTGAGAACATCAACTTTTTATCGTCGGTTGACAAAGTACAAATAATACTTATTATTGAAATCAGTATTACTTGTATTAAAAGAAGTTTATAAATTAAAGGCGCTTGCATCAAGCGCCTTTTTTTGTGTTAAACAAAAGTATATTTTTATCACACCTACAATATCATTTTACGAGTGTGAATCTTCAAACATTATTTTTAAACTCCAGTAACTTAGGAATAACTGGAGGTCTCGTACAAAATAAAACGCAACAAATCAAGAATTCCGATTTCTTGCATCTACAAACAGGGAAAAACAAAGATAGGAAACATTATTTTACAGTGACTGAACAGAGTTCCGATTCACAGCGCCCTGTCAATATATTTCATAATTAAAAGTACGTAATAAATTTATCACTAGAGTGCTGTTCCAATACTAAGTATGTCGTGTTGATATGATATCATTATACTTCTAACCGTGGAGAGAGTCTGACCTCAGCAAAAAAAAAAAACTTATTCCGTCCAATTCGAATCAGTATTTGATTTCACAGTTATTTAATAGTGAGATAGTTTGTACTCGCATAATACTTGGGATACAGCTTTATTAAAAAGTAAGTAAGATTTTTGTTTTGAAGTTATTGTCAGGAACTCAGGAATATTTTAAAAAACAACGCAAACTTGCATCCTTATAAGGTGATCGCATCTAATAAGGGCCGGGTTTTCGGAAATCGTTATAAATCAATTTTGGAAAGTGTTATTATTTGGAAAAAAACACGATCAAATAAACTGTTTCTATTTGAAGAGAACTTATTATACAAAAACAACCTACCAATGACCAGTCACTTCCAAAAAAAGTTTTTCAAAAGCATTTCGATGGCCCTTATCTGGCAGTAGGGGTCTAATTAGGGTTTATAAATAAATTGTACGATTTAAGGCATCATTTACCAAAAAAATGGCACCTTAAGAAAGCAATGACTTTAGACTACTATTAAGTTCATGGTTTCCTAATAACAAAACGGGAATTCATATAAATTTGTATGGTGGCCCTTAAAATGTCTTAGGTAATTTAGATAAGTTACAACTTAACTATTTTCTAATTAAAAATAAAAGAAAATGTAATTTACAGCCAATTTTAATTAACTTTAGCAGAGCAAATCACAAAATTTTACTAATCAGTCAACTTTTCAGTTTTTGTTCTTGGACCTTATTGGGTATTTAATTCATTCATCTTTACTCTAAACCTTATCAAATGTTTAGAAATAAAAAGCAAACTTTCACCACAGCTAAAGATTAAAAGATATACTTGCAAGTAAATTAAAAGTTTGTGAGTAGTTACGTAGTTAATCAATAAAAATAATTATAGACAAATACAAAATATTGATTCAGAATATTCATTTTTGAAATAAAAAAAAATATTTTTAAAATAATTCTGCAAAGATGTTATTCATAATGGTTACATAACGTGGGCTTCGTTTGTTAGGCGTTTCAAAGTGCACGCTGTATTGTATTTTAAAAGCAGCTGAACGTTCAGACATCTGTGTGATTTTTAATCATTTAGGGCATGCAGAAAACTTATCTAATACTCGTACCATCCTGAGACCCCTTATCTTTTTTGCAAAGGTTCAATTGTTATTAACTAATACTAATTACATTTATTGAAATATGAGCTAAGTACTAACATTAATGTATGAACAATGTCTATATCCGTAGCTACTATTGGTTTGCGTACGTATTTAAAACCTAGAGGACTAAAATAAAGAAAAGGTAAATGTGTTGCAAAGTACACATTCAGATCACCAATAAAGTCCGGCCCTTATTCAGAGACAATACAGTAGACCTTGTTAGATACTTAGATATATCTTGAGAAAAACCAAAAATAGTAATTTATTTTGGTATCTTTCCCTAGAAATCCACATTCTGTAAGTCTTTTAACATTATTATTGCAGGAATTTACATAACGATAAGGGTTAACTACAAAAATAACGCTAATAAAGATTACAATATTTTATAAATCGAGTCACGTTGACCACCCTTGAGTTTGTACAGGGAGTCACTGACAAAATGATGATCGCGAAAGCAATGAACGCCGGTGCACTTTAGTGATTGTGTACAGGGGATAAACCGCACGATACCCGTTTTAGTATAAATTAAAAGTCTTGGAAGTTTTAAAAGATGGACTTCATTTGGAACTGGCCCTTTTTAGGCGGACCAACCTTACCACTAATAAATTCGTCGACAGAAATAATGTTTTAATTGCTTAGTTGAATGGGCAGACCCACTGTTAGCGAAAGATCGTGAGTCCCAATCCTACCTGATGCAGTCGCATGTTTTTAAACCTTTAATCTCTTTGGTATCTTTAATCCATACTAATATTATGAATTCTAAAATAGCTCTGCTTTTTCATGCTTGAACAGCTAATCTGATTTAGATGAGATTTAATAAAGGGAAAGTTTCTGACCCAGGTAATGCGTTTAAGAAATCAATAGTTTCTAAATCGTCTTAAATCAAATTTTGTATAGAGATAGTTTACGCGTAGGGCTTAGAAAGGTTTTCATCCCAGAAATCATCTCTTTTTTGAGCTTATAGGGAATTCGAAGTTAGATAAAATTTGGCATATAGGTAATTTTAAACCCCGGGAAAGACAAGATAAGAGCGCTATATAGGTAAAAGGAGAAGCGATATATTTATCAATATCCTTCCGGAAAAAGCCGCAGGCAAAGCGCTAGCTACTCGTAGTTGTTACAATTTTATCGTTATAATAGGTCTTTACCTATGAAATTGCCATAGATTTAATATACTGCTGATAGATTGGCAATGAAAAGAGACAGGATTCAATGCAGCTATACGATAGAACGAGATAGATCACAAGGCCGTTCACGTACACGCTAAGAACCCGTAGCGTTTTTCTGAGTTCTGACGTCTGTCACGCGCAACACAATATTCCCTTTAGTTTTACTAGTTTCATTTTTATTATTGTAAAAAAGTGTCGAGTTGATGTATTTTCATTATGGTTACATGTTCAGTACCTGGAAGTAACTCATCTAAAAAAGGGAACCAACATAATTGTACATTTCACACGTCAACACACAATCGCGATTACCAGCAGCAAAATGCAATGTTTCAGAGCTTTGACTAAAATTGTGTATACTAATTGATAGGGCATTTCACCAGGACAAGGATTTAAATTTATATGAATTCAATTAAAAATAATATCAAATACGTGAATTTCAACAATTACTAACGTCACTTTTGTATTTTAGTGATTGACGTTGTCGATGATATCTTATCGACATTTCATTAGCTGACATATTTCACATTGTAAACCGCATACAGCCTAAATTGTTAAAATACGTTAGAAAAGGTTGAAATTGCCGAATAGAAAAGAATGTTCGCCCAATAAATATTCGAGCATTTGCAGTTTACATTTGGACCTTAGGGTGTTTTTAACACAGAGGCGATCAGCCTGTAAAATTACGCTCTGGATCAATGTCCATATTGTTCAAACTCCCATCAATCCCCATTAGTTAAACATTAAATATATGTATATTTAGTGTACGTTTGTAATGTGTAATTGAAAAATAAATATCAGTTTTATTTCAACTTTGGCGATCGCGATCGCAAAATGAGGCAAAATTGTTAAATACTGGCAAGTAAAGCCTACGATATTTTTTACAATAAATTGATTTCGTTCGGGGATAAGTAATTATAAAATAAAAAATATATCTAGGTATTTACTTGCAGTTTTTTGGCGTTCCTTTAATAATACTAAAAAATAAGTCACCTGCGTCAACGTAAACTGTGTCGATGGAATCGACATCGAAAGCAAGCAGGCAATGTAGTACCTGCACTATTTATCTCACGCACATGCTCACTTTATGCACACTGGCGTAACCTAGTTTTGGTCTCGTTTTCAGGATTCAATTGCCAATCTATCATCTATATTAAATCTATGGAAATTGCCGTTCTGCAGTACTGGCCATTTCAAATCAAAATAATTTTTGTTTGGCTTAGAATTCTAATTTCAAATTCATTTTATTTTAAAAACAAGTAATTCTTTTTCCAATAGTAGTCATTTGTTTATTGATTAGTGTTACATTTTCATCGCATTTCAATCTTATTCGTCAGCATGGATACGTTAAAAGTTCGAGTAATTATGGAATATGAGTACCGTCGTGGCAGCAACGCGGCACAAGCAGCACGCAACATCAACGACGTTTACAGAGCTAACACTACAAATCAACGCACTACCTGTTATTGGTTTGCTCTCTTCCGTTCTGGAAATTTCGACCTGAAAAATGAACCTCACGGTGGTCCGAAGACTTTGGTCGACAATGATAAATTAAATGCGATTGTGGGAGCTTTTAATACACGATCTACAGCTGAATTAGCAGCAGCTTTCGACGTTTTAGCGTCAAAACAATATTGGTCCAAATTGGCATGGTAAAAAAGCTAGAGACATGGGTGCCCCACGAACTCAATGATCGCCAGCGCGAAGTACGCGTCGAGACGTGCCTTGCACTGCTCAACAGACACACAAATGAAGGAATTTTAAACCGCATTGTTACCTGCGATGAAAAATGAATTCTTTTCGATAACCGCAAGCGCTCAGCAAGTTGGTTGGATCCTGGTTCAGCACCTAAACAATGCCCTAAACGAAAACTTACCCCTAGAAAAGTGATGGTCTCTGTTTGGTGGTCTAGCGCCGGTGTGATTCATCACAGCTTCTTACCAAACGGGGTGAGCATTACTGCAGATGTGTACTGTGAAGAACTGAACACAATGATGGAGAAGCTGGCACATCTTCAACCAGCATTGGTCAATCGCTCGTCTCCGCTGCTCCTGCACGACAAAGCGCGACACACTACTCATACTGCACAGCAGACGGTCTCCAAGTTGCAAGAACTGAGGTTGGAAGCTCTCCATCTTTCGCCCTACTCACCAGACCTTGCGCCTACAGACTACTACTTTTTCCAGAATTTGGATAACTTCTTGCCTGGAAAAAAAATTCAATACCCGAGAGGCAGTACAAAATGCCTTTGAAGAATTTGTTGTCTCCCGTCCAGCTGATTTCTTTAAGAAGGGCATCAATAAACTGCTAAAATCAATAAGCTGGCAAAGATTGATTGCATGGGTGATTACTTCGATTGATACAAATAAAAAATACATGAAACAATTCGTTTGAATTTTTTCATACAAAACGGCAATTTCATAGATAAAGACCTAATATGTATTATCGATAGTGAAAAAGATTTGGATTGAAAAATTTTAATTAGTACTGTGCGATAAGAAAAATTTTAACAATTTAAGCTATTAATCTAAGTATACTAATTTTATAAAGCTGAAGAGTTTGTTTGTTTGTTTGTTTGTTTGAACGCGCTAATCTCAGGAAGTACTGGTCCGAATTGAAAAATTCTTTTTGTGTTGAATAGTCCATTTATTGAGGATGGCTTAAGGCTATATAACATCACGCTGCGACCAATAGGAGCGAAGCATCAATGAAAAATGTTGCAAAAACGGGAAAAATTATTCATATTAATCGGGATCGCGGGAAACAGCTAGTTGAAATATAAGATAGGTACGAGTATATATGGATTTGTACTCGCGTATGTTTTGCATTGCATTGCATCTGAAACAATGTTTTACCGTCAGTCAGAGAGCCCAGCGGATTTGTGATGACCAGCATTCTGAACTCCAGCCTGTCAACCGGACACTAAAATTCAACAAACCACAAGAAGATACTGCGACTTCGCTTCACAAACCGTCAGAAACCATCCACAGTTGAGCGTCGACTAGCGGTAATCCGCTACATGTAGGGTGTCACAGACAAAATTGGAGCATCTTGAAACGCGAGACTTCAAGACTTACTTCAAGCCGCCGAAAAAAATCAATCAATCTTACTACCAGTCAATTGTAACAACATTCCCCTTCAAGTACCAGGCGTATACACAATTGACTGTGAATGTGGGCTCTCTTACATTAGTCAAACTAAACGAAGTGTAGGGGCTCGTGTAAAAGAACATATGAAAAACATGACAAAATCTGCGGTCTGTGGTCATGCGTTTGATAAGCCCAACCATTTTATTGTATTCCACAAACCTCAAGTGTTAGCCATAGAAAACCGCTATGTGCCTAGGATGATTCGTGAAGCCACAGAAATTCAAAAATACCCTAATTTCAATAGAAAAGATGGTTAGACCAGCAGCTGCTTTGGACCCCGTCATACCATATGAAGTCCACAAACAATGGCAACACCGCAAAGATTCCGAAAACAGTCAGCTCATATTATTATAACGTGGATAGGAACGTTACTGACGATATAAATGGGAGGCGGCAATTTAAAACTTTTTCAAAAATGACCTTCTAGACAAATGATACCGCCCTTTAGTCCACCCATAACCTGGAACGCTTTAAATGTTTGAAATGTCAGGAAAACTAAATTAAAATGCAAATAAATGCGATTTCAAATCCGTAAACCTATCTTTCATTTCAATGTAGGTAACTACAGTATTCGCGTAAATTCAAGAAAACAGTATATTAGCGATTTAGTCAATTGTTCAAAGTTGCTGCTACATCTAGATCATACCAGCATCGGTGCTCGCTGCAATAGTGCACCATTACTCACAAGAATAGTTGCCAAAGTTCGATGCAACATCGATACGTCGCCAAACCAACGATCGCGGAAGCTATTTAAATTCTTTCATTGAATATCAGCTGGCAACCACCGTACTACAACAACGACAGGGTCTAGGGTCTAATTCCCAGTGGGGTCAACGATCTTTACTAATAGTCTAAGATCCCACCACACAACGACCTTCACCGAGCTGGTTATTGAATGAAATGTATTTTATATAAAATTAAATATGCCAATAAATATATTGCAAATGGGTTGACTAAAAAAATTCAGTCCAGAGTATGATTAATTATCTTTTTTTTTTAATTTTAATTTTTTTTTTTTTTACTGGTTTGGTTAATAGACAAATTTCATACCAATCGAAAATATGAAGCTCAAAGAATATGCAAACGTTTGGTTGACTATTTTTTTCCCGTCACAACTCTTGAGTAGGCAGATATAAACAGGTAAATCGAACTAGTAATCTGCACCGATCTGGTTAATTAAAAAAAGTTAAATACAAATAAATATTATTAATTTATGAACATAGTGGTATACGGTAGAATGCAAAAAATAAAGTCATGAAATTCGGTTGTCAAATTTTAAAAATTCTACTCTGGACTGAAATTTTTTAGGCAACCCATTTGCAATATATTTTTTGGCATATTTAATTGTATATAAAACACTTTTCATCCAATAAACAGCTCGGTGAAGGTCGTTGTATGGTGGGATCTTAGACTATAAATTTTATTGTGTCTAGGGGCCGCCCACCATTATAACTCATACTTCGGAAGACAGTTGCTCCCGGCTTCTGTCGCAAAATGGAAGCGTTAGAAAAACAAGTCACGTCAGGCAGGGGCAGGGGCCTGTAATAGGCGGCTTGGAAAACTTTGACAACAAAAATAAGAATACAGATAACAATAGACCAGTAATAGTTAATAACAAATTTTAAAGTTACTTAAAAATCTTATTAGGATGAATAGAATTTAATTGCTCAAACTGTGTAGGTACAGTGTGCAGATGAAAATACAGGTTAGAGGTAACAACAGTGTACCCATATTAGCGGGCATAAATATTAGGCATGTGTTTTAACGTATTATATAATGAGACTTGAGTTTTCGATCGCAATTTGTCTAAAGGCGGATAGAAGACGCTGCTATCCGTCTTCTGATAGTTTTCCTTTAGATGTGCCTTGCGACACCAATGACAAATAGGACGCGACGTGGTAGTGCCACATCATTTATGTGCTAATGTTTAATGCCGATACCACACTCGAAAAAGTCCTGAAAGTCAAATTGTTTGCGAATGCATTCTTAATGCTATTGGGGCAATTTAAGACATCAGGAATCCTACTCTGAAAGTTGTGTGACGTTACTAAAGGGCCAATACTTAGGGAAAGAGTGAAAATGAACCAGCAAAATGTGAGTTGACCTTAACAGCAAAGGATCCCCCCCGTCGCACAAGATTGAATGTACTTATATTATTGATAGTTTGTGTTCTTAAAACAAGACGAACGGTGGATTCATAAGTGCTAAAAATACTTTTAAATTTTCCCCAAAATGTACAAGTTTTATAAATTAAAATTTGCTTAAACTCATGGTCATAATGCCCAGACTTTCTTAAAGACGGTTAAAAAAATAGTGTGTAAGTAATCGCCAAAAAAGTTTATAACCTAGTTGTTATTTAACTGGATAAAATCAGGAATGAGGTCACCTGACAGACAACCAAACCGATCGATGTAGCTAAAAAGATAACAATTTGGAGTGGTAATAGTCTAGTCAGATTGTAGTTAGGCTGATTTCTACGATGTGAGACGCCATTTGGCAAACGCAGTAGTCATGGCAACCCAAGGAGATTTGTTATCCCGAAGTAAGCCCTTGTTTTTTGGGGAAATCAGAAACACCGATGGTACGACAAACATCCAGACCTAAGACAATAATAGAAATATTTTTTCTTCATTGACCAGTCCGGGAATCGAACCCGGAAGCGAGACACCTTGAAAACGGGGCGTAGGTACACACCGTTTTCAAGGTGTCTCCACGGAAGTCGTCAAAGTTGAATCTCTGATCATAACTCGCCACTTTCTAACTCGCCCGGAGTGTGATTTAGATTTATACAGTAAAATTAAAAATTTCCAGACGCACCTATTGTAGTTATTTAATTTATTATACTGTTTCGAAAACAAATTTTATCGCTATATCTCAAACGCAGTGTCGTCAATCTAACTCAACTAAACCTTCTATCACCGGATCAAAATCTAAGAGAAATCTAATTAAGTTATCTTTAAAAATATTCGATAAAAATTTTGTTTGTCATTTATTTCATTGACTTATACAATCATATTTACGCACTTTATTTTATATTAATATAATATTATGTTTTGTGAAACAAACATTTATTGAAATTCACATAATCTGATGATAGACTAGACAGCGAGAGAGTGGAAACTAGAAACTAAAGGCTTTGTTTCCCTTAGACCGGTAATATCGGATTTTTTTAGAGCACTTACATTTTTGCAATCACTACTAGATAATAGTAATTTCAGTCTTTGATGCCCCATTCAATCATCTGTGCCCCTTTTCCCCTTTAAAAGGGATGATTTTCTTGAAAAAATATGCTCTGTCCCTCCCAGGATCTTAAACTATTATTATATCTACGATTACCAAGCTTCGATAGATAAAATTATTCCCATATCTAGATCTAGAAAACGAAATCATTTGTTTTGTGGAATCAGAAATAACCACAAACATCTAGTAGACCTGAGACAATATAGAAAAGTATTTTTTTTACATTGACCCATCCAACAAATGCATGACTTTAAAATAAAGAGATAGGCAGGGTCGTTAATAAAATTATAACAAACGCGATTTTACACTATATATAATTTAAACAAACTAAATCAGTCGCTGCGACGATTGCTCATTTCGTTTTTTCGTCAATTTTGTTTTATTAGTTTTAATATTTTCTGGTTTATTTTTGTTTCATTTGGTAGGGATTGGGTAAAATACGAGTACTTCGAAACTATTTAGGGTTTCACTTTTTTTACGAATTAAAGTCAGATCAATATTGTGCACTACTCAATCGCACTAAAAAAGAGCATACTTATTATAAATCAGTAGGTACCAATTCCAATAAAATATAAAACGTGGTCATACATAAAATAATATTATGCGTTGTATTGACCAGTATTGACTCTCCTTTTTTCATCGGTTGAACATAAGGATTTTGTTTTTCGAAATCTAACACTTCACTCGTGGAATGATAAGAGCTTACCAATAACTACTTTCTGATAACAGATTTTTACCAATCCTATCAGCAAGTTTGATTTCATTTTCAACAATCACAAAGATTCGAATAGATTAGAACGATTGAAGGGCTTACTTTACTTTTAATCTATAAGAGGATTTTCTTATGAATGATATTTACGAATTTAATAGAATACTTAGGGTAGGAGCCTACTGCCTAGGTTCATAATAATAAATTATACGTAGTTATAATACAATAGTACAAGAATATTATAGTATAGTAAAAGTGCCTTAGGCGGGAATTGCAAGCACGTTACTCCTCAACAACAGCGAATGTCATTTTTATTTTGAGCTATTCCATTCCGATCCAAATCGTTCTTATCTACAAGGGATCAGTTTTATTATCAACTAGTGGATCCACGGAACAGAAAATTTTCTGTTCCGTGAGCGGACCCGACGGACGTTGTCCTGTCTTAACTATGAATATTGATTACGAAATGGTATAATAAAAAAAATGTTACCAACTGTTTATTGTTAATATGCTTTATGATATAAAGAAAAATCTTTGGTCTTTTTTCTGTGGCTTGTAAGGTAGGTTGGGGTAAGATCAGACATGGGGTAAGACCGTATACATGAAATATTTCACAAACGCGACGGTATTTTTGAATGAGTACGAGGCAATTTTGTTTTGCATCGACACTTAGTTTCCGCCATTCGCACCTACGTGCTGAACATGTTTTATGGTAGATTTATTAAAAGAAGGTATTTAAATATTGTGTTTTTTACGTCTGTCCGATCTTTCCCTATAACTTTCATTTCAATTTTTTTTCGAAAATAAACCTTGTTTCATTGTTATTTCGTCTTATTACTAAATGTTTTGTAGCAATAGCTAGGTAGATTTGATTATATGAAAACACCTAGGATTGTTATTAGCTGATATCCGCTGTTACCACTCACGGGTGAAGGTCGGAAAAAACCATTTGGTCTTTACTTGTAAGCAGTGGTTGTCAAACTATAATTTCATTAATATATTGTTTGTAAAATTCTGTTTTAAAAACATATATCGTTAACTCGAAAAATGAGCGAACGATAGTACGAATGGTAGTTTGTACACCGGCGGACGTGGCGGCCAGTGCCATTATTATTGGTTGAGGTTGATTTCGATTATCTACTTAGTACTTTTGTAAATCTCTCAATTTTAGATTCTAATAAATAATACTTAAGTATTGAAATAGTTTTTATAATACTAGGACAGAAGTATTTCGCTGCAGAAAATACACCGATGTACCTTATTTTTTAAGCAATAGAAATGGTATTAAAGTGACGTCCGAACTTACTCCAAAGGACACTTTTTTAAAAAACGCCATAAAAAAGTTAGTTTTGTTTTTAAGAGCATCTAAAACAAAAACTGTTGAGTTTACATTAACTAACGGAATATAGAGCTAAGTGCCATTTAATATATAAACATTTAGACCATATTATAAAGTTATAACTAAAGCAGATGTCGGGAAAATTAAGTTTTTACAACACCTGTTCATTTGGACTGAAATCCGTTCGGTCTTACCCTAACCACATAATATAAGATAATAGGTACTAAACATACCTTATATAAATAGTTTTTTTTTGGCATTCCAACATAGACGACATTTTATTGCTGGCCATTTGCAAATTTTTTTTTTACCCCCTTTTTGATGATATCGTACTTGCAGCACCGAGAACGCATTATTTCAATGTTATGTTAAACGCCATACATTAAAAAAGTTTAAATTTTCAAAAGCGATAAGGTAACATTACAAATAATTTAGTACTTATAACGTAGATAAGTTTTTTTTTTATTTTCCTCGCAATTTTTTTCTTTTTTTTCGATTATAAGAACCTCCTCCTGTCAATGACAAACAAACCAAAAAAGAATTAGCGAAATCAGTCCAGCCGTTCACGCGTGATGTCGTGAGTTCGTGACCAAGGGAAATAGGGATTCATTTTTATACTAAAGATAGATTACTTTTAATTCCGGTCCGATCTACTGTTGAAAATCACATTGGGTCAAAAATATTAAAAAAAAAAATTACAATGAGATCCATTGCCTAGCTATAGCCTATAAGCATGTTTTTATATGAGCAGCAACAAAAATTGTCTTAACTTTCTATAACATACACATGATTATTTCTTTATGTGTTAGAATGCTAAATGGTCAGACTATTAGACAAGCTAAATGTTCACCGGATCTAATCGGATTGTACTAGTAATAATTGTTGAAAATGGATCTGTTTAAAATAATTAGTCGTTAATTAGCCTCTTTAGTAAAAAATAAATAATTGCTATCTGTAATTGTAGTAAAGAAAAAAATTAGTTCCACATACACACTTCTCTCCGCCTTTGAACCCTCTTAAGATATAATTTGCAGGACTGGATTGAGGATCTGGGACTCAAAACCGGTCCTCTGGTTACTGAGTTTACTCACTCCAAACAAACAATAAGAATAATCTTAAGACGTCGATAATCCAGGGGTAATTAAATATTTTATCATACAAGTTATATTATCACGTTATCCATTTAAAAAAAAGTAATAAGAAAAATAAATATGTAATAGGCGAGAAAAAATTAATGACATCATTGAGCCATTGATGTGTTAATTATTGTAATAGCGATTATTTTATGGGCTATGTATGGTAATAATTATGAATAATAAATTATGTTGATTACCATAATATCATATAGTGCAGTAGCTGTGTGTCGTTCTTGATTTTTTGGATCTTAATTATACCTATGGATTGACTATTGTCAATTATGTCAATCGCGCAGTTTATTCAATTTAAATCAAATTATTTTGTTATAATTATCGTGTCTAGTGCCGCGTACATGCACACCGGTTTTCAAGGTGTCGCCAGCTCCAAGGTCCCGGGTTCAATTCCTAGACGAGTCAATGCGGAAAAAAAATGTTTTTTCCGGTGTGCTTGTTTGTTTTGTGGTTCGATGTTTCTGATTTACACAGAACAGTTACTTTGAAATACGAACATAAGCGAGTTGTAGTTGTGCCTACATATTTAGTTAATTAAAAGCTTGTTTTGATTCTACTCGCTCGTCATTAATTGGAACAAACTATGGATGGTACATAACATTTATTTATACAGGGTGAAATTTTAACCACTTTCCATATTTTTTTTAGGCGTTCAGTATCGTATTTAGAGCCTGTTTATCAAGTAAAAAAGTAAATCAAGTTGTCACTCAAAAATATTTTTCGCGATAATATAGTTTTCAATTTTTACTGTCCTAGATCTGTTAAGGTATAAAGGGAATATCAAAAACTTATGAATAGTATCGTAATGAATGAATTAGATGAGCTACGCGTAAAAACAGTGTTGCTAGGCGGCCGTATGAAAAATTTTATATTTTTGGCGGACATTTTCTAAGTGCTTTATCTTGACATTTTTGTACTGGGCTATACCAAAAGAAAAAATACATTTGTTTTTTGTCTCGTAGATTGATATATTAAAATTTGGAAAGTGGTCAAAATTTCACCCTGTATATTTAAACTTTATTGCACAAATATAAATAAAGTAGAAAAGGGGGACTTAATGCTATATGTCATTCTCTGCCAGTCGACTGTAGGCTTAACAGAAATGTTTGCGTGGGCGGTGCGACAAAGTCCAAATAGGGATGTCCAAAGGTAGGGACCTTACTCCGCAACACAATGCCCGTATTTTCGACTTCATCTGTCTCTCTTACTCGTGCCCATGTCTTAAACTATGTGGAAGTGACCTGATACATCCGTAAATACGGGTATCGCGTCACGTAGGAGGGTCTTAGCTGTGGTACAATACAAGGTATTCGTAGCCTGCTGATACTTAAAAATAATTTTCCACTCAACGTCGTGATAATATTTCAACATCTGACGTGTTACTCAATAGTATTCTACACTTCAGTAACCTACTTGTGGCAGTTTGTTCTTTGATAAAACACTTACTAAGAGAGAGTCCTTCCGCAGATATTATGACCACTTAAGATTAAAACGTTATAAATGATAATAATATGAATAATGAATGAGTTGATGTATTTATGACTAAATAAGTGGTGTAATATTGCAAAAAGAAACGTTTTTAATCAATAATAATTAACTGATAATAACAAAAACGTACAAAACAAAAAACATTGATGAAACTACGCTAGCCTGTAGGGAAAAGTACTATTATAATAAATTCGTCTACACATTTAACAGCGTTACAAAGAAAGATGTACCTATATATGTATTTCCTGCAAATAGAAAGGATCATAAGTCCGTATTGTCAGTTCAGTCCTATCTGCTCTGTCAAAGATTTTTGAACGTTACCTAAACACATCACTAAGAAACTTCTTGGAAAAGCATTCTATTTTATCAAATAACCAATATGGGTTTCGTAAAGATAAATCTACCAAAGAAGGCCGTGTCCAGGTTTGTTGAAACCGTGGTAACTAAAGTGGAAAAAAAACTTAAATGCTACGGTGTATTCCTCGACCTTTCTAAAGCTTTCGACACAGTCTCCGTCCCCATTCTCCTAACTAAACTTGAATCCATTGGTGTCTGGATATTTTTGCCAGTTACCTAACAAACCGCTCACAATACGTAAAGATTGGGTCTTTGGTCAGCGCTGAGAAACCAATATCCTACGGAGTCCCTCAGGTAAGCATATTAGGGCCTACGCTATTCCTCATTTATATTGACCAGCTTTGCAGTATGTCTCTTGAAAACTGCAACATTTTCACATATGCAGATGACACTGCATTACTGGTCCATGGTGATTGCTGGGACACTGCCAAGGTCAATACTGCTAATGCACTGGGTACGGTCATGGCGTGGTTATCAAAAAACCTTCTCACGCTTAATTTAGAAAAAACTCGGGTCATCCGTTTTGACATCTCTAAGACCAAGAGACACGAGCCAGCTAGTGATTCCATTCTTGTCCATTCCTGCCAGGATAAAGATCTTGTCCCGTGTAGTTGCACCCCACTTAAAAATGTTGGCAGCGTTAAATACTTAGGGGTTCATGTGGACGGGAGACTTGACTGGCATGTCCAAATTGAAACTATTACTGCAAGGGTTCGGAAGCTTATTTATATATTTAAAAATCTTCGTAACTCAGCTGACCGAAGAATACTTTTTACTGTTTACTTTGGCTTATGTCAGTCGGTCCTCTCCTACTGTATTCCGGTTTGGGGTGGAACCGACAAAACTTCAATGTTAAAATTGGAACGTGCACAGCAGGGTATTCTCAAGGTGATGACACGTAAAAAACAAATTTACTCCACCGCAAAACTTTACCCTGAATGTGAAGTTCTAACTGTTAGACAACTTGCCATTCTCAGTCTAGTCCTTCGTAGGCACTCCTCGTTGCCATTTAATCAAAACGTCGCTACTAGACGTCAGGGAGCAAAAAGAGTATGCCCTTTAATTAAATATCGTACCATTTGGGCAAAGAGACAGTCGAGTGGTCTGAGCACCAAACTGTATAACAAAATTAATAACATCACAGGCATTTACTCTTTGAAAGTAAAAAAACGCAATTCGGAATTTACTACTTACCCTTAATTAAAATGAGACCGAAGATCTTCTTAAATAGGTGATAACTTACACTTACACACACACACACACACACACACACACACACACACACAACACACACACACACACACATTTCCTCTCCCATATAATTGAGAAGCATAAACACTCACACACTTCCTCTTCCATATATTGAGAAGCATATACACATACACACGTACCTCACTAAAACTTAACTATAACCTTGTAAAATGTTTAATTGGAGGAATCACTGCTGCCTAAGATAAAGCATTATCCTATATTAAAAGTCAGGGTTACACCAATAAGTTAACTACTTATAAGATACATCCCTTGTAACAACGTTTTTTCTGTAATATTTTAATAATAAAGGATTTTATATTATTTATTATTATTTATATTATTGTGTTAGTAGCTTATAAAAACCGGCCAAGTGCGAGTCGGACTCGCGCACTGAGGGTCCGTACCAACTTTTGACTGAACCAACTGAACCACAATATTTTGTTGACTGCAAAAATAAGATAAGTTAAAACACTTTGGTGTTTGTATGGAGGACAAAGTTATATTTGCGGTTGTTGAAAATGTGCTAGATCTCTAAAAATACCAGTTTGATCTCTTTCAAACCAATTTTCGTTGAAAGTATTTGTTAAAATCTACATTATGTATTATTTTCAAAATTTTTATTTACTTAGTTTAAAAGTTAGAGGGGGGACACTTATTTTACCACTTTTGAAGCGTCTATCTTCCCAATGTTAGACTTTTGGAAAAAATGGTTCTAGGAACCTCTATGACAGACAGACAGACAGAGACGAAACTATAATGGCCTATGCCTTTCGGATACGGAACCCTAAAAATTATGTCATGATGTTAGTGTAAAGTAATAGTATAATTGGAGAAATTAAATGAAAAATATAAAAAATCAACTTTAAAATAAAATAAAATGAATAGGAATAAGTAAGTACCTACATGAGCACGCATAAGATTCTAAGAGTAGGCACCTGCCCATGTTTAACGATAGGTTGCGAACTTTTGCTCTAGGGTAGTCGAAGATTTTTTATTCTAGGAATTCTAATGTTATATTGTCATTATTTAGGGTTATAATTATTTTGCTATGAGTTTAATACTTCTATCATGTCATGAAATAGGTACTTACAGCAACTTTCTCCTAAACGTACAAAAATTTTACATAAATAAATCTTATTTAACTTTAGCGGATACAATTAAATTTTTGTAATAGCAAAATTGTAACACTAAACATTTTTGCTCATAAAAATGGTAAGGAGTTATTCATAGGTGTCTATAGCACTGCTAGCCTTGGCCATGGAATATAATGTTAAGCAGGCCATTTCTAGACCTATTTGCTTTCAGATTTGTCGAACTGCCTTTTTCCTTGTCTTTAGCAGCATCAGATCACATCACAGATTGACAGACCGAGTTGCCACAGAGATGCATAACATTTTTATGATTTCAATGTATTTTTTTAGTTCGATTGCGTACCTAGGTTTAAGACGGAAAGTTCTATCTAACTTTGGTGGTAATGGTAGCTATTGTTAATGAGAAAATGATAAAAAATGTAAGAAATAAATGAATAATTGACTATAGATGTAGTGGTGCGGTGCTCCGCCTATGCAAGAATATCGGGTTTGATTCGGGGTTGGGTCAATTTAGGAAGAGATCTTATCTAAATTAGCTTCGGTTTGAAAAAGGTAAAGTTGTGCTTCGGAAGGCACGTTTAAACCGTTAGTCCCGGCTTCTGTTCCCAGATGGTAATCGTAAAAAGAAGCCACGTCTGAATATAATAGGCGACTTGCAAAATTTTGACACGAGACTAAATCCTTGAAGAATAGTTACGATTAGAAGAAGAAGAAATAACCAATCTAGAGTCAAAGCCAAACAAATAACAACGAAGTATAATGTATTTTTTTAAATTTGTTGACTGTGATAAAGCAGTTTTTATTTTAGGTAAATGTATAAATGTAAATAATTTCCTTATCAGACCGTCAATAAACTAAAATAAATTTCTTAGTTTTAAAGAATACTAAGCACAAACACTTTGACAGAAAGATAAGGAACCGTCCTGCATGGTATTAACATTAAGTAACTAAATTTAATGCTTAATTAGATACCATTATTTATAGTTTTCCCGGAGGTTACAAAGCTTTATAAAGTTTGACCCTGGCTGGATCATGAATATAAATTTTTATGTCTTTTGCTAAAAATCGCATCTGTATGACAATCGACAGTGTCCTTTGAAAATTAAAGGAAAACCGTCGAAATACGTGGTCTACCGATTAATTAGTTAAACGCGGAAGGAAGTCAATAAGCACATGGACCATAGATGCATTCGCCTCGGTTACTGCACTGTAGAATTTAATCAACGTTTTATTTTAAGCCAATATCCTGATTATGTCCTGCTTTATCTGGAGTCTTTCGGACGCCTGGGGCCTTATTCAATGAGAGATTGGAGATTTTGACATTTACTGTCAAAAACTTGATATAAATTACGATTGTGATACGATTTGGTTAGCTAAATTAGGCCTGGCAACGCTAGGCAGCTCTAGACTATGCTCCTTCAGCGTTCCTTAATACTTACCCAGTCGGGACTGGCCATAAAATAAACATATTATTATTAACGAAAAAATATTTACTAAATATCATGTGAACTAGGCCTGTTAATGTTCCACGTCTATACTGCCACGTGGCTTGTTGGCATATAGTTTAACTCCATTTACAGCTATTTAACTAAACTATTTATCTTGGGTTTGAATCTCACGGATTAGTAACAATGTCAATGTATGCGCGAGTGATAGCGCTGATGCGGTGCATGCCGACTGGAATTGGATGTCTAACGAATTTGTAATAGACAATCAGAATAAACAGTATGTAACTTATCTATTTGAGATAGGTGCGATTTTGCAACGTCAAATATTTACATACAAATAAATAAAACCTTTTAAAAAACAACGAATAACATGAAGTGAACCACTAATTTGATTTGGTCTAGTCTGTGATTTACAATTTTGCTCAGACTCAAAACGTATCGTAATTTTTCTTTTCGTATATAGTACTTTTTGGCTGATTACGTTTGAAAAAGTATATATTTCATAAAAAAACATCATCACATAAAATAATATAGGTTAGGTAAATAATTTTATACATTAAATTATGCATCTTAATACCAGCCTCTGATTATTATAACCTAACAAGAAGTTGGCTAAAGCATGCAAACATTATATTTTCTAACTTACTTTATTTAGTTTACTTTTGAACAGACATAGAATCACATTTTTTTATAGATACAATTCTATCATCACACTCAAATTTAAATTACTTCTTTCTTCACTAATATTTTGTTTTTTTTATTTTCAAATTAAGCTATCCAAAAATAGCTAAAAAGATAGCCAATCCCTTAAAAAGTAATGCATGGTCATACCCATCATACCTGTAATGAAAATGCAATTTGACCTGTCAAGGTATATAGCATAATTAGAGGAAAACTGTCTAAATACGTGAACCATTGACTAATTAGCTGAACTCAGATGACGGAAATCCTGTGAAGGCCCAGACACGTATTCATGCAATGTTAGATCCTACCGCAATGACTTAAGAACAATGTGTCTCGCATACATCATAATTTGAACACATAGATCAAAACAAATGCAACTTAAAAATCTACGAAATTTTCTGAATACCTTTTCCTGTTATGAAATAAAATACAAATACAAAATATTAATTTATAATAAGTAACATGAATCTTAGTTATATTTTTATCGTGCTTCTTACTAATAATATTATTAACTAGCTGTTGCCCGCGATCAATTTCTGTTATTATGATCGTGACTATTTTTGCAACATTTTTCACTGATCCTCTTATTGGTCTAAGCCTTCCTGGATAAATGGACTATCCAACACAAAAAAAATACTTTTAATTCGTTCTAGTACTGCCTGAGATTAACGCGTTCAATTAAACAATCAAACTTTAGCTTTATAATATTAGTAAAGATGAGTGTTTCGATGGATGTTTGTTATTCAATCACGCGAAGACGACTGAAGGGATCGAAATGAAATTTGACACGGTATTAGACAGATACGACTAGAATAGCACCTACGCTACATTTTATGACGAAAATGTAACGGTTCCTGTGGGAGATAGTTAAAAATATAGTTTCAAATCCCAATACCCACATTCTCCACGAGCACGAAATCGCGGGCAATGGCTAGTAAGAAATAAATATTATATTTATTTAACCTATCCCTGGATTTTATAATAGCAATGTCGATACGATATGCTTCGGGACAATTTCTTATTTAACAAGTTAAGTCAGGTATGCCCTGACACGTGTCAGAAGGAAAACTCTCCCTGCACCTGGGTGTAAGGCCTAGGTACTTCCTTGATTATCTTTGTCGGAGAGGCAATTGACCCATCTCTTGCACAATAAATTCATGGACACTAAGAAGTCTCGTTTCTTAAAAGATAGAACAACAGAATAAAAATAAAATGAAATATTTATTTATTAAACTATCAGATACGCATTAATTGCCCCTGCGAAGTCTATATTACGCTGGGCGTAACTCCTGGAAATCACGCGAATAGAGATAGTATTTCTATTCTGAATATACTAACTTTTAGAGTTACACCTGTATTGATCTAGATGGGCGATTACAGTGCTGATTGGCATCTTTGCGTTCTTTCTTGCACACACCGGTGTCCTTGTAAAGGGCGCGAGAGGAATTGGTATTACCATAGTATTAGTTAATTAATTGATTGTCGAATAAAAGCGTCTTGTCTGACATTTTTAAAATTTCTAGAACGACGGAAAAATATTATATTTTAGTACTATAGAATTACACTACATTCATAGCGGTTATTTGCTTTAATAACCACTTTGTAGCACTATCTGGTAACACTTACAAGCAAAACTTCATGAGTTTAATATCCAAATTTTAATATAAAAAAACACACCTATGGCACATGCATATTATATGTAGTTGATTAATTTGTATAATTATTTTGTTCTATTGAGATGTGGCTATTCTTATTTGATCAAAGTTAGGAAAAAATAATGTTTGGTCAATATGGTGGGAAAACTCGATGCTGACCTTGTTCTTGAAGCAGTACTGTATAGTCTTACGACTTATCCATATGATGAAAAGGGTGGTGCAGGTCTCCGTACTATTTTTACTCCTGTAATGGTATTTAATTAGGCGGCTCAAAATTTGAATAAACTACTTTTACTTAAGAGTTTATATTTTTCTGTTGCGTAAATAATAAGTTATCTAAACGTTATTTATCTTCTGCATAATCATTCCTGTGGTACATCCACCACCTATATGTAATATGATAAAGCAAAGGTAACAACAGGCTTTATCGATTTAATATCATTAATCTTATCCAATGTATATTATCACTCAAAACACCAAAATATTTGTTGTCGATAGGAGAAATTAGTAAATCGAAGTATAATATATTTTTTTTTTTAATACAAATCCTGCTGGACATATTATTATGTTAGCTTTTCTAATAGATGGATAATGCGTCTTAGTGTTCGCAGTTTTTGGAGTAATGGACACTCCACTACTCCAAAAACTGCGAACACTCATTTTCTTAGCACTCCTTTAGTCGGCGGCTCTTACGACGACCATAAACGAAAATTGATTTTTTAATTTTTAATTTGACGCTATCAATAGAAATACTTAGTTAGATAGTTTTTTTTAATAATATTAACGAAAACTTTATAATATGACATCATTATCAGCGTTTATAAAGAGTAAATTAAAGTAGAGTAGGTAACGGCTTATAATCATCCAATTGTAGTGCTAAGGCCTACATTATTGAATTCAAGTTACCAGCATAGGCAGCAATGTGCGGATTTTGTTTTCCCGATCGACTCCAGGACCCCAAGATCTTGGCCAGGTACCTAGGTACTACCACTAGACCAACAGGCAGTTAAAAAAAGTTTTTTTTTTGAATACTCTTTTGAAAATATTAAGTATATTGATCGCAAAGCACTCTTTCATTATTAGCAATTTAAATTGAGTAGTCATTAATACTATTTTAACAGGTGTCCGACAAATAGTAGATTATGCATAATTAATTTGTTTTTGTTAGGCATACGCGACTCATATATTTAAGAATACATGAAAAGTTAATTCAAAGAATCCGTTTTAAATAGTCATTAATGTTAACGTTTAATTTAAGAATTAGGTAATATTAAACCGAAACAAGCGGAAAATGTATCAAGTGTGTGTCTACTGCTATCAGTTTCTATTCACTTGGCTTCAGTTGCAATTTAATTTGTGCAGCCTATTCCATAGTGTGTTTAAAAAAACCTTATGTAGTACCGCCGAAGTTTGAATGATAACCTTGGACACTTCTCTCTCTATAAAGAGAGAACCTTTGGGTTTCCGATCTTAGAGCATCCATGCTCTAATTTCCGTTACATAAATCAGTATCTCAAATCCAGCTTACAATTATTATGGTTATCGTTACAGATTCGGACATCGTGGGAACTTGCCAGCCACCCACAACTTACGTATAGAGGTGACGTCGTGTGACGTATGGCAGATAGACCGTATTCATACGACCCGGTAGCAACGGGCGCACCAGTCAACCACCAAGCGTACAGGATGGAGGCGGGACAGCTCTGGCGGCAGTATGTCATCGCGGGCGTTGGTATGTCTCAAACTGTGATATCTAGTGTTAAGTTTTAAAAAAGTGAAACAGTTCCGAAAACAAATCGTGTAAGTTTACGTTTGCTGTGCTAACTTGAAGTGATTTGAAGTTTTCGAAAAAGGAACGACATTGTTTTTAAATCGGCCAGTGTGTGTCAAATTAAAATAAATATGCAGAATAAAGAAAACGTTTCATGCTGGAGACTTTGAAAATAATCAAATATCAAGTAGGTACCTATTTGTCAAAAACACTTTACAGTGCTGTTCTATATGCATCATTTAACTGCATTTGTATTTATTATATATAATTAATTATACATTTTTATTACATTAAAAATACATTTAAAATTACAAGCTAAAATCAAATTAAGTGAAACTATATTTTTATTAAGTAAAACAAAAAGACTTGTAATAAAAATGTATAATTAATTATATATAATAATTACAATATTTTTAAATTATGCAAAAAAGAACAGCACTGTAAAGCGTTTTTGACAAATACTTGATATTTGATTATTTTCAAAGTCTTCAGCATGAAACGCTTTTTGATGTTACAACGTTTAAAAACTGACTTTTAAAAACAAAACAATAAAAAAACATGTCAATAATAAAACGTGCATCAAAAGAGCATCGACACAAACGCAAATTGCGCGCGAAACAACATTTATCCGTCCAAATAGTCATGGATGAACTCATCTGATGAACTGCCTAAAGTTTGTGTCATCTTAATTCGGTTGGATTTAAAAAATCGACGGTCACGGCTGTTGCATTTATAAATAGAGGAAACGTATAATCTGTGCAATCAGCAATAGAAGTTTGTCTATTATTATTTTCTTATTACCTTAGCAATAAATGTCGTTGTTTGTTACCGACTGTATTAAGTAAGTAATTAAAATAATGAATATGTAATTTGTTTTCAAATTGGCCGGCTCACTGAATGACAAATAGATGTTCGATTACATGATTTCAGCTGTAAAATAAATTCAATCGATAATAATACTTTAGTCCACACGATAACGATTAGCTTCCTATTTTATTGATTAAGAAAATAAGATATTTCTTCATAATAATTACCTCTTTGTTTGTACTGAACGCGTAATTAACCTTTGTTTTAACTGATTAAAGTTTTTACTTTTTATACTTTTTTATCAAACTGTACTTATAACTAAATAAGGGAGAGAGTTCAATAATTTTGACTATTTATTTAGTTAATTAATTTAAGTGATTCCGTGTCAAAAGACTACAGTAATCTACAGTAATCTTGTTGGTAATACTCGATTATAAATTGAAAAATATAAGATTTTAGATTATATTTTACAGCATCCAGGTGTCATACAATCAGGCGGTCTTGTCGCTAAAAGCCATCTCTTCCAACAACCTTCGGGCAGAAGACGTTTAACAATAAATATCTATGTAATGAAGTATCGTGCCGGCACATAAAACTCTTCTCTTCATATGACATCCGTAACAGGCGACTAAAAGAGTACTGCTAGAGACGGGCAGCATGGTTTTTTGCTCACTATTGGCCACATAGCGATCGCCAACCCGGCTGTAAAGCATAGCGATGGTTAAATAACATAATAACACCGTATTCTGAAAAGATTACCTATTTTGTCTGAGTGTTACGAAAATCTAATTTACGCATCTTGATTATTCAAGTGCACCCCTGATATAGGATAGGTCGGCCCCGTTATAAAGCAATAAAAAAAATCGGGTAAGGATTAGGATGAAGGGCTACAGATACAATTAAGTAATTGATTAGACATAATAATTACCTAGGTTATAATTTAATTTTGGGTAAATAAAGATACTGCAAGCATTATTATTTTATCCTCTTATTTTGATGACCCGATCACCTTGAACGCATTTTATACCCTCTAATAACCAGGTCTCAGTTATTATAATAATATCGAAACTGGAAAAACATACATTGCGATAAAAGTCAAAGTTTTCGTGCACAATCCACGAGCATTTTGACAGTAAACAAAAAGGTTAACTGTTTCTTATTTGAGCAGCCATTAATATAATCAAATAATTTTAAGCACTATATTAGTCGTAATAATTATTAAAAAGCTAAAGCGCAGGAAGTTATAACCATAAAAGTATAAAGATAATCGTGACCAATGTGGGTAAAATAACAAAATTACAAGTAAGTAAAAGACGTGCGGAGCACATACATCGAGATGTTATGTAGTGTAGAAGCGGGTGAAATAGCGGTTGAATAGATAAAACGTAAGAGTAAGTACCTATAAGCTAGAAACCTGTAGTCCGAAGTGGCCGTCCCAACAATAGGGATTCATTCTTAAGTCATTCAAGCCAGGGAAGCACAACCTTTTATATAATTTTTATGCGTTATCAGTGATAAGTTGGCACACAGCTACAAATAAATAGGAAGTCTTCCTTCACGTACCAGTTATTGAAGCTAGAAATTATTGACTTCTCCTTAGTATTAAATGATGGCACTCTTGCAATGTAATTTATTTGGAGCTTACTGATAGGGAAGTTCACCACCTTGCCGATGCTAGCAATAACATTATACAGATTTTCAGTTTTCTTCGTGGGTATTCCCTTGATCTCGACGTTATTTAGACGCGCGTGCTGATCACCAGCAGCCAGGTCTTTTTTGACCGATTCAAGCTCATTACACGTCGATGTTAAGGACTCCTATAGGAACTGAACCTCGCTGACTTTGGTCCCAACGGTAATTAGTCTGCCCTGGAATTCGTCAAGTGTCTTACTGTTGAACTCACACGAAGACTTCAGTTCAGATATCTCTGTCTCTTCCAGTCGGGAGTAAATTCCTTGTATCTGCTTGAGAATTGCATCTAAGGTGGGTTCCGAAGACTTACTAGTAGGTGAACCCGCGCACCTAGAACACTTCCAGGGAGTTTTCCGCTTTCTATAATTAGCCTCAGTAGTAACAGCACACCCAAAGTCAAAGTTCATCTTGCGTACTCCACACTGAGCTCCATCATTAAAAGACGTGTTACAATTGGCACATTTTAACATTATGAAAGATTTGCCCGTCAATATATTAACTCCAGAAATTAAAGCACGGAAATATTAAAACTCAAGGTTGCGAACCACTGAAATCGACGCAACGAGCGAGAATGCGAGCATTCAAAACGAGCGTTCGATGCGAGCGTTTGACGCGAACAATAAACTGCGTAAAGATAAACAATAGTATAACATGTATGTAATATGACCTATTTCAATGTGATAGAAGGCAGATAATAATATCAGCGTAAATAATACAACAAGCAATCCATATTTAAATGTTATCCACATTATAACAATCGCCGCCATGTTTGATTTACTTTCGCAATGTTTGAACTTAGTTTACTCTTGAAAACAAAACACAGACTATTTGAATTTGATTTAAGAATTGTTACTTACCCTGTGCAACTCCTTGCGGGCGATATTGATCACAGAGGACACAGCGCAACACACTAAATTTTTATTTATGATACCTAGACTAGTCAGTCTACATCACTCTACGTACGTATAGAGATTGTTAAAAGCAGGTAAACTATTTTGCGCTAAACACAATATTAAAAACAAGACAGTACTGTCATTATAAGATCTTATTGCCGAAAGTAATCTATACCAGACAACCTATAAAGTCTATAAAATTTTATATACTATAATTATAATTTACTCTGTCTCTCTGTTACTACTAGTACTTCATGCTGAAACAGTTGAATAGATTTAGGCTATCCCAGAAATCATTCTTTGACAGCCTCAAAAAGAGGTGTTATTCACGTAGAATTATTCTTTCAAGTGATTAGTAGAATTAAATCTAACTTTACTTACTTTACAAAGTGACTTTAATTTTAAATTAATTGCTGCCAGATATATCTTAACCGAATATTTGTGATATACTTAAGTACCTTCGGGTTATCATTGAATACGTAATAATATGATTATTCTATCGACTCGCAATAAAATTTGCGACCTCCAATAAATTTTATAGTCTGATAAACTGGGGTGGCATATTAAAGTTATTATTTATTATGTTTCTGAGAAAATGAAGTGTAACTTTGTGACGTGGCGGTAAAATAAAATATTCATATTTTATTCTTGTATCTTTATCTACTTGAATACTTACTTACTCGTATTCAATGGTGGTCAAACAAAAAACTTTTCAGTTAAATTTATCCGACGAAAAGTGCCATCAATTTTGACTAATTTTGATGCTTCATGATTGTCAGTAGGTAATTTCTTGTTTGGTGCCGACTCAAAATAGTGGCTTATTTCACGCTATTCGTTGGTCTAATTATTATGTAAGAAGTGATATTTTTTAATGTTTTATTAAGTTGTCAGCCCTATATTTTTACCCTTTGTAGTGTGTTTTTTTTTTTATTTAAATGGTACACACTTTGGTATTTCCTCGGAATGGAAAATAGAGCTATTTAGCTTAAAAAGCAAAAAAATAAGGCGATTTTCACTGGCTTTTCACCGATCGTCTACCTAACATTCTAATACCGGCATTTAAACCAAGGTAGTTTTAAAAAACACTCGGGATCAATATGTACTCAATTTTTAAATAAGTTTCAGTATTTGGTTAATACTGATAAACAGCAGTAAAGCGTTACAGTTATAAACATGTCCGTCTGATATTAACGTTATTTGTTTTGATAGCGATTTGGCTCCAATAATAGCTCGTTACTTATCTTTGATGTATTTGTAAATGTTTAAATAACATTGAACCAATTCGGCATAAATTCGTAGCACTCTATAACGCAAAATTTAAACTGAAACTGATTTTAAAAAAAACTTTTATGGTAGGTATTCACTTACATGGGGGTCAGAAAAATCAAATGTAAGTATGTGACGTTGTCCACATTTATTTATTTAGTTTTCTCTCCACTCTTTAGGCTGTCTGGACTAGACCGCTTGTAGCGATAATACAAACTAATAACACCATTATTTTTCATTCATTTTATAATTTCGTCAGCTGATGTTTTGTGCAAGAAATTATACAGGATGTTAAACGGTTTTAGTCTCAGGATACCATTGTACTAGTACAATCTATTTATCCATCCAAAATTACGTATCACTCGTACAGTCAAGTATATTCGTATGTGAATCACAATTTAGGTAGGTAGGTATTACTTAACGTTTCGCTATTGGAGGAGTTGTAAATAATCATAACTGACATTGCTTAAGGCTGATAAATCTTGTACTTGTCATTTTTATCCGACTGTAGGTCAAAAGAGTCGACAATCTGGATACTTGGAAGCGTATCAAGACAAGTTCCAGAAAAAAGCACTTGCACGGAGCACCGTGCACAATTTAAAGCGTGCGAATTTGATGTTGCATGTACAATATCCTATTAATATTATAATATAATAATATTAATAGGAAAATATAAACGCGAAAATTTTTAAGAATGTGTGGATGTTTGTTACTATTTCACGCTAAAACTACTCAACGGATCTGAATGAAATTTGGCACGGTGTTAGTTTATTTGCTGGAATAACTTATAGGCTACTTTTTTCCGGGAAAAGTTCCCGGTTTAAATTAAAAAATCCAAGCATACGAAGTTGCAGGCACCAGCTAGTTAAAACATAACAATATTGTATGTTATATCTAACAGAAATTAGTCTGTTTCTCGCTTTGTCAACTAATTAACAGTCTGGATATGGGTTCATAGATCCAAAATACATTTTCTTTCATAGGTCATATTCAGGTCATACATAATTGTATATCAAATAGCTACTTGAAATCTGCTCTCTAGTCATTTAACACAAAGCATTTGGTTTTGCATGTCTGCAACGAATAGTTAAGTACCTATTAACTATATCTAAATCGTAATGTAATAATATCGGCTCTATCTGCTTCAATCATTTGTTTGGGTTTGTATGGAAAATTCCAAATATGATGAAATTTAAATTCAACCGATTGTCAAAATAAACCGCAACAGCGCTCTCCGTAGTAGCTAGTAGTGTCATGATTATTAAAACGAATTTACTTACTGCAATTACATTTTTTTAAATTTATATGGGACCGACTTTGAAATAAAAAATAGGTAGTTAGATCGATTAAGTTTTATTTTATTTTATTCATATCTCAATTTAGGTAGGTAGGTACTATTCATTATTAAAAAAGAAAATTCTAGCCCTACAAAAAATCCGATTACTTACCACTTACTTACATATTTTTTTTAATTTTACTTATTATTTATATTTATTATTTAATATCAGATAATAATATAATAAATAATGTTCTGTTAAAGCTTTTTAAGGGATTTCTTGCGAATCCACACACACCACACTATTTCCAGTCTCACTCAACTGTCTCGGAATAGAATAAATATGCCACTTTGCAGACAGGAAAGACAGATCTGTCTCGTTGTGAGTTTATTATTTAATGAAACCTCAATACGGTCACGAGTTTACTGTAGGTCCTCGACTGATTTTATTCTATATTTAAGCATAAGTACTTCCTATTTTGGTTTAACACTAGCACTCTTCTGCTAAACTCCGAAACCTGGGAAGCGGCTACTCTACTTCCGCTCATATTGCGTTTTCGATCGTGTCGTTCACAATGGACAGATTTTTTCAATCTTCTCTCTGTACCAAATTAAGTAAATATTGATATGAAAGATAAATTTATAGATTCAACTTGCGTTTTACATTATATTTTGATTTATCCCGGGGTTTCGAAAACTTTACAGCGGAATAACCGTGACCACAAAACCAAAATATAATGCCAAACGATTTTAAACATGAGTTTAATGCGTATATAAAAAAAACAATCAGTAATATTGATTGAAGAAGGGATCTATCAACCTACAAACATCCCTATTTCAACCACTTATTAAGGTTCACGGATATCTGTATTCTTTGGTAGTAGTTTTTAAAGTATCTTGGGAAATGGGACTCAGGTACCTACCTACTAAATTATTCAAATATAGTTATAAAAGAAAAAACCAGATAAATAAATCTTTCATCCTTTCAATACTTAACCTCCATAAATTGACTGATTCATTTTTATTACTTAGATCTGCAACTTTTTAATGCAAACAATAAAATTGGTGTCTAGTTAAATTGCTAAACTGATTTAATGAGATATCGATTGTTTTTTTTTTAATTCAGAAATTGTGATGTTTGCTACAATTATATTAAAACACGAATGATTGTGAAAGAAATCATTGCGCGACACAAGCCTCACATTGATGATGGACAAACGGTTATAGGTAGACATCGTAACTGTGTAACTTAATTTTATTAGCATTGATCGACAATTACATACGATTTTAGACATTGTAACTGTGTAACTTAAATTTATTTCTTTATTGAGAACTACAAAATAGAATGATCGAAATAAATAAAATGACGAAATCCCCATTAACATAACCGAAATAAAATTAAAACATGTTTTTAATATTCCTTATCTTCTCTTTCTCTTGTTATTAATTTACGCGTATTATATTGTTATCATGTGGTGACGGAACATAAAAAATAGCACTACACCTTCTCTTCCTGTAGGTGCCGTAATAGGCGACTAAAATTTACCGCCAAAGAAAACAGGCTTGTTACTCAGCGCTTTCTCTCCACAACTGGCCACACTGCGATCGCCAAACCGCCAGAAAAGCATCGCCATTATGGCAAAATGCTCCATTTTAGAGAGGCCTATAGAGGCTAATATAGATTATCGATGAATCATATTCATAAGATTTTACAATTACTACTGGTGTACCAATACGTTCAGCAGCCCACGCTCAGGAAGTGATATAGTGTGACCATTCCATATCAAGAGACTTATCAGAACATCACCGTGCACCGAAGGTTTATCCATCTACTTCAAACTTCCACATTAACCATATTTTTTATAGTGAAGGTGGTTGGATAAACATTAGCCAAAACTGCAATCTGCAAGATCTTTGATTTAATGAGTTAATGATATCAATAGGGTGATCAAAAAGGGTTACAAAACAAGAACATTTTGAATTTAGGGTTTAATTGCAGCTCGCTTCTTGCATTTCAGGGATTGTGCTCTTATTGGCATCGTACTTTTTAGACACCTTGTGCCTAAAGAGGATCAAAAGTGAGCAAAGCATAAAGTCAGATTTCAATACTCTACATTTTTTTCTCAAAATTTTTTTTCGGTTGATTGACATGACACTAACATAAACCTAATCTTGCCATTCCATATTTCAGACTGTAAAGTAAGAAATTGCATTAAATTTTATACAAATTACCACAACATATTGATAAATTACCCGTATATAAACTTAAAAAGTAGGTACCTATGTTAAATTATTTTAAGATTTTGTTAATGAAAAAGAACTACCACACTGTTATTTATAAATAAAACGATGAACTGTATATTATTTCTTGTAACATACATATTAAAATTATTCTGACAATAATAACCGAGTTTCTTGCGCTGTTTCTTCTCGACTCTGTCACAATTCTGGGACAGGATTGGACGAAGGATTGGTAGGAGAACGTTTAAAAAAAGCATTTTTTTGCAGACGTTTATTTGCAGAAATTATACTAATTTTACTGATTCCGCTATGTTCATTTTTCTGAACAATATATTGATTCTTAATTTCATTGATCTCATATTATCTTCATGTCACACACAATACTCTGACGTGCAGATGCGTTGGCGCACGTACTATAGCCAACTATAGGATAAGAAACAGTGTTACTATTGTTATTATTAGATACGATGTGTGATTATGCTTTACGACTGTGTCATTGTTATGTTATAATGACACAATCACATGGTGAACGTTTCTTGTATTTTCTATAAGATAAAAATATGGTTAATATTAAAGTACTTAGGTATACTGGTTATGATCTGTATATGCCGTGTAAGCAAGGACTGAAGAAGTACCTCCAGAAGAAGATAGGCAGCAGCGATTTCTCTTAACTATTATTGAAATGAAAGATAATTTTACAGATTTAGAACGCGTTTATTTTTTATTTAACCCGACGTTTCGAACCCTTTGCAGCGTTCATGGTCACGGGTAGACTCCGTGACCATCAACGCTGCGATGATTCAAAAGTCATCCTGTATAATCACTAACATCTCATTGTTATCACACTACACCACGTAGGCACATCATTATTTCACGGGTGGATATTGGCTTCTCCAAAAAGAATATTTTGCCAAAATCGCCGAGCTTGGCAAGAGGGTCTATGATCGCAGTTTGCCTAATAGACTAGACTCCGTGACCATGAACGCTGCAAAGGGTTCGAAACGTCGGGTCTTTTCAAAACGGAAAATCTTTCATTTCAATGTATAGTGTTCGCGTAAACCAAAGCGTAAACTCAAGAAAACAGTATCTTAACTATTAGCCAATAAACTGCGATCGCCGACCCTCTTGCCAAGCTCGGCAATTTTT
The DNA here is from genome assembly GCA_949315895.1 of Anania crocealis. Taxonomy (NCBI): domain Eukaryota; kingdom Metazoa; phylum Arthropoda; class Insecta; order Lepidoptera; family Crambidae; genus Anania; species Anania crocealis. The sequence goes on from OX438861.1 coordinate 11,255,724, forward strand.
GCAAATCTTAGAATAAAAACGCTATTCTAAATATTATTTTCGGAGAAGCCAATATCCACCCGTGAAAATAATAATGATGTGCCCACGTGGTGTAGTGTGATAACAATTAGATGTTAGTGATTATACAGAATGACTTTTGAATCATCGCCGTCAAAATTTTTAAAATAGGCGTTAAGTATCGTATTTAGAGCCCATATAATGGAGGTATAAACGGAGCGTACACTGATTGGTTTAATATCCAAAAGGGTGTTAGACAGGGATGTGTAGCGTCTCCGTGGCTGTTCAACCTTTTCATGGATAATTGTCTGACAGATCTGAAAGAGAGTGATTTTGGCCTAAGAATGAATGAATTACGCGTCAAATGTCTTCTTTACGCCGATGATCAAGTATTACTTGCATCGACGGCTAAGGATTTGCAAGCGATGGTGACTATTATGAATGAAGCTTTGGAAAGAAAGGGAATGAAAGTGAACACAAAAAAGACGAAAGTTATGGTGTTTGAAAAGGAAGAGAGCATGACAGAAGTATGTATTCGGATTGGTGGTAATGAACTGGAGCAAGTGAATGAGTTTGTATACTTGAGGTCGGTGTTTAATAGGGACGGAAAGTATGAAAGTGATATTGAAAGGAGAGTAAATGCTGGTAACAGAGTTAATGGTGCGCTGCACGCCTTTGTGAATGGCCAGAAGATTTCTATGAAAGCTCGTCTGGCTGTGCATAGAGGGGTGTTGGTTCCAACACTCATGTACGGAAGTGAAAGTTGGGTATGGCAGAAAAAGCATGAAAGTAGAATAAATGCAGTAGAAATGAGAGCGCTAAGAAGTATGTTAGAAGTGAAATTGAGTGACAGGATAAGAAATAGTGTGATAAGAGAACGTTGTGGTGTGAAAGAAGATATTGTCACAAGGATTGAGAAAGGGATGTTTAGATGGTTTGGGCATGTAGAGAGGATGAATGAGAGAAGAATGACTAGACAGATCTACAAGACGAGTGTGAAAGGGAACGTTGGAAGAGGAAGGCCTAGACGAACCTATCACGATCAAATCGGGGATGTTCTGAAGAAAGGTCAGGTCAAGAGTACTCTAAACCGACGAGCATGCATGAAAAGATTGATGAATGTGGAAGAAGCGAAAGATGTATGCCAGGATCGTAGTAAGTGGAAGGCCTTGGTCTCTGCCTACCCCGTTGGGAAGGAGGCGTGATAATATGTATGTATGTATGTATAATGGAGGTCTTTTCCCTGCAGTAGGATTGTTCACTTTACACTGTAATCACACGCAAATAATAAAACTTTTCGTAGGCTAATTTAACTTTTATGTAAACTAAAATGAATACTATGTAAAACCAAAAAATCCAAATGATACCGCGAGTCAACTCCATACTGCGCCATTTATGAACGTGAGATGACACTATTTTTACTAGACGCGGATTCGCGGTAACAAGAGTACGCTTATATTATTATTAAAATTGTTTTAGTATTAAACAGGGATGATTATAGGCTGTTACTTACTTACCTACTTACTTAAAATTTTTACGGTCCTGAGGCTGTGAAGGTATGAAGGGAAAATCAACACCTTATGATCAGTATCGTAATGAACGAATGAGATGAGCATCGCTTAAAAAGTGTGTTGCAAGAGGCCGTACCCAAAATTTCAGATTTTTGTGGACATTTTCTTGGTGCTTACACCACATTACAAACAGTTGTACTTACTTCATTAATTGGCTACCCAAATTTCCAAATTTCCGATTGTTTTAGGACAAAAAAACAGTCGATATTATCGGGTACCCACCGTAATAAATTTTCCGTAACATTTACAATTATTCTATTATAGAATCAAGTACTTTACACTGCTGAAATAAACTACGGTTACGGTAACCATTTATATAATTGCAAATGACTTTGTAGTTTTTTTTCTCGCCATTTAAACATAATAATGATGGAAACTGTTCCTGTGTCAACTACAATATATTTGCTTATTCAACACCTATTTTGCTATCATAGAAAAAATACGGTTCTATTGGGCAACTTCAAATAAAAAGATAAACAAAAGAAAGTTACTCATAATTTTATTGCCACAATAATTACTTACTACGATGTGAAATAAATACTAAATGGAATATAGAAGAGTTTTGCAGGTTATCTTGGGATTATTTTGTTTCTGAACATTCTCTTTTAGCTTTATGTGAGACGTACTTACAGACTAGCAATTGATATTAGAGGAAGGAAGACGAATCAAACATCGCTGAAATTGACAGACACATAAATTTGATTATAAAATTATTAAAAAAAAGTTCTCTAGGAAAAACACGAATGATTTTGAATGGAAGGAAAGTTAAGCTTATGCATTCTGTTCGTCACTATAACAAGAAAACAAAGAAAATGAAGTGCATTTGTTTGTACAGTTGTACCAACAATAGGTGTTTGCCCAGTTTGCCGCCGAGCCCACTACAACGATTGTAAGTCACCTGTACTTGCGTCTCGGTAATCATATTTTGCACCTTCATGTAAGACAAATAAGATAAAATCTTTAAAAGAAAACTGACAGATATATTAGAATTATTTAGAGAGTTTTGGAACACAAAGAATCAACGATAACTTTTTAGTTCTTTCTCCAGCCACATAGATGTTATTTTTTACAATTTTATAAACTTCGAACTTTACTCGAACTACTCTAATATTAGGTATGGAAAAAAATATCAAAATCACACGCAACTCTTTGAAATTTACACAAGAAATTTAAAATTATTTTTCTTATCAAAAAACAGACAACTATCAATTCGATAAGAGTAGATATACTATATTTTTTTTAAATATAACCTGCCCAAGTAAACGTTTAAGATTAGTATAAAAAAAATATCGTTATACAAATACTAGTAGTTAATGTCTGCGGCTGTCGATGTCTATGGGCAATTATTTGCTTAAGAGGAGACTGGGGACAGCGTGAACTGCATGGATATTCAACTATGTATACTTACTTAGTTGGTCTTTTACTTAGTGAAATATAGTCAACCCAACTGAGATTGGATTGGTGAGAGACGAGCCAAATCTAGCCTCAAATTGATCCAGCTTTTGCTGTACCTTTGCACAAGCGATAATCAAGAAGTTGCGGCCTTCCGGATAAGTCGGTAGGGCCGCTCTGCACTGGCTCCATTCGGCAGACAGACTCCTCCCAAAAAGAGAATGCTTACATAAAAATATCCCTCATAGTTCTATTATTCGCTACGAACATCATCATCATCATCATAATCAGCCTACGGCAGTCCACTGCTCGACGTATGCCTCTCCCAAGGCACGCCACGAACATCAGTCAGTACTTTACTTTTTTAACCGATGTATTTATACTAATTAATTGCAACGAGCCCTCATCATTATAAAATGTTCTTAAGAATATAGTTCTTTACCGACAGTTCGATTACCTACAGTGATTTAAATCCGAAAAAATTTTCAAAACTTGTCATGTCATCCTTTTAATAAAATTGTCTTGCATAATATTTAGTAAAACGTGTTAACATTGCGGCAATTAGTTAAAATATCAATAGTGTTCACGCGTTTTTTTATCTTATCATAACTAAAACAAATAAAGTTCATGACCCTTGTAACATCAGCACAACTTTAGCCATGAAAATTATGTTGACACTAAAACTAATTACTATTAAGTATATTATCATTTTCAATCTACAAATAATAGGCGACTATGTGTTTTTGAAAAACGTAATATCTCTTAGGTCGTAAATCTGTTGCTTTATAGGTGACTGTCTTTTTTTGGATTAGTTGCACTGAAATTTAATTTTTATGCGCAAAATACTAGATCACATTAAAATAAAATACTTTTTCATAATAAATAAAATCAAACAGTGATTGTGACTGTTAAATAGTAAAAATATATTGAGTAGTAAAACTATGCATATACATCTTTGATCCCATACAAAAAGTTTATGCTTACTAAATGCATAAACTTTTTAAAAATATATGGTAACACAACCCCTTCCCATCCTATGGGTGTAAGAGGTAATAAAGGAGTGTTCTGTTGACTAAAGCAGAAGAAGGGAGCAGTCTGCCACAAGTCTGCCCTTCACTACGAGTATAACCGAACGACACCAACTCGCTTGCCACAGGTGGCGGTTATGGCTAAACTAAATCCTGGTTTTGTAGAAACTTATGCCCAGCTGTGGACTGATGTAGGCTGACAATAGCTATGTCAGCAGTTGCTGATGTTGGTTGAATAATACATTATATTGTTTTTTTTTAATTTACGTGAACACTGTAAATTGAACGCCCTGTTGGTCTAGTGGTTCAAGTACCGGCCCAAGATCTTGAGGTCTCGGGTTCGATCCCCAAGTCGGACAACAAGAGTTTCGAATTTTCAAACATTGCTCGGGTTTGTATTCAACAGCATTTGTTGCGTGTTGATTAAACCTGTACCCAGTATTGCTGTGGTAACTTGAATTCAATGACTTTACCCTGCAGTGGGTTGATTATATATAGGATGATAAGAAAGATAAATCTACATATTTAGCTCGTATTTATTCTTTTATGTTGTATTTTCAATCTCTTACAGCGAACATTGTGGTCGCCACCACCGGGTACTCCATGGGATGGACGTCCCCAGTGAACCCAATACTGGGCGACTTGAGCCAGTCACCACTGGCAGAAAAGGTTACCGCAGACCAGGCAGCGTGGATTGGTTCTCTTCTCACAGTTGGAGCTATATTCGGTGAGAAACAAAAACTGTTCAGAGCGAGAATTTTACTTGATATTGCTCTGTGTCGTGTCACCGTGTATATTGGCACATAAAATATTTCGCTATTTTTAAAGCTACAGTGCTATAGCTCGGGAACGTTTTGGGTTCGAGTCCCACCTCAGGCAGTTGAAAAATATTTATACAAGGAAATGTGTTCCCAGTATTTCGATTTTACAATTTTAGTAAGGATAGATTCTATTCCGATGTCTTACATCATTCCAGGTCCCTTCGTCGGAGGTTTCGCAGCATCAAAGATCGGGCGCAAATGGGGTCTCCTCAGCTCCGCGATACCTCTGTTCATTGGTTGGATCCTCATCGCTGCTGCCACCAACGTCGGCCTCATCTATGCCGGACGAATCTTCTGGGGTCTGGCTGTAGGAATGATCTTCACCATCTCACCGATGTACTGCGCTGAGATTGCCACGGTAATAATCTACATTTAGTGATGTATTTGGTTGTTGCATGGATGATATAAATTCTAAAAGAAATGATATAAATTCTCTTCTTGAAAGAAGATGAATAATGAACTGGTACCCATGAACCAAACAGTTTTTAAGTGAGAATTTTACCCACCCAAAAGATCTTGTATACATTTTACAAAATACTTTGCATGCAAAATGCGTTGCAAGCATCGATATAATATATTATTTGAAACGGGATAAAAAGTCCACTACAAAAAAGTTCCTTCAAAATATCCAAATTTAAAATTTATTGGCTACATGTGTCATATTTTATTGCTATCGTAATGCAATAATATTACGATGTAAAGGATCGCCTACATGTTCTGTGGGTGTTTGGTTGTGGAAGTAGATACTGAAACGGAAGGATTTATCCTAATAACTATTTCCTTTTTTGCTTTTTCATAATTTAAAAGATTAAGTTGTGTAATAATTTCAAAAAATCATAATAATAATAATTTCAATAGAACGGTACCTAATAAATTACCTTGTTGTATAATACTAATTATTTTTGATGAGTGTGTCGGGGAAGTTAATATGTAATTACGAAATTACAGTAGGTACGTTTTAAAAACAAAATAGAAGGCTAAGCACGACGCAATCTCGTAAAAAAGTATAATTTACAACTTTGTGGTTCTTTCTGTATTCAATTTGTTGAGCTATTGTGAGATGGTCATGACACATTATGGAACCAACTCTTTATATGAATGTCGCAAGAATAAAGAATTACCGCCAGAAGCAGATGAGCAGCATCGTCTTTGTCTTTTCACTACTATCTATTGGCCAAACTGTGACTGCCAGTCCAACGCAAATCACGTATATGGCAAAATGCACAGTATGTCCAGCAGTGGATTGATGTGGGCTTGCCGTATGGTGATGATAATGTTGAAGATATATAACTTGAAGGCAAGAAATAACAAAAGGGTCAAAAACATAACCAGTATTTTCAAAATGTTGTCACTCACTCAGTCTTCGTTCATTTTATATCGCAATTTAGATATATAGTGATTTGTAAATAACTACAAGAAGAAATTGATTAAAGAGATAGCAAAGTAGCCAATCCACATGCCATGTGACTGTCAAAAATGTAGACTTGAACTTCATGATCGGAAAACAGTTGAAAAAAACATCAATTTCATTACCCGCAGCCCAAATCAGCTCACGGCTGAATACAAGCTTCTTCAAAAAGAGTATTTCCTTTGTTTAGTAGGTGGGTTGGCAATCGCGGTTTGACCTGTGATGGAGAGAAGACGCTATAAACTCCGCTTGCTTCTGACGATATTCCTTTCATCGTCTCTTACAAGTTTACGACATATTTAAGAAGAGAAGGGGTTGTGTCTTTCATACGTATTTCTTCCTTTCCAGGACGAATCTCGAGGCGCGTTAGGATCATTTTTACAAGCCTTTATTACTGTTGGTTTCCTGCTTGTCTACGGCATTGGACCTTTCATCTCGTACTCTGCCATCGCGTACGTAGGAGTGGCCTTCGTTGCTGTCTTCTGCGTTGGTTTCTTTTTCATGCCAGAGTCGCCTACCTATCATCTGATGAACAGTAAGTTTTGATTACATTAAAATTAAAGGTTTAGTTAACGTATCTAAGTTGTGTTGTACGGTAGTTTTGGAAGCTCAGAACGCATAGCTGAGCATTTGCTTAACGACCAAAAATAAAGGCTCTGAATACGTAGCTGTTACTATTACATGCATGTATTTGTATAATAACGAATTCCTTTTTAAGCGTTGGCTGCTTTAACTAATTGAAGTCAGAGCTCAAAGTAGAAGAATACGTTTTATATCTCTAAAAAAATATATATAAATCATCATAAAAAAAGAGTTTGATCTTACTAGTTAATGTTAACAATGCGAAAGTATGTATGGGTGTTTGTCACTTAGTCACACCAGAACCGCTAAACCCATCAGGTCACGCAGATAGATAGTAAATATCACAGACTACTTGTTATCCCAATAACAGCCATGATTCCCGTGGTTGTTTCAAAATTTCACGATTACGAAGTTCCTTGCTACAGCTAGTAGTATGTTATTTCTTTTAATTTGGATCCAAAAAAGTAATCAATTATTTCATTAACTTTGCAACTACATTACTTTGCGTAATTTTTTTTTAAATAATTTTTTACTACAATCACAACTGGTATTGAGGACGCTGTTAGCGTAAGAACGAATCTAGAAGCTAGTGCTTCGTTCTTTCAGACAACAAAGAGGCAGCAGCTGAATGTTTGGGTGTCATCCGCGGGCGGTCCCGCGCGGGTGTGCAGGCTGAGCTTGAACTTGCTGCTGCTGATGTCGCTGCCAGTCAGCAAAAGAAGGCTGCAGTACGTATTTCCTTTTACTTAAAATCCACGTGTCGTTTGGTGCCGGCTACAAATAACTAACTACCCTTTTCGCGTCCTATGTACGAGCGACGAAAATACCGGCGTCGTCTACTCTCCGCCATTATCTATACTGTTATAACTAACCCACCTGCTTAGCGTGGCAAAGGCAATCATAGCAAAATGCTGCTAGAGGCCTGCGTTCAGTAGACGAATGTCGACTGATGATGATGAAGACAATTAACGCATATCCTTTACGTCTAACTGTCCTCCACATTCTAGAAAAATACCTTAAACCAGTAAATAACGTATCCAAATAAAATAAAACCGGCCAAGTGCGACTCGGACTCGCGCACGAAGGGTTTCGTACCAAAACGTTAAAAACGTTTTTTTGTATGGGAGCCTCCCTTAAATATTTATTTTATTTTGTTTTTAGTATTTGTTGGTATTGCGGTAACAGAAATACATAATTTATGAAAATTTCAACTGTCTAGCTATCGCGGCTCTTGAGATACAGCCTGGTGACAGAGCGACGGACAGACGGACAGACGGAGAGACGGACAGACAGCGAAGTCTTAGTAATAGGGTCCCGTTTTTACTCTTTGGGTACGGAACCCTAAAAAGTATCCAACGCCTGACATCGAAGCTAGCTAAAGATTTATCCCTGAAAGTACTTTACTTAAATATCCCACTTGCAGATAACTTATTGCACAGTACAAACAGCCGCAATCAATATAAACGTTATGACAATTTATTACTAAACTCAGATATAATTGGTCACTACTAGAGATGGGCAATTTTTACCTACCCGGTATAAATTGGGTGGGTAAAAATAGGTAGGAAAGGTAAAAATAAATGAATACCCTTTTTCATCCGATATTTATTAATTTTACCGGATAAAAACTAAGACTTATTTAGATCGATTTATTTTACTTTGACGTATATGTTGCGAAGGCAAAATTATTGTTTTTAACACACTTACTAGTTTTACTCGCAAAAACCGAACAATTTTCGAATTTAATCTACTTTTAATGTCGTATCGATTCGATACTTTAATTACTTACGTGTATCCGGATAATCCGGATAAAAGGAAAGCAGGTAATCCTAAGAATTAAAAAAAACTTGTCAATGAAATGAGTCTATTTTCTTTGGTCTATGATAAGTTTAAATCAGTAAATATTGTTTGATTTATTTATTTAGTTATACAGCATTATTATTATAACATACAAAACTCTTTTAGTTTATTTTATTTATTTGGCATATACGACATACATACTATATTTTTAGCATATGTTAAGTACTTTGTGTTAAAAAACTAAATATTGTGGATTTCTAGTTAAATAAAATGTTTTTAATTTTTACCCGGTAAAAATTGATCATAGGTGGGTAAAAAAAGGATATTAATTGATATTTACCCAAAGTCGTATTTTTACCGGGTAGGGCGCCTACTCTAGTCACTACAGAAAAAATTTGGAAGTCGAGGAACGTGATAGCAGAGCAGCAGAGCCTTAAGATATACCCTAAGATAACAGAGCATATTCAAGAGGTACCTTAACTTAATTAGTATAGTAGTAGTCATTAGAACAAAATCTATATTTCGATATATGTGTATGATACAACTGAGAAAACCAAGAACCTATGTAAGAATTACTATTGAATCTATTGTTTTTCCAAACAGATTGCCGATATATTCCGCGGAAGCAACTTCAAAGCGTTCTACATATCTTGCGCGTTGGTGTTCTTCCAACAATTCTCCGGTATCAACGCTGTTCTGTTCTACATGACTGACATCTTCACGGCAGCTGGGTCTACCCTGGAACCCGCTATTGCTACCATCATCATCGGAGCTGTGCAGGTATTATCATCATAACTAATGTAGGTATAATAAAATACTACCTTCTAGACTCGCAAAAAACCACTTATTTAAATTTTTACATATTTTTACGTACTATCATGGCAGACAACCTACTGAAGTAAAAATCAAATGGCATTATAAGTTTCTATCGCATTCACTGATATATTTTCGTATCTTAATGACCCCCATAAACGTAGCACTATACCTATACATATACACACTTTAGAACCAACTTTGTTTTAATTATTGCAATTTTTAAAGTTCTGTGCCTACATTGATGACATAACACTTAAACACACATGTTAATCCCTCAACCCCCAGGAGGCACGCGCGTGCCGCGATAACAATTGATTTCAATTGTGTCTGGAATAACTCACGATTGAGGGATAAAAGCAAATAAATATTTCTGATTTCTGATTTCACTATTGTCAACAGTTAATAGCGTCCTTCATCACTCCCTTCGTCGTGGACAGGCTTGGCAGGAGAATTCTCTTGCTGATCTCAAGTTGTGGAACTGCTATAGGACTCGTAAGTGTTAATTGTTCATATTAAATAACAAAAGTACCTTTTCTTCTTCTCTGGCTCATTTAATATATAAAAGTTTATGATAAATTCTCGAAAATTTAACAGGATTAGGATCACCCTGCCCTTGAAATAAAAAAACAAAACATTTAACTTTGCCAATTATTACTTCACTCCTCTTTGATATACATATTATCTTCATAAGGTAAATGAATCAATTACATACCGTTGCCTCTTTTCTAACAGGGTCTCTTGGGCATGTACTTCTTACTAGCTGAACAGAACAAACCAGTGGCTGAGTCTATCAGCTTCTTGCCGATCTTGGCTCTGGTACTGTTTATCCTGACCTACTGCTGGGGTCTAGGCCCCTTGCCATGGGCTGTCATGAGTGAACTGATGGCAGTAGAAGTCAAATCTGTTGCCGCGCCTATCGCTACAGCTTTTTGCTGGGTGCTTTCTTTCTTGATTACAAGGTAAGTATATTTATAATAAATAAATACTAAGCAAGTTATGTTGACTATCAAATTAGTAAGAACTCTGCTGTAACTATGGTTTTTATAAGAAGCAACAGAAGAAAAACTAGTCCCTCCATCATTGGCCAAACTGCGACCTCCAAACGTGAGGAATATATCAATATTCTCCTTTTGGACAGGTTTAAGCACGATGATGGGGTGATGATAATAATTGAATTACTAATTTATATTGATGGTTTTAATTAATAATTTGATTCCTGTTTAGGTACTTTAACGCAGTGGCATTGGCAGTAGGCATGTACACGGCTTTCTGGATCTTTGGTATCTGCTGCGTGGTGTCATTCTTCTTCACACTCTTTGTCGTGCCAGAGACCAAGGGCAAGAGCTTCAACGAGATCCAGGACATTCTAGCTGGAAGGTATGTCTATATCTTCAAAATAGTATTAGCCCCTGTCACTGATACTGAACATCTTAAGTATTGAAATAGCCATCCACTGTACAGATATACCTATCAAACTAAGGCTTGAAAAAGTAAGAAGATTGATAACAATGACATAACTAAACCACCTTGAAATTGTACTTTGTAGTTAGTGATATTATCATACGAGCTTTCTGGCAGACAACGTACCAATAGTTTTGTCTTTTATGTCTGGTTAACAAGACTCCAAAGTCTATAAATCAATAAAAAGGGATTTCTACTGTCTGACAGACAAAGATGGACAACGAAGCTGTTCTGTTACGAGATCAATTTATTTTTCCATTTATGGTACCATGGTAAAAAAATTATGTTTTCGCCCAGTATTAGTTACTTTTTTTTTCTTTTTCAGAACAAGCAAGTCAGAGAAGGCTTAGAAAGATTACAAGATTTGACCTAAATTTTTAAACAAATATTTTATATTATTAGAATATAGTATTAAATTGTTGTACAGGATGCATGACACGTCCTAATTGAATGCGTGTGGCATAAATCAATCCAAAGAGATATGGGGGTAAATTAATTTATAAATAATTCTTGAACAAATATTTATCATCATGCATAGTTGGAGTATTTTCATGAACATCAACTAAATATAATTGTCCAATCCTTTCGTAGCAGATGATTATTAAGTTTTAAAATAAACCTTAATTCTATTCCCATACTTGTACTTTTTGCTGTCCGTTGAAAACCAGTCGGTACAAGGTGTCTATTACCTACCTGAATCCAATGTCTTGACTTTTAAGTTTCAAAGCTTTTCCATACTATTGATATTATTACGACCTACTTTAAAGGGTTTAATCCACTATGATCACCTAGGATATGAGATGAGACTCTGTCTTTTCCGATCTATTATCACCTATTATAAGACTAACTATTGATTGTTGCATTGCAAGGACATGTTCATCAGAATTCAAACTGTTGGCTGACTTGATCATGAGCAGAGCCATTTTATACAACGATACGGTTGTAAAATTAACCCAGTTCTCTTAAAAGCTTTAGGAAATTTATTTATTATAAAAACGACCAAAATTAGTTTGTATAATGTGAGAGACCAGTAATGTGCCATTCTGGATCGATTTTTTTGGTCCAGCTTTAGCAGTTTTTGGGCTAAGTATTTAAAAAAAACTTATTAAATATTATTTTACAATTGTTAATAAATCTAATTAATACTTTCACCAGTCAAGACTTATTGTCATTTACCTATCCGCTCGTACACATAGATTTATCTACTATCACATAGGTAATAGGTAATGTATAAGAGTAGACTTACAAGGTAAAAATGCAAACTACCAAGTGCAAATTACAATAATGCCGCTACGGCAATCGCCTTTGTAAATGTATTTGAGTACACTGTGAAGATTTTATAGATCAATAGTTTCATTTGTTTTGGCAGAAGATTAATGTACCAGTTATTAAGAAATTTTAATTAACAAAATATTATTTTCTTAGCAAGCTCTTTACCAAAAGTACAAAATAAGTGACTATTATATGTATAGACGATGCAAGAAGCTGAATAGCTGTAAGTTGTGATAATTTAGATGAATTTTAATCGTTACTTTTTGTAAATGTTTATTATAAAATAATTTTATATTATATCGCACCATTCAGGGGAATAACTCTACTTAGGAAAGGTTGTTTTTGAAATCATGCATTTCACGATATTTTTTAAAGGTGTAATTATGTGGCCTGACTATAAGCCCATCAGTAGGTATAGGGTTATTTATTGGTAATAGGACATGCTGTGATTTTATACTTATTGAAACAAAAGATGATAATGGATGTAATTCGTGTTTTAATTTGTTTCTACATTTTATATTAAAACTGCTTAATTTAAAATGTCACCACAGTAAAATTGTTAGGGTTCGAAACGTAAGAATAAATCAAATACAATGTGAAAAAGCATCTTTTGTAACCAGAGTTATTTTTTAAAATTTAGTGATAACCTGTTACCAAAATACACGTAAGTATCCCAGTGTGATAACAACCTAGTTTTTAATTTGGTATATTACGTAGGATATTATGTATTAAATACAGTGTGTTGTCGTTGATTGGTGCGCTTACCCTATTTTGTTTTTATGAAATAAATGTTCAAATTATACATGATTTTTGCATTCCAATATGCAGGATGAAATTTTAACATTTTCCTAAATTTTTGTAGGCGTTCAGTATCGTATTTAGAGCCCATTTATGAAGTAAAAAAATGAAAATTAATAATATAAACTTGAAAAATTATGTCTCAGGTGGGACCCGCATCTCCTCGCAAGCCGGGCGGGTGCTATAAGCCACCGAGACACTGCGACACAGGGTTCGAGTCCCGCCTGAGACATAATTTTTCAAGTTTATATACTGATATTATAATTGCAATTAAGTTGCTAAAATATCACATAAAGTAATGTAAATTAAGTTTTTACCCGAAAATATTTTTTGCAATATACCTACCTAGTTTACAATTTATACAGTTTTAGGCCTATTTAGGTATAAAGAAAAAAACTTATGATTTGCTTCGTATTGAATGAATGTGATGTGCATTGCGTAAAAAAAGTGTTGCTAGGCGGCCGTATCTAGGTCGCTAAGTTGAAGCTCATATAGAAGCCTATTACTAATGGCCGTTTTAGACTGCTCAAAGTTTGAAATAAAAAAAAAGAGACTTTCGCGACGCCAAGAGCCTATTTGCAAAAATACAACTGCCTTTTGCATATTTTTTAATGATTCTCCAAATAGAGGATTTTGCTACTGTCACCACGCTTGGCATTTGGTCCTGGAATCGCATTTTGGCCAAAGGTAGAGAAGACATTACATACTGCCTGTCTTCTAATGAATATTCTTTAGTCGCCTCTTACTTACGTCAATCATAGGACAAGGAGGCGGCTTTACATGGCACTAGACATTCTACATTAAATAACAGATCTATAACAATACAACCATGGTGTTGTTATTGTCAAGTTTAAAATAATCGAAAAGAAACAAAACACGTAAAATAATTATGCAACTTATTTAATCCACAAGGGCTAACTTATACAATCTCGTAAAGTATCGGAGCTTATCTTCCATATAAGGCGTTAGGTCTGTAAAGTTATACACTAACGGCTTCATCAGGTTTTGAAACTTCAGGTCAGTTTGGGTAGAAGGCCAGCAATGGACGTTTTCTACTGGTGATCTTAAATAATTAATTTCAAAATAAATATTTAATCTAATACATACACGCAATAAAAAGAAATCATCATCATTAACAGTATATCAGTGCTGATTGTTGAAAGCGAACCGCAGAAAAATCAAAATATTACAGACAGAAACTTCCCGTTTAAAGTCCCGGTTTATGGTTAAAGAGTAATTTATAATCTTCGTATGTCATAATATAGTGGGCTCAGTATTTATCTTCGCAAACATTGTAGTTTTGTGTGTGTTCTTATCAGCAACGCATAGGCTGTTCTTATGAGTGCTACTCATTTTATTAATCTTAAAACGTAATAAAACTGCAACTTACCCATTCTGAATGAAGTTGGATACCAAGAGTGTCATCCAATCTTTCATTTGATTGTCAGCACTAGTATGCGCTAATTCATTTAATTCTGTCTGAGGGCCCAGGAAGGCGTTGAACCTGAAGAAATACGAGATATCTTCTATGTGACCTGCTCCCGGAAACGCTTGATGCAGGCTCAATTTTATAGGACTTCTTTCTCCTGGGTATCCGAATTCGTACATGTAAGTCTTTGCTGCTCCCGCTGATAATCTCTTTTGAGCCAACCTCTGACCAGGGTACTTATAACCTGAATCTGTCATTGCTACGAGAAATTTATCTAAATTAATATTCGTAACATTAAAATATTCTAATAGCTGCAAAGCTGTTAGTACGGGTACTGACAAAGGGTTTGCCATCAATAGCAAATTCTGTGGTAATGTCAACGGCGGAACTATTCTGATCTTTGTCTCTAGATTCACCTCTATCAACCTTTGCCTAAAAGTCTCGGCTTCATTACTACATAGCCCAATCATCATCGGATACTTTTTTCCAGCACCCTCATTTAAAAGTTCTTCTGGGTTCTTTGGAATGACTGTTGTAAAATTTGGTTGCGGTGTTTCTATGACGGGAGAAAAAGATACAACACCTAAAAAGTCTAAAAGGACTTTGTTTCCCTGTAATATTTTTTCTAGAGGAGTGGCCACGAGGTCGTCATGTATTTTCTTTGGAGTCTGATAAGGGTTTATCCCAACCGCAGTAAAGAAGATTATATTAATAAGTTTCGCGTAGGTTTGAGTAATAGGTATGGACGAAATGGCATGTCCGCTAAATCCCATCACTCTGAAAATAATAATGAAATCACCAATTATTTGACGTACTATAATTATTGTATAAGTATAAACACTCGCAATCGGTTACAGTAAGGGCGATAAAGCCGATAAAAAATAACTGATGGGTGATAGATCATTGCAAATCGCTATCGCCGATCCTTTTCCCAAGCTTTAGGGATTTTAGCAAAATACTCCTACTCTAGGCATACCTATATGTATCCAGATGTAGGCTGATGAAGACTGATATTAAAATCAGTTGAATGACATAATACTACCCCCTATAAAAGTTCAACGAAACTATAGAGAAGCCGCCATAAATTTTAGTTACATGCGACGCCCACCGTCACATGACTACTTATGTGCTTCCCTAAGGATCTCCACAATAAACCAATGGCATGGCGAGGGGCCATGCCACCGGTCATCCAGCGACTCCCCACGGCCTTCAACAGATTGTCTTCTTCAACTTCAACCTTTTGTATGATGTACAGCAGACGACAGCACATCTTATTCAGGCCATCTTAATGTTTTTTAAATAAGTGCGAGCATACAACAAAAATGAATAGTCTGATGTGCAGGCCCCTTTACGTTGGGTAATCGTCTAGATAACATACACTTACTGTTTAAACAATCCTTTGGTAGCGGGTGAGATGGAAAGCGCATGTGCCATGCACCCACCAGCGCTCTGCCCACCCACGGTCACTTTGTCGGGGTCCCCTCCGAAGTTCTTGATGTTCCTTTGCACCCACTTGAGAGCAGTGATGGCATCCCTCAGCCCGTTGTTCCCTGGGATATACTCATTATCCAGGCTAAGGAATCCAAAGACGTGAAGCCTTAAACAAATTACTTTTTGACATAATACTAATAGGCGATAAATGTCTTCGGTCACCAGAGGTCATCAAAGTCTGTTAAGTCCTTTAATAAAACTAGAGTTCAGCATTGTATTATTAGACTGATGGTGCTGTATCGTGTACAAGACATAATAGCACCATATCTACTCTTCATATGGGTGTAGTAAGAGATAACTATAGGTCGATTGCCTAAAACGGACAAAATTTTGGGCTCGGATAAAGAGTTTCTGGGATTCACTCGCGATTTTACTTAAAATTTCATTTTTGTTATAATACCTGATTTAGGTACTTTGGTTTGGTTTAGCTGGGCTTTGTCCGAATTTTACCACTCTATTGGCCAATTGTACGTGATCCTCGTCTACAACCATCCTAGGTGACTTCAGAGGTCAAAATCTTTCCCAGATTTTTACAAGCTTTTGAGACCGTTGATAGTGATTGGCTGGAAACATAGCCCGTTGTTCAGCCACGCAATTGCACTTAGTGAGCACATGCTGTGGCATTTCTTCTGTCTCTCCTAGTACTTAAACCACGAGGTTCTGCACCAGCCATTTATTAAAATGAACAATTTAGCCAAAATATATAAAAGTCACTTAAGAATTGCTATTAATATGCATTGTAAACAACTTTAATCGTTTCAGGCTTCTGTACCCAAAGACTGTCAACGGAATTCATTATAATAGTAGACATAAAACAGCACTTAGTTAAACAGCGTCTCTCAATATCCTTGTGTGTGTAGTGCTGGTACGTCAAAAGCATCACACTATCTATTTCCGTGGATGTTCTAAGAGGCGACTAAAGAAACTCCCAGAAGGAGATGGGCAGCTACTTCCCCATACCATTGGCCAAACTGCATCCCGCAACCCGCCTGCCAAGCGTGGCGGTAGCAAAATCCTCCTATTGGAGAGGCCTATTTCCGGCAGTGGACTAGGACAAGATGGTATTATGATAATGATCACGAGGATAATGTTGATGAGCGCCTTTGAGATATTCGCCTAAAAGTAAGGTAAATATGCAATAGCGCTGCGTTAGACTTTCATAATCAGTAATAAATTCAAAACAACAAACCTGTAATTAAAAGTGACTAAGACGATTTCTTTAGTCATCAGATATTCAGGCCCGTGCAAGTCTGCGTCTCCAGAGCCGTAAGAGAACGATCCTCCGTGGATCCAGAAAAACACTGGCAGGAGGCGCGACTTGGCCGGAACTTTGAGGTTTGGCAGGAAGCGATGCGGTACATGAACGTTGATGCGGATGCAGTCTTCGCCCTTGGCCCTGGATGCTACGAGGCCCAATGGCTGGTAAATGACGTCCACCTGTGCGCAGATGGGACCTGCTTCTCTTGCATCGAAGACCCCATCGAAAGGCTCAGCCGGTTGCAACTCCTAAAACCAGTATTAGATCCAAAATTGAGTTTACAGTAGAGGTAAAGAATATTTTAAAGCGTACCCATTCATAAACGCAAAAAACTTATTAAATTATTATTCTTATTCGTTACTTATTCAATTTCAATAAATCATTTACTTGCATTATCGTAATATTAAATCGGAATGAAGAGTTTTCAGCTTGAAGCTGTACCTACATATATCATTATTGAGACGTAGTTCATTGAAAATCAATGAATGTTATTCAAAAGTACCTAATAAAATAAATTCAGCTAATACCGGTTAAAATTAAAACTAACATTGTAATATTTATGTATGTTGGCTACTTAACTTGACTACTGTACCTTGAACCGGAGCTCCCTCAGAGGCTGCTTGGCGTAGGGGATGCCCCTGAAGCTGGCGTAGAGTGAGCCGTCGGTGGCTTGCCTCTTCCTGCCGCACACGTACCCCTGATCCGTCCTCGCAGCCACTTCGCATCCGGATAAATCCAGACTACGAAATGGAAAGGACAAGCATTCTAAAAACATATTTATCGGATTATTTTTGATATTTGGCTGATTCTTAATGAAGCGTTCAGCTTGAAGTAGGTTATAAAAATATGATAAAATTTTACGATGAAACCAAATAGGAAATTCGAAAGACTTAATGAAGAATATTGCTTAAACACTTTTACGGTGAGAAAAAAGTTATTGTAACACTTTGTCATTAAAATAAAGCAAATCATTAAAATAAATTAAACGTAAAAGTTACATGATAATATACTAAATGGCGCTGATAGATGCTAAGGGCCACATACTAATCCAAAAAAATGAATTCAGGGTAATTCAAAAAGTGTATTATACATTTTATTAGACTCCTTACACCTGGGTGTATTCAAAACTACCCTATGAGTGTAACTACCGCGATTTTCAGCAGAAACGAAGATTTGATTTTTAAATGTGAATTTGCGAAATTTATGTCTATATTTTGATAAATCCGATAGGTTTGTTGGCTTCATCAATGAAACATAAAACAAAATTTAAAAATTAGTTTATTAGATAAGAAACTTTTTTTTCAAAAAAAAGCTTTTAATCCACGAAAAGCGGTCGGGAAACAGATGGTGAATAAACAAATAAATAAATAAACAAACACTTACCAGAATAATGTAAAATTGGCACTAGTAGTACTATCGTTGAGCTCATATCGAATGTAGGCTCGTAAATGCCAAGATTTAACACGCACAAGTCTACAAATAAGTTGCAACGATTAAGTTGTTAATACACTTCCGCACTCGTACGCCATTATTATTAGTGAAACTGACAGTCCGAAGATCCCACTTAAGGTCAAACTTAATTTATTTGATTATAACGTAAGGGAAATCAATTTTCAACCGACGCTAAAAGCGGAGGTTCTTAATTTGATACTTTTTATATTATTATTTGTGTAAGTAAAACCACGACAACCTTTTTACGGAGTTCATAACCGTTTAAGATTATTTTGCCAATGATATTTAATTTAAATAATTAAACCGGCCGGCTTGAACCCTTTTTATGAATCAATGTTGTTTCCGTTAGAATTTAAAAAGGAAATTTTGAAGTGAAACTTCTTTATCGGCGTTGGAAAAAAATTTACCGTCACGTTTTTCGGTTGCGCGTCACAGCGTCACATTTTTCGGTAACGCGCCATCTTGATTGATTGATTGATTGATTGATTGATTTATTCAATGATTGATTCAATGATTTATTGATTGATTGATTGATTGATTCAATGATTGATTGATTTATTTATTTATTTATTTATTTATTTATTGATTGATTGATTGATTGATTGATTGATTGATTGATTGATTGATTTATTTATTTATTTATTTATTTATAACAAAATAAAAAGTGGGAAAATAAGTTTCACTTCTTACGTGTGTACACTAGTACACGCACACATTTTTTTATTGTTGAAAAACTAGAATGACCGGTTGTTTAGATACCTACAACCATTAACAGTGTGAAATAAATATAAAAAAAATATTTGTTTACGCGAGATGAGTAAATTTGTAACAAATATAATATTAAGTATTTGCTAAAAAAAATACACAAGAAACAGTTCTCGACTAACTTTGTACTTAATCATTTATTTTTGTTGTTTCCTCATAGACAAATACCATTGGCTGGCAACAAAACGTCGCATGGCAATTAGTCCGCGCTGGATCGACTCGGGAAAGTATGAAAAACCGGCCAAGTGCAAGTCGGACTCGCGCACTGAGGGTTCCGTGCCAACTTTAACTGAATTAGAGGTCCACTTACTTCCACTTAGCCAAAATACCACAATATTTGATTGACTGCACAAATAACTTTGTTTTTCATAGTGTTTGTATGAAGGACAAAGATGTATTTGCGGTTATTAAAGATGTTTGTTTTGATCTCGTTCAAACCAATTTTCGTTGTAAGTTTTTGTTAAGATCAACATTAAGTATTTATTTCAAAATTTTCACTCGCTTAGTTGCTGTATGTATGGGAAGCCATTATTATCGATATTAGGGTTAAATATCATTATTTTTTATTTTTGTACAAGAATCGTAAAGCGGTCAACAGGATACACTTCTACCAAGTTTCAACTGTGTAATGCTAATACTTTCAGAATAAAGTGGCCGTGACATACGGACGGACAGACAGACAGACAAACAGACTTTACGAATCTATAAGGGTTCCGTTTTTTGTCATTTGGCTACGGAACCCTAAAAACAGAAACATCACATATGTCAGAGCATAATAAATAAATCTTTGCCATATTTATCGACGGTGCTGAGACGTGGACTTAAAGAGATAGAAAAAAGACGTGTGGCACTCGGAGACTGCCGCGGTAAAGCTATTGCATAGCATTTTTTATCAACTTATGCAATTATAAAACTAAAAAGTATCACCGCTGTGCCGGTCGGAGTGGGGGGTGTTAGGTTATTTTCGTTACGGAATTTCTGGATTCGGTCTCCACGCTCAAGGCCCGCGATAGAAGCTATGCAATAGCTTAATTTTATAATTTTATGTATTTTCTAATTTTGACTTTTGTAATTAAATTTTTCTGGTATTTTGGCAGGTTACCTTAGGCAACCATACTGTCCAAATCCTTATTTTCTTCTAAATTCTTTTAAATTTCGGAAATTCGAAATTGTTCGATCGTGCCTCGCCTCGAGTGCTAGGTTAGGTTATTTTCGTTACGGAATTTCTGGATTCGGTCTCCACGCTCAAGGCCCGCGATAGAAGCTATGCAATAGCTTAAAAGAGGATAGATACTTTGGAAATGTAGCGCTGGAGAAAAATGGAATGCATAAGCATGCATGACATGGTACTGCCGGACCATGAATATCATATTTCTATGTTCCGGGCCAACGTTTAAACTCCTCATAACTCGGCACCTAAATCAAAAAGCGTCTTTCTTCCACCGTACCGTATTATCAGTTTTTTTTAAACATGCCACAAGTCGAAACGAAACATCCGTTGAAAATCTTTTATTGTAGTGTAAGATCTTAATATCTTAAGTCACCTAAAATTGGATTGTTATTATAGAATAAGGTGTTTAAAACTAATTATTTTAATCTATTCCTTTCATATAGCATAACTAATACAAATGGGATTTGTATATTTCACTTATTTTAGAAATAAGAAGTTTTCGAGTTTTTTTTTTCTATTACAGTGACTGTAATAGAAAAAAAAAAGTTGTGATTGGGGCAAAGGAAATTAGATCTGTTTTAAGAAAAATGAGTAGGGGCAAGTCTCCCGTGCACTATTACTTGAGTGTTGAGCACCTCCAATATGAAGGTGTACATCTACCGCGAGTTTTAGCAATGTTTTTCTCTCTTTGCCAGAATCATGGCTACTTGCTAGACAGCATGTTAAAGACTGTAGTTGTCCCTATTGCCAAAAATAAAACAGGTTGTGCTAGTGACAAGTAAAACTATAGACCCATATCGTTAGCGACTATTATGGCAAAAGTGCTCGACAGGCTGCTTGATCAAGAACTGGGTAACTGTGTCAAACTTCACGATGCACAGTTTCAGACCTGGTATTTCCACCAAAACTGCTATTTTTTGCCTCAAGCAGACTGTCCAGTATGACACTGCCAGGGATACGCCAGTTTATGCAGTATTTTTGGACTTGCATTTGACCTGGTTTAATATAAGGTTCTGTAGAAAAAGTTGATACAGGACACTAATTTGCTTCATGTTTATGTCTCCATATTGAAATACTGGTATTCGCACCAGCAGAACTTTGTTAAATGGTCTGGAGAGCTTTCGAGTATGTAGAGGCTGGAGGAAGGTGTGGGGCAAGGTGGGGTGACCTTACCGACGCTTTTTAACCTGTACATGAACAAACTGATTTTTGAACTCAGCGGCGCCGGCGTTGGCTGCTCTGTTGACGGCACGTCTGTCAATAACATGTGCCCATCAATTAGTGCTCTCAATAAATTAATAGCTATCTGTTAGCGATATGCGAAGGCCCACGGTCTCAGGTACAACACAACTAAGAGTGAGTTGCTAGTTTTTAAAGCGAAAAACAAAACCTACAAAGTCCCCACCGTTAGGCTTAATTGCAATCCTCTCAAGCAAGTTCAGAGTTTTAAGTACTTGGGACATTGGGTCACCGAGTCGCTCAAGGATGACCTGGATCTGGAGCGGGAGCGTAGTGCGCTGTGCGTTAGGGCTAATATGCTTGCTCGCAGGTTTGCTCGCTGTACTAAACAGGTTAAAATTACTCTTTTTTGAACTACCAAAAAGGTAGGTTTAGGTTAGGTTTTTAGTTTTTTTCATGATTTCATTGTAAAATGCATTGGCAAGTTATCTGTTATCGATATAATACTCATTACTATATTTTTCAAATAATTTTCATTAAAATACGCTTAGTTATAGGATGGCGTTCTGGGAATGTTTGATGAGTTTTTTTAAGAACATTATTTTATGTTGGGCATCAACTTTTTCGTTTAGAGTAATGTAGTTTCAGTAAAAGCGGATATTTTAATTATTATTACAATTCTAGTTTTAAGTTGAACGACTGATTTGTAACATTGGCCTTGTATGGAGCCCTGTTCCTGGCAAGACCGTTTGGAACAGCTTTATAAAAGTTAAGTTTAAGAAATAGTGATTACATCTAAAGTAAAAAAAGTTATTTATTTTTTACACAATAAACAAAGTGCTAATTAAATATTTTTTCTTGTCATTTATCTATTAAATGAACTAATAAACCGTTACGGTGGCCTTCCAAGGTCCACCCACCTTATTCTCTAAAAAATTTAAAGTTGAGGAAGTACGAACCTGATATTCAGAAGTCAGAAGGTTCAATGAATTAAGAGAATTACTGCTATTAAAATTAAACCTTAACTACTACTTATCTAACTTTTTATATGACTAATTCATTTAGGTATACCTACATTTGGACAGTGGATTACATTTTGAAACACACATTAATAGAATTACTGCTAAGGTTTATAAATTACTTGGTTTTATTCTTCGTCAGGGAACAGATTTCAGAAATGTGAACACTCTAATACTTCTTTATAATGCATTCGTTCGGTTCCAATTGGAGTACGCTTCGGTTGTTTGGAACCCACAGTATTTAATCCTTTGACGATCGGATATTCCAGACACAATTAAAATCAATTGTTATCGCGACAACCGGTTGTCGCTTGGGGGTTGAGGGATTAAAATATATTGAAAGTCTGGAGGCCATACAAGCCAAGTTTATACGGCGGTTAAAATATAAATTTAAAAGCTTTGACTATGACATTTTCAAGTCATTGGTCAGCCGTCGAGAGCAACGGGATATAAACTTTCAAATAATATAATTGACAGTCCATACCTAGTAACTAAATTAGCTTTAAACTGTTTGAAAGCTCGAACACGACATATAAACATTTTCGCCACGCCCGTTTGCAAGTCCAGGTACAGAAAGAATAGCTTTATTATACGAGTTACAAACAAGTACAACTTGAAATACAGCCACATAGATATCTTCCGCGAGGGAGGAATGGCGAGGTATCGCCGTCTCTTAACATCTTCCTGATTATTTCCAAGTTTTTCAAAATATTTGTTTTTTAATATGTGTAATGATGTTAAGTAAATGTTCTTATTTAAGAAATTTTGTGGTAGATAATTATTATGTTATTGGCTATCCGCTTTTTTTAATCTCACTTTTGTCTTCTTATTATCAATTATTTACTAGTTAGCCTTGAAAACTATAATGCTAATGTACTTATTTTAAGCCAGTTGTAACATAAAAAGCTGTTTGTTTTCTTAATAAAGATAAAATAAATAAATAAAATAAATACTACAAGGTCTACAAGGTTCAGGTTTTTTTTTTCTGTACATGATACTTACGAAATTTTTACCTTTTATAAATCTGAGACGGTATGTTATATTTCCAAATATCTGGTTTTGGTGTACTTATATGAGTAAGGTCTATTAAACTTTCTCAAACAGCCTCAGCTGCTCCATGCCCTTTCCATCATACATGATAATTAGTTCAGCAGTTATAAAATTATTTTCTCAACTGTAATCAGCCATTGACTTCACTCAACACTTTTGACTAACTACTTCCTTTACTTTGATGGGTTTGCTGAAAAATAAAAAATAATATTGGTTATTTCAAGACTTGACATATTGAAAAATTAAATAAGCCTATTTACTAATTAAGAGGACCGGAAGATAAACCCATTTACCTGATATCTTCAATATGAATACATCGTGGATATTTTAAAGACAACAATGTTTACTTTACCATAACTACAATGACTCAACTACTTAACATATTTGAATTTAATAGCGTAGGTACTTTATAATATAGGTACCTATATTAAATTAATTTAATTTATTACACTGTTGTATATCATAATAAACTGACTTTTAAGTAAATTGTTATTAATAAATAGCCTTCAGATCTACATTGTTAAACTTGCATGTATTCTGTATTCTATCAAATAGGTAAATGATTGAATTTGAATTTGATATTGATCTTAGTAGGTTGGTTATAGATTAATATTATGTTGCAGACTTTTGAAAAATTTTACAGGATGTTAAGGAACTGAAAGGATCGTCAGAAAGGCTAAAAACTTACTGAGCTATTTAAGGTCGCGGGTTTGATACCTGCACAGTACAAACATTTGTGTGCACATATCTGTTTTGTATAGGTATGGGTGTTTTTTATGTCTATGAATCGAATCTAATAATACGTGGGTAACACTGAAAATGTTTAGAACTGGCCAGTTAGAAACATTACTAATGAAAACTTTTTTGAATTTCAATTTTAAAACTCTTTGGTAACCTAATTAATGTAGTATATTGCATTCATTTGTTATTTGTTTCTGTGAATTGGCGGCATATCCAAAACTCTTGTTACACGTGAAAATTAACCTAACGCGAGAAAATTTTCGGTTCAATGACTTTTATGACTTTCGTTGTGGGCTTACGGCCGGTCCCAATAATCTATCTATCTTCAGTTTTGGCATATCGGAGATAGAAAACATCTTCTGTCTCTGATTTTACCGTCCAGAGAAACAAAGACAGAAGTTGTTTTCTATCTCCGATATGCCAAAACTGAAGATAGGTAGGTTATTAGGACCGGCCGTTACTCAACAACAAAGCTATGACAGGCTGTGATTAGAATTTCTTAATGAAGTCCCATCTCGTGCCACTATTTACAATTGGTTTAACGAGTTTAAGGGTGGAAAATCATTTTTTAAATACACTGTACTTTTAAAATAAAGATGAATTTTATTTTATTTTGTATTTGATTTCCTTTATGAATCTTATGTTAAGAATTGATATTTAAAACAGTACTTTATGTCATAATAATTGTGTTTCCTTAAATTACTTACCTGAATGTACAAAGTATTTTCACCTGATATTTAATAGCAGTAACATTTTATAATAGCTAAAATTAGATTGAGCAAATTTATAGATATATATAAATAGTTAAAGAAATATTCATGCTAAATAATTACATTTATAATGTATCATAACTTGTCACTTGATATTTACTCACTTGTCAAATTATTGTATTGTCTGTGATGACGCCATTCGAATTGTGATCGACAACGGACTAACATTGAGAGAGTTTTTGGCGGGAGTTCGTGAGATACGTTTGGAGTCTGTTTATTTTATCGAATTTTTATTGTTTATAGTGATTTTTGGGTCGTAAAAGTGGTGTTATTTTGCGAAACAAAGTGTCGTGCAAGTGAACAATATACAGTTCGGTGAAATAACATGGTGTATGGGTCGTAACCAAGAAAAATGGACCGTGAATTTTGCGCGGGATCGCGAACCGTTCACCTTTTTCTTGGGGACTTCTCTACATTCCTTCAATCTTTCGACTGTCTCCAAAAACTCCATCGAAGCATTAAAAAGTCTAACATCAACGTTTTAATGCAAAAATAAAGAAAATATTACTAAAGAATTGGCTGTATGGGCATAGTTCCCTTTGCCTACCCAGAATGGGTGAAGAAAACAACAACAACAACTAACATTGAGAAAGAGAAATACATATCATATTTAGCAAAGGTGCACAAGGTGTTTGAATTTTAAAAGTTCAGAAGTGGAAGAATCCGAATCTATTTACGGCTAAGTAATATAAGTCAAAAGGTAAAATTGACAGAAAACTGGTAAGTGTTTGATTTTTGTTTGTTCTTGTTATAAGCAAGCAGTGAGTGAACTTTGATTATTGGCATGCCTGGATACCGTATTGGATGTTTAGATAATGTTTAAAGATTGCATAAGCTCGTGGCTGCTGGAATATGTGGCAGGGCTTGACATAGTATCGGTACCATAACAACCAATGTGTCGGAAATGTTTTTCAAAATGGCGATACAAATGAGTAGGAAAGCATTCTAAAATAACAAATACCATTTTGTTTCGTTACGTTTACGATTCCGTTTAGATTTTAAGAGAATTCACAATATTTTAAAATAGATAGTTCAAATTATTATTCGGTTATCTAAACTCTTTAAGTGTTGCCAGTTTTTAAATGGGGTAATTTGCCTTAAATGGGGTAATAGTAGTTTTAGGGTTAATATCGGTGCCTGGTTTTGCTGTAGATTTAAAAGATGACTTGTAATTTTTTATATTTATAAGATACGACATAACTCTTGGGACACTTGTGCTTATGATTTATTTTATTGCTAATATTTGAATTGATAAAGATTACTAGCAATTTCGCTTATATTTATGATTCTAACAAGTAGTCAAAACTAAAATTCGACAAGTTTCATAATGAATAGATCTTTACTAGATGACATTAATCAATAATAATTGTATGAATTTGTTATGTACAGCACGTTTGTCTTGTAAATCAGAGAAAGCTAACTGGCTCGTGGCATTAACTTATGGTTGTGCTGGCGGAAAAGGGAAATATTAACATTTGACATAACATTTCAGCTGTCAGTTTACTATCCTTAACCATTTACTTTTCTGTCCTGACCAATTACCATATACCTGTCCATAAATCCAACATGAACCCTGACAATACCCCCCCACGAGTAAAGAACATTCCTAGAAGCTTGACGCCTAGTGTCTCCCCACCGTCTCGATTTTCTCGCACTACTAGTGAGCGCCCGCGTGTTGGTAGATCGCGAACTCGTAGGTATTTACGAGAACGTACTTCAAAAAGTAGATCGTCTTCTCGCGTGCGTCTTTCGAGAAGCAGATCACCCAAATATCAAACTTCTAAGACGTATCGATGTGATAAGAGTAATAAACAGTCGTCTAACCGACAGCGAAAAAGGGGACGTGGCCGTCGGCGTTCACTCACTAGATCCGAATTTGACAAATATAGTACACATTCTAAAAGCAGTAGATCCTCTGGCAGCGATTCGATTATTAAGCTTGAACGCACTAAGCGTAAAAAAACTGCTTCTTCATCACGTCACCGTAGATATTCCGATTGTTCATCGCACGAATCAAATTATCGGTCGAATCGTCGCTCTCACTGCTCCCGTGATTCAGAACCAGCCGCAGAAAAAACTCTTCTAGAGAAATTAGTCAATGCGTTGAATGATCGAAATAATTCTGGAAATTCTGGAACTGGCGTACACGGCGCTCATAGTGTTATACCCGATTTTGATCCTCAAGCAGGATCACAAACTATGAAAGATTGGTTGGCCAAAATAAATGAATCGGCTCATGTTTATGGTTGGTCAGATAGACAAATCATATTTTACGCTTTGCCAAAACTTAAAGGTTTGGCAAAACGTTGGTACGATGGACTCACGAGCGTGAAGTTTACGTGGACGGAATGGCAAGACAAATTAAGACGCTGACATGAGCCAAATTGAGCTCAATGAAGATTGTTTTGCTTTAAGCCTATGGCTCGTATTGTTGGCCAAATTCTATGTAATTGTAATTGATCATATTTTCGACCAGGTGGCTGTTTCCAAAACACGATTCTAAAAACTTTTCTCGATAGAAAAAAAATCTCAAAGTAGCCTCTGAAAATACATAAATTACCATTTTTCTCAGCAGTCCGTATAACAATGATAATAAAATTTTACTATATTGTATATTACATGTTGCTTAAGCAAATGGCTGATTTAAATTTTTAATAAAATGGCAATTTTAAATTGCACAACGAATTTTGTTGTTTGGCACTTAGGCCCTTCTATTCCATGCGCTTTTTCTCTGTCACTCCTACGAGAATCGACAGTGATAGCTGTGGCGCGTTCCAAAGAAATTCAAAGACGAATAAATCTGTGGGCGTGTTCATTGCTCAAGGTCATCGGCTGCAGTCAGCGTCTTAAACAGCGCATTCCCTTGCGAACAAAATTACGGCGACCTGCTTGCGAACATGTTAGCCCGGAAAACAAGACGTAACGAGACCCTTGAAGAATATTACTATGATAAAATTATGTTGATAAACCGTTGTGAATTAAAGGGCAAACAGGCAGTAGATTGTTTGACTCACGGCATATTTGATACCAATATTAAGATGAATGTTCAGGGTTCAAATATTTTGGAACCTGAGAATGTTTTAAAGTATTTTAGAAATATTTCCAGTAAAGTGACCGAAGTCCCTAAAAAGATTTTCACTCCTTATCGGGACCAAAATGAACAAATTGAAAAATTCACTGTTCCCAGTAATAAAAAAAGTGCCTCGGTAACTTGTTTCAACTGTGGTGAACCGGGTCACATTGTACCTAAATGTCCAAAAGAAGTTCTGAAATGTCAGAAATGGCGGTTATTTGGACATGTCGAAAAAGATTGCAAAGGACGTTTCGAACGGAACATTTCGTTCACGGGGTAACGCGTCGGCATTAGCAGGTGACGAAAAGGTCTTAAAAATATAACTTTCAGCAGAAACGATAATAACAAAAATTTCAAACCGATTACTGCGTATGATCAAACAATGACATCTTTTGTTGATTTAGGAAGTCAATGCACGTTATTAAGGAAAGATTATGTATCACAATTGAACTGGTAGAAATAACTTACCAACATTAAAAGATTTGCTAGTAGTCTAGTCATCCCATTAGGTGGGGCTACAATTCAAGTACATTAAGACGGCTTGAATAAAACAGTAGACGCATATTTAGTTAAAGCAAATATTTTACCTGCCTACGTCCTCGACAAGCATTGACTGAGCTGCACACGGATGCAATTCGGTGGGTCTAGGTATATTTTACAGCATCGTCCGGTGGCCATGGTGACGACGACAAAGACTGGGTTGCACATGTTACAAAGGTGAAGTGGAGCCTTAATAGTACTGTTAACCAGAACACTGATAAAGCCCAAATGAGATGTTTGTTAGTAAAAATTGCATAAATACGGTCGAAGGTCATCTTCATGAAATTAATTAAACGGAAAATATTACAACCGAGACATTAGGATAAATTCAGGATAAGCCTGTTACAAATATGCAGAAAGAGCAACAACATATGAAATAACGCCACGAAAAAAAAATATTTAGGGCTAAAGTGTTTAAAGTGGGTAATTTAGTTATGGCACTTAAAAGTACTAAAACTCCCAGTGAAAGCAATAAATTAGTTCCGGCTTATATTAGTCCCTTTACAGAGACGGCATTTTAATCACGATCGCTATGAGATTAGTAGTGTGGACTTGTATTCTGTAGATAGATTCTTGGTAGATAAACTCAGAGCCTTGGGTGAGATAGAGAATCTGAATCTGAAATAGACAATAGTGAAAGTGATTAATAAGTCAAATACAGGTCAAATAGAACATTGATTTATTTTTAATTTTAAGCCTATAAAAAGAAAGAAGAGTACCAATAAGTTATGTGAAGACGAATTAATAAGATCAATAAGTATAACTTTATCAATAGCGAGACTAAGAGGTTTACCTCTGTATATCCTAGTTTACCTTCCTTATCCTAAAGTGAACTCTTCGTGACATACTTCAGGAGACACATGAGTGCCGTGTGTATCCCAGTGAGCGCTAGTAATGGCGCCAGACCAGCAGTGAAGTGATTGATGGCGGTACTCGAAGAGTCTACATAACTTCTGGAGTGAGGTCGTAGCACATGATGTGCAAGCGATGCCCAGACTGACATAACTTCTGGAGTGAGGTCGTAGCACACGATGTGCAAGCGATGCCCAGACTGACATAACTTCTGGAGTGAGGTCGTAGCACATGATGTGCAAGCGATGCCCAGACTGACGTAACTTCTGGAGTGAGGTCGTAGCATATGATGTGCAAGCGATGCCCAGACTGACATAACTTCTGGAGTGAGGTCGTAGCATATGATGTGCAAGCGATGCCCAGACTGACATAACTTCTGGAGTGAGGTCGTAGCATATGATGTGCAAGCGATGCCCAGACTGACATAATTTCTGGAGAGAGGTCGTAGCACATGACGTGCAAGCGATGCCCAGACTGACATAACTTCTTGAGTGAGGTCGTAGCACATGATGTGCAAGCGATGCCCAGACTGACATAACTTCTCGAGTGAGGTCGTAGCACATGATCTGCAAGCGATGCTCAGACTGACATTACTTCTGGAGTGAGGTCGTAGCACTTGATGTGCAAGCGATGCCCAGACTGACATAACTTCTCGAGTGAGGTCGTAGCACATAATGTGCAAGCGATGCTCAGACTGACATTACTTCTGGAGTAAGGTCGTAGCACATGATTTGTAAGTGGCGCCCAGATTAACCTTTTCTTTTGTAGTGAGACCATGATATGAAAGTCGTACCTGTATAGGTACTTACTGTGATAATGTGATCCAGAGTGAGGCGCTTTCCATGAAGCCGTAGTGATGTCGAGAGTGCAACCGGCGCCCAGACGGTTCAGATTGTAAGAACAAATGAGCTGTGCAAGTGCCAAAGAGATACTGAGTGAAGTTTGTAATTTAAAATAATGCATTTTGTGAAATAATTGTCATCAGAATGCTTATTACGTCAAGTGAAAATTAGTGAGCATTTATTTTTATTATTCATCCATTTTGATTTTATTTTTTTGTATGTATGTCCATTTGAATGAGGACATTCATAATTATGTAGGATGGCCGAGATAATTAGGAGACAATGTAAAGCATTAATATCCTGAATTATAAAGAGCAGTTGCAGTACTAATAGCGATAACCAATTAGCTGTAGAAGTATTATTTTGTTGTTGATTTTTTTTAAAGTCTTTATTATTCTTAATACATGTTTTTTTAAGAGTTGTATATCTTTGTGTGTAACATGTTAACTGGTTTTGATACCATAATAATGTATCTCAACACTTTTCTTCTTCTTGTTGTATGACTTTTTAGTGAATCTCCCTGCTGAGAATCAGCAACATTATTTTTTAAAATAATTTCAATGTCTAGCTTTATGTATTCTGTAATGTCCGGGACGGACATAGCCTCAGGATGGCCGACTGTTAAGAATTGATATTTAAAACAGTACTTTATGTCATAATAATTGTGTTTCCTTAAATTACTTACCTGAATGTACAAAGTATTTTCACCTGATATTTAATAGCAGTAACATTTTATAATAGCTAAAATTAGATTGAGCAAATTTATAGATATTTATAAATAGTAAAAGAAATATTCATGCTAAATAATTACATTTATAATGTATCATAACTTGTCACTTGATATTTACTCACTTGTCAAATTATTGTATTGTCTGTGATGACGCCATTCGAATTGTGATCGACAACGGACTAACATTGAGAAAGAGAAATACATATCATATTTAGCAAAGGTGCACTGTGTTTGAATTTTAAAACTTAGTTATAAATATTAAACTAAATGTACAAATATGGTTAAAAACTGAAATAAATAATATTACTATTACTATTTGCCTGTAAGTAAGTAGTATGATCTCTTTTAATTAGGAAATATTGAATTTTTGGAATTCAAACACAACACAACAATAAATTTCTTGACTGTAAAACTTTACAAATTCCCGCTACCCGCTACAAATTTGTAAGCAATTTGGTATCGTTATGAAAGGAAGTGGTCGATTAATCAAACAAGTAGCTTGATCGAATGTTGGTTTATTACTACTCAATAAATAAGGAATACATCTTTTATATAACATGCTTATACTATTACACCTCACCTCCGGGGTGAAAAGAAAAAAAAGTTGTGCGTGTACTAGTGTACACACGTAAGAAGTGAAACTTCTTTATGGCCTTATTTTTCGAAAAATGATCTACATGCAACTTTCCAGAAATTGGTTAAATTAGTTAAATTGGTTAAGTTGGTTAAATTGGTTAAATTGGTTAAATTGGTTAAATTGGTTAAATTGGTTAAGTTGGTTAAGTTGGTTAAGTTGGTTAAGTTGGTTAAATTGGTTAAATTGGTTAAATTGGTTAAATTGGTTAAATTAGTTAAATTGGTTAAATATTATTTCACTTTACCTTTTTGCTATCGTCTGAACCAACCGTGGTAGGGGCAAGAAAAAGATGGCGCGTAACCGAAAAATGTGACGAAAATTTGACGCAACTTTCCAGAAATTGGTTAAATTAGTTAAATTGGTTAAATTGGTTAAATATTATTTCACTTTACCTTTTTGCTATCGTCTGAACCAACCGTGGTAGGGGCAAGAAAAAGATGGCGCGTAACCGAAAAATGTGACGAAAATTTGACGCAAAACGTGACGGTAAATTTTTTCCAACGCCGATAAAGAAGTTTCACTTCAAAAATAATAGAAAACAGCACACTCAGGCACGGTAGAAAGAGTGGGAGATACTAGTTCCTCTCCCTTCCCCTCGATCTTACGCTTTTTCGATCAGCATCACGTGACCCTGACGCGAGTTTGGAAGTTTTTACCCATCCAACAAAAAGTGCTCAGCGCCGCTAAAGAAGTTTTCACTTCAAAAAAAAAAATACAATTAGTTTTTTTTTTTTTTGTTACACAATAAATGGTTTGGTCCTATTTTTATGGACTATTTCTTGCTTACAATTTTTCAGAATTTTAACATTTACTCCAAGGTCTCCTATGACCTTAAAAGGTCCATCATACACTGTATCTAATTTCTTAGCACATTCATTTTTAACTAAAATGAGTTGTCCATTATAATACGTTACATGATTCATATTCTTATCATAATTACATTTACGTTTTTCCTTACTCAAAATAAGATTGTTACGAGCATCTTGTTGAGCAACTTGTAACCTATATTTTAGTTCTAATGCATAATTTTCAGGATTATATAAAGGTTCAACATATTGACTTACTCTACATGGTAATTTACTCGGTCTACCAAACACTAACTCGAAGGGCGTGTATTTAGTCTCTGTGTGAACTGTGTTATTGAAATTATAGCACCAAAACGGAAGCCACCGGCTCCAGGTATCTTTTTGGCCATTACATTGTATGCGTAAAAATGCTCCTAAATTTTTGTGTGAATTTTCTAACGCTCCAATAGATTGATGATGATATGCCGTTGAAGTAAGCTTCTCTATTTCTAAAATTTTACATACCTGTTGCATTGTTGAAGAAACAAATTCTGTACCCCGATCAGTTGCAATAGTATCTGGTATCCCGAACCTTAATATAAAATTATTAACTAATTCCCTAGCTATAGTAACCGTTTCCTTGTTTTTTAATGGATAAGCCTCTACGAATTTAGTCAACTCGCATTGTATTGTTAATATATAACAATATCCTTCTAAATCTCTGTCCAATGGACCAACAACGTCTAAAAATATTTTTTCAAATGCTTGTAGAGCAGTTGTAGTTATTTGCATTGGTTCTTTTACATATTAGCAATGTTTCATTTTTTGACAAGTAGTGCACTTACTCACAAAAAATTTAACATCGTTGTCTAAACCTGGCCAATAAAACTTTCTTTTTATATTATTGGTCATTCTACGAATACCAGCGTGACCGCTAGTTGGTAGTAGATGAAAATCGTTAAGAATAAATCTTTTTTCTTCGTCATCGTCAATTCTTTTAATACCTTTCAATATACATACTTGTGGACCGGTCCAATCCTCAATTAATTTTATTTCTTTTAACAAATCTTTGATAAACGTCTCATTTTCTCTCACTTTTACTATGCATAGTTTATTTATTTTATTTTCTTTACAAAACTTCTCTAACTTAGTCACAAATTCGGCTCGCGAGAATTGCGCCCTAAAGTTGAGGTTAATGTAAAGCATATTTTTACTATTAGTTAATACAAAACACTCATTTTCAATACTTATATCATTGTTTTTTCTCAAATGCTTCAGTTTGTCGTCATTTATAAAACTTAACTCTACAAAGTCACTTGGCATCTTTAATAACTCCACTACCCTTGGTTGATCAGGCCAAAGGTTTGTGGGTTTATTAGAAATGGGTGATTCTGGTTGCCTATCTAACTCTCTCCTTTTTGCTCTCGTCATAACCGTTATAATTTCATTATTCATCTCTTTCAATGAATCTGACGTAATACATATCCGAGATAAAGCATCTACGCTACGCAATTATTCTTTCCTGGTACGTATAGTATTTTAAAATTGTATTCTTCTAGTGCCAACCTAAATTTTAATAACCTACTTGATGGATCTTTTAATGAAAATAAATACAATAAAGGTTTGTGATCTGTCATTACAGTGAATGTTCGGCCATATACATATGGTCTAAAATATTTTATTGACCAAACAATGGCAACCAATTCCTTCTGAATGGTACGGTAGTTTCTCTCTGCTTTATTTAAAGGTCTACTAGCATACGCCACAGGTCTCATGTCTTTATTACATAGAACAGCGCCAATAGCCGTGCCTGATGCATCGGTCTGTATGACAAATTCATTCTTTTCGGAAAAATCAGGAAATTGCAGTATTGGCGGGGTGTAAGTGAGTGTTTTAATTTTTCAAATGACTCATTGCACTCTTTTGTCCGGCTAAATGGTTCATTTTTTCTTGTTAATTTATTTAGACTATTGGTAATTTCTGCAAAGTTTTTAATGAATTTTCGGTAATAGTTACAGAATGCAACAAATCGTTTTACCTCATCGGTATTACTTGGTACCGGGTAATTTTGAAGAACTTTAATTTTATCAGGGTCTGGTAATACTCCTTGTGACGATACTATATGACCTAAATATAGTAATTCTTTTTTTAGAAAACAACATTTATTAGGATTTAACTTTAAATTCACTTTTCTCAACCTTTCCAATACATCTATCAAATTCTTATTATGACCGATCATATTTCGTCCAAAAACGATCAAATCGTCTAAATATATGAAACATTTTTCGAAAGCTAGACCAGACATGGCTACTGACATGACACGACTAAAAGAACTAGGACTTGTCTTCAGCCCCATCGGAAGTCTCTTCATTTGATATTGGCCTGTGTTAGTGGTGAATGCTGTGTACTTCCTACTATCTTCATTTAATAAAACTTGATAATATCCTTGGTTTAAATCTAAATGTGAAAAATAAATGGAACCAGAGAGGGAGTCTAGAATGTCCGTTATGTTTGGTAATGGGAACTTATCATCGACTATGCAATCGTTTAGTTTCCGGTAGTCAACTACTAACCGCCATTTATTATTTTGATTGTTTCCTGATTTCTTTGGTACCAATAATATCGGACTCGACCACTCGCTCTTTGCTTCCTCAATTATATAATTTTCTTTCATATTTTGAATTTGTTTATTTACTTCTTCTTTTAAACTATGAGGTAATCTGTATTGTTTTACGTAAACTGGACTTGTATTAGGTTTAAGTATTATCGACTGTTCATAAATATTGGTTGTACTTAATTTGTCGCCTGGCAAAAAGAAAACATCTGCATATTTGGAACAAATATCTGTAATAGAACTTTTTTCCTCGGAGTTCAAATGATCTAACGTTAAACTGTTGAGTAAAACTTTAGATCTTTCTGAATTTCTTAAACAAGTATCGAATTGGCAAATATTGTATTGATCAAGCGTTTCTAAATGTGGTTGAAACATCGTAATAGTAATATTTTCATCACTAGTGTTTAATATTTTTACTGGCACTCTATTGTTTTTCACCTTCACTATACTTCCTGCCATAAAAATGTTTTCCGATAATTCTTTAGAGCTGATAACGCAATCTCCTTCATATGATGAATCTAAAAACAAGTAATGTATTGATTCGCTTCGAGCTGGTAAAACTATCATTTCATTAGAATAATCAATTGTGTCATACATCGGTAAGCGACATTCCATTCCATCTAAGTAGAACGTTATGATATTTGTACTCAAGTCGATAATTGATGCATACTTGCACAGAAAGTCTAAACCTAAAATTCCATCTGCCTTTAATGGCACGCAGTCGAAAACATAGAAATCATGATCGAATATCATTCCAGAATGTTCACTATGATGATGAATCAACTGTAGCGAAACATGTCCCGCCGATTGAATTTTACCTGCGATACCTTTTATTATTGTGGCGTCTCTAAATATGGAAGTGTTTATTGGAATAGCTTCTTTCTTTATAACCGATAATGACGCACCCGTATCTATAAGCCAGAAATATTTTTTGTTATTGATATTTAATGTTACAAATCTTGTTTTGCCATTTAAAGTCAAAATAAAATGTTTATGACCGAAAAAACTGAATATCGTTTGACTGTGATGTCGACGGTGTTGTCGTTTGAGTCTCGTTTTGAATGTTTGGTGTTACTTGTTCGCTGTAAAATACGCGTTGATTTCCACTACTATGGGTATTAGGATAACTCGATCGATTATCACGCGAGAATCGCATACCACGTCCTCTATTTGAGTGATTAAATTCTCGTCTATACGCAGAGTTAAAATAATTTTTTCTTACCGGATTGTTGCCACGTTGATAATGATAACCTCGCTGTCCTCTTGGTTGACCGCGAAACTGCCTTTGGTTAGAATTACGTTGGAACCTACCTCCTGTCCCACGACGTGAAAAATGCATTATACCTTCACCTCTCGATGTAGATGCAGATGTCAACTCCTCGTCTTTTGCCGCTTGTATAGCCTCGTTCAAATGTTCATAGTTGCGAGCTGCAATGATTGTGCTTAATCGAGAATCTCGTAAGCCGTCTGAAAAACGTTTAACCGCCAGTTTTTCATTTAACGGTTTTAACACAGAGTAATTTTCTGTATTCCCGTCTGCCTGTGATATTGTCAAGTCAGAAAATAGCTTTTCTACTTCTGAGCCGTACTGGTCGATTGTTCGCCAACCTTGACTTATATTTTGCAATCGAGACTGAATAGCCGTAAATGATTTTTTCGTTAGCAAATGTTTTCTTAAATCATTGACAAGATCACTTGCAGTTGGGTAAGTTTGTAATAAACGCAGTTTAGCATTTTCCGAAAGCCTACTTTTCAAAACGAATGTCACTAATAATTTTTTTTCCAGAATCAGATAACATTTCTGAGTACATTTCCACAGCGTCAATCATTGACTTGGTATTATTTTCGTTATTGTTCATCACAGGGATTAAATTACACGCCGTTTTTAAATCAAACTCCATGGTTGGATTATCGTTTTCACTTGATTCTAAATAATCGGAACTACTACTGTCACTATCTCTATAGCACAATTCTAAAATATAGTCATATATTAATTTTATTTTCGCTGAAACAGAATTTATTGTATTTAATTTTTCGGCAGATATTGCTTGCTTGCTTAATATCTCAATAAGTTCTGAACTTTTATTAAAAATAATTTCTGCTTCCGCCAATTTTTTTTTTATACACTTTCCTTGATAACGCGATTTTCCTCTCTTAATTAAATATTTTTTAATAGCTTCAATATCTTTCAAACACTGAAATAATTCATTTTCCATACCTTAATTTCATAATAGATCTTGTGAGTTTTCTTATAAATCTTGTAAAAGCCGTAGACTCATGCCAAGGCCATAAGCGTGATGATTACCACCAAAAGGATATTAGTAGTACTGGCATGAAACTTCAAGTCTTCTGTTGCGGACGCAGAATTGCTACCACCCGAAGCATTCTGAGCTATGATGACGTCTTCTTGTTTAGACTGCCTGGAACCCATTTTTCAGTTTTGCGTTTTTTTAATTAATTACAATTATAACTGGACACAGCCGCTTAGCTGAAGAGTCACGCGTCACATAAAATTCCATTGTAATATATTTGCTCTGTCACGTTGCACCGAATGTTGAAACCCGAGAAACTTAGATGCGCGGCCCAAACATGGCAAGGGTCGCCATGAAAGGAAGTGGTCGATTAATCAAACAAGTAGCTTGATCGAATGTTGGTTTATTACTACTCAATAATTAAGGAATACATCTTTTATATAACATGCTTATACTATTACACCTCAGTTAGCCTCCGTCTTATGTAGGTAATTATTTTTTGACATCATTTCTCATTCGATCTAGGTACCTAAGTAATAAGATTTCGAATGAACAAGAGAGAATGGCACATGGCATCCACGAATTGTACATTTATATTTCAGCTTTTAATAAATAAATATACAACATTTAATAATAACTAGATACCTACCTACACAGTCCATTGATACAAAAATGACGCCTAAAATTGTCCTCGATTTAATGATTGAAGTCGACTTAATGTCAACGTTGTAACCCGGCCAAATTATGTCGACATGCAAAAGTATGGATATTTAAATGTCATGTAGTAGGGGTAAGTGCTTTACTTTTGGACGATTTCCAGAATTTTGAACAAAACAATTTAATGTAACAAATATATTTATTATAAAGAAAACTCAATGGCACAGGGCACAGGTATCTTAAACTATAATCAGCCTTTTAAAATCAGTTGCTCTTACTACTTTAACTCTAAACATCTGAGATTAATTCAATGTTTTTAAAAATACCATAATTGTCCAAAGGTTTAACCTATGTTTGTACCTTAGGACATGCTTATTGTACCTTTGGAGAGCTATTGTACCTTTGGACAAATCATTTTAATTAAACTTATAACATAAAAATAAATGCAATTTAAGAGCCTATTTAACATGAGTCAAAGTTAGCCAGGTCATTTAGCATCTGTTGTAGGTCCTGCAGCGTTTCAGCCATAATGACGTCTGCAAAGCGCAAGTGAGAGATGTATTCGCCATTGATGTTGATGTCTCGTCCTTTTCAGTGCAGCGTCTTTAACATATCCTCCATTGCATTTGTAAACAAATTCGGGGAAATGAAGTGCCCTTGAATCGAGGGGTGAGCTCCTCGATGTAACAGTATAGGTTTTGTTTGCTGATTCTGTACTTGGACGGACATGTTGGCAGCTTCTTATAGACGTCCCATCACTTGGATGGCTTTTTCATAGTCCACGAATGCTAAGCACAAGGGCTGAATATACTCTTCGGTCTTCTGTATTATCTGCCGCACTGTTTGAATGTGGTCTATGGTGCCTTATCCGTTCCGAAATCCAGCCTGTTCTGGTGGTTGGAATTCGTCGAGTCTTCGCGCAAGTAGGTTCGTGATGACTCTTATAGACGTGGCTTAGAAGGGAAACGGGTCGACAGTTCTTCAGCAGGGTCTTATCTCCCTTTTTAAAGAACAGGATGACCACAATCCTACTCCACGCCTCTGGAGTTCACCTTCAAACAGGACAGCGTTCAAAAGCGTTTGGCTTTTAAAGCTTTACTATCATCCTACCTTTGGACAGTCAGGACAGTATTTTCCTAATTTTAAACAAATATTATTCTAAATATCATAGATTTAATATAACTTAAATCTATGCTAAATATAGACTTGAAGGAAAGAAGGAAAAAATAAAAAAATAATTTCATAAAATACTTTATTAAATCAGCTTTTCTTACATATTAATAACTAGCATCAGTCTTCGTTGTACAAAATTTTACATTATAAAATTGTATGCTCTAAAAATCGCCTTCTATCAAAATAGTTTTTGACGCTCCTTTACACGTATGCAAGCCATTTAATAGCAGAAGTATTAGGGCTTGCCTAGTCACGTATATGGTAATGCCAAGTCACGCTATCTACATATTTGTTTGATTAATTATTAAGGAACAAAAGGTAGAAAAATAATCATACCATTTATTAAGTTAAGGAAATCTATCAGCTTTATGGTGTCGCCGAAACATAAAAGAAGAAACAAGGCTATATATGTAATTATATTTTGGTTAATCTGTATGTACTGCGAACTGTGATTTACAATGTCTATCCTTTATTTTTATGTTTTCGTTAAGTAAGATTAGAAATTTACTATAATTTTGCAATGTGATTTATTTTCTAACTTCCCCATCTATCACGTTTCCTCTTTCACAACATTGTATACTAACTAACCAACTTGCCCTAACATACAAAGCAGTAGAATTGTTACAGATGCCAAAGTTATAGTCAGAAACTAGCGATCGGATACTGAATGCATATTTAAAATTGATTAAATTTGGCTACTGGCTTGTTAATGGACTATCATTGATTTAACTTCAATCACAAAAACAGAAAAGGTAAATCAGAGTTACATTAAGTTGCTATTAAAAATAACTGTCTCGGAAATTATAAAAACTACTTTTGTATCAGACTAAAGTGCATGTCATAGCTAACTGTAAAGAGTAACGTTGTAATTATTTAAAAACGGTATTAAAAGCGATCCTATCTATCGCATCACTGGTCCAGTCTGATTGTGACCAAGGTCAATGCAACCCGATCGAAACATCGGATCTTTAGATCAATTTGCATCTTATTATCCGATCTTTAACAATAACCCATCAGGGTTCGCTAAACTCTTTCTCTATTTGATCCATAGCAGTCATCACTTCACACACACTACCGGCATACACTCTGATATCATCGTCTCTTTTAATTCTCAAACTAGCCGAATACAATTTCTTGTACATGTCCGTCATTTTCTCATAATCTTTATTATTTTTCGATCTGCAATACTGTATTATACTTTTTAGTATGAAATGTAATCGATTCTCGTATAAACCTAAAAGACCGTGTTCGTTCTTCATGTTCTTCTCGTCTCCGTCGTCAGGTTTGGGCTGTTCCTTCTGATCTGGTTCTCGGTCTTTGATGAGCTGCATGATGGAATGGCATTGCCTGAGAAGCTGTATGGCGGTTTGGAGCGACTTCAACTTGAGATTCGGTGTTACTGCAAAATAAACAATACATTTAAATTTCGATCATTGTCTGATCGCGAGTGCGGGTCTCGCCCCACTGGTGAGAGGCGCTGGTGCGAGTCTCATTCCGCTAGTAGTCGTAGCACTGCTAAGAGACTCGCCCTTCTATTGAGGGTTGCTAGTATGGGACCCATCGTCAAAGTTTGGGGCATTTGACACTGGTGCGAGACTCGCCCCTTTAGTGTGGTGGCGCTGGTGCGGGACTTAACTCGCCAGTGCAGAAATTACCTTGCTTTTTAGAAGTTTCGGTGTAGGACTAACACCGCATGGAGCGGGATTCGTTCGTTTGTGCGGTAATCAACCCGCTAGTGAGGGGTGCTAATGCGGGACTCATCACGGTAGTGTTACGTACCTCGCTAGTGCGGGGCTCAGCACGCTAGTGTAGGGTGCTAGGAGGGACTCATCACGGTAGTGTTGGACTCACCCCGCTAGTGCGGAGCTCAGTAGAGCGATTCTCTTAATAGAAATGTCATAACAGCTTTAGTTACAGCTGCTGAGTCAGCAATGAACGTATGATTGGTATTCTCTTTTAACGCTGATCGACACTAGCGCCGCAAAGGGACTAGTACTCACCCTGCGCGCGCGCCTCCAGCACGGCGACGTGCTCCAGCTGCGCGGTGAGCAATATATGCGCGTGCTCGAGCTAGTGAGGGGTGCTAGTGCTAGTGAGGAGGGGGAGCTAGCGACTAGTACTCACCCTGCGCGCGCGCCTCCAGCACGGCGACGTGCTCCAGCTGCGCGGTGAGCAACATGTGCACGTGCTCGAGCTAGTGAGGGGTGCTAGTGCTAGTGAGGAGGGGGAGCTAGCGACTAGTACTCACCCTGCGCGCGCGCCTCCAGCACGGCGACGTGCTCCAGCTGCGCGGTGAGCAACATGTGCACGTGCTCGAGCTAGTGAGGGGTGCTAGTGCTAGTGAGGAGGGGGAGCTAGCGGCTAGTACTCACCCTGCGCGCGCGCTTCCAGCACGGCGACGTGCTCCAGCTGCGCGGTGAGCAATATATGCGCGTGCTCGAGCTAGTGAGGGGTGCTAGTGCTAGTGAGGAGGGGGAGCTAGCGACTAGTACTCACCCTGCGCGCGCGCCTCCAGCACGGCGACGTGCTCCAGCTGCGCGGTGAGCAACATGTGCACGTGCTCGAGCTAGTGAGGGGTGCTAGTGCTAGTGAGGAGGGGGAGCTAGCGACTAGTACTCACCCTGCGCGCGCGCCTCCAGCACGGCGACGTGCTCCAGCTGCGCGGTGAGCAACATGTGCACGTGCTCGAGCTAGTGAGGGGTGCTAGTGCTAGTGAGGAGGGGGAGCTAGCGGCTAGTACTCACCCTGCGCGCGCGCCTCCAGCACGGCGACGTGCTCCAGCTGCGCGGTGAGCAACATATGCGCGTGCTCGAACTAGTGAGGGGTGCTAGTGCTAGTGAGGAGGGAGAGCTAGCGGCTAGTACTCACCCTGCGCGCGCGCCTCCAGCACGGCGACGTGCTCCAGCTGCGCGGTGAGCAACATATGCGCGTGCTCGAGCTAGTGAGGGGTGCTAGTGCTAGTGAGGAGGGGGAGCTAGCGGCTAGTACTCACCCTGCGCGCGCGCCTCCAGCACGGCGACGTGCTCCAGCTGCGCGGTGAGCAACATATGCGCGTGCTCGAACTAGTGAGGGGTGCTAGTGCTAGTGAGGAGGGAGAGCTAGCGGCTAGTACTCACCCTGCGCGCGCGCCTCCAGCACGGCGACGTGCTCCAGCTGCGCGGTGAGCAACATATGCGCGTGCTCGAGCTAGTGAGGGGTGCTAGTGCTAGTGAGGGGTGCTAGTGCTAGTGAGGAGGGGGAGCTAGCGGCTAGTACTCACCCTGCGCGCGCGCCTCCAGCACGGCGACGTGCTCCAGCTGCGCGGTCAGCAACATATGCGCGTGCTCGAGCTAGTGAGGGGTGCTAGTGCTAGTGAGGAGGGGGAGCTAGCGACTAGTACTCACCCTCCGCGC
Organism: Anania crocealis; assembly: GCA_949315895.1. Taxonomy (NCBI): domain Eukaryota; kingdom Metazoa; phylum Arthropoda; class Insecta; order Lepidoptera; family Crambidae; genus Anania; species Anania crocealis. The sequence goes on from OX438861.1 coordinate 11,298,542, forward strand.
GCGCCTCCAGCACGGCGACGTGCTCCAGCTGCGCGGTGAGCAACATATGCGCGTGCTCGAGCTAGTGAGGGGTGCTAGTGCTAGTGAGGGGTGCTAGTGCTAATGAGGAGGGGGAGCTAGCGGCTAGTACTCACCATGCGCGCGCGCCTCCAGCACGGCGACGTGCTCCAGCTGCGCGGTGAGCAACATATGCGCGTGCTCGAGCTAGTGAGGGGTGCTAGTGCTAGTGAGGGGTGCTAGTGCTAGTGAGGAGGGGGAGCTAGCGGCTAGTACTCACCCTGCGCGCGCGCCTCCAGCACGGCGACGTGCTCCAGCTGCGCGGTGAGCAACATATGCGCGTGCTCGAGCTAGTGAGGGGTGCTAGTGCTAGTGAGGGGTGCTAGTGCTAATGAGGAGGGGGAGCTAGCGGCTAGTACTCACCCTGCGCGCGCGCCTCCAGCACGGCGACGTGCTCCAGCTGCGCGGTGAGCAACATATGCGCGTGCTCGAGCTAGTGAGGGGTGCTAGTGCTAGTGAGGAGGGGGAGCTAGCGGCTAGTACTCACACTGCGCGCGCGCCTCCAGCACGGCGACGTGCTCCAGCTGCGCGGTGAGCAACATATGCGCGTGCTCGAGCTAGTGAGGGGTGCTAGTGCTAGTGAGGGGTGCTAGTGCTAATGAGGAGGGGGAGCTAGCGGCTAGTACTCACCCTGCGCGCGCGCCTCCAGCACGGCGACGTGCTCCAGCTGCGCGGTGAGCAACATATGCGCGTGCTCGAGCTAGTGAGGGGTGCTAGTGCTAGTGAGGAGGGGGAGCTAGCGGCTAGTACTCACCCTGCGCGCGCGCCTCCAGCACGGCGACGTGCTCCAGCTGCGCGGTGAGCAACATATGCGCGTGCTCGAGCTAGTGAGGGGTGCTAGTGCTAGTGAGGAGGGGGAGCTAGCGGCTAGTACTCACCCTGCGCGCGCGCCTCCAGCACGGCGACGTGCTCCAGCTGCGCGGTGAGCAACATATGCGCGTGCTCGAGCTAGTGAGGGGTGCTAGTGCTAGTGAGGAGGGGGAGCTAGCGGCTAGTACTCACCCTGCGCGCGCGCCTCCAGCACGGCGACGTGCTCCAGCTGCGCGGTGAGCAACATGTGCACGTGCTCGAGCTAGTGAGGGGTGCTAGTGCTAATGAGGAGGGGGAGCTAGCGGCTAGTACTCACCCTGCGCGCGCGCCTCCAGCACGGCGACGTGCTCCAGCTGCGCGGTGAGCAACATATGCGCGTGCTCGAGCTAGTGAGGGGTGCTAGTGCTAGTGAGGAGGGGGAGCTAGCGGCTAGTACTCACACTGCGCGCGCGCCTCCAGCACGGCGACGTGCTCCAGCTGCGCGGTGAGCAACATATGCGCGTGCTCGAGCTAGTGAGGGGAGCTAGTGCTAGTGAGGGGTGCTAGTGCTAGTGAGGAGGGGGAGCTAGCGGCTAGTACTCACCCTGCGCGCGCGCCTCCAGCACGGCGACGTGCTCCAGCTGCGCGGTGAGCAACATATGCGCGTGCTCGAGCTAGTGAGGGGTGCTAGTGCTAGTGAGGAGGGGGAGCTAGCGGCTAGTACTCACCCTGCGCGCGCGCCTCCAGCACGGCGACGTGCTCCAGCTGCGCGGTGAGCAACATATGCGCGTGCTCGAGCTAGTGAGGGGTGCTAGTGCTAGTGAGGAGGGGGAGCTAGCGGCTAGTACTCACCCTGCGCGCGCGCCTCCAGCACGGCGACGTGCTCCAGCTGCGCGGTGAGCAACATATGCGCGTGCTCGAGCTAGTGAGGGGTGCTAGTGCTAGTGAGGGGTGCTAGTGCTAGTGAGGAGGGGGAGCTAGCGGCTAGTACTCACCCTGCGCGCGCGCCTCCAGCACGGCGACGTGCTCCAGCTGCGCGGTGAGCAACATATGCGCGTGCTCGAGCTAGTGAGGGGTGCTAGTGCTAGTGAGGGGTGCTAGTGCTAGTGAGGAGGGGGAGCTAGCGGCTAGTACTCACCCTGCGCGCGCGCCTCCAGCACGGCGACGTGCTCCAGCTGCGCGGTGAGGAACATGTGCGCGTCCTCGAGCCGCGCGAACCCGAGCGCCGCCTGCGCGTAGTGCTGCCTCGTAGCACTCAGTAACGCCCGACGCTTGGGACCCTCAGACCGCGTTATTCTGGATACATATTTATTACAGTTAATTGATTCGGAATCTTTTAGTTCTAAATTAAAAAGAAAAGAATGAAAAAGACAGAGATACATTGGTGATCGTTTATAAGACGGTTAAAAAAGCATGTTGCATAATAAGATACACAGTCCGATACAAAATTGACAGCTAAACTTTCCTAAATTAAATGATTGACATTGATTTCATGTCATTCAACTTTATAACCCGGCTAAATTATGTCGACATGCAATAGTATGGATATTTATGTCATGTTGTATCGATTCGATTGATATAATTTGTACTGATGTCAAATGGGTGCATATTTCGTTGGGACACTTTTTTAACGTTGATTTTAATATTTAGTTTTTTATAGTAGTAAATCGGGTTGTTAAAACATTCAACAATAAATATTCTGAAAACTTTGACTTGTACTTGGTTAGACCTAACTATTTTAAGATTAATAGTAATAAAATCTTCTTTGACCACTAATTTGTAATATGTAATTATATTTTTTAATATATGTGTGTATACAGGATGGAATTTTAACCACTTTTCAAAATTTTTGTAGGCGTTTAGTATCGTATCTAGAGCTCTTTTTTTTTATTCAATTCTGCAATCAATTTTGTAACTTTTAGCAGGTGAAATAAAGTTCTGTAGGAAGCAGTGAGAGCGTGATTCCAGTGAACCGTCTACTATATCAATTAAGTATATTAGTCTCCTGTAAGAGGCAGACTATATGATGTCTTTTCTTTTTAGTGTTTTGATGTAACTTCTCTTCGTTAATGTGGTCGCCAGATTGTTAGGGTGTGTCTCCAGCCTCTCTTGGTATTTTTTGATCTGTTTCTAGATTTCTTCAGAAACAGTTTCCATCATTAGCGCCTTATGGATCTCAGTGTTGGTGGTGAACCAAGGAACACCAGATATGGATCGTAGAATCATGTTTTGCATTCTCTGAATTATGTTGATACCTGATTTGCATAAATAGAATAGAATAGAATAGAATAGAATAGAATATTTTTATTTCGGAAGAATGTGGTACACAACAAAGATCTTACATTTGGTTTCATCACAAGTACAGGACACATTCAGCCAGCTTGGGCATGCAAAATATGAAATCAATTGAATTCAAGTAAAAAATTACAATATCATAATCAAAATAAATTCATTAGATTTAAATAATTAGTCAAACTTGTATAAAATTAAAATTATCGAAAGCTAGTAATGTTGAATATTTATCCAAAACTAAACCAATTGCAATTAAATCAATTAGGTACACAATTCACTATGTAAATGTCATTTATAAATGTCAAATAATGTCATATCTAAATAATGTCAAATCTTATCATTACAGTCACACATATTTCATTTAAGGTCAAAATACTCCCTCATACTATAAAAACAATTTTTGATTAGCCACTATTTAAGTTTCTGTTTAAATTGATTAAAGTCAAGCATTTTAAAATCATTTGGCAATTTGTTGTATATTCTAACAGTCATCGAATGACTATTCCTGGAGCTCAGGCCCCCCATTCCGCTAATTTACAAATGGCTCAATAGCATCGCAACTGTATATTTTGACACATTTAATATGGAAGAAATGTCAAAATATACGATTGCGATGCTATTGAGCCATTTATAAATTAGCAGAATTGGTGCCCAGGGCCGTTCGCATCGCTGGAATTATTAACTTATTCGGACGTCTACAACTGTCCGGCACTGCCCCATAACTGGATTACATAGAGCCACACTGGGTTAAGTGTCACTTTGTAGATTAAGAGTTTGCTGTCGATACTTAGTTTGCTATTACGTCCCATAACACAGTGGAGGTTTTTGTATCGGATATTGAGCTCCTGCCTCTCGGTCTTAATGTAATGTTTCCATGTTAATCGGCGGTCAAGGTGTAATCCAAGGTACCGTACAGTGTTCTGGCGTGGCAGCGGGCAGCGTGTCATTATCTAAGTTTACAGCTGGGCAATCACCTTTTCTAATAGTGAAGGTAATATGAACTGATTTGCTTGTACTAGCTTTTATCCGCCACTTTCGTAACCATGAAGTAATTTTGTCAAGACTTTCTTGCAACCTTTTCGATGCCACAGCGGGATCTTTGTGGCTCACCAATACCGCGGTATCATCGGCAAAAGTATATAAATAGCTGTTTCATATTAACTGACTGTCAAACATCTGCAAAGATGTTTCTTTCGGGTGTTAAGGGTGCAAACTCCTAACATTTGATGAAACAACGCTGCCTTGCAGCGTAAGAATATGCCTGAAAAATTCGCGCCGTGTCTCAGTGTCTCGGTGGCCTAATGGTATGGCGCCCGCCCGGCATGCGAGGAGATGCGGGTTCGAGTCCCGCCAGAGACAAAATTTTTCAAGTTTATATACTGTTATTATAAGTGCAATTAAGTTGCTAAAATATCAAATAAAGTATATAAATAGCTGTTTCATCTTAACTGTCTGTCAAACATCTGCAAAGATGTTTCTTTCGGGTGTTAAGGGTGCAAACTCCTAACATTTGATGAAACAACGCTGGCTTACAGCGTAAGAATATGCTTGAAAAATTCGCGCCGTGTCGCAGTGTCTCGGTGGCCTAATGGTATGGCGCCCGCCCGGCATGCGAGGAGATGCGGGTTCGAGTCCCGCCTGAGACAAAATTTTTCAAGTTTATATACTGATATTAAACATGTTTACATAAGATATATGCCAGTGCGACCTGGTACAATTTAAAGCCAAACGTTCCTATCATTTATATAATCATTAATAGTATAATAGCCTATATATAGCTAACTGATGCGGCTGTAAGTATTCAGCCATACTTTCTTTAATCACAAAACATGCTATTTTAGCAGTTAAACGCCTAAAGGTGCTTCCCACTGCTATCGGTCTTATTCCGCCATCCTTTTTCGATAAAGCGCAAAGAGAAGCTCCATAAAAGTATGGACTACCTTATTAAGTTGTCCGCTCAACAGAAAATTACACAATTTTGTTAAGCACTCCATCAAACGATGACCATTTTCCCCAGCAGAAATAGAGGTCAGTTCTTTTAAGTGATTTGGTCGAATCCCATCCAATCCCGCGGAAGAACCGTTATAAAAAGAAGCCAGAGCGCGTGAGACATCCTCTACAGTGCAAGTTAGAGGTGTACATGTTTGATCAGGAGGTGGAGGAAAAGCCAGTGTGCGAGATGGTGAAGGATGCTTGGTTTGCAAAGCTGCTACAGTTTCAGGACCCGGTTGAGCCATTGAGTCCTCAGAAACAAGCAGTCTGACTGCCCCTCTTAAGCCACCTTCGTATACCTTTGACTCAATTTGTTTGATATTACGATGAGGGATATTTCTAAATACAGGCACATCAGGACAAAAATTATCCCTAAATTCCTCACTAAAACTACCAATATTGGCTTTTACTTTTTGAGTCAAGTTACCCGTACCCACCAGAGTTTTCGGGCATTTTTAAAGCCACATATGAAAATGATAACAAATTAACCCATTCCTCAGTCCCGTTTGATTTGATACAATTGTCAATTAACTTGCATAGAGTCCCTGCCGCCAAGTTACGTGCCCCCTTGGGAATATGACGTAACACATGATTTGATTTTCTTAACGAGATGATATCTTCTAAACGAAACTTAGAAGAGAAATTAGTCTGTACAGACTGAGTTTGTGTAGGTACTGTCAAAGAGGTTTAATGCCCTACATTTTTATGTTTATGACCTTGATGGATTTTAAGACCTCGAGGCTTAAAGGTACGAGAGCACTGTGGACAAGATACCGAAGATGAGTCCGTTCCATCAGCCGTTGACATTGTAATTTAAAACAATAATATTATAAAAAAACAATTGATGGTATAGTCAAAACAGTGATCCATAATAAGATTTCAAATGTAAAACAAAACATAAATCGAGAGAAAATAAAAGAAAATAAAAATTATTAATAACAAATGTAAAATCATAAAATAAAAATCAACTAAAATCACAAACATTTAAACACCGCAATGTCATTTAAAATTAACAGCACAAATTATTTGAAACATTAAAACAGACTAGTTCAAAGTTAAACTAATCCACTTTTTTGGTTTTAAAAAACTAGCAGCCTACCATTAACTATAAACCCATTAAAGTAGGTACAAATTTACTAGACAAGTCAAAAATTTCATGCAATTTTTAAGAAAAATTAAAGTCAAATCAATATAAAATTGGTAAAATAACATTAATAAAAAACTCAAAATATCAAAGTCAATTGATTAAATCTATAAAATGCAAATTACATAATACTAACAACTTAAAAAAATAATTAAAGTCTCTTGTAAAATGATAGGAAATCCAATAGCAGTACAAAAAGACGCATGCGCACTTAGGATCGAACCTGGGTGTTGTGGCGTGTTTGACGCACAAACGCAAAAGTTTCTACCGCGAGGCTGCGGCGGTAACTGAGTCTTATTGCGAATATTGCGGTATGTTGTTGAAAACTGTTTACCATTGAAGAGTCCGATGTATGTTGCAAATCAAATTTTTAAAACTGACCACAATCAATAAAATAATGGTTACTCGCACCAAATACCGCACTCTCACTTGGGAATAATACAACTTTTAGGGATAACACTGTATTATTCCATTCAGATTTTTACACACCCAAACGGGAAAATGTCTTGCTCACAGCGCCCGCACAAGGAACGTCACTGATTTAAACCATTTTATGACACAATTATAAATTATTTATAACGGAGCAAATAAAAAAGCGTCCGCTTTTTGTGGTGGTCAGTTGACCAAAAAAATCATACCTCCAGTCTGTGTATATGGAAGGTCGTTAATGTATATTAAAAATAGCAAGGGTCCTAATACTGATCCCTGAGGGACACCCATGATAAGGGCCGACCCTGAAGACTCAGTTCCATCAATGCAAACTTTTTGTGTTCTACCTGTGAGATAAGAGTTAATTAAATCTAACAAATCATTCCAAACACCATTTTTCATCAGAGTTTTTTAATTAACGTTTTATGGTCCACACAATCAAATGCCTTTGGCAGGTCACAAAAAACACCTATAGCATCTAACCTACTCTCCCAAGCATCGAATACGTGTTTTAGAAGTGCTACTCCTGCATCAGTGGTAATTCTACCTTTCCTGAATCCATATTGATTGTGATGTAATAATTTATTCAAACTAAAGTGCGATAAAAGTTGACTAAACATAATTTTATCAAATATTTTACTTAGTACTGGCAAGATAGATATTGGTCGAAAATTAGCGGGATCACATTTCTCGCCGGATTTAAATAATGGAATGATTTTGCTAAACTTCATTAAAGTTAGAAACTGTCTATCATCAATACATTTGTTGAAAATTATTGCGAGATAAGGGGCTATTGAATTTATAATTGTATTGACAATATGGACGGAAATTCCCCAAATATCTTCAGTTTTTTTTTTATTTAATTCTCTAAAATTTTTATAATTACTCGTAAATCAGGGTTTATATGTCTAAAATTAAATGAAAATTTGCACTCATCGACAGCCGACTTGAGAAGGGATTCAGCTAGATAGAGAAGCAAGCCCTTCAGTAGAGGAGGAAGCTATGTTTGAAAAAAAAATTCTCAAATGTATTCGCAACCTTTGTGCTCGTGTTTATTAACTTATTCAGCTTTTAGACTATACAAATCAAATAATGTTTTTCTACTTTTGTAAATACCAGGTGTAGCCCATTCATTAAACTTACAATTATGTTTGTTGATTTTTACTTTTTTTTGCTTAAAATGATTATCAAATTTTGTAAATACCAGGTTTAGCCCATTCATTAAACTTAAAATTCTGTTTGTTGATTTTTACTTTTTTTTTGCTTAAAATGATTATCAAATTCATTTTTTATCAAACCAAAAAGGCCCTCATATAATTGATCAACATTCTGACTACCAGGCTTTAGTAAATTAACACCCTTTTCAATTTTATCTTTAAATCTGTCTATTTTATTAATAGTAACCGGCCTATACACATAATCTACTATGTTTGGGACATGATGGTGCTCAAATGATGCTTCCTGTGCACTATGGTCTGAAGTTAGACAATTCAATATAGTTTACCATTACAAAAAATATTATCTAAGCAAGTAGCCGACGTCGGCGTTACCCTGGTAGGTTCATTGAAAAGATTTATTAAATCATATGACTTGAAGAGATTAAGAAATTGAGTAGACCGCATACAACTACTTTTTTACACGATTTTGATAGCCTTCTCAGAGCCTCATCCATAGTGGATTCAAAAATATATTGGTGCTATCCTGCGCATCAGTAGCTTCACTAGCTTCTCAAAAACTTTTGAGAGAACAGGCAGCAAGCTGATGGGTCTATATGATGATATTTCATTGGGTGCTTTGCCAGTTTTGGGTATTGGGACTTAATACTCTGTTTTTAGAATTCCATTAAAGAGTGACGTCAGAAACACTACAGCCTTTCTTGGAAGACACTTTAGTATTTCTTTGTTAATGAGGTCATAACCTGGGGCTTTTTTATCCGGTAGGTCGGAAATTACTTTCCAGGCTTCGCGTACAGGTATTGGGCGAGGCGGTGGTGTCATTTGGAAGGTTTGGCTAAGGATACGATCGATCTGTTCATCATTTTGATTATATGTGGCAAAATTTGGCGAAAACACTTGTCCTAAATGCTCAGCAAATGCTTCTACCTTAGCCTGTGGAGTTCGTGCCCATCCTCTTGCAGTCTTGAGTAGGGGGGGCTTAGAATTTATAGGTCTGTTAAGATTTTTAGTAAACTTCCATAGGGTGTAATTTGTTGTTGCAGTAGCAGTTAGTGACTCAAGTCGGTCTTTCATTGTTTTATTGTGCCAATCACGTAACATTTCCTTAGGATTTTTTGCCGCTCTGTAAAAAGCTCTTTTATCCTCACCTGGCCTACTTCCCTGAAATATTCTGCAAAATTTACGTTTGTTGAGCAGTGCTTTTCTGATAGCCAATAGATAGTTGCAATGTTTTTCATTTGGTTAAGGCTCTGAAGTGTTTATCCAACATGCTTTCTGGATAAGTTCCGTTATATATTTGGTCGCCTCTTCAATATCATCTGGGCTTTTTGAGGGCCTAATCACCTAAATGAACCCTCCAGTCTGTGTATTTGTTTGTTAGCTTTTCTATATTTTCTGTTTCTATTATCGATGTGCCTATTGTTAATATAACTAGGCTGTGATCTGAAGAGCTGTCATAGCAGGGTTCAGGTTTTAGGTAGTATCGTGTAAATCCCTTTGATATAAAAAAAGTCAAGAATTTCAGGAGTCTTGTTGGGATCTGTCGGCCAGTAAGTGTGTTCGCCAGTGGACAACGTCAAAAGGTTGTTCCTGTCAGCACTTGTGTTGAGTCGTCTTCCACGTGTGGTGGTAAGCCAAGAGCACCAGCTTGTGTGCTTTGCGTTCCAGTCGCCACCCGCTACAAAACGATTACCAAGCTGGAGAAAATATGAAGTAAACATTTTGTTACTTATTTTATGTTTTGGAGACAGTACACTGCAGATAAGGTAATATGTCCCACTTTATTTTCCAGTACCGCCATGGCCAGTGCCATTTAGGGCCTTATTCAGCTATTTCAATCGCAGTTTGATCGTGATTGAATTGGACGATTTTGACATTTAGCCCATACTAGAACTGCCAAAAACCTGCTATTCAATTACGATTGTGATACGATTTGGATACGCGAATTAGGGGCCTGGATGGTGCCCGAAAATATTTTTCGCAATATAGTTTTAAATTTTTACGGACCTAGGCTTTAGGTTTTAAATTTTTATGGTATAAAGAGAAAATCAAAAACTTATGATTAGTATCGTAATGAATGAATTAAAAGAAAAAAAGTGTTGCTAGGCGGCCGTATCAAAGATTTTAGATTTTAGGCGGACATTTTCTAAGTGGTTTATCTTGACATTTTTGTACTGGACTTTACCAAAAGAAAAAATACGTCAATAACCAAAGTTTTACCTTAAAAAATTTACCTAAAGTCAATAGTTTCCGTTCAAGCAAGTCAGAGCTTAATTTTGAATAGCCCTGGATGTAAGAAATCCCAAAAAAAAAAATTTTCACGTCACCGTTTGGACCAACCTGTATATATGCAGTTAACAGTAATGTATTTTTCGTTTACAGTAATGTATTTATGTGGCTTTATCAATGACGCTGTATTTGGCTGTTGTACTGTATTGATTTTTATAAATTATGTATTGAATGTATCATTTTTGGATTGTATAATATGCTATTTGTGAGAACTGCTTGAGGCATATTTGCTCTAAAACATCTCTATCTATATCGTTTATATGTAAATGCTGTTAGTAAATAAAAAAAATATTTTGATATTCAGTTTTTTAAATTACATCAGTGATTACAGCTAACTGTATCACGGAATAACTGATGTATCAGCAGTTGGGTAGTTACTAAAAGCTGACAAATCGATCCACCTTGCGTCGCAGTCTTTTATAACAATCGATACTAAAACAACTGTTTAAATGCTGTTTGAACTGGTACGCTGATACATCAGTTCTTCCGTGACCATGGGGCTTTAATTGATCAAGTTGCATTAATATTTTAACTCATGCAAGTAAGGTTTAAATTGCATTACGGTAGATAAGCAACTGACATACTCGTAAACTATTTAAATTTGGGCAGTTAAAAGTGACATTATCTAGTTCATATAAAATATGTCATCAATGGCATAGACACTTTATTTTTCTCACATGTTCGATTTCGGTTTTTCTATTTCCCACCGCTCTCATTCACAACCCTTTTCTTAATTGACAACCAACAACTATTAAATGTGTCTGCTAGATAATGAAAGCGCTTTTTGATTTAAATAAAAGACAAGAGTTGTGTCATCTGTTTCATGAACTGAATCTTTTGCAAGGTGCGATGATTGCGTCACGCTTTGAGGAACAGTTGCGTTCCGTGATAGTTTTCGTTATGCTGCTAGGAAATATTCCAGATTTAAGAACTTTATTATATTATAATATAACCAGTCACTTACTGAGAAAAACTTGAACAAAATAATAGGTAAAGGTAAAAATATGTCAGGTAGAATTTGCAAATATCTGCGTAATTATTATCGCTTCTTTCAAACACGATCTCAGGAAATTTCAAGATCTGACATATTTAAGCAGCCGTACCGAATTTTATTAAACATCTTACATAAATTACACATACGCAATCACTCAATCACACATACGGGGACAATTATATATGCGTGCACGCAACAGAAGAAAGTGACGACCTAGCAAAACTTTTTCGACCCTTATACATTCAGCTTACAATTTAAAGACGAATATATTTTATACTATGTAAAGATTACCTGTATTGCGAATGGTATAAGGACCCGAGGCGGTGGTAGATCATGGCAGCTCTAAACTGGTACAGGTACTGCCTCGGGCCGGGACTTAGGAGGCAATACTTGAGCGCATGATTGAACGCTTCTGCCACTTCAGTCACTTCCTGCGAAGTTGGGAAATTGCTAAGATTAGTTTTGATTTTATCCCTAGTTGCTATATTTTAAGAGAGCATTTTATAACTCTTCTGAATTTGCGTTCATTTAATTGATGATAAAATGATAACATATAAGAACTAATTAAAAGCATTTCAATCTTGAAAATACGTTTTCTGTAATTAGTAATAGTTTCTTCTACTTTGTACTAATGAATAACTACTGTTAATTGGACAGTCATAAGTCAGCAACAAATGATTGACTTTTTCATCCTAATTAGCCAATCATTATGGTTAGATATTTCGTTGTAGAAATTGACCGTCAAGTTTATACCGAATGTGCTTCAAATATGGGGAAAAAAACTGAAATAGATAGATACCTATTCAAATTCTGTGGTGAGGTGCGCCGGCGCAAATTAGAATACCTATTACATTATGTCCTCTAGGTGTCTCTAGAAGCGACTAAAGGACTTTTGCCAGAAGACGAACGTCTTTTAACTACCGTTTTCCAAAATGCGATCGCCAAGCCGCCTGTCAAGTGTGGCGATTTAAAAGGACAAGTATGCTACCTATCCCTTTAAAGATGCACATGTCCAGATGTGGCCCCTTATTCGCGTAACCGAATCGTATCACAATCGTAATTGAACGACAGGTTTTTGACAGTTCTAGTATGGGCTAAATGTCAAAATCGTCCAATTCAATCACGATCGAACTGCGATTCGGTTACGCGAATTAGGCCCCTAGGATATGACCTAAGAATGACTCCATTTTTTTTTAAGTTGTGGGTGTCTATCTTGTGCGTGTATTAAGTTGCGTGAGTGGAGACAGGGAACACTAGTGATCAACACAAGTCTTAGTTTAAGAATCCCTTTATTTAACATCCTATCGTAAACATTACAGTTTCGTGTCACGTGCACGCGCATGCAAATTACATACATACATAGGTCAACGAACTGACATTATGTTTGTACTATGACTCACTGCTAATTACGCAAGGTCGCCACATTACTCTCCCTTTTTTAAATAATTAGCACTAATTATAAATCAGCTAAAACTTATTTTAAGGTAAACACATAGGTAACGTATAATATAGTAACAACAAAGAGTATATCATATAAAAAATATATAAAGAAAAACATAAATATTTCTTACCAGCGCATAAGAGCCGGGTTCATCTTGCATCAGCACAGCTCTGGTGTACAAATGGCAGGACAGCTCCCACGACACGAGGTCCCATATTGAGGTCGCACCGCAGTTCTCGCGAGGTCCCAAGAGCTTTAATGCTTCCATGTACAGATCTTCAGCTTGACTGTACAGGGTTCGCTTTTCGATGCTGCGGACAAATTTGTAAACATAGGTTTTCGTTGGCCGTTAACTGAGCGTATTGAATAAATAAATGAAAAAACATTCGACAATCACAATAATTGCTTAATACTATAACGTTAAACTTATCCTATGTGACTATAGTGACGCTAAGTCGTGTACTAGCTTTTGTATTATTACTAAGCCTTTAGTCGGACAATTAATGAAAATTTATTCATTCATACATTTCTCTCTTCTTCCATCTCTGTATGTCCGTTTGCCAGGTGGCAAAGGCCTCCCCCAATCTCTTCCATTCTAACCTTTCCATGGCCACTCTATCCCATGATGTTCCTGCGACTTGTCTAATGTCATCATCCCACCTTCTTTGTGGTCTACCTCTCTTTATTTTTCCGTTCTTTGGTTACCACTGTGTGACTTCTTTACTCCATTTGTCCTTTCCCCTGATCATGTGGCCCGACCATTTCCATTTATGTCTTCTAATTTTTAGAGTTATGTCTTGTACCTTGGTTACGGTAGAAATAATACGGTTAGTCAGTCTTGTATTAGTTTTCCTGGTCAGTTTGTTGTTATAGGGTTTTTAAGTCAAATATTACCTACCTATAGTATTAAATACGCATTACGCACAATTCACTAGTAAATGGATCACCGTTCAAATTGTCATAAGGTCGGTCCTATTTAAACTGAAACATTAGCTATCACATGCCTATTGTTTTGGTCGCGTAGTAAGGTGTTGTATCGAAGATCGGAGGAGATGCGAAGAATATTGTTTTCTTATCTATGCTAGTTTATGTAATTACTATCAGTAACAGTCTTTCAGGAGATGCACGATACATCTAAGTATATTATCGAAGTGCCCTTTATTATTACGAAAAGGTGTAGATACTATAGTATGTCTAGAACTGCGTGCGTTTTTTATTAGTAAAATACTAATAACAAACGCAAAATTTCAATTTATATGAAGGTATAAATTTAACTTTGAATTCTACAGAACGCGAAATTTAATGTACTTATGTCATTCTAATCAGACGATTTTGAACTTGAACACTTACCCAAACTCCCCTTGGCTGCAATGCGCCCTGAACCTCAGGTACCTCGCCTTATTGCAGTACAGCAGAGCCAAGTTCGGCACATCGTTCACCCGCTCGAACAGCCCCGTGGCTTCTGCGAGACACTCCGACGACTTGCGTGACAGCGATGAGAACTGTTTCAAGAGGGTTTTAGCTTTGTCCGCCTTTTGGTCGGCCTCTTCGACGTACTTAACGTAGATTTCTGAGGGAATCAATGCAAAAGAATACAGAATTTGGTATCACAACTCGGCCAAATATTAAATATCTAACAACAATAACAAAGTGGAAAGCTGTAGTGGCGAACAGGCAAACGCTAGCTAATTTTATTTATCATGCATTTCATTTATTTATTGTTTAACATTTGTAGCAGTAATAATCCAGGATGAAATTTTAACCACCTTCCAAATTTTAATATAGCAATCTACGAGAGAAAAAACAAATGACGTATTTTTTCTTTTGGTAATCTAAAATTTTTGATACGGCCCCTAGCAACACTTTTTTTACGCGATGCGCATTCATTCATTATCGATAAGTTTTTAATTTTCCCTTTACACCTTAACAGGCTTAGGACCGTAAAAATTATAAACTATGTTGCAAAAAATATTTTCGCGTGAAAACTTGATTCACATTTTATACTTCATAAATGGGCTCTAAATACGATTCTGGACGCCTATAGAAAATTTTGAAGATGATGTAAACGTCACCTGTATATTTATAGTTAGTGCTTGTTAGTTTCTTCTGCAATTGCAAACCCTTTCTTTTTATTTAACCCAAATTATAACCTACATTTTACCTGTGTAAGGCACTAAGCGATTATAATTACATCAACAGGAGATCAACGCACATGATGTTATCCACATTTATTTATTACTAGCACACCCCGCGAACTTGGTATCGCCTCGGTATAGTTTTTGATTTTGACGTCTTAATTGGTATTTGTCATCCAAATATGACGTGGTTGGAAAAAATGTCAAGAAATACATTTTCTTTATTTTTTTTAATGTTCTTTTTCCAACGTTTTTAATACATATTATCCTAGTCCTGACGAAGACAAATCAAAGAACACCAAAATCATAAAAGCTCAGCCGTTCTCGAGTTATCAGTGGTGTAAGTAACACGACTTACTTTTATTTATGTATACATATGCTTACGTTGCGCCGTGTTCATGTATCTGACAGCGAGCTCGTTGTTGACCGATGCTAACCGCCGCAGCAGCTCGCTCCGCTTGTCGCCCGCCGCGTCTACGCCCCGCCGGTAGAACGAGCACGACGACAGCATTGCGTCCGTTTCGCTCGCCGGCCAGGTCAGCTCTAAACAAGTTTATGGTTTCTAATAAATTTCGTTAAATATCTAAAAATCTGTTGTTTCATAGATATATCAACAGTATAAGTACCAACACAGGTTTGCTAAAGGTTTTCTAAGAAACGTCAATGATTTACAAATAACTTAAAAGGATGATTTTATATTAATACTAAATACTATTTACTAAGTCGTAAGCTAGGATCAGAGCACGCGTATCTCTGCATTACTTGGGCCCTACGATCAGATTATTCATTATTATACACTTGATCAGTGGCAATAAATTTTTGTAGTGGAATCACCTAAATATTCTGATAGCACTCGACTCAAAATAGTCTCCATTTCAGTCACTTTGTTGCAGGTGGGATGGCAGTCGGAGTTTGGCCAATGGTGGAGATAAACCGCTGCTGCCGTGTCTTTTACTTGGGGTACCTGTTTTAGTCGCCTGTTACGACACCCTTAAGAAGATAAGGACATAAGGGGAGGAGCAATTTTGTTATTTTGCCGGCGGTTATGGCAGTCAATTGATGGTCACCCCTGCTAAAACCTGGACAAAGCGCTACAAATAAGTAAATTGTGCTTAAATAACAATTAAAACACTTACCCAGATCAAACTCATCTTCAACATCGCCGTCCACCTCCTCGGCCATGTCATTCTCGATTTCCAATCTTAATTTACTGTCAATGTCATGGTCCGTCTCGAACTGCTTCTTGTACTGTTCTAGTCTATGCCAGTTCTTGCTCAACTGGAAATAGTTGTCACCCACCCTACCTAAAGGAAAAAAAATATCTTGCAACACTTATTTATTTAATATCAGTTTACTTCTAAAAAGGCCAATTTCCTAGGTGCAAAATATTGAATATCATCATGCCTGGCAGGGGGATTGGCAATCGCAGTTTAAACAATGATCTTCTTGTTGTCTGATGACGTCAACATTTTGAAAGGAAAATTATCATAGAACAAAAACAAATTGTGATATAGGTATAAATACACACAATTATTTAACCAATCCTATAAACAAAGAAGTTAATAATTTGTAAGCGACTCTTTACTCCTCCACTAAATATTTTTTCGCTAAATGATTTCATTTACGCAATAATTTATTAAATAAACATACCTATAAGACAGCTGGCGTCCACGACTCGACTCTTGATTATCATATTGCTCAATAGCTTCTGGCATTTGCTAGCCATGTCAATGTATTTCAAAGAAAATCCATACTGCTCATTCGAGTAGCTATACTCGGCTAAGGTAGCGTACGCTAGACATATCTTCTCATATAACAACGTTTTCAAATGCAATTTCCAAGCAAAATTGTCGTCTCTACTCGGCTCGTGCCATGACGGAAACATTTTCTTTTCTTTCCTAATGAGTATTGCATTTTTATCAACATTCGTATTAGTTTCAATCAAACAATTGCCGACTTTATCCGATATTTTCCGTTCTCGTCTTCGTCTCCTACTTCTAGATGTGTGTTCTTTGTTCATTTTCTGTGTAATCGGCTCGTATATCATTTGTATAGGTTCGTAGGGATTCGCCATTTTTGGATGTTGTTCTTCTATTATTATTTGCTGTTTGAGACGTTCGCGTTCCTCTTCCTAATGTGAAACGAAAATGCTACGAATTATTCATCTAGTAACTCAGCAACAATAATTTCTATTTTGGCTTCAGTTACGCACACAAAGCATCCGTGGTGCCCGTATTCCGTGGAATTTTTAATAGATATAATAAAAGTATAAGAGTCATTCTATATATTGACTGGAAAAGGCAAGTAATAGTGATGTACTCGTAGGTATCAGAATAAGAGCATGTTTTTTGTTTAGAAATGTACACCGTATACCGCATTGCTTTTAAAACTTTTCGATATCTCGGCAGTGCAGAACTTTTTTAGGTGATCTCTGAAACAGAGGACCTTCTCCGCGACACATTGTTCGATTATACGCCCCCATTTATACCAATGTCTTACGAGTAAGAATGAGACAGATAGATCCGTATAAACTGCCTTCGCAACGCGTAGTACTACTTGATGCCAAAATATTGAAAACTTACAAAAGCTGGTGAAATGAAGTACTCGCAAAATATACAAGGTTGCATAGCCGATCCGACTATAACACCCGTATTTTTTAACAAGTAAAAGTAATTACTTGAGTAAAAGTTATTACTTGAGAGCCAATTTGTATGACTTAATCTAGAAATTATTTGAAGTTAGAACTACCAAAAGTTTGCATTATCAGCAAAATAATATGACTATTAATGGTGACCCATTTCCTTCACTTTTTGTTATGTCACAAAGTTATGACTACACTAAGAAATAAGTAATAACTTTATAAATACGGGTGTAATAGTATCCGAATGACACTATGCAAATTACTCACACATGACTAGTACATACAGCGTCTGATACGCACCTTGCACTTGTGTAGCGTGACGTTGTGAAGAGCCAGCAGCCCGCGTAACGCATGTTTAAGCGCGCCACCGCAACGGGCGGGCGGCGCGGTGCCCAGTCCGCGACGATCGTTGTTTGAGCTCTTCTCCTCCTGCCACACCATTGATGTAATTTAAATAAAATCGGCCAAGTGCAAGTCGGACTCGCGCGCGAAGGGTTCCGTACCAAAAAGGCCAAAAAAACGAGTTGTTGTATGGGAGCCCTTAAATATTTATTTTATTTTGTTTTTAGTATTTGTTGTTATTGCGGTAACAGAAATACATAATTTGTGAAAATTTCAACTGTCTAGCTATCGTGGCTCTTGAGATACAGCCTGGTGACAGAGCGACGGACAGACGGACAGACGGACAGACAGCAAAGTCTTAGTAATAGGGTCCCGTTTTTACCCTTTGGGTACGGAACCCTAAAAACTAGATACACAATCAACGTCATCATCATCATCAGCCTATCATAGTCCACTGCTGGACATAGGCCTCTCCAATTGCACGCCACTTAGGTCGATCCTCAGCTTCTCGCATCCAGCTCCTGCCAGCCACCTTGCGCAAATCATCACTCCACCTGGCCTGAGGGCGTCCTACACTACGTTTGCCGAGACGCGGTCTCCACTCAAGAACTCGTTTACCCAAGCGGTTGTCGGTTCTGCGGCTAATATGGCCAGCCCACTGCCACTACAGCTTGCTAATCCGGTGGGCTATGTCGGTAACTTTAGTTCTCTGCCGGATCACCTCATTTCTGATTTTATTTCTAAGAGAAACTCCGAGCATAGCTCTTTCCATAGCCCGCTGAGCAACTTTGAACTTGTGGACTAGCCGTACCGTCAGTGTCCACGTTTCGGCTCCGTATGTCCATGTCATGACGGGTAGGACGCACTGATTGAAGACTTTCGTCTTGAGGCATTGTAGTATTGGCGGTGAGAAGACTCGACGTAGTTTCCCAAATGCTGCCCAACCCAACTGAATTCTTCTGTTCACCTCATCCTCAAAGTTGTTTCTACCTAACTGCAATGTCTCCCCGAGGTACACGTATTTCTGAACAACTTCGAGGAAGGTACCGTGCATCGCAATCGGTTGCGGTAGTACATGTTCATTGAACATAACCTTGGTTTTATCCAGGTTCATCCGCAAGCCGATGCGCACAGAAGAGTCAGCCAGGTCATTCAGCATCTGTTGTAGGTCCTGCAGCGTTTCTGCCATAATGACGATGTCGTCTGCAAATCGCAAGTGAGAGATGTATTTGCCATTGATGTTGATGCCTCGTCCTTTCCAGTGCAGCGTTTTGTACATATCCTCCATTGCATTTGTGAACAATTTCGGGGAAATGACGTCCCCTTGTCGAGTCTTCGCGCAAGGCGGTTCGTGACGACTCTTGAAAACAGCTTATAGACGTGGCTTAGAAGGGAAATGGGTCGATAGTTCTTCAGCAGGGTCTTATCTCCTTTTTTGAAGAACAGGACGACAACACTCCTACTCCACGCCTCCAGAGTTCTCCCTTCAAACAGGACAGCGTTAAAAAGCTTTTGAAGCTCCCTCAGTACGGGTTTACCTCCAGCCTTTAGCAACTCTGTTGTAACGCAATCCTCTCCAGGGGCTTTTCCATTTTTCAGCTGTTTAAGAGCCATCTCGATTTCGTCAATGCTGACTTCTGGCAGGTCTTGAGTGTAATGGCGTGTTAACGCGGCTCTAGGGTCCTCATTTTCGGGATCAGGTCGAGATGCATGCGAAGCGTATAACCGGCCATAGAAGTGTTCTACTTCGGAAAGGACTGCTGGCTTCGAAGCAACGACTTCTCCACTTGCTGTGGTCAGTTTCGTCAGGTGGCTTCTTCCAAGAGATTGTACGAACACTTTCGACCCCCGATTTTGCTCGATCGCTCTTTCAATAGAAAGAGTGTTGGAACATCGGAGATCGTGTCGTACGAGCTTACTGATCTCTCGGTTTAGAGCGCGCTTTCCTGACGAAGTGACGGGTGGGTTTTGATTTCCTGCCCTTATTTCACAAAATCTCGTACCTTCTTCCCTGAGGATCCGAACCACATTTTCGAGGTTCTGGTTTACTTCTGTTGTGGTTTCCACGGCAGCGAGTCGGTTTTCTAGGTTTGACTGGAACGTTTCAGATCCTATTATGGTTTGGAGCAAAGTAGGTCGGAGCCTTGACTTCATCAGACGGACACGTTCAGCCTTAAAATCGATATTCAGAGAGCCTCGAACGAGTCGGTGATCGCTTCCGGTATTAAACCTGTTGATCACGGAGAGAGACATACTCGTATATTCATCTGAATGTATGTTTCTTGTTGGTCATGATGAAGTCAATCTCATTTTTCGTCATAGTGTCGGGGCTTTGCTACGTCCACTTTCTTTGGGACTGTTTCTTGAAGAAGGAGTTCATCAAGAAGAGCCCCTCCCGTTCGAGGAAGTTGACAAGCATTTGCCCCCTATGGTTTCTGCATCCAAATCCATGGGATCCTACTACCGATTCTTTGCAATTCTGTACTCCCACTTTAGCGTTGAAGTCCCCCATAACAACGCTGTAGTGAGTCTTAGTGGTGAAGTGGAGGGCCTTTGATACGAGTATGTCATCAAACATATCCTCCACCTCTTCGTCCGAGTGTTTCGAGGTCGGTGCTTACGCTTGAACCACCTTGAGGCTATACCTCTCAGTGAGTTTAACAATAAGGTACGCTACCCTGTTCGATACACTAGACACTTCCACAACGTTGTCAGAAAGGGACTTACCAGAAACCCAACGCCACCTTGGGATTGTTGGTCTCCCTCGCGAAAGTACATTAGGTGGCCCGACTCGAGTCCGATGGTGTCCTCCCCCTCTCTTCGGACTTCACATAACCCTAGGATATGCCACCTAATCTTCCCAAGTTCTACCTCAAGTTGAGCCAGATGAGAGTCTAGCCGTAGCGTGCGTCCTTTGTACGTCGCCAGGGTCAGTTGATTTTGGTGGACTCCCGTAGCCCGGAGATTCTTCGCACCCCCCGTCCCGCCGTTACCGTGGTCGCCACCATGAACAGGAATAGCGGGACCGCCGGGAACTGGGGGCCGTGGCTTTTTGTGCGTCTGCATTGAAGGTTATGCCCATAATCGCCACGCTGGGCAGACGGGTTGGCGATCGCAGAGCGTAGCTTCTTGCACCGATGACGCTGCTGCCCGTCACTGGCCCGCTACACTTAACTACGCCTTCAGTTGGATGGTTATACCGCCAACGGTCGGTCAATCGCCAGAGCCTCGTTCGTCGTCCAGCACGATGCACCGCGTGCAGGTGAGGTTGGCTTGGGGCGGAAGATGGTGGTTCGCCCCTCTACATCCCACACCAACGTCAAAGTGTCCCAATTAAATGTGCAACAATAAACGTAAGGGTGCATATTAAGTACAACCTATATCAAAGTAATACCACAGTCTATGAACCATACAGTCGTTCGACGAAGACGTCTAGACAGGGCAATTGTGCGGGGTGTGAGGGGCGAGACGCGGGAAGGCCGAGCCCGAACTGCGAACAAAACGATGTTAGCAGTTCGGGACACAGCATTCAGGGCTAACAAATGTTTGTGTTTTAAATTATTTTATATTTGTTTGTTGGAATTTATTGGAATGCTGATATCGAATGATTCGAGATGGTGAAAATATTTTTTTTTAAATAAGATAAATAGTTGTCAATTTCATTTCGAGGTTAATTGGGCTGCTGATTACGAAAACGCTATCCTTTTTTAAATTCAAGATGGCGGACGTAATTTTTTTTAATTTGATATGAGTGTCAATTTTGAGGTTAAGTGGGGTGCTTCGGATATGCCATTCTTTTTAAAATCCAAGATGGCGGACGAATTTTTTTATAATTTGATATGGGTGTCAATTTTGAGGTTCATAGGGGTGCCGATCACGAAAATGCCATCCTTTTTAAAATCCAAGATAGCGGACGTATTTTTCTATAATTTGAAATGGGTGTCAATTTTGAGGTTCATAGGGGTGCCGATCACGAAAATGCCATCCTTTTTAAAATCCAAGATGGCGGACGTATTTTTTTTTATAATTTGATATGGGTGTCAATTTTGAGGTTTATTGGGGTGCCGATCACGAAAATGCCATCCTTTTTAAAATCCAAGATGGCGGACTTATCTTTTTATATATTGATATGGGTGTCAATTTTGAGGTTCATTGGGGTGCCGATTACCAAAATGCCATCCTTTTTAAAATCCAAGATGGCGGACGTATTTTTTTATAATTTGATATGGGTGTCAATTTTGAGGTTCACAGGGGTGCCGATTACGAAAATGCCATCATTTTTAAAATCCAAGATGGCGGACGTATTGTTTTATAATTTGATATGGGTTTCAATTTTGAGATTCATTAGGGTGCTGATTACCATTATGCCATCCTTTTTAAAATCTAAGATGGCGGACGTATTTTTTTATAATTTGATACGTGTGTCACTTTTACGAGTGTTTATCTGCAATAAATAATTATTTTTATATATTGTTTACTTTTGACAACCCTGGCCGTCACGATACTGTCTAGACGTTGTCGGCATTTTCCATGAGATCAAAGGCGTCGATCGACTGTATGGTTCATAGACATTTATTTGTCTGGCAACCCTAGCTGTCAGACGTAATAAAATCAGCTGCTGTAGATTTATTTAATTTTAATTAAAATTAAGTGATAATCATAGTTTTAATAACAAGATTAAGGCGTTATTCACAAACACAAATTGAAATTGTGTTAGTTTTGACCCAAAATTGTGAAGAAATTGAAACTAAGTCGCCGGCCGGCTTTGACGGCTAACAAATAAATTTGAAAGCAGCTATAACGGATTATCTAAAACCAGGAGAGTACTGTTTTTTAATCAATTTTTATATAATAATTATTTGTGATAAACCTGTCAATAAGTAAATATTAACCGTAAATCTCATATCTATAAAATTGAGGTTATATTTACAATAAACAGACTTTATCGGGCTCTTGTTTGGTGCTAATTGCAGCTTGTTTGGCTACTGTTATCTATCACCTGAACTTCAGATACTACACAGACCTCACGAAAGTGAGATTCGCCATAATTCATCACACCTTGGCTCTGTTGTGCCTCTCTTTACTTGACGTAATAGTGGAAGTAAAGTTGACGATAACAACCCTGACGCCGCAGACAATTTACTCCATATACTAAACAATAATACCTAGCAGTAGTTAGATAGGTAGATTAGTGATTAATTTAAATAATTCTTTGTAGTTTTAAGTGAGATTACACATTCAGTAGCTATCTTTTTGTACTTAATTAAAAGTAGATAACCTACCCTCTATATAAATAAATACTTCCTTTTTAAAAATAGTCTTACAAATAAGTCTTACAATATAATAAAATACAATTATTCTATTAAATCTTAAGCGATTAACTAGTAACTGCCCACAACAACCATATTAGAACTAGTTTATTCAAATTTTTTTTTATTACATACAAATGAAAGTTTTATCTGGAAAAAGTTTTTAGCTGTTTGTTGTACACTATTTTTTTTTATATTATTACAGACTAAGACCAAATTTTACCACTCAAAATGGCTTCCCAAACTGGTGTTATGACCCGGAAGATGACCACTCAGAACGCTGAGATTAGATTAAAAAAGGCACTAGAGGAATTACAACTCAGTAGGGAAAACTATAGCCAACTACTTAGGGAAAGAGATGATAGTGAAGATGAAATAAAAGCTGTCATATTTAAGAACACACAATTAAAAAAAGAATTAGCTGCCATACATGCCCAACTCCAGGAGGTCATGATACACCGTGATGAGTTACTCAATACAATTAGCAACTTTGACCAGTGCGGCAATATCTTTGAACAAACCCTAATACGCAATAATGAGTTAGAAAATAACCTGAGGGATGCCAATAAAACAATACTGCGTTTGGAAGAAGATAAAAGGGAACAAGAGTACTCTCAAACTCAAAATCTGTATGAGGAGTTGATCGGCACCCCGGGTAATCAAGATTTTACAGCAAAGTTAGATTTTTGTAATAGAACAAAATCAGGGGTCAATAGAAATCAAGTTAGATTTAACAAGAAAAAACACATTAAAAAATATATTAAACTAAATAAATACATATCTAAAACAAACAAACTCATTAAAAAACAAAAATGCTTTTATAATAATGTTTTACTAAGGAAGCAACGCTTAGATTTAGTTGATAGCTTAGAAATATATAACCAAAAACTACATGAAAGTAGATTAAAATATGACTTGGATATAGGACAATTGCAGGCTGACATCTCTAAGTTGCATAAGTCTTTGGAATCAATGACACATTTATATAACTCGGCAGAAGAACAAATTAACGAACACATTCTGGCTGCGAACAAATTACTGGATCTTGGTAATGAGGGAACTAGTTTTAAATCATTGCCAAATATTACAATAAATTCCACATTAAGTTCTTACCAACAGGGAGATGTGAGCAGGCCGTTGTCATCAATAAATTCAAATTTACATGTAATTTCTAATGATGTAAGCCAGGTAATACCTTGTGTACAAGTAAAGGCTAATGATGTTTTTATGTATTCAGATAGATTAGGAGTTGGCTACGGTTCCTTATTAAATAATTATTTGAAATGTAATATTATAAATAATTGTATGCCAGATGCAAAATTTGATAAAATAATTGATTGCATACAAAATAGTAATTTAAATTCAAATTCAACACTCATTCTTATGGTGGGAAATAGTAAAAAAATTAGCAAATCAAATTTAATTAAAAATTGTACAATTTTGTCAAAAATTAATATAGAAAAAATTCTCCTCTGTGCCTTCCCCTTTTGTAAAAATAACAGTAACGATGACAATAACAGTATTCACATATTGAATACTTTACTATATAATATTTGTCAAAATAATGACAAATTTGTGTTTTTTGACACCAACAAATTTACAAAAAATTGTTGTGTTATGACTGGCAGCTCTATACACCTGCCTAACAAAATGAAAAAACAAATAGCAAGTTTGCTAGCTTACAATATTAACAGTTTTGTTATTAAAACAAAAAAACTTTTTGTAGTGAACCGATTAGTAAATGTACTAATCCAAGTATTTTTCCTTTGACATCCTCTGAGGCTTTAAACTAAGAGGGAAGACAAAAGCTAGGCCGAATATGTATTTTAATGTTGTTCATCAAAACATTCAAGGCCTGGCCGGCAAAGAGTTAGGTTTAGGATTATTTTTAAAAGATTTTAATGTTCATGTAATTTGCCTCACAGAACATTGGATAAAAAAACATGAACTAATGTTAAACATTGAAAATTATAAAGTCGGTAGTTCGCTCATAAGGGAGTCTGCATCTAGAGGAGGATCACTTATTCTTGTTAAAAATGAATTCAAATGTAAAGAACGCAAAGACATCGTGTCGCTTTCAGTTGAGCGAACTATTGAGCTAGCATGTGTTGAGCTGGAACAATTTATAATAATTAGCGTGTATAGCCCCCCCAAATCTAATTACCATATTTTTGAATCCACTATGGATGAGGCTCTGAGAAGGCTATCAAAATCGTGTAAAAAAGTAGTTGTATGCGGTGATTTCAACGTTAATATATTAGAAGACACACAAACGTCCACTCAATTTCTTAATCTCTTCAAGTCATATGATTTAATAAATCTTTTCAATGAACCTACCAGGGTAACGCCCACGTCGGCTACTTGCTTAGATAATATTTTTTGTAATGGTAAAGTGTTAAAAAAAAACATATTGAATTGTCTAACTTCAGACCATAGTGGACAGGAAGCATCATTTGAGCACCATCGTGTCCCAAACATAGTAGATTATGTGTATAGGCCGGTTACTATTAATAAAATAGACAGATTTAAAGCAAAAATTGAAAATGGTGTTAATTTACTAAAGCCTGGTAGTCAGAATGTTGATCAATTATATGAGGGCCTTTTTGGTTTGGTAAAAAATGAATTTGATAATCATTTTAAGCAGAAAAAAGTAAAAATCAACAAACAGAATTGTAAGTTTAATGAATGGGCTACACCTGGTATTTACAAAAGTAGAAAAACATTATATGATTTGTATAGTCTAAAAGCTGAATCTCAAAACCACAACATTATAGACCATGTTAAAAAATACTCCAAATTATTTAAAATAGTATGCGCCAAAGCAAAGTCAATTTATCTTCATAATTTAATTTCGGCTTCCAAAAATAAAGCGAAAACTACTTGGAATATTATAAATAAAGAAACATGTAGACTAAAACCAAGAAATCCTGCTTACTCTCTCAAATTAGGGGATAAGTTAATAAACACGAGCACAGAGGTTGCGAATACATTTGAGAATTTTTTTTCAAACATAGCTTCCTCCACTACTGAAGGGCTTGCTTCTTCCGCTGATCTAGCTGAATCCCTTCTCAAGTCGGCTGTCGATGAGTGCAAATTTTCATTTAATTTTAGACATATAAACCCTGATTTAATTATAAAAACTTTTAGAGAATTGAATATGAAAAAAACTGAAGATCTTTGGGGAATTTCCGTTCATATTATCAATACAATTATAAATTCAATAGCCCCTCATCTCGCAATAATTTTCAACAAATGTATTGATGATAGACAGTTTCCAACTTTAATGAAGTTTAGCAAAATTATTCCATTATTTAAATCCGGCGAGAAATGCGATCCCGCTAATTTTCGACCAATATCTATCTTGCCAGTACTAAGTAAAATATTTGAAAAAATTATGTTTAGTCAACTTTTATCGCACTTTAATTTGAATAAATTTTTACATCATAATCAATATGGATTCAGGAAAGGTAGAAATACCACTGATGCGGGAGTAGCACTTCTAAAACACGTATTCGATGCTTGGGAGAGTAGGTTAGATGCTATAGGTGTTTTTTGTGACCTGTCAAAGGCATTTGATTGTGTGGACCATAAAACGTTAATTAAAAAACTCAGACATTATGGTGTTTCGAATGATTCGTTAGATTTAATTAACTCATATCTCACAGGTAGAACACAAAAAGTTTGCATTGATGGAACTGAGTCTTCAGGGTCGGCCCTTATCATGGGTGTCCCTCAGGGATCAGTATTAGGACCCTTGCTATTTTTAATATACATTAACGACCTTCCATATTATATGTATAATCTTTGTGAGATGGTATTGTTTGCAGATGACACTTCAATAATTTTTAAAATTAAGAGGGGCGAATTATCATTTGACGATGTTAACAATACCCTCTCTAAATTATTGCATTGGTTTGCTACGAATAATCTTTTGCTTAATGCAAGAAAAACAAAATGTGTTAAATTTACTTTGCCTAATGTAAGGTTTTCCGCCACAAATGTTATTGTAAAAGATGAGCCATTAGACACAGTAGACTCCTCTACCTTTTTAGGTATAACTGTAGACTCTCGACTGCAATGGGGTGCTCATATCAGGTCTCTGTCTGGAAGACTTAGTTCTGCTGCTTATGCTGTGCGAAAGATAAGACAATTGACTGATGTTGGAACGGCAAGATTAGTATATTTTAGCTACTTTCACAGTATAATGTCATACGGTATTTTGTTATGGGGCTCAGCGGCAGATATTGAGTCTATTTTTATATTGCAAAAACGTGCTGTGCGGGCTATTTACGGCCTTAGACCCCGTGACTCTCTAAGAGAGCTATTCAAAGAGATCAACATACTAACAGTTGCATCTCAATACATTTTCGAAAACATTATGTACGTCCGTAAACACCTCGAATTTTTTGTCAAAAATAGTGACGTACACAATTTCAATACCCGAAATAAAGATAAACTTGCCGTTCCAGGATTCAGACTACGAAAAGTAGGTAATTCGTTCATGGGAAATTGTATCCGTATTTTCAACAAATTACCACTATCAATTGCTGACCTCCCTGTACATAAATTCAAATCATATATCAAAGTTGTTTTAATGAAAAAGGGCTATTACACTATTGATGATTATATAAATGATAGGAACGTTTGGCTTTAAATTGTATCAGCTCGCACTGGCATATATCTTATGTAAACATGTTTATTTAAAAAGAGGCTGACAATAGTGACCGAGTTTCTTGCGCTGCTTCTTCTCGGCACTAGCCCACATTTGTCCCGAAGCAGTGGTAGGTTAAATATTGGGACGTGTAAAAGCGCCTCCAGGGGCCTATTTGCAGAAATAAAACTGATTTTAACTGATTTTAACTGTGGTAATACATAGAACATGGCATATAATTTGGCCGGGTTGTAACGTTGTAACGTCGGCAAACGTAATACGTAGGCGCCAATTCCGCTAATTTACAAATGGCTCAATAGAATTGCAATTGCATCGCAATTGTATATTTTGACACATTTATTATAGTAGTAATGTAAAAATATACGATTGCGATACATCTACGAGTAAGTGGTAACTTTTAGTTTTTTTTTGAGCTGCTATTTAATTTCAAGCTCATTTGAGGATAAAATATCACTTGAAAGGAAAAGCAGCTCAACAATTATACAGGGTGTAAAAAAAGGCTTAACGAAGCCGAATACCACATATTCTACTCATTTGTACGATTTTTTTTTTTCAGGAAACCATACCTGGGAAATGAATAGTTCCTGAAATAATTAGGGTCAAAGTGAAAGTTTTTTTTTCAAGATCTTTGCATGAAAATCTTCTGTTTGTTGTAACAAAACTTTTTTCTTTAGAAACATGTTGAAAATGTTCGCAACTTTTTCATAAAAATCGCTTTAAAGAGAGCAACCCGCAATAAACCGCGCGCACGCACACAACCACGAATGTCCTTCATTGTGTGCGCGCACTCGCTGTGTAACGCTTGCGTTGAGGTCGATGAACGTTCGTTCAATGCCCGCACCCCGCACGATCAGCTGGTAGCTGTGCTGTTGTGTCGTTCATCGAAAAGTTAAATAAACGGCTTGCTGACTTTACCACTTGATCCTGATTTTAATGAATTAACAAAATAACTAATCACCAGTTATTGATAGATTAAGTAAGTAGGTAATTTTCTGACTTTGTTTGCGTTGCCAGCCTAGGTTTCGAACGTCGAACGTTAAGATCAAAAGCCTACACTTTAACCATTGGAAGATTAAGACATGCCTCGTAGTTTCTTACCACCTACACCCACTCAAGTTTCACAAATTACAGTTTATTGACTTTATTTTCGGATAATTTGGTCGATTAAATTAACATCAAAATAAGGCTTTAGCCGTTGCGTAGTAGGTACCACATCATGACTTAAGTTTTTTTTTCGTTTCATACGAGTAATGAGTACTTTACAGTTCCAATGGTTGATAATTTACTGAAAAATGGATGCGTATGATTCAAGTCCTGTTGATGAAAACGCGCAGGCTGCATGCAGATGCATAAAAGGATTTAGCAACATTCCATCCAAATGATTGGTTTGGTTAATTTATAACTAAGCTCGTATCCAAAAACAAAAATAAAGTTTCATGTCAATTCAATTGCTATGCTATCTGTGTAACCTACTTTGATCAACAATTTTGCATTCGACCTTCATTAAAACCGTACAATTTGTAAGCTGCTAGTTTAATTTTTAATAATTTGGTCGATTACACGAATGAAAACAAGCTATCAAATAATTTTACTCTCACAACGAGCTTACCATAACTCTTATGTTTACCTTTTTTCTCTTACTTACGTAAATGGGATACGGAAATTTTAAGTCCTGTACGCCTAGCTAAAAAGGATTAGCAACATTTCCAAGCGCAAACCTACGCGCATATCAATGAGGTTTCTCCTTTCGTAAAATTAAGCTCATAACTAAAAACAGCATTAAGGTTCTTAGTACTTCGTTTCACCATTCTAATTACTACAGTCAGCAAGAAAATAACTTCTCTGAGATACAAAAATTCACATAATTGTAGCGAATAGTTTGTTCATTTTAAACGTACCAAACAAAAATAAATCTGTATGTCTGCATTAGTACTGTCATTTGACTGAATTCTTTTTTTTTCGGTACTACAATAATACTTACAAATGATAAAATGTACTGAACATGGTATGCCTTATCAATTCATGTCCCTTTGATCGAAATCCTTACCAAAACAGATAGCAATCATTCTAACGCTACTAAACAACCGAACAATTTCGGAAAGTTGCTCGCTAGTAAATAAGTTGATATCTTAACGAATCTAACTTTAGGTAGATTCATTATTTATTTACTACACAGCATTGTGAGTACATTTCACACAAACGTTACAACATACTCATACATTTACATAATCATCACTTATTGATACATTAAGTAGGTAGGTGATTTTCTGACCTTGTTTGCGTTGCCAGCCTAGGATTCGAACATCGAACCTTAGGATCAAAAGCCTACACTTTAACCATTAGAAGATTAAGACATGCCTCGTACCACCTACACCCACTACAGTTTCACAAATTACAGTTTACTGGCTTTATTTTCGGATAATTTGGTCGATTAAACTAACATTTTCGTTTCATACGAGTAATGAGTAGGTACTTTACAGTTCCATCGGTTAATAAGTTACTGAAAAATCGATAATACGTAAGATTCAAGTCCTGTTGATGAAAACGCCTGCATTAAAGGATTTAGCAACATTCCATCTAAATGATTGGTTTAGTTAATTTATAGGTAGGCATTAAGTTCTAATCCGATAACAAAATAAAGTTTCATATCATTTCAATTGCTATGCTATCTGTGTACCTACTTTTATCAACAATTTTGCATTCGATCTTTATTTAAACCGTACAATTGCAATAAGGTTTCTTCTTTCGTAAAATTTAACTTAACTAAAAACAACATTTTAATGTTCTTTGAATTTCTTTTTACCATTCTAATTACTATTTACTACAGTAAGCAACCAAATGACTTCTTTGAGATACAAAAAATCACGAATTGCAAATTTTAACGAATACTTTGTTCGATTTAAATGTACCAAAACAAAAATAATGCTGTAAGGCTGTATTAGTACCGCCATTTGACTGAATTCCTTCTTTTTTCGGTTTAAAATAATACTTACAAATGATAAAATGTACTGAGCATGGTATGACTGCCTACTAAACAAACAATTCATCCATGTCCCTTTGATCAAAATCCTTAGCAAAGAAAATAGCAATCATTATAAGTCGGTTAAAAATCTTAGTGCAGCTAGCGCGGATTCGCGGGGAGCGGGGGCTTTTCCCGCGCCGCAAGCGATGCGGCGCGCGCGCGAGCCAATAGGAAACCGCGAGCGCCGGCCGCAAGGCCGGCGTTTGTCGGCGTCGGCGAAATCAAAAGCAAAAATCATACTTGAAATTTATTTAGTTCGGTTTCTTACGTCATCGAATGCGCTAGCAATTCGCAATTTTCTGTTTTCGCGTGCTTTTTGTTGTTGTTCAGTTATCTTTTCAGTGACTTCCGTGACAGTGAAGTGTTTTAGAAATGCCTTGGCATCAGTTTAGTGCTCGTGAGTTTGTGAACATGGTGTTCTGCTATGGGATGGCTCATGGCAATGCATCCGAAGCATTGCGTCTTTATGGAACCCAGTTCCCTAACGCGCATCAGCCTCGCGACCCTCGTGTGATCACTAGGGCTGTTCAGCGTCTTCTTGACAATCAGCTGATTGTGCCAGTTATGGAGACGGGGCGCGGGTCAATATCCTCTACCACGGAACAGGCCATACTTGACGTCATGCAGGCGAACCCACGATTGGGCGTGAGAACAGCAGCTAAGGTGCTAAGAAGCAGGCGAGGTCATCATGCAAGACACGTCGTATCACATTCGACTGTGCACAAGCTGTTAAAAAGAGACGGTCAAAAACCATACAAAATTCATAAAATTCATGCACTTGTGCCAGGTGACACCCAGCGTCGCATGGCGTATTGTAGATGGTTTTTGAGCCAGGATAGAGCCTTCGCGAGGAACGTCATTTTTACGGATGAGAGCACTTTTACTAACAATGGGATGTGGAACCGTCGAAATGCTCACTACTGGTGTGCTGAGAACCCCCATCAGACGCAGGAAACTGGCTTCCAGACAAGGTGGAAGCATAACGTTTGGGCCGGCATTGTACGGGACCAAATCCTGGGATCAGGTTTTTTACCAGCGCGAATGGATGGGGCAGCCTACTTACAGTTGCTAAATAACGAATTGACGGAGGCTCTGGACGACATGCCACTAGCCCAGCTGCGAGAGACGTGGTTCCAGCACGATGGTGCACCACCTCACATCGTTAGGCCAGTACGTGAACGCCTGACGGAGTTGTTTGGTGACCACTGGATCGGGAGGTATGGGCCTCACGCATGGCCAGCCAGGTCACCAGATTTAACACCGCTCGACTTTTTTTTGTGGGGCTACGTGAAAGACAGAGTTTTTGACCGGCCATGCACATCGAGTGACGAAATGCGTCAAAAAATCATTGACGTGTTTGAAGACCTTAAACAGCGGTCGGTGCGAGGAGGCATTCTCGAGAGAGTGCATCAGAACACGCGGTATCGGGCGCGTGTTTGTTTGGAGATGGGAGGTCGACAGTTTGAGCCACAGCTGGTTCATTTGGAGAGGCCTGATCTGGACGACACGGATGAAGAGTAGGTAAGTAGGTACTTTTGTTTAGCAATTTGTGTTCTGTGCAATTTTAGTAGGTTGTGCCTGCCTACAAGTTACAACCGAAGACGATTTACACGCGATAGGGGCAAAGCGAGGCGGTCCGCGTTTGCCCCCGCCCCGCCCCGCGTAGCCCATACGTACACAACACCTCGTCTAGCACTTCGTGCGCGCTATACATTGCGGGCAATAAAAACTTGATTTTTTTTAATGCCTCAAAAAAAAAGTCGTTTCCCAGCGATTATTTTTGTTACATGCGTTTTGGTTTGATAAACCTAATGCGAGGTTTAAGGCTTCGTTAAGCCTTTTTTTACACCCTGTATATCGAATTATATTTAAAGAGTAAAATTTGTTATGATGAAATATTTTTAAGTAAAAATAATCTCCTGTAAGATTTTTTTAATGTTTTGAAATCTTTCAACATCACGATTAATAATAGCAAAAAAAAATTTACAATATAAATATTATTTACATCAAGTAAACAATGTATTTCTATAGATGTTTATACCATTTTGTTTTCTTTCATAATCCTTAAAATGGATAGTAGATTTTTTGATCTGTTTTTGTCCATGCTATAAAACTTACCCCGGTACTTCCTTTAACACGATCACCAATATTTCTCAACGCCAACCCTCTGCTTGTAACCGCTAGGGAGTTGGTGTTGTCTCCCTCACACACATTCTCCGACACGGGTTCCTTCTCGCTCTCTGTCGTTTTATCGCTCGACTCGGCGTCGTTTTTCGGTTTGTCATCTGTTTCGAACTCTGAAGGGTCTTGGGCGTAATTCGCGAATTCTTGGTTTTCATTGTCTTCGTCTGGGGTTTCCTCTGTCAATAAATTCTATAGGGTTAAAATTCCATTTTCACATTTCATCATTTTTCACAGGAGTTTTCGTTTACCTATGAGATTATCAACACTATGAAGCTTCTAGAAGTATAACTTGGGAAAAAAAACCGTTTTAAATAGAACCCGAGATGGGCGTAAAATAAGGATATCATGAAACGCCCGTGGCGAACTGACTTTAACGCAACCAATCGCGTGCAAGCTTTATCTATAAGCGACTGTTTTGTTGTAATTAAGATAAAAACTGACATTGTAGAAGAGTTACTTTTTTAAAGAACTTTTATTAGTAGGTGCTATTAAATATACTCGTATCTAAGTAAGAATGGTATCAACTGCACAATAGTATTTAACTAAACTTGTTTTGTTTTAGGACTTAATACTATAATAATATGGATATGACCAGGGACGCGATTCTCATGTAATCGAAATTTTTTCGTCTGATAATTCGTACGCGATTTATCTGATTCTACAAAAAAAATCGAATGTTACGTCTAACTCCTATTCTGGTGCACCAATAGAACTACTCGTATTACCATAGATTTAATATACTGCTGATAGATTGGCAATGAAAAGAGACAGAATTTATAATGCAGCTATATGATAGAACGAGATAGATCACAAGGCCGTTCACGTACATGCTAAGAACCCGTAGTGTTTTTCTGAGTTCTGACGTCTGTCACGCGCAACACAATATTCCCTTTAGTTTTACTAGTTTCATTTTTATTATTGTAAAAAAGTGTCGAGTTGATGTATTTTCATTATGGTTACATGTTCAGTACCTGGAAGTAACACATCTAAAAAAGGGAACCAACATAATTGTACATTTTACACGTCAACACACAATCGCGATTATCAGCGGCAAAATGCAATGTTTCAGAGCTTTGACTAAAGTTTTGTATACTAATTGATAGGGCATTTCATCAGAACAAGGATTTAAATTCATATGAATTCAATTAAAAATAATATCAAATACGTGAATTTCAGCAATTACTAACGTCACTTTTGTATTTTAGTGATTGACGTTGTCGATGATATCTTATCGACATTTCATTAGCTGACACATTTCACATTGTAAACCGCATACAGCCTATATTGTTGAAATACGTTAGAAATGGTTGAAATTGCCTAATAGAAAAGAATGTTCGCCCAATAAATATTCGAGCATTTGCAGTTACCATTTGGACCCTAAGGGTTTTTAACACAGAAGCGTTCAGCCTGTAAAATTACGCTCTGGATCAATCTCGATATTGTTCAAGCCCCCATCAATCCCCATTAGTTAAACATTAAATATATGTATATTTAATGTACGTTTGTAATGTGTAATTGAAAAATAAATATCAGTTTTATATCAACTTTGGCGATCGCGATCGCAAAATGAGGCAAAATTGTTAAATACTGGCAATTAAAGCCTACGATATTTTTTACAATAAATTGATTTTGTTCGGGGATAAGTAATAAAAAAATAAAAAACATATCTAGGTATTTACTTGCAGTTTTTTAGCGTTCTTTTAATAATACAAAAAAATAATTCACCTGCGTCAACGTAAACTGTTTCGATGGAATCGATATCGAAAGCAAGCAGACAATGCAGTACCTGCACTATTTATCTCACGCACATGCTCACTTAATGCACACTAGCGTAACCTAGTTTTGGTCTCGTTTCCAGGATTTAATTGCCAATCTATCATCTATATTAAATCTATGACTATTACTATTCGTAATTTTTATTTCAAGTTTTACGGCCTAGATTTATCCATACAGCCAAATTGAAATATGAATTGGGCATACCATAGACAATATCTGATGTCTCGTTATTACATTTCCAAAATATCACAGCATTAAAATCATAAAACTCCATCCAAAAATAGTTCATATGATCAAATTTTATGACGAAGTCCATTTATTTTTAAACTGATACCTACACCGTGAAATTTTAGTGGTTGTTTTCCCGCAACAGAACGATTTACCTTTAGTCGCACCATCGAATCGTGAGAGTTATTTTTTGAAAATAAAGATATCGTTGTTCTCAATTAATCAAAAAAATAATCATCAACTCAAAAGCGTGAGATACGATAGTATCTTTACAAAATGTGACGTGTTTGGGTACTGCTTGCCGCACGAAATCAATGTTCAAAGCAAAAGAAGCTCTACGCACTAAGTAATACAGCATAAACTGCACCGCGCGAGGGGCAATGACCCCGGCCGGTGACCGGCTGCGGCGCGGCTGGTACCATTGGTTCGAGGTTGCTTTCGTGTTTCGTTTATCACAATTGTGAAACTACTATTTTTTTATTTGAAAAAAAACTGCACAAATCTATTGTACTACTAAGATAGAATCATTTTACTGCGGGAAAACAACCACTAAAATTTCACGGTGTATAACAAAACATTATGTGATGTGATAATTTATTTATATTTCCTATAGTGCATTAGTGTAACAGGACGCGTAAAAATGTCGCGTCAAAATCAATATGTCGAAACACAAAGCCGGGTAAGAAAAAGACTGTAGTTGCAATAATTACATTTAAATTTATTAAGGAAGAAAAAAGTAGCACGTAACAGCTTAACCAAATTAGTGGATAAATCAACAGTAAACTGTTTTTCATTCATTTATAATGTTTCTAAATGAAAATTCTAAATCTGTCTTTTTAAGGATAAACTAACCTCAAAATTTCTAAATTCGTATACGAACTTTAACTTCGACTGGTCCGTAGCACTCGTTGCGTTCGAGTGACCTTCAATCGAACTATTTCGAGTGTGAACTTTCGAGAATACACAAGCTGTGTTTCGTTCGAAAAAAATTCGATCTTCAAAGATTTTTACCAATGTGAACTTTTTTCTATTACACGAGAATCGACTCCCAGGACCAACATACTGCATGTTATATACGAGTATTATGCCACAAAAATAAAAAACGTTTAACTTTCCTGTGCATCTTTGTCATCCAGTGACTAGATGGGTTTAACATAATATGTTTACTTGTTTTTTATACGACATATCCATATTAATATAGTCAACACTACTTCAAATCCGCTCTATGATAACGACTCACCCTTAAAGTCGGGTCTAGCTGGATTCGTATCGGCCGGCACATAGAGGTCAGCCAGCATGTAATGCGATGACGCCACTATTTGAGGATACCGTTCCACCTTCAGCAGCTCTATAGCGTGTTCCAACAACTGCCTCACGTGTTCCGATCTATTTGCCAGCCGCATGTTCCTATGATAAAATGTACACTAGAAACAGTTTTAGCTAAGTACTATATTTAAATTTCAGTCCGATATGCATGCCACCTAGGCCCCTCTTTGGGTGAAGGCTTCCTCCAAAGATTGCCATTTTTCACGATTTTTTTGCCACGTTAAACCAATTTCTTGATCCGATGGCCTCCATTTCGTCCTTCCACCTAGCCATGTTCCTATGAGTATACAATAATTCGTGAACAACTAACAGAGAATGCCGATTGGATTGAAGCCTAACTCTTGGCAAATTTACCAAACTAGAGAGAGTGAGTTATAATCGAAAAGTCGGCTTTCCCAGCTATTACTATATCCTCAGTGATAATTGTTAACGGTATTTTATTAATTCACGCATAAACTACTGTACCAATTTCGGTAAAATTTTCCAGTAATGCAGCTTAAGACATCAAAATAACATATAGGCTACAATTCCGTGTAGTTCAAACAGAAACACGGCATCACGGTTGTATAAAGTCAGGGGAAACATACGATAGATGGCGCTATTGGTTTGTTAACTTCCCTATTTTTATTAGGCACTTATTCGCTCCTTTTGAACAGAGTTCCAAATCCACTCGTACAAAATCGCGAGTAAGAGCTAGTACAATTTTAACGTTCTACATAAACAAAGGAAGTGCGCCCGTTTAAAGAGCAATGTTCGATGCCCTTGCCTACATTTCGGTTATGAATTTAGTTTAGAGTCAATTGATTGTACAGACAACGGCAGGCAAGTTAAAGGTCATTGAATTGATTTTCAACTTTAAGTTCAACAAGTAGAGATCAATATCAATTGAGAAAATTTGACGTTTTGTGGTAGCTTGACGTACTCTTGTCTGTACTACTCTGTACCTACTTTGATATGAGCAATGAAGTGTTTTATCTGTCCATCTATAAAATAGTATTAAAAAAAACACCAACCTTGCCACTCTATACAGCAACATTCCAACAGGACTCGTGAATGGACTATCCTCACTGTCCGGACACAGTGAAGTCAGATCGTACAGCTTCACCACATCGTCGTGCGGCCCTTTGAACAGCCAATACGTGTGGCCCGCCTTAGTCGCATTCGACTTTAGAAACGACAGTATATTCTGTGCGACGTTCCTTATCACTTTCGGTGAGAACTTCGAGTTTTCCATATTCGGTAGGTCTTCGGTTTTCATCGGTTCGTATTTCTGAACGATACCGTCGAGATGGTAGCACATTAGCACTTCGGGAACGTTGCACATGAGGTTATCTAGCCAATAGTCGATGCCGGTTAGGACGTTGATCGGTTCCCTGGCGTCTCTTAAGCGGAGACTCACGCAAGGGCGGTCTTTATCGCCGAATATTGGGAGGTCGCTTCCTGTTAACGTTATAAAAAACTTTACTGTTTTATTGGCGTAACGAAGTGTATGAGAACATCAATATTAAAAAACGAAACTTCTCCATAGTAACTATCTGAGCAGCTGCTACAGTTTGTATGAATAAGAAAAAAAAAGCTATTTCTACTGCTTTAGAAGGTAAAAATTGAGTTTTTTAATGTGATATCATGCATAGCATGCGCGTGCTTGTATTTGTGTGTGTATGTTTACGTAAGTGCGTGTGTGCCCGCGTGCTTACGTACGTAATAGTATAGAGTATATTATATAATTTCGCGTGTAAAACACATCATCAGCCCACATCAGTCCACAGCTGGACACAGGCCTCACCAAGGGGAGGATTTTGCCAGTCACCAAACGGGTTAACGATCGCAGTTTGTGCAATGGTGTAAAAAAGACTCTGCTGCCCGTCATTTTAATTAATTTCAATGGTGTATTGACATGCTGATGATTTGATATCTATACTAATATTATAAAGCTGAAGAGTTTGTTTGTTTGTTTGTTTGAACGCGCTAATCTCAGGAAGTACTGGTTCGAATTGAAAAAATTTTTTTGTGTTGGATAGTCCATTTATCGAGGAAGGCTTTAGGCTATATAACATCACGCTGCGACCAATTATAGCGAAGCATCAGTGAAAATGTTGCAAAAATAGTCGCGATCATAATAACAGAAATTGACGCGGACGAAGTCGCGGGCAACAGCTAGTTTAAATAAATAAATAAACACCAATAAGAAAAGAAGGGGTGAAGCTATTCTATTTTATGTATGTATGCGTATGTTTCTATTACTAACCTATAAGCATGTGGATGTCCTCAAACGTCCAGTGCACGTTGCGGTTGTAGAGGTGATCCGTGGGCGGCTCGTCGGATCGGGGTTCCGGTTCTGGCAGGTACGGGCCTGTGGGACAGATACTCGAGTCATAATTGTGCAAAGTGTTTCTGACTCTGCTTTGCACTCACTCAGCTCTCCACTTCACTCAACTCTACTAAACCGCAATCCACACTACCCAAATCAACTCCACTCCATCCTATACACTCTCCGATCTACTCCACTCCACTCCACTCACCAGTAATCGCGATGGGCACCCTCGGCTGAGGAGGCGCCGGCGTCTCGGTCCCGGCCACGCTGTGCGACAAGAACTTGTGCGTCAACTGGAGAGCTGAACTAGCTACCGGTGCCAGCATCAACGTCATACGTTCCTGGCCGAAGTACGACACAGTTGTTAGGATGACATTACATAATTTTGATAGTTATTTACTATACAGGATGAAATTTTAATCACCTTCCTATACAACATTGTACGAGACAAAAACAAATGACGTATTTTTTCTTTAGGTATAGCCCAGTACAAAAATGTCAAGAAATCAGACGCTGCTATGGATATTAAGAAATCACAGGACCTTGTCATCATCATACAAGTTTAGTGAATTCTTTGGACAATGAAAGTGAGGTAAACATATGTTATAGCTTTGTGCCAAAAGTTCAAATTATTAGTTTACAGCAGCCTCTGATTTATTTATTTGGTTTCCAATAATTACTTAATAATCTTTAAACAATCAAAATTAGAAATAGCTCCCATAAAACCAAATATACAGAGAAGAGTTACAACTTTCAGTGCATATTAGGTTGGTGCTCGGGAAAGGATTAACTGCCGTGTGATGACAGCAGAAAAATAAAATAGCACCATTTTTCACAATTTTATGGGTGTTGTAAAAGGCTACAAAAGGAGACTTAATTCTTAAGTAATTTTAATTTTGAGAAAGGTTGGATGGGACTTTGGAGAAGGATATAAGGTTATACCATAATTGCCATTCTGAAAAAATCAACTTGATTGATACAGACAACTTTGTGAAATAAGGAAGAATAAATTTTATATTTATAGTCCACTTACCTGTTCCGACATGGTCTTAAGAACATTTTCATAGAAGAAGTCCTTGAGCCAGGACCACTCCGACTTCATGAGGTAGTCGTACACGTCGAAATCGTCGAGCAGCAGCGTGTTCTCGATGCGGTGCACGATCATGCTCACCTGTACCGAAACGATTATAATTTTATTTTGATATTTGTTTAAGCTGTTCTCACTCTAAGTGTATCGCAACAACACCTCGTACTACAACCCGATAGTACGGTATGTCGCCTCTACAATGATTTCTTGCAGGACTATCCGGGTATCGATATCATGGGTTTTAATCTGAATGTCTTCTTGTCTTTTTTTTTTAATTTCTCAAACTCTCGTGTGTAATAAAATAAAAATAAAAATAAATTAGAATAAAATATTATAACAGTAAGATTTAAATTTGCGAAACGATGTAACTCATTCTTATGTAAATTTCTCAAGCACATGTTTTGGCTTACAGTTTAGGATATTAATCATATTATGTATAAAATTTGTACCATCTCAACTGTAAACTGTTTTGTGTTTAAATAAAAATAAATAAATACGAATTTAAATATTGATATTTTAAAGTACGACGGCACGTATATAATCGATATCAATGTTTTTTTTAGTATAATTGATCCTTTTTAAATTTAATAAATAACTTAATACTCTGCCCGCGACCATGATTCGTGCAACCGGATCGAAACGTCGAGAAGGAAAATTACTATTTACCTTTAAATAACGTAGTTTCGTTGCATTAAACCCCGTTAGTGTGAAGTGTTTATGTGTATAAATAAAAATGCAACAAGAAAGTTTTAAATCCTATAAATATAAAAGAGTTGTGCGACCTCACTGTTGACATGAAAATGAGACAAATGTGTGAAAGATTGTTTACTAGTTTATTTGTAAAAAGATCTCACCGTGCCATTGGGCTGGTATGGCAGCTTGAGCAGTTTTTTTATGCACTCCGCTCCTGAGATCACGTCCACTTCTCCCACGCAGTCCGGGAACATATGCGCCATCCTGAAACTGCACACGAAGGCATTGCAGGCATTTTCTTTGAAATATAATCGGGTGTCAGTTTTCTAAGCTACTATTACAGGCCACAAACGAGACTAGATTTTAATTTGACTTCTTTCTACTATGTATGAAAATTAGGAAGAAATAAGAAACGTTAAACTTTGGATTACAACTATTGAGCATAAATAAATGATTTGATTGTTGTTTTTTTCAGTTTCAGGGATTTAAATACGCAAAGTTGTAAACTGTAAAGTCATTAGATTCGTTTGCCACCACTGTGCTTACACTTAGCCCCTTCATTATCTTACATGTATTGTAACCCGTTTTCGTTTTTTGTTATGAATATTAATAATAAGGTCATTATTCACACTAAAAAACCTATTACAAAACTTTTATCAATACTAATATTATAAAGCTGAAGAGTTTGTTTGTTATCTACTACTACTGAGATTAGTGGTACGAATTGAAAAATTATTTTTGTGTTGTATAGTCCATTTATCGAGGAAGGCGATATAACATCACAATGCGACCAATAGGAGCGAAGCATCAGTGAAAAATGTTGCAAAAATAATCGCGATCATAATAACAGAAATTGAAGCGGACGAAGTCGCAGGCAACAGCTAGTATGTTATAAAACATAATTGGACGTAGATATGCAGAAATGTTCCAATCCACAGGTAACGCAAAATGGGGACTACCGCTTCTTTGCTCACCAGTTGGCGCCACTGTAGACTGAGGTCGGGAGGTATAGCTGTCAAAGGCGATTGGCGCCGAAACAAAGTGTTATATCTTGAATCTAATTAAGGTAATAATGTTTATAAATAACTATCTTGATATCAACAAACCAACTTCTGAAATAGTTGCTCTTGAGGCCGCCTATTTTTGCGCTTTATCTTAATTCCGCTTTTAAAGCGTTCACATTAATCGCCAAATAATCCATATTTGCGATATTTTACGAAGGAGATCACTTTCCAGCAGGTAAATTAAAGAAATTATAATTTTTGCAACAAATTCCGCTAAAACCAGTACAAAGTGAATGATATTGGACCTCACGCGACACTAGCGCCTCTAGTGGCAAATTCACTAGCGATAGCCCCCATTGAGTTAATATGAGCAATCCTTCTATTTTGACACTTTTCATCATATCAGCATAAAAATTTCAGCCTCCAATTTATACTTTGTAATTATTTTCATTCGTTTTATGCTCCATTCCACATACAAGGGCTTTCCATAAAAAATATAACATAATATGTGATATGGAGCGATTTTATTTTACAATTCATTGATGTTGTAATGTCCCAAAAATTTTGGATTTGTTTAGCGAATTCAAGTATCGCTTGTTTTTTTTAAACGAAAAACGTTCCATGTATGCATGAAACGTTTTTGCATTAATTTTTTTAAGAAGAACGCGAAAATAATTAAAGTTTTGCTTCGTAATATTGAATATTGGCACCGGGCTTCCTTTTCCGCATTTAGGCTCTACTTGCCCCATTATGCGTACCGGGGGTTAGGGTGGTTAGTCCAATCACCCCA
Organism: Anania crocealis; assembly: GCA_949315895.1. Lineage (NCBI taxonomy): Eukaryota > Metazoa > Arthropoda > Insecta > Lepidoptera > Crambidae > Anania > Anania crocealis. The sequence goes on from OX438861.1 coordinate 11,340,667, forward strand.
ACTCCTTCCAGAAGCACAGAAGTCTTTTAGGACGTTCACAGGATTCTGAAAGGGAACTCGGTGTGCCGAGGATAGATGCCCGGTGGGTGGCTACCCCTGTGCATTCCAAAATCACATGGGCAGCCGATTCTACCTGTTCCAGGCAGCCTCTACATAGCTGTCTGTGGCACCAATGGAGAAGAGATGTTTATTTAGGGGGATATGTTCAGTCAGTGATCCCACTACTCTTTGAATGTCACTTCTGTTCAGGGCGATTAAGTTGCGAGTCAGACGCGGTGAAAGAGCCGGTACGGCCTCTCTGGACTGTCTGCAGTTGCTGATATTGGCTCAGCGGTCGTTGTGTTTGACTAGGGTTTGATGTCGCAGCCATGACCTGTAATGGTTAAAGGGGATAGGCAGGTGTGGCCTGGGGCCGAAAACCGTAAGATCCGATCCCCTTTTAGCGAGTTGGTCTGCGGCATCATTGCCCAGGGAGCCTCTGTGTCCTTTGATCAATTGTAAGGTGACACTGTTCCTTATGGCAATGTCTTCAAGGGCCAGGTGACACTCGTAAATAAGGCTGGATGTGATGATGTTGCTCTCCAGGGCTTTCAGAGAGTATGCGAATACCGTAGTCAGCAACCTCTCTCTTCTTTATGACAGTGGCAGCCTGGATTATGGCAATACACTCGCATTGGAATATCGAGTTATCTTCACCCAGCGGTGTAGATACGTTTATGTTTAGGTCCATCTAGAAGACTCCGGCGCCTGTACCAGTAGTGCGATTGTGTAAGGTTGTTCATGGATGGACAATGAATACAATTATATTGATCATCGATGGTATAATTAAATTCTAATTGTGTAATTTTGTCCATTCCATGAAGACCGAAAAGTGACCGGTGGTATTAAAACGTTTCATGGATTTGCGTTTTATTATCGCAAAACATTCGGTAAAACTCATTTTTTTCTAACATAATATTAAATTGTATTCAAATATAAATGCAGGTTTTTAATCAAATTTTACGATTTCAACCCAAAAACAAACTTTATTTCATAAAAACATTGAATTTTAATTAAAAATTTACCTTTGCAATTGATATAACCAAACGCAAAGAACGAATGAAATACGAGTTTCCTGCTACTCGACAATAGGTGGCGTTAGTGGACTATGTTTTTTATTTCCTAAAAGTTTAACGGCTTCGGACGAGTCCATACAGCCTAGTCTTTTTAGTTATAATGTAAATTTTTTTATACATACAATATCATTTAAACTTGCTTAAACATAATAGCCTAACCTAACCTAAGCCTAAACTAACCTAACTCATTGAAATGTATGGGTGGTATATACATTTCAATGATTACGGGAGTTTTACGCGAGAACGTGGATCAAAGTCAGATAGGAGCGCCTTTTCTTGTGTCTCAGTTTTATTTGATTTATCCTACTACTGACACATTATTATAACAATGCCACCACTTTATCACAATAAATGCCGCTTAAGATAAATTCACAAAATTTCGCAACAAAATCCATCTTTCTCTTATCGTTTCCCGCGCAATACTCCAGTGGACTACGTTAAGTGTTCTCTGACGTAGTATATTATTTTATTTATGTTCTGTGAATGTCAAGTGTTAACTGTCACAGTGAAACAAAACTTTTCATTTGTTTAAATAAAAACACAAGTAATTAAAAAAATATTAAATTAAATTAAAGCATTCTATCAAAATCAAACATGAAAAAGTTTACCTAAATTAAATAAAGATAAAACAACATTTTCTTTCAAAGAAAATGTAACAATTTGAAGAAATTTGCGTACATAACAGGGTAAAATTTACGATTGTCATGAGTCAAGAGTCACCGCAATCATTTGACATTAGCAATGAGCTCATAAGACTTACGCAATTCGAATTATCTGTCAAAATCATGTACATCATTCACTCATCGTTTAAAATTAACGACCCAATCGTTAACGATAAATGAACTCCGTACACAATTAGAATTAGCCGTTTGACAGATTATACCGTACGTTATGAACTGTCAAATGAATACGATTGCTTTACACAATCGCACCTCTGATTTGGTTTTGGAACCATCAGTGTAGATTTGGACCTCATGAATCCTATATGATTTGTTGAACACATAGATTTTCGGTGTCTTGTCACAGGGTGCTTCAAGTAGGGGAGTGGATTTTAGTCCTCTGTACCAGATGTCACTGTGACTATTCGCAAGATTTTTCCACAGGCCTATGTGTTTTAGCCTTGTGGCCGCTATGGCTGCCTCCTGCTGCACGAAAAGGTCCAGCGGCGGCAAGCCAAGTAGTGCCTCAAGGGCCGCGGTGGGGGTAGTTTGCATGCATCCCGTGACTGCACAGCATGCAAGTCTTTGGAATTTTCCCAATATTTTCACCCCTGCCATTAGTTTGGTTCTTGACCACCAAACGATCGCGCCGTATGTGATGATGGGTCTAATCATAGCTTTATAAAGCCATAGTGTGATCTTGGGAGATAGACCCCATGTTTTGCCCATTAGACCTCTGCATTGCCAGAAGGTTATGGAAGTACATTTTTTTCTGTTCGACATGTTTCCCCCACAGTAATTTATCGTCAAGTGTGACGCCAAATATTTGACTTCATTTGAGAAGGACAGTTGTGTTCCGAACAGTTTTGGTAGTTTAAGTTTCAGTAACTTCAGTTTTTTGGTGAATAGGATTAGCTCGGTTTTCGCTGGGTTAACCGAGAGATCATGATCTATACACCAAAGTTCTACGATCCTGAGAGCGGAATCTATTAGGTTACATAAAATGTTCTCAAAGGGTCCGCTGATGAGTATAGTTAGGTCGTCAGCATATCCCACCATAGTGTTTGCTTTTGAGTTTCTCTATGAGTTCATCAACAACAAAATTCCACAGGAGCGACGACAAGACTCCCCCTTGCGGGCAGCCCTATCGCTACTATTCCTCTGGTAGTATTGTTCACGGTGAATCGTATGGCTCTGTTTCTTAGCATGCCGTCGATCCACCCCGCCATGGTTGGGTCGACACCATGTCTACACAGTGCCCGTCCTATGCTGGTGAAGTTAGTTTTAACAAAAGCCCCTTCAATGTCAATAAAAACCTAGGTGATTTTATTGACATTCGATCGAAGTCGATTGTTTGTGATTAAGAGCATGTATACTCGATTTTGTTTACTACAGTGTGTAGGGCCGATTCGGTGGATTTGCCCATACTGTAGGCGTGTTGGTATGGATGTAGGGTCTCGCTTACAAGCACGTATGTTCTTATGTCCCTGTCACAGAGTCTTTCCAGCGTTTTGAGCAGGAAGGGTGTGAGGCTGGTCGGTCTGAAGGACTTCGGTTGTGTGTAGTCGCTTTTTCCGGGTTTGGGGATGAATACGACCTTTACTTCTCTCCATTTATGTGACATATGTCGGAAAGCTAGGCATGCCCTGAAGATGGTGACAAGGTGTGACACCAACTCGTCCGCACACCACTTCAGCATACCCGGGAAGATGCCGTCGAGGCCTGCTGATTTAAATGGGAGGAAGGTGTTGATTGCCCATCTTACTTTGTCGTGTTCGACAATTATCATGGCGGTTTTCCAGTCCGAGTCCTGCGGTCTGTAGTCCGTTTCCCCAGACCAGCCCGTGTCACTGGGGATCCGGCAGCCTGGAAAGTGGGTTTGGAGTAACAGTTCGCAGGTTTCGTCGTCTGTGTTGGTGAAGCTGCCGTCTGGTTTCTTGAGATTCTCTATGCTGCGTTTTTTTTAAATATTGTATAAAAACGAATTGTTTCTTATTAATCTTCTTTCATTTTATAAGTACTATACACCTACTTAATAAAACAAAAAATACGTAAGTTATTATCAGTTTAATTAATTAAAATATTGTTTGGAATGTTTTTGCAGAATAACTCAACTTGAACGTCCATACAAAAAGCTAAATAGCGAAAACGTTCCAAAACGATTTTCCCTAATTATCTACTGTTTTAACGTAAATATTCAAAAATTTTGTATCTCAAAAATTTCGTCCATATTGCTAAATTGCGTTTATCTCAAAATCAACTCAGTGTGGATTGGAACGTTTCTGCATATCTACGTCCAATTTAAATGCAAAAAAACTAGCAGCAACCTAAAAGAAGATGTTGCACAACTATATTAATTAACTAAAACCAAATTCACTGTAACATTTTTTTCATAAGTACAATAAAACATGCAAAATGAATATACAAAAATACCATGCAGCTGATAAAACCTATTCGCTATTTGCAAAATAACTTTAATAACTGCTTTTACCTGGATAGCCCAGTGCTGCCAGTCAAGATCTGCTTTAAACCATACGAGTCAATAGCTGCCCCCCAGTTGGAAGGCGGCAGGTTCAGGTCCGTGTTGCACTGCAGACGAGCATAACCCACTGGACTCTGGAATGCTGTGTATTTAACCACTGCTGTTGATTTAACTCCGGGAGATGGACTACGATCCTAGAAATGAATTTATACATAGTTAAGGTTGTGAGTCACAGCAGCAGGAGGATAGATAGGAACATCACTGAACACTTAGTAAGTACAAAATAGATGTAAGTACATAATAAATCATGGACAGATAATTTGTACCAACAGAAAATTTGTAATGGTATTGTTTATTGAAACAACAATAAAATTCATTTTTCAGTATTTTTATTTTTTTTAATGAATACTTATTTTAGTTCTCACTCTTCTAAATCACAGGTCTATCCTCATTCAGGCAAAACATGTCATACAGCACAGACAATTTAAGCTACACTTAAGTTAATGTAAAGTACTGCCTTTCTGTATTCAATAAACAATTTAGTTATTATTTTAAAAATTAATCCCTCGATCGTGAATTATTCCAGACACAATTAAAATCAAATGTTATCATGCCACCCGAGTGCCTCCTGGGGGTTGAGGGATTAACGTGTTAAAAATTACACATCATAAGGTTGTGAAATTGATTGTTAGGTATATTAAGTGGCTGTCATGACAAAAGCTGGGCAGGATTTCTTTAAATATTTAAATTATACATTGCATCATTTCGCAAGCACTAAATAACTACTTCTATAATTTACTACTACTACTACCACTGTAATCCCTTGATCGTGAGTTATTCCAGACACAATTGAAATCAATTGTTATCGTGGCACCAGAGTGCCTCCTGGGGGTTGAGGGATTAATACTTAGATGAATTGAGTTGAGTTATGAATGTGATTTTGTCCACTATGACAAATAAATACACCCTTCTATACTTACCTTGAAAATCTAACAATAATTACGATGAAATTTTTACAAATTGGAAACTTACAAACTGGAATCTCCATCTCAGAGGTATTCAATATTTTTGGTCTGTATCCTACATTTATAAGTAATTGAAACAGTACCGGTAAGTACCTACCTACCAATTAATGGTTTCAAACATATTTGTTTATTTCAAAACTGACAGTGGAAAGCGAGTAGGCTTAACTTTGCCTACCATATTATAGAAGTAGTAGTAAGTAGTAGGTATATGTTACTAATTCAAAAGCAAATTAGTGCCTTATGTGGCTTAAAAAACCAATTTAGTAATGAAAAAAAATAAAAATCTACCTGGGAACGTTTGAAATCAATAACGTTGTCCTTTTCAACCTCTTCCATGATACCTACAGATAATTCTACTTCGGCGACGTTACGCAAGCAATCGGAATTTGAAGTCGTGTAAATATGAATAACGTGGGATTTTTTTGAGTCCTCCTTCGCAGTAAATATATTTTTTAATTCCCAAAGACCCAAAACACATTAAAACTAGCTGTCACCTAGGGATGCAACGAAATATCGGAAAACTGATAAATATCGATATATCGACGCCTAAATATATCGATATTTATCGATATCGACAATACGCCGATATCGATATATCAATATCGATAAAATATATATATATATATATCGTAACGAAATATCGAAAAATTATAAGGTATAAAAAAAATTCAGACAGTAGTAGGTAAATCAGTACTTGAATTGTCTGGAAGGTACTTGAAGTATTCCTGTCCTCTACACGAATGGGCCATCATCATGCCATGCTGATGATGACCATTCGCTGTACACTGTTGAGTGAACAGTTGACTTTACTAGGGCCGAATTTCTTTCTAAAACTAAAAGTAAACCACAGTAATGTACAGCGAATGGTCAACATTACAGCCCATTGTGTAGAGAGGCTATAAAACTACATAAATTATAATAAGCCTTTAAAAAAGGAGAAATATCGATAAAATATCGATATATCGGCGTACTAAACAGAGATATCGATATATCAATAACGACTTAATTCGTCTTATAGCGATATCGATATATCGATACTTTTAAAAACTTTGCATCCCTACTGCCAGCCTGTCACTGCTGTTTTTTTATATAAATTTAACGGCTTCGGACGAGTCCATACAGCCTAGTCTTTAGTAATAATGTCCATTTTTAATATATAAAATATCATAATTATTTAAATAAACATAATAGCCTAACCTAACCTAAACTAACCTAACTCATTTAAATGTATTTTATCGAAATGGAGCAGTGGAAGTAAATTAAATAGACATTTTGAATGCAAACTGATTAGTAGGTATTATGATGGAATAAAAAAAAACTTTGGTCAATGTGGGCAACCGAGTTGTGCGCAATTTTTCATTCATTTATCAAGCAGTACTTAACATCGACTAAAATATAGTATTTCCATTGTTTTCTGAGATACTTTCTCCTATGACTTGCTCGCTGTACTGACTGACTGGAGCAAATCCTCTATTATCTGGCTTAAGAGCCATTACACAAAATGGATAACGCTCAAATTTAGGTAAAAACTGAGTTATTGTATAAGTGTGCGCAGTAGTCACACATACGCTACGTAAACAGAGTAAAGCGTGCACCGAGATGGACAAAAAAATCTTGAGCCGTGATCGTAATAAACCTTATTATGATATAAATTTTAAATATAAATAAAGTTTGTTTTGTATTTTGAATATTTATAGATAGTTAGTTTACATTCGGACTAGTTGCATTCGGTGGTCCGGTACTCCCAATTCGCCACTATCAGCAAATTGCGATAGCAATAATATTTGTACAAAATTATTGCTTGATTTTATGTCATATAATAGCCTTATGCAATATAATCATGTCACAAACAAAAAAACCAAGATATTAGACTTAATTTTGTCAAACATGCCGGTTGATAGTGTTCAATGTTGCTTGTCACCCTTGGCTAGCGTCGACATGTACCATCCTCCCCTGGAATTTAAAATTACTCGTAATATCAGTAATATTGGATTGCAGCCTAATTCAAATCACGTTTATAAATTTCACAAAGCCGATTACGACAGCATAATCGAACATTTAAGATCTATAAGATGGGATAGGGAATTCTGTGACTGTCATTCTATTGATACTATGGTTGACAAGTTCTATAACATAATTCATGACATAATAAAGCTACATGTTCCTCGTTCAGCGCCAGGTTCTTCTAGACACTATCCTGTTTGGTTTAATAAAGGCATCATCCGTGTATTACGAGAGAAATTAAAATATAGGAAAAGATATTCAAAATTTAAAAATCCACTAGACTTAATATCTTTTCAATTACTTAAGAAGAGATCTGTTGATATGATAAACAATAGCTATAATAATTACATATCTGCCATAGAATCAACAATAAAAAGTAACCCAAAAATTTTCTGGTCCTTCATTAAACAAAAAAATAAAAACAGTAACGGTTACCCTTCTAGAATGTACTATAAAGACCAATCTACTACAAATGGCCCCAATATATGTGAATTATTCGCTCAATGCTTTTCTTCCGTATATCAAACAAACAATTTAAGTCCTGATACTGTGATTACTAACGTAGTAACAGGTGAAGCTAACACATCAAACTACATCAATAAATTAGTTTTAACCACTGATGAAGTAAAGCGTGCTCTCAAAAGTCTAGATTCAAAAAAAGGAGCCGGCTCCGAATGTATATCGCCTTTTTTCGCGGTAAAATGTGCTGATGAATTGGCCTGGCCTCTTTCCCTAATATTTAATAAATCGCTGTCTATTGGAGTGTTTCCGTTAAGGTGGAAAGAGGCTCGCATCGTGCCAGTTCATAAGTCTGGGGATAAATCTAATATTGAACATTATAGACCTATTTCTATTCTTCCAGTATTTGGAAAAGTATTTGAATCCCTAATATGTTCACCTATTTACTGGCACACCAGACACTTAATTGTTCCGCAACAACATGGCTTTGTTAAAGCGCGCTCCACGTCGACCAATCTAGTCAGCTTTATATCTGATGTGGTTGACGCGGTTGACTCTCGAATCTCTGCTGACGTCATATACACTGATTATAGCAAGGCTTTTGATCTGGTAAACATAAACAAATTAACAGAGAAATTAACAAAATACGGAATAACGGACTACTTGTTGAAATGGTGTTACTCATACCTTTCGGACAGAAGTTCGAAAGTGGTAGTTAATGGGTATGAGTCTGAAGTGTATATGACGTCATCAGGGGTACCACAGGGCTCGCATCTGGGACCACTATTTTTCATTTTGTTCATTAACGATGTAGTATCATGTTTTCATCATTCGCAATGTTACTTATACGCAGATGATTTAAAAATTGTAAAACATATTTCTGACGATACTGATGTAAAACTGTTACAGGAAGACTTAGACCGGTTCACCGCATGGTGCGATGATAATCTTTTAAAATTGAACTATAATAAATGCTTTTTCATACATTTCTCTAGAAAAAAATCTGCGCATTTTTCATCATATAAGCTGGGTAATCATATTTTAGGGGAGGTGGATACAATCCGTGATCTAGGCGTTACCATTGATGATAGGTTAACATTTAATGTACACATTGATAACATTGTAAATAGAAGCTTTAAGTTGCTAGGATTTGTTCTTCGCAATTGTAAAGAATTTAAATCGGCCCACAGTAAAATTCTCGTGTTCAACTGTCTTGTCAGAACGGTACTTGAGTATTGCAGCTTGGCTTGGACACCTAAATATGAAGTACATAAAAAAAGAATTGAATCAGTTAATAAAAGATTCCTTTGGCATCTGGCCTACCAACATTTTAAGGCTAAGCAACTTCCATCGTACAAACAACGTTTAACATATTTCAGACTTCAGAGTCTAGAGAAGCGAAGAGAGATTGCTGATTTGAAATTTCTATACAAGCTGGTCAATGGCCAGTTGGACTGTCCGCAATTACTAGCCAAAGTAAATTTCAGTATTCCCCGTAAACTGCCTCGTTTTTCAAGATACACATTATTTGCCACCAAACCGTTTAAGAGTAATTTGGGTCACTTTTCCTCAATAAACCGCATGCAAGGTGCATATAATAAGGCCTTCAAGGGTACCAACACTGATATATTTGGTAAGCTTGGAACTTTTACTGAATCTATAGCTTCTGTTCAGTAATTGAAACTATTATGTTTGTGTGTAACGGGCCGCTGTTGCATGTTGCGTGTGTGTTTGTGTATGTGCATATATGCATCCATGTGTATTTATGTATGCGCGGGCACGATAGCGCATGTAGCATGCAGCGGTAGCTTTGATAGTATTATGTTTACATCTTTAACTTCATTTTTTTTTTTTTATTTTGTCTTGTGGAACAACATCAGTGAATTTAATTTGATCCCAAGATAACTTGTAGTAATCGCAGGGCTGGTGTTGTTACACGAAACAATGAAATGCAATTAGTTAGTAAATAATTATTACTCGTCTCTATTACTTGCCGTGGCAGCCTATAATTAAGGCTTCACTTAATAATGTATCTCTATACCTATATGTATAAACCATGTTATAAGTGAATGTTTTGTTGGTTGTCCTAAATAAATAAAATAAAAAAAAATAAATAGATGTCGATTAATAATAAAACACAAATTAGTATACTATGTAAAATATATTATAAGGAATTAAATAAAAAACAGTCATATACTACGAAAAATCAATAATAATGAAATAGGTATTAGTGTTTGCTCCTTAAGGAAGCATCCACTATTAAGCTCCAGAACTAATAAGTACGTTCGGCTAAAAAAGTTGTATATCACCCTAATTAGAAAAATCATTCGCGCGTTATAGAACAACGCAATCATAAGCAAAAATTTTCTGACAAAATATACGACTAAATTTATATTTTGTGCAGTGACACAAGACATTGAGCCTACAAGTCTAGAGCAAATATCTGATCCGCGAAATTCCTCCCATATCTCATTGCAATCAAAGCTGTTCCAGAGCCTCTGCTGTTCTTTCATGCTGGTTTGACCATCTTTGAACCATAAGGCCCCAAAGACCAAAGAAGATAGGGTTGACATCAGGCGATTTTGAAAGCCAAAGTATTAACCTTATTTCCGGGTGTGCACCAAACCATGCACGCGTCACCCTTGCTTTATACAAAGAACAACTGTCCTGCAAATAATAAAATTGTGGCATTTCATTTTATGGACAATAAATCCGGATGGCCGGTAAGATTCCATTTTGGAGGACATCAACTTAACCCGATGCCGTTGCTCGTGGTGGTAAACGGCACAACTCCCCAACACCATCAGTACTCATCCAACCATACATGTAAAGAGAAATTTGACCTGATTTTCTATTTGGTATGGCATGGTCTTCTATGTAACACATCCCATCGTATCGCCAAAGATGTATACGACCATGCTAACTGGAGTTAAAAGTTTTCTCGTAACAGTACACAGTGTTATTCCAGTCGATATTGAAGTAAATATTATCTGGCCAAACTTAGACGAGCAAGTTTATGAGCCTCAGTCATATATATTTTCTTTACATAATGCCTGTAACGCAAACCTGTGTAATGTAAATGATTTCTGATCATCTGAGTTGAAACATCAAACATTTCTGCAGAAGTTTTAATCAGTGTAAAACCTTTATTTTCATAATCACGTCTCATAATATCTCTTTCATTATTTGAGATTACAGAACGACTATGACAGCTTCAGCGACGATCATTCAAATTTCCCTCTTCGCCCTCACGCGTAATCCAAAGACGAACAGCTTGTCTCTAAAATCAGGAATTTTAAGAATAAGTACGGAAATAGGTACTGCCTTAAATTACTTCTTCTAAAATTGTTTTTGCGAAAATCACTAACCATAACATGTTTTCCATAAAATTTTCTAGTCATAATGTTCAAAGAGTGGTAACATATTTTTTTATAATTATTGTCTTAATTTCTTAAAATATTAAGTCATAAAATCGATTATTATAATAATTGTATGTCTTAATTTTAAAGGTAAAAAAGACTGTGTATTATTCCGAATGTTAATCTATAATATCCAACAAAGTATAGTTAATAGCAATATGCAATATAATAAAGTATAGCGGAAGGCCGTGATCGAGGCGCCGAAGCTGAGGCTGGCCGGCGAAACCAGAAAGCCGGAGCTGCGGTGGTGAGAAAACCATTTGCGACGATGAATACGCGTGGAACTGCTAGAGAGCGCCGGAGCCGTTACAGAAGTCTTATCTTTTTTGCACCTTTATTATTATTATTATTGCATTAATTTGAATTCATATCTTAGGAGACAAAATAGACAACCATGGAAATATTCACTTTTATTAGGAAAATATATCAATGCCATTGGAAATAGAGTACATTTAACAAATCATACAATACAAGCCCGAATTCGATAACGTTGCATCGTTTTATTTCAAAGTTCCTATAACCAGTCTCTAGCTCCATCATTAGATTTGTTTCGTGTCTTCATAATGTTGCAATGTCAGGCGATGTACTTATGTTAAATTGAAAACAAATAATGATTGTATTTAACTAAATTTGTGGTTTTTTTAAGGCTGTAGTGTTATCACGTTTTCTTTATTTTAATAATATGGTATACGGCATCCTTGCCACCCACTGCTGAAAAAAACTAACACAAGCAACGACAGTAATTCATACCTACATAATTCATAATGAGCAAATCTTACATTTCGAAGTGAAACTAAAGGCGGATCCAAAGTATTTGGTCGCAGTATAGTCATCAATTCACACTGCGAGAGCACGTAATTCAGAACGCAGAAGAAAATGGCACAAATCCTACCTGTACGGGCGCTCGCGCCGTTCTAATCCATTGCTCTATGTTCTAATCGCTGCTTGCTTGCGCATTGTAATTTATACTAATGTTCAGATCAATATATTGATAAATTAATCAAAATATTTGCAAAATTAACTATTGAAATCAATTGTTGAAGGCACATTGTTTATTTTGGGATAATTTTTTGTTAGTTTTTACTGTGTATTAAACCACAAATCACGATAAAATAAAGGCGCTAATCTTAAAAATTTGCACAAATTATATATTTTTTTTCTCAATAATGGTAATGAAATTGTAAAATCTGTTACATTAAATGACAACAAAAACATGTGTCCAATGATTGCAACATTTTTTAGGCTTAATATATTAGCATTATTAATAGATACAGGACTTTGAAATTAAGTCTGCGGCAAGTTTTCAGTAAAATGGTTGTGGGAGATGTGGCACTGAGAATAAAGCAAGTTAGTTTTAGCAATTGTGTTTCATTAAACGTCAATACCAAAGATTGGCCTATATTTCGCAGTTATTAAATTTCTTCTAGAAGTTTTATAAGGTAGTCAATAAGGCGTCCAAAATCTTAGAGATTCGTTCAAAACGGTGAGAGTGCTCTTAAAGAGCTGATTAAAACTTACAATACAATAAAACTACACGGTTTATGTGATTCGACTCGAGCAAGTAGTACCTATTATTTTAGTCTGTTTAAGATTCTATCACATTTCTATCGTCATGTCCATACGTGGTCATTCATGCACTGCATTGAAAATATTTACACAAGTAGTGATAGCCGATATCAAAGAGTAAAGTGATAACTAGTACGGCAAAAAAGCATGTGAATAAATAATATAATAGTTTACGTCTCAGTATTTTCAAGTAAAAGGAAGAATTTAAGAAACTGTCAAAATTGTATATTCCCACCGTGATTATAGGTACTTGTTTCAGTGATTCCCACCATCATGAAATTTCCCATTTCACATTAATGAAAAAGTTTTTTAAGTTCGATGTTCGTTATTCAGCAGAGTATACCCATTTAGTATTGAAGAGGACTACCTCTTCAATTCTAAATGGGTATGGTAAGTACAAATTCAACACAAGTTGAATTTGGTTGTGGTAGTGGAACGCAACAACAATTCCCCTGGTATTTACTTAAAAACTAAAATAGTGTATGCTAAGTTTCCGCGGCTCAATTATATGACAAACCCTTTTGGTATGACAAAGCATTGGTAGTTCCAGTAGTGCACAAAAAAACGGATATAAAAATGTATACCTAATCGAATTGAGAACCTCCTCCTTTTTACCACACTTTTGTTAGCTTAACCGGTACGCATATATTATTATGTATTATTACTTATTATTACGGAATGTATTTATTCAATTGTAGAAATATATTTATGACCAAGAGCTTTCGAACTTTCCATAGCGAACTTACTAGAGTTTAGTATTTTGTACACGTCAACCCTTGTAATCCTTATTTTGGTAGTTAACATAGGCAAAAAACCAACAAAATTAAAACAAAACATGACGACACGTGTGTCCCTTCGTGATTTGATTTTATTATCCAGCTGTTGCCCACGATCGCGACAGCGTACGCGTGGAATTTAGAATTTTTCGCTTACAACTGTATCGAGTAACGCAAACGAGGGATTAAAAGTACCGCGGACGAAAAGTCCCCCGAATTACCGAGGACATGCAGAGAGCGGATCTGTGAACCCGACCGTGATCCGGCATGCCACGGCATCTCCGGTTCCGGCGGCGCCACCACTGGTGGGTTCGCCATTTGGTAGGGTGCCTTTAGCACCCCACACTGGCCCGATCACGCCCGCTAGTATGGGCCCCGGTGCGAGCGAGCCTGAGGCTTCGCTTCGCGAAGCCTCACCCTCGGCCGCACCGGAGTACCGCTAGCGTGGCGGACCTAGGCTGAGCGCCTTCAGCGCTCGCCACACTCTGCCCGGTTTAACTGATTAAAGCCTCCCATATGGGGTTTCAGTGATAGGTCCGTAAAAAAAAAAAAAAAAAAAAAAAAAAAAAGAGCGGATCTGACAAATGTACGGGGGAGTCCCCGAAAAATATAAATCATGTGACTAGGCGAAGCAACGCACATGGCGGACTTTAGTCAACGTTGTGAACTCAAGAGTGACATACGTATGCACAACGATAAAGAAACAAATGATCGCACACCGTGTGCGGTGAGTTCGCGGTAAATCCGCGGCGGACTTTTTATTCGAGGAGCATACTTTTTTCTCCGTCTCGGAGAAAAGTCCGTCGTCTGCGCAGGCCATAAGCCTTTGTAGCTACCTACCTAGAGCATACGTTATTCATCGAACGTGCGTATAGGTGTTTGCCTGTTTTTGTTTGGTGTTTGGTGTTTGTGCCAGTGATCGGCGTCGGTGTCGGTTTTTCTGCACAAAGGATGTTCGACAAACGTGTTTGCGGTGTATCCAGACGCTTGCCGTGTTTCAGTAGTACGTGCGAGCTTGCCGGCGGCCGACGCTTCAGTTACAAGACGTGGTAATTATTATTTAGTTTCTATGCTGTACGCTATTGTAATCAATCAACGAAAGTAAAGGTGTTTTTAATGTTTGGATGCAAATTTTTTATTTTGATACAATGGTTGCTATCGCTAGTGAATTTGCCACTAGAGGCGCTAGTGTCGCGTGAGGTCCAATAACATTAACTTTTCACTGGTTTTAGCGGGCTTCGTTACGTAAATTATAATTTCTTTAATTTACTTGTGATCTGATGAAAGTGATCTCCTTCGTAAAATATCGCAAATATGGATTATTTGGCGATTAATGTGAACGCTTTGAAAGCGGAATTAAGAAAAAGCGCAAAAATAGGCGGCCTCAAAGATCAACTATTTCAGAAGTTAGTTGGTTGATATCAAGATAATTATTTATAAATATTAAACCTTAATTAGATTCAAGATTTACACTTTGTTTCGGCGCCGATCGCTTTTGACAGCTATACCTCCGGACCTCAGTCTACAGTGGCGCCAACTGGTGAGCAAAGAACGGACCCATTAGGACTCGTGGATTTCGACTTTTTATGTATCAGTTAGTAAAAATTGTAATTACCTATTTCAGGAAAATGTCTAATTGGTCTGCGAACATACGTTAATATTTTTAGAAGCCTACCAACGAGAATAATGCATATGGAATCCTAAGCATACTTTATATGATATTTAAGCAGTGCAAATTTTTCAAGCATATTTTTATCGCTGTTAGTCAGCGTTGACAGTCAGTTAAGATGAAATAGCTATTTAAGTTCTTTATATGATATTTAAGCAATTTAATTGAAATTATAATATCAGTAATTAAACTTGAAAAATTATGTCTCAGGCGGGACTCGAACCTGCATCTCCTCCTCCTCCGGGTTAGGCGCTATACCAGTAAGCCACCGAGACACAGCGTCAATTATTCAAGTTTAAGTACTGATTTCTACGAGTAATTAAAGCATGTTGATGACAAAAATAGAAAGAAGGTTTACGACGCGTGGACGCGCCTTAGTAATGTCATGAAAAAATCTTGATCATCCACCATCTTCTCCTTTTCTTTCTTGTTCATATCATTGCATTTTACTTTTTTTTTAATAAAAATAGGTCAATCCGAAAGTAATCGATGCTACATTGCTGCTACATCAAGCTCGTCGTCCGCCATGTTTGACAATCCGAAATATACTACATAGTCAGGTCATAAGTTCTGTCACACAATAAAAACTTTTGAATTTAGAATGCAGGCCACAAAAAAGTTTATTGAATTCGAATTTCGAATTTTTCATGACAATAAAAATGTGTACTTTTTAGAATTTTCCTCATTTTTAAAGGCCTTGAGCGTGGAGACCGAATCCAGAAATTCCGTAACGAAAATAACCTAACTTAACACTCGGGGCGAGGCACGATCAAACAATTTTGAATTTCCGAAATTTAAAAGAATTTAGAAGAAAATACATAAACGTAGAATATAATAGACGGACAAAGCCTGCGAGATAGAAGAAAACCTCTTATGGAAATCTAGCAAGATAGAAAAAGAAAACAAATCTTTTCGTTTTGTGACCTGTCGTATTTGACAGAGTGACATCCAGTGGCATATGCGATATAAGGTTCAACATTTTATGTAATTATCTAGTACATCGTAGATTATCTAAAGTAAATACAGTTTTACCTAACAATGGTCACATGTTCTGTGAGTGCCTGCGGAGTCAACCACAAAAATAATCCAGAAAATTGCTCATTTTACAGGTAAATACTCGTACGTAGAAAGTCGTCATCGTAAAAACGCGTTATTTTTGTTGAATTTGATCTTGTTGTAAAGTTGTAAATATAAAATTATTTCAATCCACTTGTTCATTTTAATATTTTGTATAGATAAAGTTCTATGTATTGATTATTTACATTATTTTGGTGGATAAATAATTTATCGAAATATTTTACATGTACGCTAGAGCTTGACTCAAATTTATCGATACTATTGTCGACATTTATCTTGAATGCGTTTAGCGTCTCAAATGAATGTCAACTTAACAATTTGAAGAAGGAAACTGTAAGGAATCACATAACTAAGATAATCTTGTTTAAAAGTCAATAATCAGTGTTTGATACATCAGAATGTAAATGTTTATTCAGATTTTGTTTACTTGTTCTTTTTCACTTACTGCCATTAATAAGCTCACACGGCACAGCAGATGACAAGGGAAAATTTTTTGAAGAAATAAATAAAGAAAACTAATTAACAATGGCTGTTATTTTTTTTATTAATTAAGACTGTTTATTTTTAAATTATATGTAAAAAATATACTCACCGGGCACATTTATCTGTCCACTATTATACACCGTGAAATTTTAGTGGTTGTTTTCCCGCAGTAAAATGATTCTTTCTTAGTAGTACAATAGATTTGTGCAGGTTTTTTTATTCAAATAAAAAAATAGCAGTTTCATGATTGTGATAAACGAAACTCGAAAGCGACCTCGAACCAATGGTACCAGCCACGCCGCAGCCGGTCACCGGCCGGGGTCATTGCCCCTCGCGCGATGCAGTTTATGCTGTATTACTTAGTGCGTAGAGCTTCTTTTGCTTTAAACATTGATTTCATGCGGCAAGCAGTACCCAAACACGTCACATTTTGTAAAGATACTATCGTATCTCACGCTTTTGAGTTGATGATTATTTTTTTGATTAGTTGAGAACAAAGATATCTTTATTTTCAAAAAATAACTCGCACTATTCGATGGTGCTACTAAAGGTATATCGTTCTGTTGCGGGAAAACAACCACTAAAATTTCACGGTGTAGTTGTAAGAAGTGAGGGCGGTTAGGTATGCCGCAAAGTAGGTGCATAATCTCGAGATAAAAACAGTGTGACAGTAAACATTATTTTCCAAACGACAAACTGCAATTATTATCGATAGTCTAAAAATGTTAAAGATACGTCACAAGTTAACACACACATTGACAAATCAAAACTGGTCACGCATTATCGGGCTGTCAGTGGATCTACTTGTATCCTATATCTATGAGAAAATAAGGATTTTGACAGTATGGTTGCCTATGGTAACCATATCTGCCAAAATAACAGAAAAATTTAATTACAAAAGTCATAATTAGAAAATACATAAAATTAAAAAATTAAGCTATTGCATAGCTTCTATCGCGGGCCTTGAGCGTGAAGACCGAATTCAGAAATTCCGTAACGAAAATAATCTAACACCCCCTACTCCGACCGGCACAGCGGTGATACTTTTAGTTTTATAATTGCATAAGTTGATAAAAAATGCTATGCAATAGCTTTACCGCGGCAGTCTCCTATATCTATGAGAAAATAAGGATTTTGACAGTATGGTTGCCTATGGTAACCATATCTGCCAAAATAACAGAAAAATTTAATTACAAAAGTCATAATTAGAAAATACATAAAATTATAAAATTAAGCTATTGCATAGCTTCTATCGCGGGCCTTGAGCGTGGAGACCGAATTCAGAAATTCCGTAACGAAAATAATCTAACACCCCCTACTCCGACCGGCACAGCGGTGATACTTTTAGTTTTATAATTGCATAAGTTGATAAAAAATGCTATGCAATAGCTTTACCGCGGCAGTCTCCGAGTGCCACACATCTTTTTTTTATTTTTTATTAAAAGGATATTTACTTTAATAAGAAGGATTTAGTGCAACTAGCATTATTAAATAAAACTACATTAGAAAATAATGCTATTGGGACATTCAGTGTGTAAAAAATTTTGGGATTTCGATATGTAATCCTACCAATTATGTATATTTTTAATTCTGGTATCATTAAGAATGAGACAAGACTATTGTATGTTGAAACAGAGGGCTCCCCAAATGTCAGACCGCATCTTAAAACGCCACAAAGTCACAATGTATTATCGTTTTTTTCAAATTGCCTACCTTTACGTATCATAGAAAGTTGATTTTTCTACAATACTAAGTGCTTTTTCCAGTTATGTAATATGTAAATTCCTTGCTTTATACTAAATCTATGGTCGAGCGAGCGAGAGAGGAGAGACCATAGAGTATATCGGGAGAGGAGACGACGCCGCCGCGCCGGCCGGCCGCCATTTTCCTTACGCATTGATTGATTGACATTTTGTTTGCCACAGGAGCTTTTCCGACTTTTAGTTTGATCGCAGTTAGTACTGCAGAAAGTGTTAGAAATAGAATAAACTTCTACGGCAGTATATATCAACTACTGGTACGTACTGATTATAAAGAATAAGTGATTTTGGTATAGGAATTATAATTGATTATCTCTCATTGATTCTAAATCTCAAAAAAGATGAATTGCTGCTGTGGTCTTTTTTTCAAAGTACCACTACAGTCAATTTAACGAAAAGTCATTGCCTGTCTATGAAGCGCATACAGCTCCCTAAAACTCTTCCAATATTTTTTCTATAGTGTAAAAGTAGGTAATACAAAACGAAACTTGTGAAATAACTTGGTTTCGTTTCCTAGCTCTAAAATGGCAAATCGAAGACCTCAGCAGCAGAGTGGTCGCCGCATGGACTTCAGTCGCAATGATCGTAACAAGAACTTCGGTCGTGCTGGCGTTTCTCCTTGGCAAGGCGGCGGCCCCGGCGCAGGCCTACCCAACCTGCTCCCACTCGCGGGGGGCTCCACCGAAGCCACACTAGCCCTAGCTAGCAACATTATCAACTTGCTGCAGCCCCGGCAGAACCCTGTTCCGTCTCTCCTCGATATGCCCATTAGAAGGGACTTTGGTCCTAACATGGGTCGGTATGATCGTGGTTATGTCCCAAATAGGGTAAGTACTACTTTGAGTTACATTTTACCTTATTAAATTAAATCTATTATGTGCATAAAATTTCCTGAGTGAAAATGTCATGTGTTACTATAATTAACTTATTGCTCCTAATTTTGTTAAATGACATTTCTTTGTTACCCACTTCGGGTAAGATATCTATTAAAAAGTTTGAATACACTTACTGTATGAGTTATTCAAAGAATATGGAACTAAACAGTTTTAATATTAAATATTTTTTTCAGTGTACATTTTCTTTCTAGCTATGGAGACTTTTCATTTGGCATGTGTAAACTGTTTACATTTGCCAATTCTTCAGGTTTCCGAACCCCACTTAAACTTCAGCCATTGTTTTCAGTGCTTCAATTGGCTATGGCCCGACGTTTCATACTAACACTGTATTCTGGTACCTTCCCTTTAGATGGGCAATCAGGGTAATTTCCGGCGTACGGGCAATTACAATCGCGCTGGTGAGCGTATCAACACCAATCGTAAACCATTCAGGCCCAATGATGGGCAAAGGCAACAAAACAAGAGTTCCCCGAAAAAGGAGGCCGATTCTAAGGCTAAACCTGCCAAAGAGAGGTAAGGAACCCTGAGCTGATTGTTTCCTTCCGGTGATGACACCGAGTTTCAACGGTCACTTAGGTGGCCACACCCTGTACATTATTTCTGTGTTACACTTAGTCATTTACGTTCACCGGCCTTGATTTAGCCAAATTGGCATAATATTCGCCTTTATGAGGTGCAAAAAGATTCTAAGCAAAAAAAACTTCATTCTTCGCCATAGACATCAAGTCTGTGTTATGATTAAATTTTATCAATATAACTCAATGTGGAGACATTTTTAAAATTTCCCAAAATCTTGATAATTATTTATTCACCCAAGTATAAAAATATTTTTTTATGATATTTGTTAATTGAAGCTGGTCAGGACAACTATTATTACGAAAATATAACTAATATCAAATCAACATACTAAAAGTATGTAGTTGAATCATGTTTTTTTTTCTTTTGATTTCAAACTAAGAGTATCAAATTATTATCAATTTTGCTAGTAAATGAACAAATAAGATTGTAATTTTTAAACTACATACATCTAAATTTGTAAAAATTGTTACTTAATGATTTTTGTGTTTATGTATTTACCACAGCGATCTGAATACGTAGCAAACCTTAAAAATTTACTGTAACTAGTTCAATACAACCTTAACCTGCAAGTTTAATATCACAGTGATGAGGTAAAAACCGAAGCTGCCACCGAAGGAGAAAACCAGGAGGAAACAAAGAAAGAAGCGCCTAAGACTCGTTATGATGAAATTGGCCCTCAACTGCTGAAATGCCACATTTGCAACAAGAGTATGTGGGATGGGCGCTCCTTCGAGAATCACCTTAGTGGACGTGCTCATGCCATCATGATGCAGAAAACAGCAGAGAGCTATGCGCTTACTGCTGACACCATGCGCCAGGAGTTCAAGGTTCACAATAAATCTATTTATTATATTAAAATTCACTTAGGATATCTTGAAGTTTTATGTGTTGATTTACATTGTACACTAACAAAAAAAAAGATATGAATTTCCCAAATCCACAGTAATCATCGTATCATGTCTTAACAGATCCGCGAGATGAAACGCAGCCGCAAGACGGGCCAGCAACCAGCGCGTGATTTCTACTGCGCTATGTGCGACATGTACGCCGCAGACGGTGCCATTCACCGCACCACTGTTGGCCACAGGAAGCTCAAAAAGTATCTACATCCCACCTGCACATCTTGCCATAAAGAGATGCCTACAAGAATTGAGTTAGATGAGCATAGGCTGACTGCAGAACATTTGAAAAACATGCAGGATAAGCAAGAGACTATATCCAAGCCAAAACCTGAAGGTATGTTGTCTATTGCATATTTCTAGGCTTCCATACCCTCAAGAAACATTTTTTTTTTCACTTTTATTATTTCTGTCCAGCAGCAATCTGTAGTAAACTACAATAATCCACTCTTATGTCCGTGTCAGTCACTGTATTTTTGGCATGTTTTAGGGTGGAGTCCACTGACTCTGTTTCCCCTGCTTTGTATTTATGTGTATATTTTCATTTGTGTGTTTCAAATCGTATCAAGTTGCCCTTGACGCTTGATCTGTGCAGTCTTCTGAAACAAAAGCCTTCAGTGGTCATCAGCTGCTGGACTGAAGTATTTGGATGGTGTGAGAGTCGTTCCTTATAGCTGAGGGTATGTCTTTCAATCTCACCTCTGACAGTTGGCAGCTGTAGATCCTGGTATATGAGCTTGTTGCTAATAAACCAGGGGATCTTGTAAATCCTGCGTATAATTTTGGTCTGAAAACGCTCGATGATGTCCAAGTTAGAATTGGCAGCTGTACCCCAAAGTTCAATGCCGTATGTCCATATGGGCTTAAGAATCGTTTTGTAGACCATCATTTTGCTGCTTGTAGATAATTGGGACTGTTTTCCTATAAGCCATTCCATATTTCTTAGCTTTGTATCTAGGTGTTTCCTTTTTGTCCATATGTGCTTTCTCCAAGTCAGTCTTCGATCTAAGTGCAACCCCAGGTATCGCACATCCTCAGCTTGTGGTATTTGGGAGTCGTTCAGTGTCACTGGAGGACAATTCTCTCTTCTGAGGGTGAAAGTAACGTGCGCTGATTTTTCTCCGTTTGCCCTAATACGCCACCTATGGTACCACTGCTCCATTTTATTAAAGAAACATAGTCACTTTTTTGTCTGTCTGCCTCTTTGTCTAGACTTATCTCGGAAATTCGTGGAGGTATCGAGTTAAAATTGAAACCTTATATACTCTAAGTCTACAGTCTCTTGAAGCTGTGAAAAAAATCAATCTTAAAATAATACTTTATAACCGTAGATAAATAGATATGGCTATTTAGGCAAAAAACGTATATTTCGACACTCAGTCTTTTGAAATTATAAAATAAAAAGGTCTTTGACTGGAGTAATAACTAATCATCAAGGATAAGCAACGGTATGACTCAAATAACTCGATGCAGTTGAATGTGTTACAGCAACAATGACGATGATTCCAATGTTACAGTAATGGTAATCTCGACGCTGACGATGGAGCAGTCTTACCTTCGTGACGACCGCCAACGCTGGCGGCGCGGCGGTGAACAGCACCACGAAGACAAGGATAAGAAACAGGAAGATCCTAAAGAGGGCGAGAACCAGGTAAAGTAATAGTCCTATAATAAGGAAAATACTGATGTTTTGCTACGAGATTTGCTTAATGGCCTGTGCTTGTCGTCGCGGGTGGATCATGGACATGTCATGTAGTGATCAGTAGATAAGTTGTTGTGAAAGAGAGAATGCTATTCTCCTCAAACACTTGCAATACTTCCTTGATAAAGTTGTAAGCCGTTTTACACTAGCCTCAGTGTAAGGTATATTTAGTTAAAAATAACAAATTTGTCAGTAATAGATTCATTATTTTTTTTAGACTGATGTGGAGATCAAGCAAGAAGTGCAAGATGGCGAAGAGGCGAAGGAAGGCACTGAACAAAAGAAGCAAGTCGACTCTCTGGACTCTGAGAACACTGTTCTTGACTACAATGAGGGTGATGACCTATCCAACGTTACACCTGACATGTACCCTGCTTATAGGTGAGTCACAATTAAAAAGTAGTGAACCCGTATTTATACCTAGTATGTATATAAGTAGTTATTTACGAGTCTACTAAGGTCATACGTAAAGTCGCGCAACCACAAGTTAGCTGCTGCAGTGCATTCACCGCCAAGACTCGAAAATAAAGAAAGATCTCATGATTGTGTTTTATTTACATAAACTACGAATAATAATTCTCTATAAGCGTTACAAAGCCACATACAAAATCATTCCACGTAATAGGTTGTGGACAAGTTTTGAAGGTGCTCCCTCACCGGGAGCATTCGCGTGTAATGTAATGTTGCAGACTCGAGCATTACAACAGTGAAGGAGGAGAACCGAGCGTTACAATGCACACTTTGTAATGATACAAAATGTGTTTACATCAGTGAAGGAGTAGAACCGAGCATTACAATGCACACCTTGTGTATACAATGCACACCTTGTGTAATGATATGATACAATGTGTAATATAACTAGGTAACAGTCACATACTAAGAAAAAATATTTCCAAATTATCTCAACACTTGGTGATACTGGTATCGATTTACTATAGATGTCGCACTCAGCACAATGACCGCTTCGTCTGATATTATGGAAACAACTAGATCAGAATGCTCGCAAATTTAACTAAATGTTACATCACACGCGAACGCTCGTCGGTCAAGGAAGTAGTATTGTAATGTAACGCTCAAAGTTGCATCTGTAATGTTACATTACACACGAATGCTCGTCAGTCAGGGAGGTATTATTGTAATGTAATGCTCAAAGTAGCATCTGTAATGTTACATTACACACGAATGCTCGTCAGTCAGGGAGGTATTATTGTAATGTAATGCTCAAAGTCGCATCTGTAATGTTACATTACACACGAATGCTCGTCAGTCAGGGAGGTATTATTGTAATGTAATGCTCAAAGTCGCATCTGTAATGTTACATTACACACGAATGCTCCCGGTGAGGGAGCACCTTAACATAGGAAATTGTGCTGCGTACGTACGTCTAGAACGAGTTGCATGCAAGTTCTGAACGTTTTTAAAGCTGTTGTGTGCCTAATTGGAATCATGATCAAAGCTTTATTGATGAAGAGTTACTTTAGAAATATGATTCATATTTTCATGGCATAGAGTACTTTTCTACTTCCAGCTGCAGTTGCATGCTGGCAGTTTTGTGGTTTTTAACACCACTATCAACAGTCACTAAACTTAACCCATGCTAGATTTTATTAGCAAGCTGGAGATTCTTGCTACAGGGTTTAAGGACCAGTATTAATATAATTATTTTTCGTAGCACCGAACGCGGCGTCGGCGCCTCATTCTTGGCCGAATTCCGTTGCGTACAGTGTCGCCTGTGCCGTAAACTGCTGGACTGCGACGAGACGGCCGCTGTGCACCTCCGCACCTGGCGTCACCACCAGCTGTTCCTGCGCCTTCTGCAGGACAAACGCACTGGGGACAAGGTCAGGGTCATTGGAAGTGTTATGCGGTTCTTAGTTGGACACTTGGATAGTGTTATGCAGTTCTTAGCTGGACACTTCAGAACCGGACATCGTCATCCTCTCCAAAGGAAGTATTTTGCCACAATGGTGACTCACTTGGCCTGCCAAGTATCAGTTGGCGATCGCAGTTTATATTTTTTCCAGGTTCTCCATTCCATATTTGCTCATACATAGAATACTGTATAGTTAATATTTAAACTTAACACACTTTTAATTTGACATTATGTATTTAACACTACTTTATGTCCAAGCGAGTCTACAATGTTAATTTTCTTTGGCTGTCCAAATTATTTTGAATAAATAAACTTATCTAAAATATGCTCTCTAAATTCGCCACCAGCACTCCAGCAACTCATTTATGTGAACACAGTAAGTTATCTAACCATATTCCCATCTCAGCCACAGGAACAGGAGCAAGAACAGCAGAATCAGGAACAGGAAACCGAACAGGAGACCCAGGAGAACAGTGCCAAGCGCGCTTTGAACTCGTCGGAGGACGGCAATTGGAAGCGGCGCAAGACCGAGCCGAAGGACGACGACGAGACTCATGAGAACGGCCACACCGATGGAGACGACACCATGAAAGGTAACCAATTGTTACAAGTCATCCGAACATAAGGTTGCCAACTGTATAAAATATAATGCATATTTCACTAAATTTTAGGTTGCAAAACTGTATAGTATGCTAAAATACTATATTTGTAACATTGTAACTGGAAAACGGCCTATTAAAAAAATATGGACGCGATAATGTAATTGATGTTACATTTTATATTTAAGACATGCCTCACTGGGCAAGCAAACATAAAGCATGTTTAGGCAGTTACAGTTATTGGGGCATATGAGGTTAATTTGTAAAGATATTTTAATTTACAACTAGCCAAGACACAAGTGAGTGTTTTAATCAAAGGTTTGGTTTCAGAGGAGATAGCGGATCCCGACGTGGACATGCCGCCCGCCGACGAGCTGGAGGACTGGGGGCAGGCTGACGACGGCGACGGTGAGGAGTGGAAGGATGACAAGCAGGAAGGTAAGAGACATATCGGTTTAGTAATGCAGTCGCCCGCCTACTGCTAGGGCCCCGGGTTCGATCCACGGTCGGGTCAATTTAGGATCTAGCTTTTAAATTTGACCTGGGTCTGAAAGGGGTCGGTATTTATGGCTGTCCTTCGTAAGGCACGTTTAGTCGTTGATCCTGGCTTCCGTCGCCTTCGTAAAAATAAGTTAAGTTTTAATAGGCAACTTGAACAGCTCGTGACTCGAAATTATCTTGATTATCAATAATTTCATGTCAAAAAGAAATCTGCGAAATCCGAAATGATCCTGATCTGAAACAAAGGTATTAAAGTTTGACAAATGTTTTAGTTCAGCCACCTCAGGTCGTGGACAGCGGATGAGTCATCTAAAATGACCAAATGACAAATAAATGCAACGGTATACTTTCTGCAGATGAACAGTCCGAGCCCCAGCCGGAACCGGAGGTAGAAGCCAAGGCTCCATCTCCGGAGCCGGTCGCCGCCACGCCCGGACGCGCTCGTGGTACGCCTCGCGGTCGCGCTCGCGGACGCGGTCGTGCCCGCGGTCGCTACTAGGCTTGCTAAGAGTCAGTACTCTGAAGAACGATACCACATGTTCGGATATTCACTGTTGGAAGCCGGATTATAGTTATCAACTACGCATGTATTAGATAATTCAAAAATTCAAATCATCATTTTAAATATAAACATACTAAATAGTCATGGTTATTATATCGGGCTTGGTATGGAAATTAATATTTTCATACTGAACTCAATTACGTCTTTTTTTTGGAAGCGCCATAATAAGATAGATTGGTGTCAGCAGTTATTAAACACTCGCACTTGGATATTCGCATAAAGAAAAACAAAGCCGAATATCGGGTATCGTAATACAGAGTATGACTACTGTAAGATGAACTCTGTTGCCGACGGAACTTACTGACAGTACGATAGGGATTCAAGTCCTTGGACTTTCGTATTTAATTTGCAAGTAACAATTAGAAATTTGGAAAGCTATAACACCATCAAAGTTCTGATTTGTAAATGATTTTCTGTGCTGTAGCTTCTTAACCCGCCACCTTATTAGGGATGTAGACCTAACAATTAAATATATCCAAGACAGATTTCTTTATACATTATTTTAATTAAGCATTCTTTCTAAGAATTAAATGAAAACTTTATGTTTTTGTTGTTTTGTATACATACTTTAAAATTATTAAGGAGTGTTACCATATTGGTTAGGCCGCAAATCCTGCAGAAAAAGAAATTCAATAAGAATAAGAAATATTAAACGCTTACAGAAAAATACACCTGATTGTATATTTTAATATCCATTTGAAAGAAAGAAAAAACATTGTATAGATCTATTTATAATAGTTGTCTTATAGAGCATAAATTTACTTACTTGTCTCAAATGAAAGGTCTCATCACTAAAACTTGGTGGTGTTGGTTTATTTTGTTGTACCCGAAATATTATTCTTGTTTTGAACATTCCCACTTAAGGCTCGCTTGCATGGTGACCAAGCTATAACCATTTCAAGCTTTTTTTGTTGTTAAAAATATTCAATTATAATTCACTTGTATGAGACTGAGATTTTCTGAAAATTTAAATGCAGCAGTTAATAAAAGTAGGTTTGAGAAATTTCTCAATCTGGCGTAAGACTCAATCACGTATAACACTTGAAATATTTTAATTGTTAGCAGACTTACAAAGATTTTAGATTGCCAGGTTTTGCGGTGACAAAACTCAATAAAAATTAAACTTACTTGAATGACTAAACAATCAAATTATTTGAGTGTACATTTTGTAAGAAAACACTTGCACATTATGTCAATGTTTCAATTTATGTAACAGATATTTAGAAATTATACTGTGTTTAGGAAACTAGATACATAAATATAACTAGATTTTCTTAATGTAGTGGAATAGTTTTAAGAAATAGATATTTAGATGTCTTGATAAAATAAAAACGATTTTTATAGCTAAAAGAGTAATACAATGAAAATATTCAAATTTAATATTGTGTACCGATACAGTAATGTTTTTATGAGTAATATTATTCTTATAACTAAAAAATTGAAAAATATTCTGAAATTATACCTATATATTATTTGTAATTTTAGCAGGTAGGTATAATTATGGCAGTAAGTGTATAAGCCCTAGATTACACTACTTTCTAGTAGCATACACATATTAGAATAAGTTTGTAATAATTGCTATTACATATTATCTTATATTAGATGTATAATGTAATTTCCTTTTTTTCTCATAATCAAATAAAATAATTTTAAATGCCTACATTTGTTTTATCTTTACAATATTAAACTAATAGCAGCTAATGGGGGCTATCGCTAGTGAATTTGCCACTAGAGGCGCTAGTGTCGCGTGAGGTCCAATAACATTAACTTTTCACTGGTTTTAGCGGGTTTCGTTACGTTAATTACAATTTCTTTAATTTACCTGCTGGAAAGTGATCACCTTCGTAAAATATCGCAAATATGGATTATTTGGTGATTAATGTGAACGCTTTGAAAGCGAAATTAAGAAATAGCGATTAAATAGGCGGCCTCAAAGAGCAACTATTTCAGAAGTTAGTTTGTTGATATGAAGATTAGTTATTTATAAATAATAAACTTTAATTAGATTCAAGATTTAAAACTTTGTTTTCTTATAAAGTCGCCTTTTACAGCTATACCTCTGGACCTCACGTCTACAGTGGCGCCAACTGGTGAGCAAAGAAACGGTAGTCCCCATCATAGATTTAATATACTGCTGATAGATTGGCAATGAAAAGAGACAGAATACAATGCAGCTATACGATAGAACGAGATAGATCACAAGGCCGTTCACGTACACGCTAGGAACCCGTAGCGTTTTTCTGAGTTCTGACGTCTGTCACGCGCAACACAATATTCCCTTTAGTTTTACCAGTTTCATTTTTATTATTGTAAAAAAGTGTCGAGTTGATGTATTTTCATTATGGTTACATGTTCAGTACCTGGAAGTAACTCATCTAAAAAAGGGAACCAACATAATTGTACATTTCACACGTCAACACACAATCGCGATTACCAGCAGCAAAATGCAATGTTTCAGAGCTTTGACTAAAATTTTGTATACTAATTGATAGGGCATTTCACCAGGACAATGGTTTAAATTCATATGAATTCAATTAAAAATAATATCAAATACGTGAATTTCAACAATTACTAACGTCACTTTTGTATTTTAGTGATTGACGTTGTCGATGATATCTTATCGACATTTCATTAGCTGACATATTTCACATTGTAAACCGCATACAGCCTAAATTGTTAAAATACGTTAGAAATGCTTGAAATTGCCTACTAGAAAAGAATGTTCGCCCAATAAATATTCGAGCATTTGCAGTTTACATTTGGACCCTAAGTGTTTTTAACACAGAGGCGATCAGCCTGTAAAATTACGCTCTGGATCAATGTCCATATTGTTCAAGCCCCCATCTACTATCTCCATTAGTTAAACATTAAATATATGTATATTTAGTGTACGTTTGTAATGTGTAATTGAAAAATAAATATCAGTTTTATTTCAACTTTGGCGATCGCGATCGCAAAATGAGGCAAAATTGTTAAATACTGGCAAGTAAAGCCTACGATATTTTTTACAATAAATTGATTTTGTTCGGGGGTAAGTAATTATAAAATAAAAAACATATCTAGGTATTTACTTGCAGTTTTTTGGCGTTCTTTTAATAATACTAAAAAATAAGTCACCTGCGTCAACGTAAACTGTGTCGATGGAATCGATATCGAAAGCAAGCAGACAATGCAGTACCTGCACTATTTATCTCACGCACATGCTCACTTTATGCACACTAGCGTAACCTAGTTTTGGTCTCGTTTTCAGGATTCAATTGCCAATCTATCATCTATATTAAATCTATGGTCCCCATTGACTGAACTGCCATGTGTACGTTACGCCAGTGGAAAAGTATCGGATTTCTTGACTACACTCATAATTAGAGTGACAGCTCGTTTAATTGTGCACGAAATTTTGAATTTGTGCATGCAACCCCCTATGGAGATATTCGCAAAAAAACACTTTCCGCTGGAGTAACGTTATCCCAGCGGCACCTTTTTTTTCCTAAAGACTTTTCTGAAAACAAATTAGCCAGGAAATTAGAGTATAACGTGCTGTAAATGTGCGTGTTTATCTTAAATTTGTGCGCCTCAAGGTTTTGAAGTTATTCAAAATGCCGCTGGAGTAACGTTTGCGTAGTTTCTAAATATCAAGAACGGTAAAACGCACTAACTTAATTTTTTTTTACACATGATGTGATGAATTTGTGCGTGATATGAGCGAAAACTGAATTTAAAAAAAGGCCCCGGTTAGTGATGCATAGCTCTTGATCGCCTGCAAGGCTGCAACGTATAGTTAAGTCTCGTTAGCCTACTGTAAGCCAATAACTAATAAGAGATGCATAATTATGACGAATTTTTGATCTTAGATTGAACGATTTGGTATGGATTGCCAAGAATTCAGATATACCAACAAATATAGTGTTCATTCAGTCATCCACCTGCAAAATTGCAGCAAAATATACTTGTGAAGTTAAAATAAGAAACAATTACGAAGCGCAAAACCGTGATAAACCGACCAAGTTTACACGACTATCAAAAAGCGGCCGCGCAATACTTACTGTTACCCTTCTGAAACTGGCAGCTTTATTGTTCACTACAATTTGGTCGGATAATCTACCAAAAATATTTCGAATGGTTTTTTATCGTTATTGTCTAAGGTAATGGGTATACATACATGTTTTTTTGCATACGTATTCTTAAAACAGCGCACATATTATTGTAGAAGCATGTAATGAGCCAGCTCACAGAAAACTATACCTAGTCCTTAAAATATAGCTTGATTAGAATGACAGTTCTCAATGAAAGAGACGTAATATCTTTGTACCAGCGTCACACAAGTGAAACACATTTGCACACGAAAAAATATTGGTAACTGGCATGTCAAGAAATTTTTTTTATACATTTCTGTACATATTAATCAATTTAATTATATAAAAAAGATATTTAAAGTTAAAATCATTAAAATAATCCAGTCAAAAAAATTACACCTAACTTGAAAAGACGTCTTTACAAGATTACGTCATTTTTCATAATCGCTAGTGATAAGGTAAAATCGAAATCAACAGACTAACAGTATTTCAAAATCGAAGTAATGTAACATAAATTAATGTTATAAATGATTTAAAAAACCAAGTTCTGGGAGGAATGACTTGTTGAATTTCTGCATAATACCTACCAACGCCCTTTCGTTTCGAGTTCTCCCAATAAGTATTCCAAGAAAAGAGTAAATGAGATCGGGAAAGGCAAGCTACATAGTAAGAATATGATTTGTAGTGGTCTAGGGAGCCAATAGTGGCAGCACTTTTGGCACACGAGTCAACCGATTCATTGCCTGGAATTCCCACATGACTGGGAATCCAAGCAAGGACTACGTTTAAACCCTTCTGATTGCAGGCAAAGAGTGCTTCTCTCATTTTAAGGATAGGAGGAAATTTCGTTTTTAATTTAAAAGGGTTTGCTAAAATTGATTGAAGACAGCTTAGGGAATCGGCAAATATTATGGTATTATTTAAGCAGTGAGAACTTACGTAGAGAATGGTTTCTAGGATAGCTATAGATTCTCCCGTAAAAATTGATGTAGTTGGGGTCATTTAAAACTTAAGGAGATTCTGTAAGTAGGAATCCTGACCGCTGAACCAACGCATCTATCTTCAGCAAATTTGGACGCATCCGTATATGTATATACAAAGCCAGTCCTGCCAATGTTCGGAAATAATGTTCTTAAATTCCTGAGAAGCTGAACAGGAATCCTTAAAAATACCAAAATTTAGAATTACAGAAGGCTTAAAGATTAGTGACTCAAAGCTGTTGGAGTAAAGAGGGTTAAAAGAATATCTTGTAATAGGTTAAGGGAGACGATTGAATTTTTGGAAACTGAGAAGGATGCAGGGAGTATTCTGTGAATTAGAATGATTATGATGAAAGGTGATCAAGTTTAGCCAATAGAGAATGTTGAGAATTCTGAGCAACCTTAGCAAAGAATCGATCACTAAGATATTGTCTGCGGAGATAGAGAGGAGGATCTCCTCCTTCAATTTGGAGGGCGTTGATTGGTGAAGTTTTCATTGCTCCTAATAGTGGCAGCACTTTTGGCACACGAGTCAACCGATTCATTGCCTGGAATTCCCACATGACTGGGAATCCAAGCAAGGACTACGTTTAAACCCTTCTGATTGCAGGCAAAGAGTGCTTCTCTTATTTTAAGGATAGGAGGAAATTTCGTTTTTGATTTAAAAGGGTTTGCTTTTTCGCGCAGACATTTGGATTGGGTTTTCGAAAGTTTTTCAAAAACAGCTTTACTGCAAGGGTCCAGAAGAAACGCTGCATAATCAAAATGGCTGCGCACGACAGCATTATATAATATTTTTTGTGAGTAAGGATGGGCACCCCACCAAGTACCCGATAGCGCACGTAAGATATTTAAACCTTTCTCAGCTTTCCCGAGAATGTAGTTAAAATGCGGAATTCCAGTCAGTTTTGAATCCAGAACCAAGCCTAAGAACTTTACTTCTCTACTACATGAGATAGGATTTCCGTTGAGTGAAATTTTTAGATCTGGAATATCTCGTTTGCGAGTGAAAATAACATTTTTCACTGCACTTTGGGACAGAAATGGAGAGACCATGATTAGACAACCAATTAATTGTCAAGATATTGTAGGGCCGAATTTAGACGAGATGATGATTCTGACAAGGTTTTCGAGGAAAAGTAAAGAGCTTCATCAGCATATCTATACTTACTAATATTATAAAGCTGAAGAGTTTGTTTGTTTGTTTGTTTGTTTGTTTGTTTTAACGCGCTAATCTCTGGAAGTACTGGTTCGAATTGAAAAATTCTTTTAGTGTTGGATAGTCCATGTATCGAGGAAGGCTTTAGGCTATATAACATCACGCTGCGACCAATAGGAGCGAAGCATCAGTGAAAAATGTTACAAAAATAATCGCGATCATAAAAACAGAAATTGACGCGTACGAAGTCGCGGGGAACAGCTAGTTGAAGAATATTACAAAAGGAGTCTACAGTTTCATCTAGGTCATAAGTATAAATGTTATAAAGCAGAGGGCTAAGAACCGAACCTTGTGGTAAACCTTTCCAAATTAGACGAGGGGAAACAACGGTATCCTGATTTCTTACCGATATCGATCGAGACATTAACGTGTTGCAGATGAAACGAACCAACTTCTCCGAGACACTCAGCTGAAGCAATTTATGCCTGAGTACTGGAAGAAGGACATTGTCATAGGCAGAGGATATGTCCAGAAATACTCCAACCAGGTACTCCTGATTTTTAAAGGCTAACCGAATATCTGTTGTCAGAATACTTAAACTGTATATAGTACTGTCGCGGACATGCTAGATGCTTCGAGATATCGCTAGAGGAATGTACATAACTACCTAAGTTGAACCACAAAGTAATAACAAGATGTTAGTGCAAGCGACATTGGACTTTAAGTTTACAGATTAAGGTGCAAAATGGTATAACTCACTAGAGTTGTTTACGTTTAAACGTCCTTGTGATTTTTCTGGAAAATGAACATTCTAGTATGTACGACCGGCATCGATGTTGAGATATATAAATAACAGGACTTAAGACGCCGCAGTCAGTTCATTCTGAGCTTTCGGTGCGATACCTGCGAAAAGTCGTGGTAACTTGGTCGGTATATCACGGTTTTGCGCTTCGTAATTGTTTCTTGTTTTAACTTCATAATTAATAGGTATATTTTGCTGCAATTTTGCAGGTGGATGACTGAATGAACACTATTATTGTTGGTATATCTGAATTCTTGGCAATCCATAGCAAAATCGTTTAATCTAAGATCAAAAATTCGTCATAATTATGCATCTCTTATTAGTTATTGGCTTACAGTAGGCTAACGAGACTTAACTATACGTAGCAGCCTTGCAGGCGATAAGGAGCTATGCATCACTGTCAATAATTCATCTCTATGACTCCTATTTACAGTGCTAGGGCCGATTATAGTTTATTTTAAATTTGATAAACACGCACATTTACAGCACGTTATACTCTAATTCCCTGGCTAATTTGTTTTTAGAAAAGTCTTCAGCAAAAAAAAGGTGCCGCTGGGATAACGTTACTCCAGCCGAAAGTGTTTTTTGCGAATATCTCCATACCCTTATAAAAACTTTTGCAGTGATCTAGCTGCTCTTCCCAAACATTTCCTCCGAACATCTTGGGAGGATAGAAGTCTGGAATCAGAGTAGTCAAAATAAAGGTAAAATTTATAAATTTATTCAGGAAACTGTTCCCATTAAACCCTGGTTTTTTAGTATTAAACTTGGAAAGTTAGCTACATCATGCATTATTCGTATAAAATTAGATCACGTAGTTTCTCCTGCCCATCTTGCTAGACTACGGATTGTAGACAATGATTTGTGCGAGTGCGGTTCTGGTGTTGGCGATTTAAACCATATTTTCTTTGCTTGTCCATTATATGATAGATCTTGTTTCATGTCATCCCTTTTATCCCTCCGAGTCCCCTTTCCAACTTCTATAAATATCCATCTTAATATGTGTAATTATGAAGTATATAACAGTATATCCTTGTATATAAACAAAAACAATATAAAATTGTAAATATTGTATGTAGTATTTTATTTCTCTGATCCTCTCTTTTTCGAATAGTATTCCGTCCTTTTCCTTTGTATATCGCCCTACCTTTTTATTCATACCTTTCGCTGTGGCTAATGCACAAGCCGTGCTATGCCAACAAAAAAAAAATCCATAGGGGTTGCATGCAGGGCTGTCGGATCGTATATTTGGTACTTTGTATAATCGGGTGGTAAATTGTATCCAAATCATTACGTATAATTGGATACAAAATTTGAGAAAGGCCTGAAATGGGACGTGAGTTCAATATTGCACTGGCCACCACTATTACAAGATTATTTTAATGTGTGACCAGTACTGTAAAGTAGTACATAAAGTAATGAATAAAACGAAACAGTATTAAATATTTATGTTACTTTTAATGAATTTTAAAGAAAAATCGCTATTTAAAATGGTTATGTATAATGTGGTCCAATTTTGTATAATTGAAAATACTAAACTGTATAATCGCGATTTATAGGCTGGCAGCCCTGGATGCATGCACAAATTCAAAAAATTTCGTGCACAATTACACGAGCTGACACTCTAATTATGAGTGTAGTCAAGAAATTCGATACTTTTCCGCTGGCGTAACGCACACAACTGCCATTTCAATAAAGGTTCTGTATTTGTAATTAATCCCTCAACCCCCAGGAGGCACGCGCGTGCCGCGATAACAATTGATTTCAATTGTGTCTGGAATAACTCACCATCGAGGGATTTGCGGGAAAAGCACTGAAATATTATCACTAGTCATAAGGATCTTTGGGTGTGCCGGTCTGCCGCAGAGCCACTACGTTAGAAACCGATCAATTACATCTTAAAATGATGTTCGTCAAACGAACATAACGTACGTATCATAGAGTACGTATGCCGCTACCGGCTACTGTACGTGCCTTAGGTTCAAATAAAATAGACATTGATTTTGGCTCTGCTGCAGAGCATAGTCTCCAGCAGGGCCACAAAGAATATGTACTCAGGAAAGATAAACGCGTTTTTGGATTAAAACTGTTGTACGAGTGGTGTTTATTGCGTACGTGTTTTAAAATATTCTTTTTAGATTGGTTGATATGGTTATATTTATTTTACCTTTGCTAAATTTTCTTTTGGCTGGCAGGAGTTGGATGCGAGAAGCCGAGGATCGACCTAAGTGGCGTGCAATTGGAGAGGCCTATGTCCAGCAGTGGACTGTGATAAGCTGATGATGATGAAAATTTTTTTAGAAAGCGCTTGATTATTGTATGTTACTTATCATAATTTTCTGTAGTCTGTGATAAAATAATCAGGTACTTATGTAGACCTGACCAATGATATTATTTATTACAAACAGGGTATGACAGCCATCAGGACATTCAGAACCACAATGAGGAAGGATACAAAATTTTAGATGAAAATGTAGTTATGGTACCCTAGCTAGATTTTTATCTAGGGTACCAAGTAAAATAGGTTCCAACATAACAGCATTGATATGTTGGTTTTTTTTTTACTAGTTGAATGAATTT
The DNA here is from genome assembly GCA_949315895.1 of Anania crocealis. Classification (NCBI taxonomy): domain Eukaryota; kingdom Metazoa; phylum Arthropoda; class Insecta; order Lepidoptera; family Crambidae; genus Anania; species Anania crocealis. The sequence continues at coordinate 11,376,366 of OX438861.1, forward strand.
GTGTCTGTAATAATAATGTTAGGTTAAAGGTCACAGAGAACATACAATAGTATATTTATAAAGCTAAAACCAAATTCATAGCATTTGGTGTCAGAAAGTGGATATCATAATTTATTTTCTTCTATACAAAAGTAAATAAGTACCTAAGTTATTTACTAAAAGTTTTGTATTCGCCTGCCGCCCAGCATGCGAGGAGATGCGGGTTCATGTCCCGCGTGAGACATAATTTTTCAAGTTTAAAAACGAATATTATAATTGCAATTAAATTGCTTGAATATCAAATAAAGTATTTTGTGTTTAACCCCAATCGAGAGTTATTCAGATATTGACCTAAACGCTTGTAGACTTTTTGGGGGGAGCTGACCCCATTTAAATTGTGTCTGGAAAAAAAGTACAACCATTTTAATTGTCTGGAAAAAAAGTCTACAAGCGGCTAATACCGCTAAACTTCTGCTCGAGTCTCTTATGGGCGCCTAGTTAGGTACCACGTCTCTACGATGCACCTCACGGCGTGCGCATGCCATTCGCCTCTCTAGCAGCCACCAGCCGAGAAGAGTTTCTAAAAAACAACAAACAGATTGTCTTTTGTAATCACGGAATTCTTACATAGTAAAACTTCGTTGTTTGTAATATGCAATGATATTACCAAGAAAGGAAGAATATCATTGGTAATACGTAAATGATTTATCCAAGTCAAACCAAAAAAAATCAACCTTACAAAAGGTTACATCACCTAAAAAGTTTGACTACCTTTTTAAGTGATGTAACCTTTTGTAAAGTTAGTACTACGCGTTCGTTTCGAGTTGGCCGCTACCGCTCCCCGCCACGCTCCTTGACAGACCCTCCCTATTAGTACCGTTTGCAACAATCGCAACATTTCGGGTAAAGAACTTTAGGTGAGCCACTATGGAACCCCCTCACTTCACAAATGATTTCGATTTAATTAATATACACAGGTCTCTGCACCTCCTCAAGGTTGACTGTGTATTAGGAATAAATAAATAATCTATTGTAATTTCTCCATTTTATTTATTTTCCTAACTCACATATTGTCTAGGGCGCAGGTACATATTATTTTGTATCTCCATCAAATCAAACCAAGATGTATGGAAATAATAAAAAGATATTGCAATAAAAATACGATTATTTCCCGTAGTTTATTTCGTACGTTATTTCCGCATTGTGAACCACATTGATCATCACATCATGTGAAATATGGAATAAAACAACACAATAAAACTTAAAACTTTTATTTCTTAAAATAACATGGCATAACGTTCATTTATTAAATGAAACATGTAACTGTAGGCTACATATTATGTACCATTTACAAAAACAAAAACATATTTATTAATTCAATCATTACAGCAATTTAAAAATACAATGTTGTAAACAAAAAGTGATTTAATTACTCTTTTGTTCGGCTTTCAATTGCAACTAAGGACGAGACGGCGTCGATACTCAGACACTTTATTATTACTATACATGGGGGTGAAGGCACAGGGAGGAGGCCTAAGCGGCCTGATGCGTTCTCTGTATATGTCAATGCTTTTTAAGTACATATTCGAAGGATTACGCGCATGCTCTCATAGTAAAATACTTTAATGATCTCATAATACGAGTAGATGCGGCTTAGAAGCCGTGCACCTTCAGCTGTTCCGGCTTAAGAAGGCCGGACTTCGTTAGCCACTGGCAAGTGTTTTCGCACTGGTCGCCCTGCAGCTGCAGAACTTCCCTTGTGAACTTAAATGGAACGCATAATTACTTTTTTTTCATAAGATCAAGTAACAGTTTGGTATCACTTAACTGAGTTTTCTGCCTCTGTTTATGTTTTTTTACAGGTTTCATTTTGGGTTTTTGCATAGACTCGGGCTTTCCATTTGAGTTTGACAATCTTTTTGATGATTCAGCAAGATCTATTTCCTTCTTTGTAATATTTTTAACGAGTGGACTATTGGCTACATCTATGTGTGCTAACACTTCTTTCTGAAATGTGACTTTCTTTTCTGTATTTAACTTCTTTTTTAGGATTTTGTTAGATACTGTACCAGCAGCTTGCTTGTGTTTTTTCGTAACCTTATTCAAAGCTTTTAGCTTGGTTTTTCTAAACTTTACCATAATGTTTTACTTTTAATTTGACAAAGATATAAAAAGAATCACGTTCTTTGCGCCAAAAGGATAACTCCAATCTAATAACAACAAAACAACCTTCCAATTCCAACGTGCATGTCGTGCAGTGTGTATAGCACACATTGATTAATTATGTATTTATTGTTTGTATCGTCACTCACTATCAGCAAAGATTAAAATAATCTTCTTCTTCTTCTTTTTATTTAATGGCGGATTAAAATAATACTTGCTCAATCAAATGCTCACTTCTTTTGGCAATTTCTTAGTTTGATTAATTTGCATTTTGATCACAGACTATTTGAGGATATTTTGATTTTGCAATTTGATTGCACTTTATGTTGTGTTGTTGTTGTTTTCTTCACCCATTCTGGGTAGGCAAAGGGAACTATGCCCATACAGCCAATTCTTTAGTAATATTTTCTTTATTTTGCATTAAAACGTTGATGTTAGACGTTTTAATGCTTCGATGGAGTTTTTGGAGACAGTCGAAAGATTGAAGGAATGTAGAGAAGTCCCCAAGAAAGAGGTGAACTGTTCGCGATCCCGCGCAAAATTCACGGCCCACTTTTCTTGGTTACGACCAATACACCATGTTATTTCACCGAACTGTATATTGTTCACTCGCACGACACTTTGTTTCGCAAAATAACACCACTTTTACGACCCAAAAATCACTATAAACAATAAGAATTCGATAAAATAAACGGACTCCAAACGTATCTCACGAACTCCCGCCAAAAACCTGATTGCACTTTAACCAAAATATTATGGGTTTTTTTTTCTTTACTAAGTTCAACGGCCTCGGATAATTGTCCATACAGCCAATTCTTTAGTAATATTGTCTTTATTTAAATTGCATTAAAACGTTGATGTTAGACGTTTTAATGCTTAGAGCATATCAAAGTTCTTGGTTACTCGAAAATCAGTAATACTGAAAATATCGGCCTTTGATAAAAATATGTAATATTATTCCTAAATCAATAGTATCGGTACTATCGAAAGTATCAGCAAAAACACTATTGATAGTTTCGATACTATCGATAGGGTGCGAGTCGATACTTTTTACGATACTATTGCATGCATCTAAAAGATGATTTCATAGCTCGTCGTTTATTAGTAAGCACTTTTATAAACATTGAACATCTTGTATATGTGTGCCCCGCCGGTGTTATCAATCAGGTTGCGTTGTATTTTCAGTCGATATATCGAGAATATGTCGATTGCAACTGAAGCAAAACTATATACTATCAATACGCGTCGAGCCGTTGATATATCATGGATAGTTCGATCGTATCGATTTTTTTACGTAATACTATCGATTTCATCGATACTATCGAAGTTCGATTGTATCGACAAAATTCAATAATATCGCTTAATTTTTGCATATTGCAGCATGTCGATACTTTCGATAGAATATTCGCGTGATAGACTATTCTTCAAGGTATCGATAGCAAAACTATCGCTATCGTAACAACACTGAAATGTCCTTTTTTTTTCATAAAAATTTAATGGATTCGGACGAGTCCATACAGCCTAGTCTTTAGTTACCTAATAATTTCTTTCCCTATGCCTAAAATACATAAAATAACATAAATACTTACTTAACCGATTCCGTGCGGCGGAGGTTTTTTAAAACTTTAGCGCCTGGCGGCGAACAAATGTTTCGTGGCTCTTCTGAGGTGCCATTCACCATAAACTTATATGGCTCCTCTCGAGCGCCACCCGCCATTTAGTATTACTGATCGCTGTTTCGTCGGGTAAATGACTTATTTTTATCAGTTGTTGTAAAACTTTTGCTATATGTTTGGCAAGATTGATTTATTAGTTCTTTTATTTTTTTATACAATATAGTCCTACTCGTGATAATACAGGGTGTATCAAAAACATGGGTAATTACTGAAGGGTGTCGCATAATCTCCTTTGATGACTCCTTAGTAGATTTCTTATATTTATAGCACTAAATTTGAATTTCGAGTAAAAATATGTAATGTTTAATAATCATATCGATAACGTGCCGCACACCACTAATTCGGGTTTATTACCCTACTAGGAGTAATAATAACCAACCACCTCCTTCCTCCTGGTTATCTTTTTCGTATTCAGAAACATGGAATAGCCGACAATAAGTCATGTTCGCCTATTACATTTTTATCCCTATACTCAGTACACACACACACATCTCAAAGTTCTCTTTTTTACGTACGAGACAAAGTCAAACAAATCAAACAAATAAACGACAATAAATAGCACAAAACATAATCATTTTATCATGACGGTTCCGTCAATTCTATTACTAAAGTTTAGTTCGAAAGTATTATGAAAGTTTAGGTACTTTACCTACAATAGTGGCTCAAAATGCTGTCCGCCTTCTTGGATGCACAATCTTGCCCGCCTTGATATAGCCTGTGTTGCATTTCTCTCCATTGTAGGCGTTATGGTAGTGAACACAGACCGCACACGGTTTTCCATTTCAGACACTGTATGGCAGTCCGTAAAATAAACTTTGTCCTTCACATAACCCCACAAAAAAAAGTCCAGTGGCGTAAGGTAGGGGGAACGAGCCGGCCAAGCTACAGGTCCTGCGCGTCCGATCCATCCTCCTGGGAACCGAGAAGATAGGTAAGTCGGGCCACCTAATGTACTTTCGTGAGGGAGACCAACAATCCCAAGGTGGCGTTAGGTTTCTGGTAAATAAGTCCCTTTCTGACAACGTTGTGAAAGTGTCCAGTGTGTCGAACAGGGTAGCGTACCTTATTGTTAAGCTCACCGAGAGGTATAGCCTTAAGGTGGTTTAAGTGTACGCACCGACCTCGAAACACTCGGACGAAGAGGTGGAGGATATGTTTGACGACATATCAGACATATCACGGGCAGACATTGCAGTTAGGTAGAAACAACTTTGAGGATGAGGTGAATAGAAGAATTTAGTTGAGTTGGGCAGCAATTTAGTATACCTAAGTACTGTTTAATGATATTAGCAAAACTGTTTTACTGAACGAATAACTATAAAAAAATAATAAAATAAAATAAAAACCGTCACCTAATTTACTTATTGGCATCACACGGCTTTACCGATTTAGATAATTATTTTTGTTTTGTTTGTTGTTGTCAGGAGAAGGTTCTTTTATAAGAAAAAAATAAGAAAATTGTGCAGAGCATTAGAAAATTTAAGAATATGTACTTACTTAATCTCCATATTAAATTATTTCTAATGTACGCACAATAAAACAATCAAGTGCTTACTTAACATACACTAAACATTGAAACACAGAGTGCTAACTCTAACTAGGTTTTATGTATTTCGGATCACGATTAGTCAAGTTAGTTGGTTTGATAGGGGAACAATGTAAAGTGCAAGATAGTAGGTATTTTTGATAAGTAATTTGTATTTTTGTTTTGTAAATTATATACCGATGTACCAAGCACATTTTTGGTGTGAATTCGATAAAAAGGTCATCTTGTTTTGTGTGTTTTTTTATATTTTTTTGTAGGACATACTCAGTTAATCAATTGCGTTTTTTGAAGCAGTCATTTATCTGAATATCTGCGCTTAAATAATTACTTAGTTGAGTTACCTAGTGTACCGAAAAAATATACAGATATGCGTTTAAAAATACCCCTTACAATATCAGTATACAGGGTGACTTTGAAGTCATTGGCATCCATTCAACCTACTATTGTACACATATTATGGAATGTTTTTACGGGAGCCTAATACCATAGGGACTTATCAAAAAGTTTTACAAAACAAATGATAATTAGATAAAGTATCATATTGAATTGATTGAGTCTAACTCTTAAAAGGTACTACATTTCCACGCGCGCCCGCACCGCCTTCCCCACCGCGCCCGCGCCGCCTGCCGCCACACCGCGTGAACCCGCGTGACCCGAAATCGCACAGCTGATTAATGACTGGATAATGATAATAACTTTCCTTTCATACTTTGACCGGCTAAGGACGTTCAAAACTTACATATTTAAAAAGTTGGAATGGCAATATTTACAATACTCAGTTGAAATCAGCTATTTACAATAATTTAAAGATAGTCACTTACACGTAAATGTTCGAAGTACTCGCCTCCTCTTTCCACTCAGTTTTAGTCGGGGCGCGTAATCGGCTAGCGACAACTCCTGTACCTTTTGAAAGTGATAAGGATGTTGACCAGAACTTCAATATCTTCCAAACGTAAGTCGCACCTCTTGCCTAGTACTAGCCTGTATGTTGCTAATCAAATAGCAACGCATTTTACGGTAAAGAGCCATAGGGTAAACTGGCGCTCTCCTACGATCTTGGGCATGCACTGGAACATGGAATGACGCAAAATCCAAAAGGTTCTAAGTCGTCCTTAAAATGCGATCTCGTGATGAAATTGGCACAGTTGGGTATCAGTGGTGAAACCCCAACTAGCACACAAGCAGCTTATACAGGCATTGTGCAGCCTGGTAGCCGTATAGGAGTAGTTCAAGAGCTGTACAACTTTCCATAAGATGTACAATAGCGTATTCAAACACTTTTTAACAACTAGGTGGTAAAATAGCCGTATAGTGGCAATAAATTTTACTTATAGCGATCGAAAAGAGCATCCAATGGCGCCGCTAAAGAGCCATAAGAAGTATGATTGAGTTAACCGACTCTTTTGTACCACTTTGAGGTCTAAAAGAGTATTTTAGTAGGTAAAAGGGATACTTAAAAGTTGCTTTTGAAGCACTCATGAGCGTATAGAGGCATAATGTGAAACTTTAAGTTCTTTAAGGGTTTTTTGTAAGGCTGTTTTATTACTTATCTTGAAAAGAGTCGCTGGTAAACACTATTATAGCACCGTAAGTGCTACAAGAGCGCTGGTAAACACCATTATGGCACCATAGCACAATTCGTGCCACAAGAGCGCTGGTAAACACTATTATAGCATCATGAGTGCTACAATAGCGCTGTTAAACACTATTATGGCACCATGAGTAGTACAATAACGCTGGTAAACCCTATCATAGCACCATAAGTGCTACAAGTGCGCTGGTTAATACTAGTATAGCACCATAAGTGCAACAAAGGCGCTAGTTAACACTAGTATAGCACTGTTAGTGCTACAAGAGCGCTGGTAAACACTCTTATAGCAACATAAGTACTATAGGAGCGCTATATTAGAGATGGCCAAAATTTACGCCTTATAAAAATAAAAAAAATAAAAAATAGTTAAGTAATTTAATAAAAATTGCGAAAAGCCGAGGATCGACCTAAGTGGCGTGCAATTGGAGAGGCCTATGTCCAGCAGTGGACTGCGATGAAAGAATAGACGAATTTACAGAAAATTCGATATGAAGGAATCAGAGGAAATAAAAACTAAGTGCGAGTCCAATACAATGAGGGTTCCGTAGTTTCCAGTTTTACGTTAATTAATAAAAGTGTACAACAACAATCAGTAATACTGTAGCCGACAATGTAAAGTATAGTGAAGGTGAGAAATTTATTACTGTAAAACATAGTCAAAGTCAGGCAGTTTGATTCTGTAATAATAAATTTTAAATATCAAAATTTTGTTCTGGTGCTTGATTTTCTGGGTCACTGGGAACTTTGATATACTATTATGTATATCTCTTGAGATTCGGATGTTATTTTCCTGGTTTATTTCTACTGCAGAAGCATTCTGAGGCAGTACCTGAAATCAACATGCGGATTAGATCGTAGTAATATTTATAAAATTTAATAAAAAAAAAACAAATTGTACAGTACTTTAACTTTTTCATCTCATAAATAAAAAATTGGCGAGAGTCACCAAGTTAAACAAATCATAAATTAATTGTTTTTCGAACATTTTCAGTACTCTACGACGGACCCCTAAAGTAGTAGAACTGAACAGTTGAACAGCACCCCTTACCGAGGTCTACAAGAGCGAACACTAGAGCCTTTATGCAGATCAAGCACGTAGTGCGGTTGTAACAAACTCCCGAGAGCTGCTTGATCGAGACGCCATTACAGTTTCTGATAAAATATTTTTTAAGGTTATTACGACATTTTGAAACTTCTTAATATGTATAAACTTGTTACTAATTTCATAATTAAAGTCAGCATTTCTTACCTGCGACCTATTTACCTTTTACCTACGACCTACATACATACATACACTCACGCCTTTTTCCCGGAGGGGTAGGCAGAGACCACATCTTTCCACTTGCTACGATCCTTACAGACTACTTTCGCTTCATCCACATTCATTAATATTTTCATACACGCTCGCCGGTTAAGGGTACTCTTGACCTGACCATTCCTTTTTCAATACTGGTCACTACATCCTCTTTTACACCACATCGATCCCTTATCACACTATTTTTAATCCTGTCACTCAGATTGACTCCAACCATACTTCTTAACGCTCTCATTTCTACTGCATTTATTCTGCTTTCATGTTTTCTCTGCCACACCCAACTTTCACTCCCATACATCAGTGTTGGAACCAACACCCCTCCATGCACAGCCAGGCGGGCCTTTTCGGACACCTTCTGACTGCTCATAAAAGCGTGCAACGCTCCATTCACCATGTTGCCGGCATTTACTCTCCTTTCAATATCACTATTACACCTTCCATCCGCTGTAAACATTGATCCTAAATATACAAACTCCTTCACTTGCTCCACTTTTTCATCTTCTATCAAAATGTTACACTCTGTCATGCTATCCTCCTACGACCCTAAGCTAAAATACACTTTTGTTACAAACACATCAATAAAACATTTTTCATAAAAACCCGTAATTCTGAGGGCGCGTGAAAATTTTCACCTTATTATAAATATATATTGACAGCAAACTGGTACTCGCACTAATATTTCACTAAGAAATAAAACAAGGTCACACTTACCTACTTAGTTATTTTAATTATCCGATCCATCTTTATTCTTTGTCACTTTCCACTATAACTGTCATTCATTTTAATAAAATATTTTAGTTAACACCACTGTAGACCTACTTTATTACTTCTTTCAAGCCTTGAGATTTATAATAACGATATAGAAGCGCTGAAATACGGTGAATGTGGTAAATTAGCGCTACAAAGGCTCTTTCAAACTCTCATGGCGCTAACCAACGCTTTTGAACTACTACTGTAGCGCTCTTATACCCCTTACTTACAACCACTATAGACTGACTCAAAAGCTATAAGCATATATATATATATATATATTTATATTTATATATATATTTATTAACGCATTGACATCGTGGAAACAGGAAACAGACTTAAAATTGTCCGGCTTGTTGGAGGCTATGAATGACATAAAGCGGCAAAACAGTGAACTTCTCGCTTCAAATGCAGAAATCGAGAAATCGGTTGATTTTTTGTCATCAAAATACGACGACTTAAGTACGCAATTTAATACTTACCAGACAAAAATTAAGGCTTATGATGAACGGCTCATGAAACTTGAAGAGAAAACTGAGGATACTGAACGTTTCTCCCGTACTAGCACGTTAGAAATCCGCAATGTACCGTTGAAAAAATCCCTTCCGCAGGAAGAACTAGTCCGTATCTCCATACAAATTTTCAAGAAAATATCTACGGATGTCCTGTGGTCTGATGTGTATGACATTCGCTGTCTTCAAAGCAAGCAAGATACAAAAACTATTTTAGTTACATTAAAATCAGTTTTGTTAAAAAATAAAATACTAAAAGCGTATCGGGATTACAACAGACCTGGTACAAACGACAGATTGGATTCCTCAATATTGGGACCCGAGTTTCCGCGACAAAATATCTATATTTCCGAAAACTTGACCGCTTATGCGCGCAAACTATTTTACCAAGCTCGTGAGTTCGCAAAAGCGGAGAATTACAAGCATTGCTGGACGGCTAACGGTAAAATCCTTCTTCGTAAACAAGATAATGCTAGATTTATAGTACTCACAAGCGAAACACAACTTTACGAACTAAAGTCAAAAAACTAATCGGATCTATTCTTAACAATGGTGTCCTTCATATTTTGTTTTTATTTTTAATTAATATTATTGTTATATTTCAACTTAAAAAAGTTATACTTGTTAGTACTTCTATGTTCACTAATCTTATTCTTAGTACACAATACGCTCTGTTACACTCACTGACCACCTCTGCTACACTAAACTTAAATTTAATTAAAATACACATATACATAAATAAACCAAGCAACTCAGTTTTCTTCAACATCATACATTATCATAACATACTCACCACTTCTGCAATATACAAAAATAGCTGGATTTTTACATTGCTTTACTCTACTAAGTTTATAATATTACCCATCTTATTGTCCTTAGGCTTAGGAGGAGTGAAGGTAGTTAAGCGCTGTTTCATTTATCTATTGAGTGGCAAACACTACTCGGCTGTTAACGTTATTGGTTACGTTTTTTTTGCACAAGTTTAAGTTTAACAATACTTTATAATATAAACATTATACATACAATTCCAACATATCTTCTTATAAATTCAATCAATATGGCCCTCGTAAACTGCACCTTAAATTTTAACAAATAAAATTCAATACTGAAAAGGATTTAATTTCTGACATAGATAACGTATCTATTTGCTCCTCTTCAATCTGTAACCCTTCGATGATTCGCACTATAATACCTAATAATTCAACAAATAAACCATTTAAAATACTTACACAGAATATACGTAGTATAAATGCTAACATGGATAGCTTTAATATTCTTTTAACTGAAATTGGAATTGATTTAGATTGTATCATACTAACGGAGTGCTGGCTTATGAGTGATCCAGTTATTCCCAGTTTGGATGGGTTCTCGTCATATTCCTCTTCCAGACCCGCCAACCAAAATGATGGAGTTGTTGTTTATTACAACAGCTCAATATCTGGTATTTCAGTATCAGAACCGAATATTGTTGATGCAAGCGCTCTGCTAGTCACATTAAATGACGAAACTGCTCTTTTAGCAATTTACCGCCCATGTGCGTTCCGAAGTGCGCATAACTTCATACTCTCCCTTGAGCTCGTTCTGCAATCTCTCAATAGGTTTAAGAATGTAATCTTAATGGGTGACTTGAATATTGAGATATTACCTAAGCCCTACCCTGATCCTGATACTCAAGAATATCTCAATTTATTAGCCTTTCATGGTCTTCTTCCCGGACACACCTTACCCACTCGTTCACACGCCTGCTTGGATCACGTCATTCTAAAGACCTCTAAACCTGCCCAATGCTTTGTTATTCCAAATTCCTTGACAGATCATGATGCTGTACTCCTTGCCATTCACATCAAAACTTCGACCCGTGCCCCATTAGTAATTAAAAAAATCAACTACCTTGATTTATGTGAAAAAATAAAAACTATTGACTTCTCACCCATTTTCCAGCTCACTGACCCTAACGCTGCGACAAATCTTCTTATTCATCATCTTCAAACCGCTATTGCCATGCATACCCAGGACCAAGTTCTCCCACGTCGTCGCAGGATCCTAAAACCATGGATCACGCCAGGCTTATTAAGATGTATTCGCAATAGAGATGGTATGCACAAGAAACTAAGAAAGGATCCTAATAATGACATTCTCCGAAAGACCTATACTCGTTACCGTAACTTTTGTAATTCCCTTCTAAGACGACTTAAAATTGCACATGAAAAAGAACTCCTTAAGAAAGCAAGCACTAACATCAGAAGCCTATGGAATGCTCTTAGAGAGGTTTCACATTTAAAAAAACAGTCCGGATCAAGTGACCTCCTTACTTTGATGCCCACAGCGAATGAATCTGTCAGTAAAGTAAATTCTTATTTCGCTGGCATCGGAAGATCTCTTGCCGAGGATATCCTTATACAGAGAAATTCCAGTACCAATTGTACATTACCAGTTTCCTCGTTTTGTTCTGCTTCTTCTTCTTGTCAGTCTTTTGTTCTCCTTAACACTAGTACAGCTGAAGTTGAATCCCTCATTCTATCTCTTAAGGAGGATTGTGCGGTGGGATGGGATGGTATCCCTGCATCTCTTTTGAAACGCTGTAAATGTGAGCTTGTCCCCCCAATTACGCATATTTTTAACCTTTGTTTAAGTAATGGATGTTTCCCGGATGCTTTCAAAAAAGCTTTAGTTCATCCGATATACAAGTCTGGGGATCGAAATTGTCCGAATAACTACCGTCCTATATCGGTATTGCCTGCACTTTCGAAGATCTTGGAGAGAATTATCAACAACCAGCTTACCAACTTCATGGATAAACAGAATTTCCTGTCGCCGGTTCAGTATGGTTTTAGATCGGGTAGGTCCACTGCAGATGCAGTTCACGAACTTATTGACACAGTGGTCAAGGGCCTGGATAAAGGCAAAAAATGTCTCTCCATCTTCTTGGATTTGGCAAAGGCTTTCGATACGGTTTCGATTCCCATCCTGTTGGCTAGATTAGAGGCTATGGGGATTAGGGGCAGTCAACTTGCGTTAATCCGCAGCTACTTTTCCAATCGCGTCCAGTCTGTTGTAATTAATGGAAATGTGAGTTCAGAGCTCCCTATGAATCACGGTGTTCCCCAGGGAAGCGTTCTTGGCCCTACGCTCTTCCTGGTGTACATTAACGAGCTGTGTCTCCTTAAAATTCCATACTGCAAAATTATTTCATTCGCTGACGACACCGCTCTAGTTTTTTTAACTGACTCATGGGAAGAAACTTTTCAGCGAGCTCAGACCGGTTTTCATCTGGTATCATTATGGCTTCGGGAAAATTTGCTAACTCTTAACGTCCAAAAAACTCAGTACATGACTTTTTCAATAAGGAACATCTCAGGCGTCCTGGACGGATTCAATATAATTGCCCACTCTCACCCTGATATCTGTATATCTGATCATTCATGTAACTGTTCTTCACTTTCCTCTACTGAAACTGTCAAGTATTTGGGAGTAATTATCGATTCCAGACTAACTTTCCACTCACACATTTCGGCTACTGCAGGTAGACTTCGAAAACTTATGTTTGTGTTTCGTAACATTCGACATGTAGCCGACCCCAGCCTAGTCAGAGCTGTTTATGTTGCCCTATGCCAGTCATTATTAATATATTGTGTAACTTCCTGGGGAGGTACATGTAAGACGGTTCTGATAGAGTTGGAAAGGGCTCAGAGGTCCATTCTTAAGGTGTGTACATTTAAACCCTTTCTATTCCCTACCTACGACCTCTTCCAATACTGTCAGGTCCTAACTGTACGCCAGATATTTATTTTACATACCGTTCTCAAACAACATCGCGTTACTAATTTCGACCCCACGACTACCCGGCGCAACCGTTTAGTAGCGCGTTCATCTGCGTTTAAAACCTTTTTCTCTCATCGTTTCTTTTGCTTCCTAGGTCCATTTCTTTACAATGCACTTAATCGTGAACTAGATTTCTACTCTTCACCTAAATTCATTTGTAAGACCAAGGTGTCAAATCTCTTACAAACCCAGACGTATGCAGAAACTGAAAATCTTCTTCATCCAGCCAGATAATCACATACAACCATCCATACACACTCACTCACACACACACACACACACATACACAAACTCAAACACACACACACACACATACACACACACACACACACACTCACACGATCGCCCACCACCCAGTGTACTAACACACAACTACTTTTGTATTAAAATTCTTTTGATTCAGATTGTATAAAAACCACTATTTATGTGCACTTGACCACCATCAAGAGAGGGGAGTACTGGAGGCCTGTATGCCAGGCCTTTGCCTAGTTCAGACTCCAGTCCTCTCACAACCTATTGTAAATAGCTACGCATTTAAATATGTTTTATACCAATGTTGTTATTCCAGATTGTGAAAGGAAAATAAAGATTTTTATTATTATTATTATTATTATTATTATAAGCGCTATAATATGGGCCTATTAGACGCTACTGGAGATCTATAGCCGCTTATAGAGCCACTATACTTCTTACTAAAGGAACCAAGGCCGTTGCAGTACTTCTTTATCCGGCTACTGTGCAGCTTGTTATAGTCGAGCTTGTGGCTAGTTGGGACATTTCCTGTGTTAACACTGATTGTGACATCGTATAATAAAACCATTGGTAAGTATTAATTGATTTGTTTATCGTCCCTGCACATAACGTAGTCGAGTCATTTTGTTGACACTTTGTTAAATAGCACTACACTGTTACAAAATCCTATCCACTGCAATCCTGTCAAGTCGGGGTGCGCGCGATAATTGCGGAGAGACGACATGCGTCATCACACTCTATAAGACAATGCGGAATTATACACCGTGCATTTTGAACCTCCTGGAAAACGAAGCCCACACGTTATGTAACCATTATGTATAACATCTTGGCAGGGTAATATTTATTTTTTATGAATTAAAATAGTCTTAGAAAAATGTAAAAATATAAGTACTCATATATTCATTTTAAATCATGCTGTGACGCGCACGGACGTATTATTATACGACCAGGATGAACGAACCTTACACAAATACGTCTCTGTGTGTCACAGTGTGTTTTAAAATGAATTGCTAAATCAATATTTTAAAATTTTCAAAGATACTTTTTCGATAAAAATAAAAAAACCCTGCCACGACGTTATACATAGTGGTTACATAACGTGGGCGTTGTTTTCCAGGAGGTTCAAAATGCACGGTGTATAAAAGTACTCTGTGGAACTGATTTGGCGGCGTCGCGTGCCGAAAGGCGAAAGGGGTGGCCGGCCGAGCGCGGGCGCGGTCGCGGGCACAGGTGTATTTGAGGCCGGGCGCGGTGGCTTGTTTGTTTGCGTGTGCGAACTTGAATGAATCTAGGCAATAAAAGCGCGCGCGTTGTTTGATATTTGAATGTTAATTGTACATTTAATTTTTTTTTCAGTCAGATTTCATTCTTTTATATTAGTTTTAAATGTATTATTAATCAATCGCAAAGTGTTTAACATGATTTCTAGAGTTTAAAAATATTCTGTTTTTGTATAAATCGATTTGCCTCATAAAAAAGTACTAAGTATGAATTTATTTATTTAATCTTTATTGCACAGATTAAAAAAAAAAGTACAAATGGCATTCTCTGCCAGTCGACCATGAGTAGGTCCTTATTTTAGAAGGATGCCAATGATATCGAAGTCATCCTGTATAAACTTGAAAAATTATGACTCAGGCGGGACTCGAACCCGCATCTCCTCGCATACCGGGCGCGGCGCTAAAGCGTAGGTAGGTAATATATGTAGGTACTAGGTATACATAAAATATTACAAATACTTACTTATAAATAATAATTTAACCTAACCTAACCTAACCCTTAAAAAAAAATACATTTAAGAATAAACTACTACCTACATATACAATAAATGCCACGTATGATTAAAAATAAGAAATGGCTAACATCGTCCTTCCTTTTTCGTTTACAAATCATAATTCCATTTAAATTTGCTGTATTTTTATAAACAAACAACACCCCATACCATAGTGTTGTGGAATGTGAACCACTAGTTGCTGCGAAACTGTCGATAGTATGTCCATATAATTCATCGTCATATTTACTCTAAAATTATTAAACTTTTACCAAAAGTTCTATTGATAACACGTTGAATTGTGTACCATTAAAGTGCCAAGGACTGTAGTAGTTCTATCTAGTACAATATTGAAGAGTGTAATCTTTGTTTAGGAACTTACATTTCTGAAATTTTATTGTAGTTAACAGTAATACTAACTAACTGCCCAGCTGATGATATTTAATTTTGGCTAAACACTATGAAAAAAATGAGTACAATTTCTGTTTTCGGAAAACAAAATATGGCAACCGTGAAAAATAGTTGAGTTTTAGTATTTAATTACTCTTTTGATAAAGTTGGTTAGGTGTGCAATTAAAATAAGACAATTTAATTTCCTCAATAATTTATTATTGTCATACTGTGTCCATTAGACAACGCGAAGCGCGCAAAATAACCTTCGACACATATAACACCAATAGCGTTGCCAGGTGTCCCAATGTTTCATGACATATTGATTGTACCTTGTTTCTTATGAGTTTTCGATATTTCTGAGGAACTGATGCGTGATTCGTGATCTGGTGGGTGGTTGTTGCGAGTACTTAAATCGATCTATTCACTTGGCTCTGTCTTCGACACACAACACTCACAGTATCCGATCGCGAAACTTTAGCTTTAGGATTTTTATGGTTCTTATAAATTTTAACAACTTGGTTCCGGACAATACGCCATCTTCACGATTAAAGTTTTGGTGTTTGGTGACTTCAATCGCTTCTTTAACCATTAATGGTTGTAATGTCGTCCAGTGGAAATTATCTGTGTGTATAATGTATTAAGTCTTAAGAAACAAGGAACATGATAAAAATCTCGAAATAACTAATTTAGTAATTTTCTGGATGAAAACTTAATTCCTGATTTTATTCTTCCGTGGTGAAACTTGACACAAATGATCTGGCAACACTAAGTTACACATATTACACCAGATAAAGTTATGTTATAAACTAACATTTAAATTACTCTTTAATGAATAGGTACATACATTCATAAAAATAATGAGTATGAGCAAATCAAAAGCAAACAATTTATGTATTGCTGTTTTCCATTACAAAAACTACTCAAACAAAATTGTACTTACTATAAGTTTAATAACCTACAAAAGGGAATGTTTGAGTATGATCATGTTTTTTTTATTAGTATTTACAAAACAAACAAATATCAAAAGCAAAAATCGTTATAAAACTTAACCTACTATATATTAAACTTATTACAAAAATAATTGTACTTAGCATAGCTAAATAAATATCTCTTCAAACTCTCTTGAAATAAAATTGCATCTTACAAATATGCACAAGATTATTCAGAAAAAAAAGTTAAAACAGCCCAAATAAAACTGTTTTATATAAAAACAGGTTTACTTTAAGTAATCAAAAGAAATTACTTAAAAACGCATAAACATGTTCATGAACCTAAAATGTATGCAATAAGTATTAATTACTTTTTAAATGCCGTTTGTCTTACTCAAAGGAGAAGAACTAGAAAAATCTAGTAATTAGCTAATTATCGCGAGGAGTAGCTACGTATTGTCCATTTATATAGATATTTATTTAGGTCATTTATCATAGTTATAAATCAAGAAGGTAATGAATAATAGCACACGTCATGTTTTTCAAAAGGATAATTATTTCTTTTTAATGTTTGGTAAAGCTTTAATAAAAATAAATAACAAGTAATAACTGTAGCATTAATGCTGCCAGCATCATCTTGTGTTAATATTAAGATGAACTTTTTTTTTCCTTTTTTTGTAATAGTCTCCAAGTTAACATTGTTGTTACCAGACGATAGAAGTGAAGTCATGACTATGTGTGATATAAAGTCTAATCTAAGCTCTTCTCAAACATTAAACAGAAATATTTATACATTACATATATATTTTCTAAAAGTGTCTTTTTAAAATAAAATTAAAATTAAATAAAATAGCACTTGAGGCTAATTTACCTTAATTGTTAAAGGGTGTAGGTATATGCCAGCATTATTATTGTTACGTGACCTCAAATTTAGGTAAGATTGTGATTTTTGTGCTTTGAGCAATTAAATTTATTATTTTAGCTCTTAAATATTCATTGATGAACACATTTATTTTTTCGTATCAAAATGATACATTGGCTACAGTATATTTTTTTAATATGAGAGGGCAATATTGACATCTTACAAATTCTCATATTAATTATATTTTTAAAAACTATAAATTCCATTAAAACGAGATTAAAAACTCTTTTCATTTGCTCTTCATAGTTTTGTAACTTCAGGATAATGATAGTTTAGATATTTAGTTAACATATTCGAAAAAAGACATTGAAAATCTAATGTCTCATAATTCTTTCTTAATAAGCCTTTGGAATTTTATACAAGCAATTTAAGCATGCTCTTTCGGGTATTCCAATCCATGCCTTTAGTTTTTCCAGATATATGTAAATATGAAAATAAAAACTTTAAATTAAACAAAACATGTTTAAATATTCGTTGAATATCCGGCGAAGTTATCAGCCGAATGCGAACATTCAAAAGTGTGCCGCAATAATTGAACATAAATATTTCATCAAATACATATTCGCCACAAACTTTTATAGATGTTTGATCCCTTAAAATCGAAGCTGCCTTCAATAACGTTATCGAAGCAATTTGCTTTTACTTTATCGTACATCACTTAAGAATTAATATTTTAGATATAAAATAGCATAAACATATATTATGAATGGCGATTATTCTATTTAAACATAGACAATAACAGTCAACAACAGTTTACATTTATTATACTTACAACACCGATGTTTTACAATATCAACTCTCAGCGTCATATTTCAAACCGATACATGATTTTATTTAAGCTTGATGCCAAATTCTGAGCTGCATTCATAAGATTTAATTGTTTCGGGATTCTACCATGTTTTTACGATTTTTTGATCTAATGGCACTGACTTGTCAGCTATGTCGTTAATTGAGTCACTTAAAACAAGAAGGTACGCCATCAATCGATGTTATTATTATTTGTCAAATTGTATGTAAATCAAAAGGATTTCAGAGGTTACTGTAAACTTTAGCGTTGCAATGCAATTGTTTTTAAGAATTTAAAGCGACCATACCTTTTCCAGGGGTGCCCTTCGGTTCGCCTAAAATTTGAAGTCCTAATTTCATTTGGCCGAACCGTATTGGCCTAAACTTATAACGTATAATTATTGTCTAGCCTAACAGTTGTTTTCGCACTATCATAGTTGGGTCTAAAATTTTAAAAACCTAATTTTAGTATGTCTAATATCGAATGCACTAAAATATATTCGCATCTTTCTTTTGGCATAACGCTAAGTAATGAAAGCCATTCTTTTTAGCACGCGTGGGACCGCCGGAGCCCCGCAGCACCGAAGCCGTCACGGAAGTCTGATTGTTTGGATGCATGCATGATTGCTTTTTTGCATGCATGTTTGCTTGATTGCATGCACGCCTGCTTGCTTGCATGCATGCTTGTTTGTTTGCAAGCTTGCTTGCTTGCTTGCTTGCTTGCTTGCATGCATGCATGCTTCTTTAAAATATTGATAAAGTTTTAACTTTTGGCGAATACAAATTTGGAACTGTAAATGGTAGGTATTAGGATATATTCGGCTAAATGTCGCATTTGGCAAATTATAATACGGCGATATACAGTAAGGCGTAGTAAATATAGGCTAAGCATGTTTAGGAAGAGTGAAAATGTGCGAAAAATGTTAGGCTTAAAGTTTGTGTGCCAGTGACAATTAGGAGTACAAATAATTCGGCAATCCGATATATACCCCTTTTCCAGTCCAGTTTTTCAGTTTTGAGATCACGGTTTTGGTTTAATCCAGTCACAACGTCTTGCAATCAAAGGTTTGATTTCCGTTGTACAATTTTAATAGGTAATAGTGATTTCGGTTAGATTTTAAACAAAGAATGCACCTCAGTATTCCACCAATATCAAAGTTTACATTTTGCTAAAATTCTACCATCACATTACGATTATCAGCAACTAGCAATTGTAACAGTACTTCGAATATGCACAAAATTTAATATTTCCATTAGTAATATTATATCTTGTTGGAGTACATGCGATTTTAATTTCATAATTTTACCTACAACTATTTGGGTAGTCAACAGATGTAGCCACAAACATTAAAACTAATAACTAGACCAACGAATCATGATAATAATGGAAAACGCACATTTTAATTTGATAAAATCATACTATACATATACTCATTTAATAAAACGCAACTACGTGATTAATTAAAAAAAAACATAAGTATCTGACTTGTAAAAGTTTTTATGGAAGGAGGTTAGTATGTTAACATTACAAATTCAAATATGACGGAAAAGTAATTACTGTTTTCACTATTAGTCCTATAATTTTAAATAAGGAATAATTGCCATAAAAACAATAAATAAGAAATTATAATATAGATTTTTATGCGTATCGATAAATAACTGTTCGGTAATCTTAGTAATATCAACGCATCACTAGTGACAGTTGTGGTCGGATATGTTCAGAACTTCAGACGATCCAGATTTACGAGAAAGCTTTCACTGAAATAAACAATGTCAGTTTAAATGTTTATTAAGAATAAATTCCTAAGATAAATAATAACTGGCATGTTGGCACCATTAGTGCCATTAGCAAATAAAGCTATTAAAATAAAATGAATCTCGTTTGCAGTACGTGACAACTTTTGAAGTCACTTGTTTAAAAGTAGGCAACTAATCAAATAGGCACAGAGTGTTACCTAATTATGGTATTACATGGATGGACATGTCAATATTATAAAAAGTAAAAAACTAAATTTCATCATATTAAAATATGTAGTACCAACGTTTCCTGTTAGGGTTTCGGACAAATTTAAATATCAGCACACTAATCTTTCCCCAAAATTATAAACCAACTATCTTACTAATATTTTAAATACAATAGTTTAGATTAATTAAAAATTTAAACTGGAACAGCACGTAGGCTGCTTAGCGAAAAAAGGTATGGTTCCCGTTGGATAGTTTGCCTATGCGAACAAAGTCGCGCGCAACAGCGTTGTTTTCATACAATAAATGAAAATTTACCACAAATAATTTTATTGTGTATCTATTACTAATTAGAAAGCCGTAAGGTGTTTAAACTTACCTTCATTTTAGGTCGTACGGCTAAAGTTAGTTTTTGTATCAGGTGTGTCGCGCAAGCTGTAACAATGGAAAGTGTTAGCAATATTTACTTAGGAAATTTTTTTTGCACCATCCCTATCCTCAAATGTAAAAAATATTTAATTTAAGTGGGATTTAAACCTGCGATATGAATAGTTACAGTTTTTTTATACACCATTGAACCGCCTAAATATCGAAGCCCACGTTATGTAACCATTACGTATAACATGTTGGCAGTGTTGTTTTTAATTTTTTTATCAATACAAATACCTATAATCATAAAAAAAAAATCAGCTATTCATTATGAAACACGCTGTTACGCACACGGACGTGCTGTGTAAGGTTTGTTACTTGTTAGTTTGAGAAGTTTAAAAGTGTATAACAAATTTTTGTCTAGAAATTACTCAAAATGGTTTTAGCAATTCAAATTCGCCATGATATAACGTCAACAAAGTTGCTATACAAGGATAACGATCGATGACGTGGCAAACATGTCCGAAGCATTGACTCGCTCTCGCTTACACTTATGTTGAAGATCATCGCTCTATTTCATTCGCTAGCTAAACGCTCCATGTGTAAGTCACAACAGTTAAAATCGTACGTGAGCATGCTATGTACTGTAGCAGAGCCCATTTTTATTTATGCTATCTTCTATTATACCAGTAAATAAGATAAAAAACTATTTCCAAATGTGTTCCTAAGCTCAAATCATTAGGATGGCTTGACCAATTCGAATGACATAGAAGGTAAAACCAACACGTGCATTTTCGCATACTAGTTAACAACAGTAAATTAAAACACCTGTCCGTGGCGACAGATGTTTGACGAATACTACGACAACAAACATTTGACGAAAATCAAATCATCTTTTGTCTATTGGACCGCAACAGGCGAATAACTTTTGACAGAAGTACTATTAGAAGAATGTTATGTCCCATGATATAATTAGATTATGCACTAAGGACTTACTCGTAATACTGGCCAATCCCCTAATCTTAGTCCGAGGGTGGAGCAATAGGAGGTACACGGGCACCGCGGTCAGGATCATAAGGCAACCGATGCCCGTCTCTGCGGGCGAAGCCACTGCTGGCACGGCCACCACCAGTATCGTGCAGATTATGTAGATAACTGAAATTTTAAAAATGGTATGCTAAATGATAAGAAATAAAAAATATATTCCTCGCCGCCAAAATAGTGTTTGGCGCCCAACGTGGTGTTGCACATTTTTTATGTGATAACTTAAATAACTTTTATGTATAATTACGTGACATGCATTTGCGCTTCTCTTAATGTTAATATGTAATAAATGAAGCGAAAACGCAGGAGCACTAAAGGGAAGTATTTGATTTCTGACTGTGTAACTGTCTGGCGTCTAAATCATTATCAATTTCATTAAATTTATATTAGGTAGATAGTGGTTACTTTGAAATAAACTGTAAAAATAACTTACAAGGGAAGATTAAGTTGACTTTGATGGGCCTTTCTAAGTTCGGCTGCATGTACCTCAACACTGGCAGACACAGCACAGAAGCACCGATACTCAACTGAAATCAAGATCATCAAAAAATCAAAAACTTTGACCTACGTCAAATGTAATAACAAATTTTTTTCAATGTTTAAAGTAACTTTATTTTATATATTCTGTTTAATAGCGAGTGTATACATTCCACTAGCAACAGTAATAAATGACAGACGTAGATGTCTGACACGGTGAGGTAGAGAAGCTACAGCGCGATGCTAAGTGCACTAGTGTTCATACGCACCCAGGTAGCGAAGCCTACGTAGGCAGCAGCGACAGCGCGATGCTAAGTGCACTAGTGTTTATACGCACCCAGGTAGCGAAGCCGACGTTGTTGATGAGCGCGTAGATGTCGGACACGGTGAGGTAGAGAAGCGACAGTGCGATGCTAAGTGCACTAGTGTTCATACGCACCCAGGTAGCGAAGCCTACGTAGGCAGCAGCGACAGCGCGAAGCTAAGTGCACTAGTGTTTATACGCACCCAGATAGCGAAGCCGACGTAGTTGATGAGCGCGTAGATGTCGGACACAGTGAGGTAGAGAAGCGACAGCGCGATGCTAAGTGAACTAGTGTTCATACGCACCCAGGTAGCGAAGTCGACGTAGTTGATGAGCGCGTAGATGTCGGACACGGTGAGGTAGAGAAGCGACAGCGCGATGCTAAGTGCACTAGTGTTCATACGCACCCAGGTAGCGAAGCCGACGTAGTTGATGTGCGCGTAGATGTCGGACACGGTGAGGTAGAGAAGCGACAGCGCGATGCTAAGTGCACTAGTGTTCATATGCACCCAGGTAGCGAAGCCGACGTAGTTGATGAGCGCGTAGATGTCGGACACGGTGAGGTAGAGAAGCGACAGCGCGATGCTAAGTGCACTAGTGTTTACGCATCCAGGTAGCGAAGCCGACGTAGTTGATGAGCGCGTAGATGTCGGACACGGTGAGGTAGAGAAGCGACAGCGAGATGCTAAGTGCACTAGTGTTTACGCACTCAGGTAGCGAAGCCAACGTAGTTGATGAGCGCGTAGATGTCGGACACGGTGAGGTAGAGAAGCGACAGCGCGATGCTAAGTGCACTAGTGTTTACGCACCCAGGTAGCGAAGCCGACGTAGTTGATGAGCGCGTAGATGTCGGACACGGTGAGGTAGAGAAGCGACAGCGCGATGCTAAGTGCACTAGTGTTTACGCACCCAGGTAGCGAAGCCGACGTAGTTGATGAGCGCGTAGATGTCGGACACGGTGAGGTAGAGAAGCGACAGCGCGATGCTAAGTGCACTAGTGTTTACGCACCCAGGTAGCGAAGCCGACGTAGTTGATGAGCGCGTAGATGCCGGACACGGTGAGGTAGAGAAGCGACAGCGCGATGCTAAGTGCACTAGTGTTTACGCACCCAGGTAGCGAAGCCGACGTAGTTGATGAGCGCGTAGATGTCGGACACGGTGAGGTAGAGCAGCGACAGCAGCGCGACGGCGAGCACGGCGGGCGCGGGCGTGGCTCTCGTCGTTACCATTGTCAGCATCTCCGGCATCTGTCCCTGGGCAGCGCCCGCGTAAAACAATCTAGAAAAATATATAATAGGTCTGTAATTTTAAAAATTAAATCAATAATGTCCAGATTCATATATCCAGATACTAAATATTAGTGCCTGGATGTACGTTCGATAGCTAAGCTATCTTTTGATAAAATTGCTAATTTTGAAGAGCTGTGGTTTTATTGACATAATCAAAACTTACGTCTAGCCATAACTATAAAAAAACATTTTTGCGTAAGATTGTATTGTTGTAGTTTTTTTGCAATGTTTTATAATTTTATGTACCTCAAAATATGTTTCACGATATAGAGCATCACCCAAAACAATGATCATGCCACATGCAGAGCAAGAGTTCAAATATTTTATATGTACCTTGACGAAGTCAGCAGTACTCCGTTAACAGCTCCGAAAGTGGAGGCTGCTACGAACAATGGGATGACGAGTGCAAACCAGCCGAAAAGGCGCTCCGCGAACGTTACTGCCACTGCTGCTGACCCTAACACCTGTAAGATAATATCGTTTTTAACTTTGTTGGACCTAAGTAAGACTTAAGCAGCGCGATACGCATAGATCAGGGTTCTCATAAAATTCGAGGCGTGTTACTAGTTTAAGAGAAATTGTCCTAAAGAAACATGCAAAATTAGATAAACCAAGATCCATCCCATGATCTCAAGTGGTCTCATTTCCCTCTTTAGGGTTTAGAGTGCGTTAAATCTACCCTAAGCTGACTGTGAATTGACCAATTGCAGTGCTAGAAATTTATAATCTGTAGGGACCAGTTCCACGTTAATGAAAACGCAGCCTTAGGGAGGTTCGTTAGCAACACTGACGAATTCAGAGCCTAATGATCCTCATGAATGCCTCATAGCTATGTTCCAGTGTAGTACCTTAAACCTGTACATTATATTCACATAGGAACTGTTCTGTACCTGTGTTTATGTTTGGACACATTGATTTACTGCTCTCTACCACCAGTCCACTGCTGGACATGGTCCTCTCCAAAGGAGAATTTTACCAATAGTTTAGAGAAGACGCTGCCGCCCTTTATTCTTCTGGCAGTACTCCTTTAGTCGCTTTTTACACACTTATACGAAGAGAAGGGACAAGGCAGAAAGCCATACTTAGGTTAATAAAACTTAAAAATTTCCATCATCAATTTTTAATTTAGGTACCATTGAACGTTTATAGTTAAATTTAATGATTTGTGTTAGGTATGAGTAGGTAGTTGGTATATCCAGCTCTATTCCTTACCTCAGTAGGCGAGAGTGTTGTATAAAATGCGATATTGGTAAACGTATATACGATTGTGACTAGCGTGCACGAGATCGCAATAGCTCGAGGCAGGTTTCTTACAGGGTCTTGTAGCTCTTCAATTATGAAGTTCAGGTAATTCCTGTGGAAAGACATCAGACATATAATGAACAACAAAATATTACTACCTACCAGTAAATCTTAATGCTTGTTTTCCGACAAAGACCTGGTTTTCATTGCAACGCGTACGATTACGCAACTAATAAGTTTGGGTATGTGAAATATTGGTCGTGAGTTCTAGTAAGAGACATAGTATCCTCGCAAAAGTTAAATGTGTGATTACCCACCATCCGTTGTAAGCGAAAAGTCCAGAGTAGAAAGAGAGAGCGATAGACGTGACGTCACTGGTCGTGCCACTGAATGAGAAGTGCTCCACTTTACCTGCAAAACGAAAACGTAACATTTACTTCATTTGTGAAGTCAGCAAACAAAATACTGCTTAAACTGAAAAACTGAAAATCTGCGTTACTTTATTTTATTTTTACTTTATTTTATTACGTTATTTTTTCATAGTTATGGCTGGACGTAAGTTTTGATTATGTCAATAAAACCACAGCTCTTCAAAATTAGCAATTTTATCAAAAGATAGATAAACTATTGAACGTACATCCAGGCACTATTTAGTATCTGGACATTACTGACTTAATTTTTAAAATTACAGTTTTACGCGAGCGCTGCCCAGGGACAGATGCCGGAGATGCTGACAATGGTAACTATGACACTAGAATATCTTTGAAAAATGATTTTACGACGAAAAGAAGAAGAAGATAGTTTAGTTTGGAAGGATAAATTAAATCATACCTGAGGCAGTTAAAACACGTTTTAATGAAAATAAAAATATCTTTGAAAGCCATATGTACAGACAACGGCAGGTCAACCTGCCCAAAAAGTTAAAGGAATTGATTTTTTTATTTATTTATTATTTATTTAACTTTAAGTCCATCAAATAGAGATCAATATTAGTGATGGGCCGACTATATTATTTTCCGACTAGCAGACTAGCCGAATAATCGGTTTTTAAATTGCCGACTAGTCGGCCGACTAATCGGCAATGCCGATCAATCAAATACCTACTTGTCGCAAGTGTCATTCTTGTCATCAATTCCGGCGGGAAGCCAAATACAAAAACAACGAAGTTTACAATTAGTTAAACGGTGCAGTGGTCTCTTTAGGACTCCTGATCAAGAGATATAAGTATTGCAGTAAAAAAAGATGATTGCGTTAGATAACCAACCTTAATCTTTAGTTCAAAACACTGGTTTTATCAATTCTATAAAGAACACTTTATATGATATTTAAGCCACTTAACAGGCGGGACTCGAACCCGCATACCCTCGCATGCCGGGCGCCACCGTGACACTGTGTCACAGCGCGAATTTTTCAAGCATATTCTTATCGCTGTAAGCCAGCGTTGTTTCATCAAATGGTAGGAGTTTGCACCCTTAATACCCGAAAGAAACATCTTTGCAGATGTTTGACAGTCAGTTCAGGTAAATTCAACACTAGTAGCGTTTTGTCATTCATTACACTTTACTGCTCTACTTTTATAATTTTGCGTTGCACAATTATTTAAACGTTAACGGGAAATCAAACGCGATTCTGCTACTTTTTAAAGGTAAGTGTTAACTTTTTTTTAGACTGACTGTATAAAATAATTCTGTAAATGTTTCTATACTCGTAATAATTACTGGTGTGGAAAGAGAAGCAATTACTTCATTTGGACATCACCAGACCCTTCTGAATAGTTTATGATGCAAAAAATTAAACGATATAGAAAATTGCTTTCAGTTTTTCTGTGATATAAATATAATTTCTGTGATATATAACTAATAGACTTAAGTGTTGCTATAATGTCACAAAACATAATTATGTTTTATTCCCTTCTTTCTTGACAATAAATAATTATTGATACTCAAAGCCTACTTAAAGCATACCTTTAAGGTATGTTTTAAGTACAGTCGACAGCACGTCAATCTACCACAAAAGGTCAAGTTTTCTCAATTGATATTGATTAGAGATGGGCCGACTAGTCGCCGACTAGTCAGGAAAGCCGACTATTCGGCATCGTTTGTTGTCGGTTACTAGTCGGCGACTATTCGGCTAAATATGCCGATTATAATCGGCGCATAATAAACATCTCGTTTCTTTTTTCACAAATCTGTAGTTACAGAAAAGGTAGCAGCACTGAGCGAGCACTCCTTTTTGTATCTGAGCATTATTTTCGTCGCAAATGATGGAAGTTTTATTTTTTGTCGAATATTTCCTACTAGGTAAAACGTATTTTGGTTTGAACTTCTTTATAGAATCAGTATTTAACCTTCTTTTTTCACTTTTATTTTTTCCGTCCTGTAGCAATCTGTAGTAAACTACAATAATCAACTCTTGTGTCCGTGTCAGTCACTGTATTTTTGGCATGTTTTAGGGTGGAGTCCACTGACTCTGTTTCCCCTGCCTCGTATTTATGTGTTTATTTTTATTTGTGTGTTTCAAATCGTATTAAGTTGCCCTTGACGCTTGATCTGTGCAGTCTTCTGAAACAAAGCCTTCAGTGGTTATCAGCTGCTGGACTGACGTATTTGGATGGTGTGAGAGTCGTTACTTATAGCTGCGGGTATGTCTTTCAATCTCGCCTCTGACAGTTGGCAGCTGTAGATCCTGGTATATGAGCTTGTTGCTGATGAACCAGAGGATCTGGTAAATCCTGCGTATAATTTTGGTCTGAAATCGCTCGACTATGTCCAAGTTAGAATTGGCAGCTGTACCCCAAAGTTAAATGCCGTATATCCATATAGGCTTAAGAATCGTTTTGAAGGACAATTGTCTCTTCTAAAGGGTGAAAGTAACGTGCACTGATTTCTCTCCGTTTGCCTTAATACGCCACTTATGGTACCACTGCTCCATTTTAGTCAGGCTTTCTTGAACGTAAGTTGAGGCTATTAGTGGGTCATTAAGCGCTGCCATTGTGACTGTATCGTTCGCAAATGAAATTTTACCTGAACTGACTGTCAAACATCTGCAAAGATGTTTCTTTCGGGTGTTAAGGGTGCAAACTCCTAACATTTGATGAAACAACGCTGGCTTACAGCGATAAGAATATGCTTCAAAAATTCGCGTTGTGACACAGGGTCTCGGTGGCTTAATGATATAGCGCCGCGCCCGGCATGCGAGGGTATGCGGGTTCGAGTCCCGCCTGTTAAGTGGCTTAAATATTATATAAAGTGTTCTTTATAGAATTGATAAAACCAATGTTTTGAACTAAAGATTAAGGTTGGTTATCTAACGCAATCATCTTTTTTTACTGCAATACTTATATCTCTTGATCAGGAGTCCTAAAGAGACCACTGCACCGTTTAACTAATTGTAAACTTCGTTGTTTTTGTATTTGGCTTCCCGCCGGAATTGATGACAAGAATGACACTTGCGACAAGTAGGTATTTGATTGATCGGCATTGCCGATTAGTCGGCTAGTCTGCTAGTCGGAAAATAATATAGTCGGCCCATCACTAATATTGATCTCTATTTGATGGACTTAAAGTTGAAAATCAATTCAATGACCTTTAACTTTTTGGGTAGGTTGACCTGCCGTTGTCTGTACATATGGCTTTCAAAGATATTTTTATTTTCATTAAAACGTGTTTTGACTGCCTCAGGTATGATTTAATTTATCCTTCCAAACTAAACTATCTTCTTCTTCTTTTCGTCGTAAAATCATTTTTCAAAGATATTCTAGTGTCATAGTTGTCTAGCGACTTATTTTAAATAGGCCTCTGGTGTAATTTTGGATACGACTTTCTTCTTGCGACAGTTGGATCAACGACTTAACGCCATAACGCACCTTTCGAAGGGCGACTACACCTCCCTGTCCATACCCAAGTCAATTTATAGAAGATCGTTTCCTAAATTGACTCGACCGAGTATCGAGTCCTTGTGCAGTAGGTGGTCCTTTGCACTGCATACACAGAGGGGTGCGTCTCATGTGATATACAATCATTTGACATAATCAAATTTTAATGACGATCACTTTACATGATAATCATTTGTTACAACAACATATGATATAATTTTGTTTGAGATAACGATTACTTTACATAACATACAGTTTATTTAATGCTATTTAGTATAACATTAATAACAAATAAAACATTTGGAAATAAAACTCATTTTATATATCGCTCATTTGCTATAAATTTGTTTGTTATACGCATCATTTCGTATAAGTATCTATTATTTGAGATAAAAACGTTTGAAATATTGATTAAAAGAAATAACCCTACTGACTGACATACATTGCTAAAATTAAGAATTTGGTTGAATCTCGACTCGCCGTGGTCTTTCCGCCGTGGTACTTGTCTGCCCTACACTAGAGTGCAATTTGAAAGCCGGAGGCGAGGAGGGAGTGCAGTCCTCGAAGCTCGGCCCGGGCGAGCTGTAGCGGCTGAGGCTGGTTGCGACCAGCAAGCCGAAGCTGCGGAAGTGAGTGTGGGTGCCAGAGATTTGTTACGCAAGGGCGGAAGGACTTCACTTCCCGCAGCGCCGGAGTAGAGCAAAACAAATGCATGCATGCTTGCCTATATGCATGCTTGCTTGCATGCTTGCATGCTGCTTGCCTGCATGATTGCATGCATGATTGCATGCATGTCAGCTTGCATGCATGATGATTGCCTGCAAGCATGCTGCTTGCCTTGATGCATGCTTGCTTGCCTGCTTACGTGCATGCATACCTCCTTGCCTGCGTATTTATGGCATTTCGTACTCTTAAAGATTCGGAATATAACCTATTTGGTATCTTTAAATTCTGCATTCTGACCTTTGTATCAAGAAATCATTATCTGTTTTAAATGTTATATAAAAAGAGTGTTATCGTAAATGAAACATTATACTAAATGTTATCATACAAAATAAAATTACTTGTTTTTAGCACTATATCATGTGAATGTTATATTAAACGGTTATTATGCTAAATGATTTTATACCAACTGTTACTTATACGTTTTAAAATTATGTAATTTAAATTATGGATCGGTAATTATGGATTTTGAAAATTATTTTGCTAATGATTTCCGCTTGTTAACACCTGCCTAGGTACCTTCACCACACTACCCGCACTAACACTGATTGAGCAGGCACTATTGAGATGTTGTCTACACTCTGTCCACACTGTTGACTAAACAGTTACATCTCCTGAGGATGCTACGTGAAGTGGCGAAACGCGTCGAGGTTTTTCTTATGTCGGTGTTGGGTACTAATAATTGCATTAACTGTACTGCATGCATTTTTGAGGGAGGGCGGGCGGTTTTCCTTCATGAAATAGTGCCTGCTCAATCAGTGTTAATGCGGGTAGTGTGGTGAAGGTACCTAGGCCGGTGTTAACAAGCGGAATTCATTAGCAAAATAATTTTCAAAATCTTTCATTTCAGATTTCCGCAAAGTAACGCCTGAGTCTATTAATTTTAGGTAGATCGGTTTCATAGTAAACTATAATAATAATAATAATAGGTCCACTGTCCCTTTTCCTTTTTTTCTGTACGTGAACGGTGTCTCCTTTCACGGGCAGATTGCGGCATTCATCTAATAAGATCCGTCGCCGTCGTAGGTATTTCAACGGTCTGAGTGCGAAAAGAGTTCACTTATAGACGTTATTCAAATCCAAATGTATGTAGCCGATAGAGGCTATATTAGGGTTTCATTAGACTACTTATTGTCTAGTAGGAGCAAATTCGCAGCTGATGCGCGTGTAAGGGGGAGCCTATGGTTGGCGAATTTGTTTTTGCCAAATATAGTATTTTTTAATAATAGTAAATTGAGAATATTTTAAAAATATGTAATTGTATTTACTGTAGATAAGTGAAAAACAAGATTGCTGAAAATATATTAGATCTAATTTAAAAAAATATGTAGTATGGTCATCTGAAATAGTAGGAGAGTATATTATATGTAGGACAACCCTAGTTGAACTGGAAGAAGCGATTTACGGACAAAGTGAGGATAGTTAGATACAGTCTGAACCGTCAGAGAAAAAAAGCGGCCGCGTTACTCATGATCCTATTATTTTGTTTGTTGCTTCGTGTTACAAAGGGTACCTATTCGAATATTCTAGACCACGGGGCCCAAAAGCCTTTTCGACACAATTATCAAAGATCCTAATAAATTGAACGCTTATCCATAATTTCTGCTTAAAAACATAATATATAGTTTTTTATGAAGTAGCTTCCTACTACTTAATTAAAGTAGCGTTAGCGTACTTATATCCATATTCTATCAATGAATATAGATTCCTAACCCATCCAAACCAATTACAGCCAAATTGGATCATGTTGACATCTTCCAGTAGCAAGTACGATCTTATAATAATTTCTCGACTCCCAGAATAGGAGGCAATTTGCTGGCAAATTGAGTTATCCGCCTCTCGAAAGACGGCGTTTATGGTTGTGTCTGCCACTGACAGCGATGATGAGGAAATTGGACAGACAACAACAGTTCAAGCGAATAATTCACCGCCTTGAAATTTATATCTTGGAAATTTTGAGTTGGGGGATCAAAGATTATAAAAATTAATAATTTTGACTTTCTCAGTATCATCAGCCAGGGTAGGAGGTACCTAAGATAAACTTAGGTTTCAGCAAATGTACGATTTCGCAATATGTAATTGCTACGCTTCGCGCTTGCTACTTAGGTGTGTTGGTGATGATTCTTCCGTCTTCTTCTGGTCACTTGTGTCCTATTTAGTAGCCTATAATGGCACCCATAGAACGAGAGGTGCCAACTATTTTAGGCCGAAGGTGGTATTCTAGATCCATATAGTAGTCATGCGGCTTTATATGCCTAGAACACACACAGTTACCGTGTTTCCAAACAATGTACAAGCGACTAAAACCATTAGGCGCATGACAGCTAAGACGTCGCGTCATTGGAAATAGCCAGGTCCTACCTAATATTTATTAATTGGATCGGTGATCTATTACTCAGTGTTCTAGTACTTAACTAGACCAGTTAGACCAGTTCGTATGGAATATTTAATACTTTTGATTGAGGTATAGGAAAGATATGAACTAAGCTATTACAAAAAAAAGTTAGTTGTAGGTTACTTACGGCCATTTCCAATAACCTATCTATCGTTAGTTTTGACATATCGGAGATAGGAAACAGTTTCTATCTCTGATTTTCCGTCCTGAGAAACAAAGACAGAAGTTGTTTTCTATCTCGGATATGCCAAAAATGAAGATAGATAGGATATTGAAAACGGCCGTAAGATGTTTTACTTTTGACAACAAGACATGTTAACCGTTTTACCTCTGCCGACAGCTATATTCATCAGCACAATTGAGAGATCGAGGAAACAGACGCGTTTGCGCATTTATGATGTGTGTTGATTTACAAAGTAACAGCCTATAATCATAATATCCCACTGCAGGGAAAAGGCCTCTATCATTGAATTCAAGTTACCACAGCTACGAGGGCGGGTCAATAAGTCCGTGACTTTTGGAATAAAACACAGATTTTTTGATAAACAAATCATTTTATTTTTCAACGTAGTCTCCCTTGAGCTCTATACACTTTGTCCAACGCTTCTCCAATTTTTTTATCCCTTCCAAAAAATATGATTTGTTGAGGTCCTCAAAATAGGCCTTTGTTTGCGAGATGACTTCATCATTGGAGTCAAATCTTTTTCCACCAAGCCATTTCTTCAGGTTTGGGAACAAAAAGTAGTCACTCGGAGCCAAATCTGGAGAATAGGGTGGATGAGGGAGCAATTCATAGCCCAATTCATGGATTTTTGCCATGGCAACTGCACATGTGTGCACCCTTGCATTGTCTTGGTGGAAAAGAACTTTTTTCTTGGCCAAATGAGGTCGGTTTTTTTTTCAAATCGTCATTGAAGCGGTCCAATAAGTTGGCATAATATTCCCCATTAATTGTTCTTCCCTTTTGAAGGTAGTCAATGTGGATTATCCCACGTGCATCCCAAAAAACAGTCGCCATAACTTTATTGGCTGACAAACCCAACTAGGCATTCTTTGGCGCCGATTCACCCTTAGAAACCCACTGTTTTGACTGTTGTTTGGTCTCTGGTGTGTTGTGATGGATCCATGTTTCGTCCACGGTTACAAAACGGCGCAAAAACTCCTCCATATTGCGATTAAACAACGCCAAACCTTCCTGTGAAGTTGTTACACGATTGCGTTTGTGGTCGACTGTGAGCAAACGCGGCACCCATCTTGCGGAAAGCTTTCTCTTGCCCAATTGATCTTTTAAAATTGAAACCACTGAGCCATGCGAGATCCCTACGGCTTCCACAATCTCTTGCACTTTCAATCTTCGGTCGGCCAACACCATATCGTGAATTTTTTTGATTGTTTCGGGTGTAGAGACCTCAACTGGGCGTCCAGGACGTTCGGCATCTTCAGTGCTTTTACGGCCACAACGAAATTCAGTAAACCACTTTTTTACTATTGAAATCGATGGTGCAGAGTCCCCATAGTATTTATCAAGCTTAGCCTTGGTCTCGGTAATGGTTTTTTTTCGCAAAAAATAATGCTTAATAAGCACACGAAATTCACCTTTTTCCATTTTTTCCTCAAATTACTGGGTAGTCTGATAAAAATAGCTGTCAAACACAAACTAACTGACGCAGCAAGTTCAAATTTTGATAGGAATCAACTGACAGATACCTGTTGACAGGAGTGTTGCTTTTTCAGTAAAGAGGTCAGAAATTCAAAAAGTCACGGACTTATTGACCCGCCCTCGTATGTTCCAAAATTCGAAAGCTTTTGGTTGCCCGGGCCTGGGATCAAACCCAGGACCTCCAGATCTTTGTCCGGTATTTGAAAGCCCTATACCAACGGGGCGTTGATTATACACAAAACTTATCTACTAATAAAGCAACGATCTGCCTTTTAATTATGTTTTTGTTAGCTTGATACTATAATATATTATCTTGTTACTTAAATTGTATGTTATAATAAGCGCCGTTAGTTTTCGATTATTAAAAATAAAAAAATGAATAAGAGTTAGTTATTTCGAGATTTCTACCATGTACCTTGTTTTTTATGAGTTTCCGATATTTCGGCACTGTTGCAAGCGCCATGATCGCGGAAGAACTGATGTCACTGCGGGTGGGTGGTTGTTACGAGTAGATATATCGATCTACCCTCTTATCTGTGTGTTGTGAAACTCAATCCAGTGGTTAGGACCCGAATGTATTAAATGTTCCGCGATGGCCGATTTCTGCGTATCGTTGTTTTTAACCGCTTTTATGTGTTCTTTTACGCAGCACGCTACTGTTCGTTTAGTTTGGCCGATATTGAGCTTCCACAACTACAGTAAATTTTTTCTTCCGCGATCATGGCGCTTGCAACAGTGCCGAAATATCGGAAACTCTTTAAAAACAAGGTACATGTTAGAAATCTCGAAATAACTAACTCTTACGATAGTGACCATGAAAGTTTAAAACAGTATAAAAAAGTGAATGTTCAATACAATTTTGATACTTAAAAATCTTCATTTATTCCCTCGATCGTGAGTTATTCCAGACACAATTGAAATCAATTGTTATCGTGGCACCCGAGTGCCTCCTGGGGGTTGAAGGAATAATCAACCTTCATTGCAATATTTGCTTAATTACATTTTTGTAACCCCATTATAGAATAGGTACTTAGGTAGAAAAAACATCTGTGCAAATAATATTGGGCACGTCCACAAAACAAGGTTACTAAAAGTAGGTCGTTCTACAATAGAATTAACAATTTTGGTGATTTTGAACCAGTTCCAACAATATTTGGTTACCTTACTTGAAAAAACAAAGAAATTACTTTTCTATGTTACAGTAACGGAATTTGTTAAGCACAATCAAGTTTCTTTAATTTTGCCGGGTTATACGAAACTGATGAGTGAAAGATTAAACTTTACGTTTATTTTTTTATAACCCGAAAAATGCAAATTGGAATCAAAGCTATTTGTTTTTATAATTTCTCCAACATTTTCTCCATTAGGTAGGTAAGTACCTAAGTATTTTTTTGGTCATTGGGCGTTCGTTATAATTATAACAATGAACCATGCTTTTATTCGGACTACTCCGAATCCCTTGATATGGTGTATAGCATTAATACTGACCTTTGCTTAGTTGGTAGATGCCCGCCGCGATGATGACGAAGAGAGCTAGCAGCTTGGCGTAAGTGAACCAATCCTGTACCCTGGTCGCTGCTCTAACTGACCAGCAGTTTACAAACGTCAGCAATACTGCAAATAAAATATATGTAATTACTTAAGTGCTACTATGAAATATCACTTATAAAAACTTAACAGGAAGAAAATAATAAAAAATAAAAAAGTGTAACAATTACGAGTAATAACAACGCAATCATAAAACATGAAAGATATCAGTCCCAGCGCTACCTCCGGTTACGGTGCCTAAAACGCTGGCAGTATAACCTCTCAGGATAGCGATGCTTATCCGCTGCCCGAGGTATTTTGCCAGCCTTTTGATCACCAGTTGCGTCGGTGAGCCTTTTAGAAAACTCTTTAAAAAGTGCCTTTTTAAAATAAAAGATTGTTTTCGAATGCGTAACATTCTAAGTTGACCGGGTGTAGGTTATATTTGCAATTTAGAAAAAACCTCTATACTTATGCAAAAAGTGAAAAAAAAATACCCTGTAATGTGCCGCTTTCGATTACCTACATCGCAATTATGGTTCTATGGAGCTCCTTACAGATTCTTAATTTTTTTCGCATTTAGATATCTTTATAACAAAATTTTGAAATGATTGATTTTTCAAACAGAATTCTCAGCCGATATTAATGTATTTGGGAGATGATTTCCTGAATGAAAACTGTTACTGCCCTACGTCCTTGCTCAGGTTTATTATTATCTTCCTACAAAATAACAAATCAGTTCAGTGTACAATGTACCAAATCGTAGAAAGGTAACAGTCTAACAGGCAGACAAACACACTTTCGTATTTATAACATTATTATGGACCAGCTTTACACATGCGGCTCTGCCCACGTGAACTGCACTTTATCACGCGCGTACGGATACCTGTGCCCGGCAGTGGGCTTTATCTACCTTTGTACTAAATTAATTTAAATCAATTCAGTAGTTTCTGCGCGAAAGCGTTACAAACAGACTCACATTCATCACTATATTATCAGTAGGTTTTATGGATATACCTTCATCTATATTAGAATAAAAATAAATGTATATTGTAAGTACATACTGAATATAATAATAAACTAATATATTTACTCACATATACAACAAGCGGCGAGCAGTCTGGTAGCGTCTTCAGGCGGGTCGCACTCAGGAAATATCGGCTTTAGTACGTACACGCTGAACGTCAGGGCCACGATCGCCTGTAGAATCACAATTAATAATTTATAACCTAAAGTTATTATTATCGTGACGACCCGGTTAGTGTAGTTCAGTGGTCTGCCTACGCTACAGTCCCAGGTTCGATTCCCGGTTGGGCATAGGACACAGTTATTTCTAAATCGGCTCGGTTCTGAAAGTAATGTGGTGGGTTATAGGATAGAATCCTTCCTAAGGCATGTCAAACCGTAGTCCCGGACTCCCAGCATCTGTCACAACATGGAAGTTTCAATAACAAGTCAAGGTTTAAAAACTCTAAAACCAGACTATCCATGAATTGCGTGCTATGAATTGTAATTTTTTTTTTTGAGTCCTAAAAATAAAAATCATTTTCCAGCGATAATATTTTGTAATATGACTTGATTTGATGTTCAGATTGCGAAGCTCGTTTGGTTTTTTACACTCTGTTTATACTTAATACCCTTATATCAAGTCACTTTATAAACAGATGACCAATAAAATTAGGTATACCCCATAACTTTTATTATAAACCATTTTTTTGATACGTTTGATATAGGATTATCTAGTACCAAAAAATATGCACGCCTTTGATAAGTTGGTTCTGTTTATCTTCATAGTTTGTTGTTGTATGTAATAGTAAAATAGCAAAGAAAGTAATATATTACTATTCTGGCCAAACACATCCCACCCGCCCCATGTTGGGTGCCAGTATAGTGTCACAACTTGACACAAATAAACCTTTAAAGCGGGAGGCTCACTCATCACCAAAGTAAAATATTGACTTCTGCCCTTATCTTCGCTCTTTTGAATTTCATTAAAACTTTTCTTTTATTTCTTGAGTTGGGTCAACAAAGAACCCTTTTGGTCTCGCTATGTCCGACTGCGTGTCTGTTCGAACGTCTGCGAATAGATAATTGAAAACTATAACTTATTAAAGCTATACATAATTAAATTAATTACGCCAAACAATAACAAACCCGCCTGCCAAGCAAGACGATTATAGCAAAATCTTCCTTCACGATAGGCCAGGCCTAAGTTCAGCAGTAAACTAACTAGTGAGTCTACCGTATCTATTTCTACATTGTCCGAAACAAGACATTTACATCAGGCATCAAATCCTGTCTGGAGAATTGCTATTGCTACGCAATAAATGTAAGTCGATCCCTGTTTAATATAAAGCAAATAAATTTTCTTACTTAGAATCTTAGAATAATACTTAGAATGAATGTTGCGGTATTTACATAATAATATGTATGTGCACATGTGGAAAATGTATAATTCTCATTATATATTATCATAAGTGCATGTTGGGTTAATCATTTTATCATAGTTTTACCTATTAGGCTTTGACTAATAACAATACTCTTCAGTGTGATCATCTATAATTCGGCTGAATAAAAGCATATTTTTATCTAATCAAACAAATAGCAACCTGAACCACAAA
Source organism: Anania crocealis (assembly GCA_949315895.1). Taxonomy (NCBI): domain Eukaryota; kingdom Metazoa; phylum Arthropoda; class Insecta; order Lepidoptera; family Crambidae; genus Anania; species Anania crocealis. Next base: position 11,414,260 of record OX438861.1, read on the forward strand.
ATAGATAATAGGCATGATCGATATTACTTAATCGTACATTACAATTCACAACAAGCACCTATACGTTACATCGTAGGTTCGGTTTTATATTCACTAAAAAAACAATTCAGCTAAATTACCAACATTAATCCTAACCAGCGCTCTTGTAGCACTTATGACGCTATAATAGTGTTGACCATTGCTCTTGTAGCATTTATGACGCTATAATAGTGTTTACCAAAGCTATTGTAGCACTCATGGTGCTATAAAAGTGTTTACCAGCATTTTTGTAGCGTTCATGGTGCTATAACAGTGTTTACCAGCGCTCTTGTAGCACTTATGGTGCTATAACAGTGTAATAAAACAGCCTTACAAAAACCCTCAAAGAACTTAAGGTGTCACTTAATGCCTCTATACGCTCATGAGTGCTTCAAAAGCAATTTATAACTCCTTTTTATCCCCTTTAGCTACTAAAATACTCTTTTAGACCTCAAAGTGGTACAAAAGAGTCGGTTGACTCAATCATACTTCTTTTTAGCGGCGCTATTGGATGCTCTTTTATCGCTATCAGTAAAGGATGACCGGCGGAATGTACCCACCCACCGACCAATAACGACCAGACGTATGTCGTTAGAAAGCTCTATTCATGACTATCATTTGTTATTATGGAGGCTAGTCTCAATTCGTTGTGGGGAAAATGTTATAGTTACATAAATGAAATCTATTAAAATAAAAGTTGTTAATTCTAGATATCTAAAAAAACTGTTTTTGTGTGGATTCCATGTACTTTCAGCGTTGTAATGTTAAGTATGAGGTCAGTCAAATCGTAAAAAAGAGACTTAAAATAAAAAAAAACAAGGCGGCGATCGCGGGCGTAATGGGCGGTCATTTCGGCAGTGTTACACCTTGCATTAATAGTTCATTTAAGTAACTATAACATTTTCCCCACAACGAATTGAGACTAGCCCCATAATAACAAATGATACTTAGTCATGAAAAGAGCTTGCTAACGACATACGTCTGGTCGTTATTGGTCGGTGGGTACGCGTCCCATACATTTTTGCCCGTCCTCCTTTGTTGATACTATACGGCTATTGTACTACCTAGTTGTTAAAAGGTGTTTGAATACGCTATTGTACATCTTATGGAAAGTTGTCCAGCTCTTGAAACACTCCTAAGCGGCTACCAGGCTGCACAATGCCCGTATAAGCTGCTTGTGTGCTAGTTGGTTGGTCCAATTGGTACCAACAAAGTGAAGTGAAAAAGGAAATTAAAAGAAAACGTGCAGAAAGAGCTACTCAACGTCAAAGAAAGAAACTAGAAACTGCTATAACACTTCGTTCCAATAGGTACAGAGGAAACTCAACATGAAGAACATTGAACAATAAACATGTATTTTTAACACATTTTGTCAATTAATTATTCTCAATCTTCTTAAAAGATATTCTTACTAATTTATATTATCACAACCCCTTAAAAAAACATTAACTACAAAAAGCAAAAACAAAGCTAAAATCAAGTTAAACAAACTTCTGAAATATTTTACCTCTTATTTCTTAATTCCGCTTTCAAAGCGTTAACATTCATCGCCTAATAATTCATATTTGCGATAATTTCACTAAGAAGATGACTTTTCAGCAGGTAAATTAAAGAAATTATAATTTATGTCACGAATCCCGCCAAAACCACAATACAAATTGAATGTTTTTTGACCCCACGCAAAACACACAAGCGCTTCTACTTGCAAATCGCACATGCGATAGCCCCCATTGTATTAAATAATTTAATGTTCAAGAATTTTAATTAATTTAATTCACAAAAAAAACAGATCATAAATATATTGTTTTCTTAAATTTACGGGAACACTTTACATTGAAATGAAAAACAATTTAAATGTACGGATTTAAGTCGCGTTTATTAGGGTAATCCACATCACAGATTACTATCACTGTGATTGGTCAATACTCTGTCTGCTCCTCTCCACTCCACTCAGCTCTCTTTTATTAGTGAAAACCTTAGAGCATTGTTAATGCTCTGAGGTGGAAACGCAGCCTAGGCCTACCTAGAAACACATTTTTTCACATTGAATTTGTTTTTTAAAACTTTGAAGTTATACAATAACTTGCCCTCTTTCGATACCGTGGCTAATTGTACGAGTACCTATGGCTTATGCTTATTATAGCTTATCTATCTTCTATCTTCTATCTAAATATATAAAAATGAAAACTGATTAATGACTGACTGACTGACTGACTGACTGACTGACTGACTGACAGACATATCAACGCACAGCCCAAACTACTGGGATTTAAAATCTGAAAATTTTCACCGTGCTTCCTTTTATAGTGTAGGTGAGCACTAAGAAAGGAATTTTGGAAATTCCGCCTCTAAAGGGGTAAAAAGGGCCCCATAAGTTTGTATGAAACTCCGTCAGTTTTGAAGCTAAGTCGATGAAAATTGGTATCCAGCTACCTGATTAAAAATTAAGAATGACGTCTTTCAGGATTTTTGAAAATTTAATCTTTAAGGGGATAAAAAATGGGGGCAAAGTTTGTTCGGTTCCGCGTCATATCCATACTCTTTACATATTTGTACTCTCTGACTTTACTTAGTTTGTTATGACATTCAATGTGTCAATCAGAAAATAAATAGGTAATTTCGATGAATTAACTGAATTAAAACGTGTAGAACTTTAATTAAAGGCTGCATTACAAAATTCGGCAGCCAGATAGAAAACCTACGAGAAATTTCCGATTATGAATTAAAATTAGTGAGTGATCAGCTGGTGAAGTGACAAATGAACAAATTTACCAAGAATAATTTGGAAGAGATACGACTACAAATAATATTACTGATGACCCACAGTTGGAAACTGAGATTGAAGAAAAAAATAATCTTCAGGGTATTACAACACAGCTTAAACTAAAACTGCAGAGTTTGAATTCGATAGCACGAAACAATTCCATGTATGCAGAAGGTACTGAGGAGCCAAGGTCGGTCACAAACAAATCTTAGGACATCTAAATTGAACTCAGTACCATTAGACAAGGACGAAACATTCAAAAACATCATTAAACGGTTGGATACGTACTTAAAACTGAACAGATGTGATGATATTATCGATACAAGGAAATACACGTTTCTAACATCTTGGAGCCCAGAATTACATCATAAAACGTATTATATTATATTTATGTACTCCACGGGATCCTTGTGAGTTAGAATTTGAAGAGTTGGATAAAATTCAGTTAGTAAATTATCAACAACTCAAAATTGGACAGATTATGAAGATTTAACAATGGTGTTTGACGGAACTCTTGTTTGCATATCAAACTATAAAGCTCAATTAGTGCTTCAAGAAAATGTGACACCAATTTTCATCTAGCCGCGACGTATTCCATACGCCCTGAAGGACAAAGTTGACGAAGAAATAAGGAGGCTATGTGACGAAAAGACAAAACTTGAAAATTCCTATTAGATGTCTTATCTATATTTAGGTACATATTCAGAAAATAAATATCGGTACTTACTATAAGAATGGTATTATTTAGAACTTAATCATTTTTAGGGTTCCGTACCCAAAGGGTAAAAACGGAACCCTATTATAAAGACTTCGCTGACCGTCCGTCTGTCCGTCTGTCTGTCACCAGGCTGTATCTCAAGAGCCGCGATAGCTAGACAGTTGAAACTTTCACAAAATATGTATTTTTGCTACCGCAATAACAACAAATACTAAAAACAAAATAAAACAATTATTTAAGTGGGGCTCCCATACAACAAACGCGTTTTTTTGTCCCTTTTTGATCGATATTAATAATGGCAACAGGTAGGCACTTGAAATATTCACAAAACACTCAGTTATATTTCTAACTTTAATAATAAATAATTAAATTATTATTTAAGGGAGGTTCCCGTACAAAAAAAAAACAATTTTTTGCCTATTTTTGCTTGATATCAATAAATGGTAACAGGTAGGCACTACATTAATGTAGGTACCTACTGTTGTTTTCGTAGTCAATGGTACGGAACCCTTCGAGCGCGAGTCCGACTTGCACTTGGCCGATTTTTGTTTATACGGTAGAGACAAATGTTGAGAAATCGAAAAAAGTGTATAGAATTACACTATTGAGTACCTTGTGACATAATCAACTATATTAAGAAGTACAAAAATACTTCCTACAGTGGGCATAGACCCGTATCTCAGGCAGAAAAAGGTAACAGGTGTGTTGCAACAACATTAAGCAGCTGACTGGTGGATTAAATCAATATAGACTGGTAGACCATTTGACAATCTTCCATTTAGAAGATAATTTAATAAACTTCCATTTAGTAACGATTTATTATTTCTAGGAGGCTTCAGGCCCTCCATAGCGAGGCGCTTTTGAGGGCCTGGCAAAGTTTGTTTAGTGAAACTGCCTTTCTAACGCATCTAAATTATGTTTTTATTTAATATCCTCCATATTCAAAAAAATACACTTTTAAAACATGAAAATAAAACGCTGAGAAAAAAAATCACCTCACTTCATAATTCCGTGTTGTTTAACTTAGGATTAGCTACCACCACCACTAATGACCAAGCAGCAGTAATTAATGATGTTTTGCTGACATCATTTGAAGCTGAAGAAATATAACAATGTATAGAGCTCGCTTGGACCACGGTACGCTAGGAGAACCAACACCGGATCCCTAAAACGATAGTTTAAATCGGCCCCTTTCATCCAACTATTGTATCAACGGGCCCCGAACAACGTATAGGCTCCCACTAAGTACCCACCACCACCTCGCCCGAGATGGGCACCCTCGGCACCGTAGGCAAAGGAAGTGGAGAAAAAGAGTGGAGGAGAGGGGGGTGAGTCGTGACGAAAACTTTGTAACAGATAAAAACCCACGCGCGCGAAGCCGCGGGCATCAGCTAGTGTAATGATAAAACCAAATCAATACGGGTTATACGTACGAATTACGAAACGTATGACACGATTACATTGTATTTATAGACGAGCGGTTTTTGTTAGTAGGAAATATTGTCTAGGTCACCGAAAATGATCGATCAAATCGCGTTTTAGATAGCTTTATAAATGTGACAATACCACGACAATACAATATTTTTTTTACACTCAAAATTTCGTAATGATGTGGTTATGGTTAGGTGCCCGTGCGTAGTTATTACCCGGGGCAATAATTCGCAGATTTGACTCTGGGAACGGCCAGCGTATCAAGGGAAAATGATCTCTCCTTCTGCAGGATTACTTTGAGCACAGATTAGTTTAATAATTACTAACATTCTCGCTCTGTCTCTTGGCAGTTTTTTGCAGATTTGAATATCATTATCATCATAATCTCAAATAAAGGAAGGGCACTTTTGGATATAATATGTGTCCCAAGGATCTCTAGGACGATCCCTAAAGCGTCACCAACGTCCAGAGGCTTCCTGTCACAGACCACTCTTCGCGCAAACATCGTCATCGTCGCCGATGCTAGGTCGCCATTTTAAAACCTTTCCGCCCATTCTCACTTCAGCTCAGCAATAATCCGAGCAATGTTATCATCATAGTCCTACAGATTTTCTTATTTCTATCACGCCGGGCATTATTAAGCATCGCTCTCTTATCGGAAGTTGTGCTGCGCAGAGTATTCTTCAGTAAAGTAAAAAACTGCACTGCAGAGCAATTTCAAGTTACCAAAGACGATGGGTAGAGGGAAAATCACCACGCTTGCCAAATGCAGGTTAGTTAACACAACCCCGAGCAATGTTCGAAAATTGTAAACGTTTTTTTGCCTGTCCCGGGGATCGATTCCAGGACCCAGTGATCTTGGCCCTATAAATAACTAGACCTACAAGGCGTTAAAGTCTGCTAATGGGTCCTTTATTAAACAATTCACGGGACCTTGAAGGTAAAGTCTTATTAACAATTTATTCATACATACCTGTGAACATGGCCTGACGATCAGGCACTCGATCCACAGCCTGACGAAGGCGGCGAAGGGGCCGAATGTCTCCATGATGTACGCGTAGTCCGCGCCGCTGCGCCTGATCATACAGCCGAGCTCGGCGTAGCAGTACGCGCCTATCTGATCGTGAAAACATAAAGTTTAATTCCTTATTCAAAGTTGAACCGATAGAGGTTCTATAACTACGTAAACATTAACTATATAAAGATACCCAATTTCTCTAAATCTGGCTATTAATTACTTTAGAGACAAAAGCATTAATATCGTGGCCAAGTAAATAAAAACCTAGATACATAATCATTGACAGAAACACTTCCTCAACAAATGAGCACCCACTGGAAGTTTGGGTTGTAATATTTTATCGATTGTTCTTATAGAAAAAAAAATATTTGGAGGGAGCTTCATCGGCTGTATTGTGTATACTATACATATGTAATGTAATAAAATGGTAACAGACCGTATTTAAATTGTGAAACAGAGCGCTTCGCTCTAAATGTAGATATTGAAGAAAAGTAACTTATTTCTAGTGTAAGTATATTTAAAAATACTTCCATAAATAATAATATCTAAAATGTACACCTAATTGGCACTATAAAAAATATTTTTAGACAGTTTTATTCACAAGTAGTAGTACTAAGTTAAAAAGTTAATTGTTTTAATCGAGGACCTCCTTTTTATGTCAGCTGAATTCCTAATTCAATGAACTAATCGATCACGGGGTCATGAACGACTGTCAATAACACATGTCCGGTGATAACGTGCCAGTTACAAAATGAGTAATGTTAAAACAGTATTGGGGTCACATACAAAGGTAAAAGTTTTAAATATACCCGTGTTATACTATAAGTAAATCACGTTTTAACGTGATTTACTTATAGTATAACACGGGTATATTTAAAACTTTTTGTTTCCAAAACCTTATTAGAACGAAATCGCGAGCTCGTTGCATCTACATTAACATTAACGAACAACGAAAAAAGTGAAGATTACAGTTCGACGCATAAATGTAAATATTTTCAATCGATTACGATGATTTTTAGTCGATTGAATGAAGGTATACCCTTAGAATGGTGCCATTTAAATTTAAAAAGAAAAACCTTTTCGGAAAGGTGGCTGAATAGGGTGACAGTCTTCAAATGTTTTAAACATAAAACGTTTTTCACAAAATATTGAACCGACAAAAACCGTGAAATAAGCTGTCAATTCTAAGCCAGTGCCAAACAACAAATCACCGCTAATCATCATGCACCGACTAAGAATTGGTAACTTATTTAAAATTTTTCTTCGATCCAATTTTTAGTTAAGAAAATTTATTTAGAGAAAATTATCATGATCAGCTTCATCAGCTGCACATAAACATCTCCAAAAGCAGTATTTTGCCATAGTCAACATGCTAGCAGGCGATCGCAGTTTTCCCAATGGTGGAAAGAAGACGCTGTTACCACCTGTTACCCCACCTCCTTTACTCTGGGCCGGTACCCAACAATATACCCAAAAAATACTAATAACAGTGAAAATACTTGTACTTATTCAACTAAACATTCCAGTATCTTTATGGTTAAAATTCAAAGTCATTAATCAGTTATGAAATTTGTTTAAAAGTGACAATTTATGATGAAAAATGAAGACCAAAAAATATTTAGGTTTAATTTTAATTCTGAAATAATCTTTTGATACTTCTTCTCACTGAATAAGTTTAAGTAGCAAAAAAATCATCAAGATAGCGAAGAACATCTAATAAGACTCTTGGGTAATAAAACTTCACTCGAGAAATTGCCGTTTATTTTAAAATTCATTCAGAAAATTAGATAGATTTCTCTAAGGATTGAAGATTTGTCTTGAAGAAAGAATGATGTAAAAAAACAAGAAAACAGTAAATCTATCTGGAGAATTTTAATTTGAAAATATAGCGACACATTGCGGGGTTTGAACTAACATCGGCTTATCAACTCAAACTAGATATACCTGCTATGAGTTAGAGAAAAACGTCCTAAACAAATGAGCACTCACTGAACATTTGGGTGCTCTTTTACCATAATTGCATTCATTGTTAGTCATGAGTAAAAAAATTACCAACAATTTGGATGATATTATCTCTGGCTGAAAATACTTACCATACTAAAAACTCCAGAAGCCACCCACACCACCAGACTTGCGTTGACAGACCCAGTGTACTTGAGCACACCAGTTGGCGAAACAAAGATGCCGCTGCCGATAATTGAACCCACGATAACAGTAATCCCGTTGAGCAGGGACATCTTGGCCTCCAGGGCACCTTCCTCTTTCTCCTCGCCATCTGGATCGGATTTTAGGGCTTCGCTTTCGCAGTCCTCATCAACGCTTTTGCTTTTTGGGGACCTGCGAACAAAACCCGGTTTAATTAGCTTTTTAATGTCAACTTTAGTATCTTTGTTTCTTTTTTTTTAAACTACCATAATGGTTAAACATAACGTTAGATTAGTGACAATGGTTCAATTTTTAAAAGTATTTTTATGAGAATATATAAAAAAATTACAGCTTTAAGTAGTTATCTATCTTTAAATTTGCCTCAAGCATGCTACAAAACGCTTGAAGTTATAGTTATATATATTATAATTATAGTAAAGCATAAGTTTCTGTGTATTGAAAGCATAAGTTTTTGTTTCTTCCGTTGAAAAGATTATGATATTAACATGACTTGTGTCATGTTAATATCATAATCTTACTTAAACATAATATAGAACATATTAATATGTTCTAAAACCAAATTTTACGTCAAACCCATTACCACCGTGTGAAGCCACGAGAAAGGGCTAGTTAATAATAACTAGATGTCATAAGGCGTCTCCTAGAAACAGCTAATTTAATAAAGTGCTTGTAATAACACTAATAAATTAACCTTCTGTTGTGTCGTCGACCAGCGAGTGCGGCGGATCCAATCTTTCCCACCATAATAAGTTATAACGACAAAGTAGATAGAATGCTATAATGAGTAATACAAAGTTTTACGTTGTTAGGCACGAATAGACATTTTTGTTCATAATGTTTTTCTAATGCCTCAGATAGGATTTGACCCACAACCTTTCGCCATCCCGACGCCACAAGTAACGTCTATCCGTGTCTTGTGGTGTAGGCACAAAATAGATTAGCGCCAAATTTCCCAATTTCTCAAGGTGCCTTTAAAGAAAACTGAAGGAATACCGCCAAAAAAAGACATTGGTTAAATTGCGTTTACCAACCCGCATGCCAAGAGTGACATGTATAACAAATTCCTCCATTTGGAGAGGCTTTTGTCCAGCAGTAGACTGATTTGGAAAAAAGAAGATGACGTGACGTGCAGCAGTCAGCAAAATGTTGTGGGTTCAAATCCCCTCCAGAGTCAGTAAAAAAATGTGTTGAATTAAAACAATTATTATTATAATATGTTTAAAATAATTCTGATCCAAGAGGCGATTCTGAATAGCTCTTCGATGGACCTTTTTATCAGCTATGAACGTCACTATTATATCATCTTTATTGCACTATCCTTTATTCACTTGACAACACACTAAAATATGGGGATGTGTCGGTATTGTATGCAAGCAATAGTCTCGATTGGGTAGCGTGAGAGACATGCGCGCGCGCAGACAACTGACTCCGAGAATTGCGCCTGAATAGGCTCTAAGTGGCTTTTCCGCCACACGAGATGGCGATTATTCTAGATATTTATTTAGTAAGTAGTTACACACAAAGAGGTCGGTGACTATGGAAGGATTACACGATCTAACGTTTGTATGTAAAAGTAAAAAAAGATGTGATTTCGATTTCTGTCCCATACTAAAAGTTGTTGCGTGGAGTCCCCCCAACTGCAACCCTCCAGAAGGTTTTCGTGATTTAACTACACCTAGTTTGCATGGGATTGTTAGTAACTCCATTGCAGAGCTAAAAACCGGTCAAGTGCGAGTCGGACTCCCGCACTGAGGGTTCCGTACCAACTTTAACTAAAATACCACAATATTTTGTTGACTGTAAAAAAAACTTTGTTTTTCATAGTGTTTGTATAAGGGACAAAGTTATATTTGCGGTTGTTGGATCAATTTTGTTCAAACCAATTTTCGTTGTAAGTTTCTTTTAAGATCGACATTATGTATTTTTTCCAAAATTTTCACTTGCTTAGTTTAAAAGTTAGACGGGGGGGGACACCTATTTTACCACTTCGGAAGCTTCTATCTTCCAAACGTTAGACTTTTGGGAAAAATGGTTTTAGAAACCTCAATATCATTTTGAGGACCTATACCCCATAAGCGTAGGTAAGAGTAAAAAAAAATTTTTTTGTTTTAGTTCTATGTATGGGAAGCCCTCCTTAAATATCATTATTTTTTATTTTTTGTATGAGAATCTTAAAACAGTCAACAGGATACACCTATACCTACTAAGTTTTAAATATGTAATGCTAATACTTTCAGAATAAAGTGGCTGTGACATACGGACGGACAGACAGACAGACAGACAGACTTGACGAATCTATAAGGGTTCCGTTTTTTGCCATTCGGCTACGGAACCCTAAAGAGAAGGCGAATATGCTTATTAACAGAATCATTTGCGGTCGGTGTGTCTGTCGGTCTGTCTGTCTGAATGTTATCTCTTAACGTTTAAAGCGATGAAACTAATTTAGATTAAATTTTGTTACATGCATAGTATGTATCCCGGGACAGAACGAAGGAGTTGAAAAGGGACACGCCCTACATGTAAAATCAATATTTATAAAAAAAACGGATAGCGATATGAATATCAGAAAGTGATATCTAAGCAAAGCGATATTCGGGAAGGGAACACGATATTACTGGGACTGGGAGTGCGATTGAGCGCATAGGCGAAAGTCGCGGGATAGCTTCTAGTTCAGCTGAACAAACCGTAAAAGTGTCCGCTTGCTATGTTGATTGCACCATAGATTTAGGATACAAGTAGATCGACTGACATCTCGATAATGCGTGACCAGTTTTGACATGTCAATGTGTGTGTTAACTAGTGACGTACCTTTAACATTTTTAGACTATCGATAAGAATTGCAGTACGTCGTTTGAAAAATAATGTTTACTGTCACACTGTTTTTATCTCGAGATTATGCACCTACTTTGCGGCATACCTCACCGCCCTCACTTCTTACAACTATAATAGTGGGCAGGTAAATGTGCCCGGTGAGTATATTTTTTACATATGATTAAAAAATAAATAGTTTAAATTTATAAAAAAAATAATAGCCATTGTTAATTAGTTTTATTTATTTATTTCTTCAAAAGATTTTCCGGTGTCATCTGCTGTGCCTTGTGAGCTCATCAATGGCAGTAAGTGAAAAAGAACAAGTTAACAAAATCTGAACAAACATTTACATTTTGATGAATCAATCCCTGATTATAGACCTTTAACAAGATTATCTTAGTTATGTGATTCCTTACAGTTTCCTTCTTCAAATTGTTAAGTTGACATTCATTTGAGACGCTAAACGCTAAATAACATCAAATTTCTCCGGAAACATTCAAGATAAATGTCGACAGTAGTATCGATAAATTTGAGTCAAGCTCTAGCGTACATGTAAAATATTTCGATGAATTAATTATCCACCAAAATAATGTAAATAATCAATTTGTTTGTTTGTTTGAACGCGCTAATCTCAGCAAGTACTGCTCCGAATTGAAAAATTCTTTTTGTGTTGGATAGTCTATTTATTGAGGAAGGCTTTAGGCTATATAACATCACGCTGCAACCAATAGGAGCGAAGCATCAGTGAAACATGATGCAAAAATAATCGAATTCTTATTAACAGAACTTGACGCGGACGACGTCGCGGGAAACAGCTAGTTGTTAAGTAAAATTGTATTTACTTTAGATAATCTACGATGTAATAGATAATTCCTTAAAATGTTGAAGCTTATATAGCATATGCCACTGGATGTCACTCTTTCAATTAAGACTGATCACAAAACGAAAAGATTAGTTTTCTCTTTCAATCTTGCTAGATTTCCATAAGAGGTTTTCTTCTATGTCGCAGGCTTTGTCCCTTTATTATATTCTACGTTTATGGATTGCACCTTGTTGCTACGGCGTTGCAACCGTAGCAGTTCCGTAGCATCCTGCTACGGAAATAGTTCTACAAATAATCGTAGCTACGAGCTGGCATACTTCCTATAGTTATTTTAACAGTGAGATATTGGTATGATGTATACTTTATTTGATATTTTAGCAACTTAATTGCACTTATAATATCAATATATAAACTTGAAAAATCTTGTCTTAGGCAGGACTCGAACCCGCATCTCCTCGCATGCCGGGCGGGCATGCGAGGAGATGCGGGTTCGAGTCAAAATATCAAATAAAGTATATAAATAGCTGTTTCATCTTAACTGACTGTCAAACATCTGCAAAGATGTTTCTTTCGGGTGTTAAGGGTGCAAACTCCTAACATTTGATGAAACAACGCTGGCTTACAGCGTAAGAATATGCTTGAAAAATTCGCGCCATGTCGCAGTATCTCGGTGGCCTAATGGTATGGCTCCCACCCGGCATGCGAGGAGAGGCGGGTTCGAGCCCCGCCTGAGACAAAATTTTTCAAGTTTATATACTGATATTGGTATGATTTATTAATTTCTATAGTCAATTCAGGCAGTAACCCAACCAGGCAAGGGTTGACATGATACTGTAAACAAATACGTAGTTATTTAATTGGTCAGTGCATACCTTTGGGGTCAATACTACACATATAATCTAAAGCCCAATTCTAATTATTATAGCAGTGTTTCGAGTGGTGCCATGATATAAAGAAAAACACCACTCTCTTCCTATAGGTGTCGTAAAAAGCAAAATATGACAAAAGGAGTAACTGCCAAAAAAAGACGTGCAGCAGCGACTACTCCACTTAAAATGGATTCCTGGTTTAGCAATATTCGTGACAGTAAAGGACTTAAAATACGACGCTGGGCGCTGTCTAACTTAAAACTTAACTAAAATATATTCTGCCCGTGTAATGAATTTGACACCTCGTCTAGAATTTGACTAGCAATGTCAAATTGCTTTAAACTGGGGAGAGCACAGGACACATCTATTTAATTTTGATTTGTCCATTTGAACACAATAAGTTTGAACCTTGAATGCTAAATATTATGATTATTGCTTATAAGCTAGCCGACTTTTATGCAAAATTAACTAACGAAACTATTTTCAAATAACGAAAAATAAAGAGGAATTCAGCTTCAAAACGTTTGTATTTTTTTAAATTAAAATTTTAACCGATTCAATTTTTAATTGCTTTCTTTTTAAGATTTTTTTTAGCGGATGTCGATTGCCTGATTTCAGCCTGATACATTTTAAAGTTTTAGAACTTTAAACTTTAGGGCCTTGACGAATGGATCAAATTTTATCGATTGAATATTTACAATCTACGTATAAAGGCTATAAGTTTTTTTTTTTGTGATTCATTAATTTTAAAGTATCAAAGTAAAATAAATTCCTTGAATAAAAAACTTGACTGGCTCGGTAAAAATTGAGCCTGAAACGGGCGACTGTTCTTTCCTATTATCAATAACATTAACAAACATATTTAAGTAATGTGCTGTGTGCTTGGGTTATTCCATCAAGATTTTTAGTTAGTTTCAAATATTTTTATTAAAAGTCAGGCCTTATTAGTAGACTACTGGACACATGCAGTCACAGAGGGAGAATTGAGAAAAAAAAATGTAAATTTATAAGCGAATTCAATAGTAAGACCATAGGTATAACAGCAGCTGACTAAACAGATTCAAATATTTAAGTACCTACATCATTTATACCCAACGTCCTTGTTCTCATATTTTGATCTGGACACAAAAGACTGTGTTTAATTATACACTTACCAAACTCTATTGGAACCATTTTGTCGTATTGAACCATAAGTAAAACAGCTAGCCATGAAAAAAAATAATGCAATCCCCAGCGTCTTTGTCTAGAAAGCGAGCAATTGTACGAATGCTTTCAAAGGTTCAAAGCACTTAAATGGGGTCGCTCAAGGACGTCTACGCGGTTCGCTGTTGATCATTGTACTTCAAGGTCGTTCAAATGTCATATTTAGTAAAGCTATGATGTAATAAAAAAATATAATACAAAATCAGCGTCAAAAACGGGTCCAACTAAAAGTGCACCCATTTGACCTAGGGTGCACTTTTAGTACATATCAATCAAATAGATACAACATGACATAAATATTTATTCTGTTGCATGGCGATATCATTTGGCCGGATTATAAAGTTGACACCGAAATAAAATCAAAGTTAAACATTAAAATGAGGACAGTTTTAGGTGTCAATCGGACTTTTTATCTTGTTCTTATATCGATGCGTAACAACAAAATGTAACTCCAATACAAGTTAAGATAATCTTAAAAAAAAACAGGCCAGTTCGAGTCGGACTGGCGCGTCTGGCGCGTAAAACTTGACCCGTACTAGTATTATATTATCTGTGCCCGTAGTAAATCAAATTTATGGTTTTCAGAAATTTTCTAAAACTTGTAGATATTACCTACTTCTTGCAAGCAACTCATTCGAGCAATCACAACCCTATAGGTTGTGATTGCTCGAATGTATAAATTGGACATACTTATATATTTTTATTGCATAGAGATGCGTTTCTGAAAAAAAAAAAGTTTTGACGGACAGACAGGCAGACATTGATAGATTGGTAGAACCCGGAGATAATGATACTGAACCCTAAAACCATTAAAAATTGTGTTTTTCTCACTAGTTTTAATGTAATCATTTTATTAGTAGTAGTTATAATTAGTTCGGTTTATCATACATAATTATGATGAAATAATAATCTCCAATGTGCTATGTAAACTGACACAGTTTAGTCAAATTATTTCTGAATATTTATAACTTGTATTCAAAATATCTTCACCTTAAAATATTTCTTGTATTTATAATTTGACATATTAGAATATTATTCAAAGTTCATACTTGGTCTAAACATGCTAAAGTGCACTCATCATCAGCCTATCGCAGTCCACAGCTGGACATAGGCCTCTCCAGTTGCACGCCATATAAGTCGATCATCGGCTTCTCGCATCCAGCTCCTGCCAGCCAGATTTCCGCAAGATGCAAAGTGTAATAATATGCGTAAAATTAGTAGCACTGCCAGAAGAAGTTGGGCAGCAGCGTCTTCTCTGCAATACGAGTATTGAACCAACTGCCATAGCAAATCGGCCTGCCTAGCGTTGAAAATATGACAGAATTTAATTAACTATGGCGTTAGTGTTATCCTTAATGCCACGTAGAATTAGCTGCTAGTCGTCAAGAAGACTGAAGAGAAATTGAATATGCGGGGAGATAGAAGGGAAGAAGAACATATTAGAGATTGACTCGCTTATTGTTATCGATATTTGACTAAAGTATCGATCTGTTCCACGCGCCGCCATTGGTTTAACGATAAACCTTTAACTACTTTTTAAAAATAATACTGATGTTGGGCATTGCGATATAAAGCAATCGTAAAACTCGTAAAACGTTATCATTATAAAAAATGATGGACATCAAAATTAAGAACAGCACTACCCATTCTCGTACTACAGGTATCGTAAGAGGCGACTAAAGACACAGAACAGACCAAATTTTTAGGGTTTCATTCATGATTAAAGGTGTATTGCCAGAGGAAGACGCTACCAAGTCTAGCGATGTAGTAACTTACAAGACATCCAAGTCAAAACTTGATTTGGACATCTTGTAGATCGTACCACTATGCCCATTTAGTTACTATAAGTAAATCCATGACAGTTTTGTTAATTCAAAGGCTAATACAGGATGAAAATTTAACCACTTTCCAAAAATTTTGTAGGCGTTTAGTATCGTATTTAGAGCCCATTTTTAAAGTAAAAAAATTAAAATCAAGTTTTCACCCGAAAATATTTTTTGCAATATTATTTTAAATTTTTACGGTCTAAGGCCTGTTAAGGTGTAAAGGGAAAATCAAAAACTTAAGATTACCTAATATCGTAATGAATGAATGAATTGCACAATGCGTAAAAAAAGTGTTGCTAGACGGCCGTATCAAAAATTTTTGATTTTTGGCGGACATTTTCTGAGTGCTTTATCTTGACATTTTTGTACTGTATAGCCCAGTAAGCCCTAAAGAAAAAATATATTAAAATTTGGAAGATGGTTAAAATTTCATCCTCTATATAATTTAAATAAAAAGTAAAAATAAGTCTAAGCACTGCAGACTCAATGTTACTTATGTTATGTCATAGTTTTCAAGCAGTACCCATAGATGTTTAAGCTAACAATCAATTGGGGAAATTAGACATAGATGAGTTTCGTGGTGGTTGACTGTACACCCGAATTATAAATTACATCAAATGCTGCGGCGTGACGAACTGCGAGATATCACCGTGACATGTGATATGAGTATCGCGAGGCGAGGAGGGTCAGGATGGCCATGTGTGAATATATTAATATAATGTCATTGCACTCTCCCTTTCGTGCCATGTGATACCGGCGTAAAATGTAGCACCACTCTTCTCGTCTTACAAGCCGTACCTACGCAAGGGCCACCAGCCACTGCCACTAAATCGTGGTTTTCATACATTTTTTATGGACTCGCCGCACACTTGAAGCTGGAGGCCGTCACACGCTTCTTACTTCTAGCTTCTCCTGGAGGCGTCTGTGGCTGTGGCCGGTAAGGTGCAAGACGAGATGTGTACTGCTAGAAAAAGCCGGGCCGCAGCGTCTTTACCAACGATTGGCCAAACTGCGATCACCGAACCTAGGAGGTCAAGCGTGGTCATTTTCGAGATACCTCTGTCTAGCTGTGGAATGATTTAGACTAATGGTGATAAAGTATATACATAGATTTGTAATACAATTATTTGCTAGTACCACATATTTTGTATTAAGTATGAACGAAGATGATTTAACTTTATTCGTTCTAGTGACCTATTTCGCTTTGATAAAGTTGCAAAGAGATTGTTCTGACACAATCTGGGCGAGCAAATGTAAAGTTACCTATACATATCAAAACAATATTTAGTTATTACTTTAATTAATATTACTACGAATAATGTTCTTTCAAAAGGAAGCTTTGATTTGTTCATTGCCAGAATACGTTTAACCTTAGACGAGGCAAGTAAGTAAAATTTATTTCGACCCTTTAATAAAAAAAAAAATTTAACGACAAAGAGTAAATACCGTCCTAAACTACAAGTATAGGGCGAAAACTGAAAACTATCAACTAGTAATGAAATCTTAAAAAACTAAAAAAAAAAATAACTACTCATGTACGGAGCCCTCGGAAGGCGTAACCGACGCGCACATGTCCTATTTTTTAAAAGATAGATTTCTAAAAAGGACCAAATATATTACTATCTCGGACGGGAAGAAAATCATGTTCAATAACGGTACAAATATACGAAACCAATTTCCCGTTTATAGTGGTTGACCTTGGACTACATATGTGTGCTGCTAGCCCCCCTAGCAACAATTAGGGATGCCAATGATGAAAATACGGTTGTGGCAAAACCTGGGGCTAAACACACCCTATAATACATTCATTCAACAATCAATCCAATAGCCTAGCCCCAAACTAAGCAAGCTTTAAATCCTATAGAGAATGTATAACGGATAAATACCTACTGAAAGACTCAACTTTATATAACAATTTGATGCTGTTAGTAGACTATGGATTCGGATAGAGTAGGTATGGATTTGAATTTCAACTTGCAATTAATTAAAAGATAATAAAGAAACGTGAATTTGATTTCCAGTCCCAATACTCTCAATTGAAACAGATTTTATTATTATTTTCCAATATGTATGTTACTGTAACTGAAATTTATTACAATTAAAATTATTTATTTTTGCATTAGGATGTATACAATTAAATAAAATATAACTGCGCCATTGTGCCATCAGTGACTGATACCGACATACAGACTGTTTTTTTTCTGTGATCATAGCAAAAAAGAGCAGAAACCCAAACCCAATGCCTACTATAAAAGTGCTGAGCCGCAGACATTACACTTCCCTGTCATCCAGTAATATTAGATAGGAATCCCATGCACCATAATATGGTCGGATTATAAACGAGTACTGACTGTACACATAAAAAACCAGGTAGACTCAGTCGCAAAGCCTAAAAAAAAGAATAAAATTTAAAAAAAAACTGAAGAGTGACTTCCCTAGTGTGGAAAGAATGAGGCGATACATGGGGTGTGGATAGCTTTGTTTGTACGACCCTCGTTAGCTGTTCACATAAATGTAGCGAGTACATTTACGGGGATTTGATTACGCAGAGAAATAAAACAGGTTTTTTTGCTATCAAGGGTGAAAGTATTCGTTATTTACTTCAAGTTTTTTGCAAGTTACATGGCTTGTTAAAAGATTTTTAGTGTTCTCTTTGCTACCTATCCTGGTTAATTTTTGATTTTGTATCTTTCATCAATTTTTGTCAAGACTTCTTTAAAATGGAAAGCGAATTTTTTTAAATTCAAATTTGACCTTTTTAGAGCTAAAAAAATAAAGCTATGCGTGGTCATATGTCTTGAATTGAGAACCACCTTTTCTTTTCGTCGGATTACAAAAAACTGTAACAACGGCAATCGACCCGAATGTGGGGGTCAAAGACTGCCGTCGACGTTTGAGCGGGAGAGACCGATCGATCCGCCCACGTGGGCTAAATCTCCGCCGAAGTGACGCTGACGGTTTTTTTTAAATGTTCGATGGGCTTGCTCTTGACTACATACTTTAACTCTACGGTTAAGAAGAAGCTTAAGATGGAGCGAGCTTACCTAGAAGCAGCCTATTTTATTTTATTTTAATTTAACTATAATCTTAATCTCTGCCCTTTTAATCATCAGATTTTTTCCTAAAACAGAAAAAAGTTTTAAAGGTTGGCTTAGTTAGGATCGATGCCTCAGATTGGCTTCAAACACACGATTTTAATTGCTAAAGACACAACATTGCAACGTTAATGTCTTATTTAATTTCATAAACAATTTAGTTCAGTAAAGCAAAATTAAAGAATTTTATACATCGTCGTTGCAAATCTAAAATCTCTTATGGGACATTTTTGTAGAAAATTAGTTATTCAAAAATAGCTAATTTTTTTACCCATCGTTTAAAAAAACTCTCATGTGAATATCTTCATAATTCAGGCAAATATACCTCATTTTTAAAATATCCTAAGTGTCCTATCACATTACTTTGTTCATCATAACCACCTATGTGCCTATTTCACACATAGGAGATTTTAATAAACATTTTGTTTAAAATGTTGCAAGTTCCTATGTGATTGCTCGATTTTCTCAATTAACATTGAATTCTATTCGTTGAACTTTAAACTGAAAATCGAATCGTAAATTTAGTGTTTAAACATAAAATATGAATGATGTTGAAAGTGAAGTTAAAAACACCGCTTTAGTTGACGCCAGAGTGCAGCTGATCACGCTGAATTACTTTTTGCCCCAGAAGATATGTCATTAGAGAACCATCTTCGAGTTCGAAATCTCAGTCTCACTTCTACGTCCTCCTTCACCTTCTGGGACAAAGCAACTCTGTACTCTACTAGTAGTGTCGGCGAAAAAACTACTTTAGCTGAAACTGGATTGCCTACATTATTACCTGATCTCGACGAATTACTTGTAACTCTGGAGGATCTAGGATTAGAACCATCATTAAGTTCAAGATCGCAATCAGTCTCACTTCTACAGCCGCCATAACCTACTGGGACTAGATCACTCTGCTCTAACAGTGACGACGACGAAGTGCCATAAATATTACATAACCAAGCTATCGTACATGCCACCTTCAATAACAATTTTGAGGTACCTAAAAACTAGTGCCCAAATAGATAATAAAGAGCTATAAATCTCTAAGAATGATTTTATGCTTCCATCGCCAAATAACTGGGCTCCCTTCTCAAAACGTAAAAAAAACAAATACTTTTATCGAGTACCATTAATATCTTTGAGCACAAACAACCCAAACTCGACAACCCAAGTTTAATGAAAAAACCACCAAGGTCAGAGTATGTAGACTGTTCTTTTTTAATACATTTTGTTTGAGAGAGGACAGCTGAATATACCGGCATTGACAAAACACTTGCTTGTGATACTGCAAATAGACCAAGCATTTCCAACCTAGTAGTTCTTGCACCAAAATACATACATCTGACCAAAACCGTGACAAGTTGGTTAGATCTGCTTCCTAATACCCAGCCATTGCAGGGCCAGATCATGAAGTTTCTAGTTTGCTTATGTTTATTTAAAGTAAAGTAAAGTAACAGTCTATAGTCGTCTCACTGCAGAGAAAAGGCCTCCATCATTGCATTCAAGTTACCACAGCAATGATCTTTGATGTTGGTGTCCCGCCGAAGATCATCGACCTTCTGAAGGCCATCTACAAGAAATACTCTTGTAGAATCACTCACGATGGCTCATCGCCGAAGACATCGAGTTCGAGGTGCATGCAGGCATAGATGCAGGTGTCCGTCAAGGCTGCTTGCTCTCGCCTCACCTCTTTCATATAATAATAATCATAATCATAATAATAATTTATTGTGGTTACATTCGGTTTACAATAAGTTCTTAAATAATAAATAATATTGTCCTCAAATGAGCCCTGCTAGGGCATTACAATATAGCTCCATTATTACATTAAAAAAATGTACAGCTATATTATAGTAAGAACTTTCAAACTTTTGAAATTCCAACTTTTTGGTTGTCGGGATTTTGCATCGTTCATACGAAACCAAGCGACGTGGGATAGAGAGGGCATAACCGATGCTTTAGAGGACTTAGATTATGCCGATGATATCTGCCTGCTAAGCCACACGCACCGTGACATGCAATCCAAGATCAACGACTTACATCGAGAGGCGGGCAAGCCCCGTATGGGCTTAAAATCAACTGCCGGAAAACCCAAGAGATGCGATCTGGAGTGGATAATCGCACACCGCTACGGATTGGTGCAGTGGATGTGGTACGAGTCCACAATTTCACTTACCTCGGAAATGTCGTTTCAGAAACTGGAGGTACAGAGAAGGACATCACTTCACGCATTGTCAAGGCTCAAGTAACCTTCGCACAACTTTGACGGAAATTGACTCGATGGATTAAGGTCAAGATTTTCGGGTCCAACGTCAAATCCGTAATGCTATATGGGTGCGAAACGTGGAAGGTCACCAAGTCCATCTCGCACAAACTCCAGGATTTCATCAACCGCTGTCTTCGCCAAATTCTCGGTGTGTACTGGCCCGAAAAAATTTCCAACGAACACCTGTTGGAACGCTGCCATGAAACCCCGATCGACCAGCGAAATCAAACGGGAAGCTCAAGACCGAACGCGATGGAGGACTACTGTGCACGCCCTCTGCCCCATCTTGGGGACCTGGGACATTAAGTCAAGTCAAGTCAAAGCAATGATTGGTACTGGCATAATTACCACGCTTGCCAAATGCGGGTATTTGTTTACCCGACCCGGGGATCGCGTTCGGGACCACGAGATCTTGGCCCAGTATTACGTGAAACCTCTAGACCAAAATGGGGCGTTAGACCAATTCATTTAATTATCTTAAATTATATAATGTTTTCTATCATTTCCACTATTTGGCCCATTAAATGATTCAATTTTTAATTTTCTGTCTAAAAATATATGTAGTATGTATACTTAAAATTGCACCAAAAAACTTCCTTGTGATTAAAAATTTACAATTAAAATCTCCTATGTAATAAATTTAATAAAATTAACTTTATTGATCAGTTAACTTTATAATATGGGTTAAAGTATGAAATTGCCGATTTGTACTGAAAATCAAAATTATTTATTTTTTAATTTTTAACAAATATCTTTAATAAAAATAGTTACCATTATTATCTATACATTGCTGCCATCTAATAGGAAGGTCATTTATGCCTTTGTGATAGAACTCTGAGGATCTAGACTGCACACACTGTGTGAAAGCATTTTGTACTGCCTCCTGGGAAGAAAACTTCCTGACACGTAGATAATTGACCAAATCACGAAAAAAATGGTAGTCCGTTGGAACAAAGTCTGGCGAATACGGAGGATGTCGAATGGTTTCTAATTGCAGTTCCTGAAGGGTCAAAACGGTTTCTCATGCTGTATGAGGTCTAGCGTTGTCATGGAGCAATAATGGTGAAGATCGATTCATGAGTCGGGGCTGTTTTACTGCTAGTTTTGCCAACATTGTTCGGAGTTCGGCACAACAGACATCTGCCGTTATTGATTGACCAGATCGGAGAAAACTATAGTGAATAACACCATGCTGAGACCACCAAACAGTTATCATTACCTTTTCATTCGTAAGTTTTGCTTTAGGACACTGTTGTGGCGTTTGACCTGGGGTCAGCCATTGCATTTTTCTTTTACGGTTATCATAAAGAATCCACTTTTCATCACATGTCACAATTCGATTTAATATTCCTTCATTTCTGTACCGATTCAACAAGGCAACACAAGTTTCAACACGCGTTTCTTTATGCACATCAGTCAAATCATAAGGCACCCATTTTTCGTATTTTTTTATTTTATTGATTTGACGCAAATGAGTCAATATTGTGGGTAAGGTTAAGTTAAACCATGCCGCTAATTCCTGGGTAGTTTGACTAGGATCGGCTTCCACCATCTCTCTTAATTCATCGTTAATCACCAGTGTGGGCGGTATTCCTCGTGGCTCGTTCTTCAAGTCGAAGTTTCCATCACGAAAGCGTTTAAACCAAAAACGGTGCGTTCATTAGCAGATCCCTCTCCAAACGCAACATTGATATTGCGGGCTGTTTCTGCCGCGTTACTTCCGCGGAACTCGTATTCAAAAATCACTCGAATTTTCGCAGTATCTATCTTTCTTGTCTAAGTTAAATAACAAAAACAATTGAAAGTCGATATTCAAATGTTTCACATTTTTTAAAAGAAGAACATCATAGAAACCATTTGAAAAAAGTTTCATTCGAAAACTTCAAACCATGAAGATTCTATGTCAATTCAAAGAACCTATTACAATAAAACGGCAATTTCATATTTTAACCCCTAATATTATACAAAAAAAAAGTCTTTTGGTAAGTTTTAATTACTTTGTTTGTCTAAATATCTAATAGAATTAAAATATTTCCTAAGGTTTTTTTTCAGGAGACAGTTTTTTTCGTTTTTCTCCGAAAGGTACTTGTTACACATGGGGATAATCGTATAATTTAAAAGAAAAAAACAATAAGAAGGTCAGGTGAATTCCAACCTCCCGGGTCAGATAATTCTCAGGCATTTGGGGTGAGCGCATTTAGGGTTTAGTATTGTCCGATGCCACGTGAACGGAATAAGGAATACTTTTACAAATTATTGCCTGACGCAATAACTG
This sequence comes from Anania crocealis, assembly GCA_949315895.1. Classification (NCBI taxonomy): domain Eukaryota; kingdom Metazoa; phylum Arthropoda; class Insecta; order Lepidoptera; family Crambidae; genus Anania; species Anania crocealis. The sequence goes on from OX438861.1 coordinate 11,437,531, forward strand.
CGGGTTAGAATTAAGAAATATTTATTGAGAATTGGTTCAGAAAAATAGTATAGGGCAAACACAATCAAACATGCTCACATTTTTACTAAGGTATAGATCCACAAACCCTTTTAAGAATATACTTAGTAGAAACACCGCATCAACAGCCCACAACAGCCTATTGCTTTTCTGGCCTCTCCTCAAAAATTTTGCAAAATGTCTATAATTTTACTGGCTTTTATTCGATTTTTTATTTATTTATTTATTATTTAATTATTGGAAAAGATTCACCAGCAACATATCAGTAAACATTACAATTTAGAGTATAAATGAGTAATATGTGTAAAAGATATGCCTCTACAGGTAAATACAGCGTTTTAAAAAATTTGTCGACTTCAATCAAACAATTAAATAAAACAGGAGTACGTTTTTTGTTAATGATCTAATTTCCTATGTGTTTATACTAAGAGTTTTTTTTTTTAATTTGACACATTCCTGTAGAGTAAATTTAGCACGTGAACTGATCTAAAATGGATTGAATAGCTGAATTCATGCAGTCAGAGTATTTATACCATTGAGCTAGGTACCAGGCCTCAGTCAGTTAAATTTTTTATTGAAGGAATTGTATTTTAACGATAAAAATAAAATTGTTTCAAAACCTACAGCAATTTGCATTTCCGAATGAGCTATAGGAACCAAATTATTTTTTTATTCTAAATCATTAACAATTGATTTTAACTTTCTTTTTTTCTTCTATTCGTATGACTTATTCCTCCAATGATAGTGTAGTGTCAGAGTTTTCCAAGCTGCCAATTTATAACAGGCCTCTAACGTGACTTGTTTTAAAACAATTTCTATCTTGCGTTAGAAACCGGGGATGCCTATTAAAAAAAATATCGTTTTCTAAATTTTACCCGACCGGTAAGGGTTATTAAGATTTTTGTATTTTTTAATCGTTTTATGCAAATAAAATTTAATATATTACTAGTGTCCATTGATAAATAATGATTCACAGAATCAAAATTATTTACAGTAATTTTCGAGATCTTAACCTTTTAAAATTTTCATAGAATCGCTACGGGTATGATCCCGAATGAAAGAACTTTCGCTACGGAACCTACCTACTGTTATTCAAGAAATTACATTTTCAATTTTCGGTTTATCATACGGTATCCCTTATTGCGATCTGGATCGCTTGAAAGCCAACACCCTTTAATTGCCACGTGGGCACTGGGCGCGTGGTCTGACGCAACTTCCATAGCTTATTATTACTAACGGGATAAGACAAATAGAGAGGAGGCACTCAAATTGGCTTACGCACTATTATTGTAGGTATTGCCATAAATCTTTAATAGCCCAATGATGAGCGTCTTAGCATATTAATGTTCAAAAGAAAATTAATAGCTGTAGTTAGGTATTAGACTTAATATTACAAATAGGTATATAAAATACGAAAACAAAGTGTCTTTTACAATTATTTTTCAAGTATTAGAAATTTTGTTTGAACGCGCTAATCTCAGTAAGTACTGGTTCTAATTGAAAAAATATTTTTGTGTTGGGTACCTAGTCCATTTATTGAGGAAGGCTTTGGGCTATATAACATCATGATGCGACCAATAGGAGCAAAGCATCAGTGAAAAATGTTGAAAATTATTCAGACTTAAAGGTGTTTGTTGCGTGCGCTGCGTAAACGGTTCAAGTTACCTAAAATAATAAATAAAAATAAAATACCCAATCGCGATATAACAGAAATTGACGCGGACGTAGTCGCGGGCAACAGCTAGTTAACTATAGCAAAAAACGGCACCCATTGGACATAAAGCTGAAATTAATAGTTGTTTTATAATAAGTTATTCATATAGTATAGAAAAGTAGCCTTCAGTAGTATGGACTTCACTTTACAGAACACTTTTTATAACCTAAAAACTTAATAGGTAATGATTAATGGTAATGACAGAAAGTTGCTCAAGTTGCATATTGGTGCTGAAATATATCTATCAGCCATGTAAACGCGCCATAACACTTAGATCGCGAGTATCGCGACACGTCTTGACCTCGAATGTGCAAGTGATACAATAGTTGTTAATATTTAATTACCTAATTTTCAAATCTCACAACGTGTTGATTTATTCTCGCATTGAATAATTTATCGGCCAACATTTTGCAGGTCACTATCACGAGGACATAATACTCGTAAATAAAATGGACGTTATCTCATGAAAACTAATAACATTTAATAAATTCGAAAGTCTTCTAACTCTTAAATCGCTGAACTCATTTTGAATTATTTCGATATGGAGTAGGTATGATGACGTCTAGCATATTTTTAAAATGTGCTTTATTAATGAATTACTTAACTAGCTGTATAGGTAGCTGTTAAAGTTTTATGTCGTGCCAGCACCACTTTCGCTATGGGTGTAGTGTAGTAAGATGCAACTGAAGGCTCGTCCATATGAATATGAACAGTAGCGTCTTCGCTTAACCATTGAATCCACTTCAATCGCCACTCCGCCGCGGTCAAACGATGTGATTAGAGCTAATACCTACCTTTTATATACAAGCGAGACCATTGTACAGCAGCACAGAGGTATGATGTAGGCTTGTGTCGCTGGTGATGATGACGATAACGACAACAGCACTGAATGCGGATTTAATACAAATAAATATATCGGTTTTTTTATATTTATGTTTGTCCCATATCTAGAGAAAGTGAATCTTATAAGTATCACAATCACCCAACATTTACATACATGGTAACCTTGACAAACTACTATACATAAGTATATATTATGAATACATCTTAGTGTTTTCACAGGCGAGATACCTTCAAGGTCAGGTCAGTTCAGTTATGCAATTTTTGCTAGTAGATGATCTTTTAAATTATTTAATTAACAATGCGACATAAGTAACAATTTTGTAATCTGTGGTAGTAACGCGAAGTCTTGAGCAAATTGGAACTCAATATTACAGAAATATGATTGACAGGTTACAATAACAAAAAGTATCTAGCAAAAACTTTATGTTTGACTTTTGATTATTAACAAATCAATACAACCTAATACAACCTATAACTTTAATGCAAAGCTCAGGCCTTGTTCCTATGCGTAGTGCGTAGACAGGAACGCTAGACCGTATCTAGGTTTGGTTGGGCTGAGCTGAACCCCCCAGAAAGCCAATGGAACTTGATTGTAGGTACGCATAAATTGGAACGCTCATTCTGTACCTACAAGGATTCAGAAGACTATTCTCATTGGTCAACCTCAATGGTCAAGACTATGAACCCTTTTTGATTATTATTAACTATTCATTGAGATGACAGTTATCGTGTACGACCTTACACGACTCACAAATGGAAAAGTCGAGCTATCCGATCATAAGGCTGCGTTCCCATTGCTAGGCGGTTTGTGGATTGACCAAACGCTATGCTCGAAATCAACAAATTAAGATTTCGAAAACTGTCATTAGCAGACGCTCTACATAATAAAGTGTGTACCTACCTACCAATGCCTGCATTCACATTGGGATTAGAACATTGCATGTGATGTTATTCACGTTTATGTATTTACTTAATGAGGAATGATACTGATGACAAAATTGGACACAAAAATTTACCTGTAATGTACGAAGTCGCGGGCAAAAGCTAGTTTTGTATAATTTCGTAAATTTTGATCGTATGTTAAATTTGATTACCTACACTTTTCTTTTACAAGCTTTATTCAACTTGCATAGGAGGCAAGTATGTTTTTTCTGGTGAAATCTTGCAATTTAATTTTGAAACAGGCAGATGTCCTCAACTGATGGGCTATTTTTTTATTAAGGGCACTGCAACTACATTCTTATTTAAAATCGGTAACAACTAACATGTTCACCAATGTGCCCTTGAAGGAATGTCTGGAAATAATCAGGAACAGGTTGTTTGACAATGAACTGCCGGATGAATATATTGTTCTTTTAAAAAACTGCTTGGACGGTAACTATTTTCTCTACCGTGGTCAATATCACCTCCAGATTGATGGAGTCGCAATGGGCAGTCCTGTTGCACCTGTGATCGCCAAGATCTGGATGGAACATTTTGAGCAGAAGGCATTAGCTAGCGCCCGGGTATCGTAAAGATGTGGAAGAGATATGTGGACGATGTCTTCTGCATCATAAACGGAGACCAAGCGGAAGTGGAACGATATTTGCTTCATCTTAATTCTGTTCATCCAAACGTAAACTTCACTTACGAGATGGAGAAGAACAGAACCATGGCGTTCCTGGATGTTCGGGTGACAGTGAGATCGGATGGAACATTGGCACACTCAGTTTATCGAAAACCAACTCACACGGATAGGTATCTGCATGCCTCTTCACATCACCACCCTCGTCATCTTGAAGCAGTTGTTACGTCACTTATTAACAGAGAACATAATTTATGCGACCCTGAGCATTTGGGAGCTGAGCTGAAGCATGTTCAGGAGGTACTGACAAGAAACGGCTACAACGTGACGAGGAGACGCATGGAAAAGAGAATCAAGAGGGATAAGCCACCACTGGTGAGTCGAGAACCAGCTTTTCTCCCGTATGTGAAAGGGATTACGAAGGAGTGACAAAATTGTTAAAGAAGTGCGGGTAGAAGAAAACATTTCGTCTCAACCGCCCAGACGACGCCGAGCGCCTCCAGTCTGCCCGCGACCATGATTCGTGCAACCGGATCGAAACGTCGGGAAGGTAAATTACTATTTACCTTTAAATAACGGTTCGTTGCATTAAACCCCGTAAGTGTTAAGTGTTTAGTGTAAAAATGCAACAAGAAAGTTTAAAATCCTATATAACAACTAACATTCCTCATTGATCGACATTCTCCCAGGTGTCAGTTACGACTCTCAATAATCAGAGTCGAAGCTTTACTCTAAATCTCTCTTCTACTTAGTTTATACTTAGCAGTAACTTAGTTTATATGAATGATGTAACAAATTATGTAATAATATATGCATAGTTACTCTAATAGTCGTAATACTGTGATATCAAGGTTCAAGTAAGTTATCAAACAAGTAGACATGATCGATTTAGTATGTAAAACATAACAAACAACGTATACAATTTTCGAAAACTATGTTGTCACGAACAAAAAAAAAAAAAAGACGTGTGGTACTCGGAGACTGCCGCGGTAAAGCTATTGCATAGCATTTTTTATCAACTTATGCAATTATAAAACTAAAAAGTATCACCGCTGTGCCGGTCGGAGTGGGGGGTGTTAGGTTATTACGGAATTTCTGGATTCGGTCTCCACGGCCAAGGCCCGCGATAGAAGATAATATGCAATAGCTTAATTTTATAATTTTATGTATTTTCTAATTTTGACTTTTGTAATTAAATTTTTCTGTTATTTTCTTCTAAATTCTTTTAAATTTCGGAAATTCAAAATTTATTCGATCGTGCCTCGCCCCGAGTGTGTGGGTGTGGGTGTTAGATTATTTTCGTTACGGAATTTCTGGATTTTGGTCTCCACGCTCAAGGCCCGCGATAGAAGCTATGCAATAATGCAATAGCTGAATAACAAATAGGTAGTTAGGTACTTCTGTAACAACGTTTCACACATCACTTCACGTCACATTATTTATTTTCTAGGAAGTCAGGGAAAACATTGAAAGTTGTACAGTTAGATGTTCACTTTGGGATAAGAGCAATGTGTGATGTTGTCCACATTTCTTCATTTATTGCTAAACAAGAAATCGCCAACAATCATAATGCACCTTCTCAAATTTAATTATTTATTTCCATAGACCTATTGTAAAAAAACTAGCCTACACAATCAACGGCCGCAAAATGTTTTCACCAAATGAGCGGTTGAGCGCCACAAGCCACAAATTCATAATTTGAATTTTCTTTCAAATTCTTAGTAGGTAGTATCACAGATAAGATAATTCTAGTATTATTCAACTTTATGTCTTTGGTCAAAGCTTTATGTCATCTAAGTAAGGTTAAACCGTAGATTTAGTTAATATACAATTACAGAATGGAAGTTCCATTATGGTTGGTTAGAAAAAATGACAAAAGCTACATAGATTCAATCGCAGACATATTAAGAAGACAGAATAAACTACTAAATGCCGATTTACTTAGATGTTTGACAGAGAGTTAAGAGTCCCGGCAAATTAAACAGTTTTTACCTCAGAAATAACTCCAAAGGTGAGTGGATGTGTGAATAATGAATACTTACAAGACCGCAAAAAAAAAACATTGAGAGCGATATGATCAGAAACGCAATTGAAACGGTTGCCCAGCACGTGGACGAGCGGATCGCGAGTAAGCTAGGTACTCTAAACTTCTTAAAGTAAATAAAGTGTTAGTAATAATTAAGATAGAAAGAAAATAATGACAATTCTGTAAAAAATAATTTAACTTATAATAGTGTTTCGTCGAGTAGTTGTACCTACTTATTGGGCATTGCAGCTAGTAACTTTTTATTTTTAAATTTTAATATATTTTATGATGCTAGCAGTACTAATATAGAGCACATGGTTTGACGACAAAATTTTAAATAAAGTTTAACTTATTTTTATAAGACGTGCGTAACTATTTAGATTTTATCTTACATAAAATTATCTTATAAAACGCATAAATATCTCAAAAAACCCAAAAAGGTATAGGTAAGTAGTTATTTTAGGAAATATGAAATATTATTAGGCACTATATTTTCTATAATTATACCTTAAGTAAATATATTAATTAATTACTTAATACTTTACAACCGGCCGATTTTAGTACGATAAAAGCCGATCAAAAGCTTTCTATATCACAAGGCAAAGCCTCGCTAATGTCAAAGGTCAAACTCCCTAAAAACAAACTAGGGAAACAATTTTTTCCCTACTCAATAAAATAATGTTCGTACTTACATTTTGAAAAATTTATTGAATCCTAAGTGCACAAAAAAGATTACTCAAAAAACACTTCACTGATGTTTTTCCCGCGTTTTTTTCTAAGAGCGACTAAGCCCGCCAACTGGGGCCGCGAGACTGCCGTGCGCCAATACTGAGCAGGATGGCAGATGAACTCTCATAAGTGTAACAGAGATGATGCACGATGGTATTGAGCGCCAAGATGGGATAGGGGTGGAAAATGTGGTCCCCATTTTGCGAAACAGGAGCAAGCAACTCATTTTATTTGTCTATGGCTGATGCTATATATTCATTCACCAATTTAATATACATATTATAAAACATTTCGTGTCACGTTGTTTGTCCGCAATGGAATTCTACTGAACCGATTTTAGTCAAATTTCGCACTGTGTGCAGTTTAATCCAACTTTAAAGATAGGAAAGGTTAATATTATAACTCAATTTAGTGTCGCATTCCATTTTTTTAGTGCAAGTTCATTATAAAAAAAACTGTGGGTTCCTTAAGATTGTAACAGATGGCGGTGTAAACGTGAAGTTTTTGAAATTCCCTATCAATTAGTATACAAAACTTTAGTCAAATCTCTGAAACATTGCATTTTATTGCTGACTAGCGGACCCGACAGACGGTGTCCTGTCTTTACTATGAATATTGATTACGAAATGGTTTAATAAAGAAGAAATGTTACCCATTTATTATTATGCTTTATGAAATACAACATTCTTTGACGTTTTTTTTTTTTGGCGGGTTAGGTTAGGTTAGGTTAGGTTTATTTTAACGACCCGCCCTTCACAGGGAAGGAGTTTTGGGTCTCCTACCGGGCGCGTCCCCAGGTGGCGGATAGGGGAACGCCCTCCAGACATGGAGGGTACCGGCCATTTGGCCGGCGTGGACCAAAACCCACACGGGAGACGCTTCCAGTGGGCTTGGGCAGCCCGCTGTTGAATGCGTCTCCAGACGGTGGTAGCGGGCTTCGGCCCGTGGCCAGTTGTGGCCGTTCGTGCTGGAGGGTGCGACGGCGGTGTTGCCGTTGGGGCGCCAGCCCCGCGGCGGACGGAAGTCGCTCGCTTCCCAGTATGGTTTGAGCTATGCTGGGCAGCGAGTGGGCGTGAGACGTTGGCGGCCCCTTGCAACGACATGCAATGTCATTGTAAAGGGTGGCCACGGATCGGGTCGGCGAGGTTGCTTGCGGACCCGACCCGAAGTCGTAGATGGGGGAGGACGAGAAGGCATACGCCGAACTCAACTTCCCCCCCTCTAGCAGGCTAGTGGGCGTTGGGCCGGGGGGCTCAACGCTCGCATTGCACAGCTTGCCGGACTGGGGGTGGTTCCTGGTGTACAGGATCACCCATATTTTATGCCTGAGGCCCGGCATAGGCCGTACGTAGGCGGTGCATGGAGGGCATCCTAAGGGAAACCCATACACTGCCAACATACGTTGCAAGGTACACCGCAGGTCTTTTTAGTGGGTATGCTTGTCGGGCACCGACAAGAGAGTCCCACATACCCTACTGCTGCCCCTGAAGCAGTAGGTATGCGTAATGCATTTTTTCCTGCGAAAACAAAAAAAAAAAAAAAAAAGGTTTATTTTAACGAACTTTTATTGTTTATAGTGATTTTTGGGTATAAAAAGTGGTGTTATTTTGCGAAACAAAGTGTCGTGCGATTGAACAATATACAGTTCGGTAAAATAAGATGGTGTATGGGTCGTAACCAAGAAAAGTGGACCGTGAATATTGCGTGGGAACGCGAACAGTTCACCTCTTTCTTGGGGACTTCTCTACATTCCTTCAATCTTTCGACTGTCTCCAAAAACTCCATCGAAGCATTAAAACGTCTAACATAAACTTTTTTAATGCAAAAATAAAAAAAATATTACTAAAGAATTGGCTGTATGGACAAGTATCCGAGGCCGTTAAATTTACTAAAGAAAAAAAAAGCCATACATTAAAAAAGTTAAAATTGTCAAAAGCGATAAGGGAGTTTTTGGCGGGAGTTCGTGAGATACGTTTGGAGTCCATTTATTTTATCGAATTTTTATTGTTTAGAGTGATTTTTGGGTCGTAAAAGTGGTGTTATTTTGCGAAACAAAGTGTCGTGCGAGTGAACAATATACAGTTCGGTGAAATAACATGGTGTATGGGTCGTAACCAAGAAAAGTGGACCGTGAATTTTGCGCGGGAACGCGAACAGTCCACCTCTTTCTTGGGGACTTCTCTACATTCCTTAAATCTTTCGACTGTCTCCAAAAACTCCATCAAAGCATTAAAACGTCTAACATCAACGTTTTAATGCAAAATAAAGACAATAATACTAAAGAATTGGCTGTATGGACAAGTATCCGAGGCCGTTAAACTTTAAAAAAAAAAAAAAGCGATAAGGTTACAAATAATTTAGTGATTACTTGCTCAGTGTTTAGTATGGTGATTAAGTTTTCTTAAATTTTCTAATTTGACGCGCCATTTTCTTATTTTTTTCTTTCATAAGAACATTCTCCTGACAATAACAAACAAAACAAAAAAAGAATTAGCGAAACGAGCGGTCACGCGTGATGCGATGACCAAGGGAAATAGGGATTCATTTTTATATACATATATAATATATAGGTAGATAGTCGGATTGTACTTATTTTTTTAGATGAGTTATTTCCAGGTATTGAACATGTAACCATAATGAAAATACATCAACTCAACGCTATAAAACAATAATAAACCTGAAATTAGTAGGTAAGACCAAAGGGAATATTGTGTTGCGCGTGACAGACGTCAGAACTCAGAAAAACACTACGGGTCCATAGCGTGTACGCGTATCCGCTAAACTCGTTGTATTTGTACCTAATACAATTTAATAGGTACGCCATAGGGAGGAACATACGAGTTTAGCGGATTCTAAGTCAGGCACACATCCTATACCTACCATAAATCTATCTAATCAATGTAATATCATTGATTGATGATTTCCTTCAAAATGTTTTTTCTAATTCGCTTCTAGCGGCAAACTATGGAGTTAGGGCGTGTGTTGACGAGTAATTGCCGGGCATATTAGACGATTTCAAACCGCTTACGTCCGGTCATCAGTTGGCTACGAATGGACTGTGAGGGTGTGTTCATGAGCCGTGCTCGTCAACACGCGTAACCAGCACCACTGCCGTGTCAAGCCTATATCAGTTAACTCCCGAATCCTTGTTTCGAGTTATCGCCTTTTAAAGATTTATTGAAATATTTCCTTTTTATTGACATAAGACACGACTTTGTTATTTTTTTTTCTTACAGCTATCCTCCATAATATCTATTTTAAACAGTAAGGGGAACATGTCAGATTTTTAAAAAGCTTAATACTTTTTTAGATATATGCACTAACGTACATAGGTGTGACAACCCCTTCATACAATGCCTGTTATACGGTGCTTTGTATCTTAAGGTACATTACTTATCCGTGATAAGGCTAACGTGGAATGTTTTGCCTAACTCCGTTAGATACCTACAAGTTAAGGAATATTGGTCTGTATAATCAGTAAAACCACTCCGTCTATTCTTCATTCTTCTTCATCATTCAAATTGTCATTTCAATTAAAAAAAGAAAAAAACACTTCTGATTGGTATTTCTTAATTTTTTATGAAATCAGTCTTACATTTAGCTCTTATTCTGAAAATCAGTCTTGAGAAAGATATTTACGTGAACGGTCTTGTGTATCTATCTCGTTCTATCATATGGTTGCATTATATTTTGTCTCTTTGCACTGCCAATCTAACAGCAGTATACTAAATCAATGGGTTTACGTTTTTCATGACAATGACTAGACGTCAAAAACAAATTAGGTATATCATTTGGAATCGGAGGCGATACCAATGATACCATCTATGGACGATATGAAGTTCGCGGGGGTCAGCTAGTAGTACTTTCCGTATTTTTAATATTTTCTTTTTTTTGCACCCTGTAGTTTTAAGTACAATTGTAAAATTATTATTGAGTAGGCGGATAAACTCTTCAGGGAGAGGCCTATGTCCAGCTGTGGACTGCCGTGGGCTGATGTTGATGATGATGAAATAAAACTCTTCAAGCTATTTAAAATCGGCGTTTTCTTTGACACGTTTTTTACCTTACTCAATTTCCAATCGAAGTAACTATGTTGATAATAAAGTTATAACATAGTTATTATATTAAATCTATACTAATATTATAAACTGTGTTATCGGCAAACTGTATGCTAAAGTGATGATTGAAAGAGTAATGTTAGAAACAGATGACAGAATATGGGATGTACAAGCGGGATTTAGGAAGGGAATGGGATGTACGGATCAGGTCTTTTCCCTACGATGCATTACGGAAAGATATTTGGCAACAAACCAAAAAGTCTTTTGTGCATACGTAGATTTGGAAAAGGCCTATGATAAAGTGGTGAGGAATGAGTTGTGGTCGGCATTAGCTGTGCATGGGGTGAGCAGTAAGCTGATACGGGCATTGAATTCCCTCTATAAGGATTCTAGTGCTTGTGTCAGGATAAACGGAGCGTACACTGATTGGTTTAATATCCAAAAGGGTGTTAGACAGGGATGTGTAGCGTCTCCGTGGCTGTTCAACCTTTTCATGGATAATTGTCTGACAGATCTGAAAGAGAGTGATTTTGGCCTAAGAATGAATGAGTTACGCGTCAAATGTCTTCTTTACGCCGATGATCAAGTATTACTTGCATCGACGGCTAAGGATTTGCAAGCGATGGTGACTATTATGAATGAAGCTTTGGAAAGAAAGGGAATGAAAGTGAACACAAAAAAGACAAAAGTTATGGTGTTTGAAAAGGAAGAGAGCATGACAGAAGTATGTATTCGGATTGGTGGTAATGAACTGGAGCAAGTGAATGAGTTTGTATACTTGGGGTCGGTGTTTACTAGGGACGGAAAGTATGAAAGTGATATTGAAAGGAGAGTAAATGCTGGTAACAGAGTGAATGGTGCGCTGCACGCTTTTGTAAATAGCCAGAAGATTTCTTTGAAAGCTCGTCTGGCTGTGCATAGAGGGGTGTTGGTTCCAACACTCATGTACGGAAGTGAAAGTTGGGTATGGCAGAAAAAGCATGAAAGTAGAATAAATGCAGTAGAAATGAGAGCGCTAAGAAGTATGTTAGGAGTGAAATTGAGTGACAGGATAAGAAATAGTGTGATAAGATTACGTTGTGGTGTGAAAAAAGATATTGTCACAAGGATTGAGAAAGGGATGCTTAGATGGTTTGGACATGTAGAGAGGATGAATGAGAGAAGAATGACTAGACAGATCTACAAGACGAGTGTGAAAGGGAACGTTGGAAGAGGAAGGCCTAGACGAACCTATCACGATCAAATCGGGGATGTTCTGAAGAAAGATCAGGTCAAGAGTACTCTAAACCGACGAGCATGCATGAAAAGATTGATGAATGTGGAAGAAGCGAAAGATGTATGCCAGGATCGTAGTAAGTGGAAGGCCTTGGTCTCTGCCTACCCCGTTGGGAAGGAGGCGTGATAATATGTATGTATGTATGTAATATTATAAAGCTGAAGAGTTTGTTTGAACGCGCTAATCTCAGGAAGTACTGTTTCGAATTAAAAAAATCTTTTTGTGTTGGATAGTCCATTTATCGAGGAAGGCTTTAGGCTGTAAAACATTACGCTGCGACCAATAGGAGTGAAGAATCAGTTAAAAATGTTGCTAAAATATTCGCGATCATAATAACAGAAATTGACGCAGACGAAGTCGCGGGCAACAGCTAGTAAAATTATATTTTGCTCATTCAGATATATTAGATTAGCATTTTGATCAATTAGGTACAAATACAACGAGTTTAGCGGATTCTAAGTCAGGCACACATCCTATACCTACCATAAATCTATCTAATCAATGATATTACATTGATATTACATTGATTAGATAGATTTATGGTAGGTATAGGATGTGTGCCTGACTTAGAATCCGCGAAACTCGTTGTGTTTGTATTTGGATGTGTGCCTGACTTAGAATCCGCTAAACTCGTTGTATTTGTACCTAATACAATTTAATAGGTACGCCATAGGGAGGAACATACGAGTTTAGCGGATTCTAAGTCAGGCACACATCCTATACCTACCATAAATCTATCTAATCAATGTAATATCATTGATTGATGATTTCCTTCAAAATGTTTTTTCTAATTCGCTTCTAGCGGCAAACTATGGAGTTAGGGCGTGTGTTGACGAGTAATTGCCGGGCATATAGACGATTTCAAACCGCTTACGTCCGGTCATCAGTTGGCTACGAATGGACTGTGAGGGTGTGTTCATGAGCCGTGCTCATCAACACGCGTAACCAGCACCACTGCCGTGTCAAGCCTATATCAGTTAACTCCCGAATCCTTGTTTCGAGTTATCGCCTTTTAAAGATTTATTGTAATATTTCCTTTTTATTGACATAAGACACGACTTTGTTATTTTTTTTTCTTACAGCTATCCTCCATAATATCTATTTTAAACAGTAAGGGGAACATGTTTTAAGATTTTTAAAAATCTTAATACTTTTTTAGATATATGCACTAACGTACATAGGTGTGACAACCCCTTCATACAATGCCTGTTATATGGTGCTTTGTATCTTAAGGTACATTACTTATCCGTGATAAGGCTAACGTGGAATGTTTTGCCTAACTCCGTTAGATACCTACAAGTTAAGGAATATTGGTCTGTATAATCAGTAAAACGTCTATAAATCCGTTTATAAATTGTTACTTCAATTAAAAAAAGAAAAAACACTTATGATTGGTATTTCTTAATTTTTTATGAAATCAGTCTTACATTTAGCTCTTATTCTGAAAATCAGTCTTGAGAAAGATATTTATCAAATTGTTATATCAAATTAAATTATGTTTAATTTAAAACTATATCTATATTAAATTAGCTTTAGTAAAAATAATTATTTTTAATATAATTATTAATATAGGGACTTCAACGGTAATGTGGGAGTACAGAATTGCAACGAATCGGTATTAGGATCCCATGGATTTGGATGCAGAAACCATAGGGGGCAAATGCTTGTCAACTTCCTCGAATGGGAGGGACTTTTCTTGATGAACTCTTTCTTCAAGAAACAGCCCCAAAGGGAGAAGTGGACGTGGCAAAGCCCCGACACTATGACGAAAAATGAGATTGACTTCATCATGACCAACAAAAAGCATATATTCAGAGACGTCTCCGTGATCAACAGGTTTAATACCGGAAGGGATCACTGACTCGTTCGAGGCTCTCTGAATATCGATTTTAAGGCTGAACGTATCCGTCTTATGAAGTCAAGGCTCCTACCTACATTGCTCCAAACCATGATAGATTCTGAAACGTTCCAGTCAAATCTGGAGAACCGACTCGCTGCCGTGGAAACCTCAACAGACGTAAACCAGAACCTCGTAAATGTGGTTCGAATCCTCAGTGAGGTACGAGATTTTGTGAAATGCAGCGTAAGGGCAGGAAGTCAAAGCTTTTGGAAAGGACTTTAGGGCTGATTTAGGAACGACGTGAAAACCCACCAGTCACTTCATCAGGAAAGCGCACTCCAAGCCGAGAGATCAGTAAGCTCGTACGACACGACCTCCGATGTTCCAATACTCTTTCAATTGAAAGAGCGATCAAGCAAAATCGGGGGTCGAAAGTGTTTGTGCAATGTCTTGGGAGAAGCCACCTGACTACAGCAAGTGGAGAAATCGTTGCTTCGAAGAAGCGTTGTTTATACCTGATCCCGAAAATGAGGACCCTAGAGCCGCGTTAACACGTCACTACACTCAAGACCTGCCAGAAGTCAGCATTGACGACATCGAGATGGCTCCTAAACAGCTGAAAAATGGAAAAGCCCTTGGAGAGGATGGCGTTACAACAGAGTTGCTAAAGGCTGCAGGACGGAGGTAAACCCGTACTAAGGGAGCTTTAAAAGCTTTTTAACGCTGTCATGTTTGAAGGGAGAACTCCGGAGGCGTGGAGTGGAAGTGTTGTCGTCCTGTTCTTCAAAAAAGGAGATAAGACCCTGCTGAAGAACTATCGACCCCTTTCCCTTCTAAGCCACGTCTATAAGCTGTTTTCAAGAGTCATCACTAACCGCCTTGCGCGAAGACTCGACGCATTCCAACCACCGGAACAGGTTGGATTTCGAAGTGGATACGGCACCATAGACCACATCCACATATTGCGGCAGATTATACAGAAGACCGAAGAGTATAATTAGCCCTTGTGTCTAGCACTCGTGGACTAACATTAGTAATGTAATGCCGTGTTTAAAATTGGTTTTCAATACTGTTACATATGCGTATAAAAATGATCAGACGGTGGTCTGATCATTTTTATACCCAAGAGAGTTAAAAAAAAAAAGACTTTGCACACCGCAGTATTTTGCAGAGACCATGTCAAAGTGTTGTTTCGGCTTGAAATCGTTTTTGTGGTTATTGATTTTTTTATTTTTTTACGTGTCTAGCTAGATACAAAATTTCTTTGCTGGTGTATTCAGAGCTAGCCGCGGCGGGCGGCGGGCGGCGGCTGCCTGTGCTCGTCTGTCACGGCTAACTCACGTATCTAGTAGTTAACAGAGTTAGCGTTTACCAATCTATTCGAAGCCTGTCTTGTTAATCTATTGCATAGCTTCTATCGCGGGCCTTGAGCGTGGAGACCGAATCCAGAAATTCCGTAACGAAATTTTTATAACCTAACGCCCCGAGTCGAACAATTATGAATTTCCGAAATTTAAAAGAATTTAGAAGAAAATAATTGACAGTATGGTTGCCTATGGTAACCATATCTGCCAAAATAACAGAAAAATTTAATTACAAAAGTCAAGATTAGAAAATACATAAAATTATAAAATTATGCTATTGCATAGCTTCTATCGCGGGCCTTGAGCGTGGAGACCGAATCCAGAAATTCCGTAACGAAAATAACCTAACTAACACCCCCCACTCCGACCGGCACAGCGGTGATGCTTTTTAGTTTTATAATTGCATAAGTTGATAAAAAATGCTATATAATAAATAGCTTTACCGCGGCAGTCTCCGAGTGCCACACGTCTTTTTTTTTTAACTGTAACTTAAGATACACAGTATTGCCATAATAAGTAGAGCCAAAATTGTTGTTACATGAGTTGTGTGACAGCCACGTACAGCAAATCGCTTCGTGATTTTTGAAAACTTATTAAACCAATTGATAGATAATTGTCAAAAAATAACAATCACACCTGTTACCCGCAACTAATGTATCTTAACATACATGACCTCCGCCTGACACGGCAGAGTCCGACCCGACGCGACGCCGGGTCGGGTAGAAACCAGCTCGTCAATGCAACCACCCTTAGACAACCGCATTAATTAAGAAAAAAGGTATTGTACCTTCAAAATTTGTTTCTCCGGCTGTAAAACTTCGGAAAGGGATCGTTTTCAACAACATTGTTAACTATAACGAATACCTACATTTATTCTGGCTAGTAAGTTATACTGCATTTAAGTAATATAATTATCAATGTTTTTGTGTTGAATATAATCGTCATGATGAACCATGGTTTGAACTTTTGGTTGACAGGTTTTTTTCTGCGTGGAAAATTAAAATAGATTGATGAACTTAGTTTTTGTAAAATTATCATACACGGCATTTATTCTGATAAAGTGGTGGCATTATTATAATGTGCCAGTGAGTAGGATAGATCAAATAAAAGTAAAAAACAAGGAATGACGTTCCTACTTGACTTGATCCACGATCTCGCGTAAAACTACTGTGATCTTTGAAATGTTATTAAGTTGTAAGTATTTAGGATATTATAAGTATTTATTACGAATGATTGAATTCGCACCAAAGACATGGCAGCATGGTCTCAGATTTTAGCCAAGAAACTTACATAAATTACATAACTGGAATAAGCACTTAGTATTGTACATTGTAGAAAAATCAACTTTCACTATGACACGTAAAGTCGATAATACATTGTGAACGCGATGCGGTCTGACGTTAGGTGAGGCGTCTGTTTCAACTTTTAATAGCCTGTTTCATTCTTTATAATACCAGAAAAAAATATATACATAATTGTTAGGAATACATATTGACGTCCCATAATTTTTAACATACTGCATGGCCCTTGTAGTATTTTTTTAGGTTTCCGTACCCAAAGGGTAAAAACGGGACCCTATTACTAAGACTTCGCTGTCTGTCCGTCTGTCCGTCTGTCCGTCTGTCCGTCTGTCACTGGACCTGGTCCGTGTCACCAGGCTGTATCTCAAGAGCCGCGATAACTAGACAGTTGAAATTTTCACAAATTATGTACTTCTGGTACCGCAATACCAACAAATACTAAAAATAAAAAAGACGTGTGACACTCGGAGACTGTCGTGGTAAAGCTATTGCATAGCATTTTTTATCAACTTATGCAATTATAAAGCTAAAAAGTATCACCGCTGTGCCGGTCGGAGTGGGGGGTGTTAGGTTATTTTCGTTACGGAATTTCTGGATTCTTATCCTTCTTATGGATGATAGCTTAAAATAAAATAAATATTTAATAAATATTCCCATACTAAAAACCCGTTTTTTTTGCCGTTTTGGTACGGAACCCTTCGTGCGCGAGTCCGACTCGCACTTGGCCGGTTTTATTCTAATATTATTTTATTTAATATTGCTAGTTATACTAAATCCTTCTAAATAAAGTAACTAAATATAATTTTATTTGTACAGAAAAGACAAAAATTATAACTATATTTAGTAAATTAATTTACCCCAAATATGGCAACCTTATGTTGACACTTAGTGTGTAGTCTGTCATATTTGAAACTTCTAATTTTCTTGATTTTCAAACTGCTTCGTATGCGATTTTCCAGTATTAAGACAACTATTTCAATAAAAAAAATGGTTTAAAGTGCTGTGTGAAAGGTTGCAACAGCGAATCATATGCTGGATGCGGTATTTCTTTCTTAAAGTAAGTAAATTTTCATTGAATTGTTTTCAAACTGTATAGGGTGAGCATGTTATTTTGTTTTGGTGGATTTGAGGAATTGTTTTGAGCATTTAGTTCATGTCACTAAATGATTAAAAAGTGTTGGAAAAACGGCAAATATTTTATAATGATAAAAACATTTTTCTATCTTGCGGGAAAAAGAATGGGTTTCTGGTAAATCTCGTGTCCCCATAACAAAGTATAAATATCGATCTGATCCCTGTATTTTATTTGTGGAGACTAATCTGACATGAATGTACCGTTCTAATGCGTTGGTCACTAAAGATTAGCTCAGTAGCTACTAAATTATACAATAAGGTAATAATACAAATTCAACTGAATCTTTGTGATCTGACTTTTGCAGACTACCCAGAAGTGAGAGCATAAAAAGAGTGGCTTGACGCTATGTCTAAAGAAAACTTTCAAAGATACTCTGTAATTTGTAGCCTGCATTTTAACCCCGACGATATCTTTAGATAAAAGTCATCAATGATGTATGACCTGGGGCTAAGTAAGTATTGGACCTAAGTATTGTAGATAGTGTATACAAGTGTTAAAAAAAAGTTTTCAATTTCATATTTTGTTTTACTATTTTTAAGTCTCATCCTTGAATTTTGTAAATTTGCGACTTCAGAACTTTGGTTGGTGGGAAAATCACGTCTCGTTTTGCGTTTAGGAACAGCGTTATAATCCTTTGTATTATACTTCAGTATACTAACTAGTACTTCTAAATAAACCATGTACTACAAATTAAAATCGAAATTCTAGTATGTACGTTCAATAATTTTAAAGTAAAAAATACATTTGCTCAGAAAATCTGTAGTGACAGGTGCAAATAAGGATTTATTTTTTAAGTGAGATAAAATGGTTACCGATTTCAATTTCCTTATCATTTTATCAACACCCCGTTGGTCTAGTGATTTAAATACCGGGCCAAGATCTCGGGATCCCAAGTTCAAACCCTGGGTCTAGCAACAAAAAGTTTCGAATTTTCGAACTTTGCTCGGGTTTGTGATCACTAGCACGCATTTGGCAAGCGTGGTGATTATGCCAATTCCCATCATGCAGTGGTAACTTGAATTTAATGATGGAGGCCTTTTCCCTTCTGCAGTGTGATGATTATAGGCTGTTATTTTCTTACTTTCTATCATTTTATCACGTACATACTAATTACTATGTGTGCACCAACTGAACCCAAAATCAACACTACATTGCATCTGGAAATAAGGATTCTAAGAGATCATGCTCTCCAGTCGCGCCCCATGAATTGTTCATTTTCTTCAAAATTACTGAACGAACAAACTAGATTGTAACTCGAACATGGTGTACTCGTACACTCGTACTTAGGTAGAACATTGAAGTATAATAGTCAGACCGCGGTACAAACAGTATAACACAAGGAACAACATCTGGTAACAGAGAAATATTGCTTTAATATATTAGCTATTTTACCCACGTATCCTCCCATTTTTTCAACATGATTGCAATATTTCTACTTTTCAACTCTATTATGTAACTATCTAATATGTAAGAAAAAGGTTGTATCGAAAATCAAGCTGCAAACAGTGAATACAAAAATTTTAATATCATTGTATAGTTTCTGCATTAGGCAAAATTTCTTTGACCTAAATTTAAAGTAGTAGGTTATAGGTTGTCACCCTACAGACGTTAGAGGCCTCTATCTCTGTCATTCGGACCGCGTTTTTTACTAGTGCACATTCCAGTTATGTAATAGGTAAGTTCTTTGGATTTTAGCCGGTTCTGAAAAAAAAGGCCCAATAACCTCCATTAACAGAGTTTTGCGCGGGTAACGAGAAAAAAGAGAAAAGAAGAAAATGGACTTTTCATTCGTATTTTTGTGAATATATCCTTAGCGGCGTGATAAAGTGGTGGCATTGTTATAATAATGTGTCAGAAAGTAAGATGAATCAAATAAAAGTGAATCCACGTTCTCCCGTAAAACTCCTGTGATCAGTGCCGGATTTACCATAGAAGCTGAAAAAGCTGAAGCTTAGGGTGGCACAGGGGGGCGGCAAAATAGGCCCAAAAAAATATATAATTAGAGCAGTAAAAAGAAATCTTTGTTTTTTTTTTTAGCTGAAATATGTAGGTACCGAAAATGTTGTAAAAAGAAGGGATTAACGACATTGTCAACAGTGTATGTAATTTTAGAGGTCAGTAGGGGCGGCAAATGTGTATCCTGCACTGCCTGTAATCATTGAAATGTATAAATAAACCACCATTACATATACATACATTTCAATGACTTAGGTTTGTTTAGGTTAGGTTAAATTATTATGTGTAAGTAAGTATTTATGATATTTTATGTATTTAATGAAGAATTCGAACTAATGATATGGCAGCATAGTTTTAGATTTTAGCCGCCTCTAAAAGAAGCAAATTAACCAAAAAAAGTAACGTGAAAAAAAAACTTTATTAATAGCACAATTTGTATTAGGCCTGGCAAAAACGTATCTTTCTAAAGATTGGCTCATTTGAATCTGGATCAGTACAAAGATCCGAATCAGTAAATGCTTCATTTGGATCATTCGGATCATCGATTCTCGGATAGATTGATTCTAGAGAGCAGAGAACAAGCGACGAACGAATTGAAAATTACCCGACTCTTTTTAATAGACGTTTAAATGGAACATTTATTCTAAGAAATATAATTTATACGAAAATAATCTCAAACTACGATCAAAAAAAATATATCACTAGGAACTCGATTTTTATCTATAGACAAGAAATTAAGTCTCAAAATTCACTTAGATACAAACAAATAAACAATCGATTTGGTTTTTGCATTTCAAACAAACGTTAAGTATACAACTGACAGCTCACTCCTTCGTTCAATTTCGTTCATTTGTGTCAGTGAGCGCGTTTGCTTTCACGACTCGTGTACCGATTGACCAAGTCCGACTGATGAACCGAATGACACAAATGACACGATGATACGTTCGGAGCGACATTGGAGATTCGGATCAGTGTATCATTTTGCTGAACCGACTCATTGAATCGTTTCAGTAAAGAGTTACACACCTCTAATTTGTATTGTTTCAAGGCCGTAAAACTTGGGAAACGAAAGGAGAAAGATGGACTTTGTTTCGTAATTTTATGAAATTATCGCACAGTGTTAACTTATATAAGCTTGTGCAACAGATGTTAAAAAACTTCAAGATTTAAGGAACTACCTATTATGAACATAAAGTTACATTTTCACTACAGTCACCTGGATACATATATTTCCACAAAGCCCTGAAATGATGGAAAAACAATACCAGGGTAAATGGGATCATTACATGATGGCAGATTCATAAACGTAGCTAAATCTATGAGCAGATTACTGCTAGTCCTTAAAACAAGATTTATCCCAAATAAAAACTACCCATAAAAGGTGTTTATCAAAATAAAATATAAGTTTTAAATATTTTAATTTTTTTCTATTTTTATTTACATTATTTAAGATCGTATCAAAACAATTTGTAACACTTTGTAACAAAAAAATTATACTAAAATAGTAGCTGTTGCATTCTTACTGTGTGGGGTCATAAGAAAATCAAGATTAAAAAAAAAACTAGAGCCAATATTCCAAAATCATTAATAGTTTCATAATTGTAGGCATAAAATGATTCAAAACCACATTAATATCTAGGGTAACAAAATCATTGTTGACCAGTGTAATCATTGAAATGTATAAACCACCCATACATTTCTATGAGTTAGGTTATTTTAGGTTAGGGTAGGCTATCATGTTTATGTAAGTACTATTTAAGATATT
Source organism: Anania crocealis (assembly GCA_949315895.1). Classification (NCBI taxonomy): domain Eukaryota; kingdom Metazoa; phylum Arthropoda; class Insecta; order Lepidoptera; family Crambidae; genus Anania; species Anania crocealis. The sequence goes on from OX438861.1 coordinate 11,459,120, forward strand.
ATATATTTTAAATTGACATTTTAATACTAAAGACTAGGCTGTATGGACTCGTCCGAAGCCGTTAAATTTTTAAGGGAAAAAAATATTTACGTTTTTTTGTAGGTTATCAGTTTGTTGATATCAATATTTCGAAGTTTTTTTTGCATTGTGTAGTGTCGCCAGTGGTGTCGCCAAAATGTGCGATCTGGGTAGAATATTGGTGCTGTATGGCAGCCAAACGTTTACAGGACAGGAAATAGCCGAAAGGATTTGGCGGAGTACAAAGGTTTTAGGTTTTCAAGGCCCGGTGCAAGCTATGGATGATTATCCTATTTCTAAGTTAATTCATGAGGAATTTGTGATATTTGTGTGCTCGACGTGTGGTCAAGGCGACCAGCCAGACAATATGAAGAGATTTTGGAAATTTTTACTCAGGAAAAACTTGCCTGCAAACTCTTTGGTGAATTTAAAGTTTGGGGTTCTAGGATTGGGTGATTCCTCGTATGCGAAGTTTAATTTCGCAGGTAAACTCTTGCATAAGCGCCTTCTACAGTTAGGAGCGACACCATTGCAAGATATAGGTAAGGTAATATTTTTAACTAATTTCTGCTGTCATTTATTTCAATAGATGCATAGTAGAAACTTAAGTAAATATTCAATTTAAGTAAATAGTAAATAAATTTAATTAAAACGTGCAGCCCAATCAAGTTTTTTTTTTTTGATCTGGAAAAGAGAATAAATTAGGTATCTAATGTTACTCAATATTTTTACATACCATTTACTAAATAACACAAACCAAAAATTATTTTATTTTACAGGCCTCTGTGACTATCAACATGACTTAGGTCATGATGGGGTCATTATACCTTGGCTTAAAAAATTCTTTTCACTTCTACAAACATACTTCCCTAACATCAAAACAGACAATCTATCCACAAACTTCGTTCCTCGTTGGAAGGTCTCAATATTAAAGGAGGATGCTAAACTTATTATAAACGGACTAAGCGAAGATATTTACTTCTACAAAGGCTGTTTGAGTGAATTTGTTGACAGCAGATGTCTGGAAATAGAAAAAAATTACAGGACTACAGATGAATCTCATTTTCAGGTCTGTTTAATGCTGTGTGTACAAATATTTTTCTTCTTACTATCACCCAATTTCTTCATTGAATATAAAGATACTCTCCTACACTACTCTGTGACAGTAATTTGAGAAATCTTTTGTTTACAGGATGTTAGATTAATAACTCTAAAAATTACAAATAACACAAAGTTTGATTACAAACCTGGAGATGTATTCAACATCCGACCAAGAAATAGGAAGGAGGACATTATTGATCTTTTTGGCATATTTAAAACACACAGTATTGATATTTATCCTCACTACCAACTGTTGGTGGAAGAGTATCACGAAGGTAAGCTTTTAATGAATATTGTAAAACTTTTTTGTACCATTTAAATTAAATACTAATATAGGGAGTAAATGCAAACATTGCTATTTAAAAATAATGTTGTTTTCCTATGGTTATATTATTATCTAAAAAAAAGTTTCTAACTTACATGCATAAAACGAAACGCAAACGTCAAAATACACGTGATATTAAGTGCATGAGTAAGTAAGTGTCAGTCGACTGTCTGTCAAGAAAGAATTGACTGACTGACGTAAGACGTCAGTTTCTTTCATGTATTTTGCACGGCGTTCGGCGTGTTTAACATATTTTGTGTGTAAATTCTAACGTTATTTATTAAAAATTCATAAATAAAACAATCCGAAAATGCTGCGACGGCAGGCGCGTTTGCGCCGAGAGTATTTGTACAGGAAATCAGTGGAGGATAAACAAAAGAGTATTCAAGCGAAGAAAGATCTAATTAAGAAGAGTTTAGAAGAAAACATCCCGATTCATGGTGATTTGCGGAAAGACGCACTTGCTCTTCAGAAGAGAATAGAATATGAAGACAAGGGTGAGTATTGTAAAGTTTGATTTCCTTACCTTTTATTAACAAAAGTGGCTTGCTTTTATAAAATAACCTAAAATAAGTTCATTTTTATATTATCTTTCAAATGATAATGAAAACTTACCTATCTATCAGAAACAATATTTTTTTATAAATTGCAATGTTTCTCAGTAATAGATAATTAATGAATTGTATGCTAGTTATTTTTCTGAAGTATTGGGTTAGAGGTTAGGTTAAATGTGTAATAAATAACATAAGAAAATAAGAATAAATTGTGTGCATTGATATAAACTGGTCATAGATGTTAGAAATAAATATACTTACCTAAAATTTTTTTAAATCTCATGGCATACTTTAAGTGTTTTACTGCCTTTGTCTTGTTAACATAAACAATATCTTATTATTTCAGGTCCGGAGAGAGCAGCAGTAATCAGTGGATTAAGTGGTGGTGCTAACACACTTAGCTCTCAAGATGACGAATACCGGTTTGCTGGTGTTGAGGACCCTAAGATCATGATCACCACATCCAGAGAGCCTAGCGCTAGATTGAAGATGTTTGTCAAGGAATTGAGGTAGGTGTTCAGTGATTTCAGCTTATGGAAGTAGATCTTAATTTCAAAACCAAGAAAAGTGTTGTTTCCTCTTTAACATTTACTGCGCAATAGCATGGTATCTTAGACACATTTAAAAACAAATGTCATATCACTTAGATCCATTCTTCGTAGACAACCAGCCAAAAGCTTTGTTGTTTATCAGTAACAGTCAAGTAAATTTATTAGTGTAGTTGGTTTAATTTTGCCGGATTATGAAGCTGATGACTCATTTGTGTCATTTGCTTGCCATCAGTCATAGTCTTTTAAAACCATAAAAGTTGATTATCAACTAAATACTGTCTATTGGTATAACTGTACACTGCACTCGCGAACAATAGTATGGAATCACTTACTACGAATTGACTCCGTGGGATCTTGAGTAATAGTTAGATCTTGAGATCTAGTTAAGAATAATAAAAATTGTACCATTTTAAAGGTTATAATGTTAACTTTAATTGAGCACATGTGGGATGAACTGAAGAGGAGGATTCTTTCCAGAAATCCTGCTGCGTCAAGTGTGAATGAGCTGAAATCTGCTTTGATAGAGGAGTGGGAAGGTATCCTGCAAGAATCGATACAGAAGCTGGTTAGGTCAATCTAAAACCGTCTTCGAGCAGTTATTAGGGCGAGAGAAAGGAACACAAAATACTGAAAATTTATTATTATCTTAAATAAAAACTTTATTAATAATTGTTGTTTTCTTAATTTATTATTTCTAACTCCTTCAATAAATCCGGGATGGCTCTTCAAATACTAAACTGTTATTTAAATGAATTTGGTATCCATTGAAAGTTTAACCTTTAAATTAGTACCATTTTTATTATTCTTAACTAGTTATTAAGTAGGTACTCAAGACCGCGCGGAGTCACTTCGAAGTATGTGATTCCATACTATTGTTCGCGAGTGCAGTGTACAGTTATACCCATAGATTTAATATAGATGATAGATTGGCAATTGAATCCTGAAAAGGAGACCAAAACTAGGTTACGCTAGTGTGCATAAAGTGAGTTAGTCAAGACTCAAGTGTAAGTGAGTGAGTCACACAGCCTTTAAAAATGTTTTTTTTTTTTGTTAATCAATTGTTGTATCTTGTTTAATTTTAATAACAGGTTAATATTCCCGAACAGCCAACGCATGAATCGTGGTGGCTATGAGATGTCTCAGCTAATCCATGCGTGTCGAGCGAACGAGGTTACCGACTTTATTGTTGTGCATGAGCATAGAGGTGTTCCTGACAGTTTGGTAAGGAAATTTACTTTTTTCATCAAGATCTCGTATACAATATTAAATGCAAAAAATAAATTTTATTGAGCTCCTATAACCAACACTATCAATTTTTCTTGACAATGAGACATATTACAGACAGCTGGCTGAGTCGAATATTACTAATAGTTTATCAGTTGTCTAGTATCCCATACGACAGGGTACTTAATAGTAGCTTAATTTGGGACTAGATGGCTCTGTGTGGCCCAGTGGGGCATGTCTAAAATATTTATTATTTGTTAATTTATAATGTCAATTGTTTGAAATTTTTTTAGGTGATATGCCATTTGCCATACGGTCCGACGGCATCGTTCACCCTGTCAGGGGTGGTGATGCGACACGACATTCCAGACATCGGACCTATGAGCGAACAGTATCCACACCTTATCTTTCACAACTTCAAATCTGACCTTGGTGAGTTTTAATTTTTTAAACTTTTATTTCACAAACAAACAAAGAGTTGTATTACTTTTTAGTGCGTTTGTGGTGTATAGGTTTATTTTTATGGTGATGCTCAATAACTGTTTTTTTCGTAATAACATAGCTTGAAAGGCTTAAACAAAAAGATACCCATGCAATGCTTTCATTAAAGTATTAGACTTTCAATGCGTATCAATCAACCTGAAAGCTCTCAAGGTTCGAAACAGTTTAAGTTTAGAAAAAGATAAACCCTAACTGTGACATACACATTTACTTTCACATATAATTCAAAATCAATGATTTTTAAATAGCTAGTGCTGTGCGCGGTGCGTTATCAAATATTGCAACCCAAATGCTTTTATGTTTTATCATTTCCAGGTCTAAGAACAATGAGCATACTGAAGTATCTATTCCCAGTACCTAAAGAAGACTCGAAGCGAGTTATCACATTCGCCAACCATGATGACTATGTGTGCTTCAGACAACACACCTACAGAAAAGTATGAATAATCTAAGTTTTTCTCAATTTAATGCCTACTAATAGAGTCCGGACCTTTGATTTATTTTGGAAACAACTGGCAGGTAGGTTTGTGGCCAAAGGCCACTGGTGGAGAGCAGAGGCTGCTGCCTATTTTTTAGAAGTATGTATTTCTTTACGCCTTCTACAGCAACATTATTTTGATTGTAACTAAAAGAAACAACGTTTAAGACTTTAAAACCATACAACTGATGTACCCCAAACCGGTTTCATTAGTAACATAATAACGTAATCTTAATATATACAAATTACGTGTCACGTAGTTTGTCCGCGATGGACTCCTAAATTACTTAACCGATTTTAATCAAATTTGCACACTGTTTGCAGTTTGATCCAACTTGAAAGATAATCCTATCTTTATTAAAATAATATTGCGACTATAAATTATTGAGCTATCCAGCTTACATCTCATTTTATAGTCGCCTCCTGGGGGTTGAGGGATTAATGGGTAAACGCCATATTTGATGCCAATGACATTAGTTGACGTCTTACCTACGTCAAAATCAAATTATATGTATTTATTCTGAGGCGATGCGAAGTTCGCGGGGTCAGCTAGTAGTTTTATAAATTGCGCCGACCGAAAGCTGAAATTGAATGTTTTTCCTATTTTATTCTAATATATTTTTACAGGCAGGCAAAGAAATCGAGTTAACAGAAATAGGTCCCCGTTTCCAAATGAAGTTGTACGAGATAAAGTTGGGTACGCTGGAGGCGTTGCCTGCGGCCGACACGGAGTGGGCTCTGCGTCCGTATATGAACACGGCGGCCAAGCGACGCTTCCTTAGCGACGAAGATGGGTGGCAGCAGGATGACGAGTTATAATAATAAACAGTTTATAATATACCTTGTTTCAATTCAACTGTACCGACCGTTACCGTTTACCGACCACGGCTTGATGCAATCCAGCCGAAACGTCGGGTAAATAAATATGTATATACCTTTACCCGTTAATAGACTTAGTAGCAATATTATGTACCGTTTCGTTCAATATTCTACATACATCATGTACCTATTTATATATACTGGACTAGCTTGGCAAGAGATATTGAGATAAATAGTCTTTATAGGGTTCCGCTTATTCCTTTTTATATACGGAACCCTCAAAACGATCCGACACCTCAAATACACTTTTGAATTCTTTTAGTTATTCAACTTTTGAGAAAATATATCGCTCATTGTTCAAATTCTGTGCTTAGTATGGATTTGCAATATAATCAGTATTTAAATTTGAAAAATTATGTCTAAGGCGGGACTCGAACCCGCATCTCCAGGCACACAGAACATAGAAAGAGGTCCTCGCATGCCGAACTAGTGGGAATAAAGGGCTTTAACCATTTAGCTAAATGGTTCGATGGTAAGATGCGGGTTCCGAGTCCCGCCTGAGACATAATTTTTCAAGTTTAAAATTAAATACTGATATTAACATTGCAATTTAATATTAATATGGAGTGGACACTTAAAGAAGACCGTGTCACATGCATAGATATAGGATACAAGTAGATCGACTGACAGCCCGATAATGCGTGACCAGTTTTGATTTGTCAATGTGTGTGTTAACTAGTGACGTACCTTTAACATTTTTAGACTATCGATAATAATTGTAGTTTGTCGTTTGGAAAATAATGTTTACTGTCACACTGTTTTTATCTCGAGATTATTCACCTACTTTGCGGCTTACCTAACCGCCCTCACTTCTTACAACTATAATAGTAGGCAGATAAATGTGCCCGGTGAGTATATTTTTTACATATAATTTGAAAATAAACAGTTTTAATAAAAAAAATAACAGCCTTTGTTAATTAGTTTTCTTTGTTTATTTCTTCAAAAGATTTTCCCGTGTCATCTGTTGTGCCGTGTAAGCTCATCAATGGCAGTAAGTGAAAAAGAACAAGTAAACAAAATCTGAATAAACATTTACATTCTGATGAATCAATCCCTGATTATTGACTTTTAACATGATTATCTTAGTTATGTGATTCCTTACAGTTTCCTTCTTCAAATTGTTAAGTTGACATTCATTTGAGACGCTAAACGTAAAATAACACATCAAATTTCTCCGGAAACATTTAAGATAAATGTCGACAATAGTATCGATAAATTTGAGTCAAGCTCTAGCGTACATGTAAAATATTTCGATGAATTAATTATCCACCAAAATAATGTAAATAATCAATACCTACATAGAACTTTATCTATACAAAATACTTAGAATAATAACACCTAGAAGCCGCGTATGAACCAAAACGTAAGCGTAAACGCGTTCCATTTAATTATCCTTGTGAGCGTAAGCTGAATAAATCTACGCTCTTCTAACGCACACAAATATAGGCTTCAGTGTTACCATCATCGGGCGTTTACCCACAAAAAATGGGAATACGTGTTGTTTTGTTATACGACGATTTGCCATGCGTTTAGTATGATCTTTAAATACATAACAAAATATGATTACATTCATAAGTATATTACATATTTATTAATCTAATGACGAATGCCACCGTTCAATGTGTTTAAATTTAAATGCCTGTATGATTGTATAAATTCACATTAAGAAATTATTTTTATAGAATTAATAACACCAACATAGTCAATTCGTTGTCGTACTGAGCAGACGTGTACAAGTTTTATTCTAAATTTCACTAAATGGTAACAAGTAAAATTCATACTTCACTCAGGAGGGATAAAACTCTAAATTGTTTGAACGCCTGTTTATTTAATGTGACCTTACACTCCTACGCATCAACAAAGAGGACCCCCGTGCACCACCAGTGAGACGTCTTCACCCCCGCAAAACACGTACGATTGCTATTTTTTATCTCACTTACTCATTACGCTATATCGGTGTTTCGGCTGACGTAACGCAAAAAACATGAGTGTCCAGAGGTCACCAACTGGGGGGTCGCAACCTGATTTATCCAAGATGAGTATTTTAAGTTCGGAATCATCAATTACATATCGGAAACGAAAAATGCCTTGTGATATACAGTGCTCATGTTCTGATGAATTAAGAGAAATGAGATCAGAAATGTCTCGTATCAGTTCTATATTAGAAAAGTATGTAGGGTCCAACGAGCAGATTTTGAAAAACATGCAAGAAAACATAACGGATATTAAAAACCAAATCACTGATATGAAATCGTCAAACGAGCGAACACACAGTGCTATGCAGATCAAAATGGAATCTCTTGAATCAGATTTAAACAAACTCAAAGTTTCTGCAAAGACTGCACCTAGTACCTTAGGAAGTGAGTTAATTCTCGGTGAACAAATTATACAGGAAATGCAGCTTCGCAGTAGTAGAGAGAAAAATATCGTACTTGTCGGTCTACCTGAACAAATTGCGTCTGCTCCCGAGGAGAGACTATCAAAAGACGAAGCTGATGTGTTTAGAATCATTTCACTGGTGAACGAAGGTATACCAAAACCGTCAAAGGTTTTTAGGATCGGCAAACTCCAACTAGGCAAAAACCATAGTATCAAGGTGTGCTTCGAAACAATAGATCCTGCCAAAAAGCTACTTCGAAACAGAAATAAGCTACAAGATGGCTTAAAAATGTTTTCAGACCAAACTCCAACTCAGCAAAACTTTATGAAAAACCTTAGACAAGAACTAAAGCAGCGTCAAGACGAAGGTGAGCCTAACCTTACAATTAGATATGTTAATGGAACACCGACTATCATAAAAATATCAAAAAACTAAATGCAATAAAAACAACAATCAACGCTTCTACCGAAAACAAAAATACCTATGAACTACTAAAAAGCTACCAAAATTTCCCCACCAACAAGTCACGCTTTACTTTCCTCTACCTTAACGCTCGAAGTATACGAAAAGAGGGGAAATTTGATGAACTCAAATGTATATTGCAAGCAATACCGAACAATGTTCACATTATATTAATAACTGAAACTTGGATTCGCAACGATGAGCAAGCATCACAATTACAACTACCAAATTACTACCATTACTATAACTATCGAACAGATACTGGAGGAGGTGGAGTGTCTGTATATGTTCACAATAACCTAAAGCACAGTTTATCAGAGTCAGTGTACGTAGGAGGCAATAACTATTTGTGGATTCAACTAGAAAAATATGCACTGGAAGTAGGAGTCGTATACAATCCTGGACACACTAACTTTAAGCAATTTCTGGAGGTGTATGAATCACAATTACAAGAAAGAAGCAGAGCAATAGTTTTTGGCGACTTTAACATTGATTTACTTACAAAGGATTCGGAAACAAAACAATACAATCAACTTCTTAAGCAAGCAGGCCATAAGGTAATTAATAAAATCACAAAAAAATATTATACCAGACAAGGATCTACTAGAAAATCAATCTTAGACCATGTAAGCACCAATTTAAAGAAAGATAATTTCCACATGATATATGTCGACTCATGTCTCTCTGATCATAGACAGCTATACGTGGAAATCAAGAAAATTAAACCAGTTCCAAGAATATATCATCAATACGAAGCCATTAATTATAACAAACTTTATAAATCCATGGAAGAATCAGGAAAAAAAGAATCAAACGATGACTTTATAAGTGTAGAAAAGCTAATCAAAAAATGTGTTGAGGAAAGCAAAGTTGCCAAAGCCAAAATTATGAATGAACCACAAAAGGAATGGATAAACAGAAAAATTATAACAGAGATGAATGAAAGGAACATAATGTGGGCAGAACTGAAGAAGAACCCAGACAAAGAAGATCTGAAAGAAAAGTTTAACACAAAAAAAAACCAAGTAACCAACTTGATCCGAGAAGCAAAAAGGGCATATTATAAGAAGGAATTCGATAAATACAATGGAAAGCCCAAAAAACTATGGAACTTACTAAATACCTTAACGAATAACAAGTTTGAACAAAGGTGCGCTCCTTCAAAACTTACTGTCAATTCAGTCGACGTTACAGATCCCAATAAAATATGCAAGATTTTTAACAACTTCTTTGCTACTATAGGGTCATGTTTAGCTGACGAAATACCTACACATTTCCGTGACAATTATACTCGGGCATTACCAAAACCACCTCTTCATAGTTCGCAAATGAATAGCTTGGAACCATGTACTGAAAAGGAAATCCTTAATATTATTAACAACCTTGATTCTAATAGTAGTGTTGGTCTGGATGGTATCAGTACAAAAGTTATAAAATGTGTAAAGGCCTTAGTAAAAAACCGATTAACAATAAGCTTAAACAAACTTTTACAAGAAGGATTATTTCCAGACTCACTCAAAATAGCCAAGGTAACACCTATTTACAAATCGGGAACAAAAACGGAGCCTGGTAATTATCGACCTATCTCTGTACTACCAGTTTTATCAAAAATTCTCGAAAAAATCCTACATTCACGGTTACAGAGCTACTTGGACTCAATTGATTTCTTTTTCGAGCGGCAGTGCGGATTCCGATCTAAATGCAATACACTAACAGCGACAATCGATCTCGTAACCAAAATTAAACACAACATTGATAAAAAAAACATTGTATTAGGAGTATTCATTGACTTAAAAAAAGCCTTCGACACCGTTAGTCATAAATTGCTCTTAAAAAAAATGGAAACCATTGGTATTGCTGGCAAAGCTTTAAAAATGTTTGAATCTTACCTCACGAACAGATCGCAAATCGTAAAAATGGGCAGTAACTTCCAAAGTCCCCCAGAGTCTATGGAGTACCACAAGGGTCAATACTGGGTCCTCTGCTCTTCTTAGTATATATCAATAATATGCACGAATTAGACCTAAATGGCAATATCACTCTCTACGCCGACGACACTTGTCTTTTTTATTTCGGCTCATCATTTCAAAATTTAATTGCGCAAGCCCAGCACGACCTTGACATCCTTCACGATTGGTTTCAATACAACTTACTAACTGTAAATATCTCCAAAACTAGCTATATAATTTTCAAAGCAAAAAACAAACCAATACCCAAAACTTATTCATCTCTCGTTATAAATAATATACCTTTACAAGAAAAAACACATGAAAAATATCTTGGCCTCCACATGGATACACATTTAACATGGAATGCTCACATTAAACACTTAACAACCAAGTTAATATCACTCCTAGCCTCTCTTCGGATTAATATCAGATGTATACCACATAAACTGCGTTACAAAATATATAATGGGCTTGTAAAACCACATCTGTTGTATCTCATAGAAATCTGGGGAAGCGCTGCTAGTACAAGATTAAACAAATTACAAGTTCTACAAAACAAAATTATTAAAATGCTCTTTAATTACAACTTTAGAACAGCCACTTCAATAATTTATCAAGAAACTAATCTCATGAACATTAAACAGCTACACTTTTACAATACTTGCATTTTTATCCGTAAGACCATGAGCAAAGAAGTCCGTACTGACCTACAGTTTACTAAGCGAAAAGAAGTTGGGCGCATCTGCACTCGACGCGCGAGCTTCATCGTGTTGCCTAAGACCCGAACAAGGTACGGCCGAACCACGATAACATCCGACGGTGCGCGCCTTTTTAACAAAATACCCTCGGATATCAAAACTATTGACTGTTTTAACGTATTCAAAAAACGACTAGCAAATTACGTAATTACAAATTTAATATCAATTTGAGTGCGTTGGACGGGCTTATACCTTTTATAACAGTCCCGTTACATCTTAAATAATTATGCAACGCGATAGTTTAAAAGTAGTTAAAGACATTGAACCCTATATCTTTGAGTGGCTAGTTTTGGTCGTCGATAATAATACTTTTTTAATCATCCCCGTTCATGTAAAACTGTAGTTACCAGTGGATATTAATGTGTGAAATATAATGTAATAGTGAATTATTTTTGTTTTCCCGGATCACTAATAATGATGTATGTATAATTTAATAAGTTTTCTCTTGTCTTTATTTTTAATTGTGTAGGTACGACAGCGAATTCATTTTGTTTATTTCTTTTTATTTATGTTCTCATGTAAGTGGCGTATGTATGTCTTTATGAGAATAAATGTCTCTAAACAAAAAAAAACATTTAAGTCTAAACAGTATTAAATAGCTGTTATGGCAAATTCAATATTTTTCTCAATATTAAAAACCAACTAAACAAACTGTGTGCAATTTTTGAAGTGAAACTTCTTTATCGGCGTTGGAAAAAATTTACCGTCACGAAAAAGTTTTCGGTTGCGCGTCACAGCGTCACATTTTTCGGTTACGCGCCATCTTTTTCTTGCCCCTACCACGGTTGGTTCAGACGATAGCAAAAAGGTAAAGTGAAATAATATTTAACCAATTTAACCAATTTAATCAATTTAACCAATTTAACCACTTTAACCAATTTAACCAATTTAACTAATTTAACCAATTTCTGGAAAGTTGCATGTAGATAATTTTTCGAAAAATAAGGCCATAAAGAAGTTTCACTTCTTACGTGTGTACACTAGTACACGCACAACTTTTTTTTTCCCAAAACTAGCAACACTGATTTTGATAGGTTTTGTGTTTCAAATTATTTGTTTTTAATTCGATTTACGTACAGAAAATGTATAAAATGTAAGTACTTACCTGTGAAATGAAACTGTATCACTTTCTTTTTGTTTCTCTGATATGCTGGAACACTTCTTCATAGTGCAAATCATAGATTTAATATACTACTGTTAGATTGGCAATGAAAAGAGACAGAATATAATGCAGCTATATGATAGAACGAGATAGATCACAGGGCCGTTCACGTACAAGCTAGGAACCCGTAGTGTTTTTCTAAGTTCTGACGTCTGTCACGCGCAACACAATATTCCCTTTAGTTTTACTAGTTTCATTTTTATTATTGTAAAAAAGTGTCAAGTTGATGTATTTTCATTATGGTTACATGTTCAGTACCTGGAAGTAACTCATCTAAAAAAGGGAACCAACATAATTGTACATTTCACACGTCAACACACAATCGCGATAATCAGCAGCAAAATGCAATGTTTCAGAGCTTTGACTAAAGTTTTGTATACTAATTGATAGGGCATTTCATGAGAACAAGGATTTAAATTCATATGAATTCAATTAAAAATAATATCAAATACGTGAATTTCAGCAATTACTAACGTCACTTTTGTATTTTAGTGATTGACGTTGTCGATGATATGTTATCGACATTTCATTAGCTGACTGTAAACCGCATACAGTCTAAATTGTTGAAATACGTTAGAAATGGTTGAAATTGCCTAATAGAAAAGAATGTTCGTCCAATAAATATTCGAGCATTTGCAGTTTACATTTGGACACTAAGTGTTTTTAACACAGAGGCGTTCAGCCTGTAAAATTACGCTCTGGATCAATCTCCATATTGTTCATGCCCCCATCAATCCCCATTACTTAAACATTAAATATATATATGTATATTTAGCTCCGGCATATATTCGCGTCCGAAATACCCAGTGTCTCAAGACGAAAGTCTTTGACCAGTGTGAGTTGCCAGTAATGACCTATGGGAGTGAGACGTGGTCGTTTACTATGGGTCTCATAAGAAGGCTCAAGATCACCCAGCGAGCAATGGAGAGAGCGATGCTTGGTATTTCCCTACTCGATCGAAACAGAAATGATGAGATCCGCAGGAGAACTAAAACAACCGATATCGCTCGAAGGATTGCATCGTTGAAGTGGCAGTGGGCGGGACACATAGCGCGGAGAACCGATGGCCGTTGGGGCGGAAAGGTTCTCTAATGGCAACCGCGTACCGGATGACGTTCCGTGGGCAGGCCCCCTACAAGGTGGACCGACGATCTGATCAAGGTCGCGGGAAGCCGCTGGATGCGGACAGCACAGGACCGATCGTTGTGGAGATCCTTGGGGGGGGGGGCTATGCCCAGCAGTGGGCGTCGTTCGGATGATATGATGACGATGATGATGATATTTAGTGTACGTTTGTAATGTGTAATTGAAAAATAAATATCAGTTTTATTTCAACTTTGGCGATCGCGATCGCAAAATGAGGCAAAATTGTTAAATACTGGCAAGTAAGGCCTACGATATTTTTTACAATAAATTGATTTTGTTAGGGGATAAGTAATTATAAAATAAAAAACATATCTTGGTATTTACTTGCAGTTTTTTGGCGTTCTTTTATTAATACTAAAAAATAAGTCACCTGCGTCAACGTAAACTGTGTCGATGGAATCGATATCGAAAGCAAGCAGACAATGCAGTACCTGCACTATTTATCTCACGCACATGCTCACTTTATGCACACTAGCGTAACCTAGTTTTGGTCTCGTTTTCAGGATTCAATTGCCAATCTATCATCTAAATCTATGGTGCAAATAGTCATTATAAATTATTTTTCGCGAGCTGTGTTTGACTTAGCGTGACGTTGAGCACTGACAGCTCGCGGAACGAAGTAAGCCAGATATGGCTTAGTTTTAGTTGCGCGTTTTTCGTGCTTACATTCGGTTTCTAGGTGTTATTATTCTAAGACAAAATATTAAAATGCACAAGTGGATTGAAATAATTTTATATTTACAACATAACAACAAGATTAAATTCAACAAAAATAACGCGTTTTTACGATGACGAATTTCTACGTATTTACCTGTGAAATGAGCAATTTTCTGGATTATTTTTGTGGTTGACTCCACAGGCCCTCACAGAATATGTGACCATTGTTAGATAAAACTGTATTTACTTTATATAATCTACGATGTACTAGATAATTCCATAAAATGTTGAACCTTATATCGCATATGCCACTGGATGTCACTCTGTCAAATAAGACAGGTCACACAACGAAAAGATTTGTTTTCTTTTTCTATCTTGCTAGATTAACATAAGAGGTTTTCTTCTATCTCGCAGGCTTTGTCCGTCTATTATATTCTACGTTTTTGGTCCGTGTCGCGGTTATTGCGTTGCATCGTTGCGGTTATGCGCCAATTCAGATTTTCGACTTACTGAAAAATTTGTATATAGCCAAAAGATTCGTTTATCGTACCATAAAACGATGCATTATAGACTCTAGTGTAGATGTCAGGTCAAGAAGTGGTCGTCCTCGCTCTGTTAGGACTCCAGCAGTGATAAAAGCTGTGAAGGCGCGAATTCAAAGAAATCCCATACGTAAGCAGAAACTGTTGGCCCTTCAGATGGGGTTAAGCAGGACCACGGTGAAAAGGGTGTGAAATAAAGACTTAGGGCTCAGGGCATATCGAAGAAAAACAGGACATCGTTTGAACGCTCGTTTAATGGACCTGAGACTGAAGAGATGCCGCGCTTTGTTGAAGCGGTACGCGGAAAAAAAGCATCGGGAAATTCTTTTTTCGGATGAAAAAATTTTCACCGTGGAAGAGAGCTACAACAAACAAAATGATAAGGTGTACGCACACAGCAGTGAAGAAGTGAGCAACCGTATTCCGCGTGTCCAACGAGGTCATTTTCCATCCTCGCTCATAGTTTGGTTGGGAGTCTCTTATTGGGGCTTAACTGAGGTACATTTATGTGAGAAAGGCGTAAAAACGAATGCAGTTGTGTATCAAAATACAGTCCTCAAGAACCTTGTGGAACCTGTTCCTCATACCATGTTTAATAACAGGCACTGGGTATTCCAACAAGATTCTGCGCCAGCTCATAGAGCGAAAAGCACACAAGACTGGCTGGCGGCGCGTGAAATCGACTTCATCCGGCACGAAGACTGGCCCTCCTCAAGTCCAGATTTGAGTCCGTTAGATTACAAGATATGGCAACACTTGGAGGAAAAGGCCTGCTCAAAGCCTCATCCTGATTTGGAGTCACTCAAGGCATCCTTGATTAAGGCAGCCGCCTATATTGACATGGACCTCGTTCGTGCTGCGATAGACGACTGGCCGCACAGATTGAAGGCCTGTATTCAAAATCGCGGGGGTCATTTTGAATAAACTTTATTACCATATGAATCTATGTTTTATTAAGTTCATTTTGCTATATAAATGGTTACATAAATAATAAACATGTCTAAATTATTTCATGTTACACATGTGACAGAACTTATGACCTGACTAGGTATAATGATTTTCGGACAATTTTACACGTCACTACGTGGGTAACACTGAAAATGTTTAGAAACTGGCCACTTAGAAACATTGCCAATGAAAACTTTTTGAATTTGAATTTTAGAACTCTTTGGTAACTTTATCACAGTCTATACCATCGATTTAGGATACACGACGTTTATGGTCTATACAGTATAAATGTGAGGAGTTTTTGGCGGGAGTTCGTGAGATACGTTTGGAGTCCGTTTATTTTATCGATTTTTTATTGTTTATAGTGATTTTTGGGTCGTAAAAGTGGTGTTATTTTGCGAAACAAAGTGTCGTGCGAGTGAACAATATACAGTTCGGTGAAATAAGATGGTGTATGGGTCGTAACCAAGAAAAGTGGACCGTGAATTTTGCGAGGGAACGCGAACAGTTCACCTCTTTCTTGGGGACTTCTCTGCATTCCTTCAATCTTTTGACTGTCTCCAAAAACTCCATCGAAGCATTAAAACGTCTAACATCAACGTTTTAATGCAAAAACAAAGACAATATTACTAAAGAATTGGCTGTATGGACAAGTATCCCAGGCCGTTAAACTTACTAAACAAAAAAAAAAGTATAAATGTAGTATCACAGACTAGCGATGTGTAATAACTTCTTTTTCGCATACCGAACCGAAACTATTTATTGGTATTTGATAACGGTTTCTGAAACTAGTTATTTTCTGAAACTATTTATGGGTTAATACGTATGAATATCTCAACAAACAGTTACTCTGAATGATAATCATAACTGCGAAACCCGTTAAATATTATCATTCAAAAATATTGAAATACCGAAATGGTTGATATTTTTGGTTATAAAATGTTTTAGTAAGTAAATATTTTTTTAATGTGATTTTAAATTGCCGGTTGACGCCATATAACTGTAAACATCTCCACTCACACGACACTTGGTTTTCTTTATGATTAAATTGTTTTTTTCAAAATAGTCCCGCAAAACACTTGAATTAATACGTGACATTATTTTTTAAACAATAATATTCACCCTGAAACAAAAAAAAACCTTATTTATTTATTGCACCTGTTACGTAAGCCACAAAGAGAAAGAAGAATGAAAGTTCAAAGCCAAAGGTCATTTTAAATTTGGTAAAATTTATTTCAATCAATTATCGATCTTAAGTGTATGTATCATGATGTATAATTGATTGAACTATATGCACACGTCCGTCAATGTATCAATCAATGTTCTGGTTGCTTGACCATATCACCCTTAAAATAAAGTTCAAATTCATTTAATTTTAACAGCCTCGCTCGCTAACCTATTCCTGTCTCCCTCGTTCAGTTCGGGCGCCATCGCGTTAGCCGAACGAATCCGAAGCATGTCGCACCGTAGTCCGTACACAGTTGTTAAACGTTATGGTTCTTGAAATAAGGTTTAAAATTACTAAGTGATATACATTCGTTTGCAATAACGTGTTATTTCCGATAAATAGTTTCGGTGCACACCAATACATAGTTTTTGGGTATCGAATCGATACATAGTTGCAGAAACTGTTTATGGTTTAAACCGTCCACCTCTATCACAGACTGTGATAGTAAATTGCATTCATTTGTCATTTGTTTTTGTGAATTGGCGGCAAATCTAAAACTCTTGTTACACGTGAAAATTAACATAACGCGAGAAAATTTTCGGTCAATGATTTATTATGACTTTGTTGTGGGCTTACTCAACAACAAAGCTATGATAGGCTGCGATTAGCATTTCTTAATGAAGCCCCATCTCGTGCCACTGTTTACAATTGGTTTAACGAGTTTAAGCGTGGACATAGCAATCTCAATGATGACCCGCGTGAGGGACGTCCTTTAACAGCGACTACTGAAGATAACATCAGTGCTGTGTGACGCATGATTGGCATGATAGAGGAAGATAAGAAAGTGACCTATCAGCAGATACGGGCAAGCCTAGGGATTGGTAGGAGTTAAGTTCAAAAAATATTACACGAACATTTAGGCGTCAGGAAGCTTTGTACCAGATGGATTCCCCATACTTTAACCGACGACCAGAAACACCTTCGCATGGACTGGTGTCGCCAAATGTTAGATAAGTTCAACGGTGACTCAAATGCTGTATTTGACATCGACACAGGTGATGAAAGCTGGATATATTTCTACGAACCCGGAACCAAAAGACAATCAGCTCAGTGGGTGTTTCCTTTCGAGGATCGGCCAACTAAGGTAAAGAAAGGAAGAAGTCAAGGAAAAAAGATGATTGCCTCATTCTTTGGTCGGAAAGGTCATTTCGCGACAGTTGTGTTAGAAGATGGAAGGACAGTTACTGTAGACTGGTATGTCAATCGCTGTTTGCCTGTTGTCTTGGAAAAAATTCTACAGCAGCGCCCTCGAAGCAGGATCCTACTTCACCACGACAATGCTTCAGCGCACTCCGCAAAACGGACTGTTGAATATTTGACTATGGCAGGTGTCGAGATAATGAGTCATCCGCCATACAGTCCTGACCTGGCGCCCTGCGACTTTCATTTATTCCCAAGAACTAAAAATAAAATTTGAGGTATTCGCTTTACGAGCCCTGAAGATGCGGTGAAAGCGTACGAAAATGTCATAGAAGAGAAACCTAAGGAAGAATGGACCCACTGCTTTTCTCAGTGGTTTCATCGAATGCGACGATGTGTAGATAGGAACGGAGATTACTTCTAAAAACAATAAAAGTATTGGCAACTTTCTACATTAAGCCGTTTTTCATTTTCTAAACATTTTCAGTGTTACCAAGGTATTTGTATAACCTACATGGCTATACCATGCTAGATTATATTTTAATGTTTTTTGTAGACATGCCAGTACCAGAATTTCTAAAAACTCCACTCACCATGTACGAAATAGCTGAACAATATTGGGATCTTAACGCATATCCCACGCAATACTTTTTCTCTCTTCTCGCATTGGTCTCTGAGGACAAGTTGGAGAGAGACAAATGTATAGAGCTAAGCTCCGCTGAAGGACAGGAGGATTGGTTAAATTACTGCAGAAGACCAAGACGGACTATTCTTGAAGTAAGTTTAAAGCTAGTTTTCCACTTAAGATGTGGTAGATTGCTACGTGTGTATGTTATATTCATGAATGACGCATCTTTGATTGCATAGTGACTGAGTGTGTTAGTTAAACAGTGGTACTCTGGTAGGTTAGCAACGTAGCATTTCTTTAGCAGAAAGTAAGGACAGCTACGATTCTGCAGCCAGGGCTGTCGAAACCTGAGTGTACAAGGGTTCCGGGGCACTAGGGCCTAGGGTTGCGCAAGGCAACTGTATTATACCTATATAAACCCATCAGACAGCAGGTCCAGCGTGATGATGACCGTATCAATCATAGAACCATCAAAACCACAGACATTGATAGGCCTAGATGCCCCAAGTGTACGTACTGCGCGTGTCAAAAAAAGGTTGAACATGTTCAAATTTTTTTCTCTCTCTTTATTTGGACTGGACTTTCTGGATACTGCGCTTGTTATTGAAATGTGCGTATTTTATTTAAAAAACAATTATTTTATCATTTGTGTCTATTACTGTAAATAAATGTACCTGTGTGCATACTACATGTTTAAATTACATTGCTGCATGTAGGTACCTGTTCATCAAAGCAAGCAGTGAACGCAAATTTCGGCACGCGCGGGTTTTATAGAAATGAGTGCATTTGTGGCATCTAGGCCTATCAATGTCTGTGATCAACAAAACTATATACCACGCATACACACTATATCTATACTATACCAAAATAAACGAAGCTTTCAGATTTAAACTTAAATGGTCCCTATCAAAAGAGTTGGTTGTTTCGAGATTTCTACCTCGTATCTACTTTATTTTTAGGTTTATTCGACATGTCTGCATCCTTCTGCACTATTCCGACTCGCACTTGGCATTTTTCATACAAAATAAATAAAAATTAAAACCTTATACTTACAGGTTCTTCACGACTTCCACAAATCAGCATCAAAGCTGACAATAGAAATTCTATTCGAAATCTTCTCCACAATAAAACCGCGCTCATTCTCAATAGCCAGCAGCTGCCTGCCCAGCGGTGGGGAGAAGTTGGACATACTTATGGCTGTAGTGAAATACTATAGCAAATTAAAAAAAGCACGATTGGGCTTAGCTTCAAACTGGCTGGCGAGTCTGGGTGTAGGGGACAGAGTGTATGGGTGGATAAAAAAGGGGAGCTTGGTTTTTCCTGGCCCGGTAAGTACCGTAGGTATAACGGGTTGGTAGTTTTAAGCTGGGTTGTTTATTAAGATACTGTTTCTCCTCGTCCTATGGTATTATAAGAGGCAACTAAAAGAACTGTACTGCCAGAAGAAGTAGGGCATCAGCATCTAGGTCAAACTGGGATCACCCGCCTGCCAAGCGTGGCGATCATGGAAAAAATCTTCTTTTAGAAAGGCCTAGAAGTGGATTGTGGTCAGCTGAACAGTGCAGTTGAATTGTTAACCTTAGACCTGTATTATATTATGCCATTTTAAATTGGAACTCAAAACAGTATGTATCTTGTTCCGTCTTCTTATCTCACAGTAAAGTTCATTAAACCAATAAAAGCTCTTTTAAAGGGTTTGGGTATGTTCAGCCTCTAATTGGTCGTGTATAAATTTTCAGACCACACCACACATTTTAATAGGTCCAGGCACAGGCCTAGCTCCATTTAGAAGCTTAATCCAAGAGTACGAGTTCAATGGAACCCTGGATAAACACACTATGCACCTCTTCATCGGATGTCGGTATAAAGATAAAGATTTCCACTGTAGGGAGGAGTTAGAGGGGCTTGTTGATGAAGGAAAACTTTCACTGTATTGTGCCTTCTCGAGGGATCAGGAAAACAAAGTGTGAGTAAATGATTCAAAAAAAACAATCATCTTTCATATATATATAGGTTTAGGAAGATATGCTTATCAAAAATTGAGAGCTCCTACGAAATAAAAAATACTTACATATGCATATTACGAACAAGTGATTACTAACTTTGCCTTTTGCATGGTCATGAAAATTCATACAACTTGTGTCTGTTATGAATTTATAATGACCTCTGATTTTTATTCCGTTTCAAATATTTTGTTTATTATAAGATAAAGAAAAGACTTATGAATATTATTAATCAAAAACGTATTATTCACAGTTACGTACAACACAAAATAATCGAACATGGCAACACACTCTGGCCTCTTATCGACGAAAAGCAAGCCCACATCTACATCTCCGGCAATGCCAAGAATATGCCTGATAATGTTAAAGATTCATTTGTAGATATATTTGCACAAAATGGCAATATGGATAGTGAAAATGCTAGAAGATTGCTTAAAGATATAGAGAAGAAGGGACGGTTGCAAGTGGAGGCTTGGTGAATAAATAAATAATGATGAATAGTAAAATTTACTATTCATCATTATTTATTTAATGTATACAGCAATCACAACAGAACCTAGGCCCTAACCAAGCAATCATTATCAAATCAGGGCAAAAAATAAATGTATAAACATGCCTAAAGCGCTCCCTTAGGCCTATTTGCAGAAATATAGCCGATTTTATTGATTTTTACCTACGCGTGTTTTTGTCTGATGGTAATAATCATAGTCTTGAATACGAATCGACGCGATGGTGTGGTAAACTTGACTATTGCGAAAAGTCAATTTCACTCAATCAGAATAAAACGACTGAACGGATCTGGCGAATTTGTCGCGAAAAAAGATTCTAAAGGTTGGACATAGCTGGACATAGCGTAGATATATTTAATTCGAAAACTCTCGCATTTAATAACATCGCGGGCAACAGACAGTAATTTAATATATATATTTTTGTAATTTAATTTATAAATAAATTAGTTTTATTACCTATATATTTTTTTAATATCTTTCACCTATTCTCCATTGTCTAGGCGCAGACCAAGTCGAAAGGTATGATTAATTTGCTTTTAATCATATCTTTCGACTGATTAATGATTAATTTAATTTGAATTTTATGCTTGCTTTTATTTTATCAAAAACGGCAATCCGACAACTTGGTTGAACAAACACATTCTCCTAGGTCCCTGACCTTATTTCTTACTAGTTCCATGTTTTGTTTTTCATTGCAAATTTAGAACAAGAACGTAAGATTTAGTGAATACTTCAATGTGGCGTTGTCAAAAGAAAGTAGAATTTATTTGAGCACATTTTAATTATTTAATCTGATAGAAGTTATACGATCATGTTTGGAAAAAGATGTGCTAATCTGTTTCAAACTGTACTAAACCCTTCCATCATACCGAAGCGGAATTTCGCTCAAGTTGGAATGGTTGTTTCCACTCCGCCTCGAGTTCAATGTTCGTTTGGGGTAATTAAACTTTTCGTTAAATATTAAATATAGAAACACAAAAAATAAACCTACTTACTGTTAAGTTTTAAATCGGTAAGGCCAGGCTAAATAATTATTCGATACACCGAGCACTCGGGACACACCCGAGTCCCCGAGCCATAGGCTTTGGCCGTAGGCCAAACAAACAACAGAACACAAAACACATCAGTAGGAAGGAGCTGGAGTATATTTTATGCTTTTTTAGTGTTTGTGTTGTTTGTTTAAATTAAAAATTTCATTACATGAATGGTGTCAATGTCGAATCGTATGTAGGTACTTACTTGAATAAAAAACATGTATTCTTTTCTAAATTGGCGCGAGTCGGAAGACACGATACCTAAGTCTTGGTACCGGCATCTGTTTTAAGGTGGAAGTTGTAATAATAAAAATCATTATATAGACACTTAGACTATTTTTGAAGCAAAGCCAGACCAAATAAGGGAAAAGAAGAATTTAATACCTATCACTATGGGTATAAAGATAACAGAAACAGATGGTAACACCAATTATCATCCCACTGCTGGGCCACCACAGCAATGATGGGTACTGGCATAATCACCAATATTTGCCAAATGTAAATTGGTGATTACAAACCCGTATAATCTATACTAATATTATAAAGCTGAAAAGTTTGTTTGTTTGTTTGTTTGTTTGAACGCGCTAAACTCAGGAAGTACTGGTCCGATTTAAAAAAATATTTTTGTGTTGGATAGTCCATTTATCGAGGAAGGCTTTAGGCTATATAACATTACGCTGCGACTAATAAGAGCGAAGCATCAGTGAAAAATGTTGCAAAAATAATCGAATTCTTATTAACAGAAATTGACGCGGACGACGTCGCGGGAAACAGCTAGTATAATAATATACCAGGAATCAAACTCGAGATCCTTGATATGTTATTCTTAACAATAAGTTTTTTATTTTTAGGAAAAACTTCTCCATGCTGGATTTATGATATTCGTATGGCTAACACCAATGGCATATTTTACTACTCAGTTGAAGGTCTGGCGACGTGAATACATTACTTAAACGTGAAACAAATAAATATACTTATATCCGACATACTTATTTTAATTTCATGTATTTTTAGTAGAAACTGAACGCTCAAAATCCTTTCCGTTCAATCATACTTACTTACTAGGTAATTATCTAAAACTCATTACAACCTATCGTACCCACTACTAAGAGAGAGGGGGGCAGTGGAGCACTCAAAATTCATAAAAAAGATTGAAGGTTAGCTTAGAGCAGTTGCTTGGTAAGCGGAAGGTTGTTGTGGCCTCCTCACCTAAGGCAGCTGGAAGAAAAATGTTATTGACTTGACTTTGACATTGACTTTTAGGTATTGCACCGCCAAAGAGGAATGAACTAGAGATATCTAGCGGATTGGTCTTCGTATAGATAAATAAAATAGGAATGCTTTTCCACCAAGAGTTATATTTTTCAGACATGCCACACAGAGCCATCTAGGGTGTATCGTGACATACTCCCCAGGGGCGCCCCTTGTTTATATCGTGGTCCGACCTATGGTAAATCCGTGTTCTACCTACAATTTCTTGATTATTTTATGACGTACATACTAATTAACATTTGTACATCAACTAAACCCAAAATCAGCACTATGTACGAGTTACAATCTAGTATGTACGTTCAGTAATTTTGAAGAAAATTAACTTCTTATAGGGCGCGGCTGGGAAGCTCGCTCTCTAGCCGCGCCCCGTAGAATCCCTATTTCCAGATGCAGTGTAGTGCTGATTTTGGGTTTAGTTGATGTACAAATGTTAATTAGTATGTACGTCATAAAATAATCAAGAAATTGTAGGTAGAACACGGATTTACCATAGGTCGGCTATGGTAAATCCGTGTTCTACCTAAGTACACCATGTACGAGTTACAATCTAGTATGTACGTTCAGTAATTTTGAAGAAAATTAACTTCTTATAGGGCGCGGCTGGGAAGCTTGCTCTCTAGCCGCGCCCCGTAGAATCCCTATTTCCAGATGCAGTGTAGTGCTGATTTTGGGTTCAGTTGATGTACAAATGTTAATTAGTATGTACGTCATAAAATAATCCAAGAAATTGTAATCGGTTACCATATTATTATCCCATTTAAAAATAAACCCTTTATTTGCGTCTGTCAATTCGGTTTTTTTGCGCATTTGCTGATAACTTATTGTAAGGCACTGTAATAAGTATTATTATTTATATTTCTATTATGTTGTAACGCGCCGATAGATGTCGCCGGCCAGCCAGCCGAGCCGAGCCGTACGTCACTTCCCTCCCTGCCAACGACACCGAGCGCGCCCACTGCCGAGCAAGTCACCACAGAGTACATTGTATATTTACAAGTCACAGAAAAGTACTCTATGGTCACAGTCACGCCAGCTGTGCACGCCAGCCATCAGCCGATGCCTGGAGGGGAGCGTCGTAGTCAGCCCTTAATAGCCTGTGCGCTAGCTATTTACTGTCATTCTCTGCTTAAACATCAAATTGTGTTCTGTGTTAAACATTGTACGCACTGAGCAAGTAATCACTACGTTTTATTGTACGGGTCGAATCGCTGCCCGAATGGGGGCTATCGCTAGTAAATTTGCCACTAGAGGCGCTAGTGTCGCGTGAGGTCCAATATCATTCACTTTGTACTGGTTTTAGCGGAATTTGTTGCATAAATTATAATTTCTTTAATTTACTTGCTGGAAAGTGATCTCCTTCGTAAAATATCGCAAATATGGATTATTTGGCGATTAATGTGAATGCTTTAAAAGCGGAATTAAGAAAAAGCGCAAAAATCAGCGGCCTCAAGAGCAACTATTTCAGAAGTTAGTTTGTTGATATCAAGATAGTTATTTATAAACAATATAACCTTAATTAGATTCAAGATATAACACTTTGTTTCGGCGCCAATCGCCTTTGATAGCTATACCTCCGGACCTCAGTCTACAGTGGCGCCAACTGGTGAGCAAAGAAACGGTAGTCCCCATTACGTCAGTTGGCACACACACAAGCGTTGATTTAATGTTGTAAGTAAAATGACATTTCCCTAAAAAGCGGGGAAATTGTTGCAGTGTTCCAATTTTGTTCCACTGGCCTAAAATGAGTCGCTTACTTCACGCTACATTCGATTTCATACAAAAGTCATGTTTGTGCTACACGGCGATGCAAAATGAGTTTTATGCGGCTCAGAATATCTTTTGACCAAAAATCACAACTCAAAATACGGTCATATCAATCAAATGACGGTCTTTTGGCCTCAGCTTTATGCAAATTGTTTTTAAAATGTGTCGTGAAATTAATCGTCAAAAAATAGCATTGTACATTAATTATCAATATTAATATAAGTTAATAAAAAAAATTCGATCAACAGATTCAAAATCTAATATTAAAAATTCTCGTGTCGCGGTGTTTGTTACCAAACTACTCCGAAACGGCAGGACCGGTTTTCATGAAATTTTGTGTGCCTATCGGGTACTTTAGGTAGGTCTAAGAATCGTTAATAATTTATCTTTTATTCCTGTTTTTTTTATCCTACGACGAAAAAGTGCAGTGAGCGTAGCCACGACGGGACAGCTCCTTTTCTTATAATATTTTACTACACTATATCACCTGCCAATAGGTAGAGGTTTTCATGGATGGTATATGTAAGTAGAAATAAGTACGAATTAAATTAGAAATATTTAATAACAGAACTGAAACTATCAGTACGTAATATTACCTACTTACTTATTAAATCGTACATAATTATGGGATTTTTTTCCTATACCTGGCAACATTTTCATTGCAATGGTGGCTGTTTTGTTTATATTTCACTTTCTAGTTTTGACGAATGTTTAACTCAGAATTATAAGTTACAAAACAGTAGTTACGGGTGAAATGTGATCTTCGTATCCTTATAGTTATTGTGAGACGCGTTGTGACATCCTTTCACTGTGCAGTATGCACTTTTTAAATTAAATTACGAGAGCTGTTGATAGTGAGACTTTATAATGACGACAGACGCGACGTCACGTCAAACGTACTAAGCCTTAAAAGGCCGACTTGAAAATGCATCAATACACTAGGGTTCTAAGCGTTATTATTCTAAGCCGTGCAGTATCAGGACGAAAAGTTAAATTGACATAGAATTGACATAGAATCTTCATGGTTTGAGGTTTTCTAATGAAACTTTTTTCACATGGTTTCTATGATGTTCTACTTTTAAAAAATGTGATATATTTGAATATCGACTTTCAATTGTTTTTGTTATTTAACTTAGACAAAAAAGATGGATACTGCGAAAATTCGAGTGATTTTTGAATACGAGTTCCGACGCGGAAGTAACGCGGCAGAAACAGCCCGCAATATCAATGTTGCGTTTGGAGAGGGATCTGCTAATGAACGCACCGTGCGATTTTTAGTTTAAACGCTTTCGTGATGGAAACTTCGACTTGAAGGACGAGCCACGAGGAAGACCGCCCACACAGGTGATTAACGATGAATTAAGAGAGATGGTGGAAGCCGATCCTAGTCAAACTACCCAGGAATTAGCAACATGGTTTAACGTAACCTTACCCACAATATTGACTCATTTGCGTCAAATCAATAAAATAAAAAAATACAAAAAATGGGTGCCTCATGATTTGACTGATGTGCAGAAAGAAACGCGTGTTGAAACTTGTGTTGCCTTGTTGAACCGGTACAGAAATGAAGGAATATTAAATCGAATTGTGACATGTGATGAAAAGTGGATTCTTTATGATAACCGTAAAAGAAAAATGCATTTTTACTGTCATTCTCTGCTAAAAATTGTACGGGTCGAATCGCTGCCGGAATTATATGACGTCATTCGAATTGGAGTTTGATTTTCATATCTACCTACACCCGCTCATAGAATCTTAAGCCTAGGTCAGCCTAGCTCGCACTAGACTTTATAATGTATTTCTATCAAATACTGGGACAGAGTCTCCTACTATTTCCTTGTGGGCGGCGTCAAAAATTCTCAACATCTCTTATTCTCTTAAGAATTTTATTTAACAGTCATTTAACAGGCCATCAAAAATATTAAAGTGGAAACAGATTCTCAAATAACTGCCTTTTTTTAAGCTATTGCATAGCTTCTATCGCGGGCCTTGAGCGTGGAGACCGAATCCAAAAATTCAGTAACGAAAATAACCTAACACTCGGGGCGAGGCACGATCGAACAATTTTGAAAGAATTTAGAAGAAAATAAGGATTTTGACAGTACGGTTGCCTATGGTAACCATATCTGCCAAAATAACAGAAATATTTAATTACAAAAGTCAAAATTAGAAAATACATAAAATTATAAAATTAAGCTATTGCATAGCTTCTATCGCGGGCCTTGAGCGTGGAGACCGAATCCAGAAATTCCGTAACGAAAATAACATATCACCCCCTACTCTGACCGGCACAGCGGTGATACTTTTTAGTTTAATAATTGCATAAGTTGATAAAAAATGCTATGCAATAGCTTTACCGTGGCAGTCTCCGAGTGCCACACGTCTTTTTTCGCAGTAGAAATGATGGGATATAATTTTGAAAAAAAACGTTAGTCCCACTATTTCTATTTTGTATTTCCATGGCAATAGAGGGATACACCCGCCGTCTAGTCCCAAACTAAGCTACTACCTTAGAATAATAACGCTTAGAACGATAGTTTGACACATAATTTCGCTAAACATTGAAGCCACTTACTTATCTTTGTGTGCGCAAACATCACGTAATGGGGGCTATCGCTAGTGAATTTGCCACTAGAGGCGCTAGTGTCGCGTGAGGTCCAATATCATTCACTTTGTACTGGTTTTAGCGGAATTTATTGCATAAATTATAATTTCTTTAATTTACCTGCTGGAAAGTGATCTCCTTCGTAAAATATCGCAAATATTGATTATTTGACGATTAATGTGAACGCTTTAAAAGCAGAATTAAGAAAAAGCGCAAAAATGGGCGGCCTCAAGAGCAACTATTTCAGAAGTTAATTTGTTGATATCAAGATAGTTATTTATAAACAATATAACCTTAATTAGATTCAAGATATAACACTTTGTTTCGGCGCCAATCGCCTTTGATAGCTATACCTCCGGACCTCAGTCTACAGTGGCGCCAACTGGTGAGCAAAGAAACGGTAGTCCCCATTACGTCAGTTGGCACACACACAAGCGTTGATTTAATGTTGTAAGTAAAATGACATTTCCCTAAAAAGCGGGGAAATTGTTGCAGTGTTCCAATTTTGTTCCACTGGCCTAAAATGAGTCGCTTACTTCACGCTACATTCGATTTCATACAAAAGTCATGTTTGTGCTACACGGCGACGCAAAATGAGTTTTATGCGGCTCAGAATATCTTTTGACCAAAAATCACAACTCAAAATACGGTCATATCAATCAAATGACGGTCGTTTGGCCTCAGCTTTATGCAAATTGTATTCAAAATGTGTCGTGAAATAAATCGTCAGAAAATAGCATTGTACATTAATTTATCAATACTTATTCATTTTAGTTAATAAAAAAAAATACGTTCGACTAATTCAAAATCTAATATATAAAATTCTCATGTCACGGTGTTTGTTACCAAACTACTCTGAAATGGCTGGACCGGTTTTCATGAAATTTTGTGTGGCTATCGGGTAGGTCTAAGAATCGTAAATGATTTATCTTTTATTCCTGTTTTTTTTATCCCACGAAAAAGTGCAGTGGGCGTAGTCACGACGGGACAGCTCCTTTTCTTATAATATTTCACTACACTATATCACCTGCCAATAGGTAGAGGTTTTCATGGATGGTATATGTAAGTAGAAACAAGTACGAATTAAATTAGAAATATTTAATAACAGAACTGAAACTATCAGTACGTAATATTACCTACTTACTTATTAAATCGTACATAATTAATGCCACACAAAAATGTAAAGGAAACAAAAATGAAAAATCTGGAAATTTTTTCCTATACCTGGTAACATTTTCATTGCAATGGCGGCTGTTTGTAACTACAGGCTTTAAAGGGCTAGAACCCAGAGCCGTAAAAAAAAATTTAAAAAAAAATGGCGGCTGTTTTGTTTACATTCTACTTTCTAGTTTTGACGAATGTTTAACTCAGAATTATAAGTTATAAAACAGTAGTTACGGGTGAAATGTGATCTTCGTATCCTTATAGTTATTGTGAGACGCGTTGTGACATCCTTTCACTGTGCAGTATGCACTTTTTAAATTAAATTACGAGCGCTGTTGATAGTGAGACTTTATAATGACGACTGACGCGACGTCAAACGTACTAAGCCTTAAAAGGCCGACTTGAAAATGCATCAATACGCTAGGGCCTACTAGGGTTCTAAGCGTTAATATTCTAAGGCTACTACCGTTTTTACTCTTGGTGCCCTCAATCGATGTCGTTTTCGCTTCACCTGAGGTAAACGGAGATATTGATGGGCTTGCTCTGCTTCCTTTGGAAAACACGAAGGGCTGACTTCGTTTCTCAGAATTAAAAAAGTGTGGTAAAAATATGATATTATTGTATCTGTGAGGTGAGGAAGATTAATGAAATGAAAGTGTAAAGATAAAGTAGGGCTTGGTTTTCTTCATTAAATGTGATTCATTGTCACACAATGAGATAGGTTATTATTGTAATAATAATAGTGTATTCAAAACTTTGATTATAATTCAAAACATGTCATTTTTATTAAATATGTATAGACTCTTCCAAGGCCGTTAAATCTTTATTAAAAAGAATGCAAAGTGTCAATGTCAGTTGTCAAATGTTTTTGGCATCCATCCAGTGGCAGTGCGTGTTTATTTACCTAGTACCTACTGTTTGATTTAAGTTTTATCACCTAACATGAAAGAACCAAAGCAAACGCCGATCGAAGATTTAGCAGAGTTGCGTAGCTATTTCTCATCTCATAATAGCATCCGTGAATACATTGCGCACAGCTCTAAAGTACACTCCGTCGGGTGGTCGTGCGATGGCCGGCGTCTAGCCTCAGGATCTTATGATAAAAACGTTGCTATATTTACGTTAGATAGGAACAGACTGGTAAGTGGTAATGTTTTACATCCAATCCAAGACAATATTATTTTACGCCTTTTATCATTATGGTATAGGGTAAAGTTACTGATACTTGTAAATACCAAGTTTAGTAAACAGCAAAGCATTCAGCCTAAAGATAAAGTTAAATTTATTTACAGAAACATGTGTGAGATAAATTTCATTGTAGAAACATATTCTTGGTGTCCATATTATTAGTAAGTAACAACATGTCTTACTGATATTCAGCTTGTAATATGTTAAGTGTTAATTATATCTTATTTATATTATAATAGCATTTGTCCATTAATAATTCCTTAATTTAGTTTTAAAAATATTGTTATTTAGTATTTTAATAGATAGAGGAATTTTATTGTATATTCTTGGAGCCATGCATAATAAACTTTTACTTAACAAAGCCGTCTTTGCCGGTTGCGAGCACAGTTTGCTCTCATCACGACGGTTACGGGCCACTTTATCAGATAAGCGTGGAAATAGATGAGGGTTAGTTCTTACAAAGAGTGCAATCTCCATTATGTATAAAGACGGAAGTGTCAGAATCTTGTGCTTAATGAAATATGGCATACAGCTGTCAGTTGAATGTAGGCAAAACATGGCCCAAATACATCTTTTTTGACATTTAAACGCAACTTTCTTGTCTGTTGAGTTACCCCAGAAAATTATTCCGTATCTCAGCACAGACTCGACGAGCTCATAATAGGCAGCTAATAATGCATCATTACTTACAATAGTGGAAAGTTTAAACAGAGCAAATGCTAAGCTGCTTGTTTTTTTGCTTAGTTCATGTATATGATTTTTCCAGTTTAGTTTTTTGTCAATATGCAGTCCAAGAAATCTGGTAACATCCAATTGATCAATTATAGTTAATTAAAATATTAGATGGGGGTACTCTTTGGCTGAAGTGCATAATGTGTGTTTAGTTGAGATTAATTTTTAAGTTATTATTATTTAACCAAGTGATAACAGATTTTAACGTTTCATTAATTTCGTTGTTATAAGAACTAATATCATTACAGTTTACAGTAATGGTACTGTCGTCAGCAAATAGATTCATAGGATATTTAGTGGCTTTTAGCAGATCATTTATATATACTATAAATAACAAAGGACCCAATACACTGCCTTGCGGGACTCCATATTTGATAGAACGCTCTGTTGATGAGCTTATTTCCTCAGATTTTGTACTAAAATTAAGTCTACATATTTCCGTTTTTTGACGACGTTCACTTAAATAGAACTGAATCAAATTCAGAACATTGCCTCTAACACCATACGCGCCGAGCTTGCGAATTAAAATGTTATGGTCAACATAGTCAAATGCTTGAGTCATGTCACAGTATGATGAGCATACAGATTTTCTACTATCGTAGATAGTAGAAAATCACCGTATTTGTTTATCGTCTAAAATAGAATACACTTACATCTGATATTTTACTTTTTAAAATCGTGTGGAGAACAATACAAACAGTGTGCACAAACGTTATCTTTAAGAATTTAGACAGTGTATGTGAGATATTTACAAAAATACTGTGTGACTAGTGACTGTGAAACAACATAGTTAAATACAACCAAATTATCCCGAAGACAATTTATTAACATTACAAACATAATTATGAACGGTGTGATAATAACTATCGAAGTGATTAACTTAACCAGTAAAAAATAAATGCTAAATTCATTTTAGTGCTTCAGCCGACGGTTAATTTTATTTAAATATGATGAAGTGTGATAAAATGCTCTAGTAATTGTCAATCTTATGATTCACGTTCTAAGAGCTATTTACGCTTAAAGAAGAATACTAACGCCATCTATTGAGGCTCCCCATACCTAATTTGCACTTGGCTATTGCAAGTTTGCAAACTGTTCAATGGTGACATCTGGCGCCGCTGAGTGTAATTAACACAGCGTAGTTAAACAAGTGCAAGATTCGCACGTTCCAAGTACTACTTACGCATAAGAAGAAGACTAACGCCATCTATTGAGCCTTCCTATACCTAATTTGCGCTTGGCTATTGCAAATTGTTAAATGGTGACATCTAGCGCCACTGACTGTAACCAACACAGTGCAGTTAAACAACTGCTCGGCAATTTCGTCAAACATTAAACAAGAAAAGTTGGATCAGCGGTCAGAACCTTTGACATTATCCAATGTGATGTAGGATCGATCCTCACTAAGGTTGAATTGATTTTTACGATTAAAATTTCTTTATGAAGAGAAAAATTAATCATCGTATTTGTCATTGTTACTATATACAAAACTTTTAGACTGATGTTAAGTTCGTCATTACTTGCTAAATATTGTTAAAAATGTCTTCATCGAAAACGCAGAAATGTGGGAAGTGCAAAAATAATATACCTAGGCGAGAATTCCTGACTTGTGTACAATGTAAACTTACACTTGACCTAGGCTGTGCAAATGTGCCCTTTGTAAGATATAAAATAATGGATGCAGAAAGAAGAAAAAAATGGAAGTGTGATAAATGCTTAGTTAAATTTAAAACTCTAACTCCTCAGACAACATATGAACAAATCCCAACCACTAGTTATGATATCACCCCATTGAATGAGAATAAAGTATACAATATAAACATATCCACAAGTAATTCATTTGAATCTTTGTCTGACGATGAGCATACTGATATTTTATCCCTGACACAAAACGGTCGATTGAATAACAGCTGTCCAAACCTACAAAAGATAAACTTGCTGGAGAGACTCGAAAAACTAGAACATGAAAACAAAATGCTTAAAGAAAAGTTGCAGATCGCTGATAATGAAATTGAAAACATGCTAGTAGAAAATTCAAAACTTAAACAACTGTTAGTTAACCAGGAAACCAAAACAAAAATACTAACGGAAATAAGTTCAAGCTCGGAAAAAAATGTTACACAGAGAAGAAAAAGAAAATGTTTAAACAAAACTCAACTTGAATTTTTACTAGATGAAAAAGAGAAGATGGAGCAACAACAGTGTGCCACGCCACCAAGGAGTACAGTCAAGAACCGAATAAAACTATCTGAGCGATCAAGTACTCCATACAACGAAAAGGGTATCCCTGCATCATTCGATTCACCACAAGCTCAAGATAAATACAACAAACCCATCATTTATTTACTGGGTGACGAACAAATAAGCGGATTGGCAGAAGACTTAATTAGAACGCGACGTGGAAAGTGGAATGACAATTACTCTATTACTAGTATGGTGAAACCTTTTGCGCCTAGCTCTGAAATATGTAGTAGCTCTAAACATTTGCGAAACACAATAAATAAAGACGATATATTGATTTTATCTATAGGTAATAATGATAAAAATCCGTACACAACTATTACTAATTTATGTAACATTTTATGTAATTTTAATGAATGTAAGATATTTCTGTTAAGTATCAAACAAAATAACAGTTTAAACGCTAAGAAACTAAATGAAAAAATTAATTTGATTGTAAACCAATATAAAAACTGTACTCTTATAAACATTGATCATCTCTTCCAACATCACATACACTATGATAATATAACGATTAAAAAGAAAATTTGCTATAAATTAAATATTGAAATAGATTATATAAGATATAAACAACATTACATTAAGAACATCGTGCAAATAATTAAAACACAAAAATACAATAGCTTCTATAACCAAAAATGTACAACATCCAAAAACACAAACATAATTATATCTAAAAAAGGTACGATCCCTTACTACTTTCCTTCTAAAAAAAAACTTGCAAGTATTAACACATCTCCTGAACTAGAAAAAACAAAATGTTTTCGTTGACAATAATGATTCTCAGTTTGTTATCTTCCATCAAAATATTCAAGGTCTTATATCCAAGAGAGAGCTCATTGAACTGACAATTACAGACCACCAAAATAAGTTATCTCCTGACATTCTTTGTTTTACAGAAACTTTTATAAAAAGTGGAGAAGAAAAAAATTTAAAAATATCTAACTACGAACTAGCTTCCCACTTCTCGAGAAATAAAAAAAGAGGGGGTGCTTGCATAATGATTAAAAAAGGAATACGTTATAAAAAAATATGTTTAGAAAGTGACGTGGCAGTCAGTTTCCATTTTGAATGCTGCTCTATATTAATCCCAATATGTAATGTTATCGTTTTGTGTGTCTATCGTACTTCAACAGCTACAAAAAAGCGACATTATGTATGCTTTCTTGAAAAACTTGAACTTGCTCTAAATAGATACCTACACAGATATTCAAAGCATAAAATTGTTGTTGTAGGAGACATTAATATAAATACTTTAACAGAAAATAGTGCTGCTAAAAATCTCATTGACCTATTACGTACTTATAATTTGACTCAGCATATCAAGGAACCCACTAGAGGCTCATCTTGTATTGACCATATATTTAGTAATGTAAAAAATGCCTCAGGCACAACTCTCTCACTAAGTCTATCTGACCATGATACAGCCCAAGTGCTAATTATAAATTTAAAACGAAAAATTGTAATCCCAAAAATAATATTTAACTATAAAAGATCGTACTGTACTGAAAATATTACGAAATTTAAAATGTACTTAGAAAAGCTTACATTTGTTGAAGTATATAACCAAATAAATCCAAATGAGGCCTTCAATATTTTTTATGACTGGTTTTGTCTCTTATATAAGTTATGCTTCCCTATAAATAAAGTGAAACTTAATATAACCGGCAAATTACATTGGATCTCAAAAGGAATCCGAAAAAGTTGTGCCAGAAATAGGTATCTCCGACAAGACTTCTACAAAAAAAGAAATATAAAAACCAAACTGAAATATCTGACATATTCTAAATTGTTAAAAAAATGTATATTGCAAGCTAAAAGGCAAAGCAACAAAAATTATGTCCTTAAAAGCAAAAATACCTGTAAAGCAACGTGGAAAGTAATACAAGATGAAATAGATAATGGATCATGGCAAAATAATTACATAACATTTATTGAATATCGCAATACTGTTATACAAAATCCTGACAAAATTGCAACAATATTTAATGACTACTTTATCGAATTGACAAATAGATCGATTTATAAAAATAATTCTACTGAGCTACCAAAAGACATTTTAAATAATTCTATATATGTATCCCCTATTGACGAACACTACGTGAAAAAAATTATTAGCACTCTAAATGATACTAACTCAGCAGGTTATGATGATATCTGCACGAAAGTTATAAAGGTGTGCAAGGAACAAATAAGCCCCATCTTAGCATACCTAATAAACCTTTCGATGGTAAATGGAATATTTCCAGATAAACTTAAATTGTCTCTAGTAAAACCAGTGTTGAAAAAGGATGACAAAGCAAACATTGAAAATTATCGCCCCATAACGCTGATACCTATCTTTTCAAAAATATTTGAGAAAGTCATGCACGCTAAACTTACTTCTTTCTTTAATAAATATCAAGTAATAAAGCAAAGACAGTATGGATTTCAGAAACATAAATCCACCACCCATGCTGTATTTGATTTGGTAAATGAGGCAATGTTTGGTCTAAATGAAAGAAACTATACCACAGCTCTCTTCTTTGACATGTCAAAAGCTTTTGACTTTGTAAGTCACTATCTATTGTTAAAAAAACTAGAGGACTGTGGCATCAGAGGAGTTGTATTGGAGTGGATCCAGACGTACCTGCAAAATAGAAAGCAATCTGTAGAAATCTCACAAATGGACAGTAACAAAGTAGTCCAAACATATAAATCAGAGTTCAAAGTTAATAAATTTGGTGTTCCACAAGGAAGTGTTTTGGGCCCACTCTTATTTTTGGTATACATCAATGACCTCCCTGATGTTACTAAACATCAATGTATTTTATTCGCTGATGACGTATCAGTGGTAGTAAGGACTGATAGGAAATTGACACTAGAGGATCATAAAAATGACATTGAAAGAACAATTGAATCTATCGTAACATGGCTTACTAATAATAATTTGACTATCAATATTAATAAAACTTGCTTCATAAATTTCACCAATTCTATTTCCCCGACATTCAATATAAATTACCAAGGACAAATACTTAAAAATGCAAACACAACTAAATTCTTAGGCATAGAAATTGACCAGAGACTAGACTGGAAAAAACAAATTCAAATAGTATGTAATAAAATTAATCGCTTCACGTTTGGTTTATACAAATTGACAAGGGTAGCTACAAGGAGTACCGCTTTGACAGCTTACTTTGCATATGTTGAGTCAGTTCTGAGGTATGGACTCATCATATGGGGTAATAGTACTGAAGTAAACAAAGCTTTCATTGCACAAAAGAAATGCGCTAGAGCAATATGTGGTGCTCCGCCTGACGAACCGTCCAAACCGCTTTTTAAATATTTGAAAATTTTGCCATTGCCGTGCCTATACATTTTTGAAGTTGGTAAGTTTGTAAAACTAAATATGCATAATTTCAAGAAAGCTAAAGATATGTACCCACGAAATACACGTAATGGTAATAGACTCGTATCTGTTGTCATTCCAAGGAGCGTTATGTTTCACAGAAACTGCTACTGGATGTGCATCCAAGTTTACAATAGGATACCAGAACATATTATACAATTACCATTTTATCAATTTAAGACTGCCCTATACACTTGGCTTTATGATAAAATGTTTTACAGTGTAAAAGAATACCTAAGTTCTAAATGTAATTAAATTAATGACATGACAATTAATTGAATTCTTTAATTATCAATTAATATGGTATGAGATTGTATTATATCCTTTAGTAAATGGTTATTATTAAATTTTGACATTAATTTTGTACTTATTATCGATCTATAGATATGTTGGAATTAATATTTATAAACATATACAAATTAAGTTCAAAAGTATAATTGTAGCAATTATAATCGTATTTAAAATTTAAATGCTGAAATTAATAAAAATATGTATCTGACACGCTGAACATTGTGAATTAAATCTTATTAATGTATAAATTTTGCATGCTATTGTTAATGGCTAAATGGGCCGAACATACATTTATTTTATAAGACCTTCAGTGTACCCTGTTTAACTGCAAATAAACAATTCTAATTCTAATTCTACATTTTTATAGAAGTCAAAAACCGCCATATTTATACTTTTATTTTTTCGAAACCCTTTTTGTTCCGTACATAATATTTCTTTTTTCTCTAAATAATTATTTAGTTCAATATAACGGGTGTAAAAAAACCAAACGCAGATCCGAAAACCACGTATTGTCCCTATGACTAGGATCATTTTTTTCTTCTGGACCATACCTGGGAAATTGCTGGTTCCAAAGATATTGAGAGTCAAAGTGTCAATTTTTTTTACGAATCAAAGTGTCAATTTTTTTTTACATTTTATTACAAAAGCTGTTGTAAAAGGTTATTTTAAAATTTTTCTCCATACAAACATAATAAGAATTTTCATTATATCATTCATAATAAAGCTTTTTATTTACAATACGCAATGAATGCGCCAGCGCTGCAGCGCACCGCGCAGCGGGCGAGCCATCCCGCGCGCGCCCCTCAGCTGAGAGAACTAGGTCATACGAGTTCAAGCTGTGCGTTCAAGGACTAAAAGGTCAGGCCTTTCGCCGTCCTAAAATTTTAATTTGTTTTGGTTTGGAGTTTTTAATCTAATAGGTACCTTCACCTACCTTCATATCTACTTTATTGTAGTTCAGTTACTCGTATACAAAAGTTCGGTACCAACAATTCAACTTGAAAGTTATTGTATTTTAGCACGTATAATTTAAATTTTCGATATGTAACACAACTGAATCAAAAAATGATACATTTTAAAATTCTGTTTCGTAGTAACTTTAGTTTTGTAAATTGTTATAATGGAAGCACAAAAATGTAAGCCGCAATTATGAACCAACGCAGGCTGGGTACGTACGCAGCACAGCAACACATCTACTTCTACTCTTCGGCGCATGAAGGAGAAAGAAATAGAAAAGTCGTTTGATTTCGCCGGCCGCCGCGCCGCCGCCCGCCCTGGCGCTTGCGCCGGCCTCAGTTCGGTTTGTTACGACATCGAATGCGCATTTCGCGCTAATTGTTGCAATTTTATACTAGGTTTTAATAGTTTTCTAGTAGGGTTTGTGCTATCAGCTATTTAATGTATTTGTGAAATGTGTGTGGATGTTATGTGGATAAGTGTTGAGTGTTGTAAACATGGTTTATTTGCATGGAGTTCTACCTACATGTTGCTTCTGAAGTGAATTCCCTCAAATCACGGGATTGTTTTGAGACTGACTGAGCCTGACAAGAGCTCTTCGGATTCGGCAAAGTTTCAGTGACCACATCATTCAAAGGTATGGGCAATAGTTCTAGGTAGACAGTGTATCAGAAAAACCCGCCTGTCGAAGATGGCGATTATGGTGAAAATGAAAAATTATTTCCCAGCGATAATATTGTGTAATATGACTTGGTTGGATGTTCAAATTACGTAGCTTCAGGATCTGCGTTAGGTTGTTTTACACCCTGTATAGGTATTTTTCAAATATTTGTTGTAAATTAGCCTAGCTTGTTCTAAATTTTAGTGCTGGTCTGCACTTATTATATTTATTTCACTAGTCTGAACAAAAGTCGGAAACAAGCTATTCTATAATATAGACAATCATTTATCACTTAAAAACAACTAAGGTTAGTTAATTGCAAATGAGCTACTAAATGTGAAAAGTTTGCTTTAAATTTTTATGTATTTTTATTATATCTACATCAAAATATCAAAACTAATTTTTTGTAGCTACTGCACAATTTAACTACAGCTTTTGTTCACCTATTTAGTCACAAGAGTATCTATTTCGAGGACACACTGGCTCCGTAGATCAATTATGCTGGCATGCTTCGCACCCTGATCTATTGAGCACTGCCAGTGGTGATAAGTCAGTCAGGATATGGGATACAAGGTATGGAAATGTGTGAAATTTTGGCCTTTAGTGATTTTTGTTTCCTACAGTATGTTACATGTTTCAGAAATGTTGAGAGGTATTAACCAAAGTAATTACTAATAGGTAATTGAATATTATTGTGTATTTGTTGTATTGTTTTCTAGGACACATAAATGTGCAGCAATAATAGCAACAAAAGGAGAAAATATAAACATAGCGTGGTCCCCCAACGGGAGCACTATTGCTGTGGGGAACAAGGAGGATTTAGTGTCTTTTATAGACACAAGGACTTACAAAGTGGTATGTTTCTCAAATAATCTGAAACTGACTTGCAATAAAAATAGTTTAAAAACTAACCCAACTACAAAAATGATTTCAAAGTCTCCCTGCACATATAATTATATTCTTCTTTTTAAAACATCATTCTACAGCTACAATATGTATACAACAAATTTATTTTGAAAAAGTAAAAACATCTTCTCTTATTTCAAACAGATGACTGTTACTGAAATTGCGTTTAAGAATGGGTTTGAGTTAGATTTATATTATGTAAAAATTTGAGTTTAGCTAGCAAAGAAATTAAATCCTAATCAGACAAAACTATATTTTACCAATATAATAGCAATGCAAACACCATGTAAACTATTGAATGCAGAAACTTTACGATTTATAAAAAAATACAATTTGTTTGAACGTTGGTCTGGTGGTTCAAATACCGGGCCAAGATTTCGGGGTCCCGGGTTCAATCCCCGGGTACTATTGCTCGGGTTTGTGATCACCAACCCGCATTTGGCAAGAGTGGTGATTTTGCCAGTACACCCATCATTGCTGTGGTAACTTGAATTCAGTGGAGGACTTTTCCCTGCAGTGGGATGATTATAGGCTGTTACTTTTTTTACTTTTTTTTTACAATTTGTATATTTTAGGTAGTTGAAGAACAATTTAACTTTGAAGTAAATGAGATTTCATGGAACCTGTCTTCAGATTTGTTCTACTTGACAAATGGACTCGGCTGTGTCCATATAATGACGTAAGTTATAACTCATTTATTTAACGCAATTGTCGCGACCAATTATTCTTTATTAAAAATAAGTAGTTCATAGTGGTCTCAGATTTTTATCAATATTTTTTAGTTTGCTTACACCGTTCTTTTTGTGACATGAATTATGTGAATACAATAAATAAATAAATAATGGCGAGGGTGTACTGTTTCCTACAGTTACCCCTCGCTGGAGCTCCAGACAGTGCTAAAGGCCCACCCGGGAACGTGCATATGCGTGGAGCACGACCCGACGGGCCGGTACTTCGCGACGGGCTCCGCGGACGCGCTCGTCTCACTTTGGGACGTGCACGAGCTGGCCTGCCTCAGAGTCTTCTCTAGGTAATAATAATTATTAATACTAACACTTTTAAATAGTATGATGTTATTTTGTTTTAAACAATCGGCTTGCTCTTGACTACATACTTAACACTACGGTTAAGAAGAAGCCTAAGATGGAGCGAGCATACCCAGAGGTACTGGTTCACCCACACACTAGCGGAACACAGAAAAATTGTTTGCCGCTGGACTCCGGCAGGAGGGTGGTAGCATCCAGGCAGCCTCTTACGAAGCTTACCACCGCAGAGGGATCTGTTAGCCGTCATCATTGGTTAGGAAACCAAAGATGCCGTTGCACAAACAAAAATGCGCCACTACCATTACCTAAGTTCACACATCCTTTCGATCATGTCCTCTATAGTCTGAGCATTTTTAGTCAGCCTTTTATAAAGGCTAGCAGCTAAAACCGTGTAAGTATTGGACCTTACTATTAGTCTTGGTTATTGATTTGCTACAAAGTGAATTCGTCAAACTTATGTAAGTTACATTACATTAAAACCAAATGGACATATAAAGGAAGTGATATTTGGTGCAAGTGGTTGTAAATTCGTAACAAATCCTCCAAAATATTTTTAATCCCAATAACTAAAAGTATTGCATACGCTTTTTTCGAATCGACCTTACAATTTTAAATCAGCTGGCGAAAGTTTGGCTGTCGTAGGAGGCGACTTAAGGAGGACCGCCAAAAGAAGACGGGAGCAGCGGCTTCTCTACACTATTGTCCAAAATGCAATCGCCAAGCCAACTCGCCTGCCAAGCAATCCGATATAGCATAATCCTTCTTTTTTAAGTGGTTCTAAGTCCAGCTGTGGATTAATGTAGGCTGATGACGTCGGTGACCGATCAGAAAGTGCTCGTTAAAATACCGACACTCGGGTTCGTTTGAATTCCCTACTGATCAAACCGAAGTCGCGCCGCTTCCGCACCGACACGTCTGGAGTCAGCTTAAATAGCAACATAACGTTGATACTGTGCTCCCAATAATAGGCGGTTACGAATTCAAGTATAATATGATAACTGATTGCAGGTTAGAATGGCCAGTCCGTACGCTTTCGTTTAGTTTCGACGGGCGGCTGCTAGCGTCCGCCAGCGAAGACCACATCATCGATATTGGAGATACTGAGACGGGTATGTTACAAAAGGGAAACTTTCCCTATGATAACACTAAACATGACAAAAACGAAAGGCATTAAAAATGTTTCATCAGTTTGGTTTTTTTTTTTTTAAATACATGGATTCTAATACATTCCAGTACAAAAGTAGAGTAGCGCCACTCCTATCTCCTTCTACCAGTGGCATAAGAGGCGAATAAAGGAGTACCGCTAGAAGGAGACGGACAGCAGCGTTTTCTCTCCACTGACCAAATGGCGATCGACATTCGACAACCCGCTTAACAAGTTTGATGATTATCATATGGCAAAAACGTACTTTTGGAGATATCTGTGTTCCACTTTGGACCGGTAGGCTGATGATGTTGATGATAGATAGATCTAAGACAGATAGACACTTTATTGCACTAAACACCTTGACGACCTCCGTGGCAGAGTGGTGAACACACCGGTTTTCAAGGTGTCGCCTGCTCCGAGGTACCGGGTTCGATTCCCGGACGGGTCATTGGTAGAAAAATGAGTTTTTTACATTTTCTCGGATCTGGGTGTTTGGTACCTTCGTTGTTTCTGGTTTTCAAAATACGAGTACTTTAAATAGTTATTCAAATTGGGATCAGAACAATGTATGTGATGTTGTCCACATTTATTTTTTATTTTACTTTTTAAACACAAGAAAACAAAATATAACAAACAAGAGAAAATGTACAATTAGGCGGCCTTATCGCTTTAAGCTGTCTCTACCAGACAACCTTTGGTAGAGGAAATTTAGTTTTAGTAGAGTAGGGGTAGCACTGTGCAAGACAAGCGATGTATAACAGATACAATAACATACATTACTATAATAAAAGTAAAGTAACAGCCTATAATCATTCCACTGCAGGGAAAAGGCCTCCATCGTTGAATTCAAGTTACCACAGCAATGATGGGTGTACTGGCATAATCACCACGCTTGCCAAATGCAGGTAGGTGATCACAAACCCGAGCAACGTTCGAAAATTCGAAACTTTTTGTTGCCCGACCCGGGATTCGAACCTGGGACCCGAGATCTTAGCCCGGTATTTAAACCACTAGCTAGACCAACGGGGAGTTTTATTACTAGAACACACATATACAAAACCTAATACTTATACAATACACATAATACATATACCTACTTAAAATACATAAACCTACCTAAAGAACTGTAATGATGATAATACATTACAACAAAAGAAAAAATATGACACCGCAATACAATGATGGAGTTCATTACCCTACTTTACTTTGTTTCTAAAACTGTTTTTAAGCAATCCAATATTTGTATTTCCAGGTGAAAAGGTAGCCGAAATACCAGTGTCAGCGTCTACATTCACAGTGGCGTGGCATCCCTCCCGGTACCTCGTCGCGTTCGCGTGCGAGGATAAAGACCCGCCCGAGCGCAAGAGGGACGCAGGGAACCTCAAACTGTGGGGCCTCCCCAACTCCAGCAGTTAGACTGTGGACTATATGTGAAATATTATAAGTTGGAGCGACTGTTGTGTGAATAAAGTGTTTTGAAAACAGTTTTTTAGTGTTTACTATTATCGACAGACGGGCATATGTGCGGTCTTTTAATGCAGTGATGTATAAATAAAAAAATGAAACTGTAAATGAAGTCTTTGTAGCTCTCACTGAAGTAATAACTGTCACAAGAAAGCTTCAACACGGCCTGATTTTTCTTGCTAATATTATTTTCCAGTGTCTTGCAGTGTTAAGAAAATATAAATGTATACATATAATAAATAAAACTAAACAAGCTTTTTAAAATAAAATGAGTCTATTATACCTGGTAGATTATGCAAGTTTACAACTTCCTCGTCACCCGAGTCTTCGTCAGTCACTTCAGCATTAGCGTTCTCGGGTGGTAAAATAGCCACAGAGTATGGTGTGTCATCAACATTATCAGATCGTTCTACTCGTAGTTCCTCTATTACTTCATAAAGTCTGTGTTTTTCCATGTTTAAGTCTAAAAATAAATAAATATTTGAGTTAGACGCCGATTATGCTACCAGGCGTTATAACGCCTGTGATATTCGAACACCAAAACATCACGTTATATTACTCTGCATTGGAATAAAAGTTATTGTTTGTATAGTTAAATGTCCTTAGTTTCAAATTCGAATTGAAATAATACGTAAAAATAAGTAATTATATCATAAAACCTTACCTTTTGGAAGCCATTTTCCAAAATAAAAACACTGTTAACTTCAAATTACAAAAAAACACTAAAATAACAACAAATCCGTAACGAATTAAGTACTGTGTCAAGCCAAACTTAGTAAACAACTAAATGACAGTGCAAAAATCCGTGATTTATAGGATACAATATTTTTTCTCGCGGGTAATTTAAAATATTTTTTAGCGGTGTTATAACGCCTGGTCGCATAATCTGGGTGGGCACTAATTTGATTTTTGGGGCACATAACTAGGATATAGGGATCTAAATTTTGTATATAATTTCATCTCGATTCGAGTCTACATGCCGCCCGAGCACACGAGA
The DNA here is from genome assembly GCA_949315895.1 of Anania crocealis. Classification (NCBI taxonomy): domain Eukaryota; kingdom Metazoa; phylum Arthropoda; class Insecta; order Lepidoptera; family Crambidae; genus Anania; species Anania crocealis. The sequence goes on from OX438861.1 coordinate 11,503,123, forward strand.
TTATACAGGGTGTAAAAAAACTTAACGCAGACCCTGAAGTTACGCAATCTGAAAAGCAAACCAAGCCATATTACAAAATATTATAGCTGGGAAATGATTTTTATTTATGGGACTCAAAAAAATATTATAATTCGTAGCGCGCAATGTATAGCAGCCGTAGCGTAGGCCGCTGCGCTGGAGGTGGCGGCTAAGTTCAAAAGTCGTCCGCGCTGAGCCGTACATTACGTATTGTAAGTAATAAATCCTTATTGTGAACGAAATAATAAAAACAACCACTATGTTTGTATGAAGAAAAGTTTTTAAGTATCCTTTAGCAACAGTTTTTGTAATAAAATGGAAAACAAAATTGTGACTTTGACCCTCAATATCTTCGGAACCAGCTGTTTCCCAGGTATGGTCCTTAAGAGAAAAATGATCCTAATGATGGGGACAATACGTGGTTTTCGGATCTGCGTTTGGTTTTTTTACACCCGTTATACTTCAAAAACCCAAACTAAACTTCTCTCAAACTGATACCCCTCAACACCAAGAAAAGACAGCTTAGTCCAATTTAGCATAGCAACCACAGTAAACACCCTCTCCCCTCACCCATCTCCCACCTCGGCTGGTCACCGCGGGAGAAACAGACCACAACCCTCCAAGAAAAAAATCGTTACAGAGAAAACAAAACGAAATACATATTTGTACCCTAAATGTGACATCTCTATCTACTCCTGAACTGAAAAATTACTTAAATTAAAAACAGCTCTTCGTAATATAAAACACGACTTGCTGGGCCTATGTAAAGTCCGGAAGCTGGGCGAAAGTATAATTGAAGACGAAGATTATATTACGTACCTACTATGTAGGACAAACAAAGGGTCTATGTATATAACGTAGGTTTCCTAAAAAGAAAACAAAAAAATATAATAAACCTACCTATACCTAGAAAAATTATATTATAAGTTACGTTCATAGTAATAGACGGGTAACATCGTTGTCAAATCGGTCGCACAATTTAATTAAAAAATCGAGATAAAACTGTGATACAGTGCCAAATACGGATACAGACTAACTTGTTGTACTATTTGTGAGTTGTGAGTAAATTTTCGGAACCAAAATTAACAGTGATAAACTGATAATCAACAGTTTTTAGTGTATTTGCCCAGTGCCTTAATATTTATTGAGATACAACTACCCCGGTATAACTGTTCAATCGAAACGCGTAAGCGACGCCTGTCACACGGCGCTTACGACCTTCTTCTCGTGAGAATTTCTCCACTATCGTTCACGATCACGGAGCATTCAGTGGGTCTAGCACGAAAAACTATCGAATTCTAATCGTTTGCGTGTTCGTATCGCCATCGGAATATTTAGTATGAAAACTAAAACAGCGCTCGCGCGGTCAAAACGAGAACTACAAAACAAAGCACGAACTTTGTGTCGTTTGCTTTCGATACGCAAACGATTCGAAGTCAATAGTTCTTTGTGCTAGACCCACAGTGCGGTGCTGTTGCTAACTACTTGCGATCTTTACTTGAATATTTTTTGTATGAGAACCTTTTTATTTTTGTGATCTTCGCGTTCAAGTACCTAAACAAATATATCCGATGCCGTTGAATGGGGCTGCTGTGCTCTTCAGGAAGGAGCTGATGATGATGTCTTCTGTACCCAATGTATGAAAGCTTACCACCCAGCTTGCTTGTCGGTAGAAGCGACAAAACTAAACCAGGATTGGGTTTGCCCTACTTGTATATGTAATGCTCCGAAAAGTGGTAAAAGCGATAACACTCCAGTTCGCTTCAATCCTAAAATTTCTGTTCGCTCCTCTAAGAGACCAGCGTTGTCATCGTCACCAACTAATAACACAGGCCCTTTAACACATGATGATTTGCGCGCGATTATGACCGATGTTCTAAAAAATCAAATGGCGGTATTTTGAAATTAACAGTAACATACGTAAAACTCTTGATGCTGAAATGAAGGCTATAAAGAATTAATTTAGGGAAATCAAGGAGTCAATGGAATTCATGATCGGAACATTTGAACTGATTAGTAAGGAACATAAAGTAGCACAGGATAAAATAAAAAAGCTAGAGGAGAGTAATGAATCCATGCAGTCTACCATTCAGAGTCTTCAATCCCGTGTGAACCAGTTAGAGCAAACCTCCCGCTCCAACAATCTGGAAATACAATGCATGCCCGAAAACAAAAATGAAAATTTGACTTTGGTTAAAAATCTGGGAAATGTTATTAAATGCGGAGTATCTGATGAACACATAGTTCGTATCACTAGGACAGCTAAGTTGCAACAAGATAATCCCCGGCCCAGATCCATAGTGGTAGAATTTAAGGACTCAAAATTGCGAGATGCATTTTTGGCTGCTAGTATTGTCTTCAACAAGAAAAATCCCAGTGATAAAATTAACAGTTTACATTTGGAAGTTACTGGTAATAAAGTGCCTATATATGTTGCAGAGCATTTATCAGTTGCAAACAAGGCACTTCATGCTGCTGCAAGAAGAACGGCAAAGGCCAAAGGTTTTAGATTCGTGTGGGTTAGAGGGGGAAAGATATATTTACGAAAGAATGAGAGCACGGGTTATATCATCGTCAAAGATTTACAGACCTTACACTCATTGCAGTAGTACGAATTTGTGTTTATAGTTATAGGTCTTATTGTATTGTAATAAAGTAAAGGATAGGTATAACATTGTCAAATTCTCGTTAACATTCAATCAGAATACCCGAGGGTTGAGAACAAAAACAAACATTTTCAATAAAATCTTGGCCATCTGTAATTGGACCTAGTTATGCAGAAAGCAGCTATGTGAGGAGAAGTACAAACTGAGATATAAGCATTTTAGTGTCGAGAGTACTCGAGAGTTGCACTTCAGTTATTTTTTGATTTGAGAATTATAGAGAAAATTATTTCGAATTTTTGTATCCTATCCAGTACTTTGTATCGCTTCTAATAATACAAATAATTGCGTTTTGGACGTGGCTGTTTTATAGAAAATAGGCAATTTCAAAGAAATATCAAAAAGCATAAACCAGCCACATAGCGATGGCTGAGTTCTACACTAATTCAAGACAAAAAAATAGTACTTATATAAAAACCATAGATTTAATATAAAAACAGCCAAAAAAATATTATAGCCAGTAATTTACTACAAAATAATTAAAATTGTGTATTACTATTTCATTTCTTATTGTAAACGATATGAGAATATGTCAAATAATCTGTGATTTGGTAAAAATACTTAGAAATCGCATGAAAAGTCTTCATTAAAAAAACTTGACCATACAAAAACAAAAAAAATTTTACCTCCTTTCTATTTTAAGCTATTAAATTGACATTTTGTCAAACTGGCCACTTAAATCTAAAATATAAGTACTACTCATTGGTTGAAAATTTCAAATCAAAAATTAATTAATTCATTTAACTGCTACATTTGAGTTTCAAAAACAGTAAATTATTATTGTTTTCTTTGTTTATTATTTTTATTTTTGGTGTTTTTCGAAGTTATAGTACAATAGAAAACATGAAATACTATATTTACTAGTATCAGTTCCATCGTGGCACCAGTGCTGCAGAAACAGCTCGAAGGATTAACGATGTGTATGGCACTGGTTTTGAAAAAAAAACACAATAGTTTTTTGGTTCTTATGTTATTATTGTTTCGGAATTTCAATCTTCAGACCTACCCTGTGGATGGCACTCAAAGCCCCGTGAATAGTCGGAGACGTAGGTGGTTGATGAAGAATTAAAATCTCTTGTGGAAGCAGATCCATCGCAAACTACTTTACAGATACATGAAGGCTTTGGTGTGAGTGACAAAACTGTTTTAAAACACTTTACTTGACTAAACAAGCTCGAAATGTTGGTATATTATGAATTGAGTGAATCAAACTAGAAAACATTTGTCGAATGGTACGTTACATTGATAAAACAACACAGTAATGAAAGAATTCAAAAGCAGATCATTACCTGTGATGAAAAGTAAATCCTGTACGATAATCACAAGCACTCATCGCAAAAGCTGAATCTTGTAAAACCAGCAAAATTCTGCTCCCAAGCGAAAATTTACTCAGAATAAGAAAATTCACTTAGGAGAGTTTGGTGGACAAGTGCCAGTGTCATTGTACTAGTGCAGATATCTGTTGTCTGTAACTGTAAAACTTGATGAAAGGACTAGCTGCTAAACAAGAGGCTGGTCAATCTAGGCCATTGCTGCTTCAATAGAACGCTGACCACACACTGCTCAAAAGACTGTCGCTAAACTAAAGGCATTGCCTCAGCCGCCACTGTCATTTCTGCGATATTCACCGTACACCCCGGACCTTGCCCCAACAGATATTATCTTTTTCTATGATTTGGATTTAGAACTCCTTACAAGAAAGAAAATTCTACTGCGTTGTGGCAGTCCAAACAATCTTTACAGACTTTTACAGCCTATCGTTATAAAAGGTATTATTTCAAGGAACCTGGCAATTAGTTAGCTCTTATTACCAAGTTCTGAACATAAGTAATGGGTAAGTAGCGAGACATTAATGTGTTACACCATACAGTATACCTCGTGCATATAAACGAATCGCTTAGTTCGTAACTATAGAGCAACAGATCTTTACAGACGCAAGTGAACTAGCGTATGCTTGCGCTGCCTATGGGCGATTTTCTTTCGAGAACGGTAGCACTAATTTCTCTCTTGTTGCAAGCAAGTCTAGGCCCTAGGGTGGCACCATTCAAAGCCGTCAGCATCCCACGATTAGAGCTTCAGGCAGCTTTACTAGGTGTAACACTAGCCCGCTCGATATGCAGTGAGCACCGTTGTCAAGCTTCTCGCAGGCTGTGTCGCAGGGTATATTAGTGCGACTCTAAAACCGTTCTTGCGTAGATTAGGAGCTATTCTTTATTGATTCTCGCCCCCAGGTTTTCTTTAGAAAAGGAATCAACGGAGGATCGTAGAGACCTAAAATTTGTCTGAATCCAGGGTAAGTAATTAATTGCATATCAAAAGTGAGATTTTCGACGTGCTCTTGAATTTTTAGGAAAATCCATATTTTATTGAGATGTTGCTTTTTAGTCTGGTAAAATGATCATTGTGTGTCTTTTATAGAGCTGACGTCCTCACCGCTTCTTCGCTTTTTTTATAGTTCAATACGGAATTTATAACTGATATTGGATGTTTCTGTAAAGTTGAAGAATTTCTGATGAAACTATAACGCACAGATTGTCAAAGAGTTGCGTAATCTGCAGTATGTGCTCATGAAACAATATCAACACGCCGCGCTGCCTACGCTTCTTTGTAATAAACAATAAAAGTAATTTAACTGCGCGTATCAAAACATTTAAAACGTGAGTTAACAAGTAGAAGTAATAGACTTGTAATCAACATGCAGTATCGATTCACATTGGTGTTTTTTTCTTGGGTAACTATACATATCCACGAAAAGTTGAGGAAAACTTAAATTAATTCGATTAAAAACTGAATTTTTAAAGTTATAATAGAAAATACGAGTATCAATAAAATCAGTAATTCTATAGTAAAAAAGTTGTAAGTACCTGTTGTATTGAGTATATTCTATTTTTATTAATTTGATACACAGCCAGAGTGGTGTTGAAAACAGCCACGTATGTACTACGAGGGCGGGTCAATAAGTCCGTGACTTTTGGAATAAAACACAGATTTTTTGATAAACAAATCATTTTATTTTTCAACGTAGTCTCCCTTGAGCTCTATACACTTTGTCCAACGCTTCTTCAATTTTTTTATCCCTTCCAAAAAATATGATTTGTCGAGGTCCTCAAAATAGGCCTTTGTTTGCGAGATGACTTCATCATTGGAGTCAAATCTTTTTCCACCAAGCCATTTCTTCAGGTTTGGGAACAAAAAGTAGTCACTCGGAGCCAAATCTGGAGAATAGGGTGGATGAGGGAGCAATTCATAGCCCAATTCATGGATTTTTGCCATGGCAACTGCACATGTGTGCACCCTTGCATTGTCTTGGTGGAAAAGAACTTTTTTCTTGGCCAAATGAGGTCGGTTTTTTTTCAAATCGTCATTGAAGCGGTCCAATAAGTTGGCATAATATTCCCCATTGATTGTTCTTCCCTTTTGAAGGTAGTCAATGTGGATTATCCCACGTGCATCCCAAAGAACAGTCGCCATAACTTTATTGGCTGACAAACCCACCTTGGTCTTCTTTGGCGCCGATTCACCCTTAGAAACCCACTGTTTTGACTGTTGTTTGGTCTCTGGTGTGTTGTGATGGATCCATGTTTCGTCCACGGTTACAAAACGGCGCAAAAACTCCTCCATATTGCGATTAAACAACGCCAAACCTTCCTGTAAAGTTGTTACACGATTGCGTTTGTGGTCGACTGTGAGCAAACGCGGCACCCATCTTGCGGAAAGCTTTCTCATGCCCAATTGATCTTTTAAAATTGAAACCACTGAGCCATGCGAGATCCCTACGGCTTCAACAATCTCTTGCACTTTCAATCTTCGGTCGGCCAACACCATATCGTGAATTTTTTCGATTGTTTCGGGTGTAGAGACCTCAATTGGGCGTCCAGGACGTTCGGCATCTTCAGTGCTTTTACGGCCACAACGAAATTCAGTAAACCACTTTTTTACCATTGAAATCGATGGTGCAGAGTCCCTATAGTATTTATCAAGCTTAGCCTTGGTCTCGGTAATGGTTTTTTTTCGCAAAAAATAATGCTTAATAAGCACACGAAATTCACCTTTTTCCATTTTTTCCTCAAATTACTGGGTAGTCTGATAAAAATAGCTGTCAAACACAAACTAACTGACGCAGCAAGTTCAAATTTTGATAGGAATCAACTGACAGATACCTGTTGACAGGAGTAGTGTTGCTTTTTCAGTAAAGAGGTCAGAAATTCAAAAAGTCACGGACTTATTGACCCGCCCTCGTAGTAACAAATAATCAATTTACAGAAAACAGCCATCACACACTGGCTGTCTTTAACGTAACTGGATCCCGATACCTCCTAACATTTTGAAATTTTTAAAAAACAGCCATTGAAGGCTGACTTCTGCAATATATGTTTGGAAATTTGTGCCTAAATTGGCTGCATTTTACACCATGATGACCGTTTTTTACAAAATAATATTAGTAGCATGGCTGGTTTTGACGGCTCGTATCTCAGCCATAAGAAGAGATATCGACATGGCTGTCTTTGCAAAAGATGCGCAATGTTGAATTTAGCATGGTTGTATTAAAAACTCAATTTCGACAAAAGTGCCACTTGGCTGCTTTCTGCATAACTAGGTCCAATTTTGATATTGTTGTCCTTACTGAGACTTGGCTTAATAATAATATTTTAAGTACGGAGTTGTTCGATGGTCGATACACTGTGTTCAGACGAGATAGAGAACCTACTGGCTCTCGTACAGATTGCATGGGGGGTGGTGCACTGATTGCTGTGCCAAACAGATTCCAAGCTAAAGCAATGACTTGTTGGAACAGTACATGTGAGGATTTATGGGTTATTATTGATATTGACATTGCTGGCACGGCAAAGTGTATTGCTCTCTTGCGGTTGCGGTTTACCTTCCCTCACCAGTAAGCCATCGATTATTAGATACTTTTGTAAACCATTGCAGTTCAGTTTTGGAAACTTTTGACGGGCATTCGTGTATCTTAGGCGATTTTAATTTGCGAAACATCAATTGGAAACTAGTTTATGGTTCAGATGTAAATTATCAGGCGCCTGTTCTGGGTCAAAGTTTGTTAGACTTTGCCTCTTTACACAATTTAAAACAATGTAATCTAGTTACGAATTTTCAAGATAAGGTGCTGGATCTGCTGTTCACTGACTTGGTTGATTGCAGTGTGAATGAGTCACTTGATATCTTATGTAATATAGATCGTTATCATCCCGCGCTTCAAATTGATATTCGTTTGGATAAGGTTTCTCAGCTACAATACAATACCAGTTTCACTTGACTTAATTATAAGCAAGCCGATTATTGTTCAATTAATGACTATCTCTCTAAGATTAATTGGGAGGCCCAATTAATGCTCCTGGAGTTCGAAAATCTCGTCAACGTTTATTTTAACCATAGTATATCGTTAACTGTATATTTCCTGCTCTAACTTGCACAAAGTGTAGGGAAAATAACAAAGATAGCATCAAGTCACATGTCAAGACTCTAAAACACACCTACGACGATTACAAGAGGTTTTTTTTGACGGGGCGCTCGGTTCACCTCATCGAGGCGTTTTTTTAAAGCTTGAGGGTTGAAAAAAATGTATGGCAAAGTGTTTTGTGATTGATTAACCTGAATTAATGTATTTTAGTGTAAATTTTATAAAAAGGTTTTAAAATAATTGTTTTTTTTTAAATTATAACGATTTTTGTACAAAAAACGGAAAAAAAATCGCGTATCCCGATTTTAAATTAAAATTAATAAAATATAACAAGGCAAAACTGGAATTATACATGTTTATTAGCTTAGCTTAATTCATAACAATTCCAATGACATCAGTTTTATATACAGTTCCCATACAGAACTTTAGAGTAATCGTTATTTTAACCATACGCTCCGTCATCACGCGAGACTACCCGCCAGTAGCGACACAGATGCGACGATTCGCGCAATATGGCCGCCACAGTTGAAGGGATATACTGATATTAACCAGATCGATTCTCATTTTTATGGCGTAATCAGAGACGTCATATCGAAATTTGTACCTCAAAAAAGAAATACTGACTTGCGAAAATATCCACATTGGTTCAATAAATGTTTGATAAGTAGACTTCGTGAAAAGAAAAAGATTCAAAAACGATTTAAAAAATATTGTAACCCATTAGATAGGATTGAGTTGAGTATTTTATCAAAGAGATGTCAAAAACTTGCTTCTGGATGTTATAACAATTACATTAGTAATATGGAAGACAGAATCTCTAGAAATACTAAGGCCTTCTGGTCTTATGTTAAAAGCAAGCGGGGCGGAAGCAGTTTATACCCCACCGCAGTGACGGATGGGATTACGACGGTTAGTGACGGGCCTGGCATATGTAATCTCTTTGCAGGACGTTGTGCCGACGTTAATTGTAAGGATACAACGCTACCAATCTCATCACATCCAGAGAGCCCTACCTTTTGCAGTCTGTTTTTCAGCAGAATTCACATTGAACCTGAGGTTGTAACTCGTGTTCTAAAGTCCCTAAAGTTAGATAAAGGCTGTGGACCAGATGGTATCCCACCTACTTTCTTGAGAAATTGCGCCTCTAATATTGCTGTACCTCTTTGTTACATATTAAATGCATCCTTATCGGGTGGGGAGTTTCCTGATCTTTGGAAAGTTGCTAAGGTAGTCCCAGTTTTCAAGTCTGGTGACGTACGACTTAATTTGTCCGTTAATCTCGGAGCATATCAAACTATTTATTACGGAACATCAACATGGCTTTGTAAAATCGCGATCAACCGCCACTAACTTGGTATCCTTTGTTGAGAGTCTCACGGAAGCTATTGATGCGAAGCAAGAAATAGATGTCATATACACTGATCTAAGCAAGGCATTTGATAGGGTGCCTCATGATATATTGCTTGGAAAGATGGCACGTTTTGGCTTTAATGGTACTTTGTTAAAATGGTTTAGCTCGTACTTGAGTAGGCGTAAATTTTTTGTGGTCATTAATGGTTTCAGCTCTGAGACTCACAGCATTAACTCGGGAGTCCCCCAAGGATCCATTTTGGGACCTATCTTATTTAATATTTTTATTAACGACATTGTTGACTGTATACGAGTATCATACTCTGTCCCATACTTATACGCCGATGACTTAAAATTGCTAAGAATTATCAAAACGCATCATGACACCGTACTGCTGCAAGAAGATTTAAATGGCATAGTCCAGTGGTGTGAATTAAATAAAATGCAACTTAATGTCAGTCAATGCTTTTATATTAAATTTACAAGAAAACACAAATTTATAAAATCTAGCTATGTTATTGGTGGTACAGGATTAAAAGAGGTTGATCATATTAAAGACTTAGGCGTAATAGTTGACAAAAAATTAACATTTGTTCCCCATTTAGAAACTGTTATAAAAAAGGCTTCACGAATGCTGGGATTTATCATTAGAACAAGCAGAGATTTTCGAAAGACGCAAACAAAAAGGTTGCTATACAACTCTTTGGTCCTGAGTATTCTTGAATACTGCAGTGTTGTGTGGAGACCACACTACGCGTGTCACTCTCTGAGACTGGAACGAATTCAGAAAAGATATCTGTGGCATCTCGCTCTCTCGTCCAACCAATGCAGAAAAGGGTTTTCGTACAAAACTAGACAAAAGCATTTTAAATACAACTCATTGGAAAAACGTCTAAAAATCTTGGATCTCACATTTTTGTTAAAATTATTCAACAATATAATAGATTGCCCCCAGCTTTTAAGTAAATTTAGGTTCGGAGCTCCTCGTAGAACACCTCGATCTATAATATCTGCATTGGTTCCACCACTTCGCTCCACGGTGTTGGGCTCATCTTCTTTTGTTCTCCGTTTGAGCAGACTTTGAATTGTTACGGCAAGTCTAGTCTACAGATATTCACGCCACAAGTCTCGCAACTTTTCGTAAGCACTTGCAGGAAACCATTGTCGATGAATAGTGGTCTAGAACTTTACTCTATTTTTTGCTTTTTATAACTTTTTTTGTTGATTGTCGTTTAGTAATTAATAAAGTGGGTGGGTAGTTATTGTTATTAGTTTTAGTTAAATAAAATCGATGTTACCGAACATATTGCATGTGGTGTTTACCTTAAATTAATTGTGCATTTGAAACAAGCTAAGATGTTGGGTGTGTTTATAGAGTTATGAGCTCGTGGGTTCTTCTTCAGCGCTCGGAGAACTGTACTAAGAAACTGTGGAGGGCGCCACTTGCTTTAACTCAGAAGCAAGAAAGAGTTAATTAAAGATAGAAAAGAAAACAAGTTATTTTCAATTTGTCTCCACTTGTTTATTTTATATATTTAATATAGAAGATTATAGATTGATGCACATACATGAGCTTGGCAGTTAAGTAATGAGCCACATACATTACACTTACATTAGGGTTAAGAACTAATTACCACTATGCAATTAAACAAAAGTTGTGTGCTTAACTATAAGCTTAAATTCTCAGATTTAGTGAAGGAAAGCTGAGAAGCAGGAATTCCTTCACTCACGTCTGACTAAAACTAAGGTTGGCCTAACCTATGAGCTGAGGAGTATCACCAATGCATGAAAACTATCAAAAGGACGCAGGTATATGTCCTAGTAGCTAGAAGCGAGGAGGGCGATATTTCAAGCCTGGAAGTTACACACAAGCATGAGTACAGCGGTGATAAAGCCACATGCTCTTAGGGAGCGCACGTGGGCATGAGCAGATGGTATGTGAAAGGAAAACGTGCACTAGCACAGCACTTTAGACATGACCGCAGGTGCATTTACAGCAGGGTGAGATGAAGACATTCGCTAGCACGTTGTCCACACGTAGGCAGATACACGTGGCGAAAAGAATCAAACATGCTTACCCATAAAAATGCAACAACAATCACCAAGATGAGGCGATGCATCATGTAAATTTATCCATCAAGGGACAATATAAAAATGTTAGTCCTGAAAGATGAAACAACACACAATAAAAGGTTCACAATCTCTTAGAAAAGAGAACAAAGTCTTGGAAAAGACATTTATAGATGCTTACCATAAGAAGAAGAGAAAATTAACAAATAAAGCCCTTTGGCTTACTATATGCCCACCGGCATTTTTATATTGGCACACTACGCCATCAAGAATAAAGATATTCTTGATAAAACAAAAATCAAGAATGTGGAAAAGAGCTGGCCACGAAAATGGCGTCCGCTTATAAAGCCAATCCAACCTCTCCCCTCTATGACAAGCAAGGTTTTTTTTTTAATTCTTTGCATTCATGACTTGGAACCACTTAACTTGACTGACACATAAAGCCAAACAACGCAGAAAACTGCTCAGCCCTGAAAAAGTAGAAAACTACCTAAAAAAAATCAACACAAATAGACATTTGCCTATTAATGTAATAATATAAAAAAAAATAACATTAAAATTATTAGATAAAGAAAGGAATTGTGAGATGACAGACACAAAGTTGCACCATATAGTGTTCCATCAGCCGGATAGATGGCGTTACCAGTAAAAATCCTTAGCTGCGCACGAGCTGTTGAAACAAAATAAATGCAAAAATGTAACGACGTGTTACACATTTAGATATTTAGTTGTGACTGTATATTATGTAAGAATTATTGTAACAATTGCTGGTAAACCAAATAAAGAAAATAAATAAATAAATACACTTTGCAAATATAATGCTCTAACAGAAGGCTCAACACAAGAAAATTTGGATTTTAATAGGAAAAGCTTATGTTAAGATCTCTACACAATATAATATTATATACTCGTAATAGCTGTGGGCCGATTGCAACGCACAGATCGGCATACCAAAAAGCCTTGAAAATAAAGTACCTAGCAGACAGAGAAAAGTGGCTTTCTTTGGAGGAAGCTTTTACCCTTTAGGGGTCCGCACAAAAATAAAAATATTTAAGATACATTTATTGTTATTTTGGAAGTGGATCAAAATAAAGCTATTTTTATTTTATTTTTACACTCTTCAATCGTGATCTGTCAATGCGGCGCCAAGCGACGTGCTCTCACTTCGGAGGCACGCGGCCGACTGATCGTTTGACGCAAGCCGAACGCGGAGCATTTTGAGAGAAAAAATTGGACAAGTTTGTGATGTTTTTACACAAAATAACATCTTTATTAAAAGATGAAAACTGCAAGTACTTTTTCATAGTTTTAAGTTCATGATTTGATAAAATTCATTTAACAATTCTAAATACGAGTACTTTCGAATCAGTTGCTACAATACGGGAGAGCGATTTACACGTTTTTAGTGTTTTTAGAGTTCCGTACCCAAAGGATAAAGACGGGACCCTATTACTAAGACTTCGCTGTCTGTCCGTTCTGTCCGTCGCTCTGTCACCAGGCTGTATCTCAAGAGCCGCTATAGCTAGACAGTTGAAATTTTCACCCATCCATAAGCATTATCTTAAATTCGAACTTTTCAAGAAAAAGTAACATTCAATGGCTAGCTGTGTGATTGTTTTCAAGGTTGTAGGGCATTGTTTTCTATATACCTAATTCTCTTACAATCCCGACCCTCATATTGCCGAAGAAGCTCCTTAATAAATAGTAATAAATTGAAATGGTCACCATTGACAATGACATATTGTGCCTGATTCTCTGACACCGCTTTTTTAATAACATGATAGCAGAAACAAAGGTAAGCACTATGACGACGACGATTCTGTTGAAGAACTTGCATTGTAGTTGATTTGACTCAATAACTATTGCCTTTTATGAATCAGCCACAAATCAAAGTATTAGGCAAAATAATGGAATTATGTGGTCTGATGATGAATATGGCTCAACAAAAATTCTTTAACTGTAGGTTTCAAGAAGTGCCCGCCCTACACGTGGCGTTTCTGGAGCTTTTATACGTCACAAATTAGAAAGCATTACCTATATCACAAAATTTACATTTAACTTGAATGCATAGTAGAGAAATGGTATTACTATCAAAGTACTGAAGAAAATAGACAGCCTTGGGCTTATTTTTTGATAAAGTCTGTCATAATTATGTGAAATTAATCAAATTATATAAAGTTCTTGGATTTAAAAACATTTATCATAAACAAATTGTGTACTACACAACAAACAAATTCAATAGATTTGCCATAACAGTCATTCATAAATCGAGATTTTGTTATTAAAAATACTTTCGACAGATTTAAAATGTTACAGTTTTTTCTTATTTTATTTACAAGTAAGAAGAGAAAGAGACACAGTGTGTTAGAAGAGTAGATGCAGGGAACAGACCAAAACAGCCCAATTGAGAAAAATATTTATCTTTATAGACAGCTTAACATAACTTAAAACTATGAGAATTAGTCAAATAAAGTAGCATTCTAACAAAGGCGGATAAATCGTTTTTTTTTATAGCTCGTATCGTATATAATAATCACAGCATACATTTTCATCACTATTATCAATCACTAATTGAGTGTGCTGTAACACAACAGTCTCCTTTCTAAGTTCATTAAAGCCCTGTATAATCTAAAAGGCGTGTAACCTATAACATCCGCGCACTCCTTAATAACGAAACTAAAACTCTTTGGGAAGTTTTTATCTAATTCAATATAAAACTGTTCATATGAGTCGTGTGCTTTCCTCATTTTCACAGACTCATATTGCCTCGTCCAGTAATTAAATTCACTCACATATGCACGATTCAACAATGGCGGTAAATCATCATTCTGTTTATTTTTCAATAAGATTGATTCTTTTTCTGCCTTCAAAATACTAAGAGGTATGTCGTCTTCATCGGATTCGTAATTTACGTTGTTCTTACGTTGACTAGCCACAATGCTTGACACTTCCCCTTTATTAATTTCTTCTATTTTTTTATCCAATATCGCAGCAATATCGGGATCGTCAGCTACATTATAAACATCTTCTATTTCAGTCTCCCCTTCAACTCTTACATACAACTGTTTCGGGTCATACTCGTTTTCATCAAATCTTGGATCGTATTCCGATTGGGTATTATTTAACTCACCATCTATAATTTGAAGACTACTTTGTTCTAGATTAGAACTATCAATTTCAACATTTTCATGATTATTAACAGGATCCGTATCTTCAGTATCAAAATGTATATTATTACTAATAGGATCTATACCATTAGGTTCTCTTGCACTGTTTTCTATGTCTCTATATGTGTGTGTGTCACTAATTTCTAAATGTGTTCTGTTAACATTATTTATAACCGATTTGACATGTTCCGATATTTGGAAAAGTACATCATGTTGTAGATTTTGGTAGTATGATGTTAGTAAATTATTAATCTCATCTTTTACCTTACCACGCGGAGTCCCTCGTTTTTTAGTAGTTCCATCATCCAGTTTTTGTTTTTTAGCACTGCTTGCACCTGCCTTATCTTGCATTAATTTGGAATTTCGTTTCTTAGGGTCCTTTGTTGTGTATTCATCTGGAATTTTAATTTTATACTTTTTGCATTTTGCAAGAACTAATTCCCGGATTGTTTTCTCCCTATCGAAAGTGGATGGATTAAAAAAAAATTCAGACTCATCTAATGAAACATCACTTTGGACATAATCTGGATAATTATTAGAGTAATGTTCATTTTCATCAGCAGCTCGAAAAGGTTGACTATTACAATCTTCAACTTGTTCTGTTTCTACATCAGGTTCAGACTTTATATTATCTTCTAAATCTGCAAAATCATCGTCAAATATGTTTTGTTCAAATGCCTCCTCTTCTATTGTTTCTAGCTCTTTTTTTAGTTCTTGTTTTGTTCCTGAGTTAGAAGTTTCTATAGTGGAACTTCTATCATCGTAGCTGCCGACTTCTACTGTGGAAACATGCTCAGAATTTGAATTTGAAAATTCCTCAATAGAGACTGATTTTTGTTCTTCAGCAGGTGCTTCTATACTGTTATAAATTGTATCGTCTCTTGTACTTATTTCTACAACAGAAGCATTTTCTGCATTAGAATTATTATTTGTTGTAGCAGAATTTGTAGTACCGACTCTACTTATATCTATGGTTGAAGCATCATTAGAATCGTAACTATGATCGCTTTCTTTATCGTTTTTGTTAGTTTCCATTTTAGTAACGTGATGTTTAGAAGGCTGATTAGTTTTTAGCCAATTTTTGTTTTCACAATTTCGCACATACACCAATTCCAAATTAACTTTAAGAGAATCAAATTGGTAACCAACCATTTTTTTATTTATAATTTTGTTAGTTGCATTCACTCCAACTACGACATTTCTGGGATTTTCTTCGTCGTCATTAAGATATAGCTTTTCAGTGGCATATTTAAGAGAATATTGAGTGAAATCTTCACTAAATAGTAATTTTAGATCAGGGTCATTAAAATATTGCAGTACAACTTCACTGGAACTTGTTAAAGGTGTCACAGTAGCTTTGAATTGACTGATTGGAATAACCGCAACTGCATCTTCTTGTGGTATCCTACCAAGCAAAGTCATAGTGATTTCGTCGCTCAAAGTTGGTTTTCTTACCGCCTTCCTCTCGTGATCCTGCTCCATAAACACGTAGTGATCAATCGGCAGCTGGTAGTGTTCTGCCATATGCAAATAGTTTTTGCAGAGTATAATTTTTCTTAGCTGTATGAAGTTGCACCATTCTCGGAATGAGAACAGCCTGTCAGTCGGCTCTGAGTCACTACCAAGATTGTAAGATTTTAAGGAACAATTTTCTTCATTGATCTTGTCTACAGCGTCAGAGAGTTTTAGATCGTAATCATCATCTAAGCCAAACAGCATTTTGAATGCAACAAGAAAGTAAGCCATAACAATACATTCGTAAAGAGGTATTCGTACCAAAGAGTTCATTACTTTAAGATCAATTTTTAGGTAGTCACATGGAAGAAGATGCATAAGAGAAAAGACAAGACTTTTGAAATCATTGGGCAAACATAATTCTTTGATGTATCTATGAACTAACACCTTAAGGTCAGGTACTATGGGGACTATTTTAAAACCTTTGTATAAACTCATTATGTACACTTCCATATCTCTAATACAGACTTTACTTCGAGTAAACCTATCCCACTGGGGGATTAGTTTTATCTTTATTTCTTTTGGGACATACTTCTCACAGTTTTTCATATCAAATTTGCCTTGTCTTATAAACCTGAAGAGATCGGATATGTGAAAGTCATTGCCGTCAAGATTAAGTGCTATATAAATCAAACTAAAGAACAGTTGTCTCTTAATAAGTCCAAGTTCTGTATCTGTGTTCATTTTCATTTGTTTTTTGTGACGAGGTGGCCTCTTATTTACACTGAACAACTCTTCATCATAGAAGCCATCTTCTTCTTCATGATCTGATTCTACTTTATCATTGTTTTGATGACTTTCTTCACTCTCAATATTTAACCTGGTGACAAAATTTATTCAATATATATCTTCAATATACAATTTGAATACTGAGACAAAGCCAGCTAGTTTCATCCATGTTTACCTCCAACATCCAAAAGAAATCATCTTATATAATTTAAAATCAGTTATGATTACTTAGTTTTAAAGGATATTTCAGCCTTTAAAAATAAGGTCAGAGCAGCCAGTATTTCCTTTGAGGAAATAGTGTTTGACAGTAATTAAGTCTAGCAATTGAATTGCATTTAAAATTGTATAAAAACATTTATTATTTCATCATAAAGTGATGAAATATCCAAGATGATATTAAATTCTTCTGTATTTGTGTTTGTCACCTAACTCCTTCTAAACAGCTGGAGCAATTTGGATGAAATTTTGTAAGGATATTCACAGTGGGGTTTGTTTGGAATAAAACTATAATTGGATGTGGTAGGTACAGCTGCTTTCCTGGGCCAGAAAACATCGTAAGGATTTGCTAGTACATTAAACGAGGCAAAAGCATACTGAATTGAACTGCAATAAAATCCATGTTTTTGTCCATAATAGAATTGGTCTTGAAAATAAAAAATAGATAAGCCTGTTGTATTGCACGAGATTAAGGTAACATAAATTACAATTTGACACATCTATACAATAAAGCAGTCTCGTTACTAAAAGCAATCTCTACCAGACAAACTTGCTTTTGCTTCAGAAAACGCGTTTACGTGTGTTTTATCATTCGACGCTTGGGCAGATTTACACACATATGTGTTTGGGGCGAAATATTCGCTGAGAGCGTGTACGGCGCACGCGTTTGCGAGTCAAGTCCGTATTTTAGGATAATTCATTACGAAAAGCCCGCAGCCGACATGTTAATAAAATATGTATGTTCTTACCCTAGTTCTTTTCTATTTTGAAATTTCTTAATGTACTCCGTCCAAAGCCAAAGCAGTTTCTTTTTAAATGTAGGCTTTGCTCCATTTGCTATCATTTCATCTGCCAAACCCACTAGGATGAAATTAAATGCATGCCATTTGTGCCATTCTCCGCTCACTGAAATAAAAATTTCATGTTCTATGAATAATGTTACCAGTTTATCTGTACTTGGAAGCATGGCATTATAATATCATGGAAAGGTATCAAAACTGTCATATTAAGACACATAAATAACCTCTGATGTTACTTACAATTATCATCTTCTTCGGCAGCTTTATATATCTTTTTCCTTTGCTTGAATGAGATAGTGCCATCAGCGAGTTGCATCTCTTCCACCACCGTCTCCCGAACATTAACATCTTGAGTGCCGCACTCCACACAGTAATAATAACCGTCAATGAGGTTAGATTCAGTGCTTCCGCACACTTTACACGGTTCGATATTTTTATTCGTCATTCTTCAAATCCTTTAAGATGTTTCTTTAACCATAGTAACTAATTAAATGACTTCATTTAGGTAAAACGCCTTTGAAAAATACGCGCCTGGCCTGGTAAACACAGACTACTATGAGGAATGAGGATACCTGACCTGGTAAATATTTTTTTTTTTTTTTTTTTTCTTCTTGTTTTTGGCATGCACGGTTTGTGCGTCAGCCACTACAATGGTTTTAAAGGTTGGGAAACGTATTGAAGGATAAAAATAAAGGAACGGAACGTAGCTTCTAAGAAAGGTTCAGGAAAGAAGGTAAGGGTGAAAACATTGATAAATATATATTTAAAAATATTAATAATACATAATAGTACATAGACAAAAAATTACAATTTAATATTGTTCAGGGTCATATAAATGGATAAAACATTATATATATCGGAATTTTTCGTAGCCAAAAGGCAAGCTATAGATGTGGGAAATGGAACACGGAGGGATATAAGGGATTGAACAAAAGAGGAACGGTCATTTTTTGGACAAGTAAAAAATATGTGGTTTAAGTTTCCTATACCAGTGCCACATTCACACAAATCACTATTTAAAATATGCAATCTTAAAAGATGAGTAGGAATACAAACATGTCCAATTCTCATGCGAATTATATTAGTGGTAGCAATCTTACCCAGTCTCATTTTGGTAAACCATGGCTTTAATGGAATATCAGGCTGTATGCCCTTATACCATTTTCCTTTGACTAGACTACTGCGTCTCCAGTCAATCTTCCAAGAGTCACTTAGGTATTTTTTTGGTAAAGCAATAAGATCATGACAAAAATTCTTATAAGGATATAGGTCACCACTATTCACAGCCTCTTTGGCTAATTCGTCGGCTCTTACATTACCCCAAATATTTGTATGACTTGGAATCCATGCAAAAATTATTTTAAGGCCAAGAGTAAAACATTTATACAGCAAATCTCTACATTGAATAATAACAGGATATTGAACATTACACTTAAAAGGGAATCTATCTAGAGCTTGCAAAGCGCTCTTAGAATCTACTATAATAATCGAGTTTTTTAGTTTCATAATATGAACATATTCTATTGCTTTAAATATGCCATAACATTCTCCTGTAAAAACAGACGTTTCGGGAGGTAGTCTTACTTTTTCAATAATACCATACTGGCGATGGTACAGTCCTATTCCGACATCACCACCGTCAGAGTGTTTAGAAGCATCACAATAAATTTGATGCCAGTCAGGCCAACTTTCTTCTATAATAGAATTGAATTTACTATTAGCAGCAGGACAATTTTTTGAAATATCTAAATCATATAAAACAGACCTGGTAAATAAAAGAAGAATTTTTTTTTTTTTTAGTAAATTTAACGGCCTCGTACACTTGTCCATACAGCCAATTCTTTAGTAATATTGTCTTTATTTCTGCATTAAAACGTTGATGTTAGACGTTTTAATGCTTCGATGGAGTTTTTGGAGACAGTCGAAAGATTGAAGGAATGTAGAGAAGTCCCCAAGAAAGAGGTGAACTGTTCGCGTTCCCGCGCAAAATTCACGGTCCACTTTTCTTGGTTACGACCCATACACCATGTTATTTTACCGAACTGTATATTGTTCACTCGCACGACACTTTGTTTCGCAAAATAACACCACTTTTACGACCCAAAAATCACTATAGACTCCAAACGTATCTCACGAACTCCCGCCAAAAACTCCAAGTCGTTCTCTGTATTTGGTGCTGCCATAAAATATAAATAACTTTTTTAGGTAAGAATTTTTATTTTAATGGAGATTTCTTTATTATATTTTGAGCGCCAAGATTTAGATCCTTGCGTCTATACCAGGATTTAATATCAGAATGACAGATAAGCACAAATTATTCCTGTTTTTAGGAACACTACCTTGATACAGATAGCAAAGATAATTGTATCAACGGCAAAAACAGTAAGTACGTACCGATACGTACGACCAATCTTTTGAAATATAATAAATGATTGACAGTGAATCGCAAAAATATAATGAAATATATTAAAACTGGAATTAATAACAGTTTTAACTTAACTTTAAATATAAAAATGGGACGATATTCTAATAAAAAAAGAAATATAAATTATTGGGATCTTAGTTTTTTGATCTTAGGGGTTAGTGTAAAACACTATTACCCGCATATTAACTAAACAAATATAATTATTTGACGCTTAGTTTATTTGATGTGTTTTCTATTCCTGCAAGGCATAAAATTAATTTATGTAATGAAAATCAGAATCGCCTAAGAACATCAAAACACAAAGTGAATTTCATTCAGTCATTGTTTTAGTAATATTTTTCCTGATAAATGACGTATGAATTTTTAAGATTTTTGACGGGTAGTAGTAGTAAGTAATTGGTAGATTACGAAATCTGTTTATGGCAAGTGAAGTTACTATACTAGTTACTACTACGTGAGCCGACAGCCGTTCCGCAAATTGGCAATTTCGTTTCGTAGCGTTCGCTGTAGTAGTCCGTCATCAATTTCTAGCATTATTCGGGCGTGTACTCCATCGCTGGTATACTGAAAGAAACTTATTTGTTTATCGAAGTCTTCAACGTCCCCGTGCGTTCTAGAGTTTATATTTTGCGGGCATATGATGATAGCGGCGCTCTTTCTACCACACCCTCGGGATACGTGAGTTGCGTGTTTGTGCCCGGCAGTGTTCCTGGCCGTTCGGTGTCGTGGTTCGGATCGCGATCGTTCAGTGCGTTGTTTGTGTTGTCATGTGTAAGAGTTACCGGTTGTTTATGGTGTGCAGTGCTTGATTCGTGGCCCGTGGGACGTATATTGATGGGCTGTGTGATTGCGAAGGGAGCGGCGAAGGGGCCGCACCGGCGGGGTCTTGCTTCCTGGAGGGTCGACAGTAAAATCCGCCACACTGGAACTGATGGAATTAGAGAACATTGTCGCCAACACTGTGTATTTGAAAGCGAGAGAGGGTAAGTACGCCAATTTACAAGTAAAATATGTGTTCTACATAGAGTTCATGGTTAAGAGTCAATAACTTAGGTTTCTGAATTCAAATTAGTAGCCAGAAAGATTTTTGCATGTGCCATGTGCAAGTGAGTGTTTTGGTTAGTAAACAAGGTGAGGTATTCAAAAATTTGACCTGAAAATGGGGCCAACATGTTTCTAAGTGTATGTTATCAGCTGTTGTAATAAAATTTTACTGTTATCAGCTAGCTTGAATGAATGCTAGTAGTAGCAACTATCTATTCTATCAACTATTGATGACCCATCAACAGAGAACTTTATTTAGTTTGCTTGGAAGTCACTTTTAATAGGAATTGTAAATTAATATTATAGTATCATTTTAATCCCTCAACCCCCAGGAGGCACGCGCGTGCCGCGATAACAATTGATTTCAGTTGTGTCTGGAATAACTCACGATCAAGGGATTAAAACAGAACTTGCATTTTCATGTAAATTTTGTGTTCTATCAATATGACATGAATCTGAATTTTTTTTAGAGCTTTGATACTAAGGCCTTAACAATTCAGTTCAATTTCATATTAAGTTACATGAGACTGTCTGCTTCAATTGGTTATTCCCAAATAGTGATCACTTATTTTATAGTAAAAAAATTGAATTAAATCTCTTAGGAGTGAGTCATGTTGGAGATATGTCCTGTAATATAGTAAATTAAGTAAAAATACATTTTGTTTCTCTATGTGGCGGAAACCTAATGCATTTCTTACTGCATTATATTAAATTTTAAGTTGTAGTGTTTTTAGGCCTAGTACTAGTTTTAGCTCACAATTAATTGTGCAAATGTGGGGTTAGAACTGTCATATAAACCTAATTCTTTTTCTTTTTACTCTGAAACAAAAAATTGTTTGCAGGTTTGGAAGTGATTGTTAGTTTATTTTATGGCTGTTTCTTTGAATGTGCTGAGACACATTTTAATAATTATATCTAATGTTTGTGTTGGTAGTCTGGTTTGAACTGTAGACCAAAATATAATTCCAGTCATTCTTTTTCTCTCCGTCTCTCCTGGAAACGATATAGGATTGCATGAAGCAAGAGTTCAACCACTATTGCTACTATTTTACTGAAAAAAAGCAAGATAAAGTAGCAAAATTATTCATTAAGTGTAGATTGATACTTATAGATGAGTATCAGGGTAATTATTTGAAAACATGCAATTTCGACATCCAGACGAATAAACACTTTAATTACAGTGTTTTAATACTTTATTGTTTTATTTATTATACCTGTTTCCGTATGTTGCTTCTGTATATTCTTCTATTTTTAATATATTATTATTTTTTTGATTCCAAAGTGACTAAACTTCATTACCATGGCTGTCCCAAAACCCGGAATGGACACTAAAGTATAAGAAAGAAAAAAAAACATGCCTTGCTTGCATCAATTTATATAAAAACCTAAAAACTTCAACACTTTTTACATTAAATATGCTTATAAAAATATTCCATGACAGATTGTTTTCTGATAGAAAATTTTTGAATTGTGATTGTGACAAAAAATCGCCATTACCGTGTCAGGGCTTGTCGCGACCTACAACAACTTTTAGACACGTTTGTTTAAATTGGGTTCCCGGCCCTTCTGAACGTCTCCCACTGAAAGTCTCCACTGAAATCAGCGTCAACTAATGCTTTTTGGCACATTCTTTGTTATTATTTTTTGTAAATTTAATCTTTTTTCGAAGTGCCAAATAAACATAATATACGAAGTTGCGTCACCAACATGAATTTTGTTGTTCAGTAAGTACCTGTTTAATCATTATATATTTGATTGCTACCTACAAGTTGTAAACCAGCGGCTTGTAAGCGGGTAACTACTGAAGCCAGCGGCTAGAAACAAATAACCAGCCGCTTGATACCGGGTAGATACCCGACTTGAGCATCGAAAAACAATTTATTTTATTCCATTCCAATTTATTTTATACAGTAGCACTTACTATGTTCTGCTATATTTATTAAGCCAGAAAGATCCCGTTTATACATACAAATTTACTTATTTCAGGGAAGAACTTGAGTTTTTAACACTTAATACAGTTGCAAAAGTCATTGTTTTTGTCTATTTATGTTAAATGTATCCTTTAGAATAAATCAGAAGATGAATAACAAAAACAGAACCTACATCATGTGAATATTTCAATGAAATGTAAGCAGCTGTTTCCAGCCGCTGGTTATCGCTAGAAATAATAATAAGCCAAATAAAATGTTAGTAACCAGCTTTACATCTATATTGCTACCTAAAATCTGTAAGTTTGGGCAGTATATTGACGAAGGAATGTTCGGGAAAAGTTAACAGTTTTTATGCTAGCTGCAAATAACACTATGTTTGTCATTTCTATGTTCGTAATTACCGCGTTTTACCGTGGATTTTTGAACCACGGTATTGATAAAATTACTGATAGATACGCATTACAAAGAAAAGGATACAATATTAATGTGAAATATTGATCTTAATAATTATAATTAAAGTTTATTAAAATTAGGACCCTTTGAATATTGATTAAAAATTATATCATTATAATTTAAAAAAAAAGAAGTTATATTCAAGCTGTTTCGTTACTTATGAGGTTTAAGGTAATTAAAAGATATAAAGTTTCAGTTGTTTGGCTTAAAAACAAACCAAATTCCAAATGTCGTCAATACCATGTCGCAATTAGTCATTGCCATGATGCAAAGTGTCATCACCATGTGTGCTAAAATTTTGGGGGTTATTTTTCCTTTATTCGTAGGGGTAGAGGGGGGCTTTTAACATAATTTTTAAGTAAAAAAATACAAACTGTCGAATTTACCATAAAAATCATTATTTTGAAGACATTTTTAATTTAATTATAAAATATTTTAATTTATTTAAAAATATTGTCAAATTATATTTTTTTTGGAAATAATTACCCATCAATCGATATATTTATTTTCCCTTTTAATCAAAATAGTATAGGTACCCATCTGCACTGTCCTTTCGAGTATGTCTTAGTTTGATGTACAAAATGAGTACAAGTGATGGTAAAAGTGTTACAAAATATTTCTCTGCCTAGCTCACATTTCCTGTTTTTACAAATTAGAATTCCACTCTATTGCATTAAACATATTTTTATTAATTTCCGCATTGTAAGCATGAGCCTTACTTAACCTTGACTGGTTTTTGTTGTGTTGCTAAAGCTACAGGGCTTGCATTACAATGTGGTCGGTTGGTAACCATGGCATGTTTTAAGACTGCATTCATCTACTACTGTTTTACATAGTTTTTTTAAGCAACATTAAATATGTACCTATTTTAGTTTTCATATTTATTTGTAACTAGCTTTTGCTCGCGGCTACGCTCACGTTAAATTCAGGGTAACAATAAAATATCACCCTCTCTTAAGGTACTCCCCCAGTCCCTTAAGAGGGGGTGATATTTTATAGACAAATATCTAAATACTTAATCAATGTTCAAGGTAGAAAGCTAAAAATTGGTATGTAGACTATAATTATTTGTGACCAACAAACAATAAAATATCACCCCCTCTTAAGGGACTCCCCCAGTCCCTTAAGCGGGGGTGATATTTTATGTTTTCCAAAAAAAATTATGCATGACTTTTTTGTTAGTCACAAATAATTATAGTCTACATACCAATTTTTAGCTTTCTACCTTGAAAATTGCGAAATGCTCCATACAAACTTCCACCCCCCAGTTTAGGGACGTGGGGGTATAGAAATCCCTTCAACTATCTCCACTTAAAAAAATCACGTCAATTCGTCGCTCCGTTTTTCCTTGAAAGACCAACAAACAAACACACACACACACACACACTTACTTTTCCATTTATAATATTCGTATGAATTTGATGTCTTTTTTTACTTATATTTAGCTCATAGTTGGTCTCACTTTAATTTGATCCTTATTTTTCAATGATAATGATAATGATTATGAAATATAATATTTTGAATTCATTAGTATTCATAAATCATTGCCAATCAAACAATTCATCAATGATTGTGTAGGCATTTTATGGTTAGCTTTTGTAGTATCTATAGTATAGTTAATCAAATATCTCCATTACTTTATGCGGGTCTATGAACTAAACAAAAAGAGTCATTGTACTATTTTTTTGCTAACTGCAAGTTTTTTTGCTTACGTATGGACTCATTTTGTCAATGTTAAACTGTTGTTATTGTTTAATATTATGTTATATTTGCAGACGGGAAAATAAATTTGTAAAATTAAATGATTCAACACTAAAAATCCTAGTTTTGTAATAACTTAACAATTTTAACATGATTGCTAGATTATTATCTGCTACTACTGCTGATGCTGTATTATCCTATGGGGACACTTGGCAGACTTTTAGTCGCCTCTAATTAAAGAAACGACTATAAGCCTGCTACCCTTGAGATGAGAAGTGATGGTGAATTCATTATTATCATCATGATATGTAATGATGTTCTGGAACGATGATGATTCCTGATGTCTGTCTAATGGAAGGCTAATGGAAGTATGGATCATACATAATCAATAATAAGAAATGGTTGTTTAGTATTTTTAGTGGCGAGGTCATCTCGCTTCTGTATGGGACTGAAGTTAAGTCTACATATAGTAGCCTTTTTCCTGGCGTAGGTGTTCATCTAAAATTGGCGTAAAAAATCGTCTAAAATAAATTGGATGCGTAAGCACTTAGGTACTTTATATTTGTGTCTTTAACCGCGGCCTTGTATTCTAGCCAGTTCTTATGTGAAAACTAAATGACAAACGTAACGTCAGTCTAACACTTAAACTACCTACAACTATAATTATCTACTTATACTATAACACCTAGGTAATCTTCTATATAAAAAAAGTGGGGTTCATCATCATCATCATCAGCCTATCACAGTCCACTGCTGGACATAGGCCTCTCCAAGTGAGAGATGTATTCGCCATTGATGTTGATGCCTCATCCTTTCCATTGCAGCGTCTTGAAAATATCCTCCATTGCATTTGTGGACAATTTCGGGGAAATGACGTCCCCTTGTCTCACTCCTCGATGCAACGGTATAGGTTTTGTTTGCTGATTCTGTACTTGGACGGACATGGTGGCGGCTTCGTAGAGACATCTCATCACTTGCACGTACCGCCCATCTACTTGGCAACGCTGCAGGGACTCCAAAACGGACCAGATCTCTATCGAGTCGAAGGCTTTCTCATAGTCCACGAATGCTAGACACGAGGGCTAATTATATTCTTCGGTCTTCTGTATAATCTGCCGCACTGTGTGGATGTGGTCTATGGTGCCGTATCCGCTCCGAAATCCAGCCTGTTCCGGTTATTGGAATTCGTCTAGTCTTCGCGCAAGGCGGTTCCTGACGACTCTTGAAAACAACTTGTAGATGTGGCTTAGAAGGGAAATGGGTCGATAATTCTTCAGCAGGGTCTTATCTCCTTTTTTAAAGAACAGGACGACAACACTCCTACTCCACGCCTCCGGAGATCTCCCTTCAAACAGGACAGCGTTAAAAAGCTTTTGAAGCTCCCTCAGTACGGGTTTACCTCCAGCCTTTAGCAACTCTGTTGTAACGCCATCCTCTCCAGAGGCTTTTCCATTTTTCAGCTGTTTAAGAGCTATCTCGATTTCGTCAATGCTGACTTCTGGCAGGTCTTGAGTGTAGTGGCGTGTTAACGCGGCTCTAGGGTCCTCATTTTCGGGATCAGGTCGAGATGCATGCGAAGCGTATAAAGCGTTCTACTTCGGAAAGGACTGCTAGCTTCGAAGAAACGACTTCTCCACTTGCTGTGGTCAGTTTCGTCAGGTGGCTTCTTCCAAGAGATTGTACGAACACTTTCGACCCCCGATTTTGCTCGATCACACTTTCGATAGAAAGTGTATTGGAACATCGGAGGTCGTGTCTTACGAGTTTACTGATCTCTCGGTTTAGAGCGCCTTTCCTGACGAAGGGACGGGTGGGTTTTCACGTCGTGTTCCTTAATCAGCCCTAAAGTCCTTTCCGAAAGCTTTGACTTCCTGCCCTTACGATGCATTTCACAAAATCTCGTACCTTCTTCCCTGAGGATCCGAACCACATTTTCGAGGTTCTGGTTTACGTCTGTTGTGGTTTCGACGGCAGCGAGTCGGTTTTCCAGGTTTGACTGGAACGTTTCATATCCTATCATTAAGTAGTAAGTAGTTAGGGTTCGTAACACCTAAAAAACAGGTGGACTAAGTAGGTTTATGGTTGGTTACATCATTTATAACTGCACAACAGTTAAAGAGATTTGGATTGATCTATGATTTGTTGGATTCGTCTCCACCTTAAATAGCAAAGTAACGAGGTATTAAAAAGTGGTATGAATTATGTCAAAAATTAATCAATCATTTTTTAGGGTTCCGTACCCAAAGGGTAAAAACGGGACCCTATTACTAAGACTTCGCTGTCTGTCCGTCGCTCTGTCACCAGTCTGTAGAGCTAGCTAGACAGTTGAAATTTTCACAAATTATGTAGGTATTTCTGTTACCGCAATAACAACAAATACTAAATTGACCCGTCCGGGAATCAGAACTCAGAGCAGGCGACTCCTTGAAAACCGGTGTGTACGCCACTCCGCCACGGAAGTCGTCAAAAAAATATTTGTAATGTAACCTTATCGCTTTTGACAATTTAAACTTTTTTAATTTATTGCGTTTGACATAACATTGACAGAATGCCTGTTGAAAATATCGTCAAATAGGGGTTAAAAAAATCTTAATTTTGCAAATGGCCAATAATGTTTGTCGCCTGTTTCCCGTATCGGAATACCAACAAAACTATAATTTATATATCCGCCAGAGAAAAAACAAAGAATGTTGTGTATCATAAATCATAACTATAATCAATTGGGAACATTTTTTTTATCATACCATTTCGTAATCAATATTCATAGTTAAGACAGGACAACGTCTGTCGGGTCCGCTCACAGAACATAAAAAACGATAGAAGTAGTAAGTAGGCGGGCCCCGCGTACCACACATCGGCTACGGATGGCGCATATCATGTTTCCGCCCCCTTTTACGCGCTACAGACGATCACAGTTGCTAGAACGTATTGACGTTGTGCTATTCTGACAAAAATCTATAAATATGCCGGCCTGCACAGTATTAGAGTGCAAAAACACAAGCACTAAAAAGAATTTATCCAAAGGAGGCGTGACATATTATTTGTAAGTAATATTATATCGTTATTTTAATAGAAATTATAAATTTTGCTGATAATAACAATGTACTTTATTTGATATTTTAGCAACTTAATTGCACTTATAATATCAGTATATAAACTTGAAAAATTTTGTCTCAGGCGGGACTCGAACCCGCATCTCCTCGCGTTCCGCTCGGTTCGAGTCCCGCCTGAGACAAAATTTTTCAAGTTTATATACTGATATTATAAGTGCAATTAAGTTGCTAAAATATCAAATAAAGTATATAAATAGCTGTTTCATCTTAACTGACTGTCAAACATCTGCAAAGATGTTTCTTTCGGGTGTTAAGGGTGCAAACTCCTAACATTTGATGAAGCAACGCTGGCTCACAGCGTAAGAATATGCTTGAAAAATTCGCGCCGTGTCGCAGTGTCTCGGTGGCCTAATGGTATGGCGCCCGCCCGGCTTGCGAGGAGATGCGGATTCGAGTCCCGCCTGAGACAAAATTTTTCAAGTTTATATACTGATATGATAATAACAATGCTTAAAAAGTACAACCTTAAACCATTCCACTTCATAGAGATACTATCGAAACTATATTTTGGTAATTACTTATTTTTGTAATGTTTCAAAACACTACTCATTTAGGGATGTGGTAAAATATCGATAAGTTAGTTATCGATACTTATAATTACCTATGTATGACACATTAAAAAAGTATAGCTTATAAAAAAGATTTATAAATTGCTTGTTTTTTTTTTATTTATAAATGTAAATAAAAAAAATTGAAAAAGTACGTAAAAAAATAGTAATCTATGAAAGTACTAAGTTACAAAAGGTCATTAAAGATACCGGGTCTTTGGTACATTGTGTGCCCAATTTAAATGGCTTGCAGCGAGAGCCTTTGCTATCGTTTCCTGCCTTAAATTTTTTTATCCTTTTTTGTAGTCGTTTGTTTTTTTGTATATAAGTAATAACGTATTTAATTGATTCAATCCAAACATATGGAAAATGGATTGAAGCAATCGGTAGGCAAAATTGGATCCCGGAAAAACATGCACCATTTGCTCTAAACATTTCTAGGAAAACGAACACAGAAAGTATTTTTTTCATTTAGAATGAAGAAGTCATTAATAATTTATAATTTTTTGGAAATATGTTAAGTTGTAATAATTAAGAAGATGAGAGAGACAATTAAACATAACGCTGTCTCTCATGTTGTCATAACATAAATATCGACACTTACAAGTGTCGATATTTTTGTTATGATTATCGTAACTATCCCACCCCTATTTATCAATAGTTTTTAGGTAGCATCTATCGGCGCGTAGCGGAACTATTTGATAGTGAGTGAATAAGAGGCATCTAGTGTCGGGTAGCGGAACTATCTGACAGTTAAAGTTAACCAATCGCTACAAGACATTCTTAGTGTGCGTGATAATGTGATTTAATCACAAATGTGTTAGTTTGGTTACACTGGTTTTCATACAAATAGGAGTGGATGCTACTTCTACTCGTTTTTTATGTTCTGTGGGTCCGCTAGTATTAAATAATGACTGCATGCGGGCTCGGTACGGAACGTGCGAGTTCTGCGACAATGTAAAAGACGCTCTAACTCCTCTCGTCTGTCCTTCACTCCCGAGGGCCGAGCCATCTATACGAACCGGCTTTAATAAAAATACAACCTCAACAAACAGATCAAGTAGTGAGAAGTCAAGGTTAATTCACGATTCAACGTTAGCCCCAAAGTAATACCTTATTCAATTTTTATTTATTTAACTATCGACAGGCGGACTCATAGGCTTCGCTCGGGTGCCAAGTAGATATTGAGTTTAAAAAAATTAACATAAAACGAAATTAAACTCTTCTCGAAAACCTTATCCTTGAACCACAAACACTTGATGTAAACCGCATTAAAATTCTATGCGCAATTCAAAACGTCTTGACGTATAAAGAGGCAGACGCCGGGAAGCTTTGGTATGTTATACTACCTACTTCTTTAAAAATTGTAAATACTCTGTTATCACATCATCAGCCCAATTTATTCCACTTCTTGACACAGGCCTCTTTAACTTACAGTGTCTTCTTAATACATTCTCGAGAATATTGTTTACGTTCGTAAGAACATACATTTATTTCTTAAGAAAAGTAACGTACACAATTTCAATACCAGAAATAAAGATAAACTTGCCGTTCCAGGCTTCAGACTGCGAAAAGTAGGAAAATCGTTTATGGGAAATTGTATCCGTATTTTCAACAAATTACCAAAGGATATTGCTGAACTCCCTGTACATAAACTTAAATCGTATGTCAAAGTTATTTTAATGAAAAAGGGCTATTACACTGTTAATGATTATTTAAATGATAGAAATTTATGGCATTAAGTTGTCCCAGCTCGTACTTGCTTAAACCTTGTAAAAATTACCTTACCTTGTAAAAATGTATTTAAAAAGAGGCTGACAATAGTGACCGAGTTTCTTGCGCTGCTTCTTCTCGACACTAGCCCAGACTTGTCCCGAAGCACTGGTAGGTTTAAATTGGGACGTGTAAAAGCGCCTCCTGGGGCCTATTTGCAGAAATAAAACTGATTTTAACTGATTTTTAACTGATTTAACTGATTTTTAAAAGAAGGATTTTGCTCTAATTGCCACGCTTAGCAGGCTAATTGTTGATCACAGTTTGGTGGAGGGAAGCTGCTGCTGCCCATCTTCTTCGGGCAGTACTCCTTGAGTCGCCCCTTACGATACCTATAGGAAGATAAAGGCTGGTGTTATTCCTTTAACGTGCCGGCACTAAAAGGCATCCTATATCTGTGTCTTTTATTTTTTAAATTATATACTTACTAACCAGTTTGTACTAAGCTATTCAAATAACTGAGACATAATTAAATTACAACATGTAACATCCATGACTTAAGTACAAACAAACCTTTGTTTTATATTTCTGATTGCAAATCATAACCTAGAGCATACCAGCCAAACCTACCGTGTTATATGATCAGTTTTGGGTTTAGCAAACAAATTTTAAGCGAGAATAAGTTTTGACTGTGCTGTATGTATGATACATACTTAGTTAGAGAGAAATTCCGAGCATAGAGCATGCTCTGCAACTCAACTGGTTCATTTGAACTTATTATTTACGACATTCAGATTAGATAATAGGTACTCGTCCTACATCCATTTAATACATTGATAATAATGATAATGCGTCTGAAATATCACGCTTCCTGTCAAAGGTCGTAACTGGACATCCCACATGTATACTTTTGTGTCTGGTCTGGCTTATCGTTGTTGGGTACCTCAAAGATATTTAAATCATAATTATTTTGAAGGTCTGATTAGCGTTGGTGCGGTGATTTAATCAAAGTTTTGGGGTTCAATCTCCTATTCTATTGGACAGGACTGGGTAGTATAATATGTAAAATTACGACATTACCATAATTCAAACTAACAGAGATGTTACAGTCAACTTATAAAGTTAATGCTCACAATGTGACTTCGTCTCTGTCGAATTTGGTTTCATCGCGGTCCCGGTTATGTGGCGCTAATTAGAAATTAGTTATACAGGATGAAATTTTATGTACTTTCGGAATTTTTTATAGGAGTTAAATATCGTGTTTAGAGCCCATTTCCGAAATAAAAAATGTAGGTCAAGTTTTGACCTTGAAATATTTTTCGCAAAAAAATTTCTAATTAAAAGTGGTCGTCCTACAACCTTGAACGTAAACATTGCATTGTAAAACGAATTCGTTTTAAACACTTGAGTACTTTATTTATCTTACCTCTTTTAATCCTCTCCTAGCTCCCTTAAGTAATCCATTCCTACTTATGTAGTAAAACTTTTGCCGAATTCATAATAAAATTGAAAGACGCACATTTTAGGTTAACAACATGTAGGAATCAACAAACTTGTCTTTCGAGTTACACTCTTGGCTTGGTATTTGCCCATAAGCTTTCTCAAACTCTCATTAAATGTTTTTCACGTATTCACTATTAAAACTATGATTAAAACCCACATTAATTATTTTGTATTCAGAACAACAATGATGCAAGAACTTAATTTCACAAAATGCAGCCATCTGACCTGTCAGTTCTTTACAGTCCTTGTTTTTCGATCCTTTCGGAACCGGCTAAGGTCTGAGACTATGCTGCCATGTCATTAGTGTGAATTTAATCATTCTTAATTATAAAATATCATAAACACTTACTTAAACTGGTTTGGTTGGTTACTGGTTGAAACTATTAATTAATTAAAAGAAAAGAAACATTACTAGTATTTTAAAAACTGTTCGAAATGCAGACCGTATCTCTCCAAACATAATCTTGCACGTTTTTGAATATTTTCTTTAAGTTTGTTGAGAACTACATTTTCATTTTTCACTTCATTAAAAGCTAACACTATCTGAGCTTTTAATGCCTCGAGGCTTTGGGCTTCTTCTACATACACGCGTCGCTTTATCTAACCCCACAAAAAGAAGTCGCAGGGTGTCAGATCAGGTGATCGCGGCGGCCACGCGACGGGACCCCCGTGACCGATCCAGCGGTCACCGTATTCAGAACTTAAATAGTCTCGTACGGAGGCGGCGTAATGCGGGGGTGCACCATCATGTTGGTAATAAAAATCACGATAGTTCAATAAAGGCACATCGTCCATAAAGTTCGCCACAACATTAGGCAACATATCCAGATAGGTACCACCGGTCAGTCTAGTAACACAATAATGAACAAGCTAGTGATTGATTACTAGTGAAGAAGGAAAGAATAAGACGGTTGAAGTGAATGTACGATTTTGCACTGTTTATAATGTTTTGATACATTTAGCACGCAGGAATTCAATGTCAATTTGCAATGCCATAAAAAAGAGCAATGTGCTAAATTTAAAGTGTGTTTTTTTTAATTTATTCGATACAATACCTTTCAAAAAGTACTCACTGAGTCAAAGTATTGTATAAATCACCCATAAATTTCGATAAGTTAGGTTAGTTTAGGGTTAGGTTAGGTTAAGTTATTAAGTGTAAGTAAGTGTTTATGATATTTTATGTATTTGTTAAGAATGATCGAATTCGCACTAATGCCATGGCAGCATGCGGTCTCAGACCTTAGCTGCCTGGTTCTGAAAGGAGCAATAAACAAACAAAAAACGCAGCTGTCAGTCTAATTTATTGCAAGTGCATAATTATTTTAGTTTATTCATAGTTTTAATTATTATGGTATCGTGAATGTGAAAAAACATTTAATGTGAGTTTTAGATAGCTTATGTGCAAATACCAAGCCAACAGGGTAACTCGTTAAATTCAATTTTGGTGATTTCTTCATGTTGTGAACCCAAATGTGCGTGTTTTCGATGTATTGTGTTGTTCAATGTATTGTGAATTCGGTAAAAGGTTTACTACATAGGAATGTATTGCCTATGGAGCTAGGAGAGGATTAAAAGATGTAAGAGAAATAAGTAACTCAAGTCTTCGTTTTAAAATGAACACTTGTAGGTTATGGTAATGTTTTTGTTTTTCATACTGTTCCATACTGTATTTGTAATTGTTTTTGTTGTGGTTTCTAATAAAGTTAAGTTAGTTTTAGTTTGTTCAATGAACATTCATTAGCTGATTGGAGCCTTTTGCTTTTTACGATCCTAAGCCTCTCAAAAGTCAACAACAAGAATAGTTTCGTAATGAATTAATGAATGCATGAATGAATGAATGAATGAGATGCGCACGGTGTAAAAAGTGTGTTGCGAGGAGGCCATAACCAACATTTTAGATTTTTCGCGGACTTTTTCTAGGTGCTTTTTCTTGACATTTTTGTACTGGGCTATACCAAAAGAAAAAATACGTCATCTGTTTTTTGTCTCGTAGATTGATATATTAAAATTTGGAAAGGGGTTAAAATTTCACCCTGTATGTAGTAGTAGCAGTAGTAGCTGTCCTGTAAAGTGATATTATTTATGATCTAAACTTAGAGATACCTACCTAATTGTTTAAAATTGATTTCCCATACAAACTTTTATCATCTTTTTAAGCCATTTCCGATTAAAAAACTATCCGGTGTCTTTCTCGAGATATCAATTTTTTAATCATCATTGTCATATAATATTGCAGTCCACATTTTTCTTAGTCGCGAGCCATTTACAAATTGCGTAAAACTGCTAAGTTAGCATCTTGGAATGTTCAAGGAAGTCGCTCGTAAAATGTCTACGATATACCTTGTCCTTTAATATAGAACAAGTATTCAAATGTATTCATAGTCGAATGCCTACGCGTTTATTGCCAATCTTATGTCTACGATACCACAGAATACTAAAGAGGATCGGTATGACATCTTCGCATAAATAGCTAAAACGTGCGTTAAACCTACGCGCGCCTCGAAGTCTGCATGACTCGGCACCCATTAGTTATTGCGATCCCGCGCATTTATTATAAAAAAAAAAAAAAAAAAACATTTTAATGGCACGACGATATTATTATTAATGTTTAGTAGATCCTTAACTCACTTTTTTTTGCTTTGTAGTGTTTTTACGTAAGAAGTTCTTGATTTGTACATTTCCTTTTGTGTAATAAAAGTACAACTTAAAAAACTCTTAATACTGCACAATATTTCAATATCGACTCGAATGTCTGCCGCTGAGCTCCATAACAGAATGTATACGTGACATTATACTGTATACTATAGGTAGCTGTTACGGACACACGTCAATCTCGTCAATTTAATATTTAATGTATGTAATTAACCTTATTATTGTATTATTTAAGCTTTAAATATGTATGTATGTAAGGAGTTTGTATTATATCACAAATAAACGTAATTCCTGTTAGGGCCTTAGTTTATAAGGAAATGTATTAGCGCAGGGCTTGTTTTATTACAATAAAATAGCAAACCGGTTTCTTATTTCCACTTACAATATCTAAAGTATTAGGTAGGATCTGGTATGGTTGTATACCATACTACTGGGGTGAAGGAAAATAACCATAGGCCGTCCCGCTCACGCGCGGCGGAGGTATCCTATAGGCTGTCCCTGTCCCCCTAACAGATTCTGAAGGTCGGTAGCAAAAACCCATGTGGGTAGAATTTGTAAGTGGAAAAATGTTAATACGATAAGAAGCCTGTAGGTAGGTTTAGAATAGGTAAGACAGAGATGGCAATACACATATCGTACCTCTCTTTTCTCCGAAGTTATTATGTGGGTGGATCGGGAAAATGTCCGAAGAGTAAAGGAGACTATGTGTGTTCTATCTTTGTCTATCTAAGAAAAATGACGGATTTTGTATAGTCACTAAGCTAGTTTAAGAAATATAAATAAGAATAGGACGTGATCAGGCGAAAATTGTCCCTGCTCTCACAGTCACCTTCAAGAAAAAGAAAATAAACTCTGAAGAAATCAACAAGTGTTTTCGTCCGCATACAGTCCACTCAGGAAGTCCATGGTCGGCTTGTTCCTACATCCAACAGTATCGAATACCTATGTAGGTACCAATCATGCCATAAACTATTTCTCTGTGATAGACACCTAACTTGAATATACCATTTTAATTAAGAGTCTAAATTTATAGCTAAAAAAGTAGTGGAATTTTTAGTGTCTAACGGTTCATATTTTACAAAAATATGTGTCGTAGCCTTTGAGTATTAAATCAACCGAAGTGGACATGAGTACTAATATCCATACAAACAATTGTGCCACTTTCGGCGCGGGGGGCGAGGGACGCACACTAACAGCGATTACAAACAAATGCATTTTCGATCATGTCGTTACGCACGCATACGAAGAAAATGTCAAACACATACTAAACGCACACATGTGTAAACACATGCATGAACAGCCTATCAGTGTACAAGATGACGTCATTTTCGTGTAAGGAATGCTAGTGTAAGACACTATCGATGAGTTCAGCCAATAATTATTAGGCTACTTGGGGGTCATCCATAAAACATGGATAATTATTTTAAAGTGATATGACAGAAACGGTTGCGAGTCAAGGGGCTGTCCGCAAATTACGTCACACATTAAGAGGGGGGGGTCTTATTTTTGGTGACCTGAGGCAAAATAGTATGGGAATTTTTGTAAAAATGCGTGATCGTGGGGGGAGGTCCCTAAAAAGAGTTTAGAATGGTAAATCGAAAGACTTTTACGAAAAAATCCTTCGCCGATAAAACATTTCGCCGATAGAACGTTTCGCCGATAGAATGTTTCGCCGATAAAACGTTTCGCCGATAGAATGTTTCGCCGATAAAACGTTTCGCCGATAGAATGTTTCGCTGATGCAACGTATCGCCAATTGAATGTATCGTCGATAGAACGTCTCGAACACAAGATTAGGCACTTATGTGCGCTCGCTTTTCTTGAACCCACAGAAATACCGGAAGCTTTTAGAATCATTCAAGATAAAATTGTGCCTTCAGAAGCAGCAGAGCTAACATAACTGTGGTTACATGGGTTCACTCTAGTCAGAAAACTTAATGGCGGATCTTACGAGAAAATTTCATTCAGTTGTGGGGAGGAATAACCGAATACCTGCAAATATACTCGAGAGGGGTGTCTAATCAAAGCTCTCAAATTTTCGACAAGAACCTATTTACCTAGTCCAGCCAAGTTCTGTTACAAAAGTAAATGCATTTTTTTAATAAAGTAATGTTATATTATTGAAATTTATACCTGTGTTTGGCCACGAATCTATGGATTTACGCACTGTTTCCAAAGGAAATTTCGCCACTGCTTGCTCCAAAGATTTTTTAATAGACTCAATGTCGCGGTGTCGTTTAGAGCAGGCCATGTCCTCTAAAGCTGACCATAATTTGAAGCCTAAAGGGTTCAGGTCTGGGCTTGATGAGGACTAGTCCTCAGCTCTTATAAAGTCCGCAAAGTTGGTTACAAGCCGGGCTTACGTAGTTCGTGCTATGTGACCAAGTGCAGAGGCCTGCTGGAAAGTTCACACCTGCTGAGAGGTTTCCCAACATGATCCAAGACTGTATCTTGATACACTTTGTCTGAAGTTTTCACTCCTATTCCACAAAAATGTAGTTTTGTGACTCCTTGATAAGACACGCCTCACCAAACCATCACTGACGCAGGATGATGACCACCTTGTACCTTTCCGACCATTTGAGCAGCTTCTTTAGAACTGTTAGCGTAAACTTTATTATTTTGCTTATTGTATTGCTTCTCAAGTTTTATCCGGTAATATCGTGTAAAAAAACATGGAGGAGTTGCATTGGTTAGAGATGAAGCAATAAAGAAATACACAAATTAATTTTAGAAAAATGTTAGCAAGAATCCAAAAAAGCAGAACTGGAATTACACAAGTGTATCAGTAAAAACTTTGTTTTATTTCTTTTGTATTATAAACAGTGTACATTTAAATTCTCTCTAACTATTGTTTACAAAGTTTCTTCGGAATGCATAGCCACGGTCTCCTCAAAGAGAGCACCCACCCATATAGAATCTGCTGCAGTTAAATATAGTGCTGTCGTGTACTGAACCTGGCCATCTTGCTACAATATCAAATATTTTCGAGTTAGCATCAGCAACTACCTGAGTATTTATAGTAAAGTTATGTTTTCTATTCCTATATAGCTCTGCATTATCACCTCCAGGGTTTAGTATGCGTACAAGGCAGTCAACTGCTCCGACGACACTTGGAAACTTGGCAATGGAGTAAACCTTTGCGACTACATTGCTTATTTCCTTCCTCAGGTCTACGCAGGCCTTGTTATAGTTTTTTAATTTTGTACAAATTGCTCTGGAGACTGCATGGATGCATTTGCAAGCAGTAGATTTCAACATTCCAAATGATCTTGAGAGCATTGCTGCATTATACCCGTGGCAAAGAATCGCAACGTGAGTATAGCACTTTCTCGAATGACGTAACAGCATGATTCCTTAAAAACATACAGTTAAATTAGAACAAAGTGAGAGCCTTTTCAAGTAAAGGACTGACATGTAATTTTAACACATAGACTTATTTGAAAAACTTAGTTCCTACATACCTACCTTGTAGTAGGTCATTTCAGATCATTCCCTATTTCATCAACTAATTACATGATTGTTTCCTTGAAAGGGCAAAAACGTTGACAATAGTCTACATGATCCCAGGTTTCCAAGGGTCTATTATGAAGTCTAAAGGTTTAAGGTTGTATCATTATCTAATATGTAGTTGATAAAGTAGGTCTTTTCAGATCATTCCCTATTTCATCAACTAACCACATGATTGTTTCCTTTGAAGGGCGATAACGTTGACAATAGTCTACAATCTACATGATCCCAGGTTTCCAAGGGTCTATTATGAAGTCTAAAGGTTTTAGATCGTCTCATTATCTAATATGTAGTTGATAACAATGTCTTCGTCAGACGAACTTTCGGACTCTTTAATGTATCTCAATATGTTTAAATTCATAAATATTAAAATACACTCTTTTCACGAAAAAATAACACGAAAGACATTAAATATGTCAACAGTTAACCATCCGCCATATTGTTAAACCCTGCCGACAGTAGTAGTTAAAATTATTGACTATTGGTTACTATTCTGACCTTTGGTTAGGCTAACTTTTGTTCAAAAAACCCACTTTGATGATTATTTAACCATTGGTAACGATTACTGACCATTGGTTTACTTAACTGCGGATCAAAAAACCGGCCCTTAGATGGTTAGGATTTACTAAATAAATAACTAGAAAATATTTAAATATGTAGGTAGTTAAAATTAAACGCCACTTAGAAACTTACAATCAACGATGTTCGTATGCGACGTTGTGTTTCAACCGACGATCACGACAAAATAGCTCAACAATAAGCCTTTTGTAAAAAAAAAACTCCGGAAAGCTTGAAATAAGCCACCAATTTTGAGTGGATTCCAAACTAGCAATCACCGGCAATCATCATGCGCCGACTCAATTTTGGTGGCTTATTTCAAGCTTGAATGTTTTTAATAATAATTGTAAGTAGACTTTCAGCTCTGAAAAACCAATTTCGCTTATTGCCACCACACTTTCGATATACATATTA
This sequence comes from Anania crocealis, assembly GCA_949315895.1. NCBI lineage: Eukaryota > Metazoa > Arthropoda > Insecta > Lepidoptera > Crambidae > Anania > Anania crocealis. Next base: position 11,542,635 of record OX438861.1, read on the forward strand.
TGGGTATTTTCCCGAAGCAAACTGATTATCCTGATTGAGTTTCCCTGTTTCCCGAGTAGCACAGTACAGCAGGTGTGTCTGGGGGACGCATGTCTATTGTGATAACAATCTTCTGAGTGTAGTCTCGTCTGAAATAAAAACAATTTTACGTAGTAATTTTATTTCGCGTATCATGTATTTTATGTAGGTTATCATATTGTGTTCATACGGGATGGTCCAAAAAGTGACGTCAAAAGTAGTTTTTTTAGATTCCTCACACCTGGGCGTATTATACCACAGAAATACTATATTCCCTGGGATTTTTTCCAAAAATTGGACCTTGGTCCAAACAATCATAACTTGTTACATTAGAACCTCTATAAGCCGAAACTCAAGGGAGACGCCAAAAATTCGAGTTATGGAGTTTTCGACTTATGGAGAATTTCGAGTTAGGCGAATTTTGATTCGACATAAAGAGGTTGAGATTCATTTTTATAAATTTTGAGTTAGGGAGGTAAAATAAATAAAATTCAAGGTGCAGAGGTGACACACATAATTTTATTTATTATAAATTAACATTATTTCAAACATCCTAAAACTACAAAAAAATGGCTTTGAAAAAGTCAGTATTTTTTTATTTGCTTTAGATAATTCGGTTGTTTCGTATTCTTGTTCTTCAGAGTTGCTGGTTTACTCTATAAAAGTCCGTATTCAATGCCTCTTTGATGTGAACGCAAATGAAATCAAAAATAATAAAACGAAACATCTGACACCTGCAAGCAAGCAAACAAGTGAGTCATAAATTCGTGGTAATTCTATTCATTGTATACTCCTAAATTGCTTTTTAAGAAACAATGGTGTACTTACCTGTCGGCGAATTCTTAACGTCGGTATCTTATTTTTATTCGAACTATAGAGGTAATGAGTCTCAAATAATCAAGTTGTAAAGGTTGTAAAATAAAACATTGCTTTGTTCGAGATACAGAGGTAAAATTTTATTTTTCGAGTTAAGGAGGGAAAATATGTACCAAAATGGGTTGGCCCACTCACTGATAATTTCGACTAATAGAGGGTTGAGTTTTCGAGTAATGGAGGTTTTAGTGTTTGAAGCGAAGGAAACAAAACATTTTTTCGAGATTTGGAGGTTTTCGACTTAGCGAGGTTCGACGTAACGAGGTTCTACCTGTATTTAAGTGATACATTTTATGAATTTTTCTTCATAATTATTATCTTGAATCATTTTTTTACACGATAATCAACTACATAAAATTCTTGATTACAAGTTTCGAAGAAAGGGTCGAAAGTGGAAATAATAATAGAAAATTATCTTTAAAATAAAATGGATGTGTGACATAATTTTCTTGCGTTTGCAAAATTTCTCTTTGATGGAACATGGATGTACCTATTTTACTCAAACTCAAAAGTTTGGTGAACCCGCGGCGCATAACTAGTTAAATATACGTGTCCAAATGGGAATTTTAATTTGATTTCGACTGAATAACCGAATATATTCAAAAAGTTTAAATTGTTTTCCTAGCACCAGCCTGCCACGCACAACTTATCTATCACGAAGTACCTACTTACAATATTTTTTGAAGTACCTACCCTATTCCTGTACAAATCCTATGTATCAAGTTTTTATTGTGTACTTACTTTACTCTCTGTTTTTGACCATACTCAATGATATTATAAAAGTAATAGATATGTTACGTGCGTGCATTGTGCATAACCCTAAAACGTCACAATTGTGACGTCTTGCCCGTAGTCCGCAATACGCTAAGCAGCGAGTGTGACATCTCTGTAAGTGATAGAAAATATTTCAAAATGCCATCTTGTGTATTCAGAATGTGTACAAAATATTATAAAAAAGTAAACAAAGCTCAGGGGATCTCGTATAACATGTAAGTAATCAAGAATAATAATTGAATCAGTACAATTCTTAATATTTTTACTTAAAATACATCATACAATATGGATGCCACGGCGAAAGAGAAAGAAATTGTTTTTTTCACGAGTGTGACAAGGACAACGACACGTGCTCGGTCATAGATTAGTTGGTTAGAAAGTATAGAAGCGCTGGCATAGGTTTAATACCTAACGGTCCAAATTGGTAAAGGAATAATAAAACTTCTGTTTTTATTGTTTTTGCTGTTTTATAAAGCTTATTTATTTAAGAAAGTTATTGAAATTAGAATTAGAATCTGCAAACAAAAGAATACCAACCTATGCGTACTAATTAATGTGTAGAATATTGTCAATGTATAGATTATTACGAAAATGACTGTTATTTTTGTTATTTTTATTTCACAAAATCTTTTAAATATAAATAAGTGTGAAACCTACGTAAATGCATTCTACAGTAATGAAAAGTTATGGTCCGTCCGTCTTCATTCCGCACACAAAAATAACCCCGAAATTAACAAGCTCCTAATGAGACAAAAAAGAAACAAGTTATGTCTTTTTGAAGGGGTTTAAGTTTATTTTTTGCAGATTTTTGTTGTTATTGTATGTTTTTATTTTATTTAATAAATGTTTTTCCTTGTGCTGTTTTTTTAGTTAGTCTAAAATAGTTTTAATTTTTCATGTAGTACAAAAGTAATGTCTTAATGATCTTACAAGGAACCTATATACCAAGTCCCCGCTTTCTACGCCTAGTTGTTTCGGCTGTGCATCGATAATATGTCACTCAGTCAATCAATCAGTCAGTCAGTAGTCTTACTTTTTACATATTAAGGTACTTTACTTTTGAATTACATAAAAATATATTATAGATAATTTAAACAGACACGATGCAATAGACAATTACTACAAATAGTACATGTCCTTACTTAAACTACCTGTCCTGTAGGTACAAATCTTTTTGTACCTTCTGTTTTGGTTGTTTATATTAGTCTTTGACAAGCGTGCAGTGATTGGTCAATAGTCTTTGAAAAGCGTGCAGCGATTGGTCAACAAGTGACGTTTAGTTTGCACTTGGCTTAACTGAGATTATCATACTGTCTCTTTTGTTTGTATTGTATAGATTATGTCATCCCTTTCACATCACTTTGCAATGTGGTGAAAATAAGAATTACGCATGTGTGCTGTTCCTCGCAATCGGCACAGATATTTCGTTTGTTTAGTAAGGGTATAACCTATCTATACTTTTTAAATATCATTGACCATACTTATACAGATATATTTAAGCTATCGTTTTTTCTTTTGAGATTTATAACGGCGCTCGTGCAATGAAGCGTTGAGACTGTTCTGATGACGTCATCACCCAACGGAATGTGTACGGCTACTTTAATGGTCATGGAACCCTCATCAGCCCACATCTAATTTAATTTTAATCAATTTATCTCTGCAAATAGGCCCCAGGAGGTGATTTTACACCTCCCAATATTTGAAATATAGGTGCTGCTATGTTATCCAGAGCACTGGTGACGGGTACGTCAGTAAGGCATTGGATGGAAGGCGCTGCTCCCCTTGCAGTACTCTTACGATTCCTTTAGCATGATTAGGGTTATGCTAATCTGTTGTAAACCGAATCCATAACTATTCTTGCAATTAAAACCCTTGCCTTGATAATTATCGTTATATAGTCCAAGATTCATAACGGCGCCTGCGCACGCGAGTTGACGTGCCGCGTCTGTGCGACGGACCGAGGAGACTGTTATGATTACGACACACAACAGCGGAATGTCTATCTACGGCTAGTTGGGGCTAGTTTAATTGAACCCTAATGAAAAAATTATGCAAAGTCTATGTTAATGTCAAGTACAGTCAAATAATTTAAGGGTTTAGCAGATTTATGAAAACTTACTTTTGCCGGATTATAAGTTATGATTCGACTTTACGACTGATATATCACGAATGCCTCACCCACCAGTATCAAAACCCAGCAAAATTAAAGCCAGGAACTTCAATTTGCTAAACAATTAAAGAACATTGGCCAAATCCCATACAACGTGGACCTATAAAGGTACTCCACAGATTCTTATGAGAATGTCCAATGGCAATTTATTGTAGATTTATTAGATAAGGGAGTCACAAAAATTAACATATTTTAATATTTCCAAATAAATGCCAGGTTTTTTAGTAATGAATAAAAACTGCATGACGCTTCCAGAACGAGACGTCGTCTGACATATTCCAACACGAAAGGCGATAGATGACTAGAATCACAAGCATGGTCGTCGTTATATGTTGCAGATATCAGGGTCCGTAAGTCGATGCAAGCAAGGGTCACGAAAATAAGGAAATCCTAAATCGCAGGGTACCATAACACAACAACGCAGAGATAGAGAATGACGGACGTACGTATTTATTTTTGTACATACTTTGTGCAATGTTCAACACTTCTTTAACAAATAAATAAACTACTTACTACTGTTTTTAAAATAGGTATTTTATTCTTTTTCAAAACCAAATATTAATAAAATCTTTATATATATAATTCTTCTGTGAGTGTGTATGTCACTGAACTTCTCTCAAATGACTGGACCGATTTTGATGAAATTTTTTGTGTGTGTTCAAGGGGATCTGGGAATGGTTTAGATTCACAATTTTGTCGGGGATAATGTAGGGTAGGGGTAGGGAAGGGTTTAGGGTAGGGGTGGGGGTAGGGTATGTGTAGGGTAGGGTAGGGTAGGAGTAGGGTAGGGGTAGGGTAGTAAGTAATTTAATCATTTTTATGGCAAAACAACGTTTGCCGGGTCAGCTAGTATTTTTTATAAAGCTTGAAACCACTCAATGATGTTTCAACTTCATAGAACGAAACGCATTAAAATGAAACATCGGTTACGTTCCATGCATTAAGCATTATGCCAAAGCGTTTGATATGGTAAAGATATCATAGAAAAATAGAAATATCTTTTTTTTGTGGCCTTGTCCTGTAAAATGACCAACATTAATGAAAACTAGAAAAAACAAGGATTATTTTCGTATTAAAATCATTTACAGTCACTTCAAGGTCCATTTTGACCGAGGTTCTTTGGTTTTAAAATGCAAAAATTCAAAATCGTTTATTTGCGAAGAATAGGTATACATGAAAAGGTCTTAGACTATACAGGTTGAAATTATTAATTGAAATAAAATCTAACAGCTTAACAACTAACAGTATTTTAAATGTAATGATCAAAATCATTATCAAACCGAAATAACTTTATTAAAATTTACTATGAGGAAGTATATTATTAAAATTTACTCAAGGCCCGCGATAGAAGCTATGCAATAGCTTAATAATCATACTAATTTTACTTATGCAAAATTTTGAAGGGATGTTTGTTACTCATTGTTGTCTGCATGTTACTCATAATGGTTGACCGGACAGACAAACACTAATGACATGGCAGTATGGTCTCAGACCTTAGCCGGTTCCAAGGAACAACAAAAAAGGAAAGAATAGACAAGTGCCTTAGTAGTCTGTGGACAAGTGTTATGGCTGCATTTGGTTATGTGATATTTTGTTTTGTATTATTGTTGTTTCTAATACAAAATACCTAATATGGGTTTTAATCATAGTTTTAATAGTGAAGCTTATGGGCAAATACGAAGCAAAGAGTGTAACTCGTTAAAGACAAGTTTGGTGATTCCTACATGTTGTTAACCTAAAATGTGCGTGTTTCAATTTTATTGTTAATTCGGCAAAAGTTTTACTACATAAGTACGAATGGATTACTTAGGGGAGCTAGGAGAGGATTAAAAGAGGTAAGACAAATAAAGTACTCAAGTGTTTAAACGAATTCGTTTTAAAACAAATGGTGCAATGCAATGTTTACGTTCAAGGTTGTAGGACGACCACTTTTAATTACATTTTTTATTTCGGAAATGAGCTCTAAACACGATATTTAACTCCTATAAAAAATTCCGAAAGTACATAAAATGTCATCCTGTATACTTTTAGTTTCTACTATTCATTAGCATGCAAAACGTTTTTCGCTAAACTCATTGACACTATAAAAGCAACAATCAATAAGCCACTCTCTCAAATTCCTAATTATAACGTCAGTAGAGCCTACCATAAATTTATTTGGAATTTTATTAAATAGATTTAAACACATGAAGTAACAGCTTTTTTGACATAGTGCAGTTTTTGGCCAGTAATCACTTACGCGTCTATGAGGATCTCTGGTATTCCTAGGATAAATATCACGGGCCCTTTTAAATAATTTTGAATTATTTATGACAAACTTAAAAGTTTCTAGAATGTACATACAAGGCACAGTAAGAACTCGCAACTTAACAAATAAAGGCTTGCAGGAGTCATAAGGCCCTTTACAACAAATAGCTCGGATACAATTTTTTTGAGCAATAAAAACTCGCTTGACGTCTGTGCTGTTACCCCACACAAAAAGCCCATAGTTAAGGGTTGATGCCACATAAACATAATAAGCGCTCAAAGTTACATTGAGTGATGTCTTATTAGTAAGTTGACGAAGGACGTAAACAAATCTATTAATTTTACTGCAGACTCTCTCAACATGGCTAATAAAGTTCAGGCTCTGGTTTAGCACTATTCCTAAGAAAGTTACATTATTTTCACCTTCAATTAAAGTTTCATTATAATATATATTTAGATTAATTTCTTTGCGTCCTTTTACATTAAAATATGCGTATTTAGTTTTCGATAGGTTAACATGTAAATTATTCATGTCCAAATAGTCAATAATATTTTTGATAGTGTCATTGATGTCATTTTTATAGTGAGTCAAATTGTTAGAGTTAAATTTAGAATTGGAATTAATTATTATTGAAAGGTCATCAGCAAACATGTCACATTGGTGGTCAGTAAATTTAGGTAAATCATTTATATAAAATAAAAATAAAATTGGACCCAGCACGCTTCCCTGGGGGACACCAACTTTGTTGAACTCATAATTGGACCAAAACTGTGTTACAACTTTTTTATCACTTAATTTTTCGATTTCTACACTTTGAAGCCTTTTCAATAGATATGACCCAAGCCAAGACAGCGCGGGACCACTTATGCCATATTTTTCTAATTTAGTCAGTAAAATATCGCGCAATAGACAATGTTGAATTAGAGATATGTCGAAATAAAGTGGTGGATGTCCATTGAAGCAGAATTTTCGTATTCTCGAAATGTCACCTTAGAGATATGTCTATGCCTAGCGCTCGACTTGCAACGAGTGGTAAATGTCAGTCGAGATGAATGTCGCGCGCAAAGTCTATCGAAAATTTTCCTTGGCGCATTTCTTCGACAGCTTCTAGAAACTCCACCAACCTTGACTTTTGTATTGAAGTCGGGTACTGTTTTTTATTAGACATATTTTTAAAATTCCGTGTAATTTTCGTACAATAAAACCCTCTTCTTTTTGTTTTTCCGCCGTACTGCCCCGAGTCAAGTGGTACTTGACCTGAGAAAATGGCAAGATTGCCCGTGTCAAGTAGTATTTGACATGGGCAATCATCAGGGGGTCCCGGGGGATCGATCGAAATAAATCTATCACTCTTCCACTCAGGCACATTTCTATGCATTTATCTCGATTCTGTGTTAAATTTGCCAACCGTAAGACTGAAAAAACACCATAGCCTCAGTGAGAAAATAATGAGAAAAAACAGTTAAAAGTTACAGTTTTTTAGGCGCGGCGAGTCACAAAAACAGTCCTTGAACAATTTGGGAACAGGAAGTTTGTTGTGTGTGTATTTTGCTGGATTCTTCTTAATTTAACAAGGCAAATAAACAATAATATGTATTTATAAAGATTTCACCATAGAACACAACATTTAGCTGTTTTCGGTGACCGAAAGGTTCGTTAAAGAATTTTGGCAGTTCGAAATCGAATGATTTTTTTTTATGTCTTAATTTGAAATATTTTTAAAGTATATTTTTATAAAAAACCCTACAAATAGGTAAGATAAACTAATAATTAGTTGGAATAATAAATTTAATCGGTAAAATGTCATAAGGTAAACGAGGATTATATTTTCAGATAGACCCCTCGTAAGTGGCCCAGCCTGTATACGCTCACCATCTGCATACGGATTTTTTCTTTAGAAATGGTTGTAAGTTTTTTTTTCGACATAATACACAAGTATGCTACCTTTTTAGAAAGGGCATAAAATTAACGTTCATGTGAAATGATTTTATTAATATTTAATTAAATATATTTAAAAAAATAACTGAAAAAAAACATCTAAAATTTTACTAGACACAGGAACGGTTGCACAAATTTTAATATTTATGTGGGTTCTATATCTAAGATTTTTCATTTTTTTGTAAGAATATTAAACTAGTTATATTGTGTAACTTTTATTTTTAACGTAGAAGTGGTATTTATGAATCTGAGCCACTTCAAGTTTTACAGAAATTACGCCCGGCGGCGCCCTTTTTTGGTACAGATTCAAAGTACTGTAAATAAATATTTTTCTATTGACACGAGTTTGTTTTTATTCATAATCTCATAGTTTATTATCTTATAAACGTATTTAAAATAAAAAAACCTTAAGTCATCGCTTTAATTTAAGAAGTATGATTTTTTAAATACAAACTTGGCTCTGAAACGCTTTATCGTAATATTTATCGCATCGTAATCCAACACTGGAGCTGTGTTTTGATAAACAAAAGTTAACATTGTATAGTTACATTCCTAGTTAACATAAAAAATAGCACTTAACAGTCTCACAAGAACATTTAGAGTCACAATGAACGATTTTCTGAGAACCGAGCCGCGCGGCGGTGCCGGCCGGAAGTCGTAAAAAAAACAAGGGCATTGAAGTGGGTACTTAAAATCAATCCGGTAGTGCCGAGCGAACTTAAGTTTAATCTGTATAATTTAAACACGAACGTAATTTAATGTGTAATTTTCAAACAAAAAAAACAACGGTTGGCTGATATAATGTTAAAATTGACAGAAGGAAAATAAGGGAGTCTTGCGCGGGAAACGAAAAGAGAAAGATGGACTTTGTTTTGTAATTTTTTGAAATTATCTTAAGCGGCATTTATTGTGATAAAGTGGTGGCATTGTTATAATAATGTGTCAGTGAGTAGGATAAATCAAATAAAAGTGAGAAACAAGGAAAGGCGCTCCTACTTGACTCTGATCCACATTCTCGCGTAAAACTCCTTGAAATGTATAAACCACCCATACATTTCAATGAGTTAGGTTAGTTTAGGTTAGGTTAGGCTATTATGTTTATGTACCTAAGTATTTCTGATATTGTATGTATTTTAAATTGTTATTTTATTTTAACTAGAGACTAGGCTGTACGGACTCGTCCGAAGCCGTAAAATTTTTATAAAAATAGGATAATTACGTTACGTTTCATGCATTTTATTACTGCGATTTTATTACAAAAAAAAGTTCCCTTACTTATGAACCCGTTTTATGAGATTTTTTGGGAATACTATACTGCAGTATTAAATAGTTGATTTATGGAGTAGTTTCATATTTTAGAAACCATTTAAAAATTGCGAATTCATTTATATCGATTATGATTCAACACAATCGAGAAAACGGAACGCAGCCAGTGATAGAGATTCAAAAAATCTGCGACTTTTATCTCTATTGATCACGAGAATACGATTATAGAAGTTTTGTGACATTTTTCAATAGACATTTAAAATTCGACATTATCTCGAATTAGAGATATCTCGCAAGAACTGAGAATCGCCTTCCAGTCTTCGTGCCGGATGAAGTCGATTTCACGCGCCCCGCCAGCCAGTCTTGTGTGCTTTTCGCTCTATGAGCTGGCGCAGAATCTTGTTGGAATACCTAGTGCCTGTTATTAAACATGGTATGAGAAAGAGGTTCCACAAGGTTCTTGAGGACTGTATTTTGATACACAACTGCATTCGTTTTTACGCCTTTCTCACAAAAATGTACCTCAGTTAAGCCCCAATAAGATACTCCCAACCAAACCATGAGCGAGGATGGAAAATGACCTCGTTTAACACGCGGAATACGGTTGCACGCTTCTTCACTGCTGTGTGCGTACAACTTATCATTTTGTTTGTTGTAGCTCTCTTCCACGGTGAAAATTTTTTCATCCGAAAAAATAATTTCGCGATGCTTTTTTCCCGCGTACCGCTTCAACAAAGCGCGGCATCTCTTTAGTCTCAGGTCCATTAAACGAGCGTCCAAACGATGTTCTGTTTTTCTTCGATATGCCCTAAGCCCTAAGTCTTCATTTAACACCCTTTTCACCGTGGTCCTGCTTAACCCCATCTGAAGGGCCAACAGTTTCTGCTTACGTATGGGATTTCTTTGAATTCGCGCCTTCACAGCTTTTATCACTGCTGGAGTCCTAACAGAGCGAGGGCGACCACTTCTTGACCTGTCATCTACACTAGAGTCTTCATTGTATCGTTTTATGGTACGATAAACAAATCTTTTGGTTATATTCCAATTTTTCAGTAAGTCGAAAATCTGAATTGGCGCGTAACCGCAACGATGGAACGCAATAACCGCGACACGGTCTTCTTTAAGTGTCGACTCCATATTTAAAAATGAGGAAAATTCTAAAAAGTACACATTTTTATTTTCATACAAAAATCGAAATTCGAATTCATTAAACTTTTTGTGGCCAGCATTCTAAATTCAAAAGTTTTTATTGTGTGACAGAACTTATGACCTGACTATGTATTTCCCTTCAGAGAGTCTCTCTTCGGAGAAATACGTATTATATTCAAAAATAAAGAAATCTCATAAATTTCTTTCATTTAACCCCTTGGGCTGCGGATTGTATGTGTAAAATTGCAACGAGAAAGTTGAAACAATACTAAAATGTTCGAAAATTAATAAATTTAGACCCATATTATTTATCAAAGGTTTAATAGAACAAAAAAAACAGATAACTATTTTTCGACAAAGTAATAAGTAAAGCTACTTAGTATTGAATCTTTTGCAATGGTATTAAACTCGCATTACCTAGCTAGCCAGTCCCATTTGCATTTGACTGGTTTTTAAAACACTCCAATGTAGCAGCATTACATCAATTAATTTCAACTCTGAATCTAAACAAATTCAATTACAAGACTACCACTTTCAAGTGTATGTTAGAAGGCCATTAACGCATATACAGACCTCACTTATGAAACTTTATCTTGTGTTGTAATAACATTTTTCATCGCCTCGCTCTCAGCAGACATAACATTAATTTTAATCGGCCATTAGGGCTGGTAGGTTCTTAAAATATCATTAGAAATTTGGATTTAAAGGGATTATAGAGCTGGATAGCATGAGCAAGTATTTAGTATTCATGAATATGATATTTTTAGTGTAAATGCTTATAACAAACAAAAATAATACAAAAATATCTGCAAACAAATAAACTCTCGCGGTCATAAACCGCTGGGGTAAACGAGTTCTTGAGTGGAGACCGCGTCTCGGCAAACGTAGTGTTGGACGCCCTCAGGCTAGGTGGAGTGATGATTTGCGCAAGGTGGCTGGCAGGAGCTGGATGCGATAAGCTGAGGATCGACCTAAGTGGCGTGCAATTGGAGAGGCCTATGTCCAGCAGTGGACTGTGATAGGCTGATGATGATGATGATGATGATGATGGTGGTGGTCATAAACCGCCTAAGCATTTATATTTATTTTATCCTTTTTATTGTTTTTTTTTTTGGTAAAACGTAATACCCTCTTTTTAGGGTAAACGGTGGTTTACACTAGTTTTCTGCTGTTACAGGTGAAATTTATGCTATCTCTGTCAAATGAAAAATCTAAATCGGTCTACCCTACATGAAGTTACGCGAGGTCGTAGTTTTTTAATAATTTTTATTAAGTACCACTTTATTGCTAAGGTTATACCGTATAAAAACCGGCCAAGTGCGATTCGGACTTTAATTGAATTAGGGGTCCACTTACTTCCACTTAGCTAAAATACAACAATATTTAATTGACTGCAAAAATAACTTTGTTTTTATAGTGTTTGTATAAAAGACAAAGTTATATTTGCGGTTGGTAAAAATGTGCTATTCCTCAAAAACTACCAGTTTGCTCTCGTTCAAACCAATTTTCACACACCCATCTTACCACTTTGGAAGCGTCTATCTTCCAAATGTTAGACTTTTGGAAAAAAAAAACCTCTATGTCATTTTAAAAGACCTATCTATAGATACCCCATACGCATAGGTTTGAGTAAAAATTTTTTTTTGTTTTAGTTCTATGTTTATTATTTTTTATTTTTTGTATGAGAATCGTAAAGCGGTCAACAGGATACGCCTACCTACCAAGTTTCAACTGTGTTATCCTAATACTTTCAGAATAAAGTGGCTGTGACATACGGATGGACAGAAACTATAAAGGTTCCGTTTTTTGCCATTCGGCTACGGAACCCTAAAAAGTGTTTGCCTTATAGACTATACAATAACCAATGTGCCTCAAACCCATTTAATTAGAAAGGGCATTATACGAATATGGTCCTAGACCACTAAACCATTCATGATGTCGGAAGTTTTTACACACAACATTGTTTTGAAACGTAGCAGCACCCGTCAGTTATAGTATGGTAGTGTGGTATGTCGAGTTAAACAATCTCACAATCCGCCCGCCCCCGTGAAACAGCCAGCGGGCGTCCTAAAAAGCCTGACCACGTCCGCCAATCCGGATGAATAGCAGCCCTAACCATACTTGATTACGTGTGGCGTGCGGTCGGCCGATTCAGCTCGGGCCCACAGTCAAGTAATTAAAGCTGCCTGTTTACACCGTACGCCGCATCAAAGTGCAACCAATGTTCAGATAAAATTTCCCTTCTAAGTAAAGCCGATGTGAAGTTTAAATGAATTGTGACAACGTGGATAATTAAACATGAATTCATTGATGCTCTGTTACGGAAACTTGATGTCTAGAAGCATTTGGTTTTTAGTGACTTGTTTTGTTTGCCTACATTTAGCTGGGTAGTGTTGTTAGGTGGAATATGTAATTCGAATAAATAATCGAATGTCTACATTTACAGCCACATGAAAAGTTTTCGTGATAAATATGTGCGTAATTTATTTAATATAAATGCCCAAATAACACCCTCTGGGACAACCCTACGGTCCCTCACAAATTGATCTACTGTAGACATAATTTATTTATATCTGATAAGAGCCGCTTTTCAGCACTTTTTCGTACAGAAATTCAATCTCTATTATCTGGTAAAATGAGTCAGAGCTTACTATTTATAACTGTCTGATCTATAGGGTCTTTCAACAAGGACGGGTCGATGTTGAAATTGAATAAAACAAGCTGTGTGTGAGGTATTAACAAAAGTATTATTTTATTTGAAGGGCCCATTTATGCCATTACGTATGGAATATGACATCGTTCAAATATCCGCCGCGGCTTCGAACTGTGGTACGGATCCGAGAGGTCCAATTTTCAATGACTTTGCTGCATAGATCCGTCTGAATCTGAGCAATGGCCTGCGTTATGTTGACTTTCAGGGCATCAGTCGATTGTGGCTTATTTTCATAGACCTGCGACTTCAGAAAACCCCACAAGAAAAAGTCTAAATTAGTCAAATCGCACGATCTTGGTGGCCATTTCACGTCACCTCTGCGAGGGATAACCCTACCCTCAAACCGTTCACGCAGAATGCCAATTGTGTCGTTCGCTGTGTCGCACGTAGCACCGCCTTGCTGGAACCACATGTTGTCCACGTCCATATCGTTCAATTTAAACCAAAAATAATTGGTAATCATTGATCTGTAGCGCTCGCCGTTGACGGTGGTGGCCTCGCCAACATCGTTTTTGAAGAAGTACGGACCAATGACGCCACCAGACCAAAATCCGCACCAAACAGTTACTTTTTGTGGATGCATTGCAACCTGGTGAACCTCATGTGGATTGTGGTCGTCCCATATACGGCAATTTTGCTTATTCACAAAACCATGCATCCAATAATGGGCCTCGTCGCTAAAGATTATTTTTCGGCCAAAATCGGGGTCCTCTTCTAAACGTTCTGAAGCCCATGTCAGCGAATGGCGTTGTCTATAGTATTAGCTTTGAGCATCTGAGTCAGTTGGATCTTGAAAGGGTGCAGGCCCAAGTCCTGACGCAAAATTCTCCAAGTTGAAGTCTGCGAAAGACCGAGTTCTTGTGCACGGCGAGACATTGACTGCCTGGGAGTCGACTGCACACTCTCAAGGACAGAGGCGATGTACTGGGCGGATCTGACGTTCCTTTGATGTAAAGGTGCTGGTTGATTGTTTACCGAACCGGTCATCTCTAATTTGGCTACTAAACGTTGGAGAGTCGACTTTAAAGGGCCACCGCGTCTGCGGTAAAATGGACGAAATGTGCGCAACGTTTACACTAAAGAACATAGATTTATATAGTATTTGGACATACTGCTCAATTGTGTAACTTGCCATGGCGATTTGGCATCAGTATATAAATAAGAAACAATAGAATTGAGAGTTCCCGCCAAAACAACATGGCCACCACAAGCTGTCAACATCGACCCGCCCAAGTTGAAAGACCCTGTATAACCCATTTTTTAAATGAGGGGATTTATTCCTTCCTTTCGCTTTTCTCGCAAATTCGGTTACATCTAGCTTCAGGTTATATCGCTCTCCTGGTTATAGCTTTGCTTTTCATTGTATTCGGACAAAAGTTTAGTAATCTTTTATCACGGTTCCAGTTACGAGCAATTTTGATATTTTTTTCATTAATTAATCTTTGGTTTAGCTTGTCTCGAGTGCCGAGACCTTTAATTCTTAATTAGATTATCGTTAACTTTTCTTGTTAAGAAGTTTTTAGTTGCTTTGTTGCGAAAGTTTGTAATTGAGAGTCTTAAGTTTCGACACGGTAGGGGTCAAAGAATGTACTAACATTATTTTGAATTAGAGCTTATATGAAACCGCTGACATTGCTTCACACAACTCTGATATCAAATCTGTCAAATTGAATTGTTGCAAATATTTTCTTCTTCACCAAGTGACGGCTACTGCCAGGCAAACCATTTAGTGATGTCCTTTATCTTACATCTTTTATTTATTTCCTCATCTTTGTTTCTATCAGGCAACGGTCCATGTCAGGTGCGAAAGTAAGCCTACTTACAGGACCCATGACTGATAAAAGGAACCTCTATAACTACCGTGAGTGAGACCCATACCTATTACGTAACTACATTTCAAAGTGAAAAAAGCAGTTACCGCATCAATGGGTAATAAGATTCAAAAGCTATTCTGAATCCCTGATACTCGTATAAAGTTTGTTTCTTTTGCGAATCAACGCGCATCAAACGACGATATTGAAGTCAATGAAGGAAACAATCTTTTAGGGGCTTGGTGTGCTTCGGAAAGCATGTTAGGCTATTAGGCCAATATGATAGTCATAATAACAAGTCACGTGAGATGTCTGTACTTGAAAAACTAACGCTGAATGTCGGTCTTATTCATCAATGGCATTGACAAAGATACATTTAAGGATGTTTTGACGCATAAAATACAAAATTGTCGCTAACCGTGACAGCTAGAACTCAAACCATTCGAGATCTAGATAAAGTATATGAAGAAATACTCACGCTTCGAGTTTTTATCAACTAATAGAATTTAAATGACTCCTTGATGAGTTTTCAAATTAACGATATTAAATTTAATGGCGTCGTTAGAATTTGTTTTTGCGTAACCCATTGCTCTAAATAGTATAAACTATTCGTGATTTATGGCTCCCAATAAGGATTTAGTAATTAAATAATGTATACATTACTACTTACCACATTTAGGATCAAAAGTATCTAGGCATTACTTTTTTAGAGAGCTTAATTACTTAGTATGGTCAGCAACACAATTCGTGTAACTTTTTAGTACCATGTCACAGTTACTAGTTCAATTGGTTACAGGAGTTTTTAAGATAATGTGTTTTATTAATTACGAGTACTAAAGTAAATGGTAATGTTAATTCAAAATTGTTAACCAAACAACTAAAGTGGTTGCTGGATTTACCAGATAGGAACCTAATTGATATTGTTGCTGGCTGATAGGTTGTACAATACGTCATTTTTTTATAATTAGCTTAGCTTACATGTTTCTAGCTATTATGATTGTTAATCAAATTAGCTAGCATCATTGTTGGGCAGTAGCGACCCCACGGACCTGATTGCTCCCGGGAGTATCCCTGTTCCTCACCTCTGGCTTGCCTTCATTGGTCGTCCGGAGTGAACACTGACGAGGAACATATCTCCCACCTCTTGCTTGCCTTCATTGGCCGGCTTGAGTGGAGAGTGGCTAGAGCAGAAATGCTCGGAGGAAGGAAGTATTGCAGTAAGATGCTTGTAGGGATCTTGAACGGATTACAGGGATTGTCCTGAGAGCCGTGTAATATCTCTCCACTCCTCGAGCACCTCAGGCTATGTTGCCCCCTTGTCGCTACGTCACTATGTGCTAGCTGCCGTTTTATAGGGCCCATTAATCGAGTGTGCAAGTTACCCCCCTGCCATTTTATCCGTGTGAGTAACAGGTCAGGCAGGGCCCAGGGGCCATAGTCCTTCCATAGTCCCAGTTACCCAATCCACTAGCACCCAAACCCATAGCCAGTATCCTTTCTATCCACTTTCTGCAATAGTCCTGCACTAACCAGGGGTTGTCCTTGGGTGTACTTGTATAGTGCGACCAGGATAGTCGTCGGTTGGTGTCACATTATATCATTTAGATAAATGTTGTCTAATGGGCCTCTGCGAGTTGGCTTCGGTCCCTCGTATCCAAAGGTCTGGGACTCCATAGTCCCGTGATTGGAAAATGACCAACATAATAAAAATAATAATAAGAGAACTGGCGCAGGCCTGTAGTTTTGAGTAATAATGACCGCAAGGAGGTATGGCAGAGCAAAGAGCTCCACGGAAGGTTTTATCGGGCCCTTCACGGCCCTGATATAGACCTTCCTGCTTCTGTGGCCTGGCTACGCTTCGGGGACTTGTTCGGGGAAACCGAAGGGTTTGTCTGTGCAATTATGGACGTGGTAGTGATGACGAATATCTACCGGAAATATATCCTGCGAGATGGGACAGTTGACATTTGTAGAGCATGTCACTGTCCAGGTGAATCCCTCAGGCATATCATTTCCGGTTGTTCGTGTCTCGCTAACGGCGAGTACTTGCACAGGCATAACCAAGTGGCCAGAATCATACACCAGCAACTTGCTCTGAAATACAACCTTGTGTCGTCGGAGGTCCCTTACTACCAATACGTGCCTGAGCCAGTTCTCGAAAACAGTCGTGTCACATTGTACTGGGACCGATCTATCATCACAGACAGGACCATTGTAGCCAACAAGCCTGACATTGTGGTGATAGATCGTCAAGATCGCCATGCAATGATAGTTGACATCGCCGTGCCGCATGACGGCAACCTCTTAAAGGCTGAAAAAGATAAAGAATGTAAATATCTTGACTTAGCTCATGAGGTTGTCGACATGTGGCCTGTCGATTCAGCTGTCATTATACCGATAGTCGTCTCTGCCCACGGACTGATAGCTAAGAGCCTCGATAAACACCTCAAGAGGCTCACGTTAGGCGCTTGGGTCAAGAGTAGGATACAGAAGGCAGTACTCTTGGACACGGCCCGCATTGTAAGGAGGTTCCTGTCTCTAGAGCCTTAACCACCGGTAGCTTGGACCCTGATCTCGATGCCGGTTGGGAACTATTTTTTATATTTTTAAATGTATTTATTTTTTATAAAGATATTTAAAAATGTAATTCATATGTTATAAGATTAAATAAAGGAAATAATAATAATAAGAATGGATGTAAGGTTGGGTCACGTGGTACTAAGGAGCTCCTCCTCATCAACACGGCCATTAGCCAACAAGTCCGGCGGAAGAAGGGGGCTCTCTCCACTGCTTGGATTGACTACAAGGCCTATGATTTGGTGCCCCAGTCATGGCTAAAGACGATCTTAGAGCTGCACAAAATTGATACAGCTTTAAGATTCTTTTTAAACACATGCATGGGGCAATGGACCACTGTCCTTCGTCAACCAGGTGGTGGAGACAGCCCCTCTGGACCGCAGGACTTTATCAGGATAGAACGAGGCATATTCCAGGGCGACAGTCTGAGTCCCTTGTGGTTTTGCCTAGCGTTGAATCCCCTCAGCACTTTGTTAGAGGATTCAAAACTAGGATATCGGCTGCGGAGAGGGGGTGAGACCATTTCTGATCTGCTATATATGGATGACCTCAAACTATTCGCACCGCTACGCTCGCTTTTAGTGGAGTTGTTAAAAATCACTGAGAATTTTAGCAGCTCTATCAAGATGGAGTTCGGTGTGGATAAGTGTGCGGTCATGCATGTGCAGCGGGGGAAAGTTGTAAATTCTACAAATTTACAGCTTTCCGAGACAATGACTCTCAGATCTCTCTCAGAAGCCGAAACCTACAGGTACCTAGGTATGTCAGAGTCGTTAGGTGTTTCAGTAGAAAACGGCAAACAGTCAGTGAGGGAGCGCTTCTTTTATCGCCTGTCCAAAGTACTTAACAGTCTTCTGTCGGGTGGTAATAAGGTGCGCGCCTTCAACGGTTGGGTGATGCCTGTACTGATATACTCCTTTGGCATACTACGGTGGACTCAGACTGAACTGGACACCCTGGATAGAAAGGTCCATCAAGTGCTCACATCACATCGCATGCTACACCCGCGCTCATCTGTTATGAGACTGTACATTCCTCGGAAGTGTGGAGGTCGAGGCTTTTTAAATGCCAAGAACCTTCACAACTGCAAAGTGTGCAGTCTCAGGGAGTATTTCCTAACCAACGAGTGTGGGATACATCGCGATGTAGTAGCAGTTGACAAGGGCCTCACGCCACTTTTCTTGGCAAACGAAAACTGGCGGAAACCGGTGGTACTTAGCACTGATGATCGCGAGGACGTATGGAGGGGCAAAGAGCTACACGGGCGATTCTATTGAGCCTTAATAGGGCCTGATGTGGACCTGCATGCGTCGGTAAACTGGCTACGATTCGGTGACCTGTTTGGGGAAACCGAGGGTTTTTTATTTTATTTTATTTATTTGGAACAACAGTTATACATTAAGTAGTAGTACATTATTATGTATATGTGTAGTTTGAATAAATGCATAACCAACCACGTTATTCACAGAGTAACAAATAAACAAATTATTAGGTATAATATATTCACTAGGGTGGCTAGGTTCGAGTTTTACGAACAGGATAATCCATAGCGGCAATAAAGCTACAATGATAAACTTTTTTTAGGCCGTCCCGCAGCAATTGACAAACAGACTGACGCCAAACGAGCCAAAATTATTCAGGTCCCGGCGAGATACACAATATGTAGATATTATTTGGCAAAGATTTATTTATTTATTTATTGGTAGTGGTAATATATTTAGTTGTTATTAATTTGAATTGTTGGTATGAAACCGAATTATAAGAAAAGCTAATTAATACAGTCGCCAAACAACACCGCAATCGAAAATACTGTAAATCACGCCGAGAATTCACGAATTCTTCCCCCCATCCGACGCTCGTCCGCCAAGTGCGCCGGTTTTGCCTTTGCACGGTGTTAATTATAAGGATACATATCTAAATAATATGGATAGTATAGTATATAATATTTTATGGCACAAGTGGTAGAAATCACACTGGATGATTAGAACATCATTATAATTACTACGGAATGCAATGCTATAGAGTAATTATTTGTAATGAATGACCTTATTGCTTATCAAGAATATCAGTGATATGTTTTTTAAATCTGGGTGCTGAAAGTTGGAAGATGTCCACCCCACCGAAGTGTCTGTTATAATTATCAACCAATCGACGCATTGGAGATCGTTTACCCGCATTTGTTCTGCATCTATAGGTGGAAAAGAGATGTGGGACCCTACTACTACGTGTGTGCGATAATCTTGGGACATTATAGTGGAGTTTTTCAATTAATTCAATGCAGTCGAATACATTATTGCACAGGTTGTGGAGTAAAGTGGCATTAAGGAATAGCCGTCTTGATTCAAGGGATGTTATATTGTAAGTTTTAAGTAGTTCAGGCTTCAGGATATGATAATTTATGACGGTGACATCTAAAATTGACGGCGCGCAGAAATTTTCGCTGCACTTTTTCAATTAGCTGTTTATATTTGGCATAGAATGGGTCCCAGATCGAAACCGCGTACTCAAGTTGGCAGCGAATTAATGATTTGTATAGTGTGATGAAAGTTGCTAGACGGTTAAATTCTTTTGTGGCTCTCATCACGAATCCAAACATTTGAAAAGCTTTTGTCTGTGCAATTGCGGATGAAGTTATCAAGACGAATAACTACCGGAAATATATTATGAAGGACGGTACGGTCGACATCTGTCGGGCATGCCGACGTCCCGGGGAATCTCTGCGTCATATTATTACCGGTTGTTCTCATCTTGCTAACGGAGAATACTTGCACAGACACAACCTAGTAGCCAGGATCATCTATCAGCAACTTGCCCTTCAATACGGCCTTGTCGAATCAGAAGTGCCGTACTACAAGTACGCGCCGAGGCCAGTTCTCGAAAATGGTCGTGCTTTGCTCTATTGGGATCGATCTATCATCATAGACAGGACTATTGTAGCCAATAAGCCTGATATCGTGCTGATAGATCGGTCCCAACGACGGGTAGTACTTGTTGACATCACCGTTCCGCATGACGATAACCTCGTTAAGGCTGAGAAGGACAAACTCAGCAAGTACCTTGACTTGGCTCACGAGGTTACCGCCATGCGGAATGTTGACTCAACGATCATTGTCCCGATAGTCGTTTCAGCGAACGGTTTAATAGCGAAGAGCCTTGACCAGCATCTCAAGAGGCTATCGCTAGGGGGCTGGATCATGGGATAGATACAGAAGAAAGTACTCCTCGATACGGCACGTATTGCTGTAAGGTTCCTCTCTCTGTAGCCCTAACCGCCGGTAGCTTGGGCCATGCCCCGCTACCGACGGCGCACCAGGTTAGTTTTTATAATGTTTTTGTTTTTTTATAATAATGTAAAAACCTAGGCTTAAGGTATACTAATAAATAAGTAAATAATAATAAAAAAGTTTATTTTCTCACAAAAACATAGCTAGCATCATTATAAATTGAAACTATGGATAATTAAGTCATTTATCCTGTATTTATAATCTTTTGGGTAGATACAGATACGAGTACTCTTTGCTTTTGCACGCTAAAATAAATTATAAGTTGTCGACAACGATAAATGATATAATAATACGAGAAGAATGATGATGATTTTAGCTCATTTCTGGTTTGAGGTACCAAACCAGTTTGGTGGCTTATTGTTTTATTTATGTCAGTTAATTTAATTTAGAAAAAAAACGTTTTGACTTTTATTAGTTGCTGGGATTGATTCATAAAGTTTATTATGTAGTTAAGAAGTCCACAAAAAACAGTCCCAACCTTTAATCTGCAGAGAATATTTTAATTTTCTGAGAACGCGTCAAGTCTGCGATGCCTTCGAGTTCAGCCTCTGATTCATTTGAATTGTTCTCCTACTGACATATCGAGGCTCTTACTGCTGTAGATGTAGAAATAAATACTCATTCGCAGATTAATGGCCCGACTGGTAAGCTCAACGATCCAGTTTAGATTGAAATTTATTCTAGCGATAAATCATCGCGTTTATTACGATTACCTACAGTTAGCTTTGCGACAAATTAATTTTTGGGTAAATTTAAATTTTCCTCAAATTAGCAACGCAACCTGTATCATTGACTTCCAACGTTTTACCTTCGTATCATACTGTAGAAGAGTTAAAAAGTTTTCATAATAAGTAATACTTAACTTTCTTAATTTACCATTTGTAATTTATTCATTTAACTGCGTGTGCTCGCAAGTCTTGGTATATTTATAATCTTCAAGTACGCCAAAAGTATTTAGCGAAGATGGAGCTGTATTTTATTTTTATTAAAGGCTAACAGACGGCAAGCTGTGCAATGCGAGCGTTGAGCCCCCCGGCCCAACGCCCACTATCCTGCTAGAGGGGGGAAGTTGAGTTCGGCGTATGTCTTCTCGTCCTCCCCCATCTACGACTTCGGGTCGGGTCCGCAAGCAACCTCGCCGACCCGATCCGTGGCCACCCTTTGCAACGACAGTGCATGTCGTTGCAAAGGGCCGCCAACGTCTCACGCCCACTCGCCGCGCAGCATAGCTCAAACCATACTGGGAAGCAAGCGACTTCCGTCCGCGGGGTTGACGCCCCAACGGCAACACCGCCGGTGCACCCTTCAGCGCAAACGGCCACAACAGGCCACGGGCCGAAGCCCGCTACCACCGTCTGGCGTAGACGCATTCAACAGCGGGCTGCCCAAGCCCACTGGAAGTGCCTCTCGTCTGGGTTTTGGTCCGCGCCGGCCAAATGGCCGGTACCCTCCATGTCTGGAGGGCGTTCCCCTATCTGCCACCTGGGGACGCGCCCGGTAGGAGACCCAAAACTCCCTCGAAGGAAATTTATAATACTCCTTGGTTATGGTCTCCCAACTGTGTAGTCGGGCCATTCGACTATTTGTTATCATCATAACCAACCTTCATAATTTCATAGACAATTTTAAGTAGCTTCTTGTCCGTATTTACAGGTTCCCGAACTACCCAACTAGTCAGGTATTTGCATACAATACACCAAATTGACCGTATAGAAAGTTGTCCAGAAACAGAATATCTTGAAGTGTCATATCCACACAGACAAAAACCACGAGAGCAGTTATTTGCCCCATCTCAAAGCTTGAGAATCAGTGACCTTCATGCTAAGTTTTGTAATGCGATAGATTCGTGAACGGTTGTAGCTAACGATTGCATTTACTGTTTGTCATTACTAGTTTCGCGTGCCATCAAGGTAAACAAGTCTTCTTCAAGAAAATCGATACTTCCAATAACAATGTTATTATAACTGGATGTTGGAATTTTAATATCATTTTAAACCCGCTGAGAAAAATATTATAACAGAAACCTCTTGGTTTAATCGTGTAAAGAAAGAGACGGAGTTCGTTACATTATAATAATTTTCGTTGAAAAGTTTAATTTAATTGTATTTAAAAATATGTATAGTGTAAAATGTATTGTAATGGTGCGGTGATCTGCCTGCCTAACAAGAATCCGGATTTTGATTCCGGGCCAATTTAGGTGACACTTTGAAACGCATAATGTTTATTGTCATAGATTTAATGTATATTAAATCTATGTTTATTGTCATAAGTTCAATTGACATACATCATTCATATGGCATACAAATTAATTATCATAATAGTGTTTAGCGAAGTTATTATTACGCAGAAACATAATAACGCATAACAGAAAAAATGGATGTATGATTGAATGAACAATCATACATCCATTTTTTCTGTTAATTTTATGAGACATCCATCTTTTCACTCGCTCACGGATTTTAGTCAATTTAACGGTTCACAAGCGGCTCACTTAACATTATCATAAAATGTTTTCATTTTCTGTTATGTAATTCACCTATTTGTTCTGTTGTACAACGCTTAACACACTAAATATTCTTGTAAAATAATTATAAGGAGATTTGGCTCCTGATTTGTTTTAAAGTCTAATTGTTTACTTAAGAGGAAACACTACGGGCGAGAGAATTGAAAAATAGGTATTTGTAAAATCTATTGCTGTCACGCAGTGCCAAACGCCTTTACCGCAGAGTGTGATAGAGACAACTGCTTCTTGGACCGAAAATACCTACTAAAAGCACACCAAATCAGCGTTTCGTAGTCCCCCGATTACTTTTCCAAAACTAGACCGATTTAAATACTTTTTTTTATTAAAAATTAAAAGAAGGCTTTGGCCATGTTCGTATGTTTTCTTTTTTTTTCTAAAATTTAGCTTAATTTGTTTTCTGGGTGCTTGAACACAGCGGAAAATCTGGTGAATTTTTTCGATTTTTGATGGCTCATATAATTTTAATTAATTTATTTATGAAAAAACAGAAAACATAGAAACATGCTAATAGTGGCCATAGATTTTTGTTATAATAATTATTGCTCTACTGGCTTTATCCAGGGAGGAAACAGGGGACTACGTTTGTATGGAAAAACGGCCCTTGTGTTTCCTCTTAATGCTTTCCGTGGCATCCTTTAATTAAGGCAACACTCAGCGTAAGTAATCTTATTTATTCCTAAGTTATAAACATGTTTCAGTTTATGTCCTTGTTGGTAGTCCTTATAAAATTAATAAATAAAATAAATGCAGATTTGTTGTATAAGTTTTATAAAGCATACTTTGAAACGCAGATTTTAATTATGCATAAATGACCATAATCATAATTTGGTCTGGCATACTTTTATAAAGCATAATTTAACTCAGTGAAGCCATACATTTATAAAACATGTCTATAAATATCCATAAATGTAATGTTTACTTTTACTATGCATGTTTATTTATACCTAAGTAATTGTTTTTTATTTGACACAGCGAAGTACGAGTATTTTTAATGCTAAAATTGTATATAAAATTCGAAGTAAAGAAATCAATATTAATACGAAGTAAATTATATTAAATCCGACTGGCTGTGGTCCTTCGCCGTAGTACTAGTCTGCCCTATACTAGAGTGCAATTTAAAAGCCGGAGGCGCGGAGGGATTGCATCCCTCGCCCGCTGTAACGAGCCTCAGGCGCCCGAACGAGCTGGAGCGACTGAGGCTGGTCGCCGAGGCGCCGAAGGCGCCAATGCTGGGCGCATAAGGTTTGTTACGCAAGGGCGGAAGGGCTGCACTTCCCGCAGCGCCGCAGAAGAGCAGAAACTATTGCATGCTGCATGTCTGCTTGCAAGTAATGTGGAATGTTTTAGATATATATTTTTATTTAATGTAAAAATTCGCTTATGCATAGAAATTTATGCTTTCTGAAATTATGGTAAATAAGTGTTATTCCTTAGGAGCTTAGGGATTCTGCCGGTTATACTTATTAAATACATGCTTTTTAAGAATTGTCTTTTGAATATTATGGTCAACAAAAATTATGCCTTTCATTAGGTACTTACTCGTATTATCAAAATTATGCCTTTATATTATCATGCCTTAAAGGTTTCGGCCAAATGATATTATGCGTAATGAATTTATGCTATAATGGCTTATGGCAAATGACTATTATGGCGTTTATGAATTAATAAATAAATAAATAAATAAATCGTTTATTTAATATACAAAGATATCAAATTACATTATAATGAGCCTACTTAAAGTTAAACAGTGCAGATAGTATCTTTTGCCTGAACTAAGTAGTTGTCAGTTTATGGCGAAAAACGTTATGCGTTTCAATAGGTAACCATTATCTTTCCTCATTGAAGTAGTAATATACACAATAAAAACTGTGACCAGACTATGACAATGCAATGATTTTAAAGTCACCCTGTATATTTGCTGCATTGTTTTAAACATTTTGTACTTAGAATTTTGTCTTTTTTCATTTGTTATCCCACTCGTTACACTGCGAACTTTTTTTTTTAAAGTACCCCAATAATACATACACTGCTAAAAAATTGTTGTTGGCTTTGCCGTAGTCGGTTTAAAAACTCTGACACCAGATTATCCTTGCAGGATAACCGAACGTCAGAAACTATGATGTAAAATGTACAATTCTACTTATTATTTATTTATTATAACTTAATATTTAATAACATCTTATTAGCAGATCCAATGCCAAAACTTATGGAGCTTCGTATAGTTCTCATAAGCTCCTATAGGAAATTTTTAGCGAAACTGGCGAATCAATTTCATGCCCACTTATGTCGTTATTGCCAGTGGAAATGACGATGGCGTAGTGTTGTTCAGACTAAATAATATTGATATAATTAGTTGAGCAATAACTTTTAAATAATGCGAAAGTAATTTTTGTGCCTGTTACCTTTCATGGCCAACATGTCGAACTGATTATTAGGAAATAACCAATGTTAATTCTAATCTCTACCTTCTTAATTATCTGAGGCGATACGAAGTTCGCGGGGTCCGCCAGTTACTCTTAAAAATATAGTGTAATTAGTTAGATTTTTTTACAGTGGATAAATTTCGACTGATTTAAACTTAGAGATTCGAATCGACAACCTGCCGTTTTCCAGGCGATTGCTCTAATCATTAGCAACGTAGACATTGTTTGTATTGAGGAATTTATTCGAGGCATTCGAGTGCTGCCAAGTTAGATAAACTACATTTTGACGAGAATGTGTGTGAAATGTACCAGAAGACTTGCCTTACATAAAATATTGCATTATACCGAATCTTATTGCCTGGATCTTCTCGAGTTCGCCGGCTATTTATCGGATATCGATGACTGAGCTCTCGATAAATTTCCAGCCCTATCCTATAGATATATAGATATATATCCATACCCTATAGATCGTTTAATCTCGCTATGGAATTGCAAAGCCACTTGGTTTATAGCCTCACAACACGTCTCTATTCCCTGATGAGATTACGGACAGCCAGGATTCGAGTCGCAGTCAATACCGACGCCTTGCTCAGTTTTGATTAGTGTCTAACTAATCAAAACTGAGCTAGGCTATGTTCCACTAGACAGGAATATTCTTACATGTATACACTTAAATATGTATGAAATCTATATTAGTACAGAATATCTAGGGACGAGACAATTTTATGATTACTTATTCTTTCAAGTTTCATCACGATGTTAATTTCCTACTTTCCTGGATCTCCACGATTTCAGACGTAACTTGTCTGAAATCGTAGAGATCCATGAATTCAAAAAATACATACCTACTTGGATTCCAACTACCACTGCTCATTTATAGTCTGATTTTTAAAGGAATCGTTTCAGATTTTTTTTTTCATTTTACTTGATATTTTAGGGCAGTATGTACTTGTAGTTTCAGTACTTAACATAATAGGGGTTAAAGTATGAAATTGCCGATTTCTACTGAAAATCAAAATTGTTTATTTTTTAATTTTTAAATTACTTAATCAAAATAGTTACCATTATTATCTATACCTTGCTGCCATCTAATAGGAAGGTCATTTATGCCTTTGTGATAGAACTCTGAGGATCTAGACTGCACAAACTGTGTGAAAGCATTTTGTACTGCCTCCTGGGAAGAAAACTTCTTGTCACGTAGATAATAATTGTCCAAATCACGAAGAAAATGGTAGTCCGTTGGAGCAAGTTCTGGCGAATACGGAGGATGTCGAATGGTTTCTAATTGCAGTTCCTGAAGGGTCAAAACGGTTTCTCGTGCTGTATGAGGTCTCGCGTTGTCATGGAGCAATAATAGTGAAGATCGATTCATGAGTCGGGGCTGTTTTACTGCTAGTTTTGCCAACATTGTTCGGAGTTCGGCACAATAGACATCTGCCGTTATTGATTGACCAGATCGGAGAAAACTATAGTGAATAAAACCATGCTGAAACCACCAAACAGTTACCATTACCTTTTTATTGGTAAGTTTTGCATTAGGACACTGTTGTGGCGTTTGACCTGGGGTCAGCCATTGCATTTTTCTTTTACGGTTATCATAAAGAATCCACTTTTCATCACATGTCACAATTCGATTTAATATTCCTTCATTTCTGTACCGATTCAACAAGGCAACAGAAGTTTCAACACGCGTTCCTTTCTGCACATCATTCAAATCATGAGGCACCCATTTTTCGTATTTTTTTATTTTATTGATTTGACGCAAATGAGTCAATATTGTGGGTAAGGTTACGTTAAACCATACCGCTTATTCCTGGGTAGTTTGACTAGGATCGGCTTCCACCATCTCTCTTAATTCATCGTTAATCACCTGTCGGTCTTCCTCGTGGCTCGTTCTTCAAGTCGAAGTTTCCATCACGAAAGCGTTTAAACCAAAATCGCACGGTGCGTTTATTAGCAAATCCCTCTCCAAACGCAACATTGATATTGCGGGCTCTTTCTGCCGCGTTACTTCCGCGTCGGAACTCGTATTAAAAAATCACTCGAATTTTCGCAGTATCCATCTTTCTTGTCTAAGTTAAATAACAAAAACAATTAAAAGTCGATATTCAAATGATTCACATTTTTTTAAAAGAAGAACGTCATAGAAACCATGTGAAAAAAGTTTCATTCGAAAACCTCAAACCATGAAGATTCTATGTCAATTCAAAGAACCTATTACAATAAAACGGCAATTTTATATTTTAACCCCTAATAATAAAAAATTTCAACGTAACTCTCATCATTTTGACTAGAAACAATGCTCTCAAAAGATTAAATCACAATTACAAAAAAAATGAATATTTTCCTTAAGCCTTATTTTGGACATAATAATATTAATATAAATTTCTAAGACTTAATTTATTTTGTTTACAGGCGGCTCCGATAGCAACAAGGGGAAGAGCAAAAAATGGCGAAAGATCCTTCAGTTTCCACACATATCACAATGCTTAGATATAAAAACAAAAATAGGTGAGTGTTTTTTTTATTCAAATCGTTACGTTGTGATAACTGTTCTATGTTACCAAGGTATATTTTTATTCTTATTCTTAGTTTTAGTTTTTATTCTTATTCGTACAAAATGAGAAAATCAAAACAAAAGCGTTTATTTTATAATGTAGAATTAAATTAATACAATGCGAGACTGATAGTTGAAACAGGAGCAGGATAGTGTAGAAAAGGACAGTTTCATAGAAATGTTACCTAATTGTAGCAATCTAAACATAAGTATCTACAGGTGTTTTCTCATAGATTTTCAATCTATTACTAAGAAACAATTAACATTTTCAAATCTAAAATTAAATGTTAGTGGCGCTTGCGTCCCTCCAATCCTTTAATTACTTATATAAATTGAATTCCTGAAATGGCCTTTACTTTAACAAATTTTATAAATTGAGAGCTCAGGTTATTTAATGTTTCTAAACAGAATAACAAACATGTTTGATGTTCAATACTCATTTCGATGAGTTTTAATATCATTGTGATTAAATTAGTTTCGGTAAGCTTAACTCCCCAGCTATGCCAAGTTCCAAGACTTAATACCTAAGTTGCGATATCATTCCCAATGGTAATTATTAGTTTAGCCTATTTCCAACTGGAGTATTAATAAGTTTTACGTTCAATAGAAAATTAACCATCAATAAATAAGATTAATTTCATAATGAACACTACTTTACTTACTATCAATTTAAGGGACCTATTGTAATGCCTTGTACGATACCACAGATTTAGAAGTCATTGTTAGAAATATTTATTGGAGAATTAAATTTTACTTCATGTCACACAGTTGTTCCAAAAAATCTCGACTTTCTTGTTTTTTCACATGTATGTAGACGTTTAACCCATTCCGAACAAAACAGTTATATCCGTTTGCCATCAAAACCGAATAAAAGAAACTTCAATCGATATTTTTTTAAAGTATATTGCGCTATCTTTCAGTAAGCCCCTTCAGTATGTTTTTAACTTGTGCTTGCGCGAAGGTGTTTTTCCGACTGTATGAAAGTCAGCACGCATTGTGCCAATACACAAGACCGGCCCCAAAAATAATGTAGAAAATTACCGCCCTATTTCAATTCTGCCTACAATGGCCAAGATTTTTGAACGATTAGTCCGCATTCATGTTTATCCATCAATTCACAATATAATAATTGAGCAACAACACGGGTTCGTTCAACGGCGATCCACAACCACTAATTTATTTATTTATGCCACATACTTATTTGAGGAACTAGATGCAAACAGGCAAACTGATAGCATTTACACGGACTTTTAGAAAGCTTTTGACAGGGTAGATCACAGAATACTTTTTGAAAAACTTGCTTTTAATAGAATCCGGGGAAACCTATGGCGTTGGTTCAAGTCCTACATTTCTAACCGCACCCAGAAAGTAATTATTAGTTGTCACGAGTCAGATTTCGTCCCGGTAAGTTCGATGTACCCCAGGGCTCTATTTTAGGACCCCTGCTATTTATCTTGTTTATTAATGACATAAACAATTGTTTCAAATTTTGTAATTTTCTTCTCTACGCGGATGACCTTAAAATATACCACGTCATAAATACATACGAAGACCACGTCCTGTTTCAACAGGACCTTGATCGGTTCTCTGATTACTGCACTCATAATAAACTAAGGCTTAGCTTGAATAATTGCATTGGTAAATGTACCAAGAAAAAAAAGTCAGTAACTATAGCTACAAGCTCAATGGGGTTTGCCTTGATGTTGTTGACTCGATAAAGGATCTCGGTGTCATCATTGATTCGAAATTGCATTTAGATACACACATTGATAAAATTATTAATAAGGCATACAGGATGTATGGACTTGTTATGCGTTTAGGTAGTAATTGTACTCGGTCATCGACGTTTTTGCATCTTTATAAATCCTTAGTTCGTTCTCAGCTCGAGTACGCTGTAGCAATCTGGAATCCCTACTATAGTAAATACACGGAGACCGTAAGTGCTTTGGTAATCGTACATCTTATGCTTTCCTTTTAAATAGGTATAATCTACGCACGCTCCAAACTCGACGACTCCAGCTTGAGGCTCTTATTCTCTATGACCTATGTCATAACAAGTATGATTGCATACCACTGGTGGATAAGATAAAGTACAGAATTCCTATGAAAGTGCACTGTCGCAGAGATAATGTGACATTTGCCATCAATAAATGCCGCACAAATGCCGGAAAACGATCTCCCATGTATCGGTTGGTGAAGTCTTATAATATTAACTTTAACAGTATTGACATTTTTGTGGAGCGCATTGGTAGGTTTAAAAAACTGGTTCAGGAAATAGCACTTAATTTCATTTAAGTTAAATATTAAATCATTTTTGTAATAAAATAATTCTTCTCTCGTTGTTTCTCATCGACTAAGTTAATTTTCTTGTTACATTGCACATGAAGCTTAGCACTTGGCGGTATCTGGTGTAGTTGTCTTAATTAATTAGTATCTATGTATTAGATTTGGCATTCAGTTGCATTGGATCTCGTTAGGTGTAGGGTTTCACAAAATATTTACTAATTGTTTGTGTTTTATAAAGGTTTTTTATTTTTATTAAGTTAAATAAAAATATATTAGTCAAGGCTAACACACCACTGATACCTAAATTTATTACATCAATCTGTGGTTAACGATGTTGGTGGCACAAGATTAACTTTGTTTTATAATAAGTCTATTTATGTAATCTACTGTACTCATTGTTTGTTAACCCCAATAAATTGAAAAACAAAAAACCGAACAAAACAGTTATATCCGTTTGCCATCAAAACCGAATAAAAGAAACTTCAATCGATTCGATTCCAAAACAATCTTACACACTCGACCCAAGCTATGTCCATATAGGAATTTGACGACCATTTGGATCAGCGGTAGTTAACGCTTCTTCTGACCCATGGGTCGCGGGTTCGATCCCCGCACAGTACAAATATTTGTGTGCATGAACATGTCTGTTTGTACTGGTCTGGGTGTTTTCTATGTATTATAAGTATATATTTACAATAAAAAAAAGGAAATATAAGTACGTTTATCGGTTGTCTAGTACCCCATACGACAGGGTACTTAATAGTAGCTTAATTTGGGACTAGATGGCTTTGTGTGGCCCAGTGAGGCATGTCTTAAAATATTTAGGAATATTGTTAAAAATCAAATACCTTTTTGAGACACAGTACGCTCGCGATTACAGACTGAAAGGTAATCCTAGCCTAACACGATATCCTCGCTTAGTGTTGTTTTCCTCTTGACCTCGTTGCGAGTAGGGTTACCAATTAAAAAATTAAATAAAGTGGGCCGCGGCCCGCGGCAGCGGCCGGCGAAGTGCCAGAAAGCCGGGATGGGATTTCCCCATTAATGTATTAATTTGATTGTGCCAAGCATCGGCAAAGTTTTGTGATAAACTCAATAGTTTTAACAGGCAAAATATTTTTAGGCGACATTTCTTGACAATTCAAGAAATGTCGCCTAAAAATGTTTTGCATGTCCACCAATGTATTTAAAATAAGTTTTTAAATAATTTTAGAGCACCTATAGGAATTTTATGAGCAAATGCATAGCTTAGATATATTCGAAATTACTTAAGTATGGCAATGAAATATTCAGTTCGGGAAAATGAAATTCGGGCAAGTAAAATTCAGGCATATGATTTATTATTGCATTTATTTTATATTTATATTCCTACATTTATTTGCAACTAGTTACTTGCGATTTTGAACGCTTGGAATTTGAATTTGATACTATACGACGGTAACCGTACATCCACATTAGTATGATTACAGCCCATAATTCAAACATCGAAGAAGTTTTTTATGTCATCAAATCCGGCTGTAACTTTAAAGGACTGAAATTAATTAAATAAATTTTATTTCAGATAAATTACATCCATATTTGTCAGCACATTGCGTTAAAATAGTAATTGTATTATATCATTAAATTATATTATGTTATTACTTAAGAGCATTTTATTAAAAACCAACTGCTGCCCGCGACTACGTACGCGGAATAAAGTAGTACCCCATTTTTAGGCCCGACGTTACAACAATGAAAATTATGCCAAAAAATCCCTTTTATTTTACTTGCCTATTTCTCCAAAAAATAGTTTAATTGGCAATGGACAAGTGGAGAAAATGGATAAAATACATATTGTTTTTCTAATACTTAAACAGTCTCTGTAAACCGTTATACACACGTTTAAATAAATTAAAACGTGACTATCTCCGTGAACGCTTCGTTACTTCATAGAGCGGGGCTTTTAACGTTTTAATCGATTTGGAATAAATCAATTCATAGTAATACTTCTTTACAATTGCATTTTTTAAGGAATAAGCTAAATAATTCGTTTTAAAAGCCTGATATAGATATAAGAAACTTAGAGAATGTAATTAACATTTTTTTCCACGAGCTTTGCAGTTCAATAAGTAATAATTGATAAAACAATTGAACATTTTGAATAGTTCAATAAATTCCTGATGTAAGTGATGTAACAGGCTGCACTATTATTAAGAATATCAGTTGACTATGACAGTTAATTGTCATTTGTCATTCACTCCAATTCTCTCACATTTCGTTTCGTACGTATATAGTACATTTTAACATATTTCGTACTCGTGCGCAAGTTAATGTGGTTTGCATTTTTCTCACTGCCCTGCTGAAGTGCTCTGTTTACTAGCTATATTGCCTATAGATAGAAAATGAACCTAGATCTTATCCAGGTAAAGTACCAAAATGGTATTTTTTTGTAAAATTACATGATAAGTATAGGTTATAAAATAAAATAAGTTCATTGGTTGATTTAAGTAACTTTTCCATTGTAGAAAGTTGTGAAAACAGGGCATATGAATCTTTTCAATATGCTTTAATTTATGGCCAATTCCCAGCCTTGTAACGTCAGCCCCAAGATTGTATGGGAAACGGGTTTGTCCTTTAGCCCTGAACCGTAAATTACCAGTAGGTATGCAAAAAACCATGTCGACCTTGTAATATGAAAAACAAACGTAGTGATCCCACGGTAACCGTACATTTTTCCGGGAATTTAAAGCAGTCTATATTATAATGCTTTTCCTGACCAAATACTATGTCTGCCAAATTTAATTCAGATCTGTTCAGCCGTTTTGGCGTGATTGAGTAACAAACATCCATCCAAACATTTACATTTATGATATTAGCTAGATTACGATCCGGATGGTGTAGTGTCTGGAATTGAGTCTAAATACTTACTTCGTAACACATTGTCCGTATTTTTGAATCCATCTGTCCCTATTCCACTCATTAGGGATAGATGCCTGTAGGCTGCTTAAGCGAAGATCTGCGCCGTATGACAATTGATTTCTATTGTGTCTGGAATTACCTGCATACGAGAGGTTATATCCGTAAATACGAGCATCGTGTTGCAGAGTAAGGCATCTGTAACGGAACATTCCACGGGATCAAATTCTAAAACAAATTTTTATTTCAAATAATTAATGTTTTTGTAAAGGATTTTACTAAGTCGTGCTTCGGAACGCAAGTTAAATGGTTGGTCTACGCTTCTGTCAAAAGATGGAAGTCGTAAATACAATTCACGTCAGAGGTAAAAATTTTATCAAGCCGTATGACAGGTCAGTATCCTTAAAAAAGAATCACTACGAGATAAATATGAAAATAACCGAAATTATATTATTAAAATATTTTTCATAAATCATTTTTTAGAAAAATGAGATGTTTTGTTATAGATTCAACATTTAAACTAGGTATTGCAAATTCTAAAAATCCTAAGACTTGCAAAACTCAGTCGCAATTCTAAAAAGAGTCTAAAACTCCTTAGATACCTATGGTAACCCTAGTTCCGAGGGTGAACTTTCGCCGGGTATCAGTTCTAGCTAGTCATGATGGATGGACGGTTCGCTCTGAGCACGGAATAAGAACAGGTAAGTATTTTTGCGAATAGCCAATTTAAGAAATTGTTTGCCGAAAATGTGATTTAATTTCTCACAACTTATACTATAGCGTTCATTTATAATAATAACATAACATTATAATGGGGTATGTAAAACTTTTTTTATGAAAATAACTGATGCAAGAACATGAAACTAGTCACCCACTTGGAGTTGAATTATGACAATCGTCATTGCTTTCTTATTTTGCACCGATTGGAAATTGATTGACTGATGCCGAGGTTTTATTCTATTGTGGTTGTTAGGATTTTTTTATGAAGTTATTTGTTTTTGTCAACCTTTTCGAATTTAAATGTATAGCGTAACATTTAAGCTGTACTTGCATCACAGAAAAAAACATTATATCAAGATCCGGTCAAACCTGTAAAAATATAGATCCTCCACTTTTTCAAGTTGCTTGAAAAGATAAGTTTTTAAAAGTAAATTATTATATTTATTTATCAATACGAATATCAATAGTGTCATAGACGTTCACGTCTTGTAGATAGTTACATTCACTGTGCTCCTTTCTTGTCTGTATATGGAATAAAAGATATTAGTACAAACATAATATAAAGGAATTATTATAGAGATGTGAGAGGTTCTATTTTTTCAGTTTTAAAATTAATTTAATTTATTTTTTACAAATTATACCAACTGCCTAAAACAACAAGAAAAAAATTATGTAGATAAATAGTTGTAACATATTGAGAAAACGGGTCCAGATAAAAATACCTGTAACCACGGAAACAAAAACCTTAAGGCATTAGCTTTGTTCGCCTGTAATAACCTCACTTGCATGGTTATGCATGTTTGCTGTGTACTAGGCAACAGTGCCCGCGACTTCGTCGAAACAAACAAACTCTTCAGCTTTATAATATTAATATAGATTCTGCTTTTCATATATGTGTATGAAAAGCAGAATACAGTATTAAGGCGATACCTGAGATGAGATATAATATGTCGTTTTCGGATGATGGAATACAAAACCAAACTCCGGCAGCCCCAAAGTCAGTGAAAGTATGTTTGAAGAACATGCGGGCAGATCTACTCCCGCATTGGAATGCACAGCCACGACAAATCTAGCGCCCAAAAGCTGCTTATCAGCTGCAAAGGTATGCACTCTTTGCACCAATTGATTAGTAATCTTGAAATTGTTATTTAAAAAACTACTACAGTTCTAAAAAAGACATCAGTAAATACATAATAAAACGCTGATATTCGCGATGTGGCCCCTTAAAACAGTAGCGTGCGAGAGACAACGTCACATATTTATTACAATGCACTCGGCTTGCCCTGGTTTTATTAATGTTACTCTCGGTTCCTTTTTACCCGACTCTACAGCTACTATACTGCATATTAGCATAACAATGGATATTGTACCATTGTCAAAAGTTAAAAGATCGTAATTCTTAAAAGGTTGAAGAGCTCAGTAGTTTTAACTTAACCGGTTGATTCAAAGAAAATTGAATATAAGAGAAATATAAAATAAGAAGCATAATATTATTCTATCGAATCTTAAGACTCTGACTGCAGCCGATGACCTTGAGCAATGGATACGCCCACTAATTTATGCGTCTTTGAATGTTCGATAAAGCAGCGCTGCATTTGCGATGTGGTTAATTATGTGCACTATTTTGGAGTTAGACTACAAAAAATATGCGCTCTGCTAAAAGCAATAGATGGCGCTTAATTCTATTTCCATAAATTTCACAGAGTTCATAATGTTTTAGATGGGTCAAAATAAAGTGTTATGTTTTGGTAAGAAAATAAAAATACGGAAAAATGTTTTATTGTTCTTTGATATCTATGTTTTAATACTCTTTTTATAGATAATACATTCGACTCTTTATCCGACGTACAAAATTTGCCGTCCGTCAGGGAAGTTTGACAAATAAGACACAAGATGAATACCAGTCTATCTTTCTGATTTATTATGACGTTTCAACAATAAAAAATATTTTATACTAGCGGACCCGACAAACATTGTCCTGCCTTAACTATAAATATTGATTACGAAATGGTATAATAATAAAAATTATACCAATTGTTTATTATTATAATGCTTTATGAAACACAACATTCTTTGTTTTCTTTTTCTGGCGGGCATATAGATAGTTTTGTTGGACTTCCGACACGCGAACAGGCGACATTACTGGCCATGTGCATAATTCAGTTTTTTTTTACCCTTTTGACCTATGATTTTGACGATTTTGTCAATCTTATGTCAAACGCAATACATAAAAATTGTCAAAAGAGATAAGGTTACATTACAAATAATTTAGTATGGTGATTAAGTTTTCTTAAATTTTCGATTTTTTTTCTTTCATAAGAACATTCTCCTGACATTAACAAACAAAACAAAAAAAGAATTAGCGAAATCGGTCCAGCCGTTCACGCGTGATGCGTTGACCAAGGGAAATAGGGATTCATTTTTATATATTAGGGGTTAAAGTATGAAATTGCCGTTTTGTATGGACGAAATCGAGAAAAGTCATTTTTCCATACTAACAATTTTTTAGTTTTTTTAAAAACGCCTGAACCGTTTTCGAAGCAATTAAAGGTGAAAGTTAGATGGTTATAAAGCTACGCATTATAGTATTTAAATTTCTGAAAATCAAAGTATATAATACAAATATACTTAATTGAAGCAAGATGGTGAGCTGACACATTGTAAGGGGTCTTTTCAATGACTTCCTTTGAAGTAATAGGCACTAGTATTGCATTTTTTTTTTAGTCAAAAGTTACTTTATTTAGTTTTTGATACAATACAAAAAGAATTACGCAATAATATGACTATACTTAAGAGCTATAAACAAAATAAAAAGTGGGAAAATAATCGGCAATTTCATACTTTAACCCCTATTATATAGATAAATTATTTACCACATGACCTTGATCCTAGTTTGCCTCAGTGAATAGAAAAGCCTGTATGAGCTGCGTCGTTAGAAAATTAACACAGTAATTTTTTAGCATGAATCTCTCAATGTGTAACATATTATATTCTCCCACAATAGCCACTCTACCCTGATGACGTTTTCATAAGTTACTGCAGTAGATGGTCGGCCGGGTCTGGGGTCTTCGTTTAGGTCCTCTCGACCACGTTTAACTTTAACGCTGACGCAAGAGCAGACTCCCCAAAAGCAGCTTGAAAATTTTCTTGAGATTCCTTGATACCAGAGCCAGCATGACATCCTATCCAGAAACTGGGAAAAGGTTGCTCAGGAAACTATGGACCAAGCAGCAGAAAAAGAAAGGAATTTTTCCCTAGCGGAAGGAAGTGTTAGTAAAAATGGTATACCCATAATTGACGTAATTGCTGACGGATGCTATGGCAAAAGGTCGTACAAAAAAAAACTATGCTGCTTTATCAGGTGCGGGAGCTATCATTGGCAGAAAAACAGGTGAAATATTGTTTTTAGGGGTACGCAACAAATATTGCTACACATGTAATCGTGCAGAAAAGAAAAAAACTGCGGCCAAGGATCACAAATGCTACAAGAACTATTCGGGTGCATCAACAGGTATGGAATCGGATATTATCCTACAAGGATTTCAACAATCTGTAGAAACCCATAATTTGATTTATGGCCGCTGGATATCTGACGGGGACTCAAATACTTACAACAAGATCCTAAAGTCACGGCCGTATCAAGAGGAAGGTATTACAGTTGAAAAAGTTGAATGCCGTAATCATTTACTTAGAAATTTTTGTAATAAAATGCAAAATCTTCAAACAGACACTAGATACCCGATACGCGACAGAAAGATTTTAAGTAACATTAAAATACTGAGTTTGAGGTCAACCATTAAAAAGACTATAGCAAAAAACAAAAATGACGAAATTTCAGATGTTCAGAACCTGTTTGAGGACATAATGCTAACCCACCTTCATGCATTTGGAGATCATACTCGTTGCAAACAGTACTTCTGTAAAAAACAGGGTACACAAGAAGACAATGAACAAACAAAAGGTTTCTTTGCTAGCTCATTGTGGCAGCGTATTTGTCTGCTAACACAAAATGCAGCTGCCCACGCTCGAAATTTAATCCACGATGTGGATAGCAATATTGTTGAACGCTATCACAGTATAGTTGCAAAGTTTGTGGGAGGGAAGCGAATTAACTTCTCTTTAAAACAATCTCAACGGAACTAGATGCAGTGCTGCTGCAGTTTCTTTCAACACCTGTTGATGCACCCGAATAGTTCTTGTAGCATTTGTGATCCTTGGCCGCAGTTTTTTTCTTTTCTGCACGATTACATGTGTAGCAATATTTGTTGCGTACCCCTAAAAACAATATTTCACCTGTTTTTCTGCCAATGATAGCTCCCGCACCTGATAAAGCAGCATAGTTTTTTTTGTACGACCTTTTGCCATAGCATCCGTCAGCAATTACGTCAATTATGGGTATACCATTTTTACTAACTCTTCTTTCCGCTAGGGCAAAATTCCTTTCTTTTTCTGCTGCTTGGTCCATAGTTTCCTGAGCAACCTTTTCCCAGTTTCTGGACAGGATGTCGTGCTGGCTCTGGTATGTTTTATTCGAAACAATAGGCAGGTTTAGTGCTGCGGAAAACTCTTCTAAATGTGAATGGCCACCACCTATAGACATTATACTGGCTACAGCACAACTATTAATATTCAAGTAATTATCGCCCGCATCATCATTCGGTAAACAAAACTTTAAATTGCACAGTCTACACAAGAAAGTAAAATGTGAGATAAGGCCGTTTAGTTTTTCTCCTATTAATTCCATAGTGTTAATATTGCAGCCTAAAGGTCCATGGTTAGAAATTTCTTGAAGTTTCTTAAAAAAATGCGAGACGCTCACAATCCGCCGCCCAATATGGGTTCCTGATGATGTGTTTTCTGGTTCAGTTTTTTCAATTTGATAACTCTGAAACAAAACAAAAGTGTATTATTTAAAACTTTTTCCAAAGGTTAACGAAATGTAATGAAACCCACATTGGGTGGCTGATTTCAATGGTAGAGGGCCGTTACGTTTCTGTAAAAACTAAAAAACATAGGCAAAAATCCGCCACCCAATACTGATTCCTTGCTTAGTATTCTCAAGAATAAAATTGAGACCACTGAATTAATAAGAGCATACCTCGTCATCTTCACCCTGTTTCTGCACGTCATCTACCTCAATGTCAGGTCTGTAATTAAATGTTCATATTACTTTTACATCTTACTGACACAGCAACATACAAAAATCTTGAAATTTAACATAAGAAAATCTTGAAAACTATTCGTCACGGAGGGAAATTACCTTAAATATCGATGAAATTTTACTAAAACTTTTTTTGAATAATTAAATCCTTACTTAGAATTCAGTCTTTTTTGAAAAAAAAACAATCCTTCTTAAAATTTTAATGTTAAGTTTCATGGTTTTCTTTTTTGTTATAATAATGCTAGATGTTATTCAAGAATAAATAATTAGTAACACTTTTAAAAAATATTTACTATTTGATTAAAATACTTTAATTATATTCTATTATTTTTTTAAGTATTTGGCGAGTTGAATTCCTGGTTGAAGCATTTGATTAACTTTTTTTTAAGTAAAAACTATGTCAACTTTCAGTAATAATTCCTTTCTTTAATATTTTTTAAGGTACTATCCCTGTATGTGGCAAAGTTTTGGAACACCCTGTTATATTAAGACTCACTCAGTAAACTCACATGTATAAAACTTCACGTTGTGGTCCATCATGTGCTGTGGAAGTATTACTCAGTAGTCTTTTTTTCCTATAAAAGATAGCTTTTTTGGTATAACATTTTTCGTTTCGTTAATGCATTTTAACGACTTCTTAGTAGGGACAGTAAGTACGAGTATTTGACATGGTTCTTACCTAGGAACTTCAAAACATTGAGAACTGGCTTCATTTTGTGACATTCCACATTTTGCAACTTGTAAATAGAGTCATAGTAATTAATTTAATATCCCTTATGGGAAGAACATGAAATTATGATACAACTACAGTATACCTTGTAAGGAGTATCACTTAAAAAAACCTAGACTCCGACAGTGACATTGTTTAAATACCTATATATTAATTATATTTTTTTAGATAAAATGACCGAGTCTACAACTTTTCTATGTAGATAGCTGCCTGAATTTTAGTTCTAGTCATAGATTTGCTGATCGGTTCCGTGACACAAACAACTTTGAACCTTATTTGTATGTAAAATTAGGTCTTTGGATCACAATTTATAAGAATACTAGTGGACCCCGAGAATTTCGTATCGCCTCAGAATAGTATTTGATTTTGCAAATATGCCGTGGTTGGAAAAATTTATGAACAAATATTTTTTTCTTAATACCTATATGACTTTCCAACGTTTTTAATACTTATTATCCTTTTCCCGGCGAAGACAAATCCAATAACACCAAAATCATAAAAATGTATCCAGCCGTTCTCGACTAAGTGATATAACTAACACTACTTTCTATGTATAATATGATAAGATTGTCGAAGGCATGTAAAAAAGTCAACTTGTTGGTAAGAGTACGGTGCACAGGTTATGAAGGAATATGGTAGATACTCACTCTTGAAAAACAAGTCTGGGCTCTTCAGAATTAGCTTCCAAAGTCCTTTTCCGGCTGAAAATTGAAAGCTTTATTTTATTGAGATTCATAATAAACGTAAGCTAAAAAAGAAAAATCGAAGCCAAGAAAGAACACAAAAATAAAAAAGTATCGTTCAAATAAGTGAGTGATTTGAACTCATGGATGCAAGTTATGGCTTGCGTTCGTAACCACCGAACCAACGAACGCTTTGTAAAATGGAACGAAAATAGCTAACAGATGCTTAAACGGCAATTTGTCAACAATATTTTTGCAAATCATTATCATCATGCAATCAATTTTATTGATATGATTCATATCAATAAAATTGATTGCTTATTATATTACATATAACATCTAATATAAAATTCTCGTGTCACAGTTTTCGTTGCCATACTCCTCCGAAACGGCTTGACCGATTTTGATGAAATTTTTTGTGCTTATCCGGTATCTATGAGAATCGGCCAACATCTATTTTTCATCCCCCTAAATGTTAGGGGCAGTCCACCCCTAAATTTTATTTTTTATTTTTTAGACAAAATTTTTAGTTTCTATTTTTTTATGATACAACATACAAAAATACATACAATCCTCAATTTCACCCTTCTACGATCAACCCTTATTTTTTAATAGCCATTTTAGTAATTTAATCATGTTTCATCCCGCTCGATAACTGATCAATTATCATCTTTATTGTAAGGTTAGGGTAGGAGTAGGGAAGGGTTTAGGCTAGGGGTAGGGTATGGTTTGGGTAGGAGTAGGGTAGAAGTAGGTTAGGGGTAGGGTAGGGTAGGGTATTTTTTTTTGGACAAATATTTTTGTTTTATTTTACTATAATGTGGCATTAAAAATACATACAACCCTAAATGTTTACCCTTTTATCACCAACCCCTATTTTTTAATAGCTATTTTAGTAATTTAATCCTTTTTATGGCAAAACAACGCTTGCCGGGTCAGCTAGTTCATCATCATCATCATATCAGCCGAACGACGCCCACTGCTGGGCATAGGCCTCCCCCAAGGATCACCACAACGATCGGTCCTGTGCTGTCCGCATCCAGCGGCTTCCCGCGACCTTGATCAGATCGTCGGTCCACCTTGTAGGGGGCCTGCCCACGGAACGTCGTCCGGTACGCGGTCGCCATTCGAGAACCTTTCCACCCCAACGACCATCGGTTCTCCGCGCTATGTGTCCCGCCCACTGCCACTTCAACGATGCAATCCTTCGAGCGATGTCGGTTGTTTTAGTTCTCCTGCGGATCTCATCATTTCTGATTCGATCGAGTAGGGAAATACCAAGCATCGCTCTCTCCATTGCTCGCTGGGTGATCTTGAGCCTTCTTATGAGACCCATAGTAAACGACCACGTCTCACTCCCATAGGTCATTACTGGCAACACACACTGGTCAAAGACTTTCGTCTTGAGACACTGAGGTATTTCGAACGCGAATATATGCCGGAGCTTCCCGAACGCTGCCCATCCGAGCTGGATTCGACGAGAGATCTCTTTCTCGAAGTTGGATTTACCTAACTGGACTATCTGTCCCAGGTAAACATAGTGGTCAACAACTTCGAGTGCAATGTTCCCAACGTTAACTGGAGCGGGTGCAACATGGGCATTTAACATGATTTTGTTCAGGTCTTCCAAGGTCTCAGCCATAAGAACTACATCATCGGCAAATCGCAGGTGTGTTAGGTATTCGCCATTAATGTTGATGCCGCGTCCTTTCCAGTCCAGAAGCTTGAAAATATCCTCCAACGCAACTGTGAACAGTTTCGGAGAAATAACGTCTCCCTGTCTCACACCTCGCTGTAGTTGGATCGGATTAGAGCTCTGGTTCTGTAATCGGACCGACATGGTGGCGTTTTGGTATAAGTACTTTAGTACCTCGATGTACCTGTAGTCTATTTGGCACCTTTGGAGAGACTGCAGCACTGCCCAGGTCTCAATCGAATCAAAGGCTTTCTCATAGTCCACGAACGCTAAGCAAAGTGGCAAGTTATACTCTTCGGTCTTCTGTATAACTTGCCGCAGCGTATGAATGTGGTCTATGGTACTATAACCTTTTCGGAACCCGGCTTGTTCGGGAGGTTGGAAGTCGTCGAACCTGCGAGTGAGACGATTCGTAACGACTCTCGAAAACAACTTATAGATATGGCTCAGAAGCGAGATGGGTCTGTAGTTCTTCAAGAGAGTTTTGTCACCCTTCTTGAAGAACAGCATCACATATGGCATCGCTATCGTAACGGCGGGGCAGGGGGTGCTAAGAATCCCCGGGTAAGATCCGGCTGCCAACAACGACGACTCGACCTGGCAACATATAACACGCGCACACTGAGGCTTGACGCGAAGCTCGTAGAGTTGGAAGAAGCAATTGGTAAGTTACATTGGGATATCATTGGGCTATCTGAAGTCCGAAGAGAGGGGGAGGACTCGATAACCCTGCAATCCGGTAACTTACTATACTACCGGGAGGGCGACCAACAGTCCCTAGGTGGTGTCGGGTTCATCGTCCACAAGTCCCTTGTCAACAACGTGATTACTATCGGAAGTGTTTCGAGCAGGATAGCGTACCTGATACTCAGAATATCGAAACGATATTCGCTGAATGTCATTCAGGTTTACGCTCCGACCTCGAAACACGACGATGTCGAAGTGGAGGCTATGTATGAGGAGATCTCTAAAGCCATGCATAGCTTTAAAACCCACTACACGGTTGTGATGGGGGATTTCAATTTGAAGTTGGGGCAACGTTGCGGTAATAAGTTGAGAATGGGGAAATTTGGATTTGGGAAACGGAACAAAAGGGGTCAGATGCTGGCAGACTTCATGGAGAGGGAGAACCTGTTTATGATGAACTCCTTCTTCAAGAAGCCTGTAAGCCGCAAATGGACCTGGATTAGCCCGGACGGTAAAGTCAAAAATGAGATCGATTTTATCATGTCAACGAAGAAGCACATATTCGATGATGTCGCTGTGATCAACGCTGTTAAGACAGGAAGCCATCACCGCATGGTCAGAGGCACATTGAATATCGACGTAAAGCTTGAAAGAGCGCGACTGATAAAATCCACGCTCCGACCAATACCGGCTCAAATTCAAAACCCCGAGTGTTT
The DNA here is from genome assembly GCA_949315895.1 of Anania crocealis. Classification (NCBI taxonomy): domain Eukaryota; kingdom Metazoa; phylum Arthropoda; class Insecta; order Lepidoptera; family Crambidae; genus Anania; species Anania crocealis. The sequence continues at coordinate 11,586,534 of OX438861.1, forward strand.
TCAGCTCGAGCTTCAAAACCGTTTCGAAGCCCTTGAGAACAGCATCGATGTGGACGATCTATACAACATTGTGGTGGATACTGTCCGTACGGTAGGGTCTAAGTACTTTAAAACCCGCCGTCCCAAATCAAAGAAACTCTCCAGTCAGACTCTCCTACTCATGGATCAGAGAAACGAAATGAGGCTACAAAACTCAGTGGATGCCCATCGCTATCGGCAACTCAATAGACAGATATCGAAGTCTTTGAAGAGCGACCTTCGTCAAGTTAATACCCGACGTATTAAAGAGGCCATTGAGCGGAACAAAGGCTCCAAAGTGTTCGCCAGAGATCTGTCTATTGGGCAAAGCCAATTGACGAGGCTGAAAACTGAGACAGGTAGCATCATTACGTCAACACCTGAAATCCTGAGGGAGATTGAGAGTTTCTATGGACAGTTATACTCCACGAAAACACCTGTTGAAAGCAAGGCTAAAGACCCTAGAGCCAAGCTTACCCGACACTATTCTGAAGATATCCCGGACGTCAGCCTGTGCGAGATTAGAATGGCTCTCAAGCAGCTTAAAAACAACAAGGCGGCGGGTGATGACGGAATCACAACAGAGCTCCTTAGAGCGGGCGGTAAGCCGGTACTTAAGGTCCTCCAGAAGCTCTTTAATTCTGTCATACTCGAGGGCAAAACGCCAAAGGCATGGGGCAGAGGCGATGTGATGTAGCTATAATAAAAATATCTTACCTCACAATCTCCATCATATGCTTTTGTTGGTTTCTATAATGTCGTTTTTTAGATTTTTTTTTATTCGGAGCCATTTTAATATTTATTTAACAACTTTGATTAGATTTATTAACTAAAAGGATATTTATTTACAGAATTTTATTTAGAATAATCGTCTGAACAAACTGATTCTCCGTACAAACTAATATCAAATAGGCGCGAACAATGGTCGTCAACGGCTAGTCGAGTGACACAGGTCTGTTACGCAACGCGCCGCAGCGATTCACTGTCCATTCCCATAAGAGTGACAGAGAAATAGCGCTTGGAATAGATGGGTCTAAGTGCCAAACAACAAAATTCGTTTAAAATAGCCATTTTATTAAAAATCTAAATCAGCCATGTGCTTAAGCAATATATAATACACAATTAAACAAAATTGTATTATCACTGTTATACGGACTGCTGAGAAAAATGGTAATTTATGTATTTTCAGAGGCTACTTTGAGAATATTTTCTATCGACAAAAGTTTTTAAAAGCGTGTTTTGGAAACAGCCACCAGGTCAAAAATATGATCAATTACAACTACACAGAATTTGGAAACAATGCGAGCCATAGGCTTTAAGCAAAACAATCTACATTGAGCTGAATTTGGCTCATATCAGCGTCTTAATATGTAGACTTTGTTATAATCGTTAGGTTTGGCGATCTCAGTTTGGCCAATGGCTGAAAGAAGACGCTGTTGCCCATCTTCTTCTGACTACGTGTTTAGTCGCGTGACGCGTCTTACATACGCAAAAAATGGAGGGGTGGTGCTATTCTATTTTTGTACCGGAGAACTACTCTTTACTTAAAGATATTGCCTCTCAAAAGATTCTTAGATTGCCCTTAATGGGATTGATATATCCTGAGAGGACTTTTAAGGGATTGACAGAATTCGATATATTTTTCTGTTCGATAGTGTACTTACTTCAAAGTTAGCTAGTTGGGTAGAAAAAAAAGCTTGACATACTGACATACATACATAACAAATTTAAAAAATCTAACAAATATGCTAGCTTCTCAAACGTAGAGTTCAGTGTAAAAAAAAACAAGTTTTTGTAACCAAAATTCCGCCATCATCGTCAGCAATTAAATAAATAAATGTAAATAAATATTTTAAGACATGCCTCACTGGGCCACACAGAGCCATCTAGTCCCAAATTAAGGTACTATTAAGTACCCTGTCGTATGGGTACTAGACAACCGATAAACTTACTTATATACTTTTTTTTTGTAAATACATTCTTATTATACATAGAAAACACCCATACCAGTACAAACATATGTTCATACACAAATATTTGTACTGTGCGGGGATCGAACCCGCGACCCATGGCTCAGAAGCAGCGTTTACTACCGCTAATCCAAATGGTCGTCAATTGATAGTAGGGTAGTGTACAAATCGAAATGATTGTTGACGACATTTCGATCTATCTATCTGAACATACATAGAAAAGGCGTGGCGCAGTCCATTAGTCCCGTTTTTTATATAAGCGTGACCATCTACTTAAGTGTAGCCAGTTTGAAATCAGGGAAGATTGTCTAAAAAAATCTTCACGTATTGACTGTGATGCGTTATCAAGCTTGTCAGATCTGCGCAAAACTATTTTCCTCTTCCGCTGTGGTAGTTGTCACACTTCCAAATTGATCTAGTTTTCGACGAACAGTTTACCTGCCCTTCTTACAAGAAACGTACTTACCGTACTCTCCGTTACACATAAAGCCTCTGTTATGTATATGTTTAATGAGGGTTTTACTTTCTTGCTTTCTTAATATAAAAAAGTAATTTAAGTGGGTACTCGCACAATGGGGACTACCGTTTCTTTGCTCACCAGTTGGCGCCACTGTAGACTGAGGTCCGGAAGTAAAGCAGTAAAAGGCGATTGGCGCCGAAACAAAGTGTTATATCTTGAATCTAATTAAGGTTATATTGTTTATAAATAACTATCTTGATATCAACAAACTAACTTCTGAAATAGTTGCTCTTGAGGCTGCCTATTTTTGCGCTTTTTCTTAATTCCGCTTTTAAAGCGTTCACATTAATCGCCAAATAATCCATATTTGCTATATTTTACGATGGAGATCACTTTCCGGCAGGTAAATTTAAGAAATTATAACTTATGCAAAAAATTCCGCTAAAACCAGTACAAAGTGAATGATATTGGACCTCACGCGACACTAGCGCCTCTAGTGGCAAATTTACTAGCGATAGCCCCCATTGATTGACTCGACACCATCATGTCTGCTACCTAGCACAATATACGTGATAATATTATTTCGGTGTTTTATTGGACTTAACAGTGGCGACGAGTGTTAAAACGGACTAAAATGGATAACAAATCAGTGAAATTTAGTGAGTTCAATTCAAAAACGGACAATTGGAACAATTACATTGACAGATTAAACTTTTGTTTTGAGGCCAATGGAATTCAAGAAGACTATGTTAAACGAGCGAATTTCTTTACTGTGTGTGGTTCGGAAGTGTTTGAGACATTATCGGCGTTAATTACGCCGCTTAAACCTAAAGATGTGTCATTTGTGAAAATCGAAGAAATTCTAACCAAACATTATAGTCCGCGTCCTAGTGAGATTGCGTCATCATATAAATTTTATAATTGTAATCAAAAAATTGGTGAAAGCGCCGCCGATTACATTGCCCAGATACGAAAACTAAGTTCATTTTGTAATTTCGATAATTTAGAGCGAATGTTAAGGGACCGATTAGTGTGTGGTATGAACAATCAGCATTTACAGTATGAATTGTTAACAAGACATAATTTGCTATATCAAGATGTTGTTGACGCTATGATATCATCAGAGAGTGCCGTAAAAGATGTTCGTATGATACAATCGACCTCGAGCACGCCAGCGACGTTGTCGGCGTCGCAGTGTGACGCCACGACCACCGGCGCGGGGGCCTCCTGCGTACAACATACACCTGAACCTATGGATATAAATGCAGTTCAAAGTAAAGATGCTATGCGTTTTTGTTATCGTTGTGGAGGACGACACGGAGGTACATGTCGTTTCGTGAATACAATATGCCGTTTTTGTAAAAAACGAGGACACGTAGAAAAAATTTGTATTTCGAAACAAAAGAAAGACAACAAGGATATTAACTATACAAATGAAGAAACAATGCTTAACGGTATTTATACTATAGATGGGAGGAATAGAACACCCCCGATAGAAGTACAGTTGTTAATATGTAATACGACTGTTGTGCTACAGGTGGACACGGGAGCTGCATTTACAATAGTTAATGAACGTACGTGGCGTCAGATTGGACGCGCGCCGCCGCTCCAATCCGCTCAGCTAGCTCTGCGCACATGGAATAACACACCTGTACACATTCTTGGACAAGCTACCGTTCCTGTTCAGTACAATAGTATTGCCCGTAACTTAAGCGTCATCGTGGCAAAAGGAAGTGGACCTAACTTGTTAGGCAGAGATTGGCTCGGACCATTGGATGTCATAGTTAAATTGAACTATATGTCTAATATCGAACACAAACAGTTAGATGACTTGTTTTCAAAATACAAGGATGTTTTCAAAGAGGGTCTCGGTACCTACCGTGGACGACCGGTTGCCATTCATACCAAACAGGGTGCGACCCCAAAATTTGTAAAGGCGCGACCAGTACCCTATGCTATCAAAGAGCGAGTCGAGAAGGAGATTGACCGTTTGGTGCATGAAGGTGTATTACGACCAACTTCATACTCCGAGTGGGCTACGCCGGTGGTGCCAGTCATTAAAAAATCAGGAGAAGTTCGTTTATGCGGCGACTACCGGAGCACTGTCAATCAAGCAACTGAATCGGATACCTATCCTATGCCTACTGCAAATGAAATCTTTGCCTGTATTGCAGGTGGTAGAGTCTTCACGACTCTAGATTTAGATAGAGCATACACACAGGTGATCGTGACAGAGGAGACTTCAAAGCTATTAACACTTAATACATCGAAAGGTTTATATACAGTACATCGCCTTGCGTTTGGTGTGAAAGCATGTCCCGGTATTTTCCAACGTTTGATGACTGCTTTACTTGCTGGAGTGTCTGGTGTAGCTGTACTAATCGATGATGTCATTGTCAGTGGAGTTTCTACGGCCGAAATGTTACAAAGGCTAGATATTGTTTTAAACCGAATTCAACAAGCTGGATTACGTCTTAACAAAACAAAGTGTCAATTTGCAAAGGATAGAGTAGAATTTTTGGGATTCATAATTGATGCTGAAGGCATTCATCCAGCACCTAGCAAAGTTGAAGCGATACGGAACACACCTGCACCCAAGAATGTACAAGAACTACAGGCGTTTCTCGGACTTTACAATTTCTATGAAAGGTTCATACCGCACAAAGCGACGATTCTAGAAGCATTGCATAGACTATTAGATAAGACTAACGAATGGCGTTGGACTGAACGAGAACAAAGTGCATTCGAAACAGCAAAACGTTTATTGACATTAGACACTACTCTTGTACATTACGATTTGAAAAGACCTATAAAATTGACTTGCGATAGTTCAGAGTATGGCGTGGGAGCAGTACTATCACACACAATGGACGACGGACAGGAACGTCCTATTGCTCTAAGCTCTAGAACATTACACAAACATGAACGCCGTTATTCGCAACTGGACAAGGAAGCGACTGCCATTATGTTCGGCATACAGAAGTTTCATAATTACTTGGCGGGTAGACATTTTACTTTGATTACAGACCACAAGCCACTCCTTGGTATCTTTAACCCAAAAAAACAGATACCGCACATGTTATCCCCGAGACTGACAAGAATTACTATAGCTCTTACATCACATAGTTATGAAATTGCATACAAACCTGGATCTGAAATAGTGGATGCTGATGGATTAAGTCGTTGGCCGTTACCGGTGCCGGAACAGTTAGAACAACAGCTGCATGAGGTGCTGTTAATGGCCGAGGTTCCAGAAGATTTTCCTTACAATGCAGAACAGATAGCAGCAGAGACTAAAAAAGATGCTATACTGTCTCGGGTAATTCATCATGTTCAACGTGGTTGGCCCAATAGGGTTACAGATAAAGATTTACACACATATTGGCTACATCGAGCAGAGTTATCTTTACAAAATGATTGTTTATTAGCAGGATTTCGAGTTATAGTACCTACTTCTATGCAAAAAGAGACACTAAAAGTATTACACAAGACACATTCTGGCATTGTCCAAACTAAGGCACTAGCGAGGAGCTATGTCTGGTGGCCACAACTAAATAACGATATTGAGACACTAGTTGGTAACTGTGAGATATGCCTATCTAATCGACATGCACCACCAAAATCTGTACACGAGTGGATTTCACCGACAAGACCATGGTCAAGGTTACATATAGATTTTGCTGGACCTTTTCAGAACAAATACTTTTTAATAGTAGTCGATGCCTACTCTAAGTGGCCTGAAGTATTTACCGTTAACAACATGACTTCAGCTACAGTAATTAGACATTTAAGAAATATATTCGCCACACATGGTTTATGTGAAACACTTGTCTCTGACAATGGAACTCCTTTTGTATCTAAGGACACAGAAATTTTCCTTGAATCAAATAAAATTAAACACTTAACAACGGCACCACACCATCCAGCTACTAACGGACTAGCTGAGAGGATGGTATAAACTGTCAAGGACAAGCTTCGTAAACTAAATTATTTATCGTGGGATGTTAAGATCCCAAACATGTTACTAGCTTTGAGAGCAATGCCTTGTGCTTCTACAAATAAAAGCCCTGCTGAGCTTTTGATGAATAGACGTCTACGGACACTTTTAGACACAATCCATCCAGATAATATTGACAATAGAAGGACAGAAAATCAAATAACTAATAATGAGCAAAGGAGAAACAGAGAGACTCAAGTTGGCCACAAAGTAATGTGTAGAAATTATAGTGAAGGGCCAAAATGGATACCTGGTAGAGTTGTGATTAAATCAGGACCCTCTCATTACAAGATTCAAACAGAGGATGGAGCAGTAATTAATAGACATGTGGATCAGCTGATCAAAGTTAAAACTGATAATCAATCTAAGGGGAAGGAAACAACTGTATCGCAAGACCTCGAACATAATGAAATGACAACTGATAACAGTACAAATAATACTTTTGACACAGCTACAAATGAAGTTATTGAAATACCGAGCTCTGATAAATGGGCTGAAATGCTGGGCATTCCTAGCACATCAGATGTCGTGTATGATGGAGGGAAAATTAAGAATAAATTTACCAGTCATAATAAAACTCCATATAGTAGACCTTAACATATTTATTTTGTTTATATTATAGGGTTGCTCTATAACTAATTAGTAAATGTACTTTCTCTTATAATTGTATAAATAAGTTAAAACTTATGTTTATGTTTTGTTAACTTTTTCTGTACCTGGGGGAAAGGTATGTTATGTATATGTTTAATGAGGGTTTTACTTTCTTGCTTTCTTAATATAAAAAAGTAATTTAAGTGGGTACTCGCACAATTGATTGACTCGACACCATCATGTCTGCTACCTAGCACAATATACGTGATAATATTATTTCGGTGTTTTATTGGACTTAACAGCCTCATAGAGCTGAGCGGTATTTAGCAATGTGCATCAAGCTGTGCGAAACACATTGGTCCACGTTGTTAATGCTACTCGTATCAGCGGTCTTCGAATGGACTGCTTTTGTCAGCAATGTAATCCGCGCTTTCACTATGGTTATCATGGGTACAGTTCCCCTAAATGACCAAAAGGTTGTTATCTAACTTAATTAATCTCTGTACTTTGGCTAACTTAAATTACTTTATTTAACATCGGTGTTATGCGTGAGTAAAATCATTGTAAGGACATTTTGACACCACGGTTAGGCGTTTCGCCGTCTATTTGGAACATTTTGAGTGTGCTTAAATCAAAACGTCAGTTTGGCGCAAATCGAACCAATAAAATGGATTCATAGTTTTGTGCGGTAGCTGCAAGCAGGCGCTCTTCAAAGGTCAAGCATCGAATAGGGGTCCATAAAGCTACGCCTTCGATTGAAGTAATGTTTAGGAACATCATTAACTTGACCCTTGCTTCCTTTACGAGGGCCAGAGCTCTCAGGTCAAGGACTTACATTAATTCACGCCCTGGTCCATTGAACGCGTTGTTTCTATGGGGCAGTACCTACATGACCCTTGCTGGTCGCCGTCTCAGCGTTTTAGGACTGTCACTGGAACATGTCGCTCTTTTAAAGATTTTAATGTCCGTCCAATAAATATATGGGATTTTTAATATAACGTAACCCTATAAAGCCAAGAGAGTATATGCTATCATTTTATGTGTTATCTATCATATGATTTAAATGAGACCAACTTTAAAACGAACAAAAAAATACAACATGGCGACGAACCACAAACCTTCTCTTGTTTCATTAGTTGAAAAATAATTACTTTCGACACATAGTATTCGCATACTTGTTATCATTAGCAAATTATCTACGCTAATCTCATTCATTAAGCGCCTACTTGTTTACAACTGGAAGTCCAATACCTGATAACATTGTAGTGCAGATCTGTCACGTCTAAGTAGGACTATTATTTTGAGATTCGAGTGACAACAGTTAATAAATAAAATGTAATGAACTTCTTTTATTTAATAATCACGCTAACCACCTAGCCTAATATTAAACAAAGCTTACCCGGGTGTGACTAGATAATGGATATAAGTCATCATAAACCCACAACAGCCTCACTAAAAGGAGGAATGCCTTATAGACCAGGGTCGATAATTTTAAAAATGATAAAAAGTGAAAAAATTTTATAGTAGGATGAAACCCATTGGAAGAGGTAGAGAATATAACAAAAACGGAAGGAAAAATAAATTACGGGCGATCTGAGGTCGGGAAGAGGGAGAGGGGGAGGTTTTAAGGGTAAAAAACGGTAAATCTCGATTTACGGTAAAACTGCAAGTCTTATGAAAAAAAATTAAATGGTAAAGTTGTAGGTAATAAAAAGATCTACAACTTTTGTATCGACACTTTTTTCACATAACCTCTAAATTTATGTGAAAAAAAAATTATGGATTTAGAAAATTATTTTGCTAATGATTTCCGCTTGTTAATATACCGGCCTAGATACCTTCACCACACCACCCGCACTAACACTGATTTGAGGAAGCACCTGCACCACACTAACACTGATTGAGCAAGCACTATTTCATGCAGGAAAACCACCCGCCCTCCCTCAAAAATGCATGCAGTACAGTTAATGCAATTATTAGTACCCAACACCAATATAATAAAAACCTCGACGCGTTTCGCCACTTCACGTGGCATCCTCAGGAGATGTTGTCGCCTTCGCTGCGCTTCGACGACTAAGCTGTGAAAACTGGCGAACAGGCCTTTTATAGAAACTCCCCACTACGACAACAGGTTGTGACGTTCAATCTGCGTTGTTATTGAAATTGGTTTGATTTGATTGAAAGTGGTTTGAGTTTTAATTTAAATGATAATTATGATTTTAAATTTAATTAAATTTGAATTTAAATTATAATTATTGTGATTTGAATTTAAATTTTAATTGTGCTTTGAATTTGAAAAAATATTGAGTAGTGGGGAAGTGACGAAACTGACCTGTTCATTCAACAATGTAAGCGTGTTGTCTTTTTTATGTTTTACTATTTCTAATTGTTCTAACACTGACAGTTTTAAACTTTTTTTACATGTGTGTAAAATTGAAAAAGTATGATCGTCTGGGATACTATGTCCCGAATCTATAAGATGTTTTGCAAAATGAGACTTTTCTGGGTGATTATTTCGATAGGCGGATATGTGTTCTTTATAACGTGTGTTGAAACTACGGCCGGTCTGTCCTATATAAGATGAGTTACACTCCCTACAATCTATCTTATAAACACCAGATTTCTGAAGTTTATCTAACCTATCTTTACCGTTACAGAGTTTTCTTAATGAATTATTTGTGTTAAAGGCCGCGTATATGTCGTGATTTTTTAGTGTTTTAGAAATACGTTCTGATAACTGACCTAAGTAAACCATACTAGAACTATACCTATTTTCTTTTTTGTTGGGAACAGAGTATAATAAATTGGTAATGATTTTGTGGATTTTGTTTTTTATTAAATTGTCAATAATGCATCTCCTGTATCCGTTCGATATGGCGATATGATATAATGTATTTAGTTCTTTTGTATAATTTGTTTTGCTAAGTGGTACTGAAAAAAGTCGATGGATGTATGAGTTAAACGCGGCCATTTTATGTTGCCACGGATGACAGGAGGACGCATGAATGACAGTGTCCGTATGTGTCGGTTTACGATATATGTTGAAGTTATGTGTACCCTCTGCTTTTGAAATAGTTAAATCTAGGAAATTTATTGAATTATTTTGTTCTAATTCTAGCTTAAATTTAATTTTTGGGTGTGTGTTGTTTATTTTATTTAGGAAAATATCTAACTGACGAATGGTTCCGGTCCAACAAATCAATATATCATCTACGTATCTATAGTAATAGAGAATATTTTTATCGTGTACTAGGTATTTATTTTCGAAATTATCCATAAAAATATCTGCCATCAATGGGCTCAAAGGGGAACCCATTGCTAGGCCATCTTTTTGTCTAAAATATTGATTGTTGAACCGGAAGTAATTCTGCTTCATACAAATTGAAGTTAATAAAATAAGATCGTCTATCTCCCCCGGGTGTAATCGTTGTTTTTGTAAATGTGTTTTTAAGATGTCTATACTTTCTTTATATGGTACGTTGGTAAATAAACTTTCTACGTCTAATGATAACAACTTAGCGTTCCTAGGAAGGGAAACAGACTGAATCTTGTTAATTAAGTCTAAGCTATTTTTAAGGGAATATTTTGGGTCGAATGACGATTTCGCTCTCAACAATGTATTAAGTTTTTTGGCTAATTGATACGTTGGTGCTCCGATGTAGGAAACTACAGGGCGCATCGGCATATTGTCTTTATGTATTTTTGGTAAACCATATAAACAGGGACTACGCGGATTCATTTCAATAATGTGGTTTCGCGAATGTGGATTATCTGGGAAAATAAATTGGGTAGAGTTTACGGCTTCTTTAACTTCAGAAGAAAATCGTTTTGTTGGATCTGATTGCAAAAGAACGAAATCGTCACTCTGTATTACTTCTTCTACTTTTTGGGTATAAATATTACGCGACATAACTACTACGGTGTTACCTTTATCAGCTTTGGAGACAATCAAATTATTTTCGGTGATTTTTGTTTGCAAGGTTTTATAAATATGGTATTCTGAATTAGGTGATCCGCGATTTGATTGCCTCGAAGCGTTTCTAATTTGATTGGCCGCTATATTGGTGACTAAGTTTTTTACATGTTGATCGTTTTTGTTACATACAACGGCGATTTCCACGTCAACCGCCAGCCCTTCTAACGTTTTTTGATTAATTTGTGGGTGTAAATTATATTTTAAGCCTTTGTTTAGTAAAGAAACTTCGTCATTGGATAATTGAATATTAGAAAGATTTTTTAAACGAGGATAAAAGTCGTGTGACTGGTTCTGATCGTGGAAACCCCGCTGCACGGTTTCGCGATAGTTAAGGACCGACTCTCGTCTCAACACACGTAACTTCCTACATTGTACTAAATATTTTTGATGGGCTTCTTGTGAAGCAAGAAGCCTTGCTTTTTGGTCTAATAAATCAAATTCTATGTTTTGTAAAGAAAATGACAATTCCGAGTAAAGTATTTTGAGATGTAATTTAAGGTTATCTCTAACGGAGAACCAATATCGTGATTCTTCATTAAGCCATACAAATTGGGCTTTTTTAATAGCTATATCCGCCGATCGACTACTCGTGTTTGAGCGTATGTTGATGTATTTAGGAATAAGATGTTCACGCTTACACTGCTGATTAAACCAGACATTTTGAACCGCTAAGCGGTGATGTTTTGTAAGTTTGATATAGAGACGCGCCTGTACAGCTACGCTAGCTGATTTGATAAAATTAATAGACTCAGGCGTTACTTTGCGGAAATCCATAACTAATTATGGATTTAGAAAATTATTTTGCTAATGATTTCCGCTTGTTAATATACCGGCCTAGATACCTTCACCACACCACCCGCACTAACACTGATTTGAGGAAGCACCTGCACCACACTAACACTGATTGAGCAAGCACTATTTCATGCAGGAAAACCACCCGCCCTCCCTCAAAAATGCATGCAGTACAGTTAATGCAATTATTAGTACCCAACACCAATATAATAAAAACCTCGACGCGTTTCGCCACTTCACGTGGCATCCTCAGGAGATGTTGTCGCCTTCGCTGCGCTTCGACGACTAAGCTGTGAAAACTGGCGAACAGGCCTTTTATAGAAACTCCCCACTACGACAACAGGTTGTGACGTTCAATCTGCGTTGTTATTGAAATTGGTTTGATTTGATTGAAAGTGGTTTGAGTTTTAATTTAAATGATAATTATGATTTTAAATTTAATTAAATTTGAATTTAAATTATAATTATTGTGATTTGAATTTAAATTTTAATTGTGCTTTGAATTTGAAAAAATATTGAGTAGTGGGGAAGTGACGAAACTGACCTGTTCATTCAACAATGTAAGCGTGTTGTCTTTTTTATGTTTTACTATTTCTAATTGTTCTAACACTGACAGTTTTAAACTTTTTTTACATGTGTGTAAAATTGAAAAAGTATGATCGTCTGGGATACTATGTCCCGAATCTATAAGATGTTTTGCAAAATGAGACTTTTCTGGGTGATTATTTCGATAGGCGGATATGTGTTCTTTATAACGTGTGTTGAAACTACGGCCGGTCTGTCCTATATAAGATGAGTTACACTCCCTACAATCTATCTTATAAACACCAGATTTCTGAAGTTTATCTAACCTATCTTTACCGTTACAGAGTTTTCTTAATGAATTATTTGTGTTAAAGGCCGCGTATATGTCGTGATTTTTTAGTGTTTTAGAAATACGTTCTGATAACTGACCTAAGTAAACCATACTAGAACTATACCTATTTTCTTTTTTGTTGGGAACAGAGTATAATAAATTGGTAATGATTTTGTGGATTTTGTTTTTTATTAAATTGTCAATAATGCATCTCCTGTATCCGTTCGATATGGCGATATGATATAATGTATTTAGTTCTTTTGTATAATTTGTTTTGCTAAGTGGTACTGAAAAAAGTCGATGGATGTATGAGTTAAACGCGGCCATTTTATGTTGCCACGGATGACAGGAGGACGCATGAATGACAGTGTCCGTATGTGTCGGTTTACGATATATGTTGAAGTTATGTGTACCCTCTGCTTTTGAAATAGTTAAATCTAGGAAATTTATTGAATTATTTTGTTCTAATTCTAGCTTAAATTTAATTTTTGGGTGTGTGTTGTTTATTTTATTTAGGAAAATATCTAACTGACGAATGGTTCCGGTCCAACAAATCAATATATCATCTACGTATCTATAGTAATAGAGAATATTTTTATCGTGTACTAGGTATTTATTTTCGAAATTATCCATAAAAATATCTGCCATCAATGGGCTCAAAGGGGAACCCATTGCTAGGCCATCTTTTTGTCTAAAATATTGATTGTTGAACCGGAAGTAATTCTGCTTCATACAAATTGAAGTTAATAAAATAAGATCGTCTATCTCCCCCGGGTGTAATCGTTGTTTTTGTAAATGTGTTTTTAAGATGTCTATACTTTCTTTATATGGTACGTTGGTAAATAAACTTTCTACGTCTAATGATAACAACTTAGCGTTCCTAGGAAGGGAAACAGACTGAATCTTGTTAATTAAGTCTAAGCTATTTTTAAGGGAATATTTTGGGTCGAATGACGATTTCGCTCTCAACAATGTATTAAGTTTTTTGGCTAATTGATACGTTGGTGCTCCGATGTAGGAAACTACAGGGCGCATCGGCATATTGTCTTTATGTATTTTTGGTAAACCATATAAACAGGGACTACGCGGATTCATTTCAATAATGTGGTTTCGCGAATGTGGATTATCTGGGAAAATAAATTGGGTAGAGTTTACGGCTTCTTTAACTTCAGAAGAAAATCGTTTTGTTGGATCTGATTGCAAAAGAACGAAATCGTCACTCTGTATTACTTCTTCTACTTTTTGGGTATAAATATTACGCGACATAACTACTACGGTGTTACCTTTATCAGCTTTGGAGACAATCAAATTATTTTCGGTGATTTTTGTTTGCAAGGTTTTATAAATATGGTATTCTGAATTAGGTGATCCGCGATTTGATTGCCTCGAAGCGTTTCTAATTTGATTGGCCGCTATATTGGTGACTAAGTTTTTTACATGTTGATCGTTTTTGTTACATACAACGGCGATTTCCACGTCAACCGCCAGCCCTTCTAACGTTTTTTGATTAATTTGTGGGTGTAAATTATATTTTAAGCCTTTGTTTAGTAAAGAAACTTCGTCATTGGATAATTGAATATTAGAAAGATTTTTTAAACGAGGATAAAAGTCGTGTGACTGGTTCTGATCGTGGAAACCCCGCTGCACGGTTTCGCGATAGTTAAGGACCGACTCTCGTCTCAACACACGTAACTTCCTACATTGTACTAAATATTTTTGATGGGCTTCTTGTGAAGCAAGAAGCCTTGCTTTTTGGTCTAATAAATCAAATTCTATGTTTTGTAAAGAAAATGACAATTCCGAGTAAAGTATTTTGAGATGTAATTTAAGGTTATCTCTAACGGAGAACCAATATCGTGATTCTTCATTAAGCCATACAAATTGGGCTTTTTTAATAGCTATATCCGCCGATCGACTACTCGTGTTTGAGCGTATGTTGATGTATTTAGGAATAAGATGTTCACGCTTACACTGCTGATTAAACCAGACATTTTGAACCGCTAAGCGGTGATGTTTTGTAAGTTTGATATAGAGACGCGCCTGTACAGCTACGCTAGCTGATTTGATAAAATTAATAGACTCAGGCGTTACTTTGCGGAAATCCATAACTAATTATGGATTTAGAAAATTATTTTGCTAATGATTTCCGCTTGTTAATATACCGGCCTAGATACCTTCACCACACCACCCGCACTAACACTGATTTGAGGAAGCACCTGCACCACACTAACACTGATTGAGCAAGCACTATTTCATGCAGGAAAACCACCCGCCCTCCCTCAAAAATGCATGCAGTACAGTTAATGCAATTATTAGTACCCAACACCAATATAATAAAAACCTCGACGCGTTTCGCCACTTCACGTGGCATCCTCAGGAGATGTTGTCGCCTTCGCTGCGCTTCGACGACTAAGCTGTGAAAACTGGCGAACAGGCCTTTTATAGAAACTCCCCACTACGACAACAGGTTGTGACGTTCAATCTGCGTTGTTATTGAAATTGGTTTGATTTGATTGAAAGTGGTTTGAGTTTTAATTTAAATGATAATTATGATTTTAAATTTAATTAAATTTGAATTTAAATTATAATTATTGTGATTTGAATTTAAATTTTAATTGTGCTTTGAATTTGAAAAAATATTGAGTAGTGGGGAAGTGACGAAACTGACCTGTTCATTCAACAATGTAAGCGTGTTGTCTTTTTTATGTTTTACTATTTCTAATTGTTCTAACACTGACAGTTTTAAACTTTTTTTACATGTGTGTAAAATTGAAAAAGTATGATCGTCTGGGATACTATGTCCCGAATCTATAAGATGTTTTGCAAAATGAGACTTTTCTGGGTGATTATTTCGATAGGCGGATATGTGTTCTTTATAACGTGTGTTGAAACTACGGCCGGTCTGTCCTATATAAGATGAGTTACACTCCCTACAATCTATCTTATAAACACCAGATTTCTGAAGTTTATCTAACCTATCTTTACCGTTACAGAGTTTTCTTAATGAATTATTTGTGTTAAAGGCCGCGTATATGTCGTGATTTTTTAGTGTTTTAGAAATACGTTCTGATAACTGACCTAAGTAAACCATACTAGAACTATACCTATTTTCTTTTTTGTTGGGAACAGAGTATAATAAATTGGTAATGATTTTGTGGATTTTGTTTTTTATTAAATTGTCAATAATGCATCTCCTGTATCCGTTCGATATGGCGATATGATATAATGTATTTAGTTCTTTTGTATAATTTGTTTTGCTAAGTGGTACTGAAAAAAGTCGATGGATGTATGAGTTAAACGCGGCCATTTTATGTTGCCACGGATGACAGGAGGACGCATGAATGACAGTGTCCGTATGTGTCGGTTTACGATATATGTTGAAGTTATGTGTACCCTCTGCTTTTGAAATAGTTAAATCTAGGAAATTTATTGAATTATTTTGTTCTAATTCTAGCTTAAATTTAATTTTTGGGTGTGTGTTGTTTATTTTATTTAGGAAAATATCTAACTGACGAATGGTTCCGGTCCAACAAATCAATATATCATCTACGTATCTATAGTAATAGAGAATATTTTTATCGTGTACTAGGTATTTATTTTCGAAATTATCCATAAAAATATCTGCCATCAATGGGCTCAAAGGGGAACCCATTGCTAGGCCATCTTTTTGTCTAAAATATTGATTGTTGAACCGGAAGTAATTCTGCTTCATACAAATTGAAGTTAATAAAATAAGATCGTCTATCTCCCCCGGGTGTAATCGTTGTTTTTGTAAATGTGTTTTTAAGATGTCTATACTTTCTTTATATGGTACGTTGGTAAATAAACTTTCTACGTCTAATGATAACAACTTAGCGTTCCTAGGAAGGGAAACAGACTGAATCTTGTTAATTAAGTCTAAGCTATTTTTAAGGGAATATTTTGGGTCGAATGACGATTTCGCTCTCAACAATGTATTAAGTTTTTTGGCTAATTGATACGTTGGTGCTCCGATGTAGGAAACTACAGGGCGCATCGGCATATTGTCTTTATGTATTTTTGGTAAACCATATAAACAGGGACTACGCGGATTCATTTCAATAATGTGGTTTCGCGAATGTGGATTATCTGGGAAAATAAATTGGGTAGAGTTTACGGCTTCTTTAACTTCAGAAGAAAATCGTTTTGTTGGATCTGATTGCAAAAGAACGAAATCGTCACTCTGTATTACTTCTTCTACTTTTTGGGTATAAATATTACGCGACATAACTACTACGGTGTTACCTTTATCAGCTTTGGAGACAATCAAATTATTTTCGGTGATTTTTGTTTGCAAGGTTTTATAAATATGGTATTCTGAATTAGGTGATCCGCGATTTGATTGCCTCGAAGCGTTTCTAATTTGATTGGCCGCTATATTGGTGACTAAGTTTTTTACATGTTGATCGTTTTTGTTACATACAACGGCGATTTCCACGTCAACCGCCAGCCCTTCTAACGTTTTTTGATTAATTTGTGGGTGTAAATTATATTTTAAGCCTTTGTTTAGTAAAGAAACTTCGTCATTGGATAATTGAATATTAGAAAGATTTTTTAAACGAGGATAAAAGTCGTGTGACTGGTTCTGATCGTGGAAACCCCGCTGCACGGTTTCGCGATAGTTAAGGACCGACTCTCGTCTCAACACACGTAACTTCCTACATTGTACTAAATATTTTTGATGGGCTTCTTGTGAAGCAAGAAGCCTTGCTTTTTGGTCTAATAAATCAAATTCTATGTTTTGTAAAGAAAATGACAATTCCGAGTAAAGTATTTTGAGATGTAATTTAAGGTTATCTCTAACGGAGAACCAATATCGTGATTCTTCATTAAGCCATACAAATTGGGCTTTTTTAATAGCTATATCCGCCGATCGACTACTCGTGTTTGAGCGTATGTTGATGTATTTAGGAATAAGATGTTCACGCTTACACTGCTGATTAAACCAGACATTTTGAACCGCTAAGCGGTGATGTTTTGTAAGTTTGATATAGAGACGCGCCTGTACAGCTACGCTAGCTGATTTGATAAAATTAATAGACTCAGGCGTTACTTTGCGGAAATCCATAACTAATTATGGATTTAGAAAATTATTTTGCTAATGATTTCCGCTTGTTAATATACCGGCCTAGATACCTTCACCACACCACCCGCACTAACACTGATTTGAGGAAGCACCTGCACCACACTAACACTGATTGAGCAAGCACTATTTCATGCAGGAAAACCACCCGCCCTCCCTCAAAAATGCATGCAGTACAGTTAATGCAATTATTAGTACCCAACACCAATATAATAAAAACCTCGACGCGTTTCGCCACTTCACGTGGCATCCTCAGGAGATGTTGTCGCCTTCGCTGCGCTTCGACGACTAAGCTGTGAAAACTGGCGAACAGGCCTTTTATAGAAACTCCCCACTACGACAACAGGTTGTGACGTTCAATCTGCGTTGTTATTGAAATTGGTTTGATTTGATTGAAAGTGGTTTGAGTTTTAATTTAAATGATAATTATGATTTTAAATTTAATTAAATTTGAATTTAAATTATAATTATTGTGATTTGAATTTAAATTTTAATTGTGCTTTGAATTTGAAAAAATATTGAGTAGTGGGGAAGTGACGAAACTGACCTGTTCATTCAACAATGTAAGCGTGTTGTCTTTTTTATGTTTTACTATTTCTAATTGTTCTAACACTGACAGTTTTAAACTTTTTTTACATGTGTGTAAAATTGAAAAAGTATGATCGTCTGGGATACTATGTCCCGAATCTATAAGATGTTTTGCAAAATGAGACTTTTCTGGGTGATTATTTCGATAGGCGGATATGTGTTCTTTATAACGTGTGTTGAAACTACGGCCGGTCTGTCCTATATAAGATGAGTTACACTCCCTACAATCTATCTTATAAACACCAGATTTCTGAAGTTTATCTAACCTATCTTTACCGTTACAGAGTTTTCTTAATGAATTATTTGTGTTAAAGGCCGCGTATATGTCGTGATTTTTTAGTGTTTTAGAAATACGTTCTGATAACTGACCTAAGTAAACCATACTAGAACTATACCTATTTTCTTTTTTGTTGGGAACAGAGTATAATAAATTGGTAATGATTTTGTGGATTTTGTTTTTTATTAAATTGTCAATAATGCATCTCCTGTATCCGTTCGATATGGCGATATGATATAATGTATTTAGTTCTTTTGTATAATTTGTTTTGCTAAGTGGTACTGAAAAAAGTCGATGGATGTATGAGTTAAACGCGGCCATTTTATGTTGCCACGGATGACAGGAGGACGCATGAATGACAGTGTCCGTATGTGTCGGTTTACGATATATGTTGAAGTTATGTGTACCCTCTGCTTTTGAAATAGTTAAATCTAGGAAATTTATTGAATTATTTTGTTCTAATTCTAGCTTAAATTTAATTTTTGGGTGTGTGTTGTTTATTTTATTTAGGAAAATATCTAACTGACGAATGGTTCCGGTCCAACAAATCAATATATCATCTACGTATCTATAGTAATAGAGAATATTTTTATCGTGTACTAGGTATTTATTTTCGAAATTATCCATAAAAATATCTGCCATCAATGGGCTCAAAGGGGAACCCATTGCTAGGCCATCTTTTTGTCTAAAATATTGATTGTTGAACCGGAAGTAATTCTGCTTCATACAAATTGAAGTTAATAAAATAAGATCGTCTATCTCCCCCGGGTGTAATCGTTGTTTTTGTAAATGTGTTTTTAAGATGTCTATACTTTCTTTATATGGTACGTTGGTAAATAAACTTTCTACGTCTAATGATAACAACTTAGCGTTCCTAGGAAGGGAAACAGACTGAATCTTGTTAATTAAGTCTAAGCTATTTTTAAGGGAATATTTTGGGTCGAATGACGATTTCGCTCTCAACAATGTATTAAGTTTTTTGGCTAATTGATACGTTGGTGCTCCGATGTAGGAAACTACAGGGCGCATCGGCATATTGTCTTTATGTATTTTTGGTAAACCATATAAACAGGGACTACGCGGATTCATTTCAATAATGTGGTTTCGCGAATGTGGATTATCTGGGAAAATAAATTGGGTAGAGTTTACGGCTTCTTTAACTTCAGAAGAAAATCGTTTTGTTGGATCTGATTGCAAAAGAACGAAATCGTCACTCTGTATTACTTCTTCTACTTTTTGGGTATAAATATTACGCGACATAACTACTACGGTGTTACCTTTATCAGCTTTGGAGACAATCAAATTATTTTCGGTGATTTTTGTTTGCAAGGTTTTATAAATATGGTATTCTGAATTAGGTGATCCGCGATTTGATTGCCTCGAAGCGTTTCTAATTTGATTGGCCGCTATATTGGTGACTAAGTTTTTTACATGTTGATCGTTTTTGTTACATACAACGGCGATTTCCACGTCAACCGCCAGCCCTTCTAACGTTTTTTGATTAATTTGTGGGTGTAAATTATATTTTAAGCCTTTGTTTAGTAAAGAAACTTCGTCATTGGATAATTGAATATTAGAAAGATTTTTTAAACGAGGATAAAAGTCGTGTGACTGGTTCTGATCGTGGAAACCCCGCTGCACGGTTTCGCGATAGTTAAGGACCGACTCTCGTCTCAACACACGTAACTTCCTACATTGTACTAAATATTTTTGATGGGCTTCTTGTGAAGCAAGAAGCCTTGCTTTTTGGTCTAATAAATCAAATTCTATGTTTTGTAAAGAAAATGACAATTCCGAGTAAAGTATTTTGAGATGTAATTTAAGGTTATCTCTAACGGAGAACCAATATCGTGATTCTTCATTAAGCCATACAAATTGGGCTTTTTTAATAGCTATATCCGCCGATCGACTACTCGTGTTTGAGCGTATGTTGATGTATTTAGGAATAAGATGTTCACGCTTACACTGCTGATTAAACCAGACATTTTGAACCGCTAAGCGGTGATGTTTTGTAAGTTTGATATAGAGACGCGCCTGTACAGCTACGCTAGCTGATTTGATAAAATTAATAGACTCAGGCGTTACTTTGCGGAAATCCATAACTAATTATGGATTTAGAAAATTATTGTGCTAATGATTTCCGCTTGTTAATATACCGGCCTAGATACCTTCACCACACCACCCGCACTAACACTGATTTGAGGAAGCACCTGCACCACACTAACACTGATTGAGCAAGCACTATTTCATGCAGGAAAACCACCCGCCCTCCCTCAAAAATGCATGCAGTACAGTTAATGCAATTATTAGTACCCAACACCAATATAATAAAAACCTCGACGCGTTTCGCCACTTCACGTGGCATCCTCAGGAGATGTTGTCGCCTTCGCTGCGCTTCGACGACTAAGCTGTGAAAACTGGCGAACAGGCCTTTTATAGAAACTCCCCACTACGACAACAGGTTGTGACGTTCAATCTGCGTTGTTATTGAAATTGGTTTGATTTGATTGAAAGTGGTTTGAGTTTTAATTTAAATGATAATTATGATTTTAAATTTAATTAAATTTGAATTTAAATTATAATTATTGTGATTTGAATTTAAATTTTAATTGTGCTTTGAATTTGAAAAAATATTGAGTAGTGGGGAAGTGACGAAACTGACCTGTTCATTCAACAATGTAAGCGTGTTGTCTTTTTTATGTTTTACTATTTCTAATTGTTCTAACACTGACAGTTTTAAACTTTTTTTACATGTGTGTAAAATTGAAAAAGTATGATCGTCTGGGATACTATGTCCCGAATCTATAAGATGTTTTGCAAAATGAGACTTTTCTGGGTGATTATTTCGATAGGCGGATATGTGTTCTTTATAACGTGTGTTGAAACTACGGCCGGTCTGTCCTATATAAGATGAGTTACACTCCCTACAATCTATCTTATAAACACCAGATTTCTGAAGTTTATCTAACCTATCTTTACCGTTACAGAGTTTTCTTAATGAATTATTTGTGTTAAAGGCCGCGTATATGTCGTGATTTTTTAGTGTTTTAGAAATACGTTCTGATAACTGACCTAAGTAAACCATACTAGAACTATACCTATTTTCTTTTTTGTTGGGAACAGAGTATAATAAATTGGTAATGATTTTGTGGATTTTGTTTTTTATTAAATTGTCAATAATGCATCTCCTGTATCCGTTCGATATGGCGATATGATATAATGTATTTAGTTCTTTTGTATAATTTGTTTTGCTAAGTGGTACTGAAAAAAGTCGATGGATGTATGAGTTAAACGCGGCCATTTTATGTTGCCACGGATGACAGGAGGACGCATGAATGACAGTGTCCGTATGTGTCGGTTTACGATATATGTTGAAGTTATGTGTACCCTCTGCTTTTGAAATAGTTAAATCTAGGAAATTTATTGAATTATTTTGTTCTAATTCTAGCTTAAATTTAATTTTTGGGTGTGTGTTGTTTATTTTATTTAGGAAAATATCTAACTGACGAATGGTTCCGGTCCAACAAATCAATATATCATCTACGTATCTATAGTAATAGAGAATATTTTTATCGTGTACTAGGTATTTATTTTCGAAATTATCCATAAAAATATCTGCCATCAATGGGCTCAAAGGGGAACCCATTGCTAGGCCATCTTTTTGTCTAAAATATTGATTGTTGAACCGGAAGTAATTCTGCTTCATACAAATTGAAGTTAATAAAATAAGATCGTCTATCTCCCCCGGGTGTAATCGTTGTTTTTGTAAATGTGTTTTTAAGATGTCTATACTTTCTTTATATGGTACGTTGGTAAATAAACTTTCTACGTCTAATGATAACAACTTAGCGTTCCTAGGAAGGGAAACAGACTGAATCTTGTTAATTAAGTCTAAGCTATTTTTAAGGGAATATTTTGGGTCGAATGACGATTTCGCTCTCAACAATGTATTAAGTTTTTTGGCTAATTGATACGTTGGTGCTCCGATGTAGGAAACTACAGGGCGCATCGGCATATTGTCTTTATGTATTTTTGGTAAACCATATAAACAGGGACTACGCGGATTCATTTCAATAATGTGGTTTCGCGAATGTGGATTATCTGGGAAAATAAATTGGGGTAGAGTTTACGGCTTCTTTAACTTCAGAAGAAAATCGTTTTGTTGGATCTGATTGCAAAAGAACGAAATCGTCACTCTGTATTACTTCTTCTACTTTTTGGGTATAAATATTACGCGACATAACTACTACGGTGTTACCTTTATCAGCTTTGGAGACAATCAAATTATTTTCGGTGATTTTTGTTTGCAAGGTTTTATAAATATGGTATTCTGAATTAGGTGATCCGCGATTTGATTGCCTCGAAGCGTTTCTAATTTGATTGGCCGCTATATTGGTGACTAAGTTTTTTACATGTTGATCGTTTTTGTTACATACAACGGCGATTTCCACGTCAACCGCCAGCCCTTCTAACGTTTTTTGATTAATTTGTGGGTGTAAATTATATTTTAAGCCTTTGTTTAGTAAAGAAACTTCGTCATTGGATAATTGAATATTAGAAAGATTTTTTAAACGAGGATAAAAGTCGTGTGACTGGTTCTGATCGTGGAAACCCCGCTGCACGGTTTCGCGATAGTTAAGGACCGACTCTCGTCTCAACACACGTAACTTCCTACATTGTACTAAATATTTTTGATGGGCTTCTTGTGAAGCAAGAAGCCTTGCTTTTTGGTCTAATAAATCAAATTCTATGTTTTGTAAAGAAAATGACAATTCCGAGTAAAGTATTTTGAGATGTAATTTAAGGTTATCTCTAACGGAGAACCAATATCGTGATTCTTCATTAAGCCATACAAATTGGGCTTTTTTAATAGCTATATCCGCCGATCGACTACTCGTGTTTGAGCGTATGTTGATGTATTTAGGAATAAGATGTTCACGCTTACACTGCTGATTAAACCAGACATTTTGAACCGCTAAGCGGTGATGTTTTGTAAGTTTGATATAGAGACGCGCCTGTACAGCTACGCTAGCTGATTTGATAAAATTAATAGACTCAGGCGTTACTTTGCGGAAATCCATAACTAATTATGGATTTAGAAAATTATTTTGCTAATGATTTCCGCTTGTTAATATACCGGCCTAGATACCTTCACCACACCACCCGCACTAACACTGATTTGAGGAAGCACCTGCACCACACTAACACTGATTTGAGGAAGCACCTGCACCACACTAACACTGATTGAGCAAGCACTATTTCATGCAGGAAAACCACCCGCCCTCCCTCAAAAATGCATGCAGTACAGTTAATGCAATTATTAGTACCCAACACCAATATAATAAAAACCTCGACGCGTTTCGCCACTTCACGTGGCATCCTCAGGAGATGTTGTCGCCTTCGCTGCGCTTCGACGACTAAGCTGTGAAAACTGGCGAACAGGCCTTTTATAGAAACTCCCCACTACGACAACAGGTTGTGACGTTCAATCTGCGTTGTTATTGAAATTGGTTTGATTTGATTGAAAGTGGTTTGAGTTTTAATTTAAATGATAATTATGATTTTAAATTTAATTAAATTTGAATTTAAATTATAATTATTGTGATTTGAATTTAAATTTTAATTGTGCTTTGAATTTGAAAAAATATTGAGTAGTGGGGAAGTGACGAAACTGACCTGTTCATTCAACAATGTAAGCGTGTTGTCTTTTTTATGTTTTACTATTTCTAATTGTTCTAACACTGACAGTTTTAAACTTTTTTTACATGTGTGTAAAATTGAAAAAGTATGATCGTCTGGGATACTATGTCCCGAATCTATAAGATGTTTTGCAAAATGAGACTTTTCTGGGTGATTATTTCGATAGGCGGATATGTGTTCTTTATAACGTGTGTTGAAACTACGGCCGGTCTGTCCTATATAAGATGAGTTACACTCCCTACAATCTATCTTATAAACACCAGATTTCTGAAGTTTATCTAACCTATCTTTACCGTTACAGAGTTTTCTTAATGAATTATTTGTGTTAAAGGCCGCGTATATGTCGTGATTTTTTAGTGTTTTAGAAATACGTTCTGATAACTGACCTAAGTAAACCATACTAGAACTATACCTATTTTCTTTTTTGTTGGGAACAGAGTATAATAAATTGGTAATGATTTTGTGGATTTTGTTTTTTATTAAATTGTCAATAATGCATCTCCTGTATCCGTTCGATATGGCGATATGATATAATGTATTTAGTTCTTTTGTATAATTTGTTTTGCTAAGTGGTACTGAAAAAAGTCGATGGATGTATGAGTTAAACGCGGCCATTTTATGTTGCCACGGATGACAGGAGGACGCATGAATGACAGTGTCCGTATGTGTCGGTTTACGATATATGTTGAAGTTATGTGTACCCTCTGCTTTTGAAATAGTTAAATCTAGGAAATTTATTGAATTATTTTGTTCTAATTCTAGCTTAAATTTAATTTTTGGGTGTGTGTTGTTTATTTTATTTAGGAAAATATCTAACTGACGAATGGTTCCGGTCCAACAAATCAATATATCATCTACGTATCTATAGTAATAGAGAATATTTTTATCGTGTACTAGGTATTTATTTTCGAAATTATCCATAAAAATATCTGCCATCAATGGGCTCAAAGGGGAACCCATTGCTAGGCCATCTTTTTGTCTAAAATATTGATTGTTGAACCGGAAGTAATTCTGCTTCATACAAATTGAAGTTAATAAAATAAGATCGTCTATCTCCCCCGGGTGTAATCGTTGTTTTTGTAAATGTGTTTTTAAGATGTCTATACTTTCTTTATATGGTACGTTGGTAAATAAACTTTCTACGTCTAATGATAACAACTTAGCGTTCCTAGGAAGGGAAACAGACTGAATCTTGTTAATTAAGTCTAAGCTATTTTTAAGGGAATATTTTGGGTCGAATGACGATTTCGCTCTCAACAATGTATTAAGTTTTTTGGCTAATTGATACGTTGGTGCTCCGATGTAGGAAACTACAGGGCGCATCGGCATATTGTCTTTATGTATTTTTGGTAAACCATATAAACAGGGACTACGCGGATTCATTTCAATAATGTGGTTTCGCGAATGTGGATTATCTGGGAAAATAAATTGGGTAGAGTTTACGGCTTCTTTAACTTCAGAAGAAAATCGTTTTGTTGGATCTGATTGCAAAAGAACGAAATCGTCACTCTGTATTACTTCTTCTACTTTTTGGGTATAAATATTACGCGACATAACTACTACGGTGTTACCTTTATCAGCTTTGGAGACAATCAAATTATTTTCGGTGATTTTTGTTTGCAAGGTTTTATAAATATGGTATTCTGAATTAGGTGATCCGCGATTTGATTGCCTCGAAGCGTTTCTAATTTGATTGGCCGCTATATTGGTGACTAAGTTTTTTACATGTTGATCGTTTTTGTTACATACAACGGCGATTTCCACGTCAACCGCCAGCCCTTCTAACGTTTTTTGATTAATTTGTGGGTGTAAATTATATTTTAAGCCTTTGTTTAGTAAAGAAACTTCGTCATTGGATAATTGAATATTAGAAAGATTTTTTAAACGAGGATAAAAGTCGTGTGACTGGTTCTGATCGTGGAAACCCCGCTGCACGGTTTCGCGATAGTTAAGGACCGACTCTCGTCTCAACACACGTAACTTCCTACATTGTACTAAATATTTTTGATGGGCTTCTTGTGAAGCAAGAAGCCTTGCTTTTTGGTCTAATAAATCAAATTCTATGTTTTGTAAAGAAAATGACAATTCCGAGTAAAGTATTTTGAGATGTAATTTAAGGTTATCTCTAACGGAGAACCAATATCGTGATTCTTCATTAAGCCATACAAATTGGGCTTTTTTAATAGCTATATCCGCCGATCGACTACTCGTGTTTGAGCGTATGTTGATGTATTTAGGAATAAGATGTTCACGCTTACACTGCTGATTAAACCAGACATTTTGAACCGCTAAGCGGTGATGTTTTGTAAGTTTGATATAGAGACGCGCCTGTACAGCTACGCTAGCTGATTTGATAAAATTAATAGACTCAGGCGTTACTTTGCGGAAATCCATAACTAATTATGGATTTAGAAAATTATTTTGCTAATGATTTCCGCTTGTTAATATACCGGCCTAGATACCTTCACCACACCACCCGCACTAACACTGATTTGAGGAAGCACCTGCACCACACTAACACTGATTGAGCAAGCACTATTTCATGCAGGAAAACCACCCGCCCTCCCTCAAAAATGCATGCAGTACAGTTAATGCAATTATTAGTACCCAACACCAATATAATAAAAACCTCGACGCGTTTCGCCACTTCACGTGGCATCCTCAGGAGATGTTGTCGCCTTCGCTGCGCTTCGACGACTAAGCTGTGAAAACTGGCGAACAGGCCTTTTATAGAAACTCCCCACTACGACAACAGGTTGTGACGTTCAATCTGCGTTGTTATTGAAATTGGTTTGATTTGATTGAAAGTGGTTTGAGTTTTAATTTAAATGATAATTATGATTTTAAATTTAATTAAATTTGAATTTAAATTATAATTATTGTGATTTGAATTTAAATTTTAATTGTGCTTTGAATTTGAAAAAATATTGAGTAGTGGGGAAGTGACGAAACTGACCTGTTCATTCAACAATGTAAGCGTGTTGTCTTTTTTATGTTTTACTATTTCTAATTGTTCTAACACTGACAGTTTTAAACTTTTTTTACATGTGTGTAAAATTGAAAAAGTATGATCGTCTGGGATACTATGTCCCGAATCTATAAGATGTTTTGCAAAATGAGACTTTTCTGGGTGATTATTTCGATAGGCGGATATGTGTTCTTTATAACGTGTGTTGAAACTACGGCCGGTCTGTCCTATATAAGATGAGTTACACTCCCTACAATCTATCTTATAAACACCAGATTTCTGAAGTTTATCTAACCTATCTTTACCGTTACAGAGTTTTCTTAATGAATTATTTGTGTTAAAGGCCGCGTATATGTCGTGATTTTTTAGTGTTTTAGAAATACGTTCTGATAACTGACCTAAGTAAACCATACTAGAACTATACCTATTTTCTTTTTTGTTGGGAACAGAGTATAATAAATTGGTAATGATTTTGTGGATTTTGTTTTTTATTAAATTGTCAATAATGCATCTCCTGTATCCGTTCGATATGGCGATATGATATAATGTATTTAGTTCTTTTGTATAATTTGTTTTGCTAAGTGGTACTGAAAAAAGTCGATGGATGTATGAGTTAAACGCGGCCATTTTATGTTGCCACGGATGACAGGAGGACGCATGAATGACAGTGTCCGTATGTGTCGGTTTACGATATATGTTGAAGTTATGTGTACCCTCTGCTTTTGAAATAGTTAAATCTAGGAAATTTATTGAATTATTTTGTTCTAATTCTAGCTTAAATTTAATTTTTGGGTGTGTGTTGTTTATTTTATTTAGGAAAATATCTAACTGACGAATGGTTCCGGTCCAACAAATCAATATATCATCTACGTATCTATAGTAATAGAGAATATTTTTATCGTGTACTAGGTATTTATTTTCGAAATTATCCATAAAAATATCTGCCATCAATGGGCTCAAAGGGGAACCCATTGCTAGGCCATCTTTTTGTCTAAAATATTGATTGTTGAACCGGAAGTAATTCTGCTTCATACAAATTGAAGTTAATAAAATAAGATCGTCTATCTCCCCCGGGTGTAATCGTTGTTTTTGTAAATGTGTTTTTAAGATGTCTATACTTTCTTTATATGGTACGTTGGTAAATAAACTTTCTACGTCTAATGATAACAACTTAGCGTTCCTAGGAAGGGAAACAGACTGAATCTTGTTAATTAAGTCTAAGCTATTTTTAAGGGAATATTTTGGGTCGAATGACGATTTCGCTCTCAACAATGTATTAAGTTTTTTGGCTAATTGATACGTTGGTGCTCCGATGTAGGAAACTACAGGGCGCATCGGCATATTGTCTTTATGTATTTTTGGTAAACCATATAAACAGGGACTACGCGGATTCATTTCAATAATGTGGTTTCGCGAATGTGGATTATCTGGGAAAATAAATTGGGTAGAGTTTACGGCTTCTTTAACTTCAGAAGAAAATCGTTTTGTTGGATCTGATTGCAAAAGAACGAAATCGTCACTCTGTATTACTTCTTCTACTTTTTGGGTATAAATATTACGCGACATAACTACTACGGTGTTACCTTTATCAGCTTTGGAGACAATCAAATTATTTTCGGTGATTTTTGTTTGCAAGGTTTTATAAATATGGTATTCTGAATTAGGTGATCCGCGATTTGATTGCCTCGAAGCGTTTCTAATTTGATTGGCCGCTATATTGGTGACTAAGTTTTTTACATGTTGATCGTTTTTGTTACATACAACGGCGATTTCCACGTCAACCGCCAGCCCTTCTAACGTTTTTTGATTAATTTGTGGGTGTAAATTATATTTTAAGCCTTTGTTTAGTAAAGAAACTTCGTCATTGGATAATTGAATATTAGAAAGATTTTTTAAACGAGGATAAAAGTCGTGTGACTGGTTCTGATCGTGGAAACCCCGCTGCACGGTTTCGCGATAGTTAAGGACCGACTCTCGTCTCAACACACGTAACTTCCTACATTGTACTAAATATTTTTGATGGGCTTCTTGTGAAGCAAGAAGCCTTGCTTTTTGGTCTAATAAATCAAATTCTATGTTTTGTAAAGAAAATGACAATTCCGAGTAAAGTATTTTGAGATGTAATTTAAGGTTATCTCTAACGGAGAACCAATATCGTGATTCTTCATTAAGCCATACAAATTGGGCTTTTTTAATAGCTATATCCGCCGATCGACTACTCGTGTTTGAGCGTATGTTGATGTATTTAGGAATAAGATGTTCACGCTTACACTGCTGATTAAACCAGACATTTTGAACCGCTAAGCGGTGATGTTTTGTAAGTTTGATATAGAGACGCGCCTGTACAGCTACGCTAGCTGATTTGATAAAATTAATAGACTCAGGCGTTACTTTGCGGAAATCCATAACTAATTATGGATTTAGAAAATTATAGTTTATTTATAAAACCTTGCAAACAAAAATCACCGAAAATAATTTGATTGTCTCCAAAGCTGATAAAGGTAACACCGTAGTAGTTATGTCGCGTAATATTTATACCCAAAAAGTAGAAGAAGTAATACAGAGTGACGATTTCGTTCTTTTGCAATCAGATCCAACAAAACGATTTTCTTCTGAAGTTAAAGAAGCCGTAAACTCTACCCAATTTATTTTCCCAGATAATCCACATTCGCGAAACCACATTATTGAAATGAATCCGCGTAGTCCCTGTTTATATGGTTTACCAAAAATACATAAAGACAATATGCCGATGCGCCCTGTAGTTTCCTACATCGGAGCACCAACGTATCAATTAGCCAAAAAACTTAATACATTGTTGAGAGCGAAATCGTCATTCGACCCAAAATATTCCCTTAAAAATAGCTTAGACTTAATTAACAAGATTCAGTCTGTTTCCCTTCCTAGGAACGCTAAGTTGTTATCATTAGACGTAGAAAGTTTATTTACCAACGTACCATATAAAGAAAGTATAGACATCTTAAAAACACATTTACAAAAACAACGATTACACCCGGGGGAGATAGACGATCTTATTTTATTAACTTCAATTTGTATGAAGCAGAATTACTTCCGGTTCAACAATCAATATTTTAGACAAAAAGATGGCCTAGCAATGGGTTCCCCTTTGAGCCCATTGATGGCAGATATTTTTATGGATAATTTCGAAAATAAATACCTAGTACACGATAAAAATATTCTCTATTACTATAGATACGTAGATGATATATTGATTTGTTGGACCGGAACCATTCGTCAGTTAGATATTTTCCTAAATAAAATAAACAACACACACCCAAAAATTAAATTTAAGCTAGAATTAGAACAAAATAATTCAATAAATTTCCTAGATTTAACTATTTCAAAAGCAGAGGGTACACATAACTTCAACATATATCGTAAACCGACACATACGGACACTGTCATTCATGCGTCCTCCTGTCATCCGTGGCAACATAAAATGGCCGCGTTTAACTCATACATCCATCGACTTTTTTCAGTACCACTTAGCAAAACAAATTATACAAAAGAACTAAATACATTATATCATATCGCCATATCGAACGGATACAGGAGATGCATTATTGACAATTTAATAAAAAACAAAATCCACAAAATCATTACCAATTTATTATACTCTGTTCCCAACAAAAAAGAAAATAGGTATAGTTCTAGTATGGTTTACTTAGGTCAGTTATCAGAACGTATTTCTAAAACACTAAAAAATCACGACATATACGCGGCCTTTAACACAAATAATTCATTAAGAAAACTCTGTAACGGTAAAGATAGGTTAGATAAACTTCAGAAATCTGGTGTTTATAAGATAGATTGTAGGGAGTGTAACTCATCTTATATAGGACAGACCGGCCGTAGTTTCAACACACGTTATAAAGAACACATATCCGCCTATCGAAATAATCACCCAGAAAAGTCTCATTTTGCAAAACATCTTATAGATTCGGGACATAGTATCCCAGACGATCATACTTTTTCAATTTTACACACATGTAAAAAAAGTTTAAAACTGTCAGTGTTAGAACAATTAGAAATAGTAAAACATAAAAAAGACAACACGCTTACATTGTTGAATGAACAGGTCAGTTTCGTCACTTCCCCACTACTCAATATTTTTTCAAATTCAAAGCACAATTAAAATTTAAATTCAAATCACAATAATTATAATTTAAATTCAAATTTAATTAAATTTAAAATCATAATTATCATTTAAATTAAAACTCAAACCACTTTCAATCAAATCAAACCAATTTCAATAACAACGCAGATTGAACGTCACAACCTGTTGTCGTAGTGGGGAGTTTCTATAAAAGGCCTGTTCGCCAGTTTTCACAGCTTAGTCGTCGAAGCGCAGCGAAGGCGACAACATCTCCTGAGGATGCCACGTGAAGTGGCGAAACGCGTCGAGGTTTTTATTATATTGGTGTTGGGTACTAATAATTGCATTAACTGTACTGCATGCATTTTTGAGGGAGGGCGGGTGGTTTTCCTGCATGAAATAGTGCTTGCTCAATCAGTGTTAGTGTGGTGCAGGTGCTTCCTCAAATCAGTGTTAGTGCGGGTGGTGTGGTGAAGGTATCTAGGCCGGTATATTAACAAGCGGAAATCATTAGCAAAATAATTTTCTAAATCCATAATTAGTTATGGATTTCCGCAAAGTAACGCCTGAGTCTATTAATTTTATCAAATCAGCTAGCGTAGCTGTACAGGCGCGTCTCTATATCAAACTTACAAAACATCACCGCTTAGCGGTTCAAAATGTCTGGTTTAATCAGCAGTGTAAGCGTGAACATCTTATTCCTAAATACATCAACATACGCTCAAACACGAGTAGTCGATCGGCGGATATAGCTATTAAAAAAGCCCAATTTGTATGGCTTAATGAAGAATCACGATATTGGTTCTCCGTTAGAGAT
Source organism: Anania crocealis (assembly GCA_949315895.1). Lineage (NCBI taxonomy): Eukaryota > Metazoa > Arthropoda > Insecta > Lepidoptera > Crambidae > Anania > Anania crocealis. Next base: position 11,618,759 of record OX438861.1, read on the forward strand.
AACCTTAAATTACATCTCAAAATACTTTACTCGGAATTGTCATTTTCTTTACAAAACATAGAATTTGATTTATTAGACCAAAAAGCAAGGCTTCTTGCTTCACAAGAAGCCCATCAAAAATATTTAGTACAATGTAGGAAGTTACGTGTGTTGAGACGAGAGTCGGTCCTTAACTATCGCGAAACCGTGCAGCGGGGTTTCCACGATCAGAACCAGTCACACGACTTTTATCCTCGTTTAAAAAATCTTTCTAATATTCAATTATCCAATGACGAAGTTTCTTTACTAAACAAAGGCTTAAAATATAATTTACACCCACAAATTAATCAAAAAACGTTAGAAGGGCTGGCGGTTGACGTGGAAATCGCCGTTGTATGTAACAAAAACGATCAACATGTAAAAAACTTAGTCACCAATATAGCGGCCAATCAAATTAGAAACGCTTCGAGGCAATCAAATCGCGGATCACCTAATTCAGAATACCATATTTATAAAACCTTGCAAACAAAAATCACCGAAAATAATTTGATTGTCTCCAAAGCTGATAAAGGTAACACCGTAGTAGTTATGTCGCGTAATATTTATACCCAAAAAGTAGAAGAAGTAATACAGAGTGACGATTTCGTTCTTTTGCAATCAGATCCAACAAAACGATTTTCTTCTGAAGTTAAAGAAGCCGTAAACTCTACCCAATTTATTTTCCCAGATAATCCACATTCGCGAAACCACATTATTGAAATGAATCCGCGTAGTCCCTGTTTATATGGTTTACCAAAAATACATAAAGACAATATGCCGATGCGCCCTGTAGTTTCCTACATCGGAGCACCAACGTATCAATTAGCCAAAAAACTTAATACATTGTTGAGAGCGAAATCGTCATTCGACCCAAAATATTCCCTTAAAAATAGCTTAGACTTAATTAACAAGATTCAGTCTGTTTCCCTTCCTAGGAACGCTAAGTTGTTATCATTAGACGTAGAAAGTTTATTTACCAACGTACCATATAAAGAAAGTATAGACATCTTAAAAACACATTTACAAAAACAACGATTACACCCGGGGGAGATAGACGATCTTATTTTATTAACTTCAATTTGTATGAAGCAGAATTACTTCCGGTTCAACAATCAATATTTTAGACAAAAAGATGGCCTAGCAATGGGTTCCCCTTTGAGCCCATTGATGGCAGATATTTTTATGGATAATTTCGAAAATAAATACCTAGTACACGATAAAAATATTCTCTATTACTATAGATACGTAGATGATATATTGATTTGTTGGACCGGAACCATTCGTCAGTTAGATATTTTCCTAAATAAAATAAACAACACACACCCAAAAATTAAATTTAAGCTAGAATTAGAACAAAATAATTCAATAAATTTCCTAGATTTAACTATTTCAAAAGCAGAGGGTACACATAACTTCAACATATATCGTAAACCGACACATACGGACACTGTCATTCATGCGTCCTCCTGTCATCCGTGGCAACATAAAATGGCCGCGTTTAACTCATACATCCATCGACTTTTTTCAGTACCACTTAGCAAAACAAATTATACAAAAGAACTAAATACATTATATCATATCGCCATATCGAACGGATACAGGAGATGCATTATTGACAATTTAATAAAAAACAAAATCCACAAAATCATTACCAATTTATTATACTCTGTTCCCAACAAAAAAGAAAATAGGTATAGTTCTAGTATGGTTTACTTAGGTCAGTTATCAGAACGTATTTCTAAAACACTAAAAAATCACGACATATACGCGGCCTTTAACACAAATAATTCATTAAGAAAACTCTGTAACGGTAAAGATAGGTTAGATAAACTTCAGAAATCTGGTGTTTATAAGATAGATTGTAGGGAGTGTAACTCATCTTATATAGGACAGACCGGCCGTAGTTTCAACACACGTTATAAAGAACACATATCCGCCTATCGAAATAATCACCCAGAAAAGTCTCATTTTGCAAAACATCTTATAGATTCGGGACATAGTATCCCAGACGATCATACTTTTTCAATTTTACACACATGTAAAAAAAGTTTAAAACTGTCAGTGTTAGAACAATTAGAAATAGTAAAACATAAAAAAGACAACACGCTTACATTGTTGAATGAACAGGTCAGTTTCGTCACTTCCCCACTACTCAATATTTTTTCAAATTCAAAGCACAATTAAAATTTAAATTCAAATCACAATAATTATAATTTAAATTCAAATTTAATTAAATTTAAAATCATAATTATCATTTAAATTAAAACTCAAACCACTTTCAATCAAATCAAACCAATTTCAATAACAACGCAGATTGAACGTCACAACCTGTTGTCGTAGTGGGGAGTTTCTATAAAAGGCCTGTTCGCCAGTTTTCACAGCTTAGTCGTCGAAGCGCAGCGAAGGCGACAACATCTCCTGAGGATGCCACGTGAAGTGGCGAAACGCGTCGAGGTTTTTATTATATTGGTGTTGGGTACTAATAATTGCATTAACTGTACTGCATGCATTTTTGAGGGAGGGCGGGTGGTTTTCCTGCATGAAATAGTGCTTGCTCAATCAGTGTTAGTGTGGTGCAGGTGCTTCCTCAAATCAGTGTTAGTGCGGGTGGTGTGGTGAAGGTATCTAGGCCGGTATATTAACAAGCGGAAATCATTAGCAAAATAATATTCTAAATCCATAATTAGTTATGGATTTCCGCAAAGTAACGCCTGAGTCTATTAATTTTATGTGAAAAATTCGAATAACCGTGTTTTTAGTTTTTTATTTTTATCTTTTGCAAAAAAGAATATTTGTTCACGAAATTTGGTGAAACCTTACCTTTGTATGTCCCAAACATACAGTAATTTTTTTGATTTAAAATATTCATTTTTTCACCTTATTTTGACTTAATATCGAAAAAGAACCCTAATTTTCAATCGAAAAATCTTACGTCAAAATATCTGCTTTTTTAAAAAAGTTGGTGTGTTTTTTGTTCGTTGAAATCTCTACTTTCTGATGGTATAAAAAAAAGTATACATTACTATGGTAAATGTTCTCAGAAAATGCAAATAATGAAGAAAACTCGAATCCGAAAATTGTATTTTTTTTTAATCATTTGTATAATTTTGAGCTATTTATTAAAATTTACACTTTAATTACTCAAAAAACGAATTATTTCATGTTATATTGATAAACAAAAATTGCTAATCGAAATATACTACTATAATGAACAACAAAATAAGTTAATAAATTTAATATAATATAATAAGACATCTACAATATTTTGAGAAAGTTTTCGAATCTTCTTTAAATTATATGCGTAGAGACCTATATTAATTTCTATTTTAAGATTACTTATTACCTGAGTGACCTTCGGAAAATGTTAGCCCGTCAAAAGTTATTTTATAGAGAAGAGGAGAAGGGGCTTAATAGCTCGTAAAGCAGAGGTCTTACTACGAAACACAATGCCGGATATGCTACTCTATCTGTCTCTCTTACTTGTGTCTAACGGCCGGTCCCAATAACCTATCTATCTTCAGTTTTGGCTTAATGGAGATAGAAAACAACTTTTGTCTTTGTTTCTCTGGACGGCAAAATCAGAGACAGAAGATGTTTTGTATCTCCGATATGCCAAAACTGAAGATAGATAGATTATTGGGACCGGGCCGTTAGAATATCTGAAAGAGACGAATAAAATATGTAGATCGCGCCGTATATACGGACTTCGCGTTGTTAGTAGGGTCTCAATATTGACGATAATCATTGAGTTCTTCAATGATAATTTTGATCCTTTTGCTAGTTAGATGGATAAGATTATGTTTTGTTTGTGATATATTCAATTAATTATGTAAGCCTTGTTAGCCTGAAATACAGGAAATCCTAGTTCAGGCACAGGTGTATTTTGCGTGTTTATAAGTTTATTTAGTCTTTTGTTACTTTATATCCAATAAGTTTTTTTTTTAATAAAGATTTTATTTATTTATCATTTATTTAGTTATGAGTAGCTTTTACGTGTAAGTAGTTCGCGGTGTAAGTAAAACGAAGTATGAAAAAACATAAGCGAAGTTAAACAAACCTACCTTCATTTCGCTTCGTTCTCCGTGTGACTTGTGATAAAAGACGTACATAGTTAAAATACCGATTAAATTAATAATTAACTCTTAAAATTTAAAACATTTTTTCTTCTTCAGAAAATGCATGCTCAAGCTATTCCACAGCCCTGTAAGTTTTTTATCACGCCATACCCTCAAGTCTCAACCGACCATAGCGACTCGCTGTAAACATTCAGTTTTACTACTTAGTATTATAAATAGACAAAAAGGGGGCCGAATGGGGACAGCCTTTTTTCTAGCCCATCTAATTTTGGTGCGTGCTATGAAACCATGTTCGGTTTGTTCTCCGACCCGCCAAGGCGAGGGAAATAGGTACCGTGATTTGAATGTCACGGAATTTAGTTTAGCAGATTCAAGTCGCTTTAATTTTGCCTTGTTATAAAACTGATAGGTCAATAATGGTGGTAGTTCTATGATCTCTTGTAACACGAAAAAAACAATTATTGAAAAACTGACAATTTAATTTCTTGACCATATTATTATTCGAACTCTATTAATTACTTCCGTTCCGTATGTGTTGCTTGCATTGTTTATTGTTAGTATACTGGAGTTTAAAAGGAACAGTATTTTTTGGATCTTAGTCCAATAATTTAAAACTTAAATACTGTTTTTTTTTTAAGTAAATATTTCTATAAAAGCAAGCAGACACTAATTTGTCAGTGATTCAGTACCAGTATCAGGATTTCAGGATAGATATTTTTTTTCTACAAAATCTAATTTTGCTTCGGTTAGGGCGATCGGTTTGCCCTTTTTCGGTTTGGGCGCAAACGATAGAATGTGGGACCGTGATTTAGATGTTTATCTATTACTCCCGAAAGCGCTGCTTGTATTGTTTATGGAAAATGCTTGTTTATAGGTTGTATACGGGGTGTTCAAAAAGTAGCAGTACTTTGTTTTTGTTGGTGATGCAGGGATTCAGAAATTTAGAATACAGGTTAAAAACAAATAAACGTTTTTTCAACCGATAGAAAAAAGAGACATACGTCACTTCGAGACGTACCTTAAAACTATAGTCGAAACAACGCAAGCGAATAGAAATCACGGATAATTTTGAATTTTCTCTAATAAAATCTCTAAAGAAATTATTGGCATACGACCTAAAATTGGTATTTATTGTCAAATGAAAATGTTTGTATATACGAAAAATATAACAAAGCTTTATTCATTGACAAACGTTTTTAGATTTGTACTTAAAATAAATAATCAATTTTTAAACGGATGGTGTGGATAGATTTCTTTTTTGACAAAATTCGAAATTTATGAAAATAATCCAAATTGTGTGGTTTTACATAACAGCAGATCAAATCATAGAAACCAGTTAAAATAAATTTAGAAGTAAAATTAAACTGATACTATATCAAGAAGGGGATAATATACCCAAGGATCAGCAAGATATAATTAGGTTTGGTTTATTTCTTTGTGACAGACAGTTGAAATTCGAATTATTTAGTCATTTGCTAGTTTTATTTTGTAGTTTCTTCTTTACTGCCGTGCTGTGGCTTTACTGATGACTAATTTGAAATTATGTTTGTAGTATATTTGTGTAATAATTTTATGTTAAAATCGTTTTTCGGATTTTATTGAGATATTTGTAAGATTAAATGATGCCAACATAAAAGACAACTCTTAGAAACTTAAAACTAAAAAAAAAAAACATTTCATGTATTAAATTTTTTGGATACTTACTACAAATAATAATGATTAATTGTGAACATCACAACTTTTATTCTTGTTATTGTAGCTTACAAAAGCCAGATGAATGCTACCAAGGATTCTACAGGGATCTAGAACGAGGCGGCCATCTATCAACGAATCAAAGTCGCATTAAAAAGGTATATAACATTCAGAGAGAATGATAGACGATGGGGTCAGTGAACCTCTCTTTTTACGTAATATAGTTAATCTAATACTAGCTGCTTGTCCCAGCTTCGCTTGGGTATACTTATAAAGAAAATGAGTCCTTATGTTAAAGGACTGTCTACAAGGTACCCTAATATTAATCCTAGACTTTAAAAATTTCAATGATGCTTATAAGTTCGGAGAAAATTCCGATTTCTTTCGATAAATTCTAGGAATTTGTAGCGATATAAAAACTTTTTATGTACCTACTACTAAATCAGCTTTCGCTATACATTTAATCTACATGAATAACTAAATAGACAAATTACAACGAAACAGTTTAACTGGCGGACCATTTTGCGTTTTACATAATACAATTGGATTCTATTTGTCGTCACTGACAATTGACAAAGGAGGTTTGCCCAGTAAGACAAACCTTAAGATTTAGGAAGTTTAGGTAGATTTGCTTTTAAAAGTTAAGAATGTTATGTTGAAAGTATGTATTTGTATTGTTATGAGAGTTTTTAAGTTGAAATAACGATTGAAATGTTTACTTTATAAAATTGTTATTATGTTCATACTTTACAGGGGTAGGGGGTAGCAAAGGTAGTAAAGGGGGTATTAAAAAACCAGATATTCCAAACTAATATCGCCGTGTCGAGTGTGAAGATTATGATATAATCTTCCTTTCGGGGAGGATGATTAGGCTGATGATGATTTACTTAGGTTGATACCACTCGGGAGTTAATATAATATTAACTAAGTTAACTGACGTGACCGTCCGTGAACTTGCGGACATCTAAGGCTAAGTCTTAAGGCGGGGGGAGACCCTACTCTGCATACTCTTTATGAAACCCTAAAAACGAAAGACAGTCAACCGTATCTTGCATTCATAGCTTTTGTGTCACGAGTGATTTTGCTATTCTGTTTTATATGTCCGAACCTGTTAACGAAGTTTCAGGATTGATACCCCGCTCTCCCCCGGGATAGCCGGTCTTAATAAGACCCGCCTGTGAATGCAATAAGGCTAATAGGATTAGACGCAGTCGCAATTCCCGGAAGACCAGCCATGGATAGCAGAGTAGAATATTTATCACCTTCTAGTGATAAGATACAAAGGTAATTTAATAATCGGGGTATAGGGTGGAGCGATACTTACCTAGTAGTAAAATTACAATTACCCTTCTCCCATCAGCATCAACCCGCATAAATACTATGGTGAAGTCTGAAATTTGATATCATTTTTGAAAAAATATATTCATACCTGTTAACGAAGTTTCAGGTTTGATACCCCGCTCTCCCCCGGGATAGCCGGTCTTAATAAGACCCGACTGTAAATGCAATAAGGCTAATAGGGTATATATTCATACAAATCGGAATTTCAAAATTTAATTTATATGCATATACCAGCTGTTCCCTGCCACGCTTCGCTGTGATTGAATGGTTTTGGTTTTTTATGTTTTTTTTTTCCCGGTCGCGGAAAAATAGATAAAAACAATCCTTGATGCGGATTATATACCATGTTAAAATTTCAGCTCGATCGGTGCAGGACTTTTTGAGTTTTTAAAGCGTACACAAACCAACATAACATTTTACATAACCATTTATCTAACCCCCTGTATAGTATACGCCTAAAATTCGCGTCTTTCTTGTATATACTTGATGTTAATAATATAACGAATTTAAATTTTTCGTCGTATTGTTTGCGTAGTCATCGTAATATGTTTTTGGTATTCTTGCAGTTAAAATGACATTTCTTTTATTTTTATTAAACTGTACGAGTATTGTCTCTTTTTAGTTTGAAAATCCAATAAAGTATTTTGACCTTTTGTAGTTACTTCATAAGCTGACTGTATACAGGATTTCTTAGGCCCGAGTTCACCAACAGACGTTTAAGTTTAGACAGCGTTTAAAATATTATTTGACATATTTTGTATAGGAATTGTGTCAAATTAATCGTCACTCTTTGTTTACCGGCTGTTTAAGTGTTGGTGAACTCGGGTCTTAATATCTATCCTATGTATAACCATAGGAAAAGTAATATACTTTCCCTATGGTATTTGGCCACAGTGTGTTTTATCATTACAGCTGTGTGTCTAACTTCCCCAACAGTAAAAGAGAATACCTACGTCATAAACGGAATAACTTGCTCAAAGTTACGTTACATAAGAAGGCAGTGTCTCATCATTAGCGAACTTGGACGAATGGGGCATTTCATGAGTACAGTCGAACTTGTTTGTTTGTATTTATATCTATATTCGCATTGGTGTAACACTTTAACTGTTAAACTTAACCATTAAAATTTTTCGATGGCTTAAATAATAGGGATTAAAGTATGAAATTGCCGATTATTTTCCCACTTTTTATTTTGTTTATAGCTCTTAAGTATAGTCGTATAATTCTTTTTGTATTGTATCAAAAACTAAATAAAGTAACTTTTGACTAAAAAAAAATGCAATACTAGTGCCTATTAATTCAAAGGAAGTCGTTGAAAAGACCCCTTACAATGTGTCAGCTGACCTTCTTGCTTCAATTAAGTATATTTGTATTATATACTTTGATTTTCAGAAATTTAAATACTATAATGCGTAGCTTTATAACCATCTAACTTTCACCTTTAATTGCATCGAAAACGGTTCAGGCGTTTTTAAAAAAACTAAAAAATTGTTAGTATGGAAAAATGACTTTTCTCGATTTCGTCCATACAAAACGGCAATTTCATACTTAAACCCCTAATACTAAAACTGCAAATAGGTATTTATGTGATACGCGGGTATAGATAAGTAGGGATACGCCCTACTAATATGATATATTTATATTTTTTCTTCGTATTGACTGACACTAGGGATTATCATTAGGATTCAGGGCATTCAAATAAACCTGGCTGTGTAGCTTATTTGATCGAATTTTCTAAAACAGACCATAACACGCGGCTGTCAATGGGCCCATCGCTAGTGAATTTGCCACTAGAGGCGCTTCTGTCGCGTGAGGTCCAATAACGTTCACTTTTCGCTGGTTTTCACGGGCTTCGTGTCATAAATTATACACCGTGAAATTTTAGTGGTTGTTTCCCGCAGTAAAATGATTCTATCTTAATAGTACAATAGATTTGTGCAGTTTTTTTCATTCAAATAAAAAAATAACAGTTTTACGATTGTGATAAACGAAACTCGAAAGCAACCTCGAACCAATGGTACCAGTCGCGCCGCAGCCGGTCACCGGCCGGGGTCATTGCCCCTCGCACGGTGCACTTTATGCTATATTACTTAGTGCGTAGAGCTTCTTTTGCTTTGAACATTGATTTCGTGCGGCAAGCAGTACCCAAACACGTCATATTTTGTAAAGATACTATCGTATCTCACGCTTTTGAGTTGATGATTATTTTTTTGATTAATTGAGAACAACGATATGTTTATTTTCAAAAATTAACTCGCACGATTCGATGGTGCTACTAAAGGTAAATCGTTCTGTTGCGGGAAAACAACCACTAAAATTTCACGGTGTATATTTTTTTAATTTACCTACTGGAAAATGATCTCCTTCGTAAAATTATCGCTAATATGGAGTTTTTGGCGATGAATGCGAACGCTTTGAAAGCGGAATTAAGAAAAAGCGCAAAAATTGGCGGTTTCAAAGAGCAACTATTTCAGAAGTTAGTTTATTGATATGAAGACAGTTATTTATCTATACTAATATTATAAAGCTGAAGAGTTTGTTTGTTTGTTTGTTTGAACGCGCTAATCTTAGGAAGTACTGGTTCGAAATGAAAAAGGCGTGTGGCACTCGGAGACTGCCGCGGTAAAGCTATTGCATAGCATTTTTTATCAACTTATGCAATTATAAAACTAAAAAAGTATCACCGCTGTGCCGGTCGGAGTGGGGGGTGTTAGGTTATTTTCGTTAAGGAATTTCTGGATTCGGTCTCCACGCTCAAGGCCCGCGATAGAAGCTATGCAATAGCTTAATTTTATAATTTTATGTATTTTCTAATTTTGACTTTTGTAATTAAATTTTTCTGTTATTTTGGCAGATATGGTTACCATAGGCAACCATACTGTCAAAATCCTTATTTTCTTCTAAATTCTTTTAAATTTCGAAAATTCAAAATTGTTCGATCGTGCCTTGCCCCGAGTGTTAGGTTAGGTTATTTTCGTTACGGAATTTCTGGATTCGGTCTCCACGCTCAAAGCCCGCGATAGAAGCTATGCAATAGCTTAAAATTATTTTTGTGTTGGATATTCCATTTATCGAGGAAGGCTTTAGGCTATATAACATTACGCTGCGACCAATAGGAGCGCAGCATCATTGAAAAATGTTGCAAAAAATCATAATAACAGAAATTGACGCAGACGAAGTCGCGGGCAACAGCTAGTTAATAATGAACTTAATTAGATTCAAGATTTAAAACTTTGTTTTGGCGCCGATCTTATAAAGTCGCCTTTGACAGCTATACCTCTGGACCTCAGTCAACAGTGGCGCCAACGGGTGAGCAAAGAAGGTAGTCCCCATTGTGTGTGTATGCGTCCAAGGTGCACTTAGACTAGACTAGACAGGAAAAATCTTTAACGTCTTTAAATCTTGTTGGGTGCCACTGCAACGTTTAGGGGTTGGAGGAGGTTGAACGGAATGAGGTGGTAAATGAAGAGACGAGCATGGATTAACAGAATATTTATTTGCTCCGGCTAAGCTCACCACCTCTTAAAAAGTTACACAGATATCTCAGGCGTGTGAGTCCTCTGTAAAGGTCTGAATTACACCTACTTCTGAGCTAGTTGTACCACCAAATTTATCATGTAAATTTTACTAAACGGAATAATCTAAATTTAATTGTGTACGGTAGACTAATAAACGGCAACCGGAATTGCAGACTGCTAACTGGATTAAGAAAAGTTTCCACTTACTTCATGAAAAGATAGGGTAGGGTAACCCTAAGCATCCACGTGGCGTGGTACGAACCCGAATCTCATCGTGACAAGCTTCTTGCGTCGTAAATTTGATCAGCGGAAAGTCAGCGTAAAACGGAAGGTAATATGCTAAGCGTGGTAGCCAAACCAAGCGGCCATCAAAAGATTTGAAAGAAACCACTTATGTTACAGAACTGAACGAAGCGACCCAATGAACAAAATCCTTCGAAATCAGCAAATATACTTACGGCACTTAACCGGAATAAAATAGGATTCAATTTAAATACGGCGACTATCGGCCGGTATCAAAAAAGCGAGGTAACAGCCTCCGTCTTCTCCTTCGGCTTCCTGGCCAAACTCCTCCACAGCAAGAACGAAAGTGTCCTCCTAGACCTCCTTGCAAAATCAAGCCGAATACCGAAATGAAATCAATGAAATGAAATCCTCGAAACCTCGAAATTGCAAGTCATTGCCACCGAAGGAATTTCCGAGTGCTCAACACACTATCTCAAATCTCCCCAAAATAATCGAAATTTAACAAAGAACTATTTCTTTGTAAAACACATTTTAAACTAACAAGAAAACATTCAAACTTTTAGGTTATTAATTTACATTATTTTAATATTCAAATTACAATTATAAACTAAAGGCTGGTCCTTTGATTAAATTGTTTTCTTTAACAACCAGTCCTCAAGACACGTATTTTTCCCTAAATTCCCAATGTTTGTAAACCTGCAACACTACTATTGTTTAATAACTTCATCTGTCCAAGGTCAAATGTCATTCTGCCAAGCTCATGAACAATACTTCGACTGCGCGAACTTCGCGCAGTCGAAGTTTCATAAACTAACGGCCGGTCCGAATAACCTATATATCTTCAGTTTTGGCATATCGGAGATAGAAAACAACTTCGTCTTTGTTTCTCAGGACGGCAAAATCAGAGACAGAAGATGTTTTCTATCTCCGATATGCCAAAACTGAAGATATACATATAGATTATTGGGACCGGCCGTAAGTTAATCTCAATACAAAAATCGTAAAAATATAGCAAACAAAATAAATATTGTTATATTTATTGGAATAAATCATTCACGACCTTTGTGAAATAAGTATGTGTTCCGTGAGTTAGCAAAACGTAACAAACGAACGTAACGTTATTTTAGTAAATCGAAGCATTCGGACAGTCGCACTCGCATGCGCATCATTAAATTTATAATCTTGATGTAATTGTATTAAGTAATTGTCAAAAATATTTATAATATCACACACTGGCTACGCTGGTGAGATAAGCTGCACTCAATTTATTATAACACCACTAAACTGTATTTACCTTGTCTCAGTGAATAAATAATCTTTATTCTTTTACATTTGACAGATCAATAACCAAAAGAACAAAACTCGATTATTATTGAAGTAAAATTAAATGTGATTTAATAATGAAACAATGAATGTATTGATTAAATGTGAGTATTTAGAGATTAGTGCGCAGCTCAGAAATCACAACGTGACAATCTTTTACCATAGATAAGCAACAGTCTTCCTCAGCCCCACCCACCAGAAAATCGTGTTGCGTTGATACCATTTTTATGGCTCTGACTTTACTGACATGTGTGTATAATCCAGGTTCCTTGTCCTGGTGTTAAATTAACGGCTCTATTTGAGCAGGAACAATGGCCCTGACAGACGACATAATAATCTGAAGCTCGCTAAGAGGCGACACTCATTTGAGACACAATGTAAGCATTCGGTTTGAATTTATCATAATGCGACTTGTGAGTAATACAAGTCGAATTAGAGTTGTGCTTAGGCGAGTAGTATATATCTTATTTAAGAAAAAAAAATCTTCTAAAGCTTTGCCTGTTTCTAGTAGGTAGTACTACGTACGCTTGATCATCATCACGTAGTATCCAAAGCAAGTTTTTGTGATTCGAATTGACGACCCACAAATGACGGACAAGAGACTGCGCATTGCAACATAGCCACATTTATTCATGTGACATAGCTTTCGCGTGACTTCACTGGAAGTATTCAAATTTCGAACGTCATCACGATCTCCTAAATACTCGAACAATAACGGACGCGACCAATGTCGGTTCGAAGATATTTTCAAGTCAATTACTTGTCATAATAATTACTAAGTTTGTATAGGTACATACCAACCAACATAGGTCAAATCACAGAACATAGAAACCTCTTTTCCATGTTTTGTGGTTCAAATAGAACGACGATTGCATAATATATTTATTATTTATATTTGTATTTTTAGAATTACTATTTTTTTACTTACTTTATTTATTTACATACGCTGAAGATTATTGGACATCTTATTATTGTTTTCTTTAAAACAAAAAAAATATACCAATTTCAAATTGCGACATTTTGCAAAAGAAATAGTTTTGCGAAAGAGAGATTATGACTTACACGACACCACGTTGAGTTTATTGGCATGATGGTTCCGTTGCGTACTTTAGAAATGTACAGTCATGAGCTCACAATTTGCGAGCAAACCAAGTAAGAGCTTCTTTAACGTAACCTGAATAAGATCTAAAATGCTTTACTAAATATCGGGTTAAATTGTAAAAGCACCGTGTGTGATAAATGGTCACCGATAAACGATGTTTTCGAAGAAAATGCACGAAGAATAATAAATAAAATATTGAACTGTAACAGAGCATTATTTTAATCAGGAACGCCATTGTAACCACGTTTTATTGGGCTCTCCATCATTCCGCCCTTTATTTCATTCTCTGAGCTAATAAAGGATGTTTGTTTGTGGAATCTCGGAAACTATAACTGATCTTGTTTTGTTGAAGATAATTTATTGTTCATTTCGTCACTTGTTTGTTGGTCAGCCGTTTCGTATCTTTTTAGGAAATCACCGCATTAAGCGGAAATTCCGCTGCAGATATTCCGTCGAAACATTTTATTGTGTATAGTTTAGGCTCCGACTCCGATCATAAACCACCCTACAGTGGCTACCGACAAGTTGTTTACTTTTTCAACGGATCTTTGTATCCCGAATTACTAGACATGTCTAAAAGACAACCAGACACCAGGCACTTTATCAGAAGGCAGTTAGATCTAAGCCTGTAGTTTACAAAACTTACATAATACACGTTTTTCATAAAATTGCAATGGGCCCCGCACACGTCTGGACTGAACCTTTAAGAGGAAACACTACGGGCGAGAGAATTGAAAAATAGGTATTTGTAAAATCTATTGCTGTCGCGCAGTGCCAACCGCCTTCACCGCAAAGTGTGATAGAGACAACTGTTTTTTGGACCGAAAATACCTACTAAAAGCACACCAAATCAACGTTTCGTAGTCCCCCGATTACTTTTCCAAAACTAGACCGATTAAAATACTTTTCTCATTAAAAATTAAAGAAAGGCTTTGGCCGTGTTCGTATGTTCTCCTTTTTTTCTAAAATTTTGCCAATTTTGTTTTCTGGATTTTTGAACACGGGAAAATCTTGCGAATTTTTTCGATTTTTGAGGGCTCATATCTTTTTAATTAATTAATTTATGAAAAAACAGAAAACATAGAAACATGCTAATAGTGGCCATAGATTTTTGTAATAAAAATTATTGCTCTACTGGCTTTATCCAGGGAGGAAATAGGGGACTACGTTTGTATGGAAAAACGGCCGTTGTATTTCCTCTTAACAAGGGTAGTGACGCGACTTGTTTCCATGTGGAATTTGGTGGATTTTAACATTTGAGATGGCCGTTAGATTTTTTTTTACTATAAAAAATCCGGAATGTGGAAACGGAAAAGTTGGAGGCTGGTTCTCCGAGTCTATGGAACGTACGACTCCGGCGCTGCCATCGCTGTACCCACCGTGATTACCTAAAAATTTTGAAATAAAACAATTTATTACAAAAAAATAAACATCTCGACTTCTAAAACAACTACGAGTAATATAAAAACTGACGGAAAATTCGCTCGCAGACGGGGACAATCATCATCCAAGTGGCCGTGACTAGCTCAATATTAAATCCGCAGTCTTAGTTGGTGATAGCGTGATAGTCCCCACCTGCGAATTGAATTCTGGGATTGTAGAGCTTAGTTTTTTCCTTATTTCATAGTTCTGTACAAGCTGTGAGTCGTACCTCTCGTCAAATAATAAATACTGTGCAATCTGTCGCCTTCGTAAAAAATTCACTTCTTTTTAAGAAAAAACTTGTAAAAAACATTGAGTTGTGTGAGTGTTTCATTGATAAGCAGGTACGAGTAAATCGTTTTCATTCAAAAGTTCATTCATATCAAGGTAAGGGTGTTTTACATAAACAGTCGTGACTTTATAGAATTATTTTGTATGAACAAATTAAACCAAAAAAAATTAATAATTGAAAAATAATTCATATGCAATTTGATTCTTTACCATGGTCTGTTTAATACCCTAGAGTTACGGGATATCAAAAGGAAAACGTTGTATTTTGTCTGATTTATATGAAGTCATAGTGTATATAATATGTATTACACTATGACTTTATGTAAATCAGGGTAATAGGGTTGCTAAAATGCTAAGAGTTTATTTATAGTACACTAACGGGTCGTTATCGCTTTAAATATTTACCGTTTTAATATGCAACGTTTTATTTACCCGACGTTTCGACTGGATTGCAATCCAGTCGAAACATCGGGTAAATAAATAGGTATTTATACCTTTATAATATTTAACGCGATAACGACCCGTTAGTGTAGTATAAATAATATGTGTTCAAAACGCGAAAGTTTAAAACCATTTATTGCTAAGATTTTATTCACATTTTGATTGTATATGTTTTTAAATTGGGTATCCAATATACGCATATTAGAGGCCGATCCTCGCTTCAGATCACAGTTAATCAAATTACTGTGAATGTGACCTACTTTGAGGAATTTCACAACGATTTAACACCCTCAGTAGACGACTAGACGTACTATATCATATCATTGTGTATATACGAAATTGATAGTTGGGCGAACCATCTGTAGCGTGTTATGATAATAAATCAATTAATAATGAATGTGGACAACATCTTATCACGTACATTATTCAGATCCCTATATAGATTAATTATAAAGGGATTGTTTTATATAATCAGAAATAGTAATACTATACACTACATTACATTTTTACTCATGTTAGTTATTTTTGACTAGGAAATCATTTTCTAAATTAATGAAAAGGGCCTGCCTGAAATTTGGTAAGTATATAGTAGAGCTTGAGACCCGAAAATCTACAGGATATTGTTTTGTCTTTGAAATCATCCCTTTTTCGTGTTTAAAATTGTATACCCTGCACCTTATATTACCTACAACCTTAGATTAAACCAAATTGGTTTAATCTAAGCTTACAACAACACATTAGGTCAAACACTGGGGCATCTAAGTTGTTGAAGTAGGTGTAATTTTTTCGATGAAAATGTATAGCTTGATGATACTTGCTAAGGGTGAATTTTTATTTTCTAATTTAAACAGGACCAAATTTGGGATATAATTTTCTTTACAAAAAAGATAAACGAATCACCAGATTTGGTTAACTTCAATCAAAATAGGTAGTTCGTGGTCATATAAAAACTTTCATGTTCTTCGTCAGTAGGAAACTATGTTGGCATGTCCTAGTTTGCCCAAACTTTGGTTGTTTCTTTAACTTTTTACATGTATTTTCGGTCCGATTCACACACCGGCTCACGGGTCATTCGTTTCAATGAGCCCTCTCGTATTATTGGACGGCAAAAAATGCGTGACCACTTGAGTGTCGCACGAGGATCAAGATCGTTCGGTCCATAACTTGGGACGCGTAGGGTTGCTAAATGGACGGGTTTATATCGGGAAGCATCAAAATCGAATCATCCATCCCGGATGTAAGTTCTTTTAACCGGCTAAAAAGGTGGTTCTCAATTCGACGCCTATAATTGTTCTAACCGCTAATATTTCCCATTCTTTGAACGATTCCATTGATATTTTTGTTACTTTTCATACAAATTAAAAACTTTTATTATTGTGTTCGTTATTGCTTTTATTTATATAAAATTATTGTGGTCTAGATCATAATCACAATTTATAAAGTAGTACAAGGTTCCATTTAATACTTTGCAGTGTACTTAAATTGCGTACTTGACTAGTCTCGTTTTAACCTTCTGTAATATTCTGATTTTCGTATGATTATACTTAAAGGATAGTCTGGTGTCGGACGTTTCCAAGTTTCCTACTTGCTGGCCTCTAAGTAAAGCGACTTTTTTACGACTTCCATCTTACGATAGAAGCCGGGATTGACCCCATCAGCCCTTTCAGTCCAGGTCAATTAGAAAATATCGTTTCCTGAATTGACCTAAACGGAAAGCGGACCAAAATTGCGTAGCAAGACCACCACTACACCACGATTGGTGGTACCCGACCAACCCAACTACCCGATGGTAGTTGTGTAATGAAGGTTAAAAATAAATATCCTCTTGCCAAAATGCCAACTATTGCCAACCCTATCACTTAAACTCATTACACGATTGTTACAATTGATCTTCCAGACCTCTTACATGTCACCACTTCGCAGCTTATTTTAGGGTTGTTAGAGCCAAAATATAGGACAACTGATTTGAAAGCCATACTTGAACGGCAATTTTTCCCTATAAATAATCCGAATATAAGTCCGGACACGTCTCCCTAAAAGCCAAACCGAATTACAGGGTTTTACGTGAATATGCGGGAAAACTCATCACTTAGGCTGCAGATAATGTCTGGCTTTACTTTGATAGACCAAAAAGAGGAGGTTAATCGACCAGTATCCATTATAGTAGGTGTACATACGAGTATACTATTACGCGTATCGGAGTAGGCCGTTTCATTTGATGGACTTGTATTAGGGGTTAAAATATGAAATTGCCGTTTTATTGTAATAGGTTCTTTGAATTGACATAGAATCTTCATGGTTTGAGGTTTTCGAATGAAACTTTTTTCACATGGTTTCTATGATGTTATTCTTTTAAAAAATGTGAAACATTTGAATATCGACTTTCAATTGTCTTTGTTACTTAACTTAGACAAGAAAGATGGATACTGCGAAAATTCGAGTGATTTTTGAATACGAGTTCCGACGCGGAAGTAACGCGGCAGAAACAGCCCACAATATCAATGTTGCGTTTGGAGAGGGATCTGCTAATGAACGCACCGTGCGATTTTGGTTTAAACGCTTTCGTGATGGAAACTTCGACTTGAGAGGAAGACCGCCCACACAGGTGATTAACACAATGAACGCCATGGGAGTCACCGGTGACCTCCAAACAATAAAAATTTAATTGTGTCTAGTACTTCGGCAGTTAAAGGCTTAACGATGAATTAAGAGAGATGGTGGATCCTAGTCAAACTACCCAGGAATTAGCGGCATGGTTTAACGTAACCTTACGCACAATATTGACTCATTTGCGTCAAATCAATAAAATAAAAAAATACGAAAAATGGGTGCCTCATGATTTGACTGATGTGCAGAAAGAAACGCGTGTTGAAACTTTTGTTGCCTTGTTGAATCGGTACACAAATGAAGGAATATTAAATCGAATTGTGACATGTGATGAAAAGTGGATTCTTTATGATAACCGTAAAGAAAAATGCAATGGCTGACCCTTAGAGTATTAATATAGGTATAGAGCGCTAGTATTGCAATTCCGCCCTTGTGCGGAATGAAAGCAGCTGTCCCTCAGATTTTTTGTAAGATGTAGCGGTCCAATAGTGATGTGCATCGCGGAACGTCGCTGGAGACGAATTGACATTCGGTATTCGGATATGTAATAGGTACTAAAAAAATTATAGCGGACTTTTTAAATTACCCCTATTTTGATATTGTTATTGTTTGTATTATAGAAAACTGCATTATGCAATAGCCATCACTTCAACATTGCTAAAATATATAGGTAATGCGAACAGATAAACGCATTTTTCGGAAATCTAAAATATCATTAAACATCTTATTAAGTTATAACTAACGGAAAATAATATAAATTGTTTGACATAATTAAAATTGTGTTCAGAATAAAACTACAAATAATTCGGATTCAATGTGGTACACATTGAATCCGAATATTTGTAGTACCATACATCACTATTCTAATGAAGGGAAAGAATGAAGCGGAAGACGCGGAAACACGTGCTTCGTTGACCCGCCCGCGCTTCTCCCGCAACACCCGTTTACGCCCGTATTAATATTCTTTAAATCACTGTTTTAGGCTTAAAATAATACTTACCGATGAAAAGAAATATTATTAATAATTTTATTATGCTTCCGGGAATCATGTTTGCACTTCTGTACTGCACATTTCACCATGATTAGTGAAAACTTTAATAATTATGGCGGGAGAAACGATCAGTGCGCTTGACTTTTTGTGACTAATGACGCTGGCCCGGCTATTTTGCAACTGTTCATATGCGTGCTTTCGGTTCATATCTGTAGAGGCGCGCTCTATCCCTTTATTTATACTCTAAGGGCTGACCCCAGGTCAAACGCCACAACAGTGTCCTAAAGCAAAACTTACCAATAAAAAGGTAATGGTAACTGTTTGGTGGTCTCAGCATGGTGTTATTTACTATAGTTTTCTCCGATCTGGTCAATCAATAACGGCAGATGTCTATTGTGCCGAACTCCGAACAATATTGGCAAAACTAGCAGTAAAACAGCCGCGACTCATGAATCGATCTTCACCATTATTGCTCCATGACAACGCGAGACCTCATACAGCATTGCAATTAGAAACCATTCGACATCCTCCGTATTCGCCAGACCTTGCTCCAACGGACTACCATTTTTTTCGTGATTTGGACAATTATCTACGTGACAAGAAGTTTTCTTCCCAGGAGGCAGTACAAAATGCTTTCACACAGTGTGTGCAGTCTAGATCCTCAGAGTTCTATCACAAAGGCATAAATTACCTTCCTATTAGATGGCAGCAATAGATAATAATGGTAACTATTTTGATTAAATAAATTTGTTAAAAATTAAAAAATAAACAATTTTGATTTTCGGTACAAATCGGCAATTTCATACTTTAACCCCTATTATTATGAATAACCTAAGCCTAAGTGGATTTTTCACTTTATTTATTGAGGACTTCTAACTTTACGGGTAAAAATTAAAAGATAAAATTTTTAAACAGAAAAATTAAATCGACGGAATGATAAAATAAGGCACTTTGAGTTTTCGCATGGTAATGGTCGTCGATGTTTGTTTGGCACCAACTCCAAATTGGTGGCTGTATTCAAACTTTGAACTGATATGAACAGCGCAGATTTACTTGGAAAAATCTGGTTCGTTAACGTGACACCATAAAAACAATTTATTTATGCAAATCTTCTGTAAACGTGCTGTGGGTGGGTAATCATTGTGTGTGTACTCAAGCGATTGTTTGAAAAGAGAGATATTTAAAAAACTTACGTACCTTATCGTAAAACTATTGAAAACACTTAGCTCAATCATTAAATAAATGTTAAACTTTGTTCGAAACAGTTATTTGAGTCGGTGCATGATGGTAATAAATGATCATTAATTATCGATGATTTTTAGTCTAACACCGATTCAAAGTTCGTGCTTTTCGGCCGTTCAAATTTTGTATGATATGCATAATTTTTCTAAAACTTTAAACTCTTGTCTCTTACCTGAATGTAAAATTTTATTTGCTAAATAAAATGGGACCAACTGTTTTCCATTAAACAAAAAATAGGGGAAAATAATGTGTTGTCAGTCATTAAAAACATATTACGTCTCGAATTTAAGACTTCCCTTTTTTCTTCAGTTAAAATCTTTGTATTCAACGTAATACTTATAAAAAAAAATATTAACATTTATTTTACAAGCGAAGGCTCTGATCTCCAATATCAAGATGCCGACTATTACGTGGCTACATGAGGAAGATGTTGTACACGTCATGCCAAAAAAAATTTTTTACCACTAACCAATTAGGAATTTATGACATATTTAATTGATTAATTTCTGTGTCTCTCAAGTATTTTGGGTTCGTCATATCTGTAACCTTGTCTACATATTCTTGAAGTGTCTGTTTTGCCTTTGACTATACAATGTCCATTATGAATGTAAGATTTCATGAAGATAACTTGTAATGTCACGCCATAAACTAAAGTTACAAACCATTTTCAATTTATTAAACGTAGACTTTTATGGCCCATTTTGGTGATTAATTGAAGAGATTACGATCTTTGCCTTCATTACATCTTGGTATTGAATAAAGTAATTGAACCAATTTGTCACCGACTTATTATTTGTTATCTGACCCATATTATAGTTGTTCTACATTCCTAGGACATAATATCCCTAATATAATGATTTGTCGATATTTTTATCGATTTAGAATAATCGAAAAATATTGCAATGTCGATATTATAATATTTTTAATATTGATTTTAACATTATTAATGCATTTTAAATTTTGTAAATTTATTTTTATTAACGACAATATTTCGACGCTTTAGTTGGCAAAGATTTTTTTGGTTAAAATTTGTGATTTCCACCACAAATATTAGTTTAAGGATAAGTCAAAATAATAGGAAATATACAAAAAAAATTGTTTGGAGTATATTTTTGGAAAAATAGCATGTATTTCTATTTGCACATTGCCAGCTTAGTAGAGTTCCACTATCAAAAAAGCAGGGATACATTAAAACATAGTATATTTTATAGAAATCAGACTTTATTTATTAAAATCTAGCTACAAAACACTATTATTCCTGAATAACTATGCAGCAATTCCAGAGAAGTGAAAAAAAATACGAAATATAGCTGTGTACTTTGTTTTCGTTTGACAGGCATTGACTGTCTGCTGGAGATAGGCCTCCTTCAAGTAACGCCACAATTGTCAATCCTGAGCTTTCCCCATCCAGCCGCTGCTAATAGTTTTTCTAAGGTCATTAGTCCATCGAGTCGCATGGCGTCCTACAGTAACTTGCCTAAACGCGGTCTCCACTCCAAAATTCGGCTGCTCTAACGGTTGTTGGTTCTACGGCAGACGTGACTAGTCCACAGCCACTTCAGCGTGGTTATTCTTCAGGATAAGTCGATAACTTTCGACCTCTGACGAATATGCTCGTTTTATATCCTGTCTCTTAACGAGATAACAAGCATAGCCCTTATCATAGCTCGCCGAGTGACTTTGAACATCTGTACTAGTTCTCCAGTAACTGTCCACGCTTCCGCAGCGTAGGTCATAACTGGTAGGACGCACTGATTGAAGACCTTGCTTGTTTTGGCTTAAGCCAATACCAGTTTTGTACCCGAGCCCATGCCCACTTAGTTTTCAGAAAACTCATTGTAAAGGAATATATTTTCACCACTGTAAGCCAAGAAATTGTTAACAATTCCAGACAACCCTGCGCAAACGAAGATTTTGAATCCCCGCTTCCGGAGCTTATTTTTAATGTATTGCTTTCGTGATCTAGCGCGTGTACTTTTATAAGGACCATCATTTTGTTACAGTTGGTAAAGTAACATAAGCGAGTGAGGACTACGAGTTTGGGCCAGGAGAGTAAGGAGAAGAAACTTCATGCTCGCTCTGTGGTCGCTCCCTCATGACTGAGGATCGTGGTCATCGATAGATTTTGATGTTCTACATTTAGTTTGTACTATCTGCCTCCACTGGCGCCTGACGGGTTCGTCTGCCCTCCGTGTTTCCATCTATGATCAGTTTTTCAAGGCTCTCATCCTCATTATGTGTCCGAAATGGGATAATATGCGCTGTTGACAAACTGTGGATAGGCGGGTTCGAACACGAAGCTGTGTAAGGATTGATGCATTAGTCCGCATGATGGTCCAGGGTAACCCTAACATACGCCTCCAGCACCACATCTCGAACGCATCAATTCTTTGCCGCTCTCGGGCTCGTGTAGTCCATGTTTCCACGCCATGCTAGTTTCGTAAACTTTGGAAATTCCTTAGTTTAGATCCTACCTCTCTAGAATCTTCGTTCGAAAATCTACATTTATTCTCAGATAGTGAGGAAGATATTGTTTGTATATCAAACGCCATTACTTCTTTAGCGATTAAATTAAATAATAACTAGCTTAAACTACCTTCTCTTTAATCTCCCGGCAACAGTGTTTGTGGCGTAATTGAGCTCATCTTGCAAAGAATCACTCTCATAAATGTCCGAACTAGCACCAGACTTAGCCACTAAAGCTAGGTTTTTTGAGGTAGAGATAAAACAAATAAAATATTACAAAATATGCAAAAATATAAAAGAATTTCATAAAAATCATACCATATATTCACAAAACCAATAATAATAAATATAGGTAATCTGCTGATGAGTTGGCGATGTGCATTTATAGATACATGCAAAATTACACAAAAAAATCTAATAAAACTGATTTCATTAGTCAAGATACATTATTTATTCAAAAGCTTGTTTATTTAGGTAACAGTTCAGATATAATTCTTTTTGAATTTTTTGATAATTGGATTTCAATCGATTTTTACCATATAAGTCGTAGACGCCTGCGCAGGCTCCGACATCTTGCGTCCTACTGAGCGATTTAGTGGTTTCAGTGTTCATAAATCATTATCTTACTAAAACATAGCTAATACACTACGCGACGGGGACAAAAAATAATTAATAATAAAACCTCTTGGTTTATGCTCAACATCTTTTTAAAGACAGTGTGCATTTAAATGCACTTTGTCAAGTAAAGGGTTAAAACTGTTGATATTGTTACGAACGTGGAGTTCGGGATTTGGATAAAACACCGTTGACTTATCAGAAGAATTTATTAGGCGATGAACAGGTCGCAAACACTATCACACAAGCCAAATCACAAGAATCGTAGTCCGGTAGGTCGCTGAGGTCGTTGGTTCCAAAACACTATTAGCCAATCCGTAGAGTAGTCGTTAGATCCGTTGGTATCGCTAAAGTCGTCGTTACTTCGCACTAGATCACTTTTCGCAGGTATCGCACCGAAAGCTCAGAATGAACTGACTGCGGCGTCTTAAGTCCTGTTATTTATATATCTCAACATCGATGCCGGTCGTACATACTAGAATGTTCATTTTCCAGAAAAATCACAAGGACGTTTAAACGTAAACAACTCTAGTGAGTTAAACCATTTTGCGCCTTAATCTGTAAACTTAAAGTCCAATGTCGCTTGCACTAACATCTTGTTATTACTTTGTGGTTCAACTTAGGTAGTTATGTACATTCCTCTAGCGATATCTCGAAGCATCTAGCATGTCCGCGACAATATTATTGGTTAATTTTATCTTGTTTCTACTCTACTAGAATCCTACATTATTCTCAAAAAACTATGGTTGTTTTTGTTTTGTTTAATTTATTATGTGACGGTATATGAGCTTAATTTAATAGGGTCAGACAAAATGAAATGTTTTTTGGACAAAATTATAAAATATGGTTGTATGTATTTAATACAGTTTTGTCTTTAACGTAGTAGGTACACCTCTTTCTTGGCCTGCTGTACTATATTGTTTTTTTACATCATATATCTTGTTCTGTTAACTACTAGTCGATAAAAACCTTTATTAAGCTTTTTCTGTTATTTCGCGTGTTACAAAGACGATTTGAACATTTAATTTCTAGTTTTGATTCCTTTCCTTGCGGAGAATATTATTAAATGATTACCAGTTCATGTTAGTTAATGATTACCAGTTCAGTGGTAGTTGTTCAGTTAAAGGTTTTTTACTTTTAACTGTCTATTCTCGTTTATTACCATTTCAATCGTTCTTTTTAAGAACTTGTTGAATAACATTTTGAAATATAAATTTATGATTGAATATTGTTGTGATTAAATTACTAGCCGTATGACACTAACTAAAGAGTATTACTTGAGCTTAGTATTTAGTTTAATTATTGACTAATTAATTATAAATTTGTCAAAATATTTGTAAGCCAGTAATTGTTTATGTGTAAGTGTTTCTCTACACAATTGCCATCTTGACATTACTTATTTCTTACGAATTAATGTGATTCTATTAATGTAATAGGAGCGAAGCATGAGTGAAAAATGTTGCAAAAATAGTCGCGATCATAATAACAGAAATTGACGCGGACGAAGTCGCGGGCAACAGCTAGTATTAAGATACTGCTATACCTATGTATAATTTATTGTCATAAATAGTTATTGCAAGACAGACGCACATAACTGGATCAATGACAAGTTTTCAATCGGTAATCGTTATCCGAACCAGAAACTTTAACAGAAACATTCGGAGTAGCTATTACAATTAAGGTTACTCATAAATTTCCATTAAAAACATTGAAAGTAAATACCACTTTGCAACTGAGATTTTCCACAGCGTTAGTAGGTACAATAACCTCAGGATTTTGGCAATGCTACTGGACTCTTTTAATGGACACATAAATACACTACAAAATTAATGAATATGTTGGTAATCTTCATTGAGGCGACCTATTTCTATGCTCAAGAAATTTAACACGTTAGTACTTCCATAGTTTACTGTACCGTGGAAAATAAAAACATCTTTAGAGACAAAGCTTTAAATACAAATACCTGCTACAAATGTGTTAGAAATAGTTACTGAGTTTTATATAAATGTAGAAGTGCGACAAAAATCCTTTTTTGTATCTACTAAAAGGGACCATGGCCTCTCATTAACTGTAAATAGCCCTTTTCGAAAACAAATGTAGAAAGCGGATTTAGTAGGATCGTACCCACAGAACAGTTTAATTTAATCACTTCCGCTATCGTTCCAAATATGGTTAGGCAGGGAAGGATCAGTAACCTTCCCTATGCATGGGGCAGTAAAGGTTACTAGGGCAATGAAGGTAAGTCCTGACGCGCCCTCCTAAACCTACACATGTGAGTGTGGATTGAGTGTTCTTTTTCAAAAGTTTATCCAAATATTACGAAGTTCACGAATTTTTTAGGAAAAAATTGTGCAAATTCAATGGTGAATATTAAAAATTTGTGACGAGTATAAAATGTATTGATATTCATGGCCACCCTAAAAATTTTTTTGTATGGAAATATGAAAAAGTTTATTATTTTTGTAAATTAAACGTTCACAGAAACAGAAGGTGCGTCAACTTTCTGTGATCTTTATTTCACAATTACTGATGTAGTCTCTGTTTTCATCCAAGTTCGGGTTAGCTAAATATACGCTAAAACATGGAACTTTCACACGCACGGCACATTACAAAGAAAGGTTTTTTTTAAATTACTCTAGAAATATTATATTTTATGTAAAGGTTTTTGTGTCACAAATTTATTCGAAACCGTGCTCGTGTAATATAGTAAAAAAATCAAGAATGTATGTAGCAGAAGTTTGAGATTTTAGGAACACTCCTTGCGCACAATGTGAGGATTGAGTGTTCTAAAGATATCTTAATAAAATCTAAATCAACCATTAAAAACGATTGCACAAATGTGAATATGCGTCACAAATTAGGCCCAATCATATCACAAAAAATTAGATTCATAGTACTGTTACAGATACAGATTTTTTCTCAGGTCGGAGGTGTGAGTGTTCCAGTTAATTGACCGTAACTTTTTATTTTTACTCGTCACAAATTTTTGATCTTCACCATTGAATTTCGTGTGTTTCGCAATATTTGGATAAACTTTTGAAAAAGAACACTCAATCCACACGCACATAACCTACACCTCGTTTGCACGTTCTAGACCCGGCAAACGCATAGTTTTCACCATGGTAGATGATATGAACGTGGTCAGATGACAAAGATTATGATTCTTTGTTTAGTGATGGTTATCCTAATATTGATTATTGTCAAACAGTGGAAACTCGTGTGTGCGTTTTTTTTAATTAATGGGATTTGTTGCAAATCGACTTAATGTCCGGATTATACCTGTGTACCTAATACATTGTTCTTGTAATATAAAACGATCTTGGCATTACTCGTATTTTGTGTCGGGCAATTTGGTTTGGGCAAATCGGTTAGATACTCGTAATTTAAAAGTCTGTAACATTGTATTACTTAAGTAATAAAGTGTAGTGTTTTATATTATTGTCAATAACCCTTTGTAACATTAGCTTCGCCCTCGGCGTATAGATATACCTACTCTGTCTACATGCACTGTGGTGACCACAGAACATGGAAAACCTCTTTCTATGTTCTGTGGTGGTGACAGTCTGTGGTTCAATTAACGCTTTAGAAACGGGTTTTTTGGGGTTCACGGGTCTAAATAGGCTTATAATTTTGCTGCGACCGTCATCTATGACGATTATCCAGGACCTTTATCCTCTGAAATTTTATACCCTTATCTAATTTTCGCTTTTGTAAATTTATTCAAACAAAGTAAACCTTGTTTAAACTGTTTTATTATTATTTATGTGTCCTTTTAAAGTCGGAATAGAAAGTTCTTAACTTTAATTGCGTCCATCTGTTTTTTTAGACATAAACTAGCTATACCTTGCTTGATTTACAAAAGATACTTGTTGACATATATACATATATACATATATACATATATACATATAAGCTTTCTTTAATATTTTTGCAGTATAAGGGCTCATGATTATTACCTTCTTTATCAACCAGCATACAATTGCTCACTGAAATAAAAGCAGGTGGACTATCCATCCATCTTTTGGTATTATTGATCTTTGTCATTATCATAATACCATTCACTTAACTCATTAATTACTCGATATTTATTAGGCTTCTCCCAATGCACGTCACTAAGCCTGATTTATGGTTATTTTCTGCAGCTGCCAGCAGCCTTGCTAATTTTTAGCTTTAGCTTTATCTTATTGAAGAATAATTGCCAAGCAACTTTGCCAAGTTGCGGTCTCGAATCTAGGACGGTTACGACTGAACCTCATCCTAAACGTGCAAATCGCACTAAACCACTTTTTCTCATTAAATCTATCAATACGATGCGTGCCAAGTAAATTGCCAGTTCCATTTTGCCTATCTTCTTTACGTCCGGTGCGGTAGTTAAGGGTTAACGATTGGTTTATGACGTGGACCTGTTTTAGGTTAGGTACAGTCGTCCTGGAAGTGTTTCAATTACTGTAAATGTAACTGTATCTAGTTGTGGAACGTGCATAAACTGGTTAATTGAGTTTGTTAATTACTCAATCCTTTTAGCGTTTCAAGTTTTGTCACATATATTATGGAGTTCCGATCTTTTCTTAACTACACACTGGAACAGCTTAGTTTTGTTGGTGATAGCGCAAATCTAATTACTGTGCATAAGAGATGCCTGCAGTGTATCGTCTTGTGCAAGGAATCAGGATTGCCGGCGCATTTAGGATAACAAGGGTGATTCAAGCAATGGTTTGTTACCGTAATTGACAGTTATTGATTTTTATACTCATCAAAATCCTTATTTTGTTGTAGTAAAAGCCGGTTTGGAAATATTTTTATCATCATAATTCAAATTAGTCTCTTTGAATCCTACAGACGAAGCTGTACAATTGAAAATCCTCAAAAGGATTAAACTTTGAAGGAAGACTTTGATAATACTTAAATTAGTCACTAAGCCAGCTCAGAGCTAAATTCTGTGTAAAATCGCTTAAATCTAAAAAGTTTCGTCTACCAGTCGGCCTCGGTCGACTTCACAAAGTTGTAGAATAGAGTAAGGGGTGGATAAATCTCCTTGTCTAAATCTAGGGAAAAATAGGAGCAGTGGCTTCTGTCGTCAGCTCAGCAGCATGACAATATGTTGAAATAATGAAAGTGCGAGTCGGACTCTCTCATCAATGGTTGCGTACAATTTGTCGGTTATCATAAATTTGTACTTCCGAAATCGAGTCTCGCAGTTCTTCCGAGTTTTTGTATCAATCAATTGCAAATAGTTTTTTTTTACTATAGGTATGATTCATAACTTGCCAAATTTCATAGTTCTATGTCAACGGAAAATACTCTATGGATTTTGTTTTCCATAAATGTGTCGAAATATACGTTTTTTGCGGCATATGTGAAGAGTAGAAGTTTCGGTTTTTTTTCGTAGCTTTAAGGATTCATTAAAGTTCCTTAAAGTGTACAGTCAGTCGCACACCTGACTTGAGTACACCGTTTTAAAGTTTTCAACTCCACACCTCAATCAACGACCTTGGCAGACAGACGTACGGACGGGCGACAAAGTGATTAGTTTTTTCCTTTTGAGGTATGAAACATAAAAGACAACAAAAATCAAGAAAGTATATCCGACCAATATTGAGTCGGGAGTTCTAAAAGAATAAACATACGATGGTAATGCAGTCGATTCAATGGTATGAGAAAAGTTTTTAATCTTATTTATAAAATTGCTTTAAGTACACATGTAATAGAAACGGTCCTGTTCAACCGATAGCCTTTTTTCGTAATCTTATATAGTGAAATCATGTTTACTTTACAACAATGGCGGCCTATAACGAAATATATTATGTAAATGCTCGCTCCCTAAATTGCAAGGTCGTGCTCCCAATATGAAAACCCATATTGTAGAGCCGAGGGTGGAGATCGCGTCGGAAGAATAATTTTGCTTGAGTTAAGGACACTATAAACATGTCCTTGTAATATTGCTATGTAGACTTTACATAAGCAATTTTTGTTTGGAAATTCTGCTTGTTTACTGCGTAGGATAGTAGAATGACGGTTTTTTTTCCAGGGTTGAATGTATTAGTAATATCATAGGGAAGTATATTTCTTTCCCTATGGTAATATTAACTACTTTAGCTAGTTATAATAAAACATTTTGTCTTTTTCTTAAAGCTCTGAATTTCACTTGACATAATCGAACAGCCAAATTTGCATTTTTTTTTAAATATGGGAGAATGTAGTAATTATCACGTTTGTCTTTTAAGAGCTTTGATCTAGATCGGTGAAGATGGTACCTACCTACAGTTTAAGAAGATCAAAGATTTTTTCCAACCGTAAAGGTTAAAAAGATACGGTAACGATTAAACTTTCAAGCTTGGCAAATATGGCAAAGTATCCTGTAAACTGATAGGGGCTAATAATGACGATAAATAAGAAATCCTACGTACCTCATACACACTATGTTTACCAATATGCTGTTTGTTTTATCGAATATCTTTATTTGAACATACAAAAGTAAGTATGCAATTAAAAAAAAACATCAAAGTACCTACGCTACAAAGTGTGATCATCAGCTATAATCGTATTAAAAATATTCGCAAAGAAAACGTGCAGAATAACTAATTCCAAAAGGAACGTCTAGGATATAAACGAATTCCTTGGAATAAACCCTTTCCCCTTCGTTCAGCTTAAAACTCGCTGAGAATTTTAAACAAATCCTGAGTGTGATTTACTGTCGAGAGAAATTGCTGAAGGAGAGGAACTAACACGGTTTGAGATTATCTATCTATAGTAGATGAATAGTTAAGCGATTTTTTCTCTCTTACTATCTGCTAAATGAATAATTTAATTTAAAATAATGATAATTGGTTTTTGTAACAAATTAACGTGGAAGACCAGTCCTTACATTTGTAAAAAAAATAAAAAGCCTTCTAAGGCTTTTACTCGTATTAGAATTATTTGTTTTGGGGTCCTTCCATATAACTTGATTTTGATTACTTTTTATAGTACAGTTAGCTTCGTAAGTTGCTGAAAATTTTAGTACTATGACCAAATAACGTTTGTTTGTTTGCGATATGGTCGAATTATTTTTTGACTTGACATCGTACTTAAGTGTTCTTCTACATCCAATGCTGACCGTACTCCAAGTGCAAGAGAAGTTTTTCTGCTATTAAGCGTATAGTCGTGTATTTTCTACGTAAGTATTAAGGATTCTTTAAAACTGCTATTGTACTGTGTGTTTGGAGTACTATAAATATTTATATTTTTAATTTCGTTACAGATATTTTCGGCTTGCTTAAGTAAGTAAGCCGAGAATATCGGATGAGTGGGAATAAATGATCCTGTGCGCATTGGAACGGTGTAAGGTGGCCTTAATAGTCTGTCAAAATTACTGTCCTTTGCTCCGTTTTGACGAGGAGACTTACCCCCGTATTTATAAAGAAGTAATTACTTATTGCTTAAGAAAGTCATAACTTAAGATGTTACTTACCTAGTGCTTACGTGAAGGAAATGGGTCACCATTAATAGACATATTGTTTGGCTGAGAATGCAAACTTTTCGTAATTCTAACTTCCAATAATTACTAGATTAAGGACTACAAATTTTCACCTAAGTAATTACTTTTAGTCAAGTAATTACTTTTACTTGTTTATAAATACGGGTGTTAGAGTTACGCCTTGAGATTAGTAGACACCGCTATAATCGAGAGCAAGAGTGTAGTAATTATAGAACAACTGTTGGGAACAGTCAAATATCTGGTTTCAGCCCTAGAAAAAATTGGGCTAAGGTACCACATATAGCTTAGCTAGTTTTGATTAAAAATATGCCCCAAACCCAAAATAAGTAGCATAATTATTTATGTTCTATAGCTACCAAACCCAGGCCCGCGGGACAATATCAATACTTCAGATTTTTTATTATGGATAGTGTCACACACAAGTTAACAATCTTCTTACCGCTCTATATAATATGTTTACTTATCATAACTAGTATCTAGTATAAATCATCGCAGATTATGTAGAGAATTACTGCTATCATGTTCAGTTGGTTTTGCTTCAAACTTGATTTATACAAATTTAACCGTTAATGTTATTGACTTTTAGCATTCAGAATTACAGTTTTATCATATTTATTAATGCTCATTGGTATAAAACTGACCGCTAATTAATTAATTTAGTAATCTAGTAGTTTTGAAATATTCTATTATTTAATTAGCATAATATAATATGTTTGGCTTCCTGTGAGTCGTAACGAATGTGAGACAGAGACATTTCTCATCTCACCCAGACTTGAATTTGAATAGAACTACAGAAATAGGGTGATGTTGTTCTTTATATCATAGAATCAAACTTTTTAGTTATTTCACGTGCATTCAGCCTTTGGAGATGTTATACTGCAATATATAAGGAAGCTCTCACGTAAGTGAGTATTAATTTTATGTTAAACAGGTTAGATTGCGTGTGTTTTATAAGAAAGGATATACTAATATAATTAACTCAAAGTTGGCTCCTTAAAAATAAATAAACCACCGAAAAGGATCGGGGGGCACGGCCAGTGCGTGTCAACGTTTTCCAAGTGGCAATTTTCCATCGTCAATGAGTAGCGGTTCTGGCGACAGATTGGTGCAAAGGTGTCATGGAGCACCTGGTTTTGTACCCTTCTGTACCCTTCAACGGCCAAGTCACACAACATTAACTATAATAATAAAGAAACCGCAGTAAGGAACCTTAGACTTGGCACGACTTTGTCTAGATTTCATTACTTTTCAGATATAAACAAGCAGCTCCATCGAGACTTAGCTAGTTTTTTACAGAATGTTTTTGGTGGGATCATATTTTTCGATGAGTGGCAATGCCAAACCAACAATCAACGACAGTCGCCGACTCTATAGTCACTTCATTATATCTTTATTATTTATTATAATCAATAAACTTACATTCTTTCTCTTCTTAGCTTTATTATTCACAATATAAACCCGAAAACTTGATTTATATTAGAATTCTCCGTACATACTTTGCGTTGAAGATTTGTAAGCTAACATCGACTTCCTTTGATGTAGCTTTTAATATAAGTTATTAAACATTTGAAGCGAGTCCTTGCATTCCGAATATTCATAATTGAGCTGGGCCCGTGTATTCCCGAGACAATTGGAACAAATTACAAATTAGTTAATTAAATTTACATGAGACTTACCAAGTACTCGTAACTATTAGAGACATCGCATACTATTGTATTGACTGTTTCAACTAATTACCTAGCTAAACTAAGTAAAAAAAACTGTGGTAAAAAGATAAGGGATAAAGAAACCTAAAAATATTAATACACCCATGACTCCAGTTAATACCTCACACTCCTGATCACACCCGCTAAATGAGCCCTAAATGTTTGAGCCTTTGCCTTTTGCTACGCGAAAAAGTATGTTTTTAGGATTGCCTTTAGCTCAGCAGTCTTCGTAGACGCAAGAATAATAATTATTAAATCTTTATGGCTCAAGTATACAGTCGCCATAGTTAGTGTGCTTGCCATGTTCAATGCTTTAAGCACCACACTGTTAAAGCTTATCGTTGTTTTGTTAACGCTTCGTGCACACGAGTGATAATGTAGATATCTATTCTATTGTAGTTAGACTAACGGAATCAACAAATAAGTTTGCGTATATTTTTTTTTTTAGTAATAGGATCATTTTTGCATCATTTCTGCTTTACCACAATTTATTATTAACTACTTTTTGTATGACAATGTGCAATAAAGTGTAAATAAATAAACGCACAGTATGGCTTTCAAATGTATTCCGACAGAAAGAGTAATTACGACATTTGTGTTCTTGTATGCACTGGAGCTTTTAGGCGCCTGTATAGAGAGAACGGTCCCTTAATTACAATTTGAATATTGTATGCGGATGAGTTACGAAATTATTCATATCTGGGTGCGATGTTTCGTAAGTCAGTGAAAATGTGTAAACTGCATTATTTTTAGCGGTTTGTGCGGGACATTTTGAGGTAAAAATTGAGTAGTTTGAGACTAATGGAATTATTTTTAAAAGAAATCTAAGTAAGAAAAATAAATAAATAAATATAATCCGATCATTCAGCTTTACAATTATCGTTATAACATAATCAAGCTTATTATTATCATCATTATCTACGGTATCACACTTATGAATGTTTCGAATTCTACTAATAACTAGATACACTTACTTGTCGGCCGTGCCGACTCCGTTATCTCTTATCCGTTTTTAATCAGTTCTGATTAATTTGTGTTAAGCTCTGTGTGCGGCTTTTCTTTGTACCGACAGTACCGACACAGTAAATAAATCTACCCCAAACGGTAAAGTTTCCACAATCAAGATTCATATTGTTGGGTATTTATTTGGTTTTTAATTAATTTAGTAAATTGGACAGTGGTGGGATGTTTGGAGTTCTGTAGACTGTGCCAATGTAAATTGATGCGAGAATGTTTTTGAAAAATTTATGCCTAAGTATATAATTTCCAAAAAAACATTTCAAACAAGCCACTAATTTTATTCAATGCATGGCGAAATTCGGATGCTAAGTTTGCAACTTATTGAATGCAGTTCGCCTGTAATCTTTTTTTTCACGGAATTTTGTATTTTTACCACGCTTTTATATTAGCTTGGGTTGTATCTATCTATGTATCTATGTATGTAATGGAATCTTTGAGCATAAATTTGACCGATTTCCAGAAGTTTGATTAATTTGAAACTTTGCACACGTATCAAGGACCGATGACAATGCAATAATTTAATAACAGTTTTCCCAGTTTTCCTCTGTAAGAGGGAGTAAAAGAGATAGAGCTAGCGCGCGATCTGTATCAATTATGTTTCCTGCATAGGTTTGGACTTACAGTCGGTAAAGAAGGAATCAAATCTTATAAACTAAACTAAAAAGAAAAAAATAAATTATAGTTTAAAAAACTAAAAAACCACGCTTTTAAAACAGATTGAACTAAAAAATTAAAAATAAAACTGTAGTAATCAATTGAAAAATTCATATTATTGTACAAAAAGCGTGGGGGGCTTGATTTAGATTGTTGTAAATATTTTATCAATAATTTACTATATCTGTGGATATCATAACAAGCACCCCACGCTTTTTGTACAATAATATGAATTTTTCAATTGATTACTACAGTTTTATTTTTAATTTTTTATTAATATCAGCGTTCATTTAAAAGAACGCGGAATTGTTCTTGATGACGATCGTGGTATGCACTGAGCAAGTAATCACTACGTTTATGTACTATGTGCCTCCATCTGGTGGCCGACGATCTGGTGAACATCGCGGGAAACAGCTGGATGCAGGTAAAGCCAGACCAGAGATCGTGAAGGCTATTGCCCAGGTGTGGGTGTCGTTTAGCTGATGCATCAATACGCATACTGTTTTTCACACTTAAGTGGGATAAATAGACTAGCAATGTCTATAGCCGACGTTATGATCTTACATATGAGTACCCGTTCTAACTCGTACATGGAAAATGTGATTTTTGAATATTGGGGACCAATTAAAAACACCTTATTCGATTTACTCCAGACCGGTTTACAGAAGACAGCACGTAAAAGCTAGTTTTACGTAATTAAAAATAAATGCTGTCTTCTTTAAATTTGCCATCCTGTACATGAGTAAAGACTATTCTTATGGCCGATATTTCTTTCAATTTTTTTTATTCAAATCTTATAAAAGTCGAGCCATTTAGACAAAGATTTCCGCTTCCTTGAACCATAAAAGCAATAGATTTCAGTCATCGGTGTGTCAAGAGCCAATTTGGCGGTTACATGTTATATACGAGCAAATCGACAAGTGATTGATGTGCGGGAAACAAACTAGCAACGCAATCTTGCCTTGTATTGCCTAAAGTTGAGTGGGAATTGCGTGCCTCTGAAAATCTAGCGTAGAAGCTGCAAAGCATTTCTAGATATTCGAATAAGGTGTTCGGTAGTCTTTCCACTGCCTATAGATTAGTTAATGATCGGTTATTTATTTAGTCAGTAAGACTGATTCATAGCTTCCTAACTTAACATGACCAGTTGACATCCAACTATTTATTTGTGTGTAAGTTATTTTCGGAAACATATACAAGTATAGGAATAGCAGACTCAAACATCGATGTTCTATGTGACCAATGAGTTTTTTTGTCGGGATTTGATTCTTAATCAGCGCGCTTTATTTAACGCGAGCACGTTTTTCCGAACAAGAAAATGCTTTAAATAGTGAGCGTGTCTTCGATGTCGGTTCAGATTTAGGTGTTATGTATTTATTGAGATATTTCCACAGTAAACTTAGGTATTGATATTACAATTACATCAAGAATTGTCCTCATCCAGAAATCCAAATAAGAACGGTTCGTGTTTTGCATTTCTTTATTTTTTATTAGCACCAGTCTTATCAGAAACACTGATATGCTAATACTTACCATTTCCTTCTGAACAGCATTATACAATCTGCTGCAAACTACAGCATATCTCGTTTTTCGGTCAGCGTCCTCTCATAACCACTATTACACTAGTTCCCGGATTAGATTTAAGGACGCTGTGTATGTAAATACTGGCCACTTACTTAGATGAGAATGTTGTGTATTAAGATAGCAAATAATATTGCGTTTCATCCAGAAATGCATTGAAGCTTGGCAGTAGATAGCTGCGATTGTACTTTGGTTATAAAATTCTAAGGGTTTCTTCTGTAAGCCATTGGAACAATTTACAAACGCAGACTGAATTACCAACTTTAAGATCTGTTAACGTTCAGGCAATGAAATGTGCTGTGATTATAACATCAATAAATCCCACAATTAATTCAAATGATACATAGACATATTATGATAGCGTCATTCAAATTTAAACAACCTATACTCATCACTGACCATCGATCAAGTTATAATTTTATTTCAAAGAGCTATAATTTTAGATATCAAGATTCGAATAAAGCAATAAATAATAAACCATAATTGGGTCATAAAACGTATTCCACGTTTAACCACTCAAGATCACCACATATGGTGGCTATTAGCGGTTAGTTATGCTTTTCAGTGGCTACTCTTAAACCATTAAAAGCAGTCCTATTTTTTTTCAATTTATTCTAATGTAAGTATTTGCTTATAAATTTATAATAAGACTAGCTGATGCCCGCGGCTTCGCGCGCGTGGGTTTTTATATGTTACAAAGTTTTCGTCACGGCTCACCCCCCTCTCCTCCACTCTTTTCCTCCACTTCCTTTGCCTACGGTGCCGAGGGTGCCCATCTCGGGCGAGGTGGTGGTGGGCACTTAGTGGGAGCCGATACGTCGTTCGGGGCCCGTTGATACAATAGTTGGATGAAAGGGGCCGATTTAAACTATCGTTTTAGGGATCCGGTGTTGGTTCTCCTAGCGTACCGTGGTCCAAGCGAGCTCACATCACATCTGTTTGCATTTACATGAAATCTGAAGTACAATATCATTTGAAAACTGTCAATACTGCAGTATATCAAAACATTCAAAGCAGCTTGCAAGGCTTAATTCGAATATGGTCAACACTGGCGTAGAGCCCTGGAAGAAGTGGTTCCAAACAAGTAGGTAAATCCATTTTTCTCGATCCATAAGCGTTAAAAAGGCGATTTTACAAAGACAATTTGCTTGCATACTACGTTTGGATAAAAGACCTAGATCAGACGGTGGACGACGACTTACGGCCGGTCCCAATAATCCATCTATCGCCAGTTTTGACATTGCAGAGATAGGAAACAGTTTCTATCTCTGATTTTCCCGTCCAAGGAAAACAAAGACAGAAGTTGTTTTCTATCTCCGATATGCCAAAACTGAAGATAAATAGGTAGTTAGGACCGGCCGCTAGACGGTGTAGTACCAGCATCGATGTAGAGCTCTGGAAAAGGCAGTCCTATGTCATTCTCCTTTCATGATCGATAGACGAAGTTTCAAGTACCTCAATATGATGTTAAACACAAATAATTAACCACACAATTTTCCACCGCGTTTTCACCCCCTCAAATATTAAATTATTAAAAAATCCTTATAACTTTACAAAATTTATACCAAAAAGCTGACGTAGTTTCACTAAACTTTCATGTGGGATGTGGGTTCGAGGCATAAATGGTAAAGGATGATCAGTAGGATAAATAGTGTTCAGAAACTTGACAGGATAGAGAACTGATTCGTCTGTACTGACCACTGATACATTGTTATATTTCTTCAACTTCAAATGATGTCAGCAAAACATCATTAATTACTGCTGCTTGGTCATTAGTGGGTGGGTGGTGGTAGCTAATCCTAAGTTAAACAACACGGAATTATGAAGTGAGGTGATTTTTTTTTCTCAGCGTTTTATTTTCATGTTTTAAAGTGTATTTTTTTAAATATGGAGGATATTAAATAAAAAGATAATTTGGATGCGTTAGAAAGGCAGTTTCACTAAACAAACTTTGCCAGGCCCTCAAAAGCGCCTCGAGGCCTTCTAGAAAAAATAAATCGTTACTAAATGGAACTTTATCAAATTATCTTCTAAATGGATGCTTGTGAAATGGTCTACCAGTCTATATTGATTTAATCCACCAGTCAGCTGCTTAGTGTTGTTGCAACACACCTGTTACCTTTTTCTGCCTGAGATACGGGTCTATGCCCAGTTTAGGAAGTATTTTTGTACTGCTTAATATAGTTGATAATGTCATAAGGTACTCAACAGTGTAATTCTATACACTTTTTTCGATTTCCCAACATTTGTCTCTACCGTATAAACAAAAATCGGCCAAGTGCAAGTCAGACTCGCGCTCGAAGAGTTCCGTACCATTGACTACGAAAACAACCTACATTAATTTAGTTAATATAGTGCCTACCTGTTACCATTTATTGATATCAAGCAAAAATAGGCAAAAAATTGTTTTTTTTTGTATGGGTACCTCCCTCAAATATTAATTTAATTATTAATTATTAAAGTTAAAAATATAACTGAGTGTTTTGTGAATATTTCAAGTGCCTACCTGTTGCTATTATTAATATCGAACAAAAAAGGACAAAAAAATCGCATTTGTTGTATGGGAGCCCCCCTTAAATATGTTTTATTTTGTTTTTAGTATTTGTTGTTATTCCGGTAGCAAAAATACATAATTTGTGAAAGTTTCAACTGTCTAGCTATCGCGGCTCTTGAGATACAGCCTGGTGACAGACAGACGGACAGACAGCGAAGTCTTAGTAATAGGGTTCCGTTTTTACCCTTTGGGTACGGAACCCTAAAAATTATTAAGTTCTAAATAATACCGTTCTTATAGTAAGTACCGATATTTATTTTCTGAATATGTACCTAAATATAGATAAGACATCCAATAGGAATTTCCAAGTTTTGTCTTTTCGTTACAGAGCCTCCTTATATTTTCTTCGTCAACTTTGTCCTTCAAGGCGTATGGAATACGTCGCGGCTAAATGAAAATTGGTGTCACATTTTCTTGAAGCACTAATTGAGCTTTATAGTTTGATATGCAAACAAGAGTTCCGTCAAACACCATTGTTAAATCTTCATAATCTGTCCAATTTTGAGTTGTAGTTTGATATGCAAACAAGATTTCCGTCAAACACCATTGTTAAATCTTCATAATCTGTCCAATTTTGAGTTGTTGATAATTTACTAACTGAATTTTAACTAACTCCTCAAATTTTAACTCACAAGGATCCCGTGGAGTACATAAATATAATATAATACTTTTTATGATGTAATTCTGGACTCAAAGATGTTAGAAACGTGTATTTCCTTGTATCGATAATATCATCACATCTGTTCAGTTTTAAGTAAGTATCCAACCGTTTAATGATGTTTTTGAATGTTTCGTCCTTGTCTAATGGTACTGAGTTCAATTTAGATGTCCTTAGATTTGCTTGTGACCGACCTTTGCTCCTCAGTACCTTCTGCATACATGGAATTGTTTCGTGCCATCGAATTGAAACTCTGCAGTTTTAGTTTAAGCTGTGTTGTAATATCCTGAAGGTTATTTTTTTCTTCAATCTCAGATTCCAACTGTGGGTCATCAGTAATATTATTTGTAGTCGTATCTCTTCCAAATTATTCTTGGTAATTTTGTTCTGTTGTCACTGGTCTCCAACTGGTCACTCACTTATTTCAATTCATAATCAGAAATTTCTCGTAGGGTTTGTATCTGGCTGCCAAATTTTGTAATGCAGCCTTTAATTAAAGTTCCACACGTTTAAATTTAGTTAATTCATCCATTTCGGCGCCAATTATTAATTTCTAAAATAATACCATTCTGTTTGTAAGAAATTACCTACTTATTTTCTGATTGACACATTGAATGTCATAACAAACTAAGTAAAGTCTGAGAGTACAAATATGTAAAGAGTATGGATATGACGTGGAACCGAACAACCTTTGCCCCCATTTTTTTTCCCTTAAAGATTAAATTTTCAAAAATCCTGAAAGACGTCATTCTTAATTTCTAATCAGGTAGCTGGATTTCATCGACTTAGCTTCAAAACTGAGGGAGTTTCATACAAACTTATGGGGCCCTTTTAACCCCCTTAGAGGCGGAATTTCCAAAATTCCTTTCTTAGTGCTCACCTACACTATAAAAGGAAGCACGGTGAAAATTTTCAGATTTTAAATCCCAGTAGTTTGGGCTGTGCGTTGATATGTCAGTCAGTCAGTCATTAAATCAGTTTTCATTTTTATATATATAGATATAACAGTGTGGTCCAATGGTACTTCCTTAGAGAAGTTACGTGAGAACCTTAATATGATATTCTTTGTTGGATAGTAAACAATTCGTTAACATTAAAATTGCAAACTAACTTGTCAATGCCGCTTTAGCATGAAAAGTAAATCACAATCAAATTAAATTTAGCTAGATGAAACGAATTGAATGTGATGTGATCTAAATCAGTGTTATATTTATAATACACAGCGTGATTAATGTTCCAAAACATTTACTGGAAACTTTTAAATCAATGCTTATTAAATGTTCCACTTAAATATTTCACGTCAAACCTAATGACATTATTCAGATTGGCTACTGAACCAAATTTGTTTTATACGGGCAGGTCAGATCGACGAAAGAGTTATTCCCGTGTTGGTTCATGATAAATAGCCAAGAAAAAAACAAGGCTTTGCCGTAACGACTCTATTTCTTAGTACTAAGGCTTATTTTCTAGTGATACGACGATCGATTATTGGGTACCGTGGCATCAATTTAGTTTCTTGGTGTATTTGGAAAAATCGTGTCCATTTGTTATAATCGAAGGTCATCAATTTAACCGAATTACTTTTTATTTGCGGCAAAGCCAGTTTCAATTTCTTTAAAAGCATCCTGGGTCTAACTAGCCTCTTGATCCTTTCTCCAGTGATGTTGGGTGATTATTTAAGGCAAAATAAACAATTGTAACTCATCATCATATAATTAACACTCAGTAGTTGAAAGTCAAAGGCCGAATGTTTGGTAAAAATTATACACATTAACATGCAGTATATATGTTTTTATCTTTTTAACCAACGAATAAAAGAGAAAGATCTTGAGTTGTCACGCGTAGGTAGGCAGGTATGAATATTTCATGAGAGAGTATGATTGTGCTAAAATGAGATATCCAAATTCGATGAATATTATATATTTGATAGGGGTAGTACCTAAGCTTTTAATTAAAATCTATACTGAGGCAAAATGAAATTTTAACAATTGTAACTAATTTTTAGTCGGTACCAATTAAATTTTAGATGAACGTTAAAAAATAACTTATTATATTACAGTGGCATAGATGGCTGTTCGGTTTTGTTCGGTTTCGTGGGCTGAGCTGCCGCCTGGGTTTTGCGTTATTTCATTGACACATAGTATAGGTATACATAAAATATGATTATGTATTTTAATAATGTTAAGCAAATATTATGTTATGATATTGTTGTACTATAACAGTAACTAAGCCTGTAACTTTGTACTATTTGGACTCAGTAAATATTTCTTATTTCTTATTCTTACTAAGCCAAGCATACTTTCTTACGTGCGTGTTTCGTTTCAGCGTCGTTATTGCCAATCAAGATAGAGATTAAATCGGACGTACCAGAATCACGCGCGCGCCACCAAAACATACTAAGTCAGAAATATTTTGTCGCCTATGCTCCCAGATAATATTTGTCTGTTGTTTATTTTGTCAATAAACTGAGTGAGCAAACAGCGGACGGGTCAATGAAACGTTCTTGCTGTGGGGAATACATGTTTTTTTTATTGTGTACGCCTTATTATAACGCCTAATGTGTCCACCGACTTCGATGTTTTATTTTTCTTTAGCAATAGCTTAGTTTATTTACTTACTGTTTTTCTTCTGACGATAAAGGAAGACCTATGTTTGTATGACCACACTAAAATTTTACTAGATGGATCATATCGATGTTTGTTTTGTTGTTTGATTGGTTTTAGGATTAGACAGCTAAAACAATAAATGTTTTTTTTAAATTTAAATCTCCCCATCATATTTTTCTATAAAAGTACTTTAATGGTACTAACATTACAAAGTAGTAGAAAAAATAGGACAGGAACATTTCACAAATTAAAAATTAAACTCTGTGCCACTCCTCTGGCATCTTTGACTACTTATCATTATGCACCGACTCAAAATTGGTCGCTTAATTCGTGCTTGACATCGATTTTTTTCTGTGATAATACGAGTAGTGTTTGATTTTTTGCATTATTTCTACTACTTCTAATTATACCAGATCTTTCAGATAGCAGATTCGATCGCAAAGTTTGGCTTTCGTAAAACAAGTCGACTGTTTCCTGCTCATGGTCGTGACACCCACTTGCCGTGGGCCGAGCAAAGCATATTACAAATACAGTCGACAGATTAGTTAGTATCTCAAAAGTGGGAAATAATCCACCAAATTATTGCAAAAGTTCATTTTTGCTGTACAAGATATTTTTACGCGTTTCAATAATAAATTACACTTTTGATGTACCAATCACACAATAAATTACAGCTTTGCTAAGTGGACAACTTCCACGCATATTAAACATTTTGATTACTTCGTCCTTAAGACAGCATTCTATAAATCGCTTTTAAGCTGTTTTGTTCGTTCTTCCTTGTATCGTTGCATTTAGGTTGTCAAATTAGTTGTAAGACATATTGATGGATGTGTAAGCAACCATAAATAATTTGTATCAACTAATGTTAAGTTACTACCTAAAAACATTTTTACACTGAGATAGTACAGTTAGTTTACTATCATGAAAATGTTACCTATGAAGTTTTCTACAGTAGACTGAGAAAAAAGGGAGTACAGATCAATATATTGCTCGCAATCAATCTCCCACTACCAACCTAATTGACTTAATAGTGTATTGTTATCGAGCTTTATCAGCTGTGTTAAAAATAATTGGTAGAACCTTGTTATCAACAGACATGTTTGACGTTGTTGTTGTTACCGATTTTCCCAAATACTGTGTTAACTTTGTTCTCTACATTGATTAAAGTCGTCATCGGCTCTCATAGTCAGTGATAGGGCATTCATAACTTGCGAAGTTGCGATAGGCAATCGGCTATAATAATTAACTTGAAAGTAAGTTGTTGTTTCATGATAACTTTACTAATCATCTGCATAAATCTAAAGATAACGCAGATAATAATATGTTTTGTTTTTTTTACCAAATGACTAAGTGTTTTGTTTGTTTTTAATAAAATAATATTGACTTACACTAGAACTATATTAATAATTGTTTAGTGGTTAACAGTATTACTGTCCCGTTGTTTCGAATATGCTTTTTTACTGCTGTCATTTCCAATTATTATTATTTTTTTACAAAAAAATACTCTTTAGTTCTTGATAATTATCAGTTTTTTTGGCACTATCTCAAAATTGGTAGCTCATTACACATTATTACTATTTTCCTACTTTTCCTACCTTACCCTTTTTTTTCATCGGTTAATACCGAAAAAGGACTAAAGTATCGAGGTTTGTAAAGGCTGCTAAAGACTAAAGTGCTACATCGATAGTAAAATTTGATTGTATTAACGTTTTAAATCTTAATTAGAAGATTATAAATTAGTGTTAGTTTCATCTCCTCGCTAAATACGGAAAAATACGATTTAGTTACACAAAGTGCTTTT
The DNA here is from genome assembly GCA_949315895.1 of Anania crocealis. Classification (NCBI taxonomy): domain Eukaryota; kingdom Metazoa; phylum Arthropoda; class Insecta; order Lepidoptera; family Crambidae; genus Anania; species Anania crocealis. The sequence goes on from OX438861.1 coordinate 11,662,207, forward strand.
CGGCACTAATTGATAAGAGTCTAGATTTTCTCCATTCTTATTATAAGTACTGATTGTGTTAAGTATGACTTACGAGACAAGTAGCTCAGTAAGCGTTCGTGACATCGATGAACCAGCGCTTTTTATAGACCAAAAACCCTTGCGTCAAAAGAGTAGCATTGATTTCTTGCGATATTTATTATGTTATCTCGGACAAATATCCGCTTTCGTATATTCTGATCATAGTCAAGATAAAATCAGTTTGACGAACCGTAATCGAATCGAAAGCGTTGTTTAATTAAATGTCAATGCATTTGACAGCGATTTGTTAATCAATTAGCCGTAGCTAACATAACATTTGCATTTAGCTTCATCTAGCTGTTGATTAAACGGAATGCACAATAGGCTTGAAAGGTACCAGCAACGATTTTCTATTACTTATTTCTGTTTTCAGAAATAATTTTTAATTTTTTTTTTCTGACTTGTCAACCCTATTATTATTCTCCGTAGGAGGTTGGAATTTGCGTCTTACATTAAATGGGATCAACTTTGAGGTTCCCATACCTAAATAATTATACATGCTCATACCTAAAACAAACGAGTATGTCCTATTATGTATCGAGTTGATGATTGCTTAACGTTATCTTCGTAAATTGAAATCCTATTTATCTAACTTCAATTATTTATAACTTAGAGAGGATTCACATTTATATATGAAACCAGGTGGTTACGTAAGTAGTTCTAATGGCAATCGCTCCAATTAAAATGTCTATTTTAATCTAAGACTAGGATGAACTGACAGGTTTAATAATATACGAATAGAAAGGGCCTCTGAGATTGATATTGATACATAATTTATCGGAAAACAGGTAATTACCGACAGTATTTCTTTTCTTTTACGGTTTCTTGGAAGCCACAATAATCAAACATTTTCAAGATGAATTTGCTTTGCAAAAAGTAAACATAATTTTTTTCTACATATTTTTACTTAATTGAGCGTTATAATCACAGAACATGGAAAAAGGACCTCTTTCCATGTTCTGTGGTTATAATAATGTCGGCAGCTTCACTCAAATTACAGTTACAATTTTCAACCCCCATAGAGACTTAGCGGAATTCTTCACTGTCAAAGAAGGTACAGTTGGTGAATAAACATAGAAGCAGTACAAAAACATATAAACGACAATGTGTTACTCACTTTCTGAAATATATGTAATTCTGCTATACCTGTTTGTCACTTTTAAACAGCTAGAGTAATTTGGATAAAATTTGTGAGTGTATTAAAATGGGTGGTTAGAAAACACAGGAACTCCCGGTAGGTAGCACGCCTTTTTCCGGGCACTGCCTGATCGGCTAGTTTAATTTTTGTTTCTAAATAAGTGTTAGCATTTGTTCCATTATTTTCTTAAAAAAAGAAAAGGGACAGACTTTAAAAATTAGGATACTTCAATAAAAAAAATCTGTTAAACCTAGCGTAGGCTTACGTTTTTTAAAAGGATATAAAATCTAGAAACTTTAAAAACTTAAATTAGATAGACAATTCTATAATCGTGTACACAAATTTTTGCCACTACGGCAAAGGCAAAAGGATGGGTTATGATTTAAGCTGTCTATCTATGTATGTGGGTATTAATGTGGGTTCTAAATTTGAGGCTAAACTACTGAGCCGATTTCGGTGAATGAGCTATCAATCAAAAAAAAAAAAAGTGGCGAATGTTACAACAATAGTACAGGATGAAATTTTATGTACTTTCGGAATGTTTTATAGGAGTTAAATATCGTGTTTAGAGCCCATTTCCGAAATAAAAAATGTAGGTCAAGTTTTGACCTTGAAATATTTTTCGCAAAAAAATTTCTAATTAAAAGTGGTCGTCCTACAACCTTGAACGTAAACATTGCATTGTTAAACGAATTCGTTTTAAACACTTGAGTACTTTATTTATCTTACCTCTTTTAATCCTCTCCTAGCTCCCTTAAGTAATCCATTCCTACTTATGTAGTAAAACTTTTGCCGAATTCATAATAAAATTGAAACACGCACATTTTAGGTTAACAACATGTAGGAATCACCAAACTTGTCTTTCGAGTTACACTCTTGGCTTGGTATTTGCCCATAAGCTTTCTCAAACTCTCATTAAATGTTTTTCACGTATTCACTATTAAAACTATGATTAAAACCCACATTAATTATTTTGTATTCAGAACAACAATGATGCAAGAACTTAATATCACAAAATGCAGCCATCTGACCTGTCAATTCTTTACAGTCCTTGTTGTTTTTCGATCCTTTCGGAACCGGCTAAGGTCTGACACTATGCTGCCATGTCATTAGTGTGAATTTAATCATTCTTAATTATAAAATATCATAAACACTTACTTAAACTGGTTTGGTTGGTTACTGGTTGAAACTATTAATTAATTAAAAGAAAAGAAACATTAACAGTATTTTAAAAACTGTTCGAAATGCAGACCGTTTCTCTCCAAACATAATCTTGCACGTTTTTGAATATTTTCTTTAAGTTTGTTGAGAACTACATTTTCATTTTTCACTTCATTAAAAGCTAACACTATCTGAGCTTTTAATGCCTCGAGGCTTTGGGCTTCTTCTACATACACGCGTCGCTTTATCTCACCCCACAAAAAGAAGGGTGTGAGATCAGGTGATCGCGGCGGCCACGCGACGGGACCCCCGCGACCGATCCAGCGGTCACCGTATTCAGAACTTAAATAGTCTCGTACGGAGGCGGCGTAATGCGGGGGTGCACCATCATGTTGGTAATAAAAATCACGATAGTTCAATAAAGGCACATCGTCTATAAAGTTCGCCACAACATTAGGCAACATATCCAGATAGGTACCACCGGTCAGTCTAGTAACACAATAATGAACAAGCTAGTGATTGATTACTAGTGAAGAAGGAAAGAATAAGACGATTGAAGTGAATGTACGATTTTGCACTGTTTATAATGTTTTGATACATTTAGCACGCAGGAATTCAATGTCAACATGCCATAAAAAAGAGCAATGTGCTAAATTTAAAGTGTGTTTTTTTTAATTTATTCGATACAATACCTTTCAAAAAGTACTCACTGAGTCAAAGTATCGTATAAATCACCCATAAATTTCGATAAGTTAGGTTAGTTTAGGGTTAGGTTAGGTTAAGTTATTAAGTGTAAATAAGTGTTTATGATATTTTATGTATTTGTTAAGAATGATCGAATTCGCACTAATGCCATGGCAGCATGCGTTCTCAGACCTTAGCTGCCTGGTTTTGAAAGGAGCAATAAACAAACAAAAAACGCAGCTGTCAGTCTAATTTATTGCAAGTGCATAATTATTTTAGTTTATTCATAGTTTTAATTATTATGGTATCGTGAATGTCAAAAACATTTAATGTGAGTTTTAGATAGCTTATGTGCAAATACCAAGCCAACAGGGTAACTCGTTAAATTCAATTTTGGGGATTTCTTCATGTTGTGAACCCAAATGTGCGTGTTTTCGATGTATTGTGTTGTTCAATGTATTGTGAATTCGGTAAAAGGTTTACTACATAGGAATGTATTGCCTATGGAGCTAGGAGAGGATTAAAAGATGTAAGAGAAATAAGTAACTCAAGTCTTCGTTTTAAAATGAACACTTGTAGGTTATGGTAATGTTTTTGTTTTTCATACTGTTCCATACTGTATTTGTAATTGTTTTTGTTGTGGTTTCTAATAAAGTTAAGTTAGTTTTAGTTTGTTCAATGAACATTCATTAGCTGATTGGAGCCTTTTGCTTTTTACGATCCTAAGCCTCTCAAAAGTCAACAACAAGAATAGTTTCGTAATGAATTAATGAATGCATGAATGAATGAATGAATGAGATGCGCACGGTGTAAAAAGTGTGTTGCGAGGAGGCCATAACCAACATTTTAGATTTTTCGCGGACTTTTTCTAGGTGCTTTTTCTTGACATTTTTGTACTGGGCTATACCAAAAGAAAAAATACGTCATTTGTTTTTTGTCTCGTAGATTGATATATTAAAATTTGGAAAGGGGTTAAAATTTCACCCTGTATACATATACTACTCCTTACTTTAAAAAATAATGTAGTCATAAAGAATGGGTTATCAAATGAAAGAAGACAAAATTCTGAGTACAAGAAAACTTTAGACAATACAGCTAATATACAAAGTTAGAAAAAAAATTGCTTTTCTTAATCGTGTAACAGTTTTTTTAAACTATTTATATATACTATTTATATTTTAAGTATTAGATTGATTGTTTTTTAAACTATTTATATTATAAAAGAAAGCATACACCAAAACCTTTAATGTTTTAAATATATTTTAGTTTCTGTGATTGTCTGAAACGGCTCTGAATATTTTTCCATGATTTTTTTTGGTTTTCCCGCTTTTATGCTTTTCGTTTGCCTCATATGGGCTGAAATATTGTAATGTCAAATTCCAAGATCCGTGTGCGTTGGAATTCCACGTTTCCTGTAAATGCTGTAATAGAGGAAGGCCGAGGACGATGGTATGTGTAATATCACATCACTTTCTGACTCGTGAGTCTTAACTGCACGCGTGTCAGGGTTGTTGGGAATATCTGCAGCGAGAACAGCTGATTAATTGCATAGTTTTATTATTGGATGCTAATAAATAATAAAACATAGCAAAAGCATAGCAAAACTTCATAATAATAAATAAAGGAACTGCTAAATGTGTAGTATGTAAGTAGATGGTTACATATTAGCGAGCAACGCTTGTATAAACATAATATCACTTAAAGATAAATTGTGCATATTGGGAATTAGTTTAGATAAGATTTTGGATTTTTTACAAGATGAAATATTACTCTCGTAGAAGGCGATGTCTAAGAATCCTAATGAGTACCTACTTAAAGTCATACATTTGCTCTTCATTTGAAACTAGCTGTTGCCCGCGAATTCATTCTCGTGATCTTTTTTTAATACAGAAAGCTCCCTCAATACGCAATGGTTTTGTCAAGTTTTTATCTTAATCTGATTAAGTGATTAATTAATAGATTCATAAATTCTTCTTCAGTCATATTTCACAAGTTCATTCTATATAATTCATTTGTAACGCTATGTAATAGTTATTTAAAAGACACCACATACCTACAATTCTTGGGGTTAAAATACTTCATTTGATTATATAATCGGCCAAACTTCGATCGGAAATCCGTTTGCAAAGCTAGGCGATTATGGCATAATTTATACTTATGGATAAGCAATCTGTTGAACTGACGCTGATGATGATGGTGATAGTGATATTTCTATGTTACTTAATTATGTTTCTTCAAGGAATTGATGTAGAGCGATCGTTATACTAGTCCAACACGGTTTAAATCTACAGTCACCAGTAAAGGTTGAGGTCGCGTATGTTTATCTCGCATCACACGCAACTGAGTGCATAGGTGTTGCAATTCTGATAGGTTTCGATGTAAACGGTGACCTTTATAGGAATCTGAACTTTACCCTCCTGCGAACTTTACCATTAAATAGGATTTGCGGCAATCTGCAGCAATCGTGACACTTTAAATTGTTGATAGCCGTTCGTGGGATTCTCTGGTAGTGGTTACTTGGTTCATGGTATTTCATTGATAAAAAACTCAATGGTTTGATTTGTGTAAGTAACAACTTAATATTATATTAACTTAATGTAAATATTACTGCATAACTAGCTTAGTAATTAAAATGTCTTGCTTTAAAGTGCTTTGGTGTCTATTGAAAATAAATATTTAATGTGCAGATTTTGAAAAGCTTAGTACGTACATGTAAATTTATAAATTGAAGTAAATTTACGTATACTCTGCATCAGCGAGGGACGCCCCAGGTGGGGCTCTTTCGAGTTTAGGGAACCCTGCCTACTGATCTACCCTCCTTGACCTCCAGTGTCATTCCGGAAGTCGGAACTACGTATTAACGCCCCGGACGGGCATTGTTACCCCGGGAAATCATCCTCAGTTCTGAGCCTGGTAGTGGTTTGATTGAGGAGCGAGTGTCACCCGTCTTGCTTTGCCTAACCTAACGACTATTTATTACTTTTGGAGACACAAACCTGTCACCATTACCTACGATCCATTAATTTTATTTACTAAATAAAATATTTATTGTAATAGTTGTCCTTTGTACTAGACTTTTTGCTTCTTTAAATTTAGCTTTTAACTGATCATCAAGGCAATCGATATTAGGATTCAGTATTTCTGTATTTGCCGAACCCATAATTTCTGTAGAGAGTTTATTGAAGCGATTAAATTTCTTATACTTCAACAACGTAATGGGATTTTTTTCAACAATGTGTTTCAATTTCCCAACACAGTATCTCGAAATGTTTTTTGAGGCCCGATTTCGTCGTTCTGACATACCAAACAATAACATTCGGCAATACGTTTGAGCATTCTCAAAGGGTCGAACAGTCTTTGCCTCAGGCTGAGTATCGATCGCGAACCGATTCTTGATTTATAAAGTTAGTCGATTATATGTCATATTTCTGATATCTAGGGAAATTATAAGCTTCGTTACCACGCAGTAGTTGCAAGAGGCAGTTTTGGTGCTTTAACGAACAAAACAAATGTATTTTAAATCTTAAAAATAATTGTTTTATCGTTCGTTTTAGGAGACTGACCTGCGGTTTTCAATAAATTTTTGGGTGGTATTAAACACCGTGCGTTTTCAATTGCCTGAAAAGCTTAGACCACATTATGTAACCGTTATGTATAACATCTTGGCAGTGTTATTTTTATTTTTTTCCAATACAAATAATCTTAGAAAAATATAAAATATTGATTCAGCTATTTAGTTTAAAACACGCTGTCTATCACAGCAAAATAATAAGTATGTCAGTGCGCGTCACAGCGTGTTTGAAAATTAAAAGTCAAATTTTTTCTAAAATTATGATTTTGATAAAGTAAAAATCCTTACCATAATGTTATACATAACGTGGGCTCCGTTTTTCAGGTGGCTCAAAAAGCACGGTGTATTTTAAGCCGACACCACAAGACATTAATTATCATCATCATCATCGTTTCACCCAACGAGGCAAGACCTGGACTTACCTATTCACAAGGCATTATAATAATATCGTGTCAAAAAGTGTCGTGTGTTTTTCGAACCAATGAAAAAAAGGAGGGTTTAACTTGGAGTAAACTTTTGACTGGGTTCACTGTTTTTTCTTTGTTTAGACTGTGGTTTAGACAGTATGAAAAAGTTAGTACTATTTTAAATAAACAATCTTAATAAATAAAATTACCGAAAAAAGAAAGGAATAAGTTTTCAATTTTGAGTAGTTACAAAATTGACGTAAATTTCTAATTTATCTGTCATCTCTTCGTGCTGTAGTAATAAAAACTCGAGTTTAATTATCGTAGCAGAATCGGCTCCCATTTCGATGTGTAGATCAATCGGCACTCAATAACTGTGTCAAGGGTCGCAACACATTACGAGCAAACGCCTGCAGGCCACAATGCGTGATTTTTATAATATGTTTATTTATATCTTAAAGACATAAGTAATCAGGCTGCTATTTAATAGTTAAGTTACTAGTTGTCAGTATTTTTGGTTTGAGAATACCACAAATAAATAAATAAGTGTTAAATAAATATAAGATTATTTCTTCTAGGGGACTAGTATTCCAAAATTAAATAAACTAATGTGTTGCTCTGTAAACAAAGATTTATTTTTATTATAAATACCTACAATCTTTACAACTTACTATCTAAATGCACTAATAATATCAAACCAACCTACCTGTAAACAAAGAAACGACATTTAAAGTTTATTGCTCAATATTAATACAATTCATGCAAATTCACTATACGACATCATTTTGACACCTGACAAAACTTTTTAAAAGTCTATTAAAAATTATGAAATAATCCCAAGAAGCTTTTATCTACCTATCATACTATCTACAAAATTAACTTAGAGAAACAATATATTTTTCTTTATATAAATATACATTGCATATTATTATGTCCCATCACTCCCATCGGAACATTAGTTTTGTAGAATCAGAAAAAAATTCGAAAGTAGGTACCACGTACATTCAAACCCGCCCTATAAAATATCATCAATATTACATTTTTTGTGCCATTAAAAGTGGTTTTCTACAATTTTCACCCGTCTGGGGATTACTTACGGGACCTCAATGCTGGCAGCGGCAACACCTTTAAAAGTAAAACCGATGTATATGTACTCTACCACGGATATCGTCTAACTATGATTAAAAATTATTCATATATTTAGCGGGAAACTCTCCTTCCTCGCCTCCTTTCCACGTCACACCCTTATATTTTATTATATCTAGTGCAGATATTTAAGTTGAATACATATAGTTTCAATTTCATCAATGTAAGTACTTTTTGCTGGGGTTAAGATTAAGGCGTTTACTGTTTGTTTGTAAAATTCGTTTTTGAATCTACCAGGTAGGTTTCCTAGAAGATGTTTTTCTTGAATCGGGAATGGAATCTTTTGTATTTGAGTCTTATCAAATGTATATTTAAAGCATAGTAGATCTAATCGGTCGCTATAGAAACTAAACTTTCAATCATCTCACTGTATGTATAGTGGTTAAAAACGCGACAGTTAGGATAACGTATGATTTTGGTTGATTTGTGCGTAACTGTGTAGGTACAGTGAAAATAATTAAAAAGTATTTATCAAACATGTTTACCAGTTAGTTCGTTAGATATTTTTGTGTAAGTTTAACCATACAAAAACCATAACTTTTTTCTGAACGGTAAATGTGCCATTACGTTCAGAAATCAGAATATATTTATAGCCAACCAAGAAGTAGTTGGCGAAGTTTTGTCGCCTTTTCATATCCAATAGTAAGTTTGTCACATCAAACAAAAAATGAGAGAATATTCTAGTGGCTTGTTGGTACCGATTACAATCGTAGTTTAGTATTAGCTCTTGCACGAGTATTGAAACATAGGAGAGTTATTAAAACGATAATAACTGCAGAACCATTACCGTATGCTTTATAAATGAGCATCCTAAACACCATGGTGATAATAACATAACCGACTGTAATAATTAGAGGTGAAGTTGTAGACTTATTTTAATATATCAGTATATAAACTTGAAAAATTTTGTCTCAGGCGGGACCCGCATCTCCTCGCAGGGTTCGAGTCCCGCCTGAGACAAAATTTTTCAAGTTTATATTCTGATATTATAAGTGCAATTAAGTTGCTAAAATATCATATAAAGTTATTTTAAAATACATTCTTTTGAACTTGAATTCAATGAAGGAGGCTTTAGCTGGGTTATTGTCGATTCGCCACAAAGTCGATTTTCCACGAAGAAATAGTATGTAAACTCGCCACATTTAATATATTATATTTTCGAGTACTGCAAACTCGCCACACATGTTTTCTCAGTAAAGACAGCAGAAAAATCAAACACGTGATAGGAATTATAGAAACATGAATTTCTTGTTATTAAAATCACTGGCATAAAATATGTTTATTTTGCAAAAAATAATAAAATTCAAAAAATCTCACAAACCAAGCGACAAAATAACCGAGTTATTATAATTATAGAAATCTTACATGCAGGATGAAATTTTAACCACTTTCCAAAATTTATGTAGGCGTTCAGTATTGTAAAAAAATTTAAATCAAGTTTTTACCTGAAAATATTTTTCGCGATATAGTTTTTAATTTTTACGGTCCTAGGCCTGTTAAGGTATGAAGGGAAAGTCAAAAACTAATGAATGAATGCGCATCGCGTAAAAAAAGTGTTGCTAGGCGGCCCGTATCAAAAATTTTAGATTTTTGGCGGACATTTTCTAAGTCCTTATCTTGACATTTTTGTACTGGGCTATACCAAAAGAAAAAATACTTCATTTGTTTTTGTCTCGTAGATTATATATAGATATATTAAAATTTGGAAGGTGGTTAAAATTTCATCCTCTATAAAAAGAAAACATCAGTCAGCTGATTTGCTGTTTACCTAAGACCCGAGTTCACCAATATTTAAACAGCCGGTAAACATAGATTGACGATTAATTTGACACAATTCCCATACAAAATATGTCAAATAATATTTTAAACGCTGTTTAAATTTTAACCGTCTGTTGGTGAACTCTAGCCTAAATAGCTTAAAAATAATTAAGACCACTTAACTCTTAGTAATACCTACCCAGTTAACCTGCCCTCCATTTTCGTATGTTCAACGTTCTTCCGATCACCCTGTACCTATACTATTAGTAATCTTTTTTATTTATTTTTACAATTGAGCTTAGGTACAGGTAAACTAGTATAATTTGTGTCTAATTTAAATAAATCATGTCATGATTACCTATATTAATATTTTTGCTAAACAAGATGAATACCTGAAATCGGTAACCAGAGTCACAAAGTATTGGGCATTGTTTTGACGAGTTTGTTCGATGTTAGACCTGACTATGCTTGCTAACAGTACTTTACTCAAATTGGTATAGATTGAAGATGGGTGGCGAATTCACAGCAACTTTTATTTGACTGTGGCGAATCGACATATACTTTTTCATGTCTGTGGCGAGTTTACTTTGAATGTATGGAACTTACAAAAACGTGGCGAATCGGCAAGTGGGCGAATCGACAATAACCCCTTTAGCTCCGCAGTGGAATTATTATAGGCCGTTACTTTATTTACTTAACCTTCCTATAAACGAATAAAACCCTAAGGCTACCCGTGACCACGAACGATATGAAGTGTTCCAAACTTCGAGATATTAATGTAAAATGTCAAATCCTAATAAAGGCCCTAATCCTAAGGCGAGGTAAATCCGTAAATAAATCTTTCATTTCAAGATCACATTCAACCAATTGGTAAAGTTAGACACGGACGGATTTATCGCCTCACACGAAGTTTCGTAAAAACATCAATACATCAAAAGGGTGGTCCTGCATCAATATGTATGTAACACGTATATCGGATTAGTGATGCATAACTAACGCTATTGCGACTATCGGTAGTTGTCCTTAAAAATGAGTATTATGTGACGATATAACATTCGATTTATTACTATAAAATGTGTTTATTATAATAAATAAAAATAATAATAGATCATTAATAACTAGTGGTCGACGTAGGTAATGCTATTTTTGGAGAACGACCTCAAACGTTGTTAATGATATGGATATACCCCCAGGATCCCGGGATTCTAAAATTCCATTGATTACCTATAATAACTTTACAAGTAGTGATCTTTCGTTTTAATTGTTGTTAGTACAACTCGCGTTAGTCATTCTCCCTTCGCCCCGCGTGCACCGGATCGTGCTAACGTCAGGGACGCCAAAATAATAAGTATTTGTGACGCGACTTGTAATGATTTTATAAGGGTCATACAATAAGGACCTATAAGTAAAGATTTTAGGGTCTGTTTCACAAGCATTAAGTAAAGGTTTAAGTAGTTACTCAACGAGTTAATTACATAGAGGTTAAATCCTTTCGTTAACTTTCTTTGCATTTCACAATCATCCAATCAGTAAGTTAAAGTGAAGATTATATAATTAATACTAACTTACAAGTTACGTTTCGTTTCAAGGTAAGAACAATTTATGTGCTTCTATAAAGTATAGTAATCACAGAATGATCATTAAAAATATTTTTTGTTATGATTATAAGTAATAAACAATAAATTCGTACAAAAAAAGTTTATACTGTAATGTAACTGAGTCATTTTATCTTTTCTAAAATCAATGTTTCTGTAAGAATGGAACGCATCGAGGTTTCAACCAAATGTCTATTTCAAGTCAACGTCAGTTAATGACAAATGTCAAATTTGCCGGCGTTTGGTACTTTTTGTGTGGTGATTTTGTTTGCATTGAATTTATCATTACGAACATTGTGTTACTTTACAATGACTGCAAAAATGTCCATTTAAACAATGCAATAATTTGTTGTTGATGAAAATTTGGAAATGACGTATTTGAGGTTATCTTTTCATAAATTTACTTGTCAAGTAAAAGGCTACTTGGCAGTGCATCCGGTGATTAACTTAACGAACAGGTAAAGTGGTGATTAACCCTATTCAGGGATTGTAAAACGTAAAAAATAGTTTACTAAGCAGATAGGCTCGAATTAGCTTACCCAGAACTTTACTCAGCGATTGTGAGACAGGCCCTATATGGTAAAAATTAAACGTGCCAACACAGATATTTAAATAATAAAATGTAGGTATGATTAAAAGATCTTATAGAAATAAAGAACATCGGTCAAATTTCAAAGAAGCTGGACCTGACATTCATTATAGATGGGCACTTTTAATTTTGTATGATTTTGTTAGAAAACATCATTGTAAATATGAAAGTAGCAAAATATTTCATCAAAAACTTCACTAATTGGAAATATAAATATTTTTATCTTTTTAGGTTAGGATGACATTCAATAATTTTTACAACATAATACCTAAGGTTTTGAGTGAAATTATGGTTCTTAGACAACAAGTAGCAGATATCACAGTCCAATAAACAAAATGCGGGTCAAAAGAAATAAACACAGAACAAAATATTGCACACCTACGTATCAAAGCAAACGCAAAGATCGACTGCAAGACAACACGGACACCGGTAAAGACATCTGTCATTTTAAAAACTGACGTTCCATTACTCGCTTTCAAATGTCATTTGAAACACAATAATATTATTCTCGAATTCAAATGATAAAATCGTAAGTAATATTTTTTAAGTGAAATTATATTGTGCTACTAATTATATAAGAACGCATAACAAACCTTCAAACACGGTCAGACACGTTCAAAAGCTACAATACTGTTATCCCAACCAAAAAAAATAAATTCGGAATATTATTTTATTTCTCAAAAACCACAAGTTCTTTTGATGTATAAATAATTCATAAAATATAATTAAAAATACCTTATTTTTTAAAATACAAGTCATTAATGCCCACGTTCAGGTACGATTTGGCCATCGTTCTTTATGTCTATCAAGTAAAAAATATTGACTTTGGAATTTTGATAATTCAATCAAATTATCATCGCAGACCTACAGAGGTACACAATAAAAGACTAGAAGCTAGAAATAAAAAAAAATTCAATGTATTACACATTTGAAAAAGGATTAAATCCGCGAGAATTTAGATTTTACATTTCATTTTGATTTGTCCCGAACGTTTCGAACACCTCACAGCGTTCGTGGTGTGAGTCCACTTGTAAGTACCCATTTATACTGTTCTCTTGAATCCAAGAAAATAATATAATGTCGATACTATTGGTTTATTTTCACTACCGATAGGCTATTGATACCACGAGAGGCAACACTACATCGAATCGCGTGTTTCCTCGCTCTGCAAACTCACGGCTCGGGTTACGAAACCTAATGCGAGTGATGTCTGTCAAGAAATACTTGATGTTGGTATTGATATCTTGTATACAAATAGCATCGATAATAGGTTCCGTGATATTGGAAAACGTCTTGGTATGGACCAAGACGTTTTCAAGGTAGACATGGGTCATTAAAAGTTTCCAACTAGCAACCGCAAGAGACGATCTGAACCTCAGACGGGTCCTTTGTGATGATCACATTGTTTTTTTATTTTTTTATATTTTGCAACTTAGGTAAGGTCTTACGAAAACGTAGTAATCAGGTGTAGTCAAGTCGCAAAGTTGGTAATGTTTATATTTTTGTTATAATTTCGTTTCTCTCTAAAATTAAATAAATTTAAGTACTTTATTTTTATTAAAATATGAAAAATACAAATATTTGAGAATATCTAAACTGACTTAATAGATGCTACTTCTTCACTATAACGTTGTGCAGTTGGAATCAATTTGTCAACCCACCCCTAATGTAAAATTTTCCTAATCGATTTTTATCAACTGAGAAAATTTGACACTTTTGAGACGTCGCATCGCCGTGTACGGCGCTTAATTGGGTTACGTAGGGTTCGACGTTGAACACCTTTGAGCAAAGTGACTCACCTTCCTGTCAGATGTAATCAAGCTGCTCTAAAGGGCACTCACTCAGCTAATCGACAGAAACTGTCATGTCGACAACTTGCTATAGACTTGGCGTGTTGCAAGCTGCTTTATCGGGAAGAATAACATTCATGGAATCAATGACACAATAAACACCAGAGATTTATCGTACACAATATAGCAATCAAAGATTGATTAAGATCATTCGACATTACCAGAAACCACATGCAGATATTAGGATGCCATTAATTAAAAGAAAAACTATTGACTAATTACCCCAATGTCATCGCTATAAATGTTTAGGACTTTTGCGCGTTGTGACAGGATTTAGAATCAAAGAAATAGGAAAATACGTGATTAATTGAACGAATAACAAGGTGTAAGCAAATACAATTTTTTTATATGTTTTTTTATTTTATCATATTTCTCTCATTATCTCTTTTAGGAAACAACACACGAAATACTTTACTTATCAAATAAAAAGAAAATATTGACATGTCTTCAATGACATGTGTAAACTCTAGGTTTCACGAAACGCTTTATAAATCGAGGTAAAAAAATTAAATTCTCTCTTCATTAACGTAAACAAAAGATACAGATTGCTAGACCGAATAGCTCATTAAGTTTGAAAGGACTAAGTCCCAATTGAACGCCAGTCTGTTATAAAGGTTCCTTACCTGGAAAAATTAATGAATTCGTTTTATTTAAATTTATACTTGGATCTTAACGCTGTTTCAGTGTGGATCGGAATATTTGGTACTTTATATTTAAAACTGTTATTTAACAATTAAAATGCTACTTATCATTGAAAAACTTACGATCGACTAGCGATTTGAACACAACCTTCTCTCATACTTAACGTAACTTTAATACATTTTTCATGTCGGCGATTTTATTTGCTTTGCATTTGATTTCTCTTAATTTAAACAAATATTTTATCAAATGTTGACAACCGATTAACATTAATCTTTAAGTTTTATATTCTTTAAATAGCTTTATTACTGTTTGAGGACAGGTGGGACTTACCATTATTACGAATCCACATTTTATAAAAAAAAATGTTTTCATAAAGTTAAATTGTTACTAACCCTAATTTAAGATGATTATAATAAATAATAATAATTACTTTGTTTTAATTTCAAGTGGAAACTACTTAAATACGAGTAATTCTAAAAATCTACTCTGAGTAGATTATTTAGTTTCTTAGTTGAGAAAAGCCTTATTTTTTGTCAGCAACAATTGTTTCTTTTAAACAGAGCATAACTATTCAGAAATAATATGAAGTCAATATTTTACGAACTCCCGTAAACAAAAGCCGACGCCGATCAGTAAGGAAAACACTCGCTCCCTTTGCCCCACTTACATTTCCTTCGCACACACTTCACAGGTTGATCATATTATTTTGTAGTCACGTCTACAGTTCAGAGGGATGACTTGAATCGGAATACAGGATTGGTTGGTTGAAAAGATCGACTTAAATTCACATCTATATTACTCGTATTATTAGGTCCTCATGCAATATGGTCCCGTTGATGTCGTGTTCTCAGCTATAGCTCTTTGTATATTTTCTTTATATTTTCGCAATCATTAAGCCCTACTCTATCAAATTGAGGAAAATACTGCCTCTCCACACAATTCTTTACTATCCCCTTTAATGGTTTCCGATCTACAAACTATCCTATGTCCTTAACAAGGTCTTAACTAACTCCTTAACAAATTATATCGAAATCAGTTGAGAGTGTATTGATTCCCCATATTTTATATACGATACTTTCTTCCATCATATTTAAACCTTTAGGTATGATGTTGATTTTCGGGATTAAAACTATCCTGTATGTTTTGCTGGGGCCCTACATTTCATCAAAAAAAATACTAACATAACTATTTCCTTGTTCCAGATGTAGGTTACGACTACGTGGTAGACCAGCAGCCGATCGGCAAGCTTCTGTTCAGGCAGTTCTGTGAGAGGAACCGTCCCGAATACCACAAGTACAACAATTTCCTAGATGCGGTCAGTATGCATTTGGTAAATAGACAGCACTTTATAATATATTATACTGTTGCATGTAGTACTCGTAATTAGATCGTAGATATAAAATAGAAAACTAGATACACAATCAGCTGCAGAAAGCGTCATCACCGAATGGCCTTTTTGATCGTTCGGGTGAGTGCTCTTTGAACTTAACAACAACTACATCGATTCAGTAGTGGACAGTCCGAAGTGTAAGTAATTTTTTTGTGTGCACACAACACAGTCCGTGAATCTAGTTTTTATTTTTTATCTATGTTTCAGATGCATGAAATACTTATATTATTTTCATTGAATTTACTAGCTGGCGATCTTCGTATCCCCTTAGAATTAACAAATGTTGTGTTATCTTAGTGCTGAATTAAATTGAGTTTAAGTTCGACAGAAATTCAATGATGTATTATTTTTTCTTATATTTGAATATTTATACTGGTATTCGAATCCTACAAATTAAAGATTATTAAAATCTGTCCTTGTCACTTAGGTAATAAATAAGAGACGATTCCCGAAAAAAAACTTATCTCCGTCTTATGTTCTCAAACTATTTCTGCCGAACTTACCAAAAGGTGACAAGTCAATTACTTTTACATTATATTAGAATGGTTATATAAAATAATAGTGCTACTAAAGAAAACTTTATTGATATTTGAATTTGAATTGCAGGACCTGCCTTTTTTAAAACGACTTCTGTTGCTATAAATGTATGGCGGACTCCTGTGTGTGATCTTGTGACGTCTTGACACAGTCATGTCGTATCTCAGTTTCAATTAGATATTTCACTTAGATATTTTTTCATCGGTCTATCTATATTAATCCGCTGCTGGAAATAAATCTTTTTAAAAGGTGATTTTTAGGATGATCGCCTCGCATTATGGGCTGTGATCCTAATTTGGCTAAGGATCTTCTTCTTGGGCGAGAAAACATAGGGCTTATATTTATAACCTGGCAACACACGTCACGAGGTACTTATCAAGAGTTTTTGGCGGAAGTTCGTGAGATACGTTTGGAGTCCATTTATTTTATCGAATTTTTATTGTTTATAGTGATTTTTGGGTCGTAAAAGTGGTGTTATTTTGCGAAACAAAGTGTCGTGCGAGTGAACAATATACAGTTCGGTGAAATAACATGGTGTATGGGTCGTAACCAAGGAAAGTGGATCGTAAATTTTGCGCGGGAACGCGAACAGTTCACCTCTTTCTTGGGGACTTCTCTACATTCCTTCAATCTTTCGACTATCTCCAAAAACTCCATCGAAGCATTAAAACGTCTAACATCAACGTTTTAATGCAAAATTAAGATAATAATACTAAAGAATTGGCTGTATGGACAAGTATCCGAGGCCGTTAAACTTAGAAAAAAAAAGGTACTTATCAATCTTTAAAAATAATAATAGTTCTATTCTTGCCCTCCACGCTCTTTTGACGTTTCGACCCGATGGACTAAAAAGATTATCCTGTTTGTGGTTTTTTGACAAGTTACGAAACTCATAAGAAACTAGGACTTTGTCATAACATACACGCATGCATTGCTTTAATTACATTAGATTAGATAGATAACACTTTATTGCTCACATTAAAAATTGGTACAAACAGTTGACTTAAAACTAAATTCATAACTAAGATTAGATATGCATTGTATATAAAAATTTATGTGTCACTTTTTGGCGAATTGGATTATTGGCCCTATAATCAATTGACAAACATTTTATGATCATAACGGAATTAGGTAGTAGTTTTTGTATGACAGTAGTAAAGTGACGTCACAGTCTCACAAGTTACCGTAATACGTGGTAATACCGTACGTATGACTATTTATTGATTTCAATAAAAAAAATATTAAATTAATTCGGATTTTCAGAACTTTCATTGTAGTCTGCATGCCTATCAACCAAAAAAAACATAGAAATATCAACCAAAAAAAACATAGTAATCAGTAATTCGCATGAAAACATATGCGTTGTAATATAAAAAAGATAATAAAAATATCCGCCGAATTGAGAACCTTTTTTTTGGTGGGCTGAAAGAGTAAGTACCTAATATATCGATATATCCTGAGCGTATAATGTGAAATAAGCCGCGGGGAAATATTTTCTAACATCTAGCTTCATAATGGTCAATGATTATTCAGTAGGTATGTAGTTTTATTCCCTTTGATGTTTTCCTCCGCCACAATGAATACGTTGCATAGAAAAACATAAGCATACGACAGTCTAAGTAAAAGCAGTATGTTCAATCCTTACTTGTGCGTAAACCAACAATGGTGCACCATAATTGATAGAATTATTTTTATCAGCATGAAATTATTTTTATCAGCGGTGAGACTAACAACACTGAATGACATAATATTAAAATACAGTTTGATCATAATTGCTTGCCCCGACCGCCACACAAATAGCATTTATTTTTCGATTTGATGGAGGCGATTAATGCTCTGTCCGTTTTTTCTGTTTATACACTCTTTAACCTTTGTCCTTCACAAAACTTACGAGTTAAAAAAAAGCATAAAAGCCTTCAGTTATTTCGTATGAAAACATTATAAATTAGTAATGTTGTACACCGTTAATTGTTTTGCGATCGTAGGTTAATTTTATTGTATGCTCACGCTTTACAATATGCTCGGACCATATTTATTTATTTATCAAAACGACTATATCTTAACATGTTTGTTGTATTTTACATGAACCTATAAAGAGCGAAGTTAAAGGTATAAGTCTACTGAATCTACGACATGTCCACGTAGTAAAATCGTACCCGTTCAGTCCATGTTCACTACTTATATTTCTCTGCAATATAGGTCGTCAGTTTTGTTTTTCCTAGGGGTAATAATTGACCAGAATCTTGACTGGAAAATGCATTTAGAACACATTAAAAGTAGAATAAATAAATTCGTTAATGCCTTAAAGCAAATTAAGAACATTATAAACAAAAAAACTGCAACTATGTGTTACCATGCCTATGTAGAGTCTATATTACGCTATGGCCTAATAATGTATGGAAATAGCACAGATCAGAACAAAGCATTTGTAGCACAAAAAAAGTGTGTACATGCAATATGCGGCATCCAACCAAGTGAATCGTGTAGGCCATTATTCAAAGAACTTGGTTTACTACCTCTGCCGTCTCTGTATATTTACGAAGTATGCCTATTTGTACGTAGACACCCAAATCTGTTTAAAAAGGCTTGTGAGATTTATCCACGTAATACACGAAACCCAAATAGACTTGTATTAGAAGGTGCTCCCAGACTGGCTAAATACGGCAAAAGTTGCTTGATTATGACTATCAACATATTATTATTTAATAAAATACCGAATGACATTAAAATGCTGACAATGAAAAAATTTAAGAATAAATTATTTAAATGGCACGCACAATTTCTACAGTGTAAAGGAGTTTTAAGACTTAAAAGAGTAATGTTAAAATATTGTTCCTTTATTCCTTAATTATTGCATGCTATTTATAATTTGGCAAAACATGAATGTTCTTTAATTTCTATACCATCTATATCATGTACCGTGTTTTATGCAATTTGATAATAAAATCTAAATCTAAAATCTACAAAAATGTTACTCGTCATAAAGTATGAGGATATTTCAGAAATATGCCGATCATTGTTGTCACCTCCTTTCATTGGAGAACTTCTACATGCTCATTCTGTATAATAAATAGTTTAAAAAGGAAAGTGTCGCTCACTATATTAAGCACTCTGTTCTATTTCTAAATAAATTCATAAAAGCAGTTCAGTCGTTGAAGATTTTCTGCTGATAAAGAGTAGTTTTTCCAGCGTAATATTAGGGGTTAAAGTATGAAATTGCCGTTTTGTATGGACGAAATCGATAAAAGTCATTTTTCCATACTAAATTTTTTTTAATTTTATTAAAAACGTCTGAACCGTTTTCGATGCAATTAAAGGTGAAAGTTAGATGGTTATAAAGCTACGCATTATATAGTATTTAAATTTCTGAAAATCAAAGTATATAATACAAATATACTTAATTGAAGCAAGAAGGTCAGCTGACACATTGTAAGGGGTCTTTTCAACGACTTCCTTTGAAGTAATAGGCACTAGTATTGCATTTTTTTTAGTAAAAAGTTACTTTATTTAGTTTTTGATACAATACAAAAAGAATTACGCAATTATATGACTATACTTAAGAGCTATAAACAAAATAAAAAGTGAGAAAATAATCGGCAATTTCATACTTTAACCCCTATTACTAATAAATTTAATGCTCATATTATTATATACAATCAGACAATTCCATATTTGATTTGTTTCGTTTGTGGAATTATTTATGTATTGTTTGGGCTCGGCACCGACTTCAATCTGTTTAGTTCTAAGGAAAAAGGTACGCGTCGATTTATCTTTTTCCTATAGTTAAAAAACACTTCTATTTAAGTACTATCAAGAATCATAATAAATCACTTGTACACCAATGATGGATATATCTGTTTACATTTTCTTACCTACATTAACGCGAGAGTAACATTGAATAGGATAATGGTACGGTCCATTAGTGCAGCTATTCATTTATATTGGGATATATACTAGGATTCCTTGTAATGTGACCAGTTGGTGGAACAGTTTTTCGGGATGTTAAACATTAGAAAAGCTAAATATTAAAGGAGGAGGTGTCCTTCATAAGGGGTTTTTAATTGCCATGTCTGTAAGGCGGGTTGTTATTTTGTAAAGCAGACACCGCATTTTTACTTTGTCAAAACTCGTTAAATCGCTTCTTACGACACCCGTAGAGTGAGAAGGCGTAATTATATTTTTGATTAACATCACACGGCTAACGGATTATTTTATAAAAAATAACGCAGTTCAGTCTGAGTTGAGTACTATGTATTGAAATGATGTAATGACTGTAAAGTAGACTTGAAAACATTACCTTTATTTCTAAAAACCATATAATGATATGCTACCAATTATGCTACTCATCGACTGACAATATGTCTCTACTCTTATTTTTTTTATAGAAAAGGAAAATGTTCTATGTGTCGAAAGAATTGAAAATATGTACATGGGCTTGATTATTCTTCGACTGTCTTTGGTGGGACTTTAATCCACAACCTTTCGTTTACCGGGCAATCGATTTGATTTGATTGATAGGTACCTACTTCATGATTTTAAAGTATTTAAACCTATACAGTGAACGCCAGGATTCTTCAAGGCTATAAAATCTTCCACATTATCATACTCTCAGATACCTCTTTGAGTCGGAGCACGACAAACGCCTTCCAAAAATACTGGACTCCGTGCCGTGATTTCCCGTAGGAGAGGTATACAAATAATAATAAAACTGTTAACTTCTCTTTATTTTATTGATCTTGTACTTGCTTGTGATGTGTTTACACCTTTACAGCCATTCACTATCTACATTTTCATATCCAATTTACTTCACAAACAAATTAAGAGTCAATAATACATGTCTACAACAACGGAAGTCTGGAAGCGCTACCCCATAGTGGTTTCTATGACAGTATGTGTCATGACTACAACTATGGGGAAGTGCTTTCAATTCCAACATATTATCAATAAAATATATAGTATATAAATTAGGTATGGATACGATAATCAACTTGGTTCCTCTTTTTCGTATTCGAGTTACAGTTTTGAACTAGAAATTTTATTTTTCTTTCGTTTCATGTATATATTTGCTATATTGTTTTAACAGTTTTGTACTCGGAATTTTGTCTTCTTTTATTTAGTGTATACTTTTTTGCGCTTCAATAAATTTTGTTGCATTCGCCCTGCATTTTTTAAAACAAATGGTACCCTATATTACCTGGACTATAATAAGGAATCGATTTTATTCACCAAAATCGGCTCAGTAGTTAAGCCGCAAAAATGTCGATCCCACATTTAGGTATATGATGATAAAATTTTACCTTTAATTTCACCCTGTATACCCACACACAAAGATGCATCGATTGCTAAAATAATAACCTTTGCTTTTGATTTTGCCTTAATGGGGTAAAGACTGTCTAAAGTTATGTAAAATAGATTTGCGATTCATGCAAAAAACAATAATCACTAAATTAGATAACATCAAAATCGGTCAACTTCATATGAAGAAATAAAACCGGCCAAGTGCGAGTCGGACTCGCGCACGAAAGGTTCCGTACCAAAAAGGCCAAAAAAACGAGTTTGTTGTATGGGAGCACCCCTTAAATATTTATTTTATTTTGTTTTTAGTATTTGTTGTTATTGCGGTAACATAAATACATAATTTGTGAAAATTTCAACTGTCTAGCTATCGCGGCTCTTGAGTTACAGCCTGGTGACAGAGCGACGGACAGACGGACAGACGGACAGACGGACAGACAGTGAAGTCTTAGTAAGGGTCCCGTTTTTACCCTTTGGGTACGGAACCCTAAAATAGTCAATTTGACAACATCGTCTTATTTTTGCCGATATTTTTTTTTATTAATTATATTAAATATGCGTAATAATACAAACCTGTTTATGCTTTGACAGAATCTGATAATCCAGCTGAAATAAAATATCTTAAGCAACACCACTTATTTTTTCAGGAATATAAGCGTGACCTGGCATTCGTTCCTCCTTCCGTACTATATTTTCCTTGTACGACACCCTAATGGGACTTCATTAGGAAGTTACCGGTGAATAACCTCATTTTCTTCTATTATCTTTATTATTTACCTGCGATTTTGATAGTAGGTAAACAGAGAGTATTAATGATATTGTAGACAGCTTATTAACTGTACCGTAAGTAGATTAGGGGCGGAACGGTAAATAAATTTCGTGATTTATTATTGAACTATGATGCTGATGTAACACTATGCATAATACACACAAAGTAGCGCAGGCTATGTGAATTATACTGCTATAGGAGATAGTAAGTCTTTTCCCTAATAATTTTAAAATAAGTTGAAAAACGATGCTCTCTATTGATGCACTGAACTAAAAACTTCGAACAAAATTAGTAGAACCGGACTATTTTAGAATGGTTCAATATTTTTTGCTGATCCATAAAAAAGTATTGTATTTTTTACTATTATGGGGCCATGTCCTGAAATAAATAAATTTGAATTGAATTGAATTGAAATACTTATATTGCAATGAGCGCTGAATTTATTTTTATCTTTTGTAAGATAATGACATCAGCCAAGGAACTATCTTCGATAGCAGTTAGACTGACATAATCTGGTTCTTGTATAAATTATTATAGCAGTTTCATATTTTTTGACTTATTGTTTCATTATTATTATCTCCTAATCACTTCCCAACTTTTGTAAACCCAGTCTTCATTTTTGTTTATTGCAATTTTTTATAATGTTATTTTATTTAACCTTTTATGATATAGGTATAACCCTAAAGGTGAACTTTTCAATTACAACATTTTTTCTACATAATTCACAATTTTACCAATTCTGGTCTAAAGCCTTAACAAATCGGTCGAGTGGTTTATGTACCCGTCAAAGATCTCGGTCATGTAACTTCTAACCAGGCCTCGGCCTCGAATTTCGCGGGCAGCGGCGCGGTAGCGGCGCGGCACTGCAAATGAATGTAATGGACAAGTCGCGCGGACGAGCGGCGGGCGCCTACATTAAAATTTGTAGTGCCCGCGCCGCTGCCGCGGCCGTCCCGCTGCCCGCGAAATTCGAGGCTGAGGCCTTACATTAGTCTAAGCTACTAGGTGTGATTGTAACAATTTATTCGTATACCTAATTAAGTTTTGTCTCCCACAGGCGGATAGGTACGAGGTGGAGGTGGACGAGACGCGGGCGGCTCTCGCGAACAAAGTCTTCGGACAATACCTGAAGACTGACGACGAGCAAGCGGTCACTGATGTCGTGACCGCGCGCGTCATAGAAGACACGAGCGCAGTGCTAGAAGGTACCTTCTTTTTAAGTATTGATGATAGGCTTGCTCTTGGCTTCACATTGAACCCTAGAGCTTACAACTTAGCGCTCTGGAAATCCCGCACACCGACGGAACACAGCGAGTGCTGTTTGGCGTCGGACTCCGCAGGACGGTGGTCGCAAGCCAGGCGCCCCCTTTCGGAGTCTACCACCGTTGGATCACTCTGCCGTCACTACAGATCGTTACAGACTGTGGAGACGTTGCCCGGGGTGGACCGCTACGAGGCGGATCCCATCCATCTCAAAAAAGCAGGCAGGCACTGGCATTGCCATTCACATTAGCCTTGATAGTAGATTTTTGGACATAGACATTTCCAAAAGACGATTTCGAATGATTTCGCAATGCCGCATGCATTTGGCAGGCATGTTGGTAATTTCCGTTAGGCCAAGCGTGGATACAAGACGCTGCTGTCGTTTTGTTAAATTCAGAGCAGGATTTGTCGACTCAGTAGGGTTGCGTTAAGAAAAATAAGTAACATATTCACGTCCAAAAGAAAACGGCTGAAGTTCCCTTGCTAGCACAAAATAAGCGGAATATTGTAAATATTCCCAAGTTGTACGATATGTTCTCGTAAATAATATACGCTATGAACGCCCGGACCTGACCTTTTTATTAGGATTGATTTTACACAATGTCGGTAAATTCACTGCGTGAACCCTTTATAAATGTTTTATTTTTGTACTTTAAAGAATATGCTACGGAAAATTGGCCTCGGTTTTGTTTCTCAGTTGTGACGGATAAAGTTATACTAATGAAATGCCGATGTGGTTATATATTAATTAATTAATTGTTTTACAATGTTAATTTTAAAACCTTTATTATAACTTTATTATTTGTTATAACTTTATTATAGGTAGTACTAATGTTAGTTTTTAAATTGATGAAAAAACACAAGTTTTAAAATTAAGCCTTTGATTTAGAAGTAATTCTGTATACTTGTTTAAGTACCTACTTGTTATTGCTTCGGTTTAGAAAAATATCCTATCATTATTTAAGTGAGAAAATTTAGGTTAAATGTTTTTCTCCCTTAAGTAGGTTGTTTGTCAACTCGTTTAAAGATGATTTAGATAAATTGTTACGCATTTTTCGAGAGAACGTTTATTGAATTTGCATAATGGGCTTGACGGGTTACAATGAATAAACAATTCACGGAGCAGAGCCTATAGACAAGTGACTTGACGTCGCTAGTAAAATAGAATAATGTCAACATTAGAGGTCGGTTTTAACCGGAAAAACTGGGCGTATATAGTAGATGCCCAGTAAATATCCACTACAACCTAACTATAGCACCTGCTATAGTCTTACATCGGATAGCACTAACGTGACGAAAGATGGCAGTCGTAAGAACATGTCGTGTCAGAGGCCAGGTATAGACGACATGGAAAATTCCGACACCAGATCATCTTCGAAGGATATTCACTGATAAGAAGAAGAAGAAGTTTATACCGACGAATCCTATAAAGTATATGGACCCCATAAAAGTTATATTTATGAACACATTCGCCTCAGTCAACATGACTACTGAATCAAAGAAAACCCGGTATTATCTATAATGACCCTTCGTTGTTTATCCACAGGCGGCTCTAAAGACATATTCTCAGAATGCATCAGATGCGTAAAGAACTTCCTCGCGGGCTTGCCTTTCGTGGAGTTCGAACGGTCTATGTACTTCCACCGGTACCTGCAGTGGAAGTGGCTGGAGGCGCAACCGGTCACCCAGCACACGTTCCGCATGTACAGAGTGCTGGGGAAAGGTGGCTTCGGGGAGGTGTGCGCTTGTCAGGTCAGTACATATCATTACTCATATTGTCATGCTTGACTTAATCCGCGGAATACCTAAGGGCCCGGGTTGATTTAGGAAATGAGCATTAAGCAAGAACCTCCCCGGGTGGGTCATAGACATATTTCCATCTTCTGTCGGAATATAAAAGACTTTACTACAAGTCACGTTAGAGGTCTGTCGGCTAGGAAAACTCTGACACCAGATTATTCTTGACTGATAATTACAATACGATAAGAATAATCATACATTGCTAAACAGTCGATGAATGAACAGCTGAACCACTAAAGGCATTGGCGGCATAGATCTATACCAAGATCGTTTGATAAACCCGCGATTTTGAAACCAGCCATGGTAGATTTAATAATGGCTTGAGAGTCAAAGTAATCAGTAGGCGGTAAATTAAACTGAAGCCTAACTCACTGGGTGTCACAAAAGACGATTCAAATATTCATACGACACGTTTGCAATAAACTAATAAGTTTAAGTATTTGATTTAATATCTTTATTGTTGCATAAGTTCTTCCGTTATGGGAACCGATTACTTTTCCGAAATTTACTTGACAGAATTTCAGTTGTCCGAAAATTATAGACCGACATTTCTTTTTCTATATGTATCTTTTGACATGTTATTAGGCCATCGAAATATCTCTTGACATAAGCATCCTTTTACCGAACTACGTTTCATCGATTTTCATGATAACTTTTTACTGTTGGCCGAAGTTACTTTTGAACTTTTTTCATTTACCAGATGGCTTATTTGCCATACATTCACTTGACCTAAATCACATCTAACCGAATATTATTAGGCTACATTCTACAATTATTTATATTTTAGTAGGTGCCCGGCAGCCCCTCTCGCCGTGGTCCTTCGCCGTGGTACTTGTCTGCCCAATACTAGAGTGTAATTTAAAAGCCGGAGGCGCGGAGGGAGTGCAGCCTCCGCCCGCTGTAACAAGGCGCGGGCAAGGTGCTTGCGCCTTGTTACGTAAGGGCAAAGAGGCTGCACTTCCCGCACCGCCGGAGAAGAGAAATTCCTAATGCATGCTTGCATGCTTGCTTGCTGCTGCATGCTTGCTTGCATGTTGCATGATTGCTTTCATGCTGCATGCTTGCTGGTATGTTGCATGTTTGCTTGCATGCTGCATGCTTGCTTGCATGCTACACTACATTACACCATTATGCAACGCTTTAGTATTTACGTAGAAACAATTTTACCTTCAAGTTCATTAACGAGTTTGATGTATTATTAATGTAGTATTATAGATTATTATAAAAATATGACAAATAAAACAGTGGTGTAATGAATGTTCGGAAAAAAATCTTCGAACAAATGTTATTTCGGCCAAGCATAAGTTCGGTAACAAGTTATTTGACCAAATGAAACGTCGGGGTAACGATAAAAATCGAATTAATAATAGGTCAACTGATACAGTCCGAAACGTTATTTCGGCGAAATGAAAAAAGACGAAACGAAATTAGTTGTAAAGTTTTCGGTAAAATAAAATTCTTTAAAAAAAACCAATTTGGACATAAGATAGGTAACCTTCTCTCTGTTGTCTTGTCTCTACCAATTATATTATTTTATAAACTATAATCATAATATAAATCACTTTATTTATAATATAAACATTCTAGGTTCGAGCGACTGGTAAAATGTACGCATGCAAGAAGCTCGAAAAGAAACGGATAAAGAAGCGCAAAGGCGACAACATGGTGCTAACCGAGAAGCAGATATTGCAGCGGATCAACTCGCGGTTCGTGGTGAACCTCGCGTACGCCTACGAGACGAAGGACGCACTGTGTCTAGTGCTCACTATTATGAACGGTTGGTATATTAATTGTTATTGTCGACGTTGCTACGTTAAAAGTGTGGTGTTGGCCTTAAATACCTAGTCAGGTCATAAGTTCTGTCACATGTGTAATATGAAATAATTTAGACATGTTTATTATTTATGTAACCATTTATATAGCAAAATGAACTTAATAAAACATAGATTCATATGGTAATAAAGTTTATTCAAAATGACCCCCGCGATTTTGAATAGCCGCGCAGATTGAAGGCCTGCTTCAATCTGCGCGGCTAGTCGTCTATCGCAGTAAGAACGAGGTCCATGTCAATATAGGCGGCTGCCTTAATCAAGGATGCCTTGAGTGACTCCAAATCAGGATGAGGCTTTGAGCAGGCCTTTTCCTCCAAGTGTTGCCATATCTTGTAATCTAACGGACTCAAATCTGGACTGGAGGAGGGCCAGTCTTCGTGCCGGATGAAGTCGATATCACGCGCCGCCAGCCAGTCTTGTGTGCTTTTCGCTCTATGAGCTGGCGCAGAATCTTGTTGGAATACCCAGTGCCTGTTATTAAACATGGTATGAGAAACAGGTTCCACGAGGTTCTTGAGGACTGTATTTTGATACACAACTGCATTCTGTTTTAAACTTTCATGGTCACTATCGTAAGAGTTAGTTATTTTGAGATTTCTACCATGTACCTTGTTTTTTTTGAGTTTCCGACTTTCCGGAAGAACTGAACATGAGTTCTTCCGCGACCATGGCGCTTGCAACAGTGCCGAAATATCGGAAACTCATAATAAACAAGGTACATGGTAGAAATCTCGAAATAACAAACTCTTACAACTGCATTCGTTTTTACGCCTTTCTCACAAAAATGTACCTCAGTTAAGCCCCAATAAGAGACTCCCAACCAAACCATGAGCGAGGATGGAAAATTACCTCGTTGGACACGCGGAATACGGTTGCACGCTTCTTCACTGCTGTGTCCGTACACCTTATCATTTTGTTTGTTGTAGCTCTCCTCCACGGTGAAATTTTTTTCATCCGAAAAAAGAATTTCCCGATGCTTTTTTCCCGCGTACCGCTTCAACAAAGCGCGGCACCTCTTCAGTCTCAGGTCTATTAAACGAGCGTCCAAACGATGTCCTGTTTTTCTCTCCTCCACGGTGAAAATTTTTTCATCCGAAAAAAGAATTTCCCGATGCTTTTTTCCCGCGTACCGCTTCAACAAAGCGCGGCATCTCTTCAGTCTCAGGTCCATTAAACGAGCGTCCAAACGATGTCCTGTTTTTCTTCGATACGCCCTAAGCCCTAAGTCTCCATTTAACACCCTTTTCACCGTGGTCCTGCTTAACCCCATCTGAAGGCCCATCAGTTTCTGCTTACGTATGGGATTTCTTTGAATTCGCGCCTTCACGTCTTTTATCACTGATGGAGTCCTAACAGAGCGAGGGCGACCACTTCTTGACCTGTCATCTACACTAGAGTCTTCATTGTATCGTTTTATGGTACGATAAACGAATCATTTGGTTATATTCAAATTTTTCAGTAAGTCGAAAATCTGAATTGGCGCGTAACCGCAACGATGCAACGCAATAACCGCGACACGGTCTTCTTTAAGTGTCCACTCCATATTTAAAAATGAGGAAAATTCTAAAAAGTACACATTTTTATTTTCATGAAAACTTCGAAATTCGAATTCAGTAAACTTTTTTGTGGCCAGCATTCTAAATTCAAAAGTTTTTATTGTGTGACAGAACTTATGACCTGACTATGTAGAATAGCATCACCGCCTCTCCCCCTTGGGTGTCTTGAGGCGTTGGGTTATAAGACGTGAGCATAGTCCTCATTGCGGACGAGTAAGCTTGACGATTATGTCAATTCCTCCTACTAGAGAAGCCTAATAAAAAATCTCATTTATTGTTCTGTTTCCGATCGAAGTAGCTATTAAACATTAGGTTAGTTTTAGAAACAAGCTGCCTGGCCTTAGAAAAGTGCAAAGCCTCACGCGGGGACCGAAGCCGGGACCTCGAAACTGCCGGCACATTGAAAACTAATGTGTACTTACATTCACTGTGTGAATCAATTGGAAAATACCTAAAAATTCATCCGAGGAAAAAAAAGAGCATCGCTAAACATTTATAATACGAGTATGTGAATGAACATGTCGATACTTTAATTTTAATCTAGATAATATTAGGACTTTTGTACGTTTTATTCTATAAATAATTACACCAGGTTGCGTAAAACAGGGAAAAGTCAAACTAATTTACCTTGAATATTTTGTATGACGTCAATTGGTTTTATTTACGTACAAATTATATGTAACAATTATGTTTTCATGCATTTTCCCTTAACCGATAAGTACGGGATATTGTTAACATATTTTTAATTTTTTAGTGCATTCATTGTTTTGAATTATATTAATGATGCTAAAGAGATATTATGATGAAAGCAGAGTAAGATAACTTCAGTTTTTAAAACGAACAAGTGTGTAATGTGTCTTTTTAACTAAAGAGCATACCAAATTATGTATATTATTCTTTGAATAAACATTCTTCGACTGTCTTATGTGGTACTTGAACCTAAAACTTGTTTAAAAAAAATGTTTCAATAGTTTTTTTAGCAATTAATTTGCAGGTGCAAATCGCAGCTTCCTTGATTAAAAAAAAATATACGTATCGAGTATTCTCCTCTTTTTTCGTCGTGCGATGGTGTAATTATTTTAACGTGTCCTGATGTACTCTTACGTTTGTTTAGCAACGGTATAAAGATGCGACGCGATGTAAGAATAACCACTCGAAAAGTATTAATTAGTAATTAGTATAAACGTATATGAGAATCAAGTAACTCTAGTCATAGTGACCATGAAGGTTAAATCATTATATTTAGTTATTTACCGCGATATCCATCGTCGGCGATTCTATTCCGATTCCGAATACACCAACCAATCGATTCTCTGTTATTAAACTGAAAGATGATCGCGCACCGGGAGGCCTCGGCGAGATAAAATCTATCACACACAGGCAGCGAAATACTAAAAGCAACATTCAGCAGTTGCTGTTAATTAAATAAAAGTCTTAATAAGCTGTTCCAAGCAATGACTTGATTTTGACATAAAAAAAACTTCTGTTTCTGATTAAGATAGTTATAATGGATATATGCAATGCGTAAACCGTTTCATTGGTCTATAAATGCGTTAGAGCATCGCAAAGAGCTCATAAGCAATTTTATAGTGTACTCAGTCACCCTAGTAAAGAGTTCGATTGGTATTTAATAGGTACATTATTATTTGGGAAGTTAAAATCTGTTTGAAGATGATTGTGTTTTATACTTGTTTCCTCACGTCGTTTAAGTGGTTTCAAATATAGCATCTTCTTTATTAAATAGGTTTTTATTTAGTTTTGTAAATTCTTGACGATACAATCCCCCGGCCTTTGTATGAAATTGAAATGACCTTACAATCTCAAGCCTTACACATCTTATTTCAAAATCTAAATCATAACTACAAGTAGTTTTTAGAATTTGTAGATCATTTATTATAAGGTTTTAAAAATAAAACCTGTATTAGAAGAGACCCTAAAAATATTATACTACATCACTTCAAAAAATGTACCTAATATTGTATTACACCAAAACGTCACACATTACCCATTTACGGGAAGTAATGAATGAAAGAAGCATTCGAGTAATATTCAAAATTATCTTTCAATATTTAGTAGGTACCTACTGCATTACCCGTAAGGATAATAGTCTTCATTAAGCTGTGACTAGGGCTTGCATTCGAATATTCGAATATTCGAATTATTCGAATAGTAATTCATTTCGAATATTCGAATTTAGAAAACAGATTATTCGAATATTCGACGGCACTAATTTATACTTAAATTGTACAACGGTTTGTTTATATTTATTTTGATACTTTTATTTTTAATTTGTGTTGATTATAATAAGGACATTATCTAGTCAGGTCATAAGTTCTGTCACATCACATGTGTAATATGAAATAATTTAGACATGTTTATTATTTATGTAACCATTTACGAGTATATAGCAAAATGAACTTAATAAAACATAGATTCATAATTATGGTAATAAAGTTTATTCAAAATGACCCCCGCGATTTTGAATACAGGCCTTCAATCTGCGCGGCCAGTCGTCTATCGCAGCACGAACAAGGTCCATGTCAATATAGGCGGCTGCCTTAATCAAGGATGCCTTGAGCGACTTCAAATCAGGATGAGGCTTTGAGCAGGCCTTTTCCTCCAAGTGTTGCCATATCTTGTAATCTAACGGACTCAAATCTGGACTGGAGGAGGGCCAGTCTTCGTGCCGGATGAAGTCGATTTCACACGCCGCCAGCCAGTCTTGTGTGCTTTTCGCTCTATGAGCTGGCGCAGAATCTTGTTGGAATACCCAGTGCCTGTTATTAAACATGGTATGACAAACAGGTTCCGCAAGGTTCTGAGGACTGTATTTTGATACACAACTGCATTCGTTTTTACGCCTTTCTCACAAAAATGTACCTCAGTCAAGCCCCAATAAGAGACTCCCAACCAAACCATGAGCGAGGATGGAAAATGACCTGGTTGGACACGCGGAATACGGTTGCTCACTTCTTTACTGCTGTGTGCGTACACCTTATCATTTTGTTTGTTGTAGCTCTCTTCCACGGTAAAAATTTTTTCATCCGGAAAAAGAATTTCCTGATGCTTTTTTCCCGCGTACCGCTTCAACAAAGCGCGGCACCTCTTCAGTCTCAGGTCCATTAAACGAGCGTCCAAACGATGTCCTGTTTTTCTTCGATATGCCCTACGACCTAAGTCTTAATTTAACACCATTTTCACCGTGGTCCTGTTTACACATTTGAAGGGCCAACAGTTTCTGCTTACGTATGGGATTTCTTTGAATTCGCGCCTTCACAGCTTTTATCACTGCTGGAGTCCTAACAGAGCGAGGGCGACCACTTCTTGACCTGTCATTTACACTAGAGTCTTCATTGTATCGTTTTATGGTACGATAAACGAATCTTTTGGTTATATTCAAATTTTTCAGTAAGTCGAAAATCTGAATTGGCGCGTAACCGCAACGATGCAACGCAATAACCGCGACAAGGTCTTCTTTAAGTGTCCACTCCATATTTAAAAATGAGGAAAATTCTAAAAAGTACACATTTTTATTTTCATGAAAAATTCGAAATTCGAATTCAATAAACTTTTTTGTGGCCAGCATTCTAAATTCAAAAGCTTTTATTGTGTGTCAGAACTTATGACCTGACTATATTATGTTGATTATATAGAAGGCATATGAAGGCATATGATTAAAACATTGTTTCAAGTATTACAAGTTTTTTTTTTCACTATTCGAATATTATTCGAATTATTCGAATAATGTCTACAAAATATTCGAATATTCGAATATTAAACATTTTCGAATATTTGCAAGCCCTAGCTGTGACATTATGCTCATTGTTTATTTTTCTTCTTGTTGTACCTACCAGGCGGCGATCTGAAGTTCCATATCTACAATATGTGCGGCGCCGACACCGGGCTAGGGCTGGAGCGGTCGCGGTTCTACGCGGCGCAAGTCGCCTGCGGGCTCGAGCATCTACACAAGATGGGCATCGTTTACAGGTAACCACACACAACACTTTCTGATAAACATGTCTATTTCGATCGCAGCTTACACGCTGGCACCCATTTTTGAGTACACATTTGAGGCACATTGATAATATTAATGTTCATTATTTATGAATGTGCGGGTGGTGAAATCGACAACCTAGCAAGATTAGGACGCGTTTGCGAGCTATGAATTTTTAAATAAAGGCATTTTGAATTTTACTTCATTTTAAAGTAGAATATACAACTATACGAGATATTGTAGTGCTAGGCAATTTGATTGAGATTTAAATAGTGAAAGCTGATTTAAAAGATTTTTTGGCTGAGAAATGTAAGTACTTGAGGCACGCTAGGATTTATACATAATAATTATTGTAAAAAAATGACATATTAGAAATGTAAACAGGCTGTTCTGGTGATTATTCATTCTTTCCAGGCGTATATCTTATTTCATGTGAACGCGAATGAGCAGCATTGATGGTTGCTATGAGTGCAAGATGAAAATACGGTGAAACTGTTTTTTTTGCCATAGTTTTGCTTTTGACAGATTCATCAGTAAAAAATATTCTAATTGCTTGTATTTTACATGTATGTAGAGCGATTGGGATGTAGAGGGGCGAACCACCATCTTCCGCCCCAAGCCAACCTCACCTGCACGCGGTGCATCCTGCTGGACGACGAACGAGGCTCTGGCGATTGACCGACCGATGGCGGTATAACCATCCAACGGAAGGCGTAGTTAAGTGTACCGGGCCGGTGATGGGCAGCAGCTTCATCGGTGCAAGAGTCTACGCCCTGCGATCGCCAACCCGTCTGCCCAGCGTGGCGATTATGGGCATAACCTCCAATGCAGACGCACAAAAAGCCACGGCCCCCAGTTCCCGGCGGTCCCGCTATTCCTGGTCATGGTGGCGACCACGGTTACGGCGGGACGGGGGGTGCGAAGAATCTCCGGGTTACGGGAGGCCACCAAAAACAACTGACCCTGGCGACGTACAACGGACGCACGCTACGGCTAGACTCGCATCTGGCTCAACTTGAGGTGGAACTTGGGAAGATTAGGTGGCATATCCTAGGGCTATGTGAAGTCCGAAGAGAGGGGGAGGACACCATAACCCTCGAGTCGGGCCACCTAATGTACTTTCGTGAGGGAGACCAACAATCCCAAGGTGGCGTTGGGTTTCTGGTAAATAAGTCCCTTTCTGACAACGTTGTGGAAGTGTCCAGTGTGTCGAACAGGGTAGCGTACCTTATTGTTAAGCTCACTGAGAGGTATAGCCTCAAGGTGGTTCAAGCGTACGCACCGACCTCAAAACACTTGGACGAAGAGGTAGAGGATATGTTTGATGATATATCAAAGGCCCTCCACTTCACCACTAAGACTCACTACAGCGTTGTTATGGGGGACTTCAACGCTAAAGTGGGAGTACAGAATTGCAACGAATCGGTAGTAGGATCCCATGGATTTGGATGCAGAAACCAAAGGGGGCAAATGCTTGTCAACTTTCTCGAACGGGAGGGGCTCTTCTTGATGAACTCCTTCTTCAAGAAACAGCCCCAAAAGAAGTGGACGTGGCAAAGCCCCGACACTATGACGAAAAATGAGATTGACTTCATCATGACCAACAAGAAGCATATATTCAGAGACGTCTCCGTGATTAACAGGTTTAATACCGGAAGCGATCACCGACTCGTTCGAGGCTCTCTGAATATCGATTTTAAGGCTGAACGTGTCCGTCTGATGAAGTCAAGGCTCCGACCTACTTTGCTCCAAACCATGATAGCATCTGAAACGTTCCAGTCAAACCTGGAAAACCGACTTGCTGCCGTGGAAACCACAACAGACGTAA
Source organism: Anania crocealis (assembly GCA_949315895.1). NCBI lineage: Eukaryota > Metazoa > Arthropoda > Insecta > Lepidoptera > Crambidae > Anania > Anania crocealis. The sequence goes on from OX438861.1 coordinate 11,697,072, forward strand.
ACCAGAACCTCGAAAATGTGGTTCGGGTCCTCAGGGAAGAAGGTACGAGATTTTGTGAAATGCAGCGTAAGGGCAGGAAGTCAAAGCTTTCGGAAGGAACTTTAGGGCTGATTAAGGAACGACGTGAAAACCCACCTGTCACTTCGTCAGGAAAGCGCGCTCTAAACCGAGAGTTCAGTAAACTCGTACGATACGACCTCCGTTGCTCCAATACTCTTGCGATTGAAAGAGCGATCGAGCAAAATCGGGGGTCGAAAGTGTTCGTACAATCTCTTGGAAGAAGCCACCTGACGAAACTGACCACAGCAAGTGGAGAAGTCGTTGCTTCGAAGCCAGCAGTCCTTTCCGAAGTAGAACGCTTCTATGGCCGGTTATACGCTTCGCATGCATCTCGACCTGATCCCGAAAATGAGGACCCTAGAGCCACGTTAACACGCCACTACACTCAAGACCTGCCAGAAGTCAGCATTGATGAAATCAGGATGGCTCTTAAACAGCTGAAAAATGGAAAAGCCCCTGGAGAGGATGGCGTTACAACAGAATTGCTAAAGGCTGGAGGTAAACCCGTACTGAGGGAGCTTCAAAAGCTTTTTAACGCTGTCCTGTTTGAAGGGAGAACTCCGGAGGCGTGGAGTAGGAGCGTTGTCGTCCTGTTCTTCAAAAAAGGAGATAAGACCCTGCTGAAGAACTATCGACCCATTTCCCTTCTAAGCCACGTCTATAAGCTGTTTTCAAGAGTCGTCAGGAACCGCCTTGCGCGAAGACTTGACGAATTCCAACCACCGGAACAGGCTGGATTTCGGAGCGGATACGGCACCATAGACCACATCCACACAGTGCGGCAGATTATACAGAAGACCGAAGAGTACAATCAGCCCTTGTGTCTAGCATTCGTGGACTATGAGAAAGCCTTCGACTCGATAGAGATCTGGTCCGTTCTGGAGTCCCTGCAGCGTTGCCAAGTAGATTGGCGGTACGTGCAAGTGATGAGATGTCTCTACGAAGCCGCCACCATGTCCGTCCAAGTACAGAATCAGCGTCGAGGAGTGAGACAAGGGGACGTCATTTCCCCGAAATTGTTCACAAATGCAATGGAGGATATGTTCAAGACGCTGCACTGGAAAGGACGAGGCATCAACATCAATGGCGAATACATCTCTCACTTGCGATTTGCAGACGACATCGTCATTATGGCAGAAACGCTGCAGGACCTACAACATATGCTGAATGACCTGGCTGACTCTTCTGTGCGCATCGGCTTGCGGATGAACCTGGATAAAACCAAGGTTATGTTCAATGAACATGTACTACCGCAACCGATTGCGATGCACGGCGCCGTCCTCGAAGTTGTTCAGAAATACGTGTACCTCGGGCAGACATTGCAGTTAGGTAGAAACAACTTTGAGGATGAGGTGAACAGAAGAATTCAGTTGGGTTGGGCAGCATTTGGGAAACTACGTCGAGTCTTCTCATCGTCGATCCCACAATGCCTCAAGACGAAAGTCTTCAATCAGTGCGTCCTACCCGTCATGACATACGGAGCCGAAACGTGGACACTGACGGTATAGCCGTACCGTCAGTGTCCACAAGTCAGTCCACAAGTTCAAAGTCGCTCAACGGGCTATGGAAAGAGCTATGCTCGGAGTTTCTCTTAGGGATAAAATCAGAAATGAGGTGATCCGGCAGAGAACTAAAGTTACCGACATAGCCCACCGGTTTAGCAAGCTGAAGTGGCAGTGGGCTGGCCATATTAGCCGCAGAACCGACAACCGCTGGGGTAAACGAGTTCTTGAGTGGAGACCGCGTCTCGGCAAACGTAGTGTAGGACGCCCTCAGGCTAGGTGGAGTGATGATTTGCGCAAGGTGGCTGGCAGGAGCTGGATGCGAGAAGCCGAGGATCGACCTAAGTGGCGTGCAATTGGAGAGGCCTATGTCCAGCAGTGGACTGTGATAGGCTGATGATGATGATGATGTATTTTACATACAGAATGAAATTTTAACCACCTTCCAAATTTTAATGTAGCAATCTACGAGACAAAAAATAAATGACGTATTTTTTATTTTGGTTTAGTCCAGTACAAATTGTTAACACAAGGCACTTAGAATACGTCCGCCACAAAAATAAAATTTTTGATACTTTTTCCTAGCAACACTTTTTTTTACTCGATGCGCATCTCAGTCATTCATTACGATACTATTCATAAGTTTTTGATTTTCCCTTCATACCCTAACAGGCTTAGGACCGTAAAAATTGAAAACTATGTAGCGAAAAATATTTTCGGGTGAAAATTTGATTTACAGTTTCTACTTCATAAATGGGCTCTAAAGACGATACTGAACTCGTATAAAAATTTTTGAAGACGATGAAAAATTCACCCTTTATAAAATGACTCCGGTTTGTTGAATGCCGACTCGCATCTTGCAGAGACTGCAAGCCTGAGAACATACTGCTCGACGACGCGGGCCACGTGCGCATCTCTGACCTGGGGCTGGCGGTGGACGTGCCCGAGGGCGGCAGCGTGCGCGGCCGAGTGGGGACCGTGGGGTATATGGCGCCCGAAGTGAGTCAATGTCACTATTACTAAGAAAAATAACAAAAATATATCCGACACCTTTAAGGTCGTAGCACACATATAAACTCGTAAGCGGAACGTAAACGTATCAACTCTTGCATTTCAGTATTCTTTGTATGAAACTCCCTACTGTAAAGCACACTTATCGGAATCGTAACGTAATCGCCTCGCCTCGAGAAAAGCTCACGAACCGCGGTACGATGCGTGGACGACTTGCCGTACCCGCGCTTACGTCTCACCGTACGCTATCCTTCGACTTTCCGTTTCTTGTGCACGCCCCGCGCCGCGGCTACCGCTGCGCCTGAGTTCTCTTCATCATCTATCAAATGTTTCTTAATAGTTCGAAATTCTCCTTCAGTTGACCTTGCTTTATTCATATTGTGTACCCAATATCTTTTTTTTCGTTTCTTTCTATTTTCTGTTTCCTCGTCGTCAAGTGCTATGGCAATGATTGCCATCTCGCGTATTGTAAACCAGGACATAACCGTACGCTACACTTAACGTTCGAATACTGACCCGCGCGGCAACCCGCATAGCCGTCAACCAGCGGCCGGCGAGCCGTAAGCGCGGCGTCGCCTAGCCGTAGCCGAGTCGACTCGGAGCTGCTGATCGGTTGGTAACGCGCTTATGTTAGGTTGACGCTTGGTTGACGGCGAGGCGATCCGGTGACGATCCCTTTCCGAGTTGATATGTGTGCTACGACCTTTAAGCCTAGAGCGACCTGAATCAGACCCGCTATACTGCACAAATTCGTTTTATTTTATTTAGATATTTAAGTAATTTTATTAATCAGTCCTATTAGCGTAAGAAAATCATGTTGTGTATACAATTTGTGGATTGCGGTTTAGCTTTTTCATTTAAAAATTGTATATTAGTTAAGAAAAGACTGTAATCTGTATGTGTACCTTAAATAAATAAATGAATAAATACTGATAGACCATAATTGAGTCATCAACATCGGCCGATATCAGTACAGCTGGACAAAGGCCTTTGGTAAAGGCCACGCGTTTAGTAAGGTATAAAAGTTTGGGTAACGGCGGAGAGAAGACTTCAATGGCGACTAAATGCCAACAGAAAAAGATTAGAGATATCTGGTCTCCACCTTTTGCCAATATAGCAATTACAGTAAATTTCTCCACAAGAAGCTTATCTCAAGCAAAAGACTTGTTCTATTGGTTATGTGGTTATTCTTAATGGTTAACCTGCTTTTAGAGTTAACTAGCGGACCCGACAGACGTTATCCTGTCATAACTATGAATATTGATTTCAAATTAGTATAATTAATTAAAAAATATTTTAGATACAAATTTATTTATCGACATTGCAAATGCGAACCACATTGGAAATTGTAACCGTTTGCACCACGGATTCCGTCAATCTTATGTCAAACGCCATAATGTTACATTAAAAAAGTTTAAATTGTCAAAAGCGCTAAGGTTACATAACAAATAATTTAGTATGGTGATTAAGTTTTCTTAAATTATAATTTTCCGCGCAATTTCATTATTTTTTTCTTTCATAAGAACACTCTCCTGATAATAACAAACAAAACAAAAAAAACTTAGCAAAATCGGTCCGGCCGTTCACGCGTGATGCGATGACCAAGGGAAATATGGATTCATTTTTATATATTAGAGTCAATTAACCCGACTTGTTTTTACGACTTTTATCTTGCCACAGAGGGCAGGATCAACGGCTTCAATTGTTTCCTCAGTACGACTATAACCCCATCACTTCGGACGCATAGCATTTTAAATGATTTTCGTTTCCTAAATTGATCCTAGGGTAAATCGAACCTAGGAATTTTTCTTTGTAGGCTGACCATTGCATCACTATACCTACCGAGACGAGCAGAGGACTGTTTAGGCTGGCGATTGACGATATTTTTTTTATTATTATTTAAAGGGGCGTCCCGGCTTTGCAGTGTTTTGCACCAATAAAGAAAATGCAATACACTTTTCATGTAAATATTAAAAAAAAACCATTCAATTATCGAACATTTTCTGCCACAAAAACCTACCGACCATTAGAAACATAACAAAAAAGCATTAATGCAATTTGGTATCTACAGTGATAGCGTAGATACATTTCGGTAATTAATTTTTATTTATTTAGATTTTTATTTATATAGATTATCTAGTTGTCAGTTTTTTATTTGATCTGTTCGCAGGTAATAGACAACGAACGCTACACCTTCAGCCCGGACTGGTTCTCGTTCGGGTGCCTCGTGTACGAGATGCTGGAAGGCCGGGCGCCGTTTCGGGCTCGCAAGGAAAAGGTGAAGAGGGAAGAGGTTGACAGGAGAGTCAAGGTCAGTCACCCCAGTGGCTAGGCAGCGGTCGTTATACTTGTAAAGCCACATAACATTGGAAAGATCCACGTTATTTTGTGAAAATCATTATCTAAATAGCGAAGATGGTTTCGATTCAGTTTAGATGTAGTCAGATTTTTTTTCATGTGTTGTTGTGTTGTGTAGCAGGAATATAAAAAGCTACTTAAATTAAATATTTAAAAAAAAGTTTATTTAGTGTTTGTTTGGAAGCAAAATATAGCGACATGTTTCCGGTTAATCTTGAAGACATTTATTATCTACTTTACTAGATCCTCTTCAGACTTCTGATTTGCGATATATCTTTTAAATGTGAACTGATCCTTAGATAATAACAAGTTGTCAAAGTAATTTAAATTGATCTAAAAAAAAGCTGCTGATTTTTCCAGATCCTTTTATTTTGCTTACTGTCGTATTATGTTAAACTTTTTGAAAAGTATGATTAAATTAGCAAACACTTGCGGAGGAGGGCCATTATTAAGCTATATTTATTTAATTATATTGCACAATTAAAGTGAAAATATAGATAGAGAAAATATAGAGATTCAGTTTATTTGTATTATCTACCAATCAACAATTAGGCTAAACAAAAACGTTCATAGTGCGAAAAAAAACTGATTGTTAGTATTTAAACGGTGCATGCGAGGAATACTGATATTATAATTGCAATTAAATTGCTTAAGTATCATATAAACTGATTGTTGTTAAATAGATAGCATAATAATATTAACGGAATTGTTATACTACCATTTTTTTTAATGAGTAGTAATCAGGGCTCAGCATTTTTTTTACCGGTATTAATACGTTTTAACCGTTATAAGGCGTTTTGTTCTCGTTTTACGTTTGGAACGGGAACAAAATGAGAACGTTATCCAAATACCGGTTAATCCCGCCGCGTGAGGCCACAAGGTGAACTGAAGTGAAATCCGTATACTGTGTGTCCTTCGTTCGTATGTAGGTATCGACGCGAAGGGAAAGAACGAATATAAACATTATTAAACCTTTATTTTAACCAAAAACGAAATGAAAATATTCAAATACGTTTTTATTTCGTTCCGTTTCGAACAAAACCGAAATCAAAGCGTTCTTAGGCATTTAAGACGATAACGTTTCGAAAAATAAACCTGTAAACAAGCCCTGGTAGCAATAACCCATTGTAACCCCCTCATAATAACAATTGTGTACAGCACGAGCAAGAGAAATACTCAAGTAAGTTCAGCGAGTGCGCACGCGCACTGTGCGGCGGATTACTGAACAAGTGCGCGGGCGCCCGGCTCGGCTGCAGCGCCGGCCGCCGCGGCGCCCACCAGGTGAAGGCGCACCGCTTCTTCTCGCAGCTTAACTTCGCGCGGCTCGAGGCCGGCATGGTGGACGCGCCCTTCGTACCCGACGTGAGTAAATTGAAGATAGATAAAACTTTTGTTGCACGAAATATAGAGGTGACATAAATAATTTGACAGAATACAAAAAGGGGTAATTGTGCTCATACGCTATACCAGTGTTTCCCAAACATTGTTCTGCCATGGCCCGGTAATTTTCACACCGCACATTTGTGACCCACTTGATGATTTTGAACCCAAGCTGATTCTATTAGATAGATAAAATAATACACATTTATTAATAGTTTTATTCATACTACATATTTAGGTATCTTCTATTTGGTCACTAAATTTTAATGCGTTGTATGGATCTGTCGCTTATTTTTTAGTAAGACATCCAAATTAACGATTATTTGCGTCGTGTCGATATTATTTTTATAATAAGACAAGAATACTGTGACTAATTTATTGGTAAATTATGGTCCTGTACCGGGTCGCTACCCGGCAAATGGGAAACGCTGCGCTATACTATATACGGTATATTCTGTACTAACCCACTGAGTTATTCATAGTTCGTAAAGACGTTATCATGTCTTAACAACAATGGGGTGGTTTAGAAGCTAATTTAAAATATAGCAATAATACTAGTTAAAGTCGCTTGATAGATCCATTTTGATGTTCGACAGACATATTTTATATTGCAGTCAATTTGTAAATACAAATGACACGAATTCATAACACTGCTACAGACTCCCATATTAGAACTATTTGTGAGCAATTCTAATAATTATAATATTACATTTTCGTAGCTACTTGACTAAAGCACCGAATGTTCAACAGCTATTTTATCGACAGACTTGTTTTTATTAACCTGTTCCATAAATTGTTAAATGACCATTATACACAAATTGTCTCCTATTTTATAGTTATAAGGGTGTTTTCTATGTATTATAATTTAATAAAAAAAGTTATATATGTAAGTTTATCGGTTGTCAAGTACCCCATACGACAAACTAAAGTGTTGTAGTAAGTAGCTTAATTTAGGACTAGATGGCTCTGTGTGGCCCAGTGTGGCATGTCTGAAAAATATTTAAATATTTATATTTATAATAAAACAAGCGCTTGCGATAGTGACCATGAAAGTTAAAATCTGATTTAAAATTTTTCCTGGTGACTATCAACAAGAGTTTATTTATATTCCATGTCTCTTGTTTTTTATGAGTGTCCGATTCAGTTCTTCCATGATAGCGCTTGCAACAGTGACGATACAAAACAAGTAACACAGTACAAACCCAAATCAATTAACTCTAAAATATTAATAAGTATATTTAAAATATGTCAGGGGTAATAGATGCTTGGTTTAAAGCTTGTACCTTGTCAATTCCAGCCTCACGCGGTGTATGCTAAAGACGTTCTAGACATCGAGCAGTTTTCGACTGTGAAAGGCGTTAATTTGGACGCGGCCGACGACACGTTCTACGGCAAGTTCAACACCGGCTCCGTTAGCATCCCGTGGCAGACGGAGATGATCGAGACCGGGTGCTTTGCGGAGCTGAACGTATTTGCTAGAGGTGAGGGAATATTGTTGTTATTTGTAGGATTTAAAGTCCGGTGTATGAACATTATACATTATATGATATTTCAGCAATTTAATTGCAATTATAATATCAGTACTTATATAAACTTGAAAAATTATGTCTCAGGCGTAATACTCGAATACGCATCTCCTCGCATACCGGGCGCGGCGCTTTACCATGTATAATGTTAAGAAAAAACTAGGAACCTCCATATTAAAGCAAAACCCATTTTTTGGATTTTTGTCCGTTTGTCAGTCTAGTTGTACAAGCATCACACAAAAACTACTTATTGCTTGTAATTTAGCGAATTTTTCATGTGTAGCAACTTGTCTAACTTAAATTAAAATGCTTCATTTTATGATTCTAAAATTTCAAGCGAACGAAGTCACGGGCTAAAGCTAGTTTAATATATATCTTGTTCTTATATTTTTATTACTGAAGGGTGTACCTGATTATTTGGAATAACTAACAGCTATGGCATTACATAAAGTCTGAAAATAAAGTTGTTGTGATAAAGAACTATGATTTCCTTTCCCCTCGCCAACTTGGTGATGGTAAAAGTTGCATTCTATAAACAGATGACTTTTTCATCACCTTCAAAAATTTTTATGGGTGTTCAGTATCGTATTCAGAGCCCATTTATGAATTAAAAAATGTTGGTCAAGTTTACACCCGAAAATATTTTTCGCAATATAGTTTTAAATTTTTACGGTCTTAAGCCTGTTTAGGTGTTAAGGGCAAATCAATAACTTATGAATAGTATCGTTATCTATGAATGAGATGCGCATCGCGTAAAAAAAGTGTTGATAGGAGTCCGTTTCAAAAATTTTTGATTTATGGCGGAAATTTGTGTGCTTCATCTTGACATTGTTTATACATACTGAGCTATACCAAAAGAAAAAATACGTCATTCGTTTTTTGTGTCGTTGATTGTTGTCTTAAAATTTGGAATGTGATTAAAATTTCATCCTGTGTCTGCAGGCGAAGACGGCACGGAGCTGATGACGAGCGACCTGCAGCTGACGCCGGCCGCCGCGCCGCCGCCCGAGCCGCCCGGCTGCTTCCTGTTCGCGCGCCGGGTTAGTAAAAAAAAAGTAACAGCCTAAAATCATCCCACTGCAGGGAAAAGGCCTCCATCATTGAATTCAAGTTACCAAAGCAATGATGGGTACTGGCATAATCACCACGCTTGGCAAATGCTCCATCATTGAATTCAAGTTACCACAGCAATGATGGGTACTGGCATAATCACCACGCTTGCCAAATGCTCCATCATTGAATTCAAGTTACCACAGCAATGATGGGTACTGGCATAATCACCACGCCTTCCAAATGCTCCATCATTGAATTCAAGTTACCACAGCAATGATGGGTACTGGCATAATCACCACGCTTGCCAAATGCTACATCATTGAATTCAAGTTACCACAGCAATAATGGGTACTGGCACAATCACCACGCTTGCCAAATGCTCTATCATTGAATTCAAGTTACCAAAGCAATGATGGGTACTGGCATAATCACAACGCTTGCCAAATGCTCCATCGTTGAATTCAAGTTACCACAGCAATGATGGGTACTGGCATAATCACCACGCTTGCCAATTGCAGGTGGGTGATCACAAACCTGATTCATCATCATCATATCAGCCGAACGACGCCCACTGCTGGGCATAGGCCTCCCCCAAGGATCTCCACAACGATCGGTCCTGTGCTGTCCGCATCCAGCGGCTTCCCGCGACCTTGATCAGATCGTCGGTCCACCTTGTAGGGGGCCTGCCCACGGAACGTCGTCCGGTACGCGGTCGCCATTCGAGAACCTTTCCGCCCCAACGGCCATCGGTTCTCCGCGCTATGTGTCCCGCCCACTGCCACTTCAACGATGCAATCCTTCGAGCGATGTCGGTTGTTTTAGTTCTCCTGCGGATCTCATCATTTCTGATTCGATCGAGTAGGGAAATACCAAGCATCGCTCTCTCCATTGCTCGCTGGATGATCTTGAGCCTTCTTATGAGACCCATAGTAAACGACCACGTCTCACTACCATAGGTCATTACTGGCAACACACACTGGTCAAAGACTTTCGTCTTGAGGTATTTCGGACGCGAATATATGCCGGAGCTTCCCGAACGCTGCCCATCCGAGCTGGATTCGACGAGAGATCTCTTTCTCGAAGTTGGACTTACCTAACTGGACTATCTGTCCCAGGTAAACATAGTGGTCAACAACTTCGAGTGCAATGTTCCCAACGTTAACTGGAGCGGGTGCAACATGGGCATTTAACATGATTTTCGTCTTGTCCATGTTCATCCTAAGACCCACTCTTTGAGAAGCATTACCGAGATCTTCGAGCATAATGTTCAGGTCTTCCAAGGTCTCTGCCATAAGAACTACATCATCGGCAAATCGCAGGTGTGTTAGGTATTCGCCATTAATGTTGATGCCGCGTCCTTTCCAGTCCAGAAGCTTGAAAATATCTTCCAACGCAGCTGTGAACAGTTTCGGAGAAATAACGTCTCCCTGTCTCACACCTCGCTGTAGTTGGATCGGATTAGAGCTCTGGTTCTGTAATCGGACCGACATGGTGGCGTTTTGGTATAAGTACTTTAGTACCTCGATGTACCTGTAGTCTATTTGGCACCTTTGGAGAGACTGCAGCACTGCCCAGGTCTCAATCGAATCAAAGGCTTTCTCATAGTCCACGAACGCTAAGCAAAGTGGCAAGTTATACTCTTCGGTCTTCTGTATAACTTGCCGCAGCGTATGAATGTGGTCTATGGTACTATAGCCTTTTCGGAACCCGGCTTGTTCGGGAGGTTGGAAGTCGTCGAACCTGCGAGTGAGACGATTCGTAACGACTCTCGAAAATAACTTATAGATATGGCTCAGAAGCGAGATGGGTCTGTAGTTCTTCAAGAGAGTTTTGTCACCCTTCTTGAAGAACAGCATCACATCGCCTCTGCCTCATGCCTTTGGCGTTTTGCCCTCGAGTATGACAGAATTAAAGAGCTTCTGGAGGACCTTAAGTACCGGCTTACCGCCCGCTCTAAGGAGCTCTGTTGTGATTCCGTCATCACCCGCCGCCTTGTTGTTTTTAAGCTGCTTGAGAGCCATTCTAATCTCGCACAGGCTGACGTCCGGGATATCTTCAGAATAGTGTCGGGTAAGCTTGGCTCTAGGGTCTTTAGCCTTGCTTTCAACAGGTGTTTTCGTGGAGTATAACTGTCCATAGAAACTTTCAATCTCCCTCAGGATTTCAGGTGTTGACGTAATGATGCTACCTGTCTCAGTTTTCAGCCTCGTCAATTGGCTTTGCCCAATAGACAGATCTCTGGCGAACACTTTGGAGCCTTTGTTCCGCTCAATGGTCTCTTTAATACTTTAGTACTGTACTTTACTATTAAATTGACGAAAGTCGCTCTTCAAAGACTTCGATATCTGTCTATTGAGTTGCCGATAGCGATGGGCATCCGCTGAGTTCTGTAGCCTCATTTCGTCTCTCTGATCCATGAGTAGGAGAGTCTGACTGGAGAGTTTCTTTGATTTGGGACGGCGGGTTTTAAAGTACTTAGACCCTACCGTACGGACAGTATCCACCACCATGTTGTATAGATCGTCCACATCGATGCTGTTCTCAAGGGCTTCGAAACGGTTTTGAAGCTCGAGCTGAAAACACTCGGGGTTTTGAATTTGAGCCGGTATTGGTCGGAGCGTGGATTTTATCAGTCGCGCTCTTTCAAGCTTTACGTCGATATTCAATGTGCCTCTGACCATGCGGTGATCGCTTCCTGTCTTAACAGCGTTGATCACAGCGACATCATCGAATATGTGCTTCTTCGTTGACATGATAAAATCGATCTCATTTTTGACTTTACCGTCCGGGCTGATCCAGGTCCATTTGCGGCTTACGGGCTTCTTGAAGAAGGAGTTCATCATAAAGAGATTCTCCCTCTCCATGAAGTCTGCCAGCATCTGACCCCTTTTGTTCCGTTGCCCAAATCCAAATTTCCCCATTCTCAACTCATTACCGCAACGTGGCCCCTACTTCGCATTGAAATCCCCCATCACAACCGTGTAGTGGGTTTTAAAGCTATGCATGGCTTTAGAGATCTCCTCATACATAGCCTCCACTTCGACATCGTCGTGTTTCGAGGTCGGAGCGTAAACCTGAATGACATTCAGCGAATATCGTTACGATATTCTGAGTATCAGGTACGCTACCCTGCTCGAAACACTTCCGATAGTAATCACGTTGTTGACAAGGGACTTGTGGACGATGAACCCGACACCACCTAGGGACTGTTGGTCGCCCTCCCGGTAGTATAGTAAGTTACCGGTTTGCAGGGTTATCGAGTCCTCTCCCTCTCTTCGGACTTCAGATAGCCCAATGATATCCCAATGTAACTTACCAATTGCTTCTTCCAACTCTACGAGCTTCGCGTCAAGCCTAAGTGTGCGCGTGTTATATGTTGCCAGGTCGAGTCGTCGTTGTTGGCAGCCGGATCTTACCCGGGGATTCTTAGCACCCCCTGCCCCGCCGTTACCATAGCCGCTGCCATAGCTAGGACTAGCGGGGCCGCCAGGGACTGGGGGCCGAATTTTTTGCGGTGTATTCATATTTGGGGGGGGGGGGTTGCCATAATCGCCACGCTTGGCAGGCGGGTTGGCGATCGCAGTATGGCCTGCTGCTTCTAGGAGACGCTGCTGCCCATCTCCTGATGGCAGTTTTCCCTCTGTCGGCTCTTACGACACCCACGGGAAGAGAGGGGGTAGTGCTATTCTTTTTATGTGCCGGCACTACACGGCACTGCCGGCACTACACGGCACCGAGTTAGTAGCCACCAGTATTACTAGGGCAATAGCCTTAGGAGGAACCACTAAGGGCGAGAGAATTGAAAAATAGGTATTTGTAAAATCTATTGCTGTCGCGCAGTGCTCGAATGCCTCCCCGCAGAGCGTGATAGAGACAACTGCATCTTGGACCGAAAATACCTACTAAAATCACAAAAACAACGCTTCGTAGTCCCCCGATTCCTTTACCAAAACTAGACCGATTTAAATACTTTTTTCATTAAAAATTAAAGAAAGTCTTTGACCGTGTTCGTATATTTTGCTTTTTTTCCACAATTTCGCTAAATTTGTTTTTTGGATGTTTGAACACAGCGGAAAATCTGGCGAATTTTTTAGATTTTTGAAAGCTCATATTTTTTTATTAATTAATTTATGAAAAAAAGGAAAACACATGCCAATAGGGGCCATAGATTTTTGTAATAAAAATTATTGCTCTACTGGCATTATCCAGGGAGGAAACTGGGGACTACGTTTGTATGGAAAAACGGCTCTTGTGTTTCCTCTTAAGCCACGGTCCTACCACTCAAACATAAGCCTACACTCTTTAATCACGGGCACTAGGTCTGAGACCTTTGAAACGATCCCAGCACTTCTGTACTACAAAACTGTACGAACCTTTTTTTTATATAAATAATGGGCTTGCTCTTTAATACATACTTAACTATACGATTAAGAAAAAGCCTAAGATGGAGCGAGCTTACCCAGAGGTACTGGTTCTCCCACACCAGCGGAACACAGAAAAACTGTTTTATGCTGGACTCCGGCAGGAGGGTGGTAGCATCCAGGCGGCCTCTCACGAAGCCTACCACCGCAGAGGGATCTGTTAGCCGTCATCATTGGTTAGAAAACCAAAGATGCCGTTGCCCAGGGTGGATCACTAGGAGGTAGATCCCACCACCCTACACCCTCTTAACACGCCGACCCGGTCTGAGATCTTTGAGTACCTAAAAGAAAACCTTAGGACACAAACACGAACCTACAGCCTCCAATCTATCAGTTCACTCTAGGCATTTGGTCTTTGAGTGCCCCAGGAACGATCCAACCACCTACACGAACCAAAGCACACAAGCAAACACAAGCGGACTAGTGATCCGCTCCAGGTCTTTGATCTTTGAGCTTACACCTGCAGCCTTAGACGAGTTCTTTTCTAATTGCGTATACGCTACTAGACGAATAGGGAAAAAAAATGGAAATGACATTAGCTGCAGTTACATGATTAAAGGCCGCTACTTTATATAAAACTGGGTTTTGCCCGCGGCTTCGCTTGCGTTAAATTCGGGGTAACAGTAAAATTTCACCCCCTCTTTTATGCGGTAGGGGCGGATTTCCAAAAAAAAAATGGTGCACGATTTTTTTGTTAGTCACAAATAGTCCGCATACAAATTTTTAGCTTTCTACCTTGAAAATTGCGGAATGCTCCATACAAACTTGCACCCCCCATTTTTGGGAAGTGGGTTGTTAAAAAGAGGCAAAAAGTAGCCTATGTCCATCCATCCCTTCAACTATCATCACTTAAAAAATCACGTCAATTCGTCGCTCCGTTTGCCGTGAAAGACGGACAAACAAACAGACACACACACTTTCCCATTTATAATATTAAGTATGTATAATTTCTCTCAGGTACTCTGCCCCCAGAAGAAGATCCCGCCGCGCCTGCGCCCCGTGCCCGTGCCCGAGCACCTGCTGCCGCGGGCCGCCCTCAGCTGACCGCGCCCGCATCCACACCCGCACCCGCACCCGCATCCACACCCGCACCCGCATCCCGACGCACCGCAAGCGGGCATCACACACGACAGATAGACACGAAATGGTACACCAAAGTATAATTTATTCGGCATTTTAAAAAGAAGTTTATAACATAACACCAACCATCACCCCTCCGTTACATCAGGTCTACACATTGATGTTATACAGGATGAAATTTTAACCACATTTCAAATTTTAATGCATCAATCTACGAGACAAAACAAATGACGTATTTTTTCTTTTGGTATAACCCAGTACAAAAATGTCAAGTTAAAGCACTTAGAAAATCTCCACCAAAAATCAAATTTTTTTGATACGTTCTCCTCAGAACACTTTATGTTACGCGATTCGCATCTCATTCATTAATTAGGATAGTATTCATAAGTTGTTGATTTTCCCTTTATACCTTCACAGGCTTAGGACCGAAAAAATTGAAAATTATGTTGTGAAAAATATTTTCTGGCGTACGTTTGACCTACACTTTTTACTTCATAAATGGGATCTAAATACGATACTTAACGCCTATAAAAATTTTTGAAGGTGATGGAGAAGTCATTCTGTAAAAAACTAGATACACATCCAACATCAAAAATTTGCACCCACTTGACATAAGAGTGCACATGTAGTACTGTACAACCTATATGAATAGAATAGATACAACATGACATAAACATCCATATTATTGCATGTCGACATAATTAGGCCGGGTTATTAAGTTGACTATGTGCCGTATTTCGTGTGACGTACAGACAACAGCAGGTCAACCTATCCAAAAGGTTAAAGGTCATTGAATTGATTTTCAACTTTAAGTCCAACAAGTAGAAATCAATATCAATTGAGAAAATTTGACGTTTTGTGGTAGGTTGACGTGCTGGCCCCTAATTCAGCTAGCCAAATCGTATCACAATCGTAATTGAATAGCAGGTTTTTGACAGTTCTAGTATGGGCTAAATGTCAAAATCGCCCAATTCCATCACGATTGAACTGCAATTGAAATAGCAGAATAAGGGCCCTGTTGTTTGTACATCATTCAATCGAGGACATTTTTAGGTGTCATCGGACTGTGTAACTAGTACTTATTGTAAATCGATGCATCACAATCATCGTAACTCGTACGCGAGGTTACGAATAGCAAGAAGCACACTACTAGTCGTGCCGTCAATGTGTGCCAGTTTATGTGATGCTGTAATGCGTGATGTTAAAGGGTATCGCGTATTGTTTAGTGCTAACCTGTGTGAGTGATGTTACGCGAATAATTTCTTACGCGTTCTGCAGCCGATGCTAACTTCTTCATCTCATTATATACTATTTGAATCCTCCTGAGACCTAGAACAAAGGAACTAAATCCAATATAGGGTCTGTTTTATGCTATACAATTTCATTTATGTCAAAATTCTACAACACAAAACAGTATTAATCTACATATTCGCAGGAAGTGTGGAATACAGTGCTAACGCTTATAACCTATTTATAAACAGTGGATGCGATTGTCTACTTTAACTGTCTACAATAACGCTGTAGCCCTGTGAAGGGCGTCAAAGAATCGAACCTAAACAACCCTATGTTTGAAGAATAGTCAACGTAACTCTTGATCTAAAATGCAAATATAAGTAATTCATGACCTAATGCTCAGAAGAGAAAAAAAGTCCGTTTTAAGTAAAGATGAAAATCATTGCAATTGAACGAATCAATGTTACGTTGTTTTATTTTTTTCAATACATAAATACAGTACTATTTGTCAGAAGACTGAACGGCGTCCTCGAAAACATCCACAAAATTTTGAAAAAGAGCCAAAATCCTGTTTCCTAGAAAGAACTTTTTAAGAATAAAATAATGTTTTTCATGCAATTGTCTTTAAGTACATTATTTTGATATTTTTTATACTTTTCTTTCCTTCTTCTTGAACGGAATTTCAATTTAATTTCTTGTTATTTTTATTAATAAATCCATAAGTCATGGTTACTTTACGATTTAACTCGATAAACAAACTTATTATTACAAAAAAAGCGAAAAAAGAGGTTTTCTACGTTAAGGCCCCGACGAGATTCGAACTCGTGATCTCCTGTTTACTAGACAGGCGCTTTAACCAACTAAGCCACGGCGCCTCTGATGGAAGCGGCGAAATTAGCCTTTTAGTCGTACGGTTCAGTGTTTCTCAGCTGATAAAATAATCTTGCTATTTACATAAGTAGTAGATAAATAAAATTCCGATACCGGCGGCATTGGCAAACGCTATTTATTCTGAAAAACATCATTACCTTGTTTCTATTGTATGAATCCAGTAACGAATAATTATGTTATTAAATGAGTTTATGTAAGTAAATGCTATATTTAAGACGCTGACATGAGCCAAATTTATACAATATAGCATTCAGTAAGTAGTTTGCATCCACTGATTATAGTACACTACCAAATTGACGTTTATTTTATGAAATTTCAAATCGCGATAACACTACATTCTGTTTGATGGAAATACAGAGACTTTACTTATATGTAACTCAAAAAGCAGTCAGTGTCTAAAGTTATTAATTCAAAAAAATGTACAGACAACAGCACGTCGACCTACCACAAAACGTCAAATTTTCTCAACCGATATTGATCTCTACTTGTTGGGACTTAAAGTTGAAAATCAATTCAATGACCTTTAACTTTTTGGGTGAGTTGACCTGCCGTTGTCTGTATAATAATAGGTATGTAGAAATCGAAAGAAACTGTTCATCATTGAGGTCATCATACCAAATGCTATTGAATGTAATGAAAATTTGTGGAAATTATTTTCAAAAATATTTAAATAACATTATCAACTAATACGTAGGCAATAAGATGCATTTCCCTTTGTACCTGTTGGTGTTTTAACGCTACTGATTTTTAACGTTACGAATTTGCAGTATTGGAACATGAACAATTTAGTCTTAAGGAAAAAATTTTTATTTGTAATTCGTGGCGCCGTGTTGCTAATCTTTGTCGTCCATAATCGATATGAACATTTATGGTAATTTTGTAGGATAGAGGCAAGCAAATACATTCGCTGCAGAGAGGGGAATTTCGCATTCGGTAAAAGTTTGATTTTAAAATGTCTGTATGAAAAGTATATAGTACAAGATATAGTGAGAACATTTCATCCATTAACCTCAAATTTACATGTATAAATTCCGTTAGTATTTGGCTGTATTCAAAAGTTTAAGTTTTAAAAAAAGAGGCCTGAAATGAAATGATTCGCGAAACTCGTTGGACGGAATATCAGCGGGTTTCAAACTCGAGTGAAATTTCTATGATTATGTATTGACATTGCAATTAATCGGCATGATAAGTAAAATTACTTAGTAATGTGTACAACAATGCGATCACTCTTCAGTTAGTCGGACTGATCAGTCTTCGTTTCCAGTCTTTATCCTGCAGCGAATGTGTATATTTATTAACGCATAATTTATATATCTTTTACTATTTTCAGCGTTTTTCTAAACTTGTTGCATATTTTGTGGTTAATAAAATGTTATTAATGTTGTAGGTAAATTAATATCAAATTGCTATTCTTTTGATATAACATTTTAATTATGTATCAAAAAATCTATGGATTTGAGATGTAAGCGTGTATTTTTTCCTATGATATTTTTTTTTCTATAGATTAAAAAAATATATAAATATGTCGTTATTGACAGAAAAAAAGCAATGCAATATTGTATATAATTTGAAAGACATTTTAGCTACCTCATATAATGCAAATTGGAAAGTATATTGAAAAGTTAACATAAACTTTAATGCGAACACTATCCGGTTTATGTTTAAATTAAATTTTACAATGGCATCAAACTATATATTAAAATTTTTGTTTTTCATATGTTGGCCAATGGTGTATGATAATACGACCTTGGCGTAACTTATAATACTTTTACCTATCTATGGCGCTATGCACAAACTAAGGGGAACTAAACAGCCCTCTCTCAGCCCAAGGACGCTTACAGCTGCTGCTCCCCTAAGGATCTCTGCGACGATCGGTCCCGCGCCGTCCGCATCCAGCGGCTTCCCGTTTCCTTCACAAGATCGTCGGCCCATCAGGTAAGTGGGCCTACTCACAAATCAACAATGATATAGCCTTGAAAACACCGTAAATAATGTTTCCTACATAATATATAGCCAGATGTTCTCTCATTGCGTGTCACGGCATTTAACCTCGGAATAAACGAGAATTAAACACTGTAATTAATTATACGTTATTTATTTATTACTCCTAACATGTATTTCGAAACTTTCTGATATTATTTAATATTTCTAAAATAGGCTACAATAATGGTGTATGTATGTAGATATGGGGCAATTTTATTACATGATATAATAGGTATTTTATATTTTTTTTATTTTAGTCATTTTTAAGTGTAGTTGAAATCAGCGTCATTGCAAAATGATTTTGTGACGTGTTTATAACATATTTTTTACATATACACTGCCTTTTTCTAATCGTACGTGTGCGAAAAGGATAAATATGTAAAATTCGTCTCGGAATACGCTCTATTGTAAAATAAAAATGACTTGGTAATGTTTGTAAAAAACGTATGGGATTACTGTTTTTGTGGTTGTAAATGTCTTGTTACGACTTTGAATTGCTTCTCTAACGTTTTGGCAGTTCTTAGAGTTGTCGTTATGTTTCGAATTTATTTTTTTGTATCTAAAATAACTTAAAGCATTGCTTTTAGTTCTTGACAAATTATCGTAACACTAGAAAGTAGTTTATAATTTCAAGATGTGGTAAGCAAAAGTTGTGAAACGGAAAATAATAAATACAATTGAGCAATAATACGTAAACGAATTGTCTGTGACTGATTGTCTTTGTCATCGACTTGTCTATGATTGCTTTCGATCGATGTCCTCGAAAGTATTGTGTGTACTTGTATCCCGGTATATTTAAAAAAGGAAATGAAAGATCGCACAAATTGTCCTATAAAATTTCGAAGCCATATTTTGTACATTGCCAGTATAAAAAACATACTTCCATTTGTATTAGTGTGTAAGAATTAAAGCATTTTGATGTGTACCTTTATATTGTATTTTAACATTTTGAAAAAGCCTAAAGATAATGTTTTAGCGGTGTATTGAGTCAACTTGTAAAATGTCTTCACTACTTAATGTGGCTGATTCTGAATTAATCTTACAGCTCAAAAGTTTTATTCCTTTTCATATTGTATGGAATTTCGATGTGGTAGGTATCATTCAGAATCAACTCCAATATTTTTTGTAACTGGCACAAAATTTAGTCTGAAAACTTAGAATAAAATAAAAAAGGAAGCTACGGTACGCGTTTTGTACTTTGTAAACAAAAGCTTGTTGTTCGTTGTAAAAAAAAAGTAAGTAAATTCCGTGGAGGGCAAGCTAGTGCGCGAAACATAGCGACGATCTTTAACTTAAGTCAGAGAGTCGAGAAAAATTGATATTTAAGTACTTATGTTATCCCGCAGCGCTAGTTTTATTGTGCCTTAAGCAAAATTGTGTGCAATAACGTAATATGTGCGGCCCATTTGCAGAGGCGGCGTAAGGCGTGGGCGGTGTGGGACCGCCCACTACCTCGCGGTGCGCGGGGCCCCGTGCCTCATAGTTATAATAAAGAAAAAGTATGGAAAGCCCAAAAGTACATAGTAATTACATTAAACTTATTTATTAACTTAAAGATATTTCAGTCTTTGGCTTAAATGTGAATGAAATACTAGATATTTATAATAAACTATGTCATAAAATTAATAAGACCATCAGAGGGCCTCGCAAAGTGCTTGCCCATATTATCACAGGGCCCCGCGAAATGTACCTCGCCCACATTAAGTTTAGGCCTTGCGCCGCCACTGCCCACTTGTAGGACGCTAGTGCCGTAATTTCCCTTTTCATTTTGATCTGTACTGATACCACAACCGCTCGATCGCTCGATTCTCGTCCATTCCATAAACTACGTGTCTATTAAAATCTTCAACAGATAATCCTATTTTAATAAGAACAATAAACGAACAAAATAATAAAATAGTCTTAATATGAGCGAGCGAGCGGTGAAACTCGTCAGCCCTTTATATTAACGTGTTTTAAATTACCTTCTGTTAGGGAGTCAGTCTACTCGTACTGCCCAGGTGCAATGACTTTCTCTTTGCAAATTCGCTAACCCATACAAAATAGCCCGTCATCTGTGTTACGTTGTATGGTAATAGCAAGCATTATAAAAATTGTATCTATTTGAGTATTAGAATCACACCCTAAACGGAAGTTAACTAATATTATAGGATTTCATATATATGGACGACCGGCGAGATGATTTAGATGCAAGTAGGTATCTTGTTTCATCTAGGTGTTTTTGTATAATAACTCTTTATATAAGTCTGTTCAGAAATATTTTTATAGAATTTATTATCACCAGTGTTTGATGGCGTTTTTACATGTATTGCTGTCGTTTTTAAACTTGACCAGTGTAAGACCTTGTTTAGTTCATGGGGTATGAGAGAAACAATAAAACTTTTAAAGTCAGACTGTATTGTCACAGTCGACATCATACCAATAATAAAGTTAAAATTATTTTCTATCGTCTCGCCGTGTCGGCCTAGATCGTCGTTCATAATTTACATCTCCGCTCTTGTCAAAGTTCATATTTGCATACACGAAGCGAAACTTAACTAAAACTAGCTGTGTGTATGCAAACTCGACCCTTGGAAAATCACTCGTTGCCCGTTGCGAGTGTTGCCAGACTCAAAAATATTTTTGAAATAGATTATAATTTTGTTTAATTATTCTACATATTACTATAATTAGCTTCAGACCGAGTAAAAAAGAATATATAAATTTTATTCGAAAAATTTTACCTTGAAGACTTGTTTTGTAGTCGTGTGTAGAACAAGACATACCAACCGACCGACCGAACATGAAACGTTGGTGTCGATATTTGTATGTATTTATATTTATGCGTTGGTCTTTAATCGATTGGGACATTTTGATATTTCTATCTTATTGCAAATTATATTGTGTATGTATAGCTATTGCTATTTTAACCTATAGCTGAAAGCAGGAAAACCTACTCGTACAGAACACACGAAAAGAACTATGAAAACAACCCTGCTCTGAAAAATAAAATCCATACAAAATTAAATAATTACTCACAAAATGCTTTTTCCACTTGTTTTTTTTTTCTACAATACTAGGTTCATCGCCATAGTAAAAGATGCTTGTCTTTATGAGCAGGTTCTGCTGCTTTCGGCTGGAGGACGGTTAAAAAGCAGTGTATAAAACTATGACGTGGCTACCCTCCTGCAACGGGCTTACCGAAATACATCAAGCATTTAAGGATATAATGTGTCACCGAATTTTGTAAGAATTTATATATATTAAAGATCATACCTGTGTCATACTCATTGATGCATTTCGACTAATGTGTTGAGTCGTTGATACTGTGTCGGGGTACGCTGTACTCTAGCTTGATAGTAAATTGTAACTTAGCTTTCTTGTACTGTTAGTCGTTATTGCAGTATTTTGGTGCAAATATTATTATTTAATAAGCGTATTCATAAATAAATTGACTCCAATATAGACTTGTTGGTTTTATTTCTGATGTTCTTTAGATAGTTGGGGCTAAGTACATATTATTGACAACTGAGAAAAAAAACATTAGATCTCCATCTTCAGGATCAGAATAACAATGAGAATGATTATATCTTCATGTTCGCTAAATACGCAATACTTAGTTCAATTAATCTATACTAATATTATAAACCTCAAAGAGTTGTTTGTTTGAACGCGCTAATCACTGGGACTTCTGGTTCACATTGAAAAAATATTGTTGTGTTGGATAGTCTATTTATCGAGGAAGGCTTTAGGTTTTATTATTAAAAAGAAATCCTTTACGCGAATGTAATAACACACTTTGACGCGGACGAAGTCGCGGGCAACAGCTAGTAATACAATATGAAAATGCACATCGGGTTGGATGCTCATTACAGAATACTGACAGCATATGTTTATTTCACGAGGTAGAATCGGCAGACAAGAGATTTTAAACTTGAAGAATTGGTACTTATCAAAGATCCTCGTCTGCCTCCTGGACAATGGGCATTAGGAAGAATCGTGAAAGGATATCCAGGTTCAGATAAATTGACTAGGACGTACGATGTATAAACTACGTATCTTTCAACGTTCAGTAACTAAGTTGTGTCCACTTCCTAATTAAATTCTTCATAATAGTCAAAACATTATATTAATGCTGCTTACTAAAACAGTTAAACATATTACTTTAACGAAAAATACTTTAATACTCCAGAAACCAACATATAAACGTAAAATAAAATTTTTGCAGTAGACCTCTTAAGATAGCCAGATTATTAAAACACAGGTCATAGTTCAACAATATTTAATCTCAAAATATAAATAACAACAGTCGATCTACAAACTACTTGATCTACGAACTAGAGATCTGAATTAAGTAGGTATGCTTGAAACATTAGAATTTCAACTTAGACTTCAAGCAGTTCAAATGACTAATTCTTTGAAAAATATATTTAGGTGGATTTAATGATTCGAAGAATATTCGTCTAGATAGGCAAATTTTTTATCTATACTATCTATACTAATACTATAAAGCTGAAGAGTTTGTATATTTGTTTGTTTGAACCCGCTAATCTCAGGTAGTACTGGTTCGAATTGAAAAAATATTTTTGTGTTGGATAGTCTATTTATCGAGGAAGGCTTAAGGCTTTTTATATAACATTAAGCTGCGACCAATGGGAGCGAAGCATCAGTGAAAAAATAAAAGAATTTGACGCGGACGAAGTGGCGGGCGGGCAACAGCTAATTTATTTTAATTCCAATTCGCTTACAACATACAAAAGTTTTTCGTGGCCACAGTGATTACAAGTGTTGAAATATCGGAAACTGTAAACAAACCCCAAAAATAACTGTTAGTATACCATTAAACTCTTGGAAATAAATTCTAATGTTTCAAAAATACTCAAAAATGCACCACACGAAGTCTTACAACAATAAATAAGGCATAGTTACTGCATATCATAATATAAGTCGGAAAACCTGATATTTTAATTAAAAACATTCACCACTATGTGGATGTATCGAAAGCCATTGTCAAAAATATGTGGACACTTTTGGCACTTACGTAACAATGCGATGCCGACAAATAGCACCAACATTTTTTCTTATGGGTGTCGTACGAGGCGACGAATGGAGTGCTGCCAGTATAAGACGGGCTGCTGCGTCTTTTCTCCAGCATTGGCTAAACTGCAATCACCAATCGGCTTTCCAATCGTTGCGATTAAAGGAAATCTTTATTTTGGATGTCAGCAGTGGATTTATATGGACAGAGGGTTATATCATGGACCACCCTTAATGACGCAGATGGTAGTTTTAATGCTACTTTGGTGTTATCACGAACTTGATATGTACAATATATTGCGAATTCGAAGTAATTTACAAGAAATAACATGATGGAATAAAAAGTTATAACAACACATCGGTAGAAATAGTCGTCACAAAAGTAAAAGCATGAAACACAAGAAACTTTAATATTTAATTAATATTATCTTTGTAAGGTATTAACCAAAGATGTGCCAGAAAAAGGGGGACATATTTCGTAACAAAAACAGAGCTAATTAATTCATACTATAACTTGTTTTGTGAACCCAAATAAATATATGACAAAAAATTTAGTGGACTCTACTCGGATAGTTATTAATATATTTCCGTTTTCCTAGCACAGCTAAGGTGTTAAATACTTCCACGAACCGTTGAGACGATTTAGAAATTGTTAATAGTTAAAAAGTATTCACTCTTTCAAGTTCAACCGATAAGGAAAGAAGTTGGATAGTAAGTTTTTGGTGTATTCTGAGTTACTGACGGAGTTGGTCGATTTATGACGCACGCATTTCAATAGTGGAAAAAAGAGAATACAGAAAAATACCGACAAGAAGCACAAAATATTAGGGGTTAAAGTATGAAATTGCCGTTTTGTATGGACGAAATCGAGAAAAGTCATTTTTCCATACTAACAATTTATAGTTCTTTTAAAAACGCCTGATCCGTTTTCGATGCAATTAAAGGTGAAAGTTAGATGGTTATAAAGCTACGCATTATAGTATTTAAATTTCTGAAAATCAAAGTATATAAATATAAAATATAGAAGGTCAGCAGACACATTGTAAGGGGTCTTTTGAACGACTTCCTTTGAAGTAATAGGCACTAGTATTGCATTTTTTTTTTAGTCAAAAGTTACTTTATTTAGTTTTTGATACAATACAAAAAGAATTACGCAATAATATGACTATATTTAAGAGCTATAAACAAAATAAAA
This sequence comes from Anania crocealis, assembly GCA_949315895.1. Classification (NCBI taxonomy): domain Eukaryota; kingdom Metazoa; phylum Arthropoda; class Insecta; order Lepidoptera; family Crambidae; genus Anania; species Anania crocealis. The sequence goes on from OX438861.1 coordinate 11,721,781, forward strand.
AGTGGGAATATAATCGGCAATTTCATACTTTTACCCCTATTACGTTCCAAACAAGTAATAAACAACAATTATTAACATAAGCCAATTTGAAAAAAAAAAAGAAAATACTAAGATTGTTATAGAAAGTATTATTAATAGTACTTATTTGAAAGATTAGTAGCACATTAGTAGTCAATATCAATTAGCCTATTATTGCTAAAGCAATCTTCGGCGTGTTAACACTTAGAAACATCGCCATCGCCGAAAGACGCCATATTTGTTTTAATTACTTGCCAATTCAGACATAACAGTATTTTAGCACTTTTTATCCCGCACTATGCTTTCGCTTTCTTTTTCTGCACTGTTTTCTTATCCGCATACACTCTTTGAACTAAAACGAACTTTCCACTCTGTATATATTTCGTTTCGTATATCGCGTCCGCTACACACCAAGACGGCAGCTCGCAGTGTTGCCAGAACCTACATTCTTTTGGTATTAGTAATTTATCTAGCAATTTCTCTGATATATCTGGTATCATCGGTTGGAGTATGATTCCGCATATTCTGAGTGTTTCCATGGTGATGTGCAGGATAATGTCGAGATGTTTTTGATGTTCCACCTTCTTGCGGAGCTCCCAAGGTTTGTGGGTTTCAAAGAATAGGTTAGCGAGATGAAGAGCGTGCACCACCGCGTCTGCTACTTTGTAGAACTGATAGGCTGAGTAGTGGTCGTGGCAGGTTGCTGGTAAGTAAAAAAAATCTGTGGTAAGCATCATATACAATATTCTGATCACATTAAGTTAAATACTTAAATGTTTAAAACTAACTGAAGCGCTTATTTTATGGAATCAAAAACAACGGAGGTTCTACAAAAAATATTTTTTTGTAATATTGCTATATTTTTTACATATTGTTTTATGACCATGGTGTTAGCATCATTTCCGAAATATTAGACTCATCAAAACGTCAGAATTCTTGCTACACTGAGTTATACAATCCAGTATCACTGAAGAAAAAAAAACATAAATATTTATTACAGATCTGTGATGGTAACCTACTGAAATCAGGCCACTTTAAACCCGTGACCATAAACGCTGTAAAGGGTTCGAAACGTCGGGTTAAATCAAAAATAAACGCGTTCTAAATCCGTAAACTATCTTTCATTTCAATGTATAGTGTTCGCGTAAACTCAAGAAAACAGCACTTTAAACTATTTTGGCTATACTTAGTGTTAATTATCAAATATCCCAAACTACAGAAAACAAATTTAAAGTTGTTGTTTAAAGGTTTTAGTGCGATCTGTATACACAGTAAGTTTAGTCAATTGCCTCACACCGAACAAGTGGCGTGGAAACTACACATGTAAATGATAAGCAACGGTCGCTAAGCCTGGTTAAATAAGATACATATACCGATATTAGATCTTGATAAAAAAAAAACTTACCACGGCCACCTATTATAATAAAACAATCATTTTGCTAACGACTTCGTACTTGCTGGTTCGATATAAGAGTACCTTTATAATTCCGAAAAGGCTGTATTATGCACTTACCAGGCAGTCTTTCCACACAGTCCATCAAGTTAGCGGTGACGTCAGAATGCTTGCACGCTGCTAATTCCTGAACGTGCAAGGGGGGGAACTCCTGCCTTGGGTTCAGAGCCACCCCGCAGCAGCGCGACGCGAGGTTCCCGAGTGTATCCGCCAATTCGGAATTAGATACATTTATTAGCTTCGTTTCACTGTAATCTGAAATAGGTAACTTGTTTTATCATTTGATTAACTCATACATTTTTTTATTAGTAGTTCTTATCCGAGACTTCGCACGCTTGGAATTCGATTTTGAAGCTATCCTAAGGGGATTCGAAGCTATCATGAAAATATGTATGGTATATTTTCATGATAAAAATTCATGAAAGTTGTTTCTGAAGGTTAAATAACAAACACTGTTGCTGTGAAACGAGATTTTCATATATTAGCTATACTTCTTAATTTAATCGCTTTTACATTTTCAAATAAATACCGTGGTGCTCGGCTAGTGATTTTCGAAAGATTCACCAGTCACCACGATTGTCAAATATATGAGGTCGCTACAAACCATAAAATAAAGAAAATTACGAGATAGATGTGGCTTTTGCTTTGCTGATGCTTTTGTAATTCAAACCGGCCTTTGATTCTAATTCTATCGTAATCACGAAATAATCATTCCTTAAATTAAAAAACCGGCCAAGTGCTAGTCACGCACGAAGGTTCCGTACCAAAAAGGCCAAAAAACGGGTTTGTTGTATGGGAGCACCCCTTAAATATTTATTTTATTTTGTTTTTAGTATTTAATGTTATTGCGGCAACAGAAATACATAATTAGTGAAAATTTCAACTATCTAGTTATCGCGGCTCTTAAGATACAGTCTGGTGACAGGCAGACGGACAGACGAAAAGGCAGCGAAGTCTTAGTAATAGTGTCCCGTTTTTACTTATTGGGTACGGAACCCTAAAAAGACAATCTTGTACAGCTATATTGATTTAATCTATACGACTTACTAGCATCCGTGGTCATAGTGGCCTCCCTCAGCAGTAGGTATCTCAGCGCGGAGTGAGACACGGGCGCAGTGCGGGGGTCGACCACGTTGCCCAACGACTTCGACATCTTGCTGCCGTCCACCGTCCAGTGCGAGTGGCAGACCACGCGTCTGGGCGGCGGCCAGCTAGCGGCCATCAGGAACGCCGGCCAGTATATGCCGTGAAACCTGACGGTAGGATAAGTTGTCCTGATGAAATGCTACGCGGGATTTTAATTTTGATGCAACGATATTAATATTTAAAGAAGTCTATTAGGAAAAAAATAATTTTGATGCAACGATATTAATATTTAAAGACGTCCTATTAGGAAAAAATTACGGCTATTTACTAGCTGTTACCCGCGATATAGTACACATGGAATTTGAATCTATCACACGGGAATCGTACATTTTATTGGGAATTTAACGAGAACGACGATTTTCTTGGATCTACATATAGTTTAATACTTAGACATCAAAAATTCAATACAGCGCGGTCAATCTATTATTGACGAGTTAAGGACATGTAAATTATGATATAATATACCCTGCGAGCGCAGGGCTTCAAAAATAGGTTAAGACTCATTTGAGTGTTCCCCTCCACGGAAATCTTTAGTAAAAGGCGAAAGATTTATACGTTTTGAAGGGAAACCAGAGTGAAGTTAAATGCATGAAACCAGACCCTATGACAAGAAAAATCGCATATAAATCGCGAGTGACACTACACACAGCGCCATCTATCGAGGTAAGCGATAAGTACCAGTACCTACCTATCACACTGCAAGATGGCGCTAGTGTAGTAAGTTTAGGGTGCATACAATTAATTGCTATTATTATCACATAGTAAATCTTTATCTGTCCGTAACGTATCCCGAAGGAAACTGGAATTTTAGTTTTGATCAAAATAAGTCACATCATAAAATTAAATGTCCAATACATATTTATGGAATTAAATGATCAATGAAAAAGGCAAGAAGCCGTAGACGTACGCCAGGTGCAATGAACACTAGCTTTTGTAAGGCCTTCAACACCGTTAATTAATCAGGACATGCTTGTTGAAGAAAAGTTATTTGGTTTGTCGGATCCATCGTTAAGTTGATTGGAGTAAGCAGAATATATCATAAGCATATCTTAGCAGAAGAATATTTAGGATAGTAGAATGTTTGTACTTCAAATTCCTACTTAGAAACTACAGGAATTCCACAAGGATCTAACTTGGGCCGGCATATTTTTGTCGTATTTAATAACAAGGCAATTTAAGAATGCGATTATTTATATTCTAATCAATCTTAAACGTAACTAATATTAATTTATAGCAATATTGCTCTTTGCAACGGCAATGTCCCATAAACTCAAACTGTGGCCACAGGTTGGAAACCAGCGTCTCATTCATGCAAAAACGCTGTTATCTTATAAATACTTACCTATTTTATTCTTATCTCTATCAATATTAGGAAAATAAAACGGAATTTACTATTCCTAATGTAAGATTAGTCAACAAGAAACATTTATCGAAAAAGATGAAAATTTTTGTCAAATACACTTTAGGTATAACATTAGACTCATCTGTAAAAAGCATGCTAATAGTGGGCCTCTGAGAAAGAAAATAAAGTTGATTGATGCAACAGTAAGATTAGTATTTTCGCTACATTCACAGTATAATGTCTTATGGAACCTTTATGGGGCTCAGCGGCAGATATTGAGTTTATTTTTATGGCCTTTGTTCCGGTGACTGGCTAAGAAAGCTGTTCAAAGACGACAAAATTATTTCCGTCCGTAAAAACCTTTATTTATTTCTTAAGAAAAGTACGTTCACAAGGGTGCCCTTCGGTCCGCCTAAAAGTTTAAGTCCTAATTTCATTTGGTGGAACCGTATTGGCCTAAACTTATAACGTATAATTATTGTCTAGCCTAACAGTTGTTTTTGCACTATTATAGTTTGGTCTAAAAATTTAAAACCTTAATTTCAGTATGTCTCATATCGAATGCACTAAAATATATTCGCATCTTTTTTTTGCAATCATGCTAAGTATTGAAAGCTCTAATTTTTTTTAAAACAAAAAAAGTTAGAGGAACGAATCGCTCACAAACCGACCCCAAGCAGTCTTGTCTGCCCTACCCCTAGAGTGTAATTTAAAAGCGCGTAGGCGCGAATCAGGCATGCTTACTTCTTTGCAAGCATGTATGCATGCATGGCTATTTAAAATATTGATAAACGTTTAACTTTCAGCGAAAAAAAATTTGGAACTGTAAATGGTAGATTAGGATAATATTCGGCTATTTGGGAAATTATAATACGGCGATATACAGTAAGGCGTCGTAAAAATAGGCTAAACTCGTTTAGGAAAAGTGAAAATTTACGAAAAAATTTTAGGCTAAAAGTTTGTGTGCCAATGACAATTAGGAGTACAAACAATTCGGCAATCCGATATATACCCACGTACAAAATTTAAAAAATACTATTTCGTATGCACACACTAAGCCGTACATTGCATACATTTAAAAAAAGATAAATTTATATAATTTTGTATTAAGAAGATAAGTTTTTAAGTAACGTATTTTAAGTTTTTATAATTAAATGTAAAACAAAATTGTGCCTCTTACCCTCTTCGGAACCCTCAGTTTTCCAGGTATGGTCCTGAAGAAAAAAAACCCTAGTGATGGGATGACAATACGTGGTTTTCGGTTCTGCGTTTAGTTTTTATACACCCGTTAAATCTCTATTATATTATGTTTATAATTATTTTAAAAAAAGCTGATAGCAGTGATTTCTTGCGCATATCTAGAAAAGGACATTTCAAGAAGTTTTCACAGACCGCCTAAACGGCTGCTTCTTCTAGACACTAGCCCACACTTGTGCCGAAGTATAACCGTAGGTTATATTAACTGATTTTATTGAATGTTTCTTATTCCATGGCAATAAATAATGGTGGTTTGCTGACGATGAAGCATTTCAGGATGAGTAATTTTACAACTTTTTGTAATAAATTATTCAGGATGAGTAATTATACACTTTTTCGTAATAAATTATTCAGGATGAGTAATTTTACAACTTTTCGTAATAAATTATCTATAAGACAGCAAAATTTTATTGATGTTGGATAAGGAAACACGAAAGCATACCTAGCACAGAGTTTCAAATTATTCCAATTAGAAACTGACTTACGCAAGAGTTGAAAATCGATTGTTAAACTACTGTAATTTATAGGTAGTTTGATAGATCGCTTGTTCCTCCAAATTATAAAACAATAAAATCGTTTTAATCAATATTCAATAATCGGGTTACCGATTGTTTATACTAGGCTATTTTAATAGGATAAGTCGATAAACAAGTAATAAATGGCATAATAATTATAAGCTTGGCCGTCACGCAATAGTTTATGTACACGCAGGGATAATCCGGTATAAACGTTATTAACCTTTATAAAACGGTACTTATCGCATCAAAATAACGATAAGAGAATCATTCGGTAACCGAATCATATCGAAAATACAGTATCGAAAGAAATCTGAAGTAGGTATAACACGGATATTATGCGAAGGGACTCATACTACACAAGCAGTGGCGTCGCAAGGTCTAAACTCAATGTGGGCAAGGTAGATTCGCGAGGTCCTCTGATGGTATAATATTATTATGATTAGATATTTTAAAATTAATTACCATTATAGCATAATATACATCGTTTATCAGAAATATCTAGTACTTACTTCATTCACATTCATATGCCAAACCCAAAGAGTTGAACATCTTTAAGTAGAAATTTAATAAAAATGTATTCATAACATAACATTTAAGGGTGGACTTTTTGGCTTTCAATACCTTTTCACACAAGTACGCACAAGAGATAGGGAGAATTGTGGGTGGCTGTTTTCAAAATTTTTACCCCTGCGAGCGCAGGGTTTCAAAAATAAGTTTAGACTCATTTGAGTGTTCCCCTCCACGGAAATCTTTAGTAAAAGGCGAAAGATTTATACGCTTTGAAGGGAAACCAGAGTTTCGTAATAAAACATGTAACGAGACCCTATCAAAACAAAAATCGCATACAAACCGCGAGCTACACTTCATACAGCACCATCTAGCGAGGCAAGGAATAAGAATCATTACATAACTAGTACACTGCAAGCTTGTGTGTAAAGGGTGCATAAAGTAAAATTAATTTATAGTATTTTATCACTTAGTAAAACTTCATCTGTTCGTATCACGATTCACGAAGGTAATTATAATTTTCCATTTTTTATGTGGTGATTAACATACATGACACATCATACATGATAAATTCATTTAAAACTGATGTATGAAAGGCAAAAAGTGGTAGACATGCGGCAGGTGAAATAAAACAAAACTTTCGTGAGGCATTTGACAACGTTAATAAGGACATCTTACTGGAAAAATACGTTGTATGTTTTTTTGGATCCTAGCTAAGTTGATCTGAGTAGATTAGCTTAGCATATTATAGGTGGTAGAAATATCCTAATTAGATACTACGGGAAGTCGGGAATCCCTCAAGGCTCTAACTTGGGCCCGCATCTTTTGTTTTATGTATAATAACGGCATACACTGATGTTTTAGAATACAATAATGTTTATGCTTATTATTTTAAACGGTATTATTATACATTTTTCTTATATACACAACTTATTGCTCTTTGGAACAGGTGTCACGGCGCAAACTGCGATATACTCGTACAATACCGTGACAGGGAACTTTTTGATGCAATTACGCTGACATATTATTATAAATAGCACTGATACTTTCATCTTTGTAACTAAGCACGTTTGTATGAAAATTACGCGTATGGTTCGTTTTTTTTACGTCGAGTGTATTAAGTAAGATGGTTTATTATTTTTATTAGTTACATTAGTAATCTTACTTTACTGCTTATATGAACACTTTTACACAATGTAATATATTATATTAATTTATTTTATTTAAAATATTTTTATTTATTTATATACTTAAAGTTCATAGAGGAGTTTGCAAACTTCTTATATTTGATGAAGCAACGCTGGCTTTCAGCGTTAAGAATATGCTTGAAAAATTCGCGCTGAGTCGCAGGGTCTCGGTGGCTTAATGGTATAGCGCCCGCCCGGCATGCGAGGAGATGCGGGTTCGAGTCCCGCCTGAGACATAATTTTTCAAGTTTATATACTGATATTATAATTTCAATTTAATTGCCAAAATATCAAATAGAGTATATACATAGCTGTTTCATCTTAACTGACTGTCAAACATCTGCAAAGATGTTTCTTTCGGGTGTTAAGGGTGCAAACTCCTAATATTTGATGAAGCTACGCTGGCTTACAGCGTTAAGAATATGCTTGAAAAATTCGCGCTGAGTCGCAGGGTCTCGGTGGCTTAATGGTATAGCGCCCGCTCGGCATGCGGGGAGATGCGGGTTCGAGTCCCGCCTGATACATAATTTTTCAAGTTTATATACTGATATTATAATTGCAATTTAATTGCTAAAATATCAAATAAAGTTCATAGAGATTTCTGTTTGCATAATTTTCTTTCAAATGACAATAATGACATACGTGTACAATACTACTATACACCGTGAAATTTTAGTGGTTGTTTTCCCGCAACAGAACTATTTACCTTTAGTAGCGCCATCGAATCGTGCGAGTTATTTTTTGAAAATAAAGATATCGTTGTTCTCAACTAATCAAAAAAATAATCATCAACTCAAAAGCGTGAGATACGATAGTATCTTTACAAAATGTGACGTGTTTGGGTACTGCTTGCAGCACGAAATCAATGTTCAAAGCAAAAGAAGCTCTACTAAATAAGTAATACAGCATAAACTGCACCGCGCGGGGGGCAATGACCCCGGCCGGTGACCGGCTGCGGCGCGGCTGGTACTATTGGTTCGAGGTTGCTTTCGAGTTTCGTTTATCACAATCGTGAAACTGCTATTTTTTATTTGAATAAAAAAAAACTGCACAAATCTATTGTACTACTAAGTTAGAATCATTTTACTGCGGGAAAACAACCACTAAAATTTCACGGTGTATAAATTGTTTACTTACAAGAGTTACAAGATTTTCAACCCTGCGAACGCAGGGCTTCAAAAATAAGTTAAGACTCAATTGAGTGTTCCCCTCCACGGAAATCTTTAGTAAAAGGCGAAAGATTTATACGTTTTGAAGGGAAACCAGAGTGAAGATAAAATACATGAAACCAGACCCTGTCATAAGAAAAATCGCATATAAATCGCGAGTGACACTACAAACAGCGCCATCTAGCGAGGCACATAATAAGTTTTTTTTTTTTCAGTTAAACAAAATTTGTTCAGTTGCATTGGCTAAGCTACCACATAAGAGGTTTTGCGTTATTTTATTAACAAGTTGTATATCACCGTATGAATGTAAACTTCGTCAGTTCATAATGGAACGTCGATGGATTACAATCTAATCTAACCTAACCCACCTTTAGTTTATAATCTAACGCGTTTTTTTGTAAACTGACAGATTTCCCAATTTTACGATGACATAAACATTGATTTAAACTTCCATTGTCACTATCACTAGAGTTAATTGATACGGGGTTTATAACATGTAAATCATGTAAAAATATCGGGAACCTATAAAAACTAAGGTACATGGTATAAACCCCGTATCAATTAACTCTAGACATAAACATTACTACAAAGACTAATATTCAAATAACCTTATTTCTTTTAGTAATATTACAAACTATTTTTTTCATTGAAGTGTATGTAGGTACGGCATAGTAAACCTAACAAAAAAGATCTTGTATTTTTTTTATTACTATAATATGCTATAATATTAAAATTAATAACATTCTACATCATAATTATGATGAAAAGCCATCTCAACGCAAGGTTCTCGATTGAATCTCAATGGTTTCTAATCGACCAATAAATTCATCTTTCTTACTTTTTTAGGACCACACGAAGATTAATAATGCAACTAACTTAAGTATGTCCTTCCCGACTACGTGCACGTCGGCCGGCCACGGCCTGCCGCGGGCGGCCATGGCGTCCGCGTCGGGGTATCCGATGGCGGTCAGGTAGTTTATAAGCGCGTCGAGCCACACGTAGATACTCTGCTCTGGGTCGTTCGGCACCTTTAACAGTTAACATAACGTCGTTGTCAAACCATACATTGACTTTAACGTGGACTTTTTCTCGAAGTCCATATAGCAAGATCGTCTCCACCCCAAATAACAGGCTAGCTATTAAATTATAGGCCAAAAATAAATAAAATTTTCGCATTTCATCATGCCACATCTGTTGGCATAACAGAAATTACAATGATAATAATCACACATGAAGGCCATTGATAAAATGGAACACGGCCCCATACAAAAATCTCACTTCGAATTGTTAAAGTGTATACAACGTGTAACAGAATAAACGCACACTGAGAAAGTAGTTTGTTCAAAATCAGCTACTGAATCGATTTCAATCATTTTTTCGATTTCAATCATTTTTTATAAAGGTTTTTTTTTCTCAAAAATATTTAAAATTATGTTAAATACGGTCACCTCTATAATCACAAAGAAACGACAAAGTCAAAACAAACGAAAATAAAACCTAAGCCATCATAAAAAGACTTTTTAAAATGTAGCTATAAAATTTGTCAATTGAAAATTTACTTTATTTGATATTTTAGCAACTTAATTGCACTTATAATATCAGTATATAAACTTGAAAAATTTTTGTCACAGGCGGGACTCGAACCCGCATCTCCTCGCGAGGAGATGCGGGTTCGAGTCCCGCCTGAGACAAAAAAAAATTTTTCAAGTTTATATACTAATTGAAAATTTGATAAACAAAAGAAAGTAAGCGTTATTGTGTGATGACAATGTGGCTCTTGCGTGCAGAACTCCTTTCAGCACCGTTTTTCAGTTAACGTCTGGGCGGGCGTCATCGGTTCATATGTACTGGGGCCCGTTTTCTTACCAAGATTAACAGGAGAAACGTACTTGCTGTTTTTGCAGGATACTTTGCCTACCCCACTCGAAGACATACCTCTTATTAATTTACGTGAGGTATTTTATCAACACGAGACGGGGCCCCCGCGCATTTTTAGCGTAGTGTTCGACAGCATCTTGATGCCGAGTATGGCGAGCGCTAGATCGGGCGCAGCGGACCCGTCCAGTGGCCTCCTCGATCAGTTGACTTGACGCCTTTAGACTTCTTTTTATTTATTTTATTTTTTATTTTATTTTATTTTTATTTTATTTGGAAAACACTACAGTATCTTATGACTAAATCACTCACTAGAATTGTATCCAAAAACCATTCACGTGTTTCCACATATAAATTCTAAGTATGGCTTGTACATATTAAAGTAACTTAGGAATAACAAACGACATGGGACAAAAATCAACCAAGTAAAAAAGAAGTCGTAGGAACTATCCAGTCAGTGCACCGCCTCAAACCATCTCTTTGACAAACGCTTTTTGAGTGAACAGACACTAGTGTTAAATAAGTCTAGTTCGAGGTCATCGGCCATAGCATTCAACACGTTAGGAGCCCTAATAAAATAAGAGTTCTGCCTATATTTCGTAGCACTGTGTGGGATGAAAAGAGCCGCAGGCCTCCTCAGGGTTCGGTGCGGTACTCTGAGATTTATTAAAGAAAGGAGGTGTGGAGAATCTATTTTTGATTGAGCTATTTTAAAAAGCAGTACTAAATCTGCAATATTTCTTCTCTCGAGCAGCGGTAGAGTGTGATGTTTATTGCACCTGTGTTCATAGTTTTCCATGTAGGTTCTGCTCTTGTACTGCAAAAATCTCATGAACTTACGCTGTATACATTCTATTTTATCAATGTAAACATCATACTGTGGGTTCCAAACCTGTGAGCTATACTCGAGGATGCTGCGCACATATGTGCAATATAAGAGCTTAGCAACTTTCAGATTTTGAAATTGAGAGCAAGAACGCGTTATGAAACCTAGTAACCTGGTAGCTTTCTTGACTATTTGCTCAACGTGAGTCTCGTAAGTTAATTTAGAGTTGTGAGTCACGCCTAAGTCCCGAACTTCGTCAACATTTTTTAATCCCGTCCTTTTGAGCGAGTATGTATATTCTGTTGTATTGAGTTTACGTTTTTATGGGGACGTATAAAATCTTTAGTGTACTTTGACGAGGCAATAAGTGCTGAGGACCTAAAGGAGAAGATAGTGGCCGCTTTCGATACAGTTAAAAGTGAGACCGAAGTTGTACGTAAATTAAAACAACAATTAAGAAAGCGGGCATCAAAATGCATCGAACAAGGTGGGGGACATTTTAAAAGTGTGATGAAAAGACGCCGTATGAGTGTAAATTAAGCAGATTTTCTCTGGAGCGTTACATGTGTATGGGAACCTGTGCAATCTGTAAGTTATTAGATTTTTTAATTATTAGTGATTAGTTAACATGATTCACATCTATCTTTTAAACTTCACATTGTTACCTGGTTTCGTTATAAAGAAAAGTAACCTGCCCTAATCGCAATTCGCCTAATTTGAATTTCGTTCATGTAAAAATTCATGTTCTTGACCTATTTAATTGTCAGCTGATCGGATCTCTTCTTTCGCGCGCTATTTCTTTCGCTCGAGTGCGTGACTGCGTTCGTTTGTGTGTGTGTGTGCGTGTAGATTAATGTGCCCATGCTATTCACCTACGTGTATAACTAATTGCATAAATAAACAATGTTTAGAAAAATTATAGTAAAAGTTCAGTGTATGTAATGTGGGTTTAACCGAACTTTCTAATTTGGGTGTCTAAGGGTGTGCGTTTATTCTGTTACACGTTGTATATGTAGCTAATGTCGTGTATCATACGTGCAAATTCAACTTTACCTACATACGATTGTACAGTAATTGCTCATTTGATGGACACGTTTTTCAGTCAGTGATTGTGCATCTAGTTTTTTTATACTACAACAATGCTTCTAATAAAAAAAACGAAACAAACAGTTTTTATACACCGTGCATTTTTGGCCACCTGACAAACAAAGCCCACGTTATGTAACCAGTATGTATAACATTTTGGCATTGTTATTTTTATTTTTTTATTATTTAATAAAGTCTTAGAAAAATTTAAGAAACTAATAAAAAAAAAATAATTAAATTAATTTTGAATCATACTGGGACGCGCACGCATTATTTTGCTTCGCCCGGGTCCTGGATGAATAAACCTTACACCGATACGTCCGTGTGCGTCACAGCGTGTTTCAAAGTTAAAAGCTGAATCAATATTTTATATTTTTATAAGATACTAGCGGACCCGACGGACGTTGTCCTGTCTTAAATATGAATATTGATTACGAAATGGTTTAGTAAAAAAGAAATTACCAATAATGCTTTACAACATTCTTTGTTTTTTTTTCTGGCGGGTATATAAATAGTTTTGTTGGTATTCCGATTCCGATTCCGATTCACGGTAACAGGCGATATACTGGCCATGTGCTAAATTCATTTATTTTTGCCCCCTATTTGACGATATTTGCAGCACACAGCAATGTTATGTCAAACGCCATGCATTAAAAAAGATTAAATTGTCAAAAGCGATAAGGTTATAGAACATTACAAATAATTTAGTATAGTGATTAAGTTTTATTACATTTTCTAATTTTTCACGCACTGTTTTTATTTTTTTCTTTCATAAGAACATTCTCCTGACAATAGCAAACAAAACAAAAAAATGAAATAGCGAAATCGGTCCAGCCGTTCACGCGTGATGCGATGACCAAGGGAAATAGGGATTCATTTATATATATATATATATTTATTTGATAAAAACTTAAAGAAACACTGCCAAGATGTTATAATAGTGGTTAAATAACTTGGGCTTCGTTTGTCAGGAGGTTTTAATGCGCGGTGTATATCACCACGGTTTTTATCACCCGTTACTAAACTCAAAGTGGCCATGCGATGCATCGCAATGGCTCTACTCTACGCTCCATTGGTCTACGTGGAGCAAAATAATCATTTATCAAATTCCCAATATAACGTACTTGTATTGCCCAGTGGACTCTCGACGACGGTCTGCTGACAGATATATCTGGGAAATACACTTCGTTTTCTAATAGTTCTTGTAATTGTTTCTGGAACTTACTAGGTGTGATGACGCCGTCTGTAAGCATTATTTTAAATTTAAGTAACGTTTGACGGTTATTAAAACATGAATTATTAAATTATGTTTAAAACTGTAGAAGTACAGTTATCAAATAAAAACTTGTCATATAGATATTAAGTAAATAAAACTCTATACTAAACCTAAAGGCATAATGCTAAGAATAATGATATTTAAAGTGGTCTACTGTTAGGACTAAAGTGTATAAATTTGTTTTTGATGTTTTACCTATTGATAAGGTTACGCAGTTTATCTTTTCATTCGTCGGCAAATTAATTTGTCATAGAGCTCCAAGGTAATTTATAAAGTAAAGTAAACAAAACAGTATTCACCATTGCTGAGCCACTCTCGTAAATGTGTCTTGAAGGCGCTAAGACGGAACATGTAGTTGGTCTCCTCCGTCCATTCGACGCAGTGACCTGACTCCACTGACACTTTCACCTGTTAGCCGAAAATTGACCTTATAAAAGACAGAGGCAAAGATAAATGTGTTATTGAACAGATACAACGTAACTTAACAATATAACTGAATATTTATAACATAAACCAGAAACCGCCATTACCTATTTAATAAGTCTAGTCTAGTCTAATCATCTTAACTTCGAATTTTGGAGATACTAACTGAAAACATTGATAAAACTCCGTTGGTTTACATTATAAAGCCTTAACGGGACTACTACAGCGGAATTTATTTAAGGGGACTACTAGAGCTATGTGCCGCCCCCAATTGATTTAATTTTATTACTTCTAAACAAAATCAATTCTCAAAAAACAAGAACAACAGTATTAGCTTAGCAAATTACCTCTGCAATGGTATTTATTGAATTACTGTTAACTGCTTTTCATTAAGGTATTATTTCGTATTGTACGTACAGTATTGCTATAAGCGGTCGCTTTTGGCGTTAGCGACAAATTAGATTTTATAAACAACTGAATGAAAAGTTTACTGTGATTCAATAAATACTAGAGGTAATTTGCTAAGGTAATAGTGTTCTAGTTTTTTGTGAATTGGTTTTGTTTAAAAATGTTTAAATTAAATTAATTAGGGGCAGCACATAGCTCTAGTAGTCCCCTTAAATAAATTCGTCGCCACACAAAATTTCAAAGTAACTCATTGGTTAGAGCAGTTGCCCGATAAGCGTAAGGTTGAGGGTTCGAGTCCCACCTCAGGCAGTTTCTTATTCATGGAATTATATTTCGATTTTACTTACATTTTCTCCATTTACTAGTTCATCCCTCGTGTGTGTTTCAGGTACGAATGACTCATCGTTGACGCTGTACCAGCCGGAGTATTTTGCTTTGTATATGTAATCCTTCTTCAACAGTTTTTTCTGGAATATTATAAAAAAAATGTTTGTATTACGTTTTTAAGATATGACTTATCCTCAGATCATTTATAGAAGGAGATATGAAATTACTCGTAAATCCTTAGAGAAACCGTGTCTCCAAATTATTTATGTGTGCAACGCAACTACAATAACACTGTTGTAAGCATAAGGATCACACTAAATCAATTTACAACGCTCATTGGTGCGCACACAAACATGGACCTAATCACAGCGGCTATCACTTACTCACTTACATCACTTACTCACTTACACAATGCGTCATTTGGTGTGTGCAAATTAGTGCAGCGACAATGTCTGTCAATTAGACTATCGATAATCTTTGGTGACATTGAGTTTGCCGAAATCTGTTGCACATTTATATAAGCTTTCGTAAAAAGAAAACTTATTTAGGTAGATAAAATAATAATTATGGATTTAGAAAATTATTTTGCTAATGATTTCCGCTTGTTAATATACCGGCCTAGATACCTTCACCACACTACCCGCACTAACACTGATTAAGCAAGCACTATTTCATGCAGTCAAACCGCCCGCCCTCCCTCAAAAATGCATGCAGTACAGTTAATGCAATTATTAGTACCCAGCACCAATATAATAAAAACCTCGACGCGTTTCGCCACTTCACGTGGCATCCTCAGGAGATGTTGTCGCCTTCGCTGCGCTCCGACGACTAAGAAACGAAGGCGACAACATCTCCTGAGGATGCCACGTGAAGTGGCGAAACGCGTCGAGGTTTTTATTATATTGGTATTGGGTACTAATAATTGCTTTCACCGTTGAAGGAGCTACAACAGACAAAATGATAAGGTGTACGCACACAGTAGTGAAGAAGCGAGCAACCGTATTCCGAGGCGTCCAACGAGGTCATTTTCCATCCTAGCTCATGGTTTGGTTGGGAGTCTCTTATTGGGGCTTAACTGAGGTACATTTTTGTGAGAAAGACGTAAAAACGAATGCAGTTGTGTATCAAAATACAGTCCTCAAGAACCTTGTGGAACCTGTTTCTCATACCATGTTTAATAACAGGCACTAGGTATTCCAACAAGATTATGCGCCAGCTCATAGAGCGAAGAGCACACAAGACTGGCTGGCGGCGCGTGGAATCGACTTCATCCGGCACGAAGAGTGGCCCTCCTCCAGTCCAGATTTGAGTCCGTTAGATTACAAGATATGGCAACACTTGGAGGAAAAGGCCTGCTCAAAGCCTCATCCTGATTTGGAGTCACTCAAGGCATCCTTGATTAAGGCAGCCGCCTATATTGACATGGACCTCGTTCGTGCTGCGATAGACGACTGGCCGCGCAGATTGAAGGCCTGTATTCAAAATCGCGGAGGTCATTTTGAATAAACTTTATTACCATATGAATCTATGTTTTATTAAGTTCATTTTGCTATATAAATGGTTACATAAATAATAAACATGTCTAAATTATTTCATATTACACATGTGACAGAAATTATTTCATATTACACATGTGACAGAACTTATGACCTGAAGAATTATTTGGAAAGTATAGTAATGTCGCGGTCATGCTAGAAGGTTCGAGATATCGCTAGAGGAATGTACATAACTACCTAAGTTCGGTCACAAAGTAATAACAAGAAGTTGGTGCAAGCGACAATGAACTTTAAGTATACAGATTAAGGCGCAAAATGGTATAGCTCACTGGAGTTGTTTACGTTTAAACGTCCTTGTGATTTATCTGGAAAACGAACATTCTAGTATGTACGACCGGCGTCGATGTTGAGATATATAAATAACAGGACTTGAGACGCCGAGTCAGTTCATTCTGAGCTTTCGGTGCGATACCTGCGAAAAGCTTCGAGCAACGCGGCCTTCCGTCCCGGAAGGGAGTAGGCATAGCGATTCTATTCTATACAAAAAGTTCTGGCATTTTTTGCGGGGGGAAATGTGCACACAAGCGCAGGTTTGCATACTCCCATACAAAAACAACACTGTAGTGACGACACTCACACACAAAAAATTAAACAATTCAGCAACAATTCGTGTACGGATAAGTTACAACTCACACATTGCCCCGTTTTGAACGTAAATAGAGTTGGACTTAACTGTTCATGTAGCAATATCGATATTTTTTTCTGAAGACGGAATAAAAGTAACAAAGTGAAACATTTATTTATTAGTAGGATCTTAACAACCACTTTTGATATTCAATAACGATCGCTTTGATGTTGATTTTTTGTGTTAGATTTGATGGGTACGAAACTAGGAGGAAGACTAAATTTTATACCGCTAAGAGCTGATGATTTTATACCGCTATCGCTACAAATGAGCTGTTTAGAGGAGTGACACCATATAAACCGTGACACGACATTTAAAAATATTAGAGGGATGGGAAGGACTGGAGGGATTGGAGGTATGGGTTGAGGGATGGGAGGGACTAACTCTGCCGGATCCGCTAATTCCATAATTCCATAAATGGCTCAATAGTATCGCAACTGTATATTTTGACACATTTAATATGGAAGTAATGTCAAAATATACGATTGCGATGCTATTGAGCCATTTATAAATTAGCAGAATTGGGCCCCTGGTGTGTTGTATGGGAGGCCCCCTTAAATATTTATTTTATTTTGTTTTTAGTATTTGTTGTTATTGCGGTAACAGAAATACATAATTTGTGAAAATTTCAACTGTCTAGCTATCGCGGCTCTTGATATACAGCCTGGTGACAGAGCGACGGACAGACGGACAGACAGCGAAGTCTTAGTAATAGGGTCCCGTTTTTACCCTTTGGGTACGGAACCCTAAAAACTACTAACTAGAATGATTAAATCAAATAAAAATAAATTATTACTATTATGTTATTACTATTAAAGAGTTTCAAACTTAATAACAGAAAAGAGATTTTACATCACACATAAAACCATATCAACAATTATTTGTCTAATGTGATTAAATATATTATATAACGTCGTCGTCGATAATCACCACCCTTTATCGACAAACATTATGTCATGTGAAAGTAATAACATCACTATGTTGCCCAGCGGCTAGATATCGGATTTATCGCGCGACCGATCTGAAATTTGCACGGGCGAGCGGACCTGATGTTGTCGAACAAATCCAACAACTATTCAAGAATAAAATATGCGAATTTAGTGTTTAAATGTAATTAAATAGCAATAATACGATACAAATTTACTTACATGTGAAATGTAACACCATCATTTTGTAAACTTGATGTTGCAGACCTCTTTTTACAACAGAAAACTGAGCAATTCGGCATTTTTAATACGGCAGCGTTCACTTGCGCGACTGGACTCGGTCTAGGAAGAAATCTGAGCACAACTAGTTTTTATAAACGCTAATGCCCATTTGGGCTTATACCTTTGACAGAGGGGAAACGCTTCGTATGCTACTCCCTTACGGGACGGAAGGCCGGGTTGCTCGAAGGCGAAAAGTGATCTAGTGCGAAGTAACGACGACTTTAGCGATACCAACGGATCTAAGGACTACTCTAAGGATTGGCTAATAGTGTTTTGGAACCAACGACCTCAGCGACCCACCGGACTACAATTCTTGTGATTTGGCTTTTGTGATAGTGTTTGCGACCTGTTCATCGCCTAATAAATTCTTCTAATAAGTCAACGGTGTTTTATCCAAATCCCGAACTCCACGTTCGTAACAGTAATATCAAATAGTGGCTATCTATTTAAACTACATGTTTACCACGTTACGTACGATATTACCTCTATTTAATTGATTATCAGGTTTATAATAACGGCAAAAAAGCCCTTTTTGTGCGGGTTAAAAATACTTTATTCATATCATAAGATTATATTAAATTACAACTTAAATTTTATACACGAACTTATTCATGAAACAGTCACGTATATAACTAAGAAAACTATCGATAATACTCGGATCGGTTTACGTACCTAATTAGCTGGCTACAAAGTGTAATCGCGACGCACACGTCTGTCAGTGAACGCTTCAATTAAACTTCGATACATTGCGCAATCGCATAGTAATCATAACACAGCTAGTTAGTATCAAACCTTCACTGTTTATTGTGCCGATACAATTATCGTTACATGGATATTTTTATTAAATATTACGTTTAATGGATTTATGAGCAAATAAATGATAAAATTTTAATACCTATATCTGGTACGTGACTTCATCCTTAATAATAGTCTTTTGTTACACTTCTATTTTTACTAGTAATGACGGCATTCTAATTAAATGAGGAGATCGTTCGGCGCGGGTGAAGTGCAACTAATCCGCCGCGGAGTACAATAGTTCTGTTTGTCCCTATCGGTTTCGCACGCGCCACACCCCCATTTCATATCTGTTCCTTTATATGATCTGAGGACTCATCAAATGTACTGACGAAAAGAGTGATAACCCACCAATTTTAAGTCTTTATACATTTTTTTTTTGTTTAGCACCGTCTCAAAATCGATTGGTGGTTTATTATACGCTATTCAACAGGTTTTTTTAAAATACAAATACAAAAATATATTTTGAATTTTTTAAAAATAGGGTGGCCTACCACCCTATTTTTCTAACCTTCAGGTATATTTTTTTATTTTCAAATTAAATGGTATGGACATGAGGTACTCTATTTATAAAAAAAAACTACCATAGAAATCAGTCCAACTAGTCAAAGGTTATTCGAAAAAAAATTTTTTTAAATGCGTCAAATTGAGAACCTTCCCTTATTTCGTCGGTTGAAATTATGAATTGTGTATGCAGGATCAAATTGTATATGAAACATTAAGTGAAAAACAACAGGAATATAACACAGATTACGCAAATGCATCTGAATTACAAAAGCCACTTCATAGCAACAGTTTATTTTTATGGACCATTTGCAGAATCACAATGGAAATTACCAAATAACCTTGACGTAAAATTCAATAGCGTAGCGTCGCGTGAAATTGTAATATTTAAAGTATCTACAAACATCTAAACAGAAACAAGATAAACGGTTTCACAAAATACCATATAGAACTTCAAACATTTAGTTGTATTTAAAAAAATATTACGGGATAGAGTGCTAAAGTCTACAGGAGAGTGACGATAGAAACTTGTGGATGTGATTTAGAGTTTGGACGAATTAACGTAAATGTTTTTTAGGTAGTTCGATTAAAATTCAGGACTAATTTAAACTTTCATGGCTACTATCACAAGAGTTAGTTAATTCGAAGTTTTAACGATACCGTATCCTTATGGTTGTATGTACATTTGACAGCGCTAAGTATATGTATGTGCCGTGTGCTGATGGTACATGAAAGAATAGCATAGCAGTACCCCTTCTCCTACAATGGCTGTCGTAAGAGGCGACTAAGAGAGTACTGCCGGAAGAAGACAGGCAGAAGCGTCTTCTCTCCACGATTGGAAAAACTACGATCGACAATCCACCTGCCAAGATGCCCGTGTCCAGTAGTGAACTGATAATAGGCTGGTGATGATGAAGTGTAATTATGCGTTACTTAAAAATATGCTGATTTAAACTTTACTGGTCACTATCACTAGAGTTGATTGATTTAGGGTTAATACCATGTGCCTTGGTTTTCTGAGCTTCCGATATTTCGGCACTTTTGCAAGCGCCTTGATTACGGAAGAACTGATATATTTTCCGATGGCTATTAGATTTTGAGACTGAGAGCAGACAAATCAATCTAGTCTTTTATTAATTATTACACACGATTCTGGTACACATAGGTTCGTATTAGGGGTTAAAGTATGAAATTGCCGTTTTGTATGGACGAAATCGAAGAAAGTCATTTTTCCACTTTTTCCATTTTCCACACTTTTTACTAACAGTTTTCTAGTTTTTTTAAAAACGCCTTAACCGTTTTCGATGCAATTAAAGGTGAAAGTTAGATGGTTATAAAGCTACGCATTATAGTATTTAAATTTCTGAAAATCAAAGTATATAATACAAATATACTTAATTGAAGCAAGAAGGTCAGCTGACACATTGTAAGGGGTCTTTTCAACGACTTCCTTTGAAGTAATAGGCACTAGTATTGCTCTTTTTTTTAGTCAAAAGTTACTTTATTTAGTTTTTGATACAATACAAAAAGAATTACGCAATAATATGACTATACTTAAGAGCTATTAACAAAATAAAAAGTGGGTTAAATAATCGGCAATTTCATACTTTAACCCCTATTATTAGCCTCGAATCAATTGACACTCACCCAAAAATGTTTAACAGCAATCTTATGCCTCTTTTCCGTTGTGCGCACGTAGTCTGTGAACTCTACGTTGAACTCCTGGAAGAGAGTTCGGTACTCGTCAGATAGCTTCGTGCAGTAGTCGGGGAGCGGGAGATTGGCTTTGGCCGCCGCTTGCTGGATTTTGGTGCCATGCTCGTCTGTGCCTAGAAGAACAAACATTTAAACAGGCTAGGTGATATATGGCATTTGTTTGATTTCTGTTTAGGTCAGAGTATCCAAATTAAATATTTTCATCACACAATTGAAAATAGTTTTTGAATATATCACTGATTCAGGAGAGATTTACCCACTACATATCGCTTATCGAGAGACATCTCTTAATAACTTAATTTCGCATTTGGCATTTAGATTTTAGAGGAATTTATTCAAGTCTTTATTACCCCGCTTAGATGCACCAATGTTTGTGTTGGTTCTTCTAATATCCGAAAGAAATCAAACACTAGACGAGATTTATTGCAATTGAATAATTGCAGTATTTAAAAGTAAATGATTACTTTTCGGGTCATAGGCAGACTGATGAACGGAGGACATTAACAGCACAATTTTGTGTTACCACGCGTGTTAAGTTGTCATTTATGAAACTATTTAACAAATACGAGTGCTGGCTTACGCATTAAATCCCGTTTAGTATTAAATTACTTCCAGATATTAGAGGTACACACTCGTAATACCAATAAAAAACCAAAGATAAAACTAAGCTAGCTAAAGCCTCGAACTGCGCATCGTCACGCTGCACTAATGCTGTACAACAAACGAGGCGGACCGAACAAATATAATGTCTACATATTTCACTTCGTCAGTCTCTCTTTCTTACTCATGCCAATTTTATTTTTATTTTTTTATTAATATCTGCAATCAGTCATTGAGGCTCTATAAGCTGATGGGAAGAGAAGACAGGTTGTTTCCACGACCTGTCTTCTCTTTAACCTGCATGTTGCAGCATTGTTCAGTAATGCGCGCCTCAAGGGGATTTGTATGCTGTTTTAGGCGATTTATATAGTTCTGCCCTCTGTGTTCAATTACGTCATCCACAGTCGGAATCTATAAGTAATCGTGGATTTCAGAGTTAGTTGTGTACCTTGGTGCATTGGCCAGGGTACGCAGTATTTTGCTCTGGGCTCGCTGCTGCTCTGTTAGATTTACTTGTAGTGCTCCATAGCCTCTATATCTGGATGCCGTATGTCCAAATCGGCTTAAGGATGCTGTTGTAGGTAGACTAGTAGTTTGTTGGCGAGTGATAGCCTAGATCGCGGTCCCAACAGCCAATAAAGGCTTCTAAACTTGGCATCAAGTTCGGATTACTTGGCTTTGACATGTTCTTTCCAGGTTAGACGTCGATCGAGCGTAAAACAAGGTATTTGACCGTGTCCTTAATAGGTAATTTCTTCATCGCCAAACTTGACTGGCGGACAATTACCCCTACAAAGTGCAAATGTTACTTGTGTTTACTTCTAGGCACTAGTGCGTATTATCCAATCGCAAAGACATCATCTGATCTTCAAGAGTTGATCCTGCAGGTGACTTGACTTGAGGCTTGGTCTAGAGAATTATGACAAGACAGTATCGCGGTGACATCTGCAATGCCAATAATGCCATCTTTAATATGACAGAAACAATAAGATCCGTATTTACAGGCATTGCGTTGCGTAGTGGAGCCTCAGGCTCAGCGCGGAGTAGTGCGAGCGCGTGCCAGCTCTGTTGCCCAACTATGGCAGTTGTCGTAGCATGACGACTTTGATGAAAAGGTCTTAAATAACAACATCGGGCAGACCATGCGTATTGCAGTGCAGCGAGTTGAAATCAGTGTTCGCTGTTGTACTTTTTTGCAACCTCATAATGGATATCAAAGCGAAGATTATTGAAACAGTGCAAAAATTAAACTTTCTTTTAAGAACACTACAATTTCTTCATCCGAGTCCTATCATTAACACATTGAGCGCCATGGGGGTCACCGGTGCGGTGACGTCCAAAGAATAAAATTTTAATTGTGTCTAGATCTTCGGCAGTTAAAGGCTTAAAAATTTGCTGCCAACTACCTGCCTAACTTACACAATATGTGACAATAATAACACTTTGTGACATTTTAGAAACTGCTGCTGTATTCATTGTGCCATCTGCTGCACTGCTACTGACCCACTCTACAAAAAAGCAACAAGAAATTTCCTATGAGGACTGAGGTAGGCTGATGATGATGAATGATCTATTCTCACCTGTACTAAATATAATATTACAGTCTGGATTTGTTAGCTTTTCAAATCGTTGAATGGCATCTGCTACTACAGCTGAATAAAGGTGGCCAAGATGTGGTGCTGAAACAAAAAACAAATACATATTTTAAGGAACCTTGCCTACTAATGAGCTAGTTCACCAACCTTGATGTAATTTGAACTTTGTCATAAGTTAAGTAGAGCTCATGATATCATGGGATAGGAAACAAAACCTTTCTAATATAAAAGACCTTGATTTCCAAGGACTGCCATTAGTCCATTAATAAAATGACTTTCAAAAACAGTATAATAGCATTATGCCAGATAATGTTCAGGCAGGTTGCTACTACAGGCTTGCAGCTTATTTTCTTCATTATTGATCAAACTGCAATCAACAACATGCATGGAAGGAGAGGCTATGCTGTTTGTAAGGGCTTATGTCCAGAAGTGGACTGTTGTGGACTCATGTCGATACGAATTAAAGTATTGTCTCAGATCATTGTTTGATGTTACATATTTTTGTATAAGGTCTGGTAAAAGATATTGCTAATGGGGCACCATCAAAGACAGGAATTATTTTTTAACGCTTCAAACCCCAAGCGACAACCGGTTGTTGCGATAACAATTGATTTTAATTGTGTCTGGAATAACTCACGATCGAGGGATTAATGAGAAACTGCATATCTTCTGTGCACAAACTTGAGAAAAACCCAAAGGGAAAGAGTAAATATTATGTCATTACAATGACCTTTCCTATAATAACAATTTATCAATAAATCTTTGTACAGCTGAATAGAATGAAAACCAATCCAAGACTGCATAGGACTGTATAAGTTAGAGTTAAGCTACAAGGATGCCTTTGATGATAGACTTAGGTCAAGCTTAGATGTTTAGACCCTTAGAATAATAACGCTTATTCTAAGTTTAGACCTATCTATGTTTTTGTAAAAGCAAAAGCAGATAACGTGCAATGTAAACAAAGATTTTATTACCAAAATTATGAACTGCATGAAGATTATAAACTTACCGGCGTTGACGTAAAATATAGGGGTCGTCACGTAGAAGGGCCTTTGGATAGTGGACGATAATAACCGCATGTTAAGACGCATTTTTATTACTATTTTAACTGGATATATAATAATATTACGTTAACTTTTTGTCACAAGGTAAACAGAGATAAACACAAAGTATTGAATTCATGTATCACCTAGGTACACATTTTAAATAGTTTTTGATACACGTTCGTAATTATCAGCGAAAGTTTGTTTATTCAACAACTCTTCGAGATTGTTATGAAATTCTAACCTCAGACATTATTTCTATGCTCATTGCTCAGACTCACAACTCACAGACACAGACTAAT
Source organism: Anania crocealis (assembly GCA_949315895.1). Lineage (NCBI taxonomy): Eukaryota > Metazoa > Arthropoda > Insecta > Lepidoptera > Crambidae > Anania > Anania crocealis. The sequence continues at coordinate 11,746,543 of OX438861.1, forward strand.
CACAGACTACTATATGTTGTTGTTGTTGTTGTTTTCTTCACCCATTCTGGGTAGGCAAAGGGAACTATGCCCATACAGCCAATTCTTTAGTAATATTTTCTTTATTTTTGCATTAAAACGTTGATGTTAGACGTTTTAATGCTTCGATGGAGTTTTTGGAGACAGTCGAAAGATTGAAGGAATGTAGAGAAGTCCCCAAGAAAGAAGTGAACTGTTCGCGATCCCGCGCAAAATTCACGGCCCACTTTTCTTGGTTACGACCCATACACCATGTTATTTCACCGAACTGTATATTGTTCACTCGCACGACACTTTGTTTCGCAAAATAACACCACTTTTACGACCCAAAAATCACTGCAAACAATAAAAATTCGATAAAATAAACGGACTCCAAACGTATCTCACGAACTCCCGCCAAAAACCCAGACTACTATATGTCCTTAAAATATAGCTTGATGTTGTTGTTGTTGTTGTTTTCTTCACCCATTCTGGGTAGGCAAAGGGAACTATGCCCATACAGCCAATTCTTTAGTAATATTTTCTTTATTTTTGCATTAAAACGTTGATGTTAGACGTTTTAATGCTTCGATGGAGTTTTTGGAGACAGTCGAAAGATTGAAGGAATGTAGAGAAGTCCCCAAGAAAGAGGTGAACTGTTCGCGATCCCGCGCAAAATTCACGGCCCACTTTTCTTGGTTACGACCAATACACCATGTTATTTCACCGAACTGTATATTGTTCACTCGCACGACACTTTGTTTCGCAAAATAACACCACTTTTACGACCCAAAAATCACTATAAACAATAAGAATTCGATAAAATAAACGGACTCCAAACGTATCTCACGAACTCCCGCCAAAAAACTCCAATATAGCTTGATTAGAATGACAGATGTCACTAAAACAGACGACGTAACTTTGTACCAGCGTCACACAAGTGAAATACATTTGCACACGATAAAATATTGGTAACTGGCATGTTAAGAATATTTTATTATACTTTGCTGTACATATTAATCAATTTAATAATATAAAATAGAGCTTTAAAGTTAAAAACATTAAAATAATCCAGTCACAAAATTACACTTAACTTTAAAAGACGTCTTTACAAGGTTACGTCATTTTTTATAATCACTAGTGATGAAGTAAAATCGACAAATCAAAATCGACAGATTAACAATATTTCAAAATCGAAGTAATGTAACATAAATGTTACAAATGATTTGATGAGAATTGGTTGATGCTAAGAACATCAAATTGCAATTATTAATAGTTTACGAAAAATTTTCAAATTATTTAGATTCTACATATGCTGTAAAAATTTTCTAATTGATTTTCATGATTGTTCCAATTATTTTTATTATGATCACGATACTGACTCACTGTTAAATCTTAATATATCTGATTTTCGTTTTATTTCATTCGTCATTACTGTTTTTTTTCGTTTGATCAGTCGAGTCAGTCCCATCACTAGTCATCTCAGTTTGACAGGTGTCATTCTAATCAAGCTATATTTTAAGCACAGACTACTAAGAGGATACTCGGACTCCCGAGCACATGAATAAATATTTACTCATGTGTCCCGAGTTTCCATAAGTTACAATACAACTGTTACAATGTACTCTGTTCTGTGGACCCGAGTCTGTGCACAGCAAATTATTTTGTGAGTGTCACAGTGACACCACGGATTTAAATATTAACCTGGATCGAGTACGTCTATTTCTCATATTTTCAAATGTGCACTCTAAAACAATACTGCTAAGATTACGTTTTCTCTGCCAAATGGAAAAGTAGGAAAACGAGCCAAGGAGATAACTAAAATAGTAGTGTGTCCTTGTCTAGCAAATTTGTTATGGAGAATGGTGTCCACGCTATAAGTACTAGTAGTATTATATTATCTGTGCTATAAGTAATTTATGATAATAAGTTTTTTTAATTTAGAAATGACTGGCCTTCTTTTCACTGTCTAAAATTGCATATTTTTAAGTTGATGTTTAATAATGATAGCTCATTAATTAATCCATACTAAACCTAAGTGACTAGTTAATTGAACAAAGAAATCATAAAAGATAAGGAAGATAAAATCTCAATCAAAGGGAAGCTTTTTAATAGTTGCATTTTACCCATTCTAACTTACGGGTGCCAAACCTGGGCACTTAACAAACTCAAGCTAACTTAAATACAGATATGTCAAAGAGCCATGGAACGAAGCATGATGGGTAAAAGGAGAATAGAAAAACAAAACATAGTTACATCAGAAATGCAACAAAAGCCCAAGATGCAGTCCTAAAACAAAGAACATTGAAATGGAAATGGGCTGGTCAATTAATAAGAGGTGCAGAGAAATGGAGCAAGCTGGTAACCCTTTGGTACCCAAGAGACGGTAAAAAAAGGAAAGGAAAACTACCCAAAAGATGGGAAGACGACATTGTGATGCTGGCTGGGAAGACTTGGTCAAGGCTAGCTAGACAAAAAAGCCATTGGAAGGAATTGGAGGAGGCCTTTGCCAAAGGGGACACATAAACAAATGCATGATCAAATCTGTATTACTATATAATTTTAAATGTTTCAGATTTTTAAGGCTATAAAATAAAATAAAAATAAAAATATAAATTAATCCTCAAAATGTGTGATATTATTGTGTAGTATGATAGTTTGGATTATACCAAACATAAATACTAATTAAAAATCATTAGTTTAAGCCACTGCTAGGACTTGAACCTGCAACCTCATAGTGTGAGTCAAGCATTTTTCCAATGGGGGCTATCGCTAGTGAATTTGCCACTAGAGGCGCTTGTGTCGCGTGAGGTCCAATATTTTTTATTTTTATTTTTTTATTTTATTTATTTCAACTCTTACAACTATCAATCACTTTTCACTGGTTTTAGCGGAATTTGTTGCATAAATTAAAATTTCTTTAATTTACCTGCTGGAAAGTGATCTCCTTCGTAAAATATCGCAAATATCGATTATTTGGCGATTAATGTGAACGCTTTAAAAGCGGAATTAAGAAAAAGCGCAAAAATAGGCGGCCTCATGAGCAAATATTTCAGAAGTTAGTTTGTTGATATCAAGATAGTTATTTATAAACAATATAACCTTAATTAGATTCCAGATATAACACTTTGTTTCGGCGCCAATCGCCTTTTAGAGCTATACCTCCGGACCTCAGTCTACAGTGGCGCCAACTGGTGAGCAAAGGAACGGTAGTCCCCATTGGGCTACCACGGCTCATAAATTATTAAATGAAAATATTTAGTTAGATTTTACTCTATGTGTATTTTATTGCTGTACAGGATGCCTACCTAAGGATGAATCTGTAGCTGGAAAGTAGAAAGAAACCAGTCAAAAAAATATTAAATACCCACCAATGACAACAAAATTTTTCGAAAAAATATCAATTTTATCCTCGCATAAATGATATTCCTTATCATCCAATACTATCTCTCACTACTGAATCAAGACACGAACTAATTAAAAGTATCGCAAACAGTCAATTAAGCTTAAGGTTAAAAACGTACGCCAACGAAGATATTCTTAAAATGACGGGGAAAAAACTGACGATGCGACAACGGCTGCATATAATGATTTTATATAATAATGTTTAAATTTCTAATAAATTTTTTGTCATTAATTTCTTGTTTTATTTCCTTTGCTCCGATTCGGTCCTAAACGAGTCTACTACCACTTCAACTTCACGATCCACTGTAACTCTCCTATTCCACAATAGTAAAGAACATACCTAATTAAATAAAGATAAATAGCATGGGCTAGCAGGTGACCATTAGTGCTTTAAATCCGTTTTAGATAGTTTTTAATACAATAAGTATTTATCAATCCAGTATTTTATGGACATATATATTTTTCGAACCTCTCTCTCGGCTTGTTTTTTTTGAGATACTGCGCCACAGAACACAATTTACCCTACGGGTCTGCTGTACTGCGCAGTCCAGTTAAGTCTTGTGTAGGTTCATGAGTGACACACACAAAATGATTTTTTTTCTCATATTAATTTAACGGCTTCGGACGAGTCCATACAGCCTAGTCTTTAGTGATAATCGTGATAATGTCAATTTATAATATCTAAAATATCATAAATACTTACATAAACATAATAGCCTAACCTAACCTAAACCTCAACTAACCTAAGTCATTGAAAGTATGGGTGGCTTATACATTTCATTGATTACAGGAGTTTTATGCGAGAACGTGGATCAGAGTCAAATAGGAAGCGCCTTTCCTTGTTTCTCACTTTTATTTTATTTACAGCTGACTTTGTCGTCTTATTTTTTAATTCCACTTCTCCCTCCAAACTGCAAACTAGTCCAAACCCCAATTACTATTTCTTTGTATTAAAATTCTCTTTGTCTCTAAAGCAAAAAGCCTCTGACAGGATTTTGATAGGAGAGGTATTTTTTTTTAAATCTCTTTTATTTGAATGTCTGATATTTTAAACTAAATTGGTTGATACATTATATATTTTATCAAGAAATAAATGTTATGAGTACTTGTGGTACATATATCTTTGCGTAAAAAGTAAAAAAAGTCAATATTTTCGATTTATAATCCTACCAAATTGTGTACGTCGGATAGCATTATTCAATCCTTAATGTTTTTAAATATTTCTAAAATAGTTGGTTAATAAAATTAATCAATGTACGTGAGACTGTTGTGATTTCGTGTGTCAGAAGAAGTTATTTCAATAAAAATATTATTCATTTGAAAACACACTGTGTAAATGTATATTAGTGAAAAATGAGTCAAGGAAAAGTTATTTTAATGGCTTGCGGCAGTTTTAGTCCTCCAACCTATATGCATTTGCGAATGTTTGGTAAGTTTTTGAATTGACCTTTCCAAATAAGTTTTTTCATTTAATGATTGTATAAACAAATATTTTACAAAATTTAACTGATAGTAAACTAATCTGTCCTTATTCTGTACAATTTTCAAAACGCTGTTTTATTGCTTTAATGATATATTTTCAATTGCGCAAGTTTGATAAAAAAAACTATTCTTGCAGAAATTGGCCGTGATTACTTACACTCTTCGGGTTTAGCGACTGTGGTTGGAGGTATAGTCTCTCCGGTGCACGATGCTTATGGCAAGAAGGACCTAGTTGCGGCACAGCACAGGTAAATAAGGATACCCTCTGACCAAATTCAGTATTGTGATATGAAATTTGGTATCCTTGAATGAAAGTACCTTGAATCATAAGGCGTTTGTTTATTTAATTTATTTAAATCATCTTTTCATATACTACTACATCTAAAACTAAGCCCAAGGCATATCTCATTATGTAGGTTTGTGCTTTGTTATTTTCTCATCTTTCTGTTGCCCTTTTGGCAGTCCTCAATTTATTTTCTGTTTATCAAGTATTAAGCTTTTCTAGCTTATCTAGCTAGCTATCTTTTTTTCTCCTTACTACTTACCTTATGTAATTATTAGAAGGAAAATAAATCAATAATATGGTATTTGGAAAGGTAAGAACAAGAAATAAGCTAGGAGCTGCTAGAGCGGGATTAGGTACATCAGATGTATTTTCTTTCTTGAAAATATTATCCAAAGATTCAATGAATTTATTCACTGAGACAAGGTAAATACAGTTTAGAGGTGTTATAATAAATTGGGTGCAGCTTATCTCACCAGCTTAGCCAGTGTGTGCTATTATAAATAGTTTTGACAATTACTTAATACAATTACATCAATATTATAAATTTAATACATGCATGAACACACTTAATTTTCATACAATAAGATATTTAAGACTTCAATTACAATGTCAATACATTCAAAATTAAATTATTGTCATCTGATAAAATGTCAGTTTACATATTCTTATCAATCATTATTGTCTATTTGATTTGACGACCATTTGGATCAGCGGTAGTTTACGCTGCTTCTGAGCCATGGGTCGCGGGTTAGATCCCTGCACAGTACAAATATTTGTGTGCATGAACATGTCTGTTTGTACTGGTCTGGGTGTTTTCTATGTATTATAAGTATGTATTTACAAAAAAACAAAGAATAAAATTAAGTTTATCGGTTGTCTAGTACCCCATACGACAGGGTACTAAATAGTACCTTAATTTGGGACTAGATGGCTCTGTGTGGCCCAGTGTGGCATGTCTTAAATATTTATTTATTTATTTATTTTTATCGCCATGAATAAAAAATGTATAATTCCAAATAGTATGTCAATCTTAGTATTTAAATTATAGTAATACAAAATTATAATTTGAATATACATGTATCTATCAAAATGTACAATTTAAATAATCCCTTATAGAATAAAAACATTTGTCAACCAATAATGTAAACAGGTTCCTATTAAACAGATTTCCATTTAACTCCCTCAGTTCCGCTGGTAATTTATTAAAGATGACAGTGGCCATGACATAGCAGTTACGACTACATAAAGCTGATCTTGCTCTGGGGTGCGCTAATTTGTTGTTATGTCTGCCACTAAACTTATATACATCTTCAAACTTAACAAATTGATCAGGATATGTTTTTATAAATTTACACAATTCAAAAATGTATAGGCAGGGCAGAGTGAGGAGCTTATATTCCCTAAATATTGGAGCACAAGGCGTCCATGGGGGAACATTGAATATAGCACGCAAACACTTTTTTTTGTGCAATAAATAGACAGCCAGACTTTACACCATTACCCTTATAGTATGAGTCCATACCGAAGCAGAGATGCAACATACCCATGATAGGCCAAGAGATTATTTAAAGGTAGTGATCATATTCCTGCCCTTCTCTTTCCCTCATCAATCAATTTGTATCATGTTCCTTTTTTAATTTGTAATACTCTTTAAAAATAGAAAATTCTGAAGATACTGTCGACAAAGATTTACGTTAGTATGAGAAATTGTGATTAGTTATTAAAATATTGGAAGTAAAAAAATGCATAATTGTGCAAGCACTCAATTTTTTTTGATTACTCTTATCATACCTACATGTTTGCTTATTATCTACATACCTATAGTATACCTAGATTTAATAATCTATGCCATTGAACTTATTCAAACAAGCAGATGATTCTGATAATGTATTGTATTCCTTTATTATTACATACAATAATTATTACAAATTATATGAAAAGTACAGATTTATGACTGTTATGAATTATGATAATTGGTGTCTTCTTTTTATTTATTTATATTTTCTATACCTAAAATTATTCTTTCCAATTCATTAGATGAGGCCATGAGCCACCCCAACCCTCTTATTGCTTAAGTTGTAACACACCCCAGTGGATTTCACTGTTTGATTTCATTGGCCTTTGAATATAGCTAGACAACCCTCTTCGACGCCATAGCGTAGGGTGCCATTTGAAACCCACTCTAAGCCCACGCCCATTTGTAAAGGGCTTGACATAAACGAGTTTGAGATACTTCATTAAAGGCAATATGTAGATGACAAGATTAGTCAATAGTCTGACAGATAATATATAATACCTACAGTTAGAATGTAAAATTCCAGGATAGCCATGTTGAAGTTGGCGCTGCGATCATCAGCATGGATCAAGGTATCAGAGTGGGAGACGCAGCAGTCCGGCTGGACGAGGACGAGGGTGTGCATGCAGTATCACCAGGTTTGCAATTGTTTTATTCACTAGTGTTCGGAAATCTGTGCTAATGAAATTGTATGTTGATTTTTTAATGTACAAAAAAAGAGACAAGGTAGGTAGAAATAGAGATTTGAGCATTGATATACAGTGAAAACCGTTTACAACGACATCGAAGGGACCGTATAGTTGCCGACGTTATATCCGATAGTCGTTGTAGTGACCACCGACTGCACTCAAATCATAACACATCTTTTTAGCAGTCGGCTAAGTCCGAACTTCGACCCGCAGTTGTACGCGCACCGCGACTGTACACCACCGCTCGCGCATCCATCGATCGGTCTAGCGGCCGTTTGTAAAACAGTGCGAATCTACCTGCGACGGCGAATGCACGCTCAAATTCCTTCCGCGCCTACTCACGTAACACTCGTACCTAACCGCGATTCAATTTGTAAATTCGTTTTGTTAAAAAGTGATAGACATTAATTTCTTGACTTCCTTTATTATAAGTGTAAAGTATTGTGGAAAGTAATAAACTGTTTTAATAGCAACGTAACGGTCATATTTGATTTGAATCCTAGAAACCGTTAGGACTTTGCCATATCTGGTGACCCATCGACGAAAAACGGAGTCTAAGAATATTAAGAAGACCATCACAATGGCCATACGCAATGAAGAAGCTATGAATCGTGCTGCTGCTGCTACTGCTGGGGACAACTCTGAAGTTTACCGTGTTGGCGTTCGAGTTCCACCGTTATGGCCTGAGGAACCGGCTGTTTGGTTTGCCCAAGTAGAAGGTCAGTTTATATTATCTGGCATTAGTGCTGACACAACAAAATTTTACTACGTGGTGAGTCAGTTGGACCATCAGTATGCCGCAGAGGTGAAGGACATAATTATTTCACAGATAACAAATACGCAGATAACAAATATCAAAAATTAAAGTCTGAATTAATGAAACGCCTGACTTCTTCTAAAGAAAGCAAAATAAAACAACTATTAATGCACGAAGAACTTGGAGATCGCAAACCATCCCAGTTTTTGAGACATTTGCAGAGTCTCGCTGGCCCAGCAGTTACAAACGATTTGATGCGCACAATTTGGTCGAGTAGATTGCCTAGTAATTTGCAAACAATTATCGCTTTACAGAAAGATAGCCCTTTGGAAGCCGTGGCGGATTTGGCTGATCACGTTCACGACATTGCACCATCCAGCGCAGCTCAGGTAGCCAGTACATCATCCGGACTGCCAGGTACTGCTTTTGATACTATGTGCCAAAGAGTAGCAGATCTGACGCGGCAGGTAGAAGCCTTAGTACTAAATCAGAACCGCCAATCAAGACCAGCTTCTCAAAGCAATTTCACTAGAAATAAGTCTAATTCACGGCAACGCTCGAACTCTCGACACCGTCACCAACCTGAAGGTCATCCTCATTGTTGGTATCATTTTAAATTTGGCAATAAGGCTAAGAAATGCGTATCGCCGTGCAGTTTTTCTCATCAACAGCAGGGAAAAGAGAATGGCAGACATTAATGGCCGGAAATGTCTGCTCCACTTCTTCAGGCCGATTATTTATCACAGACCGACTGTCAAAGCAGCAGTTTCTTATAGACACCGGCTCAGACGTTTGTGTATACCCTCGTTCACTCGCATGCGGACCACGTACCAAAACTGATTACAACCTGTTCGCGGCAAATGGTTCCGTGATATCTACATTCGGTTGGGCACACTTAAATATTGACCTGGGACTGCGACGAGTATTTAACTGGAGATTTGTAGTGGCTGATGTAACTAAGCCTATAATTGGGGTAGACTTGTTATCCTATTATAATCTTTTAGTAGATTGCAGAAATCATCGCTTGATTGATGGACTCACGAGCTTGTCTATGACGCTGCCAGCTAGGAACGGTGCAGAAGCTATCGGATCAGTCAAAGCTGTAACTGGAAACACGGTATACCATCAGCTCTTACGTGAGTACCCAGAAATTACTCGTCCAGCAGGTACGCATAAGGAACCAAGGCACAACACTGTGCATCACATTAAAACGACTCCAGGTCCACCTATCTCTAGTCGTCCTCGTCGACTCCCGCCGGACCGACTCAAAATCGCACAAAAAGAGTTCGAGGATATGGTTCAACAAGGTATAGCCCGCAGATCGGAGAGCCCATGGTCTTCACCGCTACATTTAGTTCCGAAGAAGGATAATGGATGGCGGCCATGTGGTGATTACCGAGCACTTAACGCTCGCACCATTCCAGACAAGTATCCCATAAGACATATACAGGACTTTACACATCTTATAGCTGGAAGTACAGTATTCTCCAAGCTCGACCTCGTTAAAGCCTACAATCAGATACCGGTATTTAGCGACGATATTCCGAAAACTGCTATCACAACCCCGTTCGGGTTGTTTGAATTCACTTACATGACGTTTGGTCTAAGAAATGCTGCACAAACTTTTCAAAGATTTATCGACGAAGCGCTTAAGGGTCTTGATTTTGTATACGGATACTGTGATGACATTTTAGTGTATTCTAGAAGCCAGAAGGAACACCAGCGCCACCTACGCGAACTATTCCAACGACTTACAGACTATGGTATACTTGTCAATTCAGCGAAGTGTGAGTTTGGCGTCTCAAAGATAACCTTTTTAGGCCACGAGTTATCGGCGGAAGGTCTTCGCCCTCTCGAAAGCAAAGTGGAAGCTGTTCTGAATTACCCTGTACCTAAGAATATTACTGCGATCGCCAACCCGCCTGCCAAGCGTGGCGATTATGGCAACCCCCCCCCCCAAATATGAATACACCGCAAAGAATTCGGCCCCCAGTCCCCGGCGGCCCCGCTAGTCCTAGCTATGGCAGCAGCTATTTTAACGGCGGGGCAGGGGGTGCTAAGAATCCCCGGGTAAGATCCGGCTGCCAACAACGACGACTCGACCTGGCAACATATAACACGCGCACACTGAGGCTTGACGCGAAGCTCGTAGAGTTGGAAGAGGCAATTGGTAAGTTACATTGGGATATCATTGGGCTATCTGAAGTCCGAAGAGAGGGGGAGGACTCGATAACCCTGCAATCCGGTAACTTACTATACTACCGGGAGGGCGACCAACAGTCCCTAGGTGGTGTCGGGTTCATCGTCCACAAGTCCCTTGTCAACAACGTGATTACTATCGGAAGTGTTTCGAGCAGGGTAGCGTACCTGATACTTAGAATATCGAAACGATATTCGCTGAATGTCATTCAGGTTTACGCTCCGACCTCAAAACACGACGATGTCGAAGTGGAGGCTATGTATGAGGAGATCTCTAAAGCCATGCATAGCTTTAAAACCCACTACACGGTTGTGATAGGGGATTTCAATGCGAAGTTGGGGCAACGTTGCGGTAATGAGTTGAGAATGGGGAAATTTGGATTTGGGCAACGGAACAAAAGGGGTCAGATGCTGGCAGACTTCATGGAGAGGGAGAACCTCTTTATGATGAACTCCTTCTTCAAGAAGCCCGTAAGCCGCAAATGGACCTTGATCAGCCCGGACGGTAAAGTCAAAAACGAGATCGATTTTATCATGTCAACGAAGAAGCACATATTCGATGATGTCGCTGTGATCAACGCTGTTAAGACAGGAAGCGATCACCGCATGGTCAGAGGCACATTGAATATCGACGTAAAGCTTGAAAGAGCGCGACTGATAAAATCCACGCTCCGACCAATACCGGCTCAAATTCAAAACCCCGAGTGCTTTCAGCTCGAGCTTCAAAACCGTTTCGAAGCCCTTGAGAACAGCATCGATGTGGATGATCTATACAACATGGTGGTGGATACTGTCCGTACGGTAGGGTCTAAGTACTTTAAAACCCGCCGTCCCAAATCAAAGAAACTCTCCAGTCAGACTCTCCTACTCATGGATCAGAGAAACGAAATGAGGCTACAGAACTCAGCGGATGCCCATCGCTATCGGCAACTCAATAGACAGATATCTAAGTCTTTGAAGAGCGACCTTCGTCAATTTAATACCCGACGTATTAAAGAGACCATTGAGCGGAACAAAGGCTCCAAAGTGTTCGCCAGAGATCTGTCTATTGGGCAAAGCCAATTGACGAGGCTGAAAACTGAGACAGGTAGCATCATTACGTCAACACCTGAAATCCTGAGGGAGATTGAGAGTTTCTATGGACAGTTATACTCCACGAAAACACCTGTTGAAAGCAAGGCTAAAGACCCTAGAGCCAAGCTTACCCGACACTATTCTGAAGATATCCCGGACGTCAGCCTGTGCGAGATTAGAATGGCTCTCAAGCAGCTTAAAAACAACAAGGCGGCGGGTGATGACGGAATCACAACAGAGCTCCTTAGAGCGGGCGGTAAGCCGATACTTAAGGTCCTCCAGAAGCTCTTTAATTCTGTCATCCTCGAGGGCAAAACGCCAAAGGCATGGGGCAGAGGCGATGTGATGCTGTTCTTCAAGAAGGGTGACAAAACTCTCTTGAAGAACTACAGACCCATTTCGCTTCTGAGCCATATCTATAAGTTGTTTTCGAGAGTCGTTACGAATCGTCTCACTCGCAGGTTCGACGACTTCCAACCTCCCGAACAAGCCGGGTTCCGAAAAGGCTATAGTACCATAGACCACATTCATACGCTGCGGCAAGTTATACAGAAGACTGTGACGGTTCTACCTATTTCAGAAGAATAAAACGGCCAACAACAGATTATACAGTTTTTATTATAAGAGAGGGTAGACAGAAAGGGCGTGGGTTAAGCCTAATTGCGACCGATATTATAGCGCAACTACAATTAATAAAAACACCACTGTCCTGGTAGCACGAAGCAGAAGAAGCAGAAGTATTCAGTCTTCGGTCTTCAGGCTGGTTAGGTAGGCAGTGTAGGCGTGAGATGGTGAGCCGCTAGTTGTAGACGATCAGTGACAAGATCCGGTACCGGAGGAGTGATCCCTTTAATTACACATAAAACAGACATTTAGCAAATATCCTGAATTCATAGTCTGACTGCGGCCTAATTCTATAAGCGGCTCAACACTAAGGCAATTCTAATGAAGCGGAGCAAAGGGTGATCAACTGAATGATGATGATGGTGATGATGGTGTTTTATTATGATTTGCATAAAATAGTTATTAATGATGAGGCATAAAATAATTACTTGGTGAATTAATAAATTGCAATTGAAGGTAGATGACAGAATGAAATCACTAGGAAAGGACACTACATAATTACTATATACAGCCAACATCTCATGTAGATAGCATTTTATTTTTACATTAAAACAATTACGATTTATCGATATAATCACACAAAATCCAATAACATTACCAAGCACAATTACATACATGTCAGTCTGATTAAAGTCACAGTGAAGGTAGGTGGATATTCGACTTAAGGCGTTATTTATTTTATAAAAGTTAAACTATTAAATATCCATTAATCCAGTACTACGTATCCCCGGTCCTATTAAGTATGTCACTGCAAAACATTTAATCAGCTGATTCATATAAGCCAGACATTGCGACTACAAGCTTTCCTTAATATAAATAAACACTTTGCAACACTTACCCAATTTTTGGGGAACGTGAACACTAGATAATTACACAATTAGATGATAGCTAATACTTTTAAATTAATTTCGTAAGCTTCGGTAGGTTGAAGTTTGGATGAATCCAACAAGCGGTTAGTGTCAGGGCTATCTAACGACTACTCGAGAGTACTGTCGCGTAATGGTTGCTGCTCTCAGCGGTGCATGCGCCGGCCGCGTGAACATCACTCGCTGGCTAAACATACGGTTTCACCCGGCTTTACTTACGCATTATTTTATTGATTTTTGTTAGGCAATGTAGTTTTATGTTATGATTTATTTAAATAAATTGAGTGTAATAGTTTATAAGTTAATTAGAGTATTAATATTTAGTTCCAATTGATTGTAAAATGTATTTGCTACTATTTTACAATTACAAGGTTACATACCCCCCTCTTTAGGTTAGGATTTTTCCTGAGAAAATCCGCTAACAGACACCTCAGTTGAGTTTAAAATCCTTGACGTGCCAAGAACCTAGCTTATTACCCGACATGTCTTCGAGCTCATATACGAGTTTAGAGATTTTCTTAATTATACGGCATTTGATAAATTTTGGTGCCAGTTTCTTTGAAAACCTTTTGTCCTTATCACTCTGGTAGTAGGTTCTTTTCCAGACAATATCTCCACTGTTAAAGTCAATGTCTTTACGACGAAGGTTGTAAGAGGTGCAATTCCTAGAGTGGGCCTTTATAAGTGAAACCTGAACTTTGTCAAATATTTTTCGGAGGAATCCCATGTTTTCTGAGTAGGAGTCGCGCGGAGTAAAGACAATGTGGTCTGTCAGATCAGCGTCGATGTAGTGAGAGCCACATATGATTAGTTCACGGCCAAAAACTAGAAATGAAGGCGTATAACCAGTAACTTCATTAACTGAGCTATTCAATGCGAACTGAATTTTTGAAATGTTCGTGTCCCAACATCTATGGTCGTTTTCAATGAAGGTGGAGATGGCAATGATTATAGTTTTATTGTAACGTTCTACGGAGTTTACTTGGGGCGTATATAGTGGGGTATAGAAAATATTTGGAATATTGTAAGAGGAAAATAAGTTTTTCATAGTATTACTAATAAATTGCCTGCCATTATCCATTAGAATAGTGCTTGGAATACCGTGAACTAGAAAAACGTTTTCTTCGATAATCCTCGAAATAATATCTGCGGTAGCTCGGCGAATGGGAAAGAGGAGACAGTATATGGAAAAGCAACAGTTGACTACAAGTAAAAATGTATTTTGTTTTCTAGTGACAGGCAAGGGTCCGACTAAGTCAATACTAATCATTTGGAAAGGCCTGCTACAGTCCTTTGGCCGGCCCATTGAACCTAGAGTTGTATGATTAGGATATTTGTATGAAAGACAAGTGTCACAGCTGGCAACAAAATTTGAGACGTCGTGATGCATACCAGGCCAAAAGAATTTAAGTGAGAGACGTTTAAAGGTTTTAAATACACCAAAATGACCCGAAGTTGCTTCGCAATGATTTTGAGCTATAATAGTTTTTCGTTGTTCAAGGGGTACTACCTCTTTCCATTCAAATTCTCTAGTGAGAGGGTTGAGTGATTTTATGTACCGGTACAATTTACTGTTGGACACCCGATAATTTTGAAATGACGTAGGAGATGTTATGCAGCCATCAAATATCTTCAAGTACCAGGGATCGTTGGTGTTAGGTGAGTTTCTCGTAACGGTGTTATTTATAGTAGCTATGGGGACTGAGCGAGATAAACTATCTGGAACTACGTTATCAGTGCCTTTCCTATGTTTAATTTCAAAATTAAATGTAGATAATCGAACACCCCAGCGAGCTAACCGTCCAGTAGGGTTGTTGATGTTGAAAAACCATTTTAAAGAAGAATGGTCAGTGTACACGGTAAACTTAAGGCCGTTCTCTAAGTAGCATCGCCAATGTTCGATGGCAGTAAGAACGGCTAGTGCCTCGCGCTCAGTGGCACTATAGTTGCGCTCTTGCTTTGTTAACGATTTGCTCATATACGCTATTACTTTCTCTTCGTTATTGAGCTTCTGTGTAAGAACTGCACCTATTCCGTGATCACTGGCATCTGTATGAACCTCAAATGGTTTATAATAGTTTGGGCAGGCGAGGATAGGAGCAGAAGATAAAAGGGACTTCAGTCGTTGGAACGCTTGATCTGCTTCTTGGGACCAACAAAAGGGAGGGGCTTTCTTGCCTTGCGAGGTTAATTTATTAAGAGGTGAAGCTAAATTGCTGAAGTTAGGGATGAATCGTCTGTACCAAGAGGCAGTCCCTAGAAAACGTCTAACTTCTCGTTTATTTTTAGGAGTGGGGTAGTTAGTAATGGACTCAACCTTTTCAGGATCTGCGTGGAGTCCATTTACATCAACGACGTAACCAAGATATTTCAGTTGATTCCTAAAAAAATTGCTTTTCTGGTAGTTAATAGATAGATTAGCAATTTTTAGCTTTTCTAGAACTCGTTTTAGGAGTGAAATATGTTGTTCAAACGTTTCGGACACTATGATGACGTCATCAACAAAAACAAAGACCTTGTGTTCGAATTCTGGGCCATAAAAGAGAAAATCTACTAGTCGTTGTTGTGTAGCAGGTGCGTTAGTCAAACCGAAAGGCATCGACTTGAACTGAAATGTACCACGAGAGGGAATATAGAAAGAAGTCTTACACCTATCCTCTTCCTTTATTAAAATTTGCCAAAAACTTTTTGAAAGATCTATACTACTCAAAAATTTTGCGTCCCTAAGATTATCTAGTATTTCTGAAATGTATGGTAAACTATACGCATCTTTTTTTGTTATAGAATTAAGTTTTCTACTGTCAAGACAAAACCTAAGTTCTCCATTCTTTTTAGGGGTCAGAAGTACTGGAGAAGACCAAGGGCTTTCACAGGGTTCTATGACGTCATCCTTGAGCATTTCATCCAATTGCTCTCCCAAGATCCTTTGCTTCTCTGGTGACATGCGGTAGTAGCGTTGACGTATGGGGGCAGCATCCCCAGTGTCAATTGCGTGTGTTATTAGACTAGTACGTCCTAATCCACGCTTTTCATATGAGATGTCTCGAAATTGGGAGATCAACTGGTCAGCAGTAACTTTTTGATCTTCCGATAAATGTTCGTAGGAACAAAGAGAAGCCGGGGAAACGGTTTCGGTCCTATATTCTAATTCAGCATCCCTATGAAACGAGATTGCGTCTAGATGTTTAGGAAAAAGGTTAAAGGTTCGCCAAAAATCTATACCCAGAATGAGCGAGTTTTTGATGCCTGGGACAATGTGTACGTCCATAGTGTGTTTTTGGTCCTGAAATACTATTGGAAGAGACATTATTCCTATAGAGGGCAATGTCTCGCCACCCGCAGTAGTAAAATTAGCACAGTTTGTGCTTCGCAAGGGAATGCCAATCTCTAATAGGTTTTTATGAGATTCATTGCCCAAAATTGTAACACAAGACCCTGTGTCTAATAGTCCCAGCAATGGCAATTCAGAAACACTAATTTTTACATAAGGTCGAGCTCTGTCTAAAATTGAATGATTTTTGTTATCGATTGAGGCGACTGAACTGAAGTTGAAAAAGTTACGAATGAAGGATAGCCAGTCCTTCCATTCTTTCATTCGGTCGCTCCAATCTGGCCTAGTTAGTTTTTTGACTCTGAGTTTTTCTTCTCTGTAGGATGGCAATTAGAGCATTCAGGGTAACGAACGTCTTTTTTACCGCATTTAAAACAAATAAGGAAGCGTGCTTGTTTGCAATTGCCTAGGCAATGATTATTCGATCTGCATCTAGGGCAATACATAGGTCTTAATGTTTCAGGGTTCATAGCGGCAACTTCGTTAAGTGTCTGATCCATGACTACAGCGTTAATGTTGTTATTATTATTGTAAGTAGAATTTGTCTTGTAATTATTGTGGTTAATGTAGTTATTTGATTTATTTAGATATGATTGTTTATATGGTTCATTTGATTTATTAGTATTAGAATGGCTTATTTTATGTTTATAAGAGAATTCAGGAGCAAGGGTACTGTTAGTAGCTCTCGGCGGTTCATGAAACTGTGAAAATCTAGCTGATATATTCTCGTAATTACGGCAAACAGTTTTAAGTTCATCTATAGCTGTAATGGAAGAGGAGGCCGCTAATGTGTTTGCGTAACAAGGGCGAATATTATGCATTAAAATGTCTAACTTATCTTCCTCAGACATGGGTTTCCCTAGCCGAGAAAACATACCATGCATAATGGACAAGTAAATGGTTATGTTTTCTTGCTCACCCTGGGTGCGAGAACGGATTTCATTTGCAAGACGATAGTCGTAATCTTCGCTGCTGAAATCCCGTTTGAGCAAGATGCGCAAATCATCCCACGAGTTTACTCTATCTTTACTATACCGGAACCAATGTAGTGCATCATCAGTAAATATTTCATAAGCGTGTAACAGAATTTTGTCGGATGGAATCCCTCTAGATAAAACGAATTCTTCGATTCTTTGTATAAAAGCATGTACACAAGTTTGTCCAGAATATTTAATCTTATTAATATCAGCAGAGAGTCCACGGTCACATGTGACAGAAATAGTAGTAACATCAGTGGGGTTATTATATGATAAAGAAGTTGGAATGCCTGATTGTGAACCACTCTGCTTAAAGGATGTTAATTCTTTAAATTGTGATTTAAAATTAGATAAGCAAACCTTATAAATGTCAATAACATCATCAGACTTGGCAATTCTATTGATACGATAGTGGATATGGTGGAGAAGGGTCTCAGATCGAATAAAGACAATAATATCTAGACAGAGAATCTCTACAGGAAAGGAGGGAAGCGAGAAAAGCTTTATTAGAGGCACGTCGACAAGGCCAGCACGCGGTAATGAGAAATGGCGTCTTGATAATAAACGGCAAAGAAAAAAACTTTATGTCGAAAACTGAAACAGAAAATACCCATACATACTCAGACGTTAATAGGTATCAAGCTGAACGGACCACAAATAAAGGAAGTAATATAGTCAAACTGAATCAAACACTCCCGACAAACAATAATAATAGTAAACATGAAACAGGAGGACGCCAATCGGGTACATCCGGGACATTTCGAAGAGAATTTAAAAGAAACAACCGTACATTTCGATACTAAAATATTATTTCAGAACGTTTGTAGCTATAGTAAAAAGAAACATTTAATTGAAGATATAACAGACAGTGATAAAGACTTGAAAATTATGTGCTTGACAGAAACATGGATTACTAAAGATAAAATTGATTTACTACAATTGGAAGGATACCAGTGTGCATCGGCATTCTACAGAGAGGACCACAGGGCGGGCGGGGTCTGTATTCTAGCAGATCCTAATTTGGAATACACTGTACGCGAAGATATAAATAATATTTCGATAGAATATTTATTTGAAGTTTGCTGTATAGAAATATCTAAATTAAATACTATAATTGTTACTGTGTATTGGCCCGACAAAAATAGAAGTCCGGATGAATTCTTCTTGTCGCTTGAAAAGTTACTTGAAATATTGTCAAAAAAAGATTACCGGAAAAATATCATAATAGGCGGTGACTTTAATGTTGATACTTTGGAAACAACTAAGTTGTCGACATCGCTATTAGACTTAATGAAATCCTTTAATTTCACTCAAAAAATTAAAGAACCAACTAGAATCACAAAAAATACCGCTACATGCCTTGATTTGTTGTTTACTAACTTCTACATTGATCACGCTGACATAAAAGTACAAGAATATGGCTTATCAGATCATAAGGGTGTTACAGTTACAATAAAAAGTAAGCTATGCACTGCTAACCCCAACATGTATATTCAGAAACGACTTTACAAAAAAAATCTAATAAACCTTTTTAAATTACAGTTAGAACAAATTGATTGGAGTATTTTTTTTAAAAATAAAACAGTAAATGAAAATTATGATTGCTTTTTGGACATCATTAGTAAGTTACTTAATAACTGTATACCAAAAGTAAGTATTAAAATAAAACCCGCAAAAACAAAACCATGGCTAACAAAAGGCATTAAAATATCTTGTAGACATAAAAGATTATTAAAAGTAATTAATTCTCAGTGGGCTAATTCTATTCTAGATGACCATTACAAACAATATACAAAGTTGTTAAGAAAAACAGTATTGCGATCCAAAAAACTAAGTTACATAAAGAAAATTAAAAAATCATCTAACGTAAATAAAACTATGTGGACTATTGTAAAGGAAAGAACAAATAAGTTATCTCAAAAAACACGGAAAAATATTGCTTTATTGGATAATAAAAGTTTGATAGAGGACCCCGACAGGGTGGCAAATGCGTTTAATGATTTCTTTATATCGGTTGGTGCGCATGACAGTAACGCTCCACCGCCTGGCCGTCCCGTGGCCTCTCCGATAGAGAACTCAATTTACCTGAGACCGATCGATACTGCGGAAACAACACGGATAATTCGGAATTTAAAAAATAAGATGAGTTGTGGATATGACGAAATACCAACTTGCCTAATAAAGCAATGTGTAAATGAGCTAGCCCTACCGCTTACTTTACTTATCAATCAATCTTTCACTGAAGGTGTTGTTCCTGATAAGTTAAAAATATCTAAAGTTACACCTATCCATAAATCCGGTAATATCAACTTATGCTGCAATTATCGTCCAATCGCTTTATTACCGTCTTTTTCAAAAATATTCGAGGCTGCTATGACAAGCCGACTTTACACGTTCTGCGAAAAATATAACATTTTCAATGACAGTCAAAATGGATTTCGGAAACACCGGTCCACCTCAATAGCTGTCTTTAAGTACATACAAAAGATTTTAGATTATATTAATAATAAGCAATACGCCGTCGGTATTCTACTAGACTTAAGTAAAGCATATGATCGGGTCCTACCAAGTATCCTACTGCATAAATTGTATGGCATAGGCATTCGGGGCGCAGCACATAAATGGATGACTTCCTATTTTGAAAATCGCGTACAGTACGTAGAAATACAACACACATGTTTGGATAGTAATCAGGTAAGAAATGTTAAGTCACAAAAATCTATAGTAACAAAATCGATACCACAGGGTAGTGTAATAGGATGTTTTTTGTTTCTAATCTATATAAACGACCTACCAAAAATAATAAATGAAACAAGCATATTGTTTGCGGACGACATATCGATTATATTACCTACTAAAGATGAAATAAAACTAACAGAAAAAGTACATAAAATCATTCAGGAAATTGTTTCGTGGTTAAGTGATCATAATCTAATAATAAATTTTAATAAAACAAAATTAATGGTTTTTCACCCCTATCAAAAACAGCCACTTAATTTGCAAATATTAATAGACAATGTAGAACTCGAATGCGTTGAAACCTATAAACTACTAGGCATTAAAATAGATAGTCATTTGAATTGGAAAAACCATATTGAGTATGTATACGGCAAGCTATCACGGTTTATATATGCGCTAAACGAACTGAAGAGGTCCACAGATACAAATACTGCTAAAATTGCGTACCATGCTTATGCGCACTCATGGCTGCGCTACGGAATCGCACTATGGGGAAACAGCACCGACGCGTCCAAACTACTTACCTTACAAAAGAAATGTATAAGGATACTTGCCAATATAGGGTCTAGGGAAAGCTGTAAGACATACTTTAAAAACTATAAAATATTGACTGTTCCATCATTGTACATATTTGAAATATGTAAGTTGGTAAGGCAAAATATGTCATTGTTTGTTATGTCTGATGAAAATTACGCAGGTTCCATGGCATTGAGGAAAAGAAATAAGCTTGTATTGCCAAAAAGTAAATTAGCCTTACATGGGTCGGGACCTTACTCTATGGCAATAAGGTTATATAATGCTCTGCCAAAGCATATAAGAGACATCGAAATATATAGTAAATTTATGACATCCTTAAACGATTTTCTGTGTTCAAACTGTTTTTATGCATTAAATGAATACTATACGAAACTGCAATAAATACAATAATATAATTGAAATATAAATAAGTTAATGCATGTATATTAAAATGAGTATAAGTATAATAAAATGATAATGTAACTAGATTTAAACTTAATAATTTTACGTAGCCCTAAGTATAATTAAATTGAATTTAAAATTATATAATATTTTGCTATACCCTTGCAGGGTGCATGTGACTTACACACATACAATTATAAATTAATACCTTGTTATTCATACACATGTGATGCAAATAAATGTTTGAATTTGAATTTGAATTTAAATAGATTTTTATCAAATTGTTTTTGTAGGCTAGCTAGATTATTTTGGGACTTTATAAGAGACTCCTTTAATTCCTTTAAATCATCTTTCGGGTCTAAGTGTGACTCAAGTATGTCTTCAGATGGTAAGATTTGAGATAATTTAACAATCTGCTTTCTAAGATCTTGTACAGATTCACCACTGCCACCTCGCACTTCTACTTCGTATTGTAGTTCAGCTTTTTGAAGTGAAAGAAATTTAATAGGATAGGCCATAGTGTATGGTAGACCAGTATCCAGACAGGTATGTGTTGCAAAGTAATCTTAAAACTAAGCTAATAGCGTAGGCTACACTAAACTACTAAAATTGAAGCGTATTTTTTTTATAACTAGGATATGGCAGACAGTTTAAAAGGAATAGTTTGTGTAAATATTATGCAAGATATATGTTTATGACAACGTCGGATTTACAATTCCGATTTACTTATAAAAATTATGTATAGTAATATTTAAAGCTTATTGACAAAAATAAATGTGCCATACACTAGATAATAAGTGCAAAATCAATCTTAAAACTATGAAGTAAGAAGCCAACACCAAAAAAACTATTAAATGCTTAAATAGTTGAACTACAAAGTCGGTCGCAATTTTTGTCTTTAGTGAGGCGCCAATGTGACGGTTCTACCTATTTCAGAAGAATAAAACGGCCAACAACAGATTATACAGTTTTTATTATAAGAGAGGGTAGACAGAAAGGGCGTGGGTTAAGCCTAATTGCGACCGATATTATAGCGCAACTACAATTAATAAAAACACCACTGTCCTGGTAGCACGAAGCAGAAGAAGCAGAAGTATTCAGTCTTCGGTCTTCAGGCTGGTTAGGTAGGCAGTGTAGGCGTGAGATGGTGAGCCGCTAGTTGTAGACGATCAGTGACAAGATCCGGTACCGGAGGAGTGATCCCTTTAATTACACATAAAACAGACATTTAGCAAATATCCTGAATTCATAGTCTGACTGCGGCCTAATTCTATAAGCGGCTCAACACTAAGGCAATTCTAATGAAGCGGAGCAAAGGGTGATCAACTGAATGATGATGATGGTGATGATGGTGTTTTATTATGATTTGCATAAAATAGTTATTAATGATGAGGCATAAAATAATTACTTGGTGAATTAATAAATTGCAATTGAAGGTAGATGACAGAATGAAATCACTAGGAAAGGACACTACATAATTACTATATACAGCCAACATCTCATGTAGATAGCATTTTATTTTTACATTAAAACAATTACGATTTATCGATATAATCACACAAAATCCAATAACATTACCAAGCACAATTACATACATGTCAGTCTGATTAAAGTCACAGTGAAGGTAGGTGGATATTCGACTTAAGGCGTTATTTATTTTATAAAAGTTAAACTATTAAATATCCATTAATCCAGTACTACGTATCCCCGGTCCTATTAAGTATGTCACTGCAAAACATTTAATCAGCTGATTCATATAAGCCAGACATTGCGACTACAAGCTTTCCTTAATATAAATAAACACTTTGCAACACTTACCCAATTTTTGGGGAACGTGAACACTAGATAATTACACAATTAGATGATAGCTAATACTTTTAAATTAATTTCGTAAGCTTCGGTAGGTTGAAGTTTGGATGAATCCAACAAGCGGTTAGTGTCAGGGCTATCTAACGACTACTCGAGAGTACTGTCGCGTAATGGTTGCTGCTCTCAGCGGTGCATGCGCCGGCCGCGTGAACATCACTCGCTGGCTAAACATACGGTTTCACCCGGCTTTACTTACGCATTATTTTATTGATTTTTGTTAGGCAATGTAGTTTTATGTTATGATTTATTTAAATAAATTGAGTGTAATAGTTTATAAGTTAATTAGAGTATTAATATTTAGTTCCAATTGATTGTAAAATGTATTTGCTACTATTTTACAATTACAAGGTTACAAGACCGAAGAGTATAACTTGCCACTTTGCTTAGCGTTCGTGGACTATGAGAAAGCCTTTGATTCGATTGAGACCTGGGCAGTGCTGCAGTCTCTCCAAAGGTGCCAAATAGACTACAGGTACATCGAGGTACTAAAGTACTTATACCAAAACGCCACCATGTCGGTCCGATTACAGAACCAGAGCTCTAATCCGATCCAACTACAGCGAGGTGTGAGACAGGGAGACGTTATTTCTCCGAAACTGTTCACAGCTGCGTTGGAGGATATTTTCAAGCTTCTGGACTGGAAAGGACGCGGCATCAACATCAATGGCGAATACCTAACACACCTGCGATTTGCCGATGATGTAGTTCTTATGGCTGAGACCTTGGAAGACCTGAACATTATGCTCGAAGATCTCGGTAATGCTTCTCAAAGAGTGGGTCTTAGGATGAACATGGACAAGACGAAAATCATGTTAAATGCCCATGTTGCACCCGCTCCAGTTAACAGATAGTCCAGTTAGGTAAGTCCAACTTCGAGAAAGAGATCTCTCGTCGAATCCAGCTCGGATGGGCAGCGTTCGGGAAGCTTCGCATATTTTCGCGTCCGAAATACCTCAGTGTCTCAAGACGAAAGTCTTTGACCAGTGTGTGTTGCCAGTAATGACCTATGGGAGTGAGACGTGGTCGTTTACTATGGGTCTCATAAGAAGGCTCAAGATCACCCAGCGAGCAATGGAGAGAGCGATGCTTGGTATTTTCCTACTCGATCGAATCAGAAATGATGAGATCCGCAGGAGAACTAAAACAACCGACATCGCTCGAAGGATTGCATCGTTAAAGTGGCAGTGGGCGGGACACATAGCGCGGAGAACCGATGGCCGTTGGGGCGGAAAGGTTCTCGAATGGCGACCACGTACCGGACGACGTTTCGTGGGCAGGCCCCCCACAAGGTGGACCGACGATCTGATCAAGGTCGCGGGAAGCCGCTGGATGCGGACAGCACAGGACCGATCGTTGTGGAGATCCTTGGGGGAGGCCTATGCCCAGCAGTGGGCGTCGTTCGGCTGATATGATGATGATGATGAAGAATATTAAGGAGCTTAGACGTTTCCTCGGCATGATTAATTTTTATAGAAGGTTTATACCAATGGCTTCGTCAATACAAGGTCCGTTAAACAACGAATTGGCAGGTCCTAAGAAAAAACCATCTCAGTACATTCAAATGACTACAGAAATGCTGGAAGCCTTCAATGCCTGCAAGTCTGCTCTGTCTACAGCTGCAATGCTGGCACATCCAAAAATAGACTGCGAGTTGGTTATACAAACTGACGCATCGGACACCGCAATTGGTGCAGTTCTGCAACAGCGTGTTAATAGTTCATGGCAACCGCTTGCATTCTTTTCTCGCTGTCTCAAACCAGCTCAGAAGAAATATAGCCCGTATGACAGAGAGCTCCTGGCCATTTATGATTCTGTAAGACACTTTCGTCATATGGTTGAAGGCAGACCTTTCACCATATTCACGGATCACAAGCCACTTACCTTTGCTTTTTCTACGAGACGAGATAACTGCTCAACTAGACAATTCCGCTACTTAGATTACATTTCTCAATTTAGCACAGACGTACGGTACGTTCCGGGAGCTGAAAATGTAGTAGCAGATGCGCTTTCAAGAATTGAGTCAATATCTTGTTTGAATTATGATTCTGTTGCACACTCTCAAGGTTCAGATCTTGAATTGCAAGAGCTTCTCAACAAAGGTTCTTCACTGAAATTAGAGAAAAGGACAATTCCAGACTCAAAAGTCAGGATATATTGCGATGTATCACAGCCCACAGTAAGACCATACTTACCAGAAGCATACAGACGCAAAGTATTTGATGCTTTTCACAAATTGAGCCACCCAGGTGCCAAAGCATCGACAAAACTGATCTCACAAAGATTTATTTGGCCTGGGATAAGGCAAGATTGCCGCAAATGGACAAAGGAATGCACAGATTGCCAACGCTGTAAAACCTTTCGCCACACATCCTCTCCTACCTCTTCCTTCTCCACCCCATCAGAACGCTTCTCCCATGTCCACATGGACATCGTAGGGCCGCTAACCATTTCATCTGGTTTCAGATACTGTCTCACAATCATCGATCGCTTTACACGATGGCCTGAGGCGTACCCACTACCAGACATCACTGCTGAGACATGTGCTCGCACCTTCATCGCCGGTTGGGTAGCCCGATTTGGTTGCCCGCAAAAAAATCACCACAGACAGAGGAAGGCAGTTCGAGTCGGAGCTTTTCCGCAGTATCGCCAACATACTTGGTGCTGAACATCGGCCTACAACTGCTTATCATCCTGCCTGTAATGGAATGGTCGAACGGCTACACCGACAGCTCAAGGCATCCATCACGTGTCACGACAACATCAGCTGGACAGAGGTACTTCCATTAGTCCTTCTAGGGATTCGCAGTGCCTGGAAGGAAGACCTAAGAGCATCTGCAGCAGAACTAGTATATGGTGAACCATTACGCTTACCTGGCGAGTTCTTTACTCCTTCCAAAGACACTCCAGTTGACTTCATTGACTTCGCATCCCGACTTCGGAGACACATGATGCGCCTCAAACCAGAACCTGCAAGTTGGCATTCTAATAAGACATTCTTTATACCAAAAGAATTATTTAATGCAGACTATGTCTTTTAACGTCTTGGTCCTCCTAAGAAATCTCTTCAACCGCCGTACACAGGTCCATACAAAGTTTTAGAGCGAGGAGAACAGACCTTCAAGATAGAAGTACGAGGGAAGGAGATCACTGTTTCCATAGACAGATTGAAACCGGCATACATTAGTGACGGGGAAAATACCATGAGTGGTAGCAGTCGATCCCCTACTCAAGAGAAGAGAACTAGAAGTGGACGCATGGTGCGCTTTACAAATCACTATCGACCCTAGCAAGCAACGGTCTCGGCGAGGGAGTGATGTAGTGACCACCGACTGCACTCAAATCATAACACATCTTTTTAGCAGTCGGCTAAGTCCGAACTTCGACCCGCAGTTGTACGCGCACCGCGCTGTACACCACCGCTCGCGCATCCATCGATCGGTCTAGCGGCCGTTTGTAAAACAGTGCGAATCTACCTGCGACGGCGAATGCACGCTCAAATTCCTTCCGCGCCTACTCACGTAACACTCGTACCTAACCGCGATTCAATTTGTAAATTCGTTTTGTTAAAAAGTGATAGACATTAATTTCTTGACTTCCTTTATTATAAGTGTAAAGTATTGTGGAAAGTAATAAACTGTTTTAATAGCAACGTAACGGTCATATTTGATTTGAATCCTAGAAACCGTTAGGACTTTGCCATAGTCGTTATAAGCAATACAGTCATATACACAAGTACAGTATGTAGTTATATTATCATATGTAGTTATCTATCTAGTATAGGTATAGGTTATGTATGTAAACGAGCCAAAAAAGAAATAACTCTTTTTTTGCGACATGCAAATTGCAATCATGATAAAACATAAACGCACTGTCTAAACAACACCAACACTTTTAAATCAAGCTGTTACTCACGCAGTCAACTAGCGCACTAAACAATTGGTGTTAAATGTGCAAGGTCAAATGGCCGCAAAGAGGTTCGGATGAGGTGGGAGAAAGTGCGTAAGTAATAATATGGCTAAATATTTCTTCAATGTTTATCAATAAGATTTAAAATCGTTTGTATTGTTTTGTTTTGCTGAGACAAGGAGCGGTTGGTCGTTATAGCCGATGAATATCGATAAAGTTTCGTCGTTGTAAGCGATATGTCGCTGTATCCGATGTTGTTTTTAGGTAATGTATAACTTTATGTATTATGTATTACTAGTGCTGAAGGCAACTGTAACTCACTACCTAATTTATCTATCAGAAGGTTTTGCAATTAAGGAAAACAACCAGTTCTTGAGATGGTGTATATTCGACTATTTTATAAAACAGCGGCGGCTGCGCCCGCTGCGCTGAAAAAAAATATGTTCGGTAATCGAACCTCACTATGTAACATACATTTATAATACAAACCACTAATCCTAATGAACCGTGAGTCGCTCTACTTGGACTGTATTTATGCTTACAGGGCAAAACGCACCGGTGGCCTGATAACGCGGCCACTTCGCGTTGTTTTATTAATTAAAACATCGCTAGAAGTGTCCGTGATATTTGATCGGCTATTATGCTCCATACTTACGTCACGGTCACTACTATACGTATTTGTGTCGAACTCGCAACCTAAATCATTTTCGTTAAGTATGTACGCCGGTTTCAACCTATCCATCGAAATAGTGGTTTCGGTATCTCCTACTTTGATGACGAATGTTTTTCCTCTCCTCCTTATGACGCTGTAAGGGCCATCGTAAGGAGGTTGCAAAGACTTACGCATTAATTCATTCCTAACGAATACGTATTTGCAGTTATCTAAATCAGTAGGTACAAATAACCGTCTTGAATTACTATGACTTGGTGGTCTCGATTTTAAACTAGCTATAAAGTCGCGAAGCTTTTGCAAATATTCCGAGTCCGTACCTGTAAAATTAACATCTTCGAAAAAGTCACCTGGTAATCTTAACGACTTGCCATATGTTAACTCAGCTGCGCTCACCCCACTGTCGCTTCTAGCGGCGGTACGCAAACCTAACAATACAATCGGTAACTCGTCCACCCAAGAGGAAGTGTTGCATTTCAAGCGTGCCATAAGAGCCACTTTTAGTGCTCTATGCCAGCGCTCAATCATGCCATTACTTTGCGGATGATAAGGTGTCGTGCGCAGTTTGTGAATACCTAAATACTTCATTAACCGACTGAATAAATCACTTTCGAATTGTCTGCCCTGGTCGCTTGTTAGCTTCGAAGGACATCCAAACCGAGAAATCCAGCCTTCGAACACTACTCTTGCTACAGTTTCCGCCGTAATGTTCTGCACGGGATAGGCCTCTGGCCAACCGGTACTACGATCGATCATTGTTACGCAGTACCTAAAACCCTCGCTTGAAGTAGGCAACGGACCAACTATATCTATGTGTAGATGTTGAAAACGCTCTGGTCGCTCGAACTGTCCTACACCCGATATAGTATGCTTCGTGACCTCCACCTTTTGACAATGTATACAGGATCTAGCCCACCTTGCTACGTCTCTATCCATGTCCGGCCAAAAGAACTTTTGCTTAATTAAATGCTTTGTGGTTTTTATGCCGGGATGGCTAAGGTCATTTATAGAGTGAAAAGCTAATTTCCTAAATTCACTGGGTAAATAAGGTCTAATGTTACATGAAGAGAACTCACAGTAAATAGGTTTCTCACAGTCCGGCAAATATATTTGCTTGAATTGCAACTTGCTATCCGACGCCTGCAACGCTTGTTTTAGGTATTCGTCATTGGCTTGTTGTTTCGCAATTTCTATGTAATCTAAAACTGTGGGACAATTTATCGTTTCTACTCTTGACAATGCATTTTGTTTACCGGTAATGTGGCGAATGTCCGTGGTAAATTCGCTAATGTATGAAAGATGTCGTATTCGCCTCGGACTTTCCTTATCAGTACCTATTTTCGTAAAAGCATATGTCAAGGGCTTATGATCTGTAAAAATTGTCAAAACGCGTCCTTCAAGCAAACTTTTAAAATGTCTGATGGCCAAAAATACTGCCAACAATTCTCGATCGTAAGTTGAGTACTTAGCTTCTGTTTGAGATAACTTCCTAGAGAAATATCCTAGTGGTTGCCAAACTTTATTTACCTTCTGCTGTAAAACTGCACCAACACAAGTGTTTGAAGCGTCTGTCATCAGCGCTAAATCGGTATCAGGCAAAGGATAGAAAAGTGTGGCGGCGCTTTTTAAGCTCTCCTTACACTTTAAAAATGCTTCGTCGGCCTTATCAGTCCAGTTAATAATAGTTCTGTCCCGCTTTTTGGCGTTGTGCAAATAGTTGTTAAGCTCCGATTGGTACTCTACTGCTTTGGGAATGTGTGTCCTATAAAAATTTAACATACCTAGGAATCGGCGCAACTGTTCAACAGTTTCAGGTTTCGGAAAATTTGCAATAGCTTCCACCTTATCGTCGAGCGGGCGAACGCCTTCCGATGACACCTCGAAACCTAGAAAATCTAGTTTAGACTGACCGAACACACATTTCGATACATTGATTGTCACTCCGTAGTCGTTAAATCGCTTAAAAACCGTATTTAAATGCTCCTTATGCTCCAGGGCAGAATTACTCCCAATGATGACGTCATCGATATATCCAAATACAAAGTCAAGACCTTTGAGAACCACTGTATCCATGAATCTTTGGAATGTTTGAGCTGCGTTGCGTAATCCGAAGATCATGCGCGGAAATTCAAACAGTCCAAAGGGTGTAATTATGGCAGTCTTCTCTATATCCTGTTCGACAACCGGAATAAAATGGTAAGCCCGGTTCAAATCTAACCGGGTAAATATCTTTTTATTACCGGCTAACACATACTTAAAATCTTGTAGCCTCGGAATAGGATAACGATCGGGCTTAGTGACGGCGTTTAATCTCCTGTAATCCCCGCATGGTCGAATATCGCCGTTCTTTTTTGGCACCACATGCAATGGACTAGCCCAGGCACTCTTAGATGGCCTACAAATACCTAGGTCTAACATAAGGTTAAACTCGTCCTTCACCCGTTTATACCTATCCGGAGGTAAAGGTCTGGCCTTAGCGTAAACCGGCGGTCCCGAAGTCTCGATGTAATGACTTACGGAGTGTTTAGGCGTCTCCTTATACGAAATTGGTTTAGTCAAATCCGGGTATTTCAATAATAATTCATGCCATTCGTTAGTACGATCTACAGTCCTAATAGATGACTCACTGTTTTCCTGTAAGACAATTGAAGCGAGAACATTTAGGTGTGTAACTTGATCCCTTAATCTTCGCGCGCTTAGGTCGATAAGCAGTCCATAATGGCTTAAAAAGTCGGCTCCTATTATGGGCTGCTTCACGTCCGCTACGATGAAGGTCCACCTAAATGCTCTCCTTAAATTTAAGTCTAAAACTAGCGTACGTAAACCGAACGTTTTTATTTCCGATCCGTTTGCCGCGTAAAGTTTATAGCTATTATCCTTCGCGATCGGAACGGACAAAAACTTTCTTTTCACCGGTATGACACTAACACTCGCGCCTGTATCAATTAAAAACGATAAACCACTTTTCCTATCAGATACACATAAGCGGTTACTGTGGCGTCCGATACTGACCTCCGCCTGCGGCTGTATCGCTTCTAGTTTCCCTGTATCGGGGTGGGCGGCTTATCCTTCTTCCAGTTACAGGGCTCGACGCATTTAGATGCTTTGACTCCGTACCGGAAATGGTAATAACACAACCACCTTGGGTCCTTCCGGGACATGCTGCTTTCGCGGCGACGAGAAGTTGAGTGCCTAGATGAACTCCTGGGACCTGTTCTTGGCCCCCGTTGTGCTGGTCTCGCCCTCCGCAGCTCCGCAATTTCTACCCGCAGCTCCGCTAATTGCCTTGCTAACCCGCTACTGTCACCACAGTCCGTTACTGCTGCTATCTCCGTCGGCCTCGTCGCTTCCGTGACCTTATCTGCCACCTCTGCCAATCTATCCAGGTCGGTTACCTCGGTGGCCGCTAAAACAGCTTGCACCGCCGGGGGTAAAAGCCTGTTCCACATCATCTGCAACGTGGCGTCCGGTATTTTGTTGCGTGCCAGGTCCTTCATACGCCTGAGGAGCTGGGAGGGTTTTTGGTTACCCAACTCCATCTCGTCCAGCAGTTTCTGGAACTGGCGTGTTTCCGACTCCTCAAAAACCTGCAGGAGTCTAGTTTTCAGAGCCTGATATCTATTGTTAGCGGGCGGGGATATAACTAAATCACTGACCTGCTGTATGGCTGACTTACTGAGTTTAGTCACCACTAGATTCTGTTTTGCATTGTCGCCCAGTTTCTGGTTTTCCACCACCGCTTCAAATTGGACGAACCAGAGTCGAGGTTGGTCCGCCCAAAAATCTGGTACGCGCGACGACACTGTAATCGACGCCAACGCGCCTTCGCTGTCCTCACAGGCCTCCGGCGCCTTCGACACCTGTGTTGGAGGCGCCTGATGGTGGTGCGCGGGCGGCGCGCCTGGAATGGGCGGCGCGAACGCAGAGGTCGACGCTGGTTGCATATTTTTCTGTTTTCCCCCTCACAATAATGTTCACAAAAAAAGGTCACCACTTTAGGTAATGTATAACTTTATGTATTATGTATTACTAGTGCTGAAGGCAACTGTAACTCACTACCTAATTTATCTATCAGAAGGTTTTGCAATTAAGGAAAACAACCAGTTCTTGAGATGGTGTATATTCGACTATTTTATAAAACAGCGGCGGGCGCAGCCGCCGCGATGCACACAAAGACATTCCCATAAGCACAGGCATGGTGACAGGCACACATACACGACCGGTATGTTCCTCATATTACACTAGGCAACACGATGTACCTAGGTGTATGTGTCCCTACATTGTTATAAGCGGTTTGTTTACTGAATAGTTTACTAGGAATTCGGACGGGACCATACAATCTGGCTGTAATAACCGATAGGTCGTTGTAAACGATGTCGTTATGAACGGTTTTGACTGTAATTCAAAACAACTAATGCCTTTTATAATTTTTATCTGTCTGTTTTTTTTTTGCAAGGTGGATGTGTTACACAGTAAACACATAATAACTGCATGAAATTGAAAATAGGCTTTATCAATGTAGGTATTACTTAACTGAATATCCAACAAAAAATATAAGCTCCATTACTTACATTTTTAAAGTCTAAATAATTCAAAGGTAGAAAGAAAAGTCTGCTGGTAGTCTTCTGCTCGCAGTACTCCTTATTTGGAAGCACTTTCGGTCGCATAATCTCTTTTGTCATAATGTAGTTTGGCATAATAGTTTCATCATAAAGATTTCTCGCATAAATTGTGATAAGCAGAGTGTTATAAACCCATAATGGTTTCAGTGGCATAACGGTAACTTACTATAATTGATTTTATCATAATTTTAATCAGCATGAAGATAAAAAACATACTTGCTTTACGTCTAAATCTAATCTATCATAAAATACATATCCATAACATTTTAAGTCATAAATGGCGCTGCGTGAGAAGCAGCCTCTTCGCCCATACGTTACGTTAGTTAGGCTCAGTAAAAAGTTTGTTTAGGTAAGCTTGCTTGGTCCCGAATCAGGTAGACCCCGACTTGCCGTGGTCTCCTCGCCGTGGTACTTGTCTGCCCAATACTAGAGTGTAATTTAAAAGCCGGAGCTGCGGTAGCAAGCGATTCTGTGATGTGTTACGTATGGACCAAGAGGAGGCTGCTATTCCCGCAGCGCCGAAGAAGAGGAAATCCAAATGCTCGTTGCTTGCATGCTTGCATGCTTGCATGCATGCTTGCTTATGCACTTTGCATATGCATGCTTGCTGCTTGCTTGCGTTTGCGGGTCCATATTGGGTTGCATAAATTAAAGAAGCATATTTTCAGGCTGCATAACTAATGTTAATGATATTCTAAATGTTAACATTATGGTATTCTATATGTATGACTTGTAATCTATATGCCACAGAGTGAGATGTCAATTAATATGATTAGTGATCGTTATTGTAAAAACAATTATGCATGAAAGTTTGATGCTGATATATCAATATTATAAAAGTTAAGGAGAAATAAAGTATGCAAAATGATTAATTCTGAATGAACGTTATGCGAAACGAAGAGAATGCCAAAAAGCGTTATGCAGCCTGAAAATATGCTTCTTTAATTTATGCAACCCAATATGTGAAACAAGCTAAGATGTTAGGTGTGTTTTTCGAAGTAATGAGCTCGTGGGTTCTTCTTCAGCGCTCTGAGAACTGTACTAAGAAGCTGTGGAGGGCGCCACTTGCTTTAACTCAGAAGCAAGAAAGAGTTTATAAAAGATAGAAAAGAAATTTGTCGCCCCTTGTTTATTCTATATTTTTATGATATAAAAGATAGTATATTGATGCACATACATGAGCTTGGCAGATAAATAATGAGCCACATACAATAAACTTAAATTAGTGTTAAGAACAAATTAAACAACAGTGAAATTTAAATTCTCAGGTTTAGTGAAGGAAAGCTGAGAAGCAGGAATTCTTTCACTCACGTCTGACTAAAAATAAGGTTGACCTATGAGCTGAGGAGTATCAACAATGCATGAAAACTATTTTATATTATATATTCATAAATACCTAGTTGCATGATATTAGATCATGTCACCAATAATAATTATAACGTCACTGTGGAAAACCACACATATCCCCCGGGCCTGGAGCAGAGATTTCCACATGTGCGCAGGATGCAGGAATATGTCCTAGTAGCTAGGAGCGAGGAGGGCGATATTTCAAGCCTGGAAGTTACACTCAAGCATGAGTACAGCGGTGATAAAGTCACATGCTCTTAGGGAGCGCACGTGGGCATGAGCAGATGGCATATGATTGTAAACGAGCAGCAGCGTGGCACTTCAGATGGGGCCGCAGGTGCACTCTTAGCGTGGCGATAATGATGCGCTCATCCCCTCACGTGGGCAAGACACATAGCACATGGCGCATGGCATATGGCATAAAATGGAAACGTACACTAGCGCAGCACTCTAGATTAGGACGCGGGTGCAATCGTAGCAGGGTGAGATGAAAACATTCGCTTGCACGTTGTCCACACGTGGGCATAGGCAGATACACGTGGTGAAAAGAATCAAACATGCTTACCTATAGAAATGCAGCAAAAATCACCAAGATGAGGCGATGCATCATGTATATGAATCCATCAGGGGACAATATAAAAATGATTAATTTTAAAGGATGAACAAACACACAATCAAAGGTTCACAATCTCTTAGAAAAGAGAATAAAGTCTTGGACAAGACATCTAAAGATTCTTACCATGAGGAGACAAATTGAAGATAAAATATATTTAAAACAAATGAAGCATTTTGGCTTCCACATGCCTACATGCATGTTAATATATTGGCACGCTTGCGCACCATCAAGATAATAATCTTGAAGACAAAAGAAATAGATTGTGAAAAATAACTGGCCACGAAATGGCGTCCGCTTTTATAGCGATCAAACTTCTCCCCTCTATGACAAGTAACTTTTTTTTAATTCGTTTCATGTCACGACTTGGAACCAAAAGTTAAACTTGACACATAAAGCCAAACAACGCAGAAAACTACTCAGCGCTAAAAATAGTAGATAAAAAAAGTTAACACAAATAGAGATTTGCCTATTAATATAATAATATAAAATAATACTACATTCAAATTATTTGATAAAAATAGGCAATTGTGGGATGACAGACACAAAGTTGCACCCATAGTGTTCCATCGGCCGGATAGATGACGTCACCAGAAAAATCCTTAGCTGCGCACGAGCTGTTGAAACAAAATAAAGACAAAAATGTAACAACGTGTTACATATTGACCCCTCCTTATTTCGCCCCTTACGAAACCTATAGACTATTCTTTTAATTGGCTAGCACATCAAATTTTTTATCGTAGATATACATGATTAAATCTGTATTTTTCCTTTCAAATTTAGGACACGCTCAACAGCTACTTATCCTCTATCTCCACACTCGACCCGGACCCCCCCTCCTGGCTGCCGGATGACGTCCTAAACGTGAACAGCATCGACGAACCAGACAACTTGATGGACAAACTGAATAACGGCTTTGCCGGCCGAGGTAGCCCGGTGACAGTGAAGTTACTATGCGGCGCTGATCTGCTGGAGTCTTTCGCCACGCCTGGACTGTGGTCTGATGACGATGTGAGTATAGTGTTGTTTTTATAGTATGCTGATAGTTATTTGTTCAAACAACACATTACATCTTTAAAGTAGAGCCATGGCTAGGATGAGGAAATAGGTCAATGAATACCTAGCTTTTGGCCTGACGTTTTGCTTCGTCTGCATAGACTTGGGTATTGGGTTCAGTGAAGAAGATTATGTTTGCCTAAAAACAATAATATTATGGTAATCAACCACCAGCGCCATCTATCGTCTGTGGCTTAACCTAATGTGGCTTTACCCTTTTTTAACCGACTACGGCGATGCCAACAGGGAGGGTTACGATTTTAGCAGTCTATGTAATGTATTTGGGTATTTATGTGGGTTCCACATTTGCGGCTAAACTACCGAGCCGATTTTGGTGAATTAGGTATCAATCGATTCCTTGTTATAGTCCGGGTAACATAGGCTACCTTTTGTTAAAATAAAAGCTACATTGCGAATGCTACAAACTTAGAATAATAACGCTTAGAACGATAGTTTCATACATAATTTCTCTAAAAATTGAAGCCACTTACTTATCTTTGTGTGCGTCACGTAATTACGTCATTTGGCACACACATAAGCGTTGATATAATGTTGCAAGTAAAATGACATTTCCCTAAAAAGCGGGGAAATTGTTGCAGTGTTCCAATTTTGTCCCACTGGCCTAAAATGAGTCGTTTACTTCACGCTGCATTCGATTTCATACAAAAGTCATGTTTGTGCTACACGGCGACGCAAAATGAGTTTTCTGCGGCTCAGAATATCTTTTGACCAAAAAACACAACTCAAAATACGGTCAAATCAATCAAATGACGGTCGTTTGGCCTCAGCTTTGTGCAAATTGTTTTCAAAATGTGTCGTGAAATAAATCGTCAAAAAATAGCATTGTACATTAATTATCAATATTCATTTTAGTTAATAAAAAAAATACGATCGACTGATTCAAAATCTAATATATAAAATTCTCGTGTCGCGGTGTTTGTTACCAAACTACTCCGAAACGGCAGGACCGGTTTTCATGAAATTTTGTGTACCTATCGGGTAGGTCTAAGAATCGTTAATGATTTATCTTTTATTCCTGTTTTTTTATCCCACGAAGAAAAAGTGCAGTGGGCGTAGCCACGACGGGACAGCTCCTTTTCTTATAATATTTCACTACACTATATCACCTGCCAATAGGTAGAAGTTTTCATGGATGGTATATGTAAGTAGAAACAAGTACGAATTAAATTAGAAATATTTAATAACAGAACTGAAACTATCAGTACGTAATATTATCTACTTACTTATTAAATCGTACATAGTTAATGCCACACAAAAATGTAAAAAAAACAAAAATGAAAAATTTGAAATGATGAGATCCGCAGGAGAACTAAAACAACCGACATCGCTCGAAGGATTGCATCGTTGAAGTGGCAGTGGGCGGGACACATAGCGCGGAGAACCGATGGCCGTTGGGGCGGAAAGGTTCTCGAATGGCGACCGCGTACCGGACGACGTTCCGTGGGCAGGCCCCCTACAAGGTGGACCGACGATCTGATCAAGGTCGCGGGAAGCCGCTGGATGCGGACAGCACAGGACCGATCGTTGTGGAGATCCTTGGGGGAGGCCTATGCCCAGCAGTGGGCGTCGTTCGGCTGATATGATGATGATGATGATGATGAAAAATTTTTTCCTGTACCTGGCAACATTTTCATTGCAATGGCGGCTGTTTTGTTTACATTTCACTTTCTAGTTTTGACGAATGTTTAACTCAGAATTATAAGTTGCAAAACAGTAGTTACGGGTGAAATGTGATCTTTGTATCCTTATAGTTATTGTGAGACGCGTTGTGACATCCTTCCACTGTGCAGTATGCACTTTTTAAATTAAATTACGAGAGCTGTTGATAGTGAGACTTTATAATGACGACTGACGCGACGTCAAACGTACTAAGCCTTAAAAGGCCGACTTGAAAATGCATCAATACGCTAGGGCCTACTAGGGTTCTAAGCGTTATTATTCTAAGGCTACAAACATATATTGCGGTACTTTGAAAGAAAAAGTGTGCAATCATAACAATAAAAAGACAAACATCTGAGTAAAAAAATTTTTAAACAATACAGCAAATATACAGGGTGACTTTGAAATCATTGCATTTTCGTAGTCGGGTTACAGTTTTTTAAACTATTAATTCTGGAGATGCGGGTTCGAGTCCCGCCTGAGACATAATTTTTCAAGTTTAAATACTAATACTGTTCCCTTTGCAAATCACTATTTTGATGTAAAGTTAATTTAAAACTGATATCACCTTAGATTTTAATTGAAATGTAATGATGACGAGACTTTTTTTTTTTATTTTATCATTATGACGAGTATCTTATTAGGGCGTACGCTAAAACTCGTGCGTTCGCACGCACGCGTGTCTGTATCGGAAAATAGTTTAAGCAAAGCTATAATACGCGTGCGCGTGAGGCGGGTTTACACACGCGGAGGGGGCTACTTGTCACGAAAAGGCACTATGTCGCCTCTGTTTCCGACGTTTATTTGCCAAAGAATCCATTACAGCAATTTACGCGGACAATTGTACACGCTCGAGGCCAAAACTGTACTAGTGGCGCAGTAAGAAAAGGTTGTTTGGTAGAGATTGCTTTTAGCAATAAGACCGCCTTATGCTATATATATATGTGTCACATTGTAATTTATGTTACCTATGTTTTGTGCAATAAAAGAATTATCTATCTATCTAAGAAACGAGCGCAGCCCGGGCCCGCGTCGGATGTCCGGAACGAGTTCCATGCACCCGCGCAAATTTTATCGTACGGTCTTCATTTGGATATGGATTAATATTATGTCGATAAAAAATCTTCGCAATAAGTCTATTATTAAAAAAATATATTACTGTCAGAATTGCATAAAATTTAAAAAAAACTTGAGAGGTGTCAAGGGACACCCGGATGGAACGAAGTTCATTTTTAGTGAAGGAATTGTAATAAAATTTTATTTTATTTTAAATTTATTTTTAATTCTCTCTTCCTCCTCTCCCTCTCCCTCCCTCTCCCTCTATCTATCTCTCTCACTCCCTCTCTCTATCTCTCTCACTCCCTCTCCCTCTCCCTCTCCATCACGCCGCACGGCTTACAACTAATGATATAGCAAAAAGTGTCGTTCAAAAAGTGTCGTTACAATTTTTTCCGTCTAGCCCCCTTTCGCAACGCGCGATAAGTAACTCCGTTCCAATAACTAAAATATAAGTAGCCTAACTTACCTATCATAACATTAGTTATCTGCAAGTGATAGTCTCGTCAAAATCGTTTCAGAGATTGGCAGGAACGAATAGACCGGCAGAAAGAAATAAAAATTTATTTTTGTAAGTACCGTAAATATACTTTCATAAGCATTTGGTGAAAAGCTGTTAATTTCAAATTAGAAACTAATGCTTCAATTTTAATTATTTTTGTAGGTCGAAACAAAATTTCTTCTTAAACATTATATAGGAATGTCTCACTGGAATCAGAAAAGAACACTCTTTTGTAATTGAACTAATCTGCTATACAGTTATTCATATGTTTTTTGTTTGGGCGTTGGGCCATGTTCGCAGATGGAAACAATAGTGGGCCGGCATGGATTGGTGGTGGTCTCCCGCGCGGGCAGCGACCCTGGCAAGTTTATATACGAGTCAGACATGCTTTACAAGCATAGGGTATGTTTTTTGATTTATACATTAAATGTAGCTGCCTAAGGCTCGGTAGTTCGTGATTTATGCATCGATATCCATCGATCGCCTATTACGGAGCGCCTATGCGCACCGTAAGCGCCAACGCGCAACGACGAGCCGCCGCGCTAACGTATTTAAACATAGTAACGAAGTATATCATTTAATGAATTCAAACTCAGCGAATATGTCTATAAATATTTAGTAGCTTTAAACAAGCATATTTTTTTTAATTTAAAGTGTCCGTAGTTTAGTCTTCAAATTGAAAAAACACTTCGAAGAGATGTAGGTTTGTGATTTTTTTCTATCGAGCCAAGTTAATCAAATCGTGTTTCCGATAACGACTATGACTAGACTAGATTCTCAAGTAATACATATTTCTTTCAGACTTAAAATTTATATTTTTAATTTTTTTTTCAGTCAGTGTTATAGTTCTCAAATGGGTTTTGAAAACAGAAAAAACTAACTAACAAAGGGATTTAAACGCGAATATACCTTATTAATTTGCTTGACGTTTCGACCGAGTGTGCCGACATCGGCCATGGACATAGACTGACTGAAACAGCAATGGACTCACTCTTTGACTCGTTGTGGAAGTTAGATCCGTATAAAACTACCCCAGATTTTT
Organism: Anania crocealis; assembly: GCA_949315895.1. Classification (NCBI taxonomy): domain Eukaryota; kingdom Metazoa; phylum Arthropoda; class Insecta; order Lepidoptera; family Crambidae; genus Anania; species Anania crocealis. The sequence continues at coordinate 11,786,045 of OX438861.1, forward strand.
TATTGTGGTCGGTCGGTATCTATATTGGCCTGCGCAGATGAGGGATTTTTGTCCGCGGACTTTTCTGTCCGCTAAAATAGATCGCTTGCAACTGTATCGAGTAACGCAAACGAGGGATTAAAAGTACCGCGTACAAAAAGAGTCCCCCTAATTACCGAGGACATGCAGAGAGCGGACCGGATAAAAAGTACAGGGGAATCCTCGAAAAAAATTTAACTCGTGTGACTAGACGAAGCAACGCACATTGCGGACTTTAGTCCGCGATGTGCGCTCTAGAGTGACGTACGTATGCATGACGATAAACGAACAAATTTAATGATCGCAAACCGTGTGTCTTGAGTTCGCGGTAAATCTGCGGCGGACTTTTTATTCGCGGAGCGTGCTTTTTTCTCCGCCGCGGAGAAAAGTCCGTCGTCTGTGCAGGCCATATTAGTCAAAAAATACCCCCCAACTGTTTATATCGCCAAGCACACAAACGTGGTATAAACATAATTGTGACTGTGTCTAGTAAAAGGGACCACTTTGACGATTCTAGTTTCCGAGTTATATGCATTTTCACAAAATTTGCCGAAAATATGTAAAATGGATTTTTGTTGATAACCGGTTATTAATACCTTAAATATCATTTTGTGTAAAATAATACCTGTATAATTACAATATTTCAATATCCTAATAGGTCACGAAGTTTAGTACCAAGGGTACCACTTTGAGGTAATATTTTACAGGCGAAATATTTTGATTTATTTTGATCGCTGTTATGCAGGGAAGCAAAATAATAAGTTGAGGGTAGGATAAGGGGGGCGGGGAGCGAAGATTGGGCAGTGAGACCTATAAAAATCGTTGCAATAAGTGCTATAGAAGATCCGTTACTTGACGTCGAAATGCCGCTCATAAATACTGAATCAGCCACCCCGTCGACGTCGGCGCTCACAGTAGTGGAAAGCCAAAAACGAAAAACACCCAAATGCGGCTACTGTGGTCAAATGGGCCACAGAAATCAAAAAAGAAATAATGTATATTTTTGTAAAAAAAGGGAACTTGATGAGCGCCTTGAATCCAGTTAACTGTATTTACCAAGTAAAAAAATGAGATTTATTTTGATTATAGTAAGTACTTTAATTTGACAAGTTGTTGTGTGTGATTTTTTTATTTTTGTAAACAATTAAAGTTTAGTGACAAAGTGGTACCTGACTTAGTATATTAATTATTTTTTCCTTAGAAATGTGTAAAATGTAGAAGAAACTTACTTTAATGTTGAAAAATATTTACTTTACTATTTAACATAGTGACAACACGTTATTTTTTATTATAAAAACATGTTAAATAGTAGTTTTTTTACTTGTGACACTAAACTTTACTAAGTGTAACCCCCAAGTGGTACCCTAATTATTCTTCCATAGGAAAATGATTGTCAAACCACTAAACTTAAAACACGATAATTTCTTTAAATATTGCATTAAGTATCGTTACTTATGTTTGGATCTCTGTGCTAAAGTATATTTTGGCTGATTTTGTGATATAACTTAAAAAATATATATAATTTAGTTGATTTTTGTTTATGAGACTGATTAGGACTGATTTAAAGAAATATTAGTATTTTCGATTAAAAACATAGAAAATACTGGTCTTTTTTTCTTTTTTCCCTTCTATTATTGCCTAAAATATATTACCATAATTAATAATTCTTTGTTTAATAGGTATTTTCTTAAGATTATGAGTAATTAAGATACTTGATTTTTTCCCACTCCTGCAAGTTCTTCTTTGACTACCTTCCAAATCATTATAGTTATTGAGATCATTGATGCCTGAATTTAATCTTTGATAATACTAGATTAGCTTGGTACCAATCATTCCATAACTTCCTAGTAGAAGTGTATTTTTCACGAGCATAAACTTTAAAATCAATTTTCTCGACTCGTACATTTTGCCTACTGCATGTTTAAAAATTTATAAAAAAATAATTATTGCACCTAGGAAAACGATTCTTTTTTTACTGAATAGCTCATTTTACCTAGTTTTAGGAGATATTAATAACTCCATACCGGTAAAGTGGTCCCTTTTCCCAGACACACAGTCACAATTAGCACCATAGTCCGTTTTGTGTTAACATCGACATTTTAAAAATCTTATTCACATAAAACTTAGTTTAACAAAGTGTTGGTAATCTTATAGTTAGACTAGCTGTTGCCCGCGACTTCGTCCACGTCAATTTCTGTTATTATTATGCGATTATTTTTGCAACATTTTTCACGAATGCTTTGCTCCTCATTAGTCGCACCGTGATGTGATATAGCCTAAAGCCTTCCTCGATAAATGGACTATCCAACGCAAAAATAATTTTTCAATTCGAACCAGTACTTCCTGAGATTAGCGCGTTCAAACAAACAAACAAACTCTTCAGCTTTATAATATAGTATCAGCACAGGTATCAGTATAGATAGTATATTTTACGATAATGTACAACAATATGTATTCCGATAGAGTTCTAATTTTAATTTCAGAACAACGTGACTCTAGTAACGAACTACATAGCGAACGAAGTAAGTTCTACCGTGATCCGTCGCCTGGTTCGTCGCGGCGAGAGCGCCAAGTACCTGACGGACGATGGGGTACTAGCGTACGTACAGCGTCATAGCCTGTATGGCGCGAGGCCGAGGGACACGTGAGTACTCGTTACTTATTACAAGGCACAACGCGACCGCTAGATGGAGCTACGTTCGGCCACGAAAGTGGTCTGTCACCCTAAACTTGAAATTTATTCGCACGTCATAAGTTATAAAACAACAGGGTTGATTTTTCCATGCAAAAATATTCTTACAGCTACTAATTTCTTTCATTGCTAAAAAGTTAATACATAAATCAATTAGTTCAACCTTATCGCTATTTTACTTACACATGAAATTTTGCTAAAATTGTAAGACCACTTTCTTAGCTGACCTATGTTTAAACAATCATGCGACAACATTGGCGTCCAATAGCTTAGCGTGTATGGCGCGAGGCCGAGAGGCACTTGAGTATGCGTTACTTACTGCCAGGCACAGCGCGACCGATATTTGTATTATTTTTAAGCAAGATTGCGACACACTTTGTGTCCGAAGGCTCTGCCTGTACGGCGCGAGGAAGATAGACACATGAGTATGCGTTAGTTACTGCCAGGGACCGGGAGATGGCGCTACTTGTACTATGTCAAGTGACATAAGTCTCGTTAAGCTCGTATACGCTCGCCCGCCGGTAACAAGAGTATGCGTTACTAAGTAGCAGGCTTAACATACTGTTTTCTTGAGTTTACGCGAACACTATACATTGAAATGAAAGATAGTTTACGGATTTAGAACGCGTTTATTTTTGATTTAACCCGACGTTTCGAACCCTTTACAGCGTTCATGGTTAACGTAAATACAACAACTAATTCTATGAGAATAACTAAATCGCAAAAAACTGTTTTGATTGTGATATGAACACCGAAAAAGTTGTTAATTTTGAGTACTATAATAGATCCCTTAAAGTTTAGGTATTTTAACGATTTCCGTGTATATGTGTAATAATTTTCATGTCTGATAAAGCCCCAGAACTCGATATTAAAATTTTAAATTAGTATTCTTCAGTAATAAATGGCTTTAATTTTATTAATTTTTATATAAGTTACACTTATACTACTAACAATATATGTAAATTATACAGCGAAAACTAATCAAGATTCTCTCCCACACGCCTGCCCGGAAACAGTGAGTATAATTTAATCAACGATTTGATCGCAAATTACGACAAACGATCACCCCAAGACGTTCTCATGGCCTCCCCCGAAGAAACTAACTTCAAAAACATTCTCATCTCAATACGCGACAAACCGTCAATCATTGACGAGACTATCACGGTCAAGAGAGCACGTAAGACCAACTTCCTAATGCCGAATTCTCACACGGATTCTGTCAGTCCTGTCATGGATTATATCAAACCAAAAATGGCCTATATAGACAAAGTCCCCGCTAGTTACGTCCCTGGAAAAGCCGTTAAAATCGTCAGCAACGCAACTCAACATACAATTGATGATGACAAGGTAAGTCTAGCGGAATCCACGTATAGGTCCCTAGATAGCTATCTGTCCAAAGATGATGTTGATTTCGATCTGTATAAAAGAAGAGTAAGCGAAAGCAATGTAGAAAAAAATCTTGTCGTTGACAATGTTATTAAAAAACGCTGCTCGTCTACGATAAGAAAACTGAAACCGGAGGAGATGAAGAAAAGTAAGTCGGAAGTGAGTAAACTTTGCGACAAAGTTAAAAGTATTAAGCTTAAAGATAGGGACTCCAACAAAAAGTATAAAACAAGGAGTTGCAATGATATAGTAAGGTTGATTTTGACTAAACACGGTATACACGTCATAAGCGATACTGAGGCTATAGTTTAAAGTTTAGTAGATTTATATATTAGTGCCAAAGTATTTTGTCTTCTGGAGATTACTAGTCAATCTTACTTGTAGTAAATATTATAGACGAAACCTGATTAGGATTTTTTTTGAAAAAATAGACGTTTTATAGTTTATACTATGACTAGCCAATTTGAAATGTGAAGTATAGGAAGGTTATCCCAATCAATATTATATCTGCAAACAGGTGGTCCCATTAAAACATGTATAGTAACCTATATTTCAAACTGTTTATTTTCACATTTTGTTTAAAAATAGTCTATATTCTAGAATCTAGAGTATTAACAAATCTAGAGTATTATAAAATCTTAGCGATAAATATTACGATGTCTCGAAATCATACTGCCACGAATTTACATTAAGATGTACGTACTCGTACGTACTTAATAAACCCAGTTACCATTTACTCCTTGACACTGCGGCATAGTTATTAAAATGCGATGCTTCCAAAGATTGTGTATGCTAGTACCGAGCGGTGACGTCATGCCCTGCCATACTAAATTGTTTAATGATTTCATAATAGTTAAATAACATATAATACAAATTATTGAAAATAATAAACGAATTCCTTGTACTGAATAGTCTGTTAATAATAATAATAATTTATTACAAAAATACTAACAAAAACTTATTGATGATGTCTCTATTTTGAAGACGATAAATAACAACATTATCTTTGAATAAAATTAAATGTCGTAGACGTTTACTCGACATTTCTCACATAGACCCAGTTCTTGTGAGAAAAAAGATTGGACCTCTATAAATGAGCCACCCTGTATAAAAAAGTTTCTCAACAGTAAGGATTGTTGTACATAATGTTATACATAATTAATTAGTAAGGATGTGTTAAATTATTTGTCAATAGCGTTCAACAAACCTGTTTATGAACCAAAAGTCGATGACACATAAGTCTGATTAATTTTATCAAAATCTAATATGGATGCAAAAATAAATACCGTTGTAAATAATGTAGACGAATAGGGAATTTATACCAAATTCAAAATTAACATAAGTATTTGTTTACAAAGTAAACATAAATGTATTTAAATACAAGACTATATTAACCCATTGAATTTATTGGTATCTACCTATATAAACATTTTATATAAGGCTATTTATGTAAGCGAATACTTAATAGCATAGCAATATAATTTTATTCTTAAAATAGAAGTGTATTCCCACTAGGGTATAAATACGCGACAATGATTATCGGTTATATAATATAAAAATAATAAAATATAAAAATTTATTAGGAAAATATTCCTACGACAAACTTTTAGAGCAGATATTAATTACATTCGATATTATTTTAAAAATATAACCTATGTATAGGAAATGAATTAAATTAACGCCTCGGTTTCTACTCATTTTTAAACAATAATCAGGCTAAAATTATAAACCCTGTCATACTCGTAGCAATCCATTAAAATATTTTTCTAAGTTTGACAAATTTTTCGGGTGGTTCACCCAATAGGTACCTTTATTCTCCTCTTTTTACTGTTTTTTTTTATCAAGTCAACACGACCTTAAGTTCTTGTTATACATACCTTAAGACAGCAGTCAAAAGATATAGAGAAAATGGAAATTGCTTTGCCGAAGACAATTATTTGAGCAAAGTTTACATGCTTCTTTGATGTTGAATGTATTACCCGCCCTCAGCTTGTAAACGTGATTAAGTTTACAAAAAAAAAACATGATTTTATAGGAACTTAAGGGGACTACTAGGGCTAAGTGCTGCAACCATTTGATTTAATTTTATTACTTCTAAACAAAATCAATTCTCAAAAAACTAGAACAGTATCATTTTATCAAATTACCTGTAGTATTTATTGAGTCACAGTAAACTTTTCATTTTGTTGTTTATAAAGTCGAATTGGTCGCTAACGCCAAAAGCGACCGTTTTTAGCAATAATGTACAATACGAAAGAATGCCAGAATGAAAAGCAGTTAACAGTGATTCAATAAATACTAGAGGTAATTTGCTAAAATGATACTGTTCTAGCTTTTTGAGAATGAATTTTGTTTAGAAGTAATAAAATAAAATTAATTGGGAGCAGCACTTAGCTCTAGTAGTCGCCTTAATTATCAGCTGTAAAACCTCCATAAAACAATTTAAAAATTAAACATGATTGCTTGAATAAGAATTTCGACAACAATACAAAGCAAACTTTCGATTAAGCGTGACTTTAACATATTATATTTGATTTATAAACTTTTAATGTTACCAATGTACGTTGTATTGTATTTACTAACAAAATGTATCCTTATCAGTATTTGTCAATTAGATAATATCCCCAAAAGTAGCCTAGTAGGTATACCCAATTAAAATACATGTAAGCAAGCATTCATTGACATAACGCAAAACCAGTGGTTTTTGAGCATCAAAGTCGCCCCTTAAGAAGTTCTAAAGCATTTCATTTACACCATGTATAAATAAATGTTGTATTGCTAAAATACGAGTAGTATACCACGACGGAGTAAATATGATCATATTAAGCCGACACTTGTATATGCTATCATTTATATTTTATAACTGAATAACAATAAAGGAGATATCCCAAATTATATGGAGGCTAGGCCCAGAACCTGTACACATTGGCAAAAGATAGGGCAATAGCTACAACACTTTGTTATTATCCAAATTCTTTAAAATGGCTTCGTTTAATGGTTTAAACAAACATAAACCTATTAGAATAGCAATACTAAACAACAAAAACTATCATGGCGGAAGATGACACTTTGATGACATCTGTCAGTTTTGACAATTTCGAAATCGCAACTCGATTCAAACAAGTGATATTGTTTGCTTACTATTGTGCTTGTTGTAATAACAACAAACAAAACAAAGAGTTTTAACTTATGTAATGCTTAGAGGATATTTAGCACCTTAACATTTACGTGTTAGCACATACGTGTTTCTGCTTTTTAAATATTAGGGGTTAAAGTATGAAATTGCCGTTTTGTATGAACGAAATCGAGAAAAGTCATTTTTCCATACTAACAATTTTTTAGTTTTTTTAAAAACGCCTGAACCGTTTTCGATGCAATTAAAGGTGAAAGTTAGGTGGTTATAAAGCTACGCATTATAGTATTTAAATTTATGAAAATCAAAGTATATAATACAAATATACTTAATTGAAGCAAGAAGGTCAGCTGACACATTGTAAGGGGTCTTTTCAACGACTTCCTTTGAAGTAATAGGCACTAGTATTGCATTTTTTTTTAGTCAAAAGTTACTTTATTTAGTTTTTGATACAATACAAAAAGAATTACGCAATAATACGACTATACTTAAGAGCTATAAACAAAATAAAAAGTGGGAAAATAATCGGCAATTTCATACTTTATCCCCTATTACATAAGAATATCATTAAAAAAGCAGTGTATAAATAAATATGATAAATAATTAATTAGATGTCAATAACTCTTAATATTTCAACAGTATTAAATGTTATACCCATATAGTATTTGTAATAAAAGATAAAAATGATATAAAAAGGAATTAAATATTAAAATGATAATTAAGTATAGTAAAAATCTTATAGATGCGTAAAAATCTAGAATAAACTTATTGTGTAAAATACTAATCATTTGAAATTAAAAACATATGACCAGTATAATATTCGTATAGTATGTAAAGTTAGCCAGTAAAAATTCATCATATATAAATAAAAATAAATAAAAGTATTTTATATTATTCCTACTGCTTGGTTTGTATAATACATGTATACTTCCTTTGTAGTGTATTATTAATTTTATGTAGATATTTGTAGACTCAGCAAAGAGAGATTTTTTAGACGTATATACTATACAGTTATATCTTATATATTATAATCCCAACATTTATACATACACCCTCTGTGATAGTGTTTTCGAACCTTTTATAAATGTTCTCTAAGTAATGTTATTACAACGCTAAACTGCTTTAAACTACAATTTGCTCTATTATGTGACCTGATTTATATATATAAGTGAAATATTCTATAATCTTAGCTTGTTATGAGTACAAATTTATAATAAAATTATTCAAAATATCAGTTAAGCTATATTCCGGGTGACTGTTCCATCGTTTACCACATTAAACAAGACCTTTTTAATCGTAATTTCTACCATAAAATAACACGAAATTTGATAGTATTAACAACAAATAAAAATACTTAATCAAAACTAATAAAAAACTTATTATGTAAGCCAAAACGCAAACTATTGGTAGTACTTTAATTTGGTAAACAATGCACCAAACACTTACCCCCGTATTTATAAAGAAGTAATTACTTATTGCTTAAGAAAGTCAAACTTAAAATGTTCATACCTAGTCCTTAAGTGAAAGAAATTGGTCACCATTAATAGCCATATTATTTGGCTAGAAATGCTAACTTTTGGTAGTTATAACTTCTAGTAATTTATTGATTAAGGCATACAAATTGTCTCTCAAGTAATTACTTTTAGTCAAGTAATTACTTTTACTTGTTTATAAATACGGGGGTTAGTATTCAAGCAGTTTATTTTCGTAATTATCTGTTTATTATTAAAGTGTTGATGTAGTTAATTGTATGTGTGTATATATTTAGCTATTGCTATCATAGAAGCGTTCTAACTATAAATATTTGGAGTAGAAAAGATATTATACCCAAAAAAATCCCTCAGGTGGTGAAACTACGTTTGCTTACAGTGAAAAGTTACTTAAATGATATACCTAAACTAGTATTTAATTAAAAACACTTCAATATTACCTACCTACACAGTTTGAACTGCGCTCGTATTAAGTTTGCCCTGTGTTACGAGATACAATGCTTCTCAAAACATAATCTGAGTACGTTATTTAAAAGTTTTAGAGTTATGAATTTAAAATAATTTTGCCAACACAAACAATGCCATAGCAAACAATTTCTTTATGAAGGTCGTAAGTTTAAATCTAATCTAAAGCAGTCGAAAAAGAAAACCTGTATAAAATCTAATCGTTAAAACTGTTTAAATATTTAGTGTAGTTTAATTTTATAATGTGTAGTTTTGTTTGTGGTGGCGAAAGTAAAGTAAGTTTATATACTATTATTTACATTTTGTATTCTTGATATTTATTGTTGTTATTTTTCTTAACTTATACCATACATAATAATTATTAATCGGAATAGGTTAGCGCTTTGTCTAGTGACTACATCATTACCGTTACCAATAGTATGGATAACTTTATGTTTATAGAAACTAAGCGTCGAAAGATTATAAGTACATTTAAAAAAAATATGGTTGAATCCCTGAAGACGATAGATATGGCAAAAAAACATTTCTCTACTAAATGGATCAGTTGTTGTTACAGGTTGACAAAAGTTGTTGGTCCTTTAGTAAAGTTGTTGTATATGCAGTAGCATCTCCTTAAATAAGTTACGTAAACAATACAACTTTTAATCGGCTTTAGCGAAAGCCAGAAAACGCATGTGCTGATATGCACAAATATTCTACTGACAAATCAGAAATTTAATACTTGCTTCTCATGATTATAAACCTCAACTACTAGAAATGTAGTTGTATAAAAAATTAACATCTACTAACTACACTGTAAAAGTTATAGGTAGCATAAACATTATTTGGCTTCAAGATGTACCTAAACTATTTCTTTTTAATTTGCCAAGGTTTAAATTGAAAATTATTTAAAAATGCCTTAGTCCGGTATTTATTACGATAACATTAAAAATAAGTCATGTGACCTATTCCCATAAAACTACTGATAACCCTACAAGAACTGTAGAATCCCAATTATTTATCTGATATGTTTTCCATTTTGTTAGTGAATGTTTTCTATTTGTTTCCCAGTAGGTAACGAGATGGAAGCTTATGATAAATATACTTCTCTTTTGTGATGGTTGCTCGCTCTCGCTACGCTGAAATTGGTTTTGCAGTGTTTTATTAAACTAAGCTATAGCTTAGTTTAAAATGAAATACTTAGTTACTAATCTATGCTATCGTAGCAACATAAAATCGTGAAAAGGTACTTATAGTCCTCAAAATATAGCTTCATTAGAAGGACTGAATGACAGTTCTCACTGAAAGAGACGACGTAACTTTGTACCCGCGTCCCACAAGTGAAACTCATTTGCACACGAAAAAATATTGGTAACTGGCATTGTTTGGCAAGAATGTTTTTCTATACATTGCTGTACATATTAATCATTTTAATTATATAAAATAGACATTTAAAGTTAAAAACATCAAAATAATCCAATCTCAAAAATTACACCTAATTTTAAAAGACGTCTTTGCAAGGTTACGTCATTTTTCATAATCGCTAGTGATGACGTAAAATGGACAAATTGAAATCGACAGTCTAACAATATTTCAAAATCTAAGTAATGCAACATAAATGTTACAAATGATTTAATGAGCATTCGTTGATGCTAAGAACATCAAATTGCAATCATTACTAGTTTACGAAAAATTTTCAAATATATTAGATTCTACAGACACAATTTAAACAGACCGATTCTTGTAAAAGTACTTTCGTCTGTCCACAAGATGTTGGCGTCAAGATTTTGTAACTCGTGATGGAATTGGCGCGGTTGGGTAACATAAGTGGTGAAACATTTCCTGTGTTAACATTAAATCGTTCGTGAGATCGTATAATAAAACCATTGGTTTGTGTATCGTCCCTGCACATTACGTGGTCGAGTCATTTAGTTGACACTTTATTAAATAGCACTACACTGTTATAAAATCCAATCCACTGCAATCCTGTCCAGTCGAGGTGTGCGCGCGATAGTTCCGGATAGATGACAAACGTCATCACACCTTATTACACAATGCGGAACTGATTTGGCGGCGTAGGCGCGTGCCGAAAGGCGAAAAGGGCGGCCGGCCGGGCGCGGGGGCAGGGGCAGGTGTGTTAGAGGCCGAGTGGCGTTGTTTGTATGCGTGTACGAACTTGAATGAATCTAGGCAATAAAAGCGCGCGCGTTTTGTCGGCACACCATTGAAGTAGAGTAGGCTCGTATGATACTTGAATATTAATTGTACATTTAATATTTTTTTCAGTCAAATTTTATTCTTATTATTTTATTTTAATTTTAAATGTATTATTGATCAATCGCAGAGTGTTTAACATGATTTTTAGGGTTTAAAAATATTCAGTTTTTGTATCAATCGATGTGCCTCATATTTGGGGAAAGTACTATGAGTCACGAGTAGGTTCTTATTTTAGAAGGATGCCAATGTTTTCCAATTTATCCTGTATATGACGGCTATTCGGATCAGCGGTAGTAAACGCTGCTTCTGAGCTATGGGTCGCGGGTTCGATCCCCGCACAGTACAAATATTTGTGTACTGGTCTGGGTGTTTTCTATGTATTATAAGTATGTATTTACAAAAAACAGTATTTATGTAAGTTTATCGGTTGTCTAGTACCCCATACGACAGGGTACTTAATAATAGCTTAATTTGGGACTAGATGGCTCTGTGTGGCCCAGTGAGGCATGTCTTAAATATTTATATTTAAATATTAAAATATTTATATGCGATTAAATTTTTCTAATTGATTTTCATGATTGTTCTAATTATTCTGATAATGATAGGGATACTGACTTACGGTTAAATTTTAATATATCTGATTTTCGTTTGGTTTTATTCGCCTAAATGTTTTTTTTCGCTTGATCAGTCGAGTCAGTCCCATCACTAGTCACCTCAGTTTGACAGGTGTCATTCTAATCAAGCTATCTTTTAAGGACTATAGTTTGCTGTAATGTCCAATAGATCGACTACAAAATACAGCAATTGTATATTTATCAGTATGGTGAGTATATTATGATAAGCTCCCTTTCTCGGGTTACAGTAAACATATTATACAGCAGTATCTCAAGTTTCTCTATTTTTAACCCCTGAGTTGACGCATTTCATAGTTACGTCCATATAAACGTTGCTCGATAGACCCTTTCAAATTGACCGCGTAGTATTATTTGCGTATACGGAGTACATAATATGCATATTTTAAATTTAAATTCTAAACTTATGCTCTGTAAGTCTTTCGAAAATGAAGGCGTTGCAATACCAAGAATATTTTATAGATTACTAGCTGTTGCCCGCGACTTCGTCCGCGTCAATTTCTGTTTATATGATCGCAATTAATATCAATATTTTTTCCCGTTTTTGCAACATTTTTACTGATGCTTCGCTCCTATTGGTCGCACCGTGATGTATATAGCCTAAAGCCTTCCTCGATTAATGGACTGTCCAACACAAAAATAATTTTTCAATTGAACCAGTACTGCTAGAGATTAACGCGTTCAAACAAACAAACAAACAAACTAACAAATTCTTCAGCTTTATAATATTAGTATAGATTATTTTCATTTCACTTCCCGTATTAATTATTTTTATTTTGCAGCTGTTGCCACCGTTTTTTACGATTAGGTAAATTGTCTATTTAATCAAAGCAAGCATGTAACGAGAATCATGTAGTCAATATCAATTTCACGCGTGTTTTAAATATACGCCGTCGATCCGTCAAAAAGGGCGTTTGTATACCATTTCTCACGTTCTTAGAGATGTTAACCAATGATTTTTCTGCTCTGATAAACATGCCATAATACCACATTAAAGTTCGCGTTCTAAGTTTTCAGACCGCATTTAGAAGTAAGTTTGGTCATGGTAAATTATATTCATGTTAACAAATGCTGCTAAACTGCTACTAAAAAGGTACTTTTCCCTGACCATGTTGCCTAACTACGCCACGATTAAAAAACATGCTTGATCTACTGACTGCAAATATGTTTACTGTGTGTTCGTTCCTTTCTGCTAACGTGGTGCCTATGTATGTGCGTAGGGAGGCGGTTGCCCGCTGTAGCTGAGTTGTTGCGCGCGCGGGGACTAACTCGCAGTCGGCGCGCCCTTCGATGCCTGCGTTAGGAATTGTTTTTACGTAACCTTTATTTTAATGAGCATTTAACACGTCCATTGACAGTGCGCGGAACAGTAGTAAAACATAAATTACATTGTGATTCAAAATGATTCTCTGTGACATTTTCTATAGTTAACATCGACGTCACAGATAGTTTATTGTCACAGACAAAAATACCTAATGTTTTTATCCATTGTAAATGCGATCCATAATTAAGCTAGCTTGCATAGTAGGTAGCTCTTAAATAATTTCAATGAAGTATCCAGATTTTTATTGCACACTGTCACAAACGTATTAAATGAGACCAATATTAAGACAACCCACTAAAGCAATTCAGTGCCTGATGTTTTTTGAAAAGATATTTCAACTACATAAAGATCTGTAATAATTTTTGAAACTTACAATGAAGTTGGCTTTTGCTGTTCATTTATATGGCAACACGTGTAATCCAAAATCAACGTAATTATTTTCAATTATAAGTACAGGTTTTTGTAGGGATTTTTATCAAATTTAACCAAATTCCAGAATTACTTATGGCTTGTCTTAACATTGGATTCCAAGTAAACGTTATTTTATGTTATGTTATTTTTATTAATTGTTACGGTTATAGGTGTAGTGTTAAAGTTTTTCTGTATGTGTTTGACGTATAATAATACATCTTCCTTCCGCTCTGTACCGTTTGTGTTTGGGGTAACGATTTATTTTAACATTCTAGTCTGGTTTGGAGTGATCACCGTCTGTCTGACCTCCTCCCGTAATGGAGGCTTTAAATGGACAAATAAAAACAAGCCAGGAGAGAAAAAAGAAAAACAAATCTGTGTATCTATTATTTCTTTTATTTTATTTTTTTGCTTTTTTACATCATTAAAACACGCAGCTCAACATTTATATTCCTATGTTTACCCACCAAGGCATCGATACTTAAAAACCAGATTCTTCTATTTTTAGTAAATAACTACACCTGTAACCGTTCAAATTAAACATTAGGGGATTTGTAAACGATATGTACTAGGCATTCATAGAAACGCATGATATTTTAGTTATAAATTTTAGCTTGCTTTATTGGAAAACATCGTTTCTACCCTTTTTCGGACTTAACAGCAATTAAAACCAATTAAGTTTTGAAACGTTCGTTTTTAATAACATCCCGCTTTAATTAGATGACCATTGATTTATTGCCAATCAGATTTAAAATTATAGTATTTCATCTATACAGGATGAAATTTTAATCATCTTCCAAATTTTAATACAACAATCTAAGAGAAAAAAAACAAATGACGTATTTTTCCGTTTGGTATATAGCCCAGAACAAAAATGTCAAGATCAAGCATTTACAAAATTTCCGCAAAAAATCTAAAAGTTTTGATACGGATTCCTCTCAACACTTTTTTTACGCGATGTGCATCTTACTCATTCATTAGGATACTATTCATAATTTGTTGATTTTCCCTTCATACCTTCGCAGGCTTAGGACCGTAAAAATTTAAAACTATGTTGCGAAATTTATTTTCGGGTGAAAACTTGACCAACATTTTTTACTTCTTAAATGGGCTCTAAATACGATACTTAACGCCTATAAAAAGTTTTGACGGTGATGAAAAAGTCATCCTGTATTTTAATGATGAAATCGCTGGTCATCAATTAATTAAGTTCTGAATTGCACGAGTTATTGCAAAGCTTGTGTCATCGTAAATGTGTTATTGTTTTACTATATTGTATCTATGCATGTAATTTGTTTACATTTCCTCTGTCTAAGATTAAAAATCAGGCTGTATGATCCAATTTTATGAAAGTTTACAATCGTTAATGATAATGCTAAAATATTTGTTAAGCTTGGCTTAAGTATTATTTTTTATGTCATGCGCTGAATCATGAACGACGTACAATTTTAAAGGTATCAACTGGTATTAACTAATTAAATCCGGTTAACATTGAAAATAATAGTTTTAAAAACTGGAACATTGATGAATGTAATAATTTAAAAATACCAAATAATATGTATGATTGAATGACAAGTTATACACATGATTCACTAGAATAGATTCATGAATATAGAAGTCGTGTGCTGTAAAGTGGCAATTTAAAATGATTTAATAAATTATAGTCAAATTGATATCTGTAAAGCCAAGATTAATGGTTATTTAGAACCAAATGCTTCTTAGGAGGTTTTGCTAGTAGTAGGCAATCTTACTAACCCATTTGAGGAAATATATTTTTGTAAGTGCTTTAAAAGCGTTTTTGGCTGTTGTTACCCAAGTATCAACTTAGTGTAGACTGATAAAAAGCTCAATATCATAATTAAAAGTGGGCATATGACTTACTTACACTAAAACATTTAAGTTTACATTAGGTATTAATTTATAATTTAAAAAGTAATTTCTACTTTATGTTGTCTACCTACTCCTCTTTCTACTAGCTCCATTCTTTGTCGAAGTGCTGAAGTATGATTTGTGATGCGGCAAGTCCAACAATAATTTTGATTACTCTTATAATAGAAAGAAATTCAATGTGTAGGAAACTTGCAGCGGAATATAATTTTAATGTAATAGCTGTTCTTTTGTTATTATGAAGCTGCTATAAAGTTATGAAGAAATGTTAGATGCATCAAACGTGTTAATTGTTTATTTCTATGATATTGTTATGTTTATTTTTGTTTCAATGATAATAAATCTGATATCTTACAATTACATTTAGTTTATGTGGTTAATTTGTTTTTATGTAGGATTTTATATAAATACATATAATATTTTTAATAAATTATTCAAATAGCAATTTTTTATTTAAATAATTTAATTTACTGCAATGCTTTCCCTTAATCTTTGTTTTAAAGGCTCTTAGTTAGATTATGCATAATTACTGACTTTCCTTTACTCGGCTGAATTGAAAGTATGTGCGAGCGAAGAAGTATTTACACATTTAAGCAGCATTTTATGTTTGCATGTTTTATGCATGAATCAAATACAGTAGTAGTATAAAAAGTTACTTGTGATAGCATGCATTTAGATTAAATATTCCTGTCGACTAACTAGAACCGACTATAGCATTCCGCACATTGCCTCAGTCTGTCATTATCCACTTCTATACATTGATAGGTCTTAGGTTGTGTAGTGTAAGTAGTACCTAATCTTCTTTGTCTAATCCAGACTATTTCGAACCCATGCTTATATTATTGTCAGTCCACTAATCTGCAAATGAAAGTGTTGAACACAATCTTTATGTTCTTATCATATATTTTAGCGTATAATCCGGTTCTACTTGTTCGACAATATTCATGTGGCGACGCAATATTTTTGTATTTGAAAATACATAGTATTGTATTATCCTAGCGAGATCTCCACTTAAGACGTATATGTGAAACCAAATAATATTAAATATACACTAGCATGTTCACTGTATATAGTTTAAGGCTATAAATTATTTATATTTAGTTCTGTCACAAAATTACTTAAGTTTTCCTTCTAAAATTATACATATGAAATATGTTGGTACTTATTTTGGTTTAATGACTGGATATGTGTATTTTTTTTTGTTTAATCTATAGAAGTAATTAAAATTATGTTCCTAAGTTATGGTTGTATGTATTTTTGTAATTTTATTTCTTAGTAAAAATTGTATTTAATCTCAAACGAAAACCATGATGTGTATAATTATTAATATAATAACCTAGGCATTGCTTTCCAAAAACGAGTCTCGAGTGCTTTAAATTATTACTATCCGCTAAATGTTGGTAAAAATAAAAACAAATCTATAAATATGTTTAAAAATTTATATCAGTACTCAAAGATAAGGTGCACAACTCGCAATAACATGTTTAATAAGAATCGCAATAACAGAGTCTTAATTTGAGTATTGTTTCATAGTTGTCTAATAAAAAATAGATCGAACAGTCGACGAATTTTAAATATAACTTACTAAGATTTTTGTCGTTGTAAACAAGTTCTTAAAGTGTTCTCCTTGGAAACACACTTTATTAATTGTATTTAATAGATCTCAAGTGAGAAATATTTCAAATTGGCCGACTGTTAATAATTATTATACCAAATAAAATTATATATTACAGGCCACCAAGAATTGTGTAGAAAATAAGCTTACAACATTTTGCTTAATAAATTATTTATTTATTTTATTAACTTTTTTCATTTAAATCAAAACTTTAGCCCTTTTAGTCGTATAAATAAACCTTTAACATTAAAAAAAAAAATATTTTGTTGCACAAATACAAATAAATCACGTAATTATTAGCTACACCAGGCAACACGAATATTATTGTCTTATTTAGGGGAACTACTAGAACAATGTGTTCCCTCCAATTGATTTAATTGTATTACTTCTAAACAAAATCAATTCTCAAAAAACTAGAACAGTATATAAAATATGTATTATTTTAGCAAATTACCTCTAGTATAATAATATATTTAATCACTGTTAACTGCTTTTCATTTTGCCATTCTTTCGTATTGTACATTATTACTAAAAGCGACCGCTTTTGGCGTGCGTTACCGACAAAATCGACTTTATAAACCACTAAATGTTAACTGTGATTCAATAAAATATACTAGAGATAATTTGCTAAAATGATAATGGTCTAGTATTTTGAGAATTGATTGTTTAGAATAAAATTAAATCAATTGGGGGCAGCATTTAGCTCTAATAGTTCCCTTAACCGATTCCGTGCGGATGGCTCCCTAGAGGCGCCATGGGTATTTTTTGTGAATGGCGGGTGGCGCCCGATAGGAGCCAAAATATTTACATGTAAAACTCTGATAAAATAGCATTTTTAAAGATTACCCTCTTTATTAAAGTGTCTTTATTTGTCTCACAGATTACGATTTCAGTGTTCGTTTCGGGATATTTCATGAAAAAACACACTTCAGAAGTTGTAAACATTTTCAATACAAAGATCAATTATGATTAATACGGAAACCAAATTATTTTATATGTCAACTTCTTAAAAATAATTAAGAAATAATTTTACTTACAATTGTTAAAGGTAAAGAGTCTTCGTCCGCGTGGCATTAAACAATAATAAAAAGAAACGAATTGATAAATCAATCGTGCCAAACATATAGCAAAAGGTCTACAACAACTGATAAAATAAGTCACTATAAATAAAAGTCACAAAAAATAAGTGGAAACCGACGAAACAGCGATCAGTTATACTACATGGCGAGTGGCGCTCGAGAGGAGCCATGAAAGTTCATGGCGAATGGCGCCTCAGAGGAGCCACGAAACATTTGTTCGCCGCCAGGCGCTAGAGTCTAAAAAAACCACCGCCGCACGAATCGGTTAAGTATTTATCTCAATCAGTGAAGTAAGTTTAGACGACCGAAGTGGCGGAGTGGCGTCTACACGGTTGTTCCGATTCCCGGTCTGGTCAATGTCGGAAAAAGTGTTTTTCTACAATTCTTCGAGTTGGGCGTTTATGGTACCTTTGTTGTTTCAGATTTCTACAATACGAATGAATGCTTTTAATAGTTACTCACTATGGTTTCAGAACAAGGTATGTGAGTGAATACTGTACGGGACAGCGTTATAAAATGTTAATTGTATATAAGTTTTTATTATTTGAATATGTTTTGTTATATTGTGATATGTTTGAACTTTGAATTTGTAATTTTGTATGTTTATTGTGAATTGTAAATTATTGTAAAACTTTATATTATTATGGGAAATAAATGAATAACAGCCGGGGGTTTAGGAAACACACCCTAAATAGGCACACACCCTCGTATAGGATAACGAGGACTAGGAAGGGAAATAGGACGCTGCTCTCTTTACGGTATTGCCTTTTCGAGTCAAAATTCAAGCCCGTACTATTTCCCTCTCTTTCTAATTGTGAGATGGCATGCGGCTCTTCCTACGGTATTGCCGATCGACCGCGGAAAACACGCGCATGCCATCTCCCCTCTCGCTCACACAGTGATTGCGTGGGTGGGGATTTTCCCGCCAAAAATTGTGAATATAAGGCGAGCAGGGGGTCCATAGAATCATTCGATCCAGCAGCAGCAAGGAAGAACCATCTCTCCTAAGCAAGTAGGAAGAGCCCTAGAAGATCAACCTGAACAGATCCTGGGAAGAAATATAGGAAGAATACACAGCCACCTCACCGCATACAATACAGTCCACATTTTTAACATTGGGTTGGCTGTTACTCCGTAACCCGACATAAGGCGTTATTATTCCAACATCATCATCAAACAAGACGGGCGTCTGACCGTCTGGCTTCCTCCGACATCTTCGTACCAAACCCGACCACGTGTCATCCGGCACAAATACTGTATTTGATATTTTTTAGCAACTTAATTGCAATTATAATATCAGTACCTATATAAACTTGAAAAATTATGTCTCAGGCGGGACTCGAACCTGCATCTCCACGCATACCGGGCGTGGCGCTTTACCATTTAGCCACCAAGACACTACGTCATAGGCGTAAATTTTTCAAGCATAATCTTATCGCTGTAAGCCCGCGTTGTTACCTACTTATTCGTGGAGCGTAAACGATAATAGAAAGCAAGTTGTCTAAGTCCGCTGGGCGAAGTGGAGAGGAGCGGACAGTGAATTGATCAACTTTATCTTAGACTAGCTCTTGGCCCGCGGCTCTGCCCTCGTGAACTCCACGTCATATCGCGTTGTCGAAAACCTGTGCCTAGCGGTGGCATATAGAAAGATAGGTTAGGTAGGCTTAATACATTCGTGTCTGTGAAGCCTTGGAAATACACATACAAATTTTCAACCCAATCGGTCAAGCCGTTAACTAGTTGACATATCGACAGCCGCGCCACCTATCGGGTCCCGCGGTAAAAAGTAGCCTATGCTCATCAGGGATAAGTTTGGCTTCTAATGGTAAAAGAATATTTCAAATCGGTCCAGTAGTTTCGGAGCCTATTCAATACAAAACAACAATCAAATCTTTCCTCTATATAATATTAGTGTAGATTATGTACTTCTTATATCATTATAATAAATATGTCATGAATGAAGCTTAAATACATGCTTCTGAAGTCAATAGTAAATACACTTATATCTAATCTTTTTCAAATGAGTACTACTAATTACATATTTACAAAAATACATTGTGATACTAGTGATAATATTTATTATCGTTTGTGAGCGAATATAACTTACATAATCGTATATTAGTGGACTAGGTACCTTTTAGAATTAGATAAATTTTTGCTAAAGAACAAATTGAAAGAATGAAATTAGTGATAACCCTGTTAAACATAAATATGGAAGTAACCAATTAAATGTTTGGTTTTATACAAATAATTATCAGCTAGGGCAAAAAAACTCTTCAAAATAGAGAGTTTATGTACCATTAAAAAAAAATGAGGACACATGGAATTAACAAAACCTTGTTAAGCGCTGCAGTTTAAGACACTCAAGGTTTTTTAATCTTTACTGGTTCAGGGCACTGACACCACGGAGTAACCGTTTTATTACAAAGGAGTTCAACATTCAACACAGTGATAGGCAGGTCGTCGATGGTGACTGTGTGCGTACTCCATAGTTTGTACTGGACATCATGAAGGCCAGTCAAACGGTCTCGTCGCCGAGTTATTTCACGCTGGTTGAAACATTTTCGCATGTCACGTCTTCGGTATGTTTTGTCATGGATGTGCCTGAAATCAGGTTCAATTGAATACATAATTAACATTTAAATTTGTTTTGCCAACCAGATTTTTTGTGGCAACTTTTTATCAGCAAGAAGAATTCAGAAATTGTGCCATATTGCGTCGGCACCCAAAAAGAATAGCACCAACTCTAGTCTTCCTGTGGGGAGGCAACTAAAGGAGCACTGCTAGAAGAAGACAGGCAGCAGAATCTTCTCTTAACTAAAGGCTAAATTGCAATCACCAACCTGCCCGAGTGGCTGTTAAGGCAATACTCCTTCAGGGTAATAAATAAATATATAAATATAAATATTTTAAGACATGCCTCACTGGGCCACACAGAGCCATCTAGTCCCAAATTAAGGTAGTATTAAGTACCCTGTCGTATGGGGTACTAGACAATCGATAATCTTACTTATATACTTTTTTTTTTGTAAATACATACTTATAATACACAGAAAACACCCAGACCAGTACAAACCGACATGTTCATGCATACAAATATTTGTACTGTGCGGGGATCGAACCCGCGACCCATGGCTCAGAAGCAGCGTTAACTACCACTGATCCAAATGGTCGTCGAAGGCCATGGGCAGAGGCGGCGACGTAAGGCGTGGGCGGTGTGGGCCGCCGCCCATGGCCTCGCGGTGCAAAAAGCCGCGTGCCTCACAGCTGTTAATAAATTTGAAAAAGTATGGAAAGCCAAAAAGTACATTTTATAATTACATCAATACATTATTATTAAATTTTCAACTTAAAAGATTTTCCACTATTTGGCATGGTCGTGAAAGAAATACTTGATATTTTTGATAAACTATGCATATAATGTTATAAAACTATCTTATCATACCTTTAGAGGGCCTATCTTGCCCACATTAAGTTTAGGCCTTGCGCCGCCACAAACCATCAGCCAGCAGTGGGCATGTTTGACTGAGATGATGATGATGGTGAATTATAAAATATTATTTTGATTTTATTATTAAATTTAATTAATTAAATAATAAAATCAAAAAAATATTCAGTGAAAATAAACAAGTTGATATTGTAATATACAAAACTTACTTGAAGGTATTGTCAGGTCCAGTAGTAATATTTGCAGGTCTTGTGACTTTTAAACCGGCATCTTTTAAGCGTACATAAAATTCATCATCTTCTAATCCCCATCCCCAATAGTTATTAGACATTCCATTTACTAGTTCATAATGCTCTTTCTTTATCAGTAATATACCACCAATGAATGTGTTGTAGTGATATTTAGGATGTGTTTCAGGTGATGAGATATGTAATGGTCCTGATACAGGATAATCATACTTCAAGTCATTATTAATAGGTAATAAATCCACATCATGCATTGCTATATAATCATATTCCTTCTGTGTGTATAAAAACCCCACATTTATTAGAGACGCGCGGTTAAATCGGTTACTATCTTTTTGCTGGACAACAAATATGTGAAATGGTATGTTTTGCTTGTTCAAAAAGCTGTACATGTGTGGCACAAATTCCAGAAGTTCTTCAAAGCGATCTCTGAAAGGTACGAGTATTGCTAATCGTTTTTTGTTCGGCACTTTCGCTGATATTTGGTGTCGAATCGGTTTAGGTAATGCTGCCTTTTCTGTGAAAAAAATGCTCAAATTGTTATACATAAGTAAATACCATGTTGTTGATTGTCTTAGATTTTACTATTCGTTAGTTTTCTTACCTGATTGTATCGGTAATGAGGCTAAATAACAGCCCATAATAAAAGTTATGCCCAAGCAAATTGCAAGGCATCTTGAGGCACTTAATCTATAACCCATTAAATTCACACTTCCGTACATTCAAGGCGATATCAACTATTAGTACTCCAATGCATAATTTTAAAGTGATCGTCACAATTTCATTAATAAATTGTGAATAAAAATACACGGGCACAAAAGTCGACTGTTCGGAATTACCATGATTTTTTTTGACAACTGACATTCGACATTGACATTTTTGTTTTTCAATTCTGTTTTTAGCACTCACGGCTTTTGCAACAGCCAGTAAAAATACCTATACATTTTATTCACATAAACACAAAAAAAGTGATATTATTATTATACTACTAAGTAATAATAATAAGTTCATCAACATTCTACAAAGGTTTTTATAAACATTTTTAAAGTTAACGATGTTGTTCATAGCTAGAAGGCAAGCTATAGATGTAAAAATGGAATACCTACTTACGAGAATTCGCGAGATCTAAGCGATTGATTAAAAAGCAACGGTACTTTTTTTTAGTAAAAATACCTTTAGGTGTGCTTAAGATACCTACTAGGTGTTGCCAGCGACTTCGTAACATGGAATTATGACTTTGAAACTATGTATTTTAACAAACGAACGGGAACCATACCTTTTCCTAAAGTAAATAAAAAGTAGCACATATGTTATTCCAGATAGTAAATTAAACCGTACCAAATTCATTTAAATTGGTTAAATTAAAACTACGTATTTCCACACAAACTTTCATCCCCTATTCCCTTTGTATATTTCAAGGGGGTAACCCTCTTTGATTATTTGTAACCAATGATATTTAAAAAGTAATAGATATGTTACTTACATGCGCTCTCAATATGCGTCCCTAAAACGTCACAATTGTGACGTCTTTTCAAATCCATGAAAGAGAAAGTAATTGTTCTTTTCACGAGTATGACAAGGACAAAATAAGAATTACGCATGTGTGCAGTTGTTCGCAAGCGGCACATATATTTCGATAGTTTTGTAAGGGCATAACCTATCTATACTTTTTAAATATCATTGTTTGTAACCCTTGAAATATGTACAAACCCCTACATGTACCTACCTACAAACTTTAAATTATATTTTATTTATATCTAATCAACAGCCTAAAAAATAAATTCCAAGCTTATAGCTTTAAAAATGACGCAATATATGAAATGACGAAATAAGAATGAATTACATTATACACACAACATTTCAACCCTTATTTCGCACTAGCTGTTGCCCGCGACTTCGTCCGCGTCAATTTCTGTTATTATGATCGCGACTATTTTTGCAACATTTTTCACTCATGCTTCGCTCCTATTGGTCGCAGCGTGATGTTATATAGCCTAAAGACTTCCTCGATAAATTGACTATCAAAAACAAAAATAATTTTTGAAATCGAACCAGTACCTACTTCCTGAGATTAGCGCGTTCAAACAAACAAACAAACAAACTCTTCAGCTTTATAATATTAGTATAGATTTAAAAGTAGCCCTATTTGTGTATTACCATTAAATCGGTTCAGAAATTTTGGCGTAAAAGCGTGACAGACAAAATAGTTACTTTCTCATTAGGTACTAATATTAGTAAGGATAGGTAGGTACCATATTTACAAATATTAATATTTAAAATAAGTAAGTAAATCTAAATATTTAGATAATTAAGTATAAACACAAACATCCCATTCTCATGCGAGTTACATTGGCATTAGCCATCAAAACTAGGCTTCAATGAAATGTCGGGTTGAAGGTCCTTAGACTATTTTCTTTTTGGTAGACTACTGCGAGATCTGTGAAACAAACTCAGTCGTTTTCGTCTCGTTGCAAAAAACTCTTATCAGCCAAATTAACATGAGTCAAAAATCCTCACGATTATGTTTACGAAGAAGATATGTCAGTCAATAGTTAGGTACACATTATGGAAACTTATGATATTAATTTGAGTCTCTAATTATTGAGTAATTATTCAGTGTGCTCCGACTCACTGTTTAGTTTCGAAATTGCGCTTGACAAAATCGTATATAAGAGTTCTATTTTTATCCACGTCTGAATTTAAATATTGATATGAATTATGTAAGGAAGAACAGTGTGACTTATGCAGTAGGTAGGTATTTATGAACAGAACAATAAAAAAATTGAACCAACAGTTTATTATCTTTTTATATTAAATCAAAATTTTCGTTTTCAAGCAAGGAATTTTATGTTTTCAAGTCAACATTTTGACTACCTATGATTTTAACTTTACGCCATTGACGGCGCTTGTGAGGAGGTTATTTAAGAGTTGATTTGTTCACTCCAGTCGCGAGAAAATAAAACTTTAAAAATTTGAAAGTCAAGGGCGTATCAAGTCTGTCAATAAAAAGTTTTTTTTGTGATACGACCAACACGAGCCCTATTTAGTAAGAACAGCAATATACATACAGGTATAATATAAGAGGATGAAAACAATTAAAATGAAAACATCATTTAATCAAACAAGAAACAATTAGTTTTCTGTCAACGTAGATACAATGCTTTCAGCGGACATCGTTGACATCGCGCGTGATTTCCGTTGCGTATCGAGCTGCTTCTTGCCGGTCGTGTCGCGCTGGTGCACGTTGCGAACGTGAACGGCCACGTTGCCGCGGTGGGCGAAACGGGCCGGACACAACCAACATTGGAAGGGTTTCTCGCCCGTGTGAGTCTGGAAAGTAAATGGGCAATAAAGAAAAAATAATAATAATTAAAGAATAAACTTTTTGGTATGTACCTAGTGGCTGACGCACAAACTGTGCCAAAATCAGCAAAAAAAAACTTTTTGGTCGTACAATGTTACGATCGAAAAAAGCGCGAATAACTTATACGGGTAGGGATGTAAAGGATAATTTCAGATTCTTATTAAAATACTAAAAATTTCATTTCTGCATCCGTATGCAGAAATGAAATTTTTAGTGTTTCAGTTCTGGATATGAAATAATTTAGGATTTTCTAGTATTCCATTCATTTCATTTACATATTTTAAGCCAAAGAGTGAAATATCTATAAGTTGATAATTAATAATAATGTAGGTATTTATTATGTACTCTTGGGCTTTCCATACTTTTTCAAATTCATTATAACGGCCTTACGCCGCCTATGGTCTCACCCTAATGTGAAGTTGGATGTCTTCCCTCGCGAAAAAGCCTTTCCCGCAGAAGTCGCAATGGAATCGCGGTACCGACGAGTGGCGGCGAGTGTGCCGCTGCAGGCGAACGAGATTGTGGAACCTCTTCCCGCACTGGGTGCATTCCATGTTCCGCTCGCCGTGAGTTAGCTCGTGCTGGGACAGGTGGAATGCCGTCTGAAAGGATTTAATTTGTTAGATAAATGGTATAACAAGCCGAAACTAGTCTATGTTAAAATATGCATATACATACTATGGTAGTCAGAAATATATCACCATTTTTGAAAAAAAAAACATACAAATAGAATCGCAAAATTTTAGTTTGTATAAAAAAAAATGATGACATCAAACTTCTGACTTCATAGTATTATATGCACATGTTAACATGTATATCACCTATGAATAATAAAAAGTATAAACTAGTAAAAATGGTTCCGCGAAATAGAACCCTAAATGTCGCGGGAAAAGCCTACCGGAGCGGGGTGTTAAATAGTGACCTCTGACGCATAACGAAGTGACATTGACGCAACCAATCGCGATTTTGTGAGTTCATTGTGGGCGGGTTACTTTTCTAGATAATTTTATTTGATTAGCTGTTTCCGCGAATTCTTTCGCGTAAAAAATGTAGTTTATGTTATAGTTACCCTAATCCATAAAGTACTGTCGATTCCTTTTAATTTAATATGATTAAAAAAAAAACATTATCCCCATTATTATACCGTAAATGCTACTGAAAAGAAATCTTTAGTACAGCAGGTGTTCCATCCTAGCCTCTTTACAAGACCGAGAAGCGTTTCCCTAGGGAGCAACTCTCAACACGAAACAGACGACATAGTAACATTTCTCAAGGTTGGCGATGACACAACTTCTAACCTACCTCCCGACTGGCAAAGAGTTCCTACTGTCAGAACTCACAAGAGAAAAAAAATCTTTGAATCACCTCCACCAGAAGGGCGGGGGTACGATAAAGCGTACTACTCGCTGTGTCGATATGCTTGATGATGCCCCTATTCCCAGCATCTGTCCGATGCTGGGTCTGGCAAATGGTTTAGGGAGTAGCGCTACAGTCGTAAAGATCCCCTAAACAAGGCCAGTGGACTATCCTGCACGAGGTTGCCGCCTGCTTTTGGCCAAATTCCCTAAGAAATTGGCGTAACAAAAACCTCTGGCCGAAAAATCCATATTATATATAAGTAAATTTATCCTTCCCTATACACAATATATATGTATGTATATCTATTACCCGAACTGTGTCCCACTCGAGGCTGTGTGGGCGCAGGCTCGCCTATCGCTCAATTGCGCTGATAGCGAGTAGGGCCGCTAGCCTCCCGCGTGTTTGTGCCGTGCGTGGAGACCCGTAAGGGAGGATGAAGGAATCCTGGAGGTTGAGCTGCGGTATGGCCGGTGTGCGATGTCACTCCAAAGCAACACACCTCTTTGGTCTGGATTTCTGCTGAAACGGGGGGACGGAGGCTAGCCACCTTCGTTCAATCGGCTGAGATATCCCGTCAGAGGGCTATCAGGCGAGGTCTCCGAACACATGGAGGCGAGCGGTTCCGTCGCGGTGGCTGGCTTGCGACTTTAGGTGGTTATACCCTCCGCCTGAAGACAATCGCGACCGAAACCTCGACGGGGGACTGCTCCGTCTACTGTGTAGGAAAAGACCTATGTCCCAGCAGTAAACCTGGCGCTGAGTGCACTCGGCGCTCGGCGTCCCTTTTTGCGGGCTCCAAGGAGGGTGGGTAACTGTTGGGATGAAGCTTTCGTCATTTAGCCTATGGAAACCAAAAGGGCCCACAACAACACCACCGACCCAGCTGCGACTGACGCGCGGGTTAAGGTTGCTGCGCCATCCAGTGCGCAACCCACATCTCACCATCGTCCTGCTGCGCCTAGTAGCGCGCGGATTATCATCGCTTCTTCTTCGTCCGAACCTCTGGATCTCGGCACGCTGAGAGACGCTATTCCAAGCTGCACTCAGCAAGCTGAGGCGGCATGGAATGTCGTCATAAAACCGAGGAGGAAGAAGAAGAAGGGGAATCAGCCCGGTAAGCAAACCCAAGGGCCACAACCTTCTACCTCCAAGGCAATACCTGCTGCTCAGCAGACGTCAAGGAGGGAGAAACGCGATCGCGCGCGTTTAAGCAAGTACCGCCTAAGCCAGAAGGCTGCTGAGGGGACGGATTTGTCGACGGCCGAAAGGCATCCGACCCCGTCGGAACCCGCAAGGGCATCCGCGGCCCGTGTAGCTGAGCCAAACTGAAGCGCTGGACCCAGTCCTGCTGCTGGTAAGGCAATCAGCGAAAAGGCCCCCCGAAGCAACCCGAAAGCTGAAAGCGGGAACGCCCCACGCAACGCACAGCCTATTCCGCGCGGTAAGAGGGCGGGCAAGCCAAAATGGCAACGCCAAGCGGCCAGAGAGGCGAGCGGCAAAGCGGCTGCGAAGACCACTCCGTCTAATGGGGGGAAGAGGAGTCGTCCTGACGACACCTTAACACCCCGGGACGAGGGTAAACGCGCCAAGCTGAGTGGCTCGTCTCTGGGGCCGAACGCCGTCAGATACGCGGACGCGCTGAAAACCAACGACCTCTGCGTCGCCATCGCGTCTGAGCCGTTCTACTTCCTGACGGAGGAAGATTCGGCTCTCATACAGAAGTCCATCGTGGAGGCCTACGATGCTACCCTCTTCTCAGAGGACACTAGCGTTCGTACGCCATTCTTCCGAGGGAAAGCCTTCCTAAGTGAAGGAGTCGTCAAGATGTGGTGTGAGGACGACTACTCGGTGGAATGGCTCCGCCACACAATCACAAAAATTACACCGCCCCGACCGGACACCAAGCTGACCTTGTGTCGGCAGAGGGACATCCCGAAGAGGGTCAAGGGGGCAATTTTCGTGCCGGACTTCACCGACGGCACAGTCGAGCGTCTGCGTTTGAGACTCCACAAAGCAAACGCAGACCTATACAACATAACCTCGTGGAATCTGTACCATGCGGAGGAGGCCGCTAAAGAGAGCGCTATCTGGTTAGTGCTGGGAATCCCAGAGCACGAAGCCAAAACTCTGAAACAGAGAGAGAGGCGCCTACGGTACAAGTTGGGGTCGGTCTACGTCAAATTCCTTGACGACGCCAGCCGACCAACGGACACCGCTGAGGCCACCAACGAGACTCCAAACCTCGTCCAGCACGAGGCCACTGGAGACTTGTCTGGCGGGCCCCCTGAGAACGACCTTGGTCGCCCTGTTCTGTCCTCAGAACAAGAACCGACCACCAGCAACGACCCCCAACCTCGCACATCCAGTCCCGAACCCGTGGATTGGTGGAAGCTGGGGGCAGAAATCAACGCCGAGAAGGAGAGGCAGCTGTTGGGTAGTGATGGCTCTGCCAGCCCACCACCCAAACTCCTTTAAAGCCCTTCAGGCAAAACTCCAGCACAGCCAGACCGCGACGGCTATGCTTCGCAGGCAGCTGGAGGGCAAAACCGAGACCATAGCCCTTATCCAAGAGCCGTGGATAAGGGGGAGCAGGATATGTGGTCTCTCAAACATAGGATACCGATCGATTCTGGATACAACCGTAAGTCACCCTCGTACCTGTATACTTGTACCAATAAATCTTAAAGCTACAATCATGAATGAGTTTTGTTCCAGGGACCTCACAACTGTCAGGCTCCCTACCGATCCTTCTAACGACCTGCCCACAGTGGTGCTAGCGTCTGCCTACCTGCCGGGCGATGAGCAAGTACCCACTCCAGCACTGGAAGCACTGGTCACCTACTGCGAGAAGGAAGGGCTGGAACTCATTATCTCCACGGACAGCAACGCGCACCACGGTGTCTGGGGCATGGATAAGTCCAATGATAGAGGTGAGGAACTCTTAAACTATCTTTCCACTACCAACCTTGTAATACTTAACAAAGGCGCTAAGCCGACGTTTATTACAGCACAAGCAGAGACCATCATAGATCTCACCTTGGCAACAGAAAATATTTCTCAATACGTGTCGGGCTGGCACGTATCTGATGAACTTTCATGTTCCGACCACAGGTGGATCCGTTATCAATTGCACACGTACGTCACTCCTGCTACACCGCGACGCAATCCGCGGAAGATGGACCGCATCAGGTACAAGCCCCTGACCAAGGAAAGTCTGAAATTGGTAGGTATTCCTGCAACGTACGAGTCCACTGCGGACATTGATGCACATGTCAACCACCTAACTCAATCCTTAAACCACTGCTTTGAGCAAACCTGCCCTCTCGAGGTACCGCGGACCAGAACCAATGGTAAATACCAATGGTGGGGGCCCGAACTCGAGAGACTGCGACATAAGGTAAGGAAATTGTTCAACAGAGCTAAAAATACCAGGCAGCAGGAAGACTGGGACAAATACAAGGAATCACAACGCTTACTTAAGAAGCGCATCAGGTTCAGGAAAACCGAACACTGGAGACGCTTCTGCGAAGACATAGAAAGCAACAATCAGGCCGCCAAGGTGAAAAAGATTCTGACGCGTGGACCTGAACGCAGTATAGGGAATCTTAAGAAACCAGACGGCAGCTTTACCAACACAGACGATGAAACCTGCGAACTGCTACTCCAAACCCACTTTCCCGGCTGCCGGATCACCAGTGACACAGGCTGGTCTGGGGTAACGGACTACAGACCGCAGGACTCGGACTGGAAAACCGCCACAGCAATTGTCGACCACGACAAAGTAAGATGGGCAATCAACACCTTCCTCCCATATAAATCAGCAGGCCTCGACGGCATCTTCCCGGGTATGCTGAAGTGGTGTGCGGACGAGCTGGTGACACACCTTGTCACCATCTACAGGGCATGACTAGCTTTCCGACACACGCCACATAAATGGAGAGAAGTAAAGGTAGTATTCATCCCCAAACCCGGCAAAAGCGACTACACACAGCCGAAGTCCTTCAGACCCATCAGCCTTACATCTTTCCTGCTCAAAACGCTGGAAAGACTCTGCGACAGGGACATAAGGACTAACGTGCTTGTAAGCGAGACCCTACATCCAAACCAACACGCCTACAGTATGGGCAAATCCACCGAATCGGCCCTACACACCGTAGTAAACAAAATCGAGTATTCTCTTAATCACAAACAATCGACCCTAGGTGTTTTTATTGACATTGAAGGGGCGTTTGATAAAACTAACTTTACCAGCATAGGACGGGCACTGTGTAGACATGGCGTCGACCCAACCATGGCGGGGTGGATCGACGGCATGCTAAGAAATAGAGCCATACGATTCACCGTGAACAATACTACCAGAGGTATAGTGGCAAAGGGCTGCCCGCAAGGGGGAGTCTTGTCGCCGCTTCTGTGGAACTTTGTTGTTGATGAACTCATAGAGAAACTCAACAGCAAACACTACTTCACGGTAGGATATGCTGACGACCTAACTATACTCATCAGCGGACCCTTTGAGAACATTTTATGTAACCTAATAGATTCCGCTCTTAGGATCGTAGAACTTTGGTGTATAGATCATGATCTCTCGGTTAACCCAGCGAAAACCGAGCTAATCCTATTCACCAAGAAAATGAAGCTACCCAAACTTAAACTACCAAAACTGTTCGGAACACAACTGTCCCTCTCAAATGAAGTCAAATATTTGGGCGTTACACTTGATGATAAATTACTGTGGGGGAAACATGTCGAACAAAAAATTAAATGTGCCTCCATAACCTTCTGGCAATGCCGAGGTCTAATGGGCAAAACATGGGGTCTATCTCCCAAGATCACACTATGGCTTTATAAAGCTATGATCAGACCCATCATCACATACGGCGCGATCGTTTGGTGGCCCAGAACCAAACTAATGACAGGGGTGAAAAAATTAGAAAAATTCCAAAGACTTGCATGCTGTGCAGTCACGGGATGCATGCAAACTACCCCCACCGCAGCCCTTGAGGCACTACTTGGCTTGCCGCCGCTGGACCTTTTCGTGCAGCAGGAAGCAGCCATAGCGGCCACAAGACTGAAACACCTAGGCCTGTGGAAAAATCTTACGAATAGTCACAGCGATATCTGGTACAGAGGACTAAAATCCACTCCCCTACTAGAAGCACCCTGTGACAAGACACCGAAAATCTATGTGTTCAACAAATCATATAGGATTCACTTATTAGAAAACAATCCAGACACATCGGGAATACATGAGGTCCAAATCTACACTGATGGTTCCAAAACCAAATCAGGTACAGGCGCCGGAGTCTTCTCGATGGACCTAAACATAAATATATCTACACCGCTGGGTGAAGATAACTCGATATTCCAATGCGAGTGTATTGCCATAATCCAGGCTGCAACTGCCATAAAGAAGAGAGAGGTTGCTGACTACGGCATTCGCATACTCTCTGATAGCATGGCGGTTCTAAAAGCCCTGGAGAGCAACATCATCACATCCAGCCTTATTTACGAGTGTCACCTGGCCCTTGAGGACATTGCCATAAGGAACAGTGTCACCTAACAATGGATCAAAGGACACAGCGGCTTCCTGGGCAACGATGCCGCAGACCAACTCGCTAAAAGGGGATCGGACCTTACGGTTTTCGGCCCCAGGCCACACCTGCCTATTCCCTTCAACCAATACAGGTCATGGCTGCGACATCAAACCCTAGTCAAACACAACGACCGCTGGGCCAATATCAGCAACTGCAAACAGTCCAGAGAGGCCGTACCGGCTCTTTCACCGCGTCTGACTCGCAACTTAATCACCCTAAACAGAAGTGACCTTCGAAGTGTAGTGGGATCACTGACTGGACATATCCCCCTAAATAAACATCTCTTCACCATTGGTGCCACAGACAGCCCTCTATGTAGAGGCTGCCTGGAACAGGAAGAATCGGCTGCCCATGTGATTCTGGAATGCACAGGGGTAGCCACCCACCGGGCATCTATCCTCGGCAAACCGAGTTCCCTTTCAGAAGCCTGTGAACGTCCTAAAAGACTTCTGTGCTTCTGGAAGGAGTTGGGGTGGTTGGACTAACCACCCTAATCCCCCCTACGCATAATGGGCCAAATGGAGCCTAAATGCGGAAAAGGGAGCCCGTTACCATACCATACCATACCATACCTCCACCAGAAGTGGTAAAGACCGCAAATAGATTCACTGGTCTGCCAATAGATCTCACGGAAAGCGATAACGATACGCCCAAAACCTTGCGTCCAGTTTAACCACCCCCTATCATATTGTATGGCATAGATGACGTAAACATACTGACAAACCTTATAGGGACAGTTGCGACTAACGATCAGCAGGCTTACTCTTGACAAGTTCGAGTTACGATCAAAATCGAATCGACGTCGAGAATCAGTGATTTGGTACTCTGAAAAGTGAACCTAAACCTTTGAGTCGATGGTGATTACGTTATTAACCGAAAATGTTTAACGGATCGCCATTTTAGATCGATCTTGACTTGAATTTTGATTTCGATTCGATTGAGTTTGTTCAGATTTTGGCTAGGTCGAATCGAGATCGAACTTAAATCAAATTCAAGAGTAAGGGGGCTGTTCACTCTCAAACTCGTGAACAGGAACCAGCTAAGGATCAATGCAGCCCATCTCGAAGCCTATAAGAACATCATGGGCATCATTCGTCAAAATAATATGATAGGCCATACATTCACTCGTAAGGACCAAAGATGTTACAGAATACTGATAAAAAACTTACATCACACTACTTCTCACAGTGCCACCCAGGAGGAAATAGAAAAAACAGGAAACAAAATCTCTGGTGAAATCATCAACGCCAGATTTGGTCCTGAAAAGACACCCACCTCAAATTTCTTTGTCAACATCGCCCCAGGTCTGAACATCAAAGCCATTAAGCAAATTAGAGTTATTCATCACCAGACAGTTACTATCGAAGATCCAAAAAAGAGGAAATGGCGCTCTATCCAGCGCCAATGAGATTTCTTACTTCATTAAATCCAATAAACTGGATGTAGTCCTTATATCTGAAGCGCATATGACTGGTGACAAACCTTTATATTTATAGGGATATGTGACATATAATACTCCACACCCAAACGGCAAAAGCCAAGGAAGAACAGCAGTAATAATAAACAAAAAAATTTAGCACACTTTTCGGGAAAACTATTCTAAGAATCACTTGCAAGCCAGAACTGTCACCATCCAGGATAAACATGGTTCGCTCGACCTTTCAGCAGTCTACTGCCCACCAAAACACAGGATTTCCCGCTCCATGTTCGAAGACCGCGACCGCATGTTCTTATCACTTGGACCGCGTTTTATATTAGGTGGGAACTGGAACTCCAAAAACACCTATTGGGGTACTAGAATCACTCTTACAAGAGGAAAAAAACCTCAAGACCTCACTGGACTCGAGTGGCATTTTGGCGATATTATCGGGCGAACCAACGTATTGGCCAACGGACCACAATAAAATTTCCGATCTTGTTGACTTCTTCGTGACTAAAGGGTAAGCCATCTCTATATGAGGGTGGAATCCAGCTTGGACGGCTTATTCGACCACTCTCCTGTCTTATTAACTGTAAGTAGAGTCATAAATGTCAAGAAAAAGGACTCTTTTCACAACTCAAAAACTGACTGGGAAAGCTTCAGAGAATACCTTAATGACAATATCAATCTTAATACCCCATTCAGGACTCAAAAGGAAGTTGAAGATGCTTGTTGTCTGGAGGAGGACCCCAGAAGAGTCACCCGATTCGTTGACTAACTCCAATAATATTCCGGAGACTATCAAATTAAAAATAGTTGAAAAACGGAGATTGAGGGCTGCTTGGCATGATAGCCGACTGGCACGTGATAAAAAAGCCTTAAATTGAACAGGTAGGGAACTAAATGAACTAATTAAAGAACACGAAAACATCACATTTAACGACCACTTAGAGTCCCTTTCACCACTTGCAAAAGACCGTCACTCATTATGGAAGGCTACAAAACGCTTTCAAAGACCGCAGCAACCTAATCCACCTATAAAAATGGAAAACAACGAATGGGCTCGCACCGACCAACAAAAAGCAGAAACTTTTGCAACTCATTTGTCTCGCATCTTCCAACCCAATGACGAAGATGACACAGAGGAGCAGAAAGTGGACAAAGCACTTAGTCAACCATATCAAATGGATTACCCCCTGCGCCCTGTGCGACCTGGAGAGGTTAAATTTGAATTTAAAAGGTTGGACTCCAAGAAAGCACCAGGTTTCGACCTTATTACGCCGAAAGTACTGAAAGAACTTCCGAAAAAGGGTGTGGTCTTTGTGACTCTGCTCTTTAATGCCACTTACAGACTCTCGTACTTCCCGCTTTTGTGGAAGGTTTCAGAGATCATCATGATCGAGAAGCCAG
Source organism: Anania crocealis (assembly GCA_949315895.1). NCBI lineage: Eukaryota > Metazoa > Arthropoda > Insecta > Lepidoptera > Crambidae > Anania > Anania crocealis. Next base: position 11,821,213 of record OX438861.1, read on the forward strand.
GAAAACCCAGCCACGCAGTGACTTGTTACAGACCAATTAGCCTGCTTCTGGTACTGTCATAGCTATGGGAAAGGCTTTTCATCAAACGTCTCAAAAGCTTCCTCTCAACAGTCCCTGATCACCAATTTGGCTTTAGGGAGGCTCATTCAACCATAGAGCAAGTGCATAGAGTTTACTCTGTGATAAGAGAATGTCTTGAGCGCAAGCAATATTGCTCTGCAGCTTTTATTGACATCCAGCAAGCAGGCTTTTGATAGAGTGTGGCATAAGGGACTGCTGTTTAAGATTAGAATGCAATTGCCTCACGTGTTTTGCCTATGACACAATCATACTTAGCGGATAGGATCTTCCAAGTGAAGTGATGTGAAGTCATGGCGAGTCCAAATCATCCTTCTACGACATCAAAGCTGGGGTACCGCAGGGTTCTGTCCTGGGCCCTGTTTTGTACAACATCTTCACCTCTGACTTACCGGAATCACCTGACGCAGTTACTGCCACATTCGCAGATGACACCGCGATACTGTCCTGTCATAGTTCTTCAGACCAAGCCTCTAGTCACCTTCAGGACCAACTCTTAAAGATCAGAAGATGGCTTTGCGATTGGAGAATATGCGCTAGTGCCTCGAAGTCAACACACATAACATTTGCACTTCGAAGGGGTAATTGTCAGTAGTAATATTGGGGTAATGCAACGTCAATCAACACGTCTGATTACACCGAAATGTAATAACAACAAGCACCCTTAATTTCATCATAATCATTAACTAGTACGCAAAAAAAAAACACAAAAAGGAAACTATTGGTCGCGTTTTGCTGTGTCGTCTCTCCACCATCGGCTTAACTGGGATTGCCCTAATGCACCGACCTAGTGCGGCTATCATGGCAAAACCCACTGGCCTAGTTAAGCATCTAGAGAATTATAATTTTGTAGATAACTGTTTCTTATTAAATGTTAGGAATCGTCTCCAGAGTCTCACCGTCTTAACAATCCCACAGTGCTGGCATACAAAGTTGCCTTCTTTGCGGTAAGGATACTGAAGGTCCTTATGAAACGTTAAGTAGTGGTGGAAATGCTCCATCTTAGACTGCACCATGTGAACGCACTGAAAATATATAAACTCAGTGTATATGATATTTTAAGAAATCAACTTGCAATTATAATATCAATATTCAAACTTGAAAAATTAAAGCGCCGCACCCGGCATGCGAGGAGATGCGCGTTCGAGTCCCGCCTGAGATGTAATTTTTCAAGTTTGAATATTGATATATTAACTCATTATGTATTTTAAATAAAACTTTACCAAAAATGAGATTATAGTTAAATAAAATGAGGTGGTTCTAATACCTATATAATAATAATATGATTTCATATTATTATAGGCATTAGAACCACTTCATTTTATTTAAGTTAACTTATTTAAGTTTGTTGTCTTTGCGTCTGCTGAATCAAAACAAATATAAATTAATTAAAGCTAAACAAGTATAGACTTTTGTTTATAAAAGTTTATGTAAATTGAAAGAATAAACATCATTATTTTGGTCATATTAAGAAATGTATACTATAACATTTTGAGTTGATTTTGAACTTACATCATCACATTTCATTGGATATTGTCTATAATCTTTCTTTTCTTTCTTAATTCTTTTTTGTTTGGTTGGTTTTTTCCTCTTTTTTTTAACTTCCTTTTTGACTTTGCATTTTCTACTCATAGTCTGTCTTAAATTAGGTTTACTTTCAGAAGAATCATTGCTATCATCATTGAAAGTGAAAGGTTTTAAATCAACTTTAACATCTTCGAAATCTTCACTATTAAATAGTGGTTTCTCATCATAACGTTGGACATCTACTTTAATTTCGATTTCATGCATGTTCTCTTGTTTGACACGGCCCAAATCATGTTCATGATCACTCTCGCTCTGACAGTGTACAACATCAGGGTAGTAATCTATTGGTGTCAAAAATGTATCACTGCCAAACTCATTTTCCCTTTTCGTGACACAAACATTATGTAATATTTCGCTGCTACATCTTTTTTTATCATTCTCATAGTTACAATTTGTTTCGTCCCAGAGATAAAAATTTATAGAATTTTCATGATAAACAAGGTCATTGTCTAAATCTAATTTATTTCTATCTATGTTTTGTAAAGATGCATTTGTGATCTGAAAACAGTAAATAGGTAATTCAAACACATTAATCCCTCAACCCCCAGGAGGCATGCGCGTGCCGCGATAACAATTGATTTCAATTGTGTCTGGAATAACTCACGATCGAGGGATTAATAAAAAAAAATACAAGCTGTGATTTAGGCATTACAATATTGTGCTTTAACTGATCCACTAAGCAGCTATCATTAGAATCATCATACCTGGGCCCCAATCCCACAAATTTACAAATGGCTCAATAGAATCGTAATTGCATCTCAATCGTATTTATTTTGACATCACTACCCTAATAAATGTGTTTTTACCCAAAATTGGGGGGCTGATCCATGACCACTCTACTACTGCTGGTGAACAACATCTCTTAAAAGAAAATGTTTCCATACACACCACACTTGGCAGGCTGGTGAGCAATTGCAGTTTAGACAATGGTGGAAATATTGGATTGACTGTGGTACTAGCACTGTGTATCTTTCGATATTAGGACTTCTTACTTAGTTGGAGCCTATTTTTAAGCACTGCAATTAATGCCCAGTACAGGCTGATTGAATCACATGTTCTCAACCACATAAGGTCAGTCTAAGTTTTTATGAAGATAAATTTACGGATTTAGAACGCTTTTATTTTTTATTTAACCCAATGTTTCAAACCCTTTACAGCGTTCATGGTCATGGGTCACCCCGGTTAAATTAAATATAAATGTGTTCTGAATCCGTAAACTTATCTTTCATTTCAATGTATAGTGTTCGCATAAACTCAAGAAAACAGTATTATCATGTTTTATGAAGACAGTGGTTAAAATATTTTGTTGTTCAATATCTTACTAGTGTTTTTAATCTATATAGCTATACATTGGCACAGGTTTAGAACAAGCTTACTTTGTAACTAAATAATAGGAGTAAATATCAAAAAAATTATTAAACTACATACCTCATTATTATTTTTCAAGATTTCTTGCAGTACCTGTTGTGCTCTCAATGTTTTCTTTATAAATTTGTAGCTTTTATTTAACAGATATTTACACATGTAACAAATGTAACAATCTATAGGTATTTCCTGCAAATAGAAATTGTTAATCTTGAAAAAAATAAAAGAAGTCAAATTTTTTGAATCAATTATTTTAGATGAATGTTAAGTCAACTGTGTTATACCTATTTCATATCCATTTTAAAGTCAACTGTAAATAGTTTTAAATGGATCTTTAACTACGTAGTAAAAGTTATTTGTGCGCTTACTTGATATCCATTTTGTATAAATATTTCATGAATAAAATTTTGTGCTTCAGAGTTTTTGATATCCCACAATTGTCCATCAGTTTGGAGGCAATACCGACATGCTTTCAGCATTGTTATCAAAAACGATAATAATAAATAATAATTACTTTAGATGATAAATTATTAAAATTGAAGTTTTGGCAATTTATTTTGTTTGATTAAATAGAACTTAAGAATTCAATCAAATGTCAATGTCATTATGTCATTATACCAACATGCAAACAAACCCAATCGATCGTTGCCCTAAAAATGAAACTTTAATTTGGTATTTAATTAAAAAAAAATATATCTGAACCGATTTAAAAATGATTTTTTAATAAGCATAAATAAATAAGATTTTTTAATACAAACTAATATTAAAAAGCATGACGCAGTAAACAATACTTTTAGTATCGGGAAACAGTAACAGATGGCTCTTTGTTTCAGCGCTATCACAGTGCGTCCAAGAGTAAGGTTCAATACTATTGGTTTAAATTTTTTGTTTTATTTTTATACGGTTCAAAATTGTTTCTAAGGTTGTAGGATATCAAGTCGTTCATATTGTATAAGAAACATTTTTTTAGCTGAAGATTTCTTGAAATTCAAATGTTCTTAAGTTCTGTATAAGCAGAAACTCAAAAGACAGGTAAGTAGTTAGTTATGATGTGATTCCTTTGATTAAAATATTTACATTGATGTAAAAAATTATATTGCTATGAGCCTTTATACTTAATAAAGGTACGATCGATGGGATCAATGTTTACTGTTATTACTATTAAGGATCATGAGTTTTTAGAATTATTAATTTTACATTTTGTCGTAAGCACTTATTCATAGCTTTTTTCCCGTAGGTACCCAAAGCTTGTCTGGAAGAGATCGCTGTTGGCGAAAACTGCCTAAGTTGTACATCTTAATCCCTCAACCCCCAAGAGGCACTCGGGTGCCACGATAACAATTGATTTCAATTGTGTCTGGAATAACTCACGATCGAGGGATGTAAAACATCTTCTGTAATATCTTTGTTTGGTGTGTAATAATCTAATCAATCATTCAATGTTATTTAAAAAAACTCGCTACTTTCGCTCGCGATCCTCTTTAGTATTTTACTTATTAGGAAAATTAAGAAAAAAATACGTGCAGCATCATAGATCTACATTTATGTGCAGCATTCATTATAATTTGACTACAATGAAAAAGTATTGACTATGTATTGGCCCAGCGAAGTCTACGTGAATTCTCTGCCATGGGCCGGTTGGGTCTTCCCAATGATGGATGGGTCTTTGGGTGGTTCGTTTTGCTCCATACGACATGCCCTACATGATTTGACTTTGTTTTCAATGTCTTGGTCTATGTTTTTCCAATAGACGTAGCTTCGAGCAAGTAATTTCATTTTTAATATGCCGATATGTCCTGCATGTAATTCGTCAAGTATCTGTGGGCGTAATTGCATTTGTAACCAAACTCGTGATTGACCTGATTTCAATGCTTCTAGTAATGCTTTAAGTTCATTATCGCTATTAGATTCTTGTGCTATGGTTTCTGGATTGATATTTAATTTATTTATTTGTTGAATTTGGAATAAGCAGTGTTGGTCCATTGAGTTCTCTTTTACTTTTTCTATTGGAAATCTAGAGAGGTAATCTGCGTTTGAATCTTTTTGTGAAGTTCGGTATTCTATATTGTAGTCAAAACCAGAAAGGAAAGGAGCATAGTGAAATAACCTCATTGTACTCAGTGCTGGAAGTGTCTGGTGCGGGTGAAAAATTGAAGTCAATGGTTTATGATCAGTTACCAAGGTAAACTTTCGCCCGTAGCAGTAGTGAAAAAACTTTTTAAGTCCCCAATAAATTGCTGTAGCCTCTTTATCAATTTTACTGTATTTCTTTTCGCTGGCACTCAATGATCTGGACGCAAAAGCAATAGGTCTTTCCGATCCATCAGCATATCGGTGAGATAACACTGCTCCTAAACCGGTAGGGGACGCGTCGGTTGCAAGTACAAGTTGTTTAGATGGATCAAAGTGTGTAAGTACTCTTTATTTCGTTCTTTATCCTGTCAAAGCTTTTTTGGCATTTTGAATTCCAGGTGAAATCTGTTCCTTTCTTAAGTAATTCATTTAAAGGGTTTGTAATAGCGGCAAGATACGGTATGAATTTATTATAGTAATTTGCCATGCCAAGAAATGTTCGTAATTCACTTATGCTTGTAGGTGGTTCAGTGTTAGTAATGGCTTTTACCTTGTCCTTGTTCTTATGGAGACCTTCTTTGTCAATAGTGTGTCCAAGGTAGTTTATGCTTTGTTTGAAGAAATGGCATTTTTCTTTATTAACTCTCAAATTTTGTTCTTTTAGTTTTTGTAGTACTTGCTGTAAACGTTCTAACAATAGAATTTCCGAAGATCCCTGAATAATTATGTCACCAAAGAAGCATTTAACGCCTGTAAGTCCTTGCAACAGTAGGTCCATAAATTTCTGCCATAGACTTGGTGCCACCATGACTCCAAACATTAAGCGGTTGACTTTGTAAGTTCCTTTATGAGTGCTTAGCGTCTGAAGTAATGCACTTTCTTCATCCATTTCCATGTTTAAGTAAGCCTGTGTAATGTCTAATGTACAGAAATATTTTCCTCCGTTCATTTCTGTAAATATGTCTTCTATTATGGGAATCGGGTACTGTTCATCTTTGATAGCTTTATTCAAGGTTATCTTGTAGTCTGCGCAGAGTCTGATGGAGCCATTTGGTTTTACGATAGGTACAATTGGAGTTCCCCAGACAGATCTATCTATTTTTGTAATAACCCCAATCGCACATAGGCGATCAATTTCTTGGTCCACCTTAGGTTTCAAAGCGTATTCGCGGCTTTACAAAGATAGGTTGCATATTCTCTTTGAGATCCAGGTGAGCTTTGTAATAAGGTATTTTTCCTAGATCTGTTCTAAATACTGTTGAATATTCTTCTAATAATTAGACACTGTTAAGCATAAGGGTGTCAAGTGACAAAAAATCGCGGATTGAGTTATTGGTACCACCGTAACCGGAAAAATGAACTTTAACTGCTCGCAAAATTTCCATCTTCAATAAAATTTATTGAATTTGTTATACCAACAAAATTGATTTTGTAAAACTTACCTTTGTGCATACACTAAATAACAAAAAGTTTTTATGTTACTTGACTCCATTTTACTAATTAAAATGTATGAGTGTAATGTATTTAGTTCTAATTTACAATTTTACAAAATGGTTTTAAGCTCCATACAACACCTTCTGTTTAGACCAGGGTAGAAGCCTTGAAAATTAATAATAAGTGAAAAAAAATAATAGTAGGATGAAACCCATTAGAAAAGGATGGAAATATTATAAAAATAAAAGGAAAAATAATTTACGGGCGATCTGAGGTCGGGAAGGGGATGGGGGTGAGTTTTTAAGGGTAAAAAACGGTTTTTCTCGATTTTCGGCAAAACTAAAAGTCCTATCGAAAAAAATCAAATGGCAAAGTTGTAGGTAATAAAAAGGTCTAAAACTTTTGTATATACACTTTTTTCACATAACCTCAAAATTTATGTGAAAAATCCAAAAAACCAAGTTTTTGGTTTTTTATTTTTATCCTTTACAAAAATTTTTTTTTTAAAGAAATTTGGTGAAAACTTACCTTTTTATGTCCCAAATACGCTGTAATTTATTTGATTAAAAATATTTATTTTTTCACCTTATTTTGAATTAATATCAAAAAAACACCCTAATTTTCAATCGAAAATTCACCCGTCAAAATATCAGCTTTTTTCAAAAAGTTGGTATGGTTTCTGTTCGTTAAAATCTCTACTTTCCGATGGTGAAAAAAAAAATATGGTACTACAGTAAATCTTCTCAGAAAATGCAAAAAATCAAAAAAACTTTTATTCGAAAATTTTTTTTAAATTATTATAAATAATTTTGAGCTATTTATTAAAATTTACACTTTAATTACTCGAAAAACGTTAGATTACATGTGACATTAATAACAAAAAAATTGCAAATAAAAATATACTACTATAATTAACAAACAAATAAGTTAATAAAATTAATATTTAATAAGACATCTACAATATTTGGAGAAAGTTGTCGAATCTTCTTTTAATTATATATACCTGAGTAGATATACCTGAGTGACCTACGAAAAATTGTAGCCCATCAAAAGGTATTTCGTGGAGAAGTGGGGAAGGGGCTAGGCGGGTCTGGGTCTTACTACATACATACCTACTATTATATACTATATATTTCGTAGCAGCTGTTACAACCGTTAGCCTAACCAGTATTCGAAATACAGTACAGTATACAACATCGTTTATAAAAATACACGTGCACGCTGAGTTTCTTGAAGATAATTGTGACAAGTTTACTTAAAAAAACAAAAAAACTAAACTAAATACTATCTCTATTTTTATCTGTATCAATCAACTCAAACATAAAAATCGTAATATTTTCTTTAAAAAATAGTATGCTTAACGTAACATAACCTAAAGATTAATTAAATGATATTTTAGTACAAGATAAAAAAATAATAATCTCATTAATTTTGCACAAACAAATTTAGTTAATCCCATGAAAAAAAATATATTTCGAAGTACATAAAAAATATATTAAAAATACTATTTTTTAAAGAAAATATTACGATTTTTATGTTTGAGTTGATTGATACAGATAAAAATAGACTTTTTCGATAGGACTTTTAGTTTTGCCGAAAATCGAGAAAAACCGTTTTTTACCCTTAAAAACTCACCCCCATCCCCTTCCCGACCTCAGATCGCCCGTAAATAATTTTTCCTTTTATTTTTATAATATTTCCCTCCTTTTCTGATGGGTTTCATCCTACTATTATTTTTTTGGTTTTAAAAATTATCGACCCTGGTCTATGTTGGCAATTGTTTAAAAATATTCACAGCTATTAATTTGGGTGAGAGTACCGAAAAACTAATTATATGGACAGATACTTGTACTGGCAAAAATAAGACTATAAATTTTCTTGTATATTTCAAATTGTTTAGTTGTTACTTAGCATCAAATTTTCGAACTTTGCTCGGGTTTGTGGTCACTAACCCGCATTTGGCAAGCGTGGTGATTATGCCAGTACTCATCATTGCTGTGGCAACTTGAATTCAATGTTGGAGGCCTTTTTCCTGCAGTGGGATGATTGTAGTGTGTTACTTTACTATGTTTTTGAAACAGCTTGAAAAAATACTATGCAATTTCTCAAACCAGGATACACATTCTTACTAAATAGCTCTGAATTCGGGACTTAGAATGCGCTTTCAAATCACATAATTGCCTTTACATTGTATTAAAAATTGCCGACGCAAGCATAAATTCAAGTCTCCAAATTTACTCAAGCTGACCTAGCAGTTTAAGATTGAGATCAGAAAATTATCCCTAACAAACTATTATATAAATGTAACATAAATTCAGAGACTGAAGCAGACAATTATTCGAAGATATTGAGCTGATGGAAGGCCTCTGTCGCTAGTATATTTTATCTCACCAAAAACATTCCGTAAAAAACTAGCCAAGTCTCGATGGAGGTGCTTGTTTGTCTCTAAAAAGTAATGAAATCTAGATAAAGTCGTACCAAGTCTAAGGTTCCTTACTGCGATTTCTTTATTATTATAGTTAATGTTGTGTGACTTGGCCGTTGAACATTCTTTATATGTTAGTGGGTACAATTCCATTTAGTTTACACGTAATGATATCAGTTGTAACTACCTGTTTGTTAAGCGAGATATAGCCCATACTGGTATTGGTAATTGGACGCTAGTGTCTCATTTTAGGCTGTTGTTGAATGTTGATTGTGCAACACATGCATTCACCATTGACAATGCTGACTTCTGCTCTCTTCTTTTTGGAGCGTCAAATCGACCACCGATCTAACATAAAATAGACGTACAGACGGACTTCTATTAATGATTAGAATTCCGTCTGTACATTAGTATTATTGAAATACGCAGCTTTATCAAACCTACAATTGACTGGTTATTAAATCAACATTTTTCAAGTGGCAATTTTTCATCGTCAATGGGTAGCGGTTCTGGCGACAGATTGGTGCAATGGTGTCATGGAGCACCTGGTTTTGTATCCTTGTGTACCCTTCAACGGCCAAGTCACACAACATTATCTATAATAATAAAGAAATCGCAGTAAGGAACCTTAGACTTGGCACGACTTTGTCTAGATTTCATTACTTTTTAGAGACAAACAAGCACCTCCATCGAGACTTGGCTAGTTTTTTACAGAATGTTTTTGGTGAGATTTCACTTCTTTTTGTAGAACGTGGGCATATTGATTTATTTTATTAGATTTTCTTATTTGACACGTTTTTTTTCTTTTTAATTTTTATTCATATTCATTTATTTCAAATTTTCGTATTAACATTACACTTAGATACCTACGTCAATTTACAATTTCTAATAGACACACATATTTTTGTTATAGTTAAATTAAAAATTAAAACAATATCAGCAATCTAGGAGCATCGTCAATTTTAAAAATTATGTAGTTAAAAAAGCAGGATAAATAAAATTACTACTTAAAATACTTAATCGTCACAAATACCTTTACTTTTATATTTTATGTCTGATTCAACATGAGTATTAAATAGAATAATAAAATGTCAATTAAATATACGAATCAGCAATCCATAATGTAGTAATTTTAGAAAAAAAACTAATAATAAACGATACGAAAATTTAAAAACTAATTAATTTAAAAATTAGAGTTTAAAATGTAATTATCTGAAAGAGCTTCATTCATTCACACTATAATAACTTTTAAGAATAAGTATTGTTTTAATTTTGTAACAAAATTCATTACCTTGTAGATCTCTTACTTCAGATGGTATTTTATTTAAAAACTTGATGCAGATAAACAGAAAACTCTTTCTTTATTTAACCAGACGATGTTTGGGAAGTGCTATCTGATTCCTGTATCGTGTTGCATATTTGTGATAGTCACCCTTTTTAGTCATATTATTAACATTCTCTTTTATGTATAAAATGCTTTGATATATGTATAAATTCACCAGTTACCGTCATAATTCCTAATTGCCTAAATTTATCCCTGCAAGTGTCAAGCTCATGTATTTTAATCCTAAAATATATTTATCAGCTCTTTTTTGCAAGACAAAGATTTTATGAGCATCTGCTGCTATGCCTCAAAACATCACTCCATACGACATCAATGAATGTAAATACGCGAAGTAAACGTTTTTTGCTGCTCTTATACCTCCTAATTCTTTGATGTTCTTAATCGCATATGTTGCTGCACCCAGTTTCTGTGAAAGTTGCTGTATATGCGATGCCCAAGTTAACTTATTGTCTAATTCAATTCCGAGAAATTTTACTTTATTTTGTTCACTTAAATCAAGATCGTCAATAGTATTACTCACACATAGAGGCGTAACTTGATTACCAAGTCTGAAATATACTAATTGTGTCTTATCAACATTCATAAGCAGATTATTTATTGAAAGAAAACCAATCTGTTATTGCGGCTAATAAACAATTTGTGTAATGTTCGAGTAGAATAAAGTTAATCGTTCGACTATTTTTTCTTGTAAACTTGTAAGTATAAGTATAAAAGCCAGTCTAGTCTTATTCAGAGTTTTCCTTAAATTTTATTTATATGCGTATTAAAAGCAGAAAGGGAGGCATTCGCCCAGCAGTGGGACGCTGTAGGCTAGATAAAATTAGAAGATGTGTCCCACTACGCTGCAATGACAGTTGATTTTTGCAATGACAGTCGATTTTTTTATGTACTAATAGTAGAAGGGGGCATTACCATATCTCTAATACAGGTGAGACCAGCTGAGAGTTCTTCATCAGATACTTCAGACCTTCGATTTTTGACACCAAATGAAGCGGCCCACCAAGTTGAATATTTTTTGTAAAGGCGGTATGTCGATCTCTTATAGTTTGGTTGGGCTCTTGTGTTTTCTAATCAAGGTCACCAGGTACTCCAGATCTTCGATTATCCTAGTTTTTATAGTTTTCCCTTTATGTGGCCATTAAACCCTAACTCTGTACCAAATTTCAGCTCTCTGAGTTTATGGGAAGTACTAGTTCTATTTTGCTGATCATGAGTGAGTGAGTGAGTGTCATAAATGCGAAACTTTGCTTTCGCTTAACTTCGGAACTAAATGACCTACAGACTTGAAATTTTGGATTTAAAGTATGTAATTATAGCTTACTGGATAACGAAAATTTCTGCGTTCTGGTCTTATCCAGAGGTTCTCAAATAGGGGCCTGAAAATGCGGCGAAATGGTTCCAGTAAAGGATGGTACGGCAGTGTTTGCTTCCCGCTCGACTTGGCGGGGGCACTGCCGTGCCTCCCGACCTCCCGATTCATTTTACATTTTGCTATAAGGATTCAAAGCACCTTTTGACAAATAATTTAGGACTATAGCATATTTATGCAAAACAGTATTAACTGATTTAACTGCAATTATTGGCTCAAATAACTATAATTTAAACAAATATGACATACATAATAAAAGCTTACACTTTACTCTATAAACATGCAAATTTTTAACTAAATATGTACAACAAATTAAAATTTACGCCAATATTAAAATGTTAGTGCGTTGAAAATTTCCAAACGCATTTATCTCGTAATGACTGTTATGTCACTTGATGCCCTTATGTTTAACAGTGTCCAATTGTTCTAATTTTTTATCTTGACATGTTGTTCCAATTTGACGTATATCTGCAAGTTTGACATTCAATTCCTTCATCCAGCTTCTACCGAAAATAGGTTCTACATCATTGTTTATAATGTATAATTTTCCATAAAAGGTTTGATTCTTGTAGAAACCCTCAATGTAAACCACGCCACAAGGTTTAATAATTTCACCTGTGCATGTTCTTAGTTTCATGTCCGTTTTGAAAATTTTCTTGGATAAATTTAAAGTCTTGTATTGTTTTAGTGACATACGGCCGGTCCCAATAACCTATCTATCTTCAGTTTTGGCATATCGGAGATAGAAAACCACTTTTGTCTTTGTTACTCTGGACGGCAAAATCAGAGACAGAAGATGTTTTCTATCTCCGATATGCCAAAACTGAAGATAGATAATTGGACCGGCCAATAGAAGATAACGCAGCGCCCGTATCTAATTCCATTTGAAGTCTTTTGCTTTCTATTACTGTTATAATGTATCTTTCAGAAATTTCACTTTTGATTAAATTGATCTCTGCTACGCTATCGATACTGTTACTACTAGAAGAGTCAAGTATATTGTGACTAACGTTAGGTCGTTGAAGACAAACCCTTGCTAGGTGTCCTTCTTTTTGACATTTTCTGCACTTCGATTTAATGGCACCGCATTCATTAGCACGATGATCAGTCTTCCTGCATCTAAAACACCGTCCTCGCAGGTCTCTTATTGAGGTAGGTGGTTTGGTGTATAAAGTATTCAGTGTTGTTCTTGTAATTGTAGGTTGATTATTAGAGATTTTGTTAATGTAATCCGGTCGTTTTGCAATATCAGATGTTATTTTAAAATTCTCTGTCTTACCCATTTCTATAGCCGTAGCCATTTGCACTAGCTTTGCGAAAGGTGGGGTTATTCTTTCCTATAAAATTCGAGTACGTATTTCACCATCTCTTATTCCGCGAATAAACTGTAGAGAAAGATTTCCTCAATTTCACATCTTTGTTGTATTTCTGATTCTATAGAAACGAGTATATCGTCTGTATAAAGTTCAATTTCTTCCTGTGTTAACAAAATTTTCTGTGTAGTTATTTCGAGGGATTGTATTATGGATTCAATTTCTTCATTTGATAAATCTTGTTGTGATTTTAAGTAATTTTCAGTTCGCGTTATGGTACCTCGTAATGCTGCTCGCACTCTAGTGTAGTTTTTGTCTTGATTAGGCATCCTCGTCGCCAGTATATTACATAAATAATTATCACTTTCACAATCAATAATGTTTATTTACATATTTCAATGACAATGACAATAACAAAGGGATCTTAAAATTTTAAAGTATTGACTGTATACTTAGTATAGGGCCAATATGTTGGATGTCTTAAATGACTTTCCTGTGCTGGTGACGGCTGATACGTCAAATACTATTCGTAATTTAGTCGTGAGGCTATCCTCACGCAAAACACCGTGATGTGGTAAAAAATTTGAAATTGTATCGTTTTCAGTGTTTTTGTTTTCTGACATATGGCCTAAATCTAAATATTCATTAAGAAAATTGCTGTATTCCACTTTGAATTTGGGATCTCTTTTAAATTTGCGTTCTAATGAATGCAACTGTATTAAAGCCTGTTGTTTAGAATCGCCTAAACACTCAGGACCTTCTTTTAGTGGTATTGTAACAATAAAACAATACGTTTTCCCATTTTTTGTGGGTAAACGCCCGATGATGGTAACACTGAAGCCATATTTGTGTGCGTTAGAAGAGCGTAGATTTATTCAGCTTACGCACACAATGAATGGTGAATTCCAAAACAATTGACAAACTTATAAGGTTAGCAGGTACACATTCATTTTGTGAAGCAAAATAAATATCGATTACATTACATTTTGATTGTTATTTCTTTTAACCTAACTTGCGAAAGATAAAATAAAGAATTCAAATAAATATAAGGTACCTACAGTTGTGTCCAAAACACAACTCACTATGTGATTCCTCAACAAAATTAATACTTACTTAATTTGTTTTTAAATGCCTTTTTCTATTCATGTATGTAAAGCTTATTTTCTTGTTACTCTCTTCCTTTCCTTCGTTTTCGTCAAATTCACCCTGTAAGTACGGTCGGCCAAGAAAATGGTACATCACCCTATGGTTGAAAATCTTTCGCGCGGCATAGAATAACAGGGTCAATTCTCCCATGCAAAAAACGATATTAATTCTGACAGTTACTTATACTAATACGTACCTACTAAGTCCATATATATCCCTTTTATTTTCACATGACATTTTGTCAAAACTGTTTAACCATTTTCTTGACCGACTGTACAAAAGGGTTAGTCATAAGATTAATTGTTCGAAGTAGTTATACGAACGCAAATATATTGTTAGTATTATTGTCATCTGTATAACAATTAAAACTTAAGATATTTTTTGTCTTCTTGCCAATGCCATATATTAATTACAAGTAAGTACCTAGGTAACAAGTACTCGTAATAAGATGTACCACCTACCTACTTACAACAAACAAACTTATTCTAATTATTCTGAATTGGCAATGTAAGACCTTTGGATTTACTTTTTGTGAGCTCGCTTGTGAAAGTAAAAATAAATTTAATGAATCGGCTGCTGATATAAAGAAATAACTTGAGAACAAATTAAATTGATACTCAACGTCAATTGCTTGAAGCAAGCGAATTTATCTCATAGTAAAACTTTATGTAGGCTACTTATACCTACTTATCGGCAGCCGATTATGAAGCTTATTAAAGTATACCCTTATAATTTTCTACACCCTGTATACATTGCTGGCCCATTAAGTGGTATGTTTATATGGCATTAATTATACCAAAACGCAATCAGAACGACTTTAGCCGTTGTTATTAAGCTAAATTTGTTTGAATTGCTAATTAATCTGACCGCGATGGCCGCCACTCACGCTATGTAGGGTCACAATATGCTCATTAATTATTGGACACAAAAGATTGTGATTGGTTATTGTTTTATTCTTTTGGCTTTCTGCGTTCAAGTAATGTAATGTTGCTGGTAGTCGCTATCGGTATAGGTAATTATAGGTCCCTAAAATTCTTAGTAACGACCCAAATATGGTTCTGCAAAATAGAACCCATGGTGAGTGGGGTGTTAAGTAAGGACACAGCGGGCAATCGATTTCGTTAGTGTTGCCGTAAAATTGTGTTGCCAAACGTTGCCCATTGTCCACGGCTGGATACAGGCCTCCAGGATCTACGCAACGATCAATTACGCACCGCGCCACACGCATCCTGTGGTTTCCCGCGACTTTCACCATCGACGGCCTATCCACACATAAGTAGTCGTCCGGTGCACGGTAGCTATTCAGCTATTTCAGGAACTTCTCCGCCACAACGGCTATTGGTTCGTCTTACACGTATCCTGCCCGCACCCACTTTCTTTTCACTACGGATTTCCTTATTACTGACTCTATCGTGCAGGGAAATACCAAGACATTGAACTCTTCATTGCCCGCTGTGCAGCCTTGAGCCTTCTCATAAGATCCATATCTATTAAGCAACCACGTTTCAGTTCCCTATGTGATCACAGGCATCAAGCACTAATTAAAGGCTTCCGTTTCGGGACTCTGAGATAACTTGGGTCTTCGAAGATTTTTCGTGGTTATCCAAGTCACCGCTATACCCATCCAAGTAAGATTCGATAAAAGATCTCCCTTAAAATAATACTTATCTCGCTGTACCTACTATCTGTCCCTGGTAAACTAACGGCCGGTCCTAATAACCTCTATCTATCTTCAGTTTTGGCATATCGGAGATAGAAAACAATAGAAAACAACTTCTGTCTTTGTTTCTCTGGACGGCAAATAAGTGACAGAAGATGTTTTATATCTCCGATATGCCAAAACTGAAGATAGATAGGTTATTGGGACCGGCCGTTAGTGATCAACGTATTCAAGCGAAGTGTTAAATAATATAAAATTTAACATTTAAAAGCATTTAACATGATTTTTGACTTCTCCATGTTCATCTCGTTACCATCATTGCACCAATTTATTATTAAGGAGCTGTTGTGGGTTCCAGTCCTACCTCAGGCAGTCGACATTTTTATTCAAGTGACTAAGGGATATAAATTTACTAATTACTTTAGCAATTTATTTGCTTAAAGATCAATTTTAAAAACAGTAAGTCTTTATCCAATTTTTAATCTTTTTTTTACTGAGGGCCCTATTGCTGGCAATTTTTTTTTATTTTTATTATTTCCCCACTGCGACCGAGCGAGTCATTGCTTAGAGCTGAAGCCGCTCTACCTAAGTCAGGTCCACTATCGGTCTTCCGGGTTTCAACACGGTTGTACGGTGCAGGCCTAAAATAGAATAGCACTATTCCCTAACGTCCTATGGGTGTCGCAAGAGGCGATTAAGAAGTGTTGGCAGGATAAACCGGGCAGAAGCATCATCTCCACGAGATTATGACAGTATACTTATTTTGGAGAAGACTTGACTCATGTGAGCTGATGACGATTAGAATTATTTGTGCTGTCGATATTGACTATCGACCTATTCAAAGTATAAATGTTTGGAGTTACAGCATTATGTCACAACACTAATAAATGTATAGGTACGTGACTAGTAGCCTAACTAATGTATGTCCGTGATAATTAGCGGGTAATGGTGGGTGGTCTTGTGTGTTATAAATACAATAGAGAGATGGTTTTAAATATATTTTTATTGTATGTAGTAGGTTTACAATAACAATAGACATGTTTTGTTAACAGCGACAGGCATCAATACACATCAAACCTAACCTAGCACCTATATGGAATATGACGCAACATTTATAGGCACTATTTAAAAATACTTAGAGCTAAACCAACGAACAAAGAGCTATACCTACCTTAATCCCTCAACCAACCCCCAGGAGGCACTCGGGTGCCACGATAACAATTGATTTCAATTGTGTCTGGAATAACACGATCGAGGGATTAAAGAACAAAAAAATAGAACCTTCTTTTATTGTCGGTTGAAATTGAATCTTATTATAAGTTGAAAAGAAAATTCCACTCTTTATTTGATAAACAGGTTATAAAAAGTAAAAACTATAAACCTTTTAAAACAAACAAGACATTTGACCACGAAATGAGTAAAAAAATCCAAACCTACCTATGTTTGGATTGAGTCTGATCAGAACAAATAACCACCGATTATAGTCGTGCAATTTTTTTTTAATTTTAATTCTTTCGACCTAACACCGCAATCGATTCGACAGATCGATTCACCCTGATAGCAAATGTTCATGGGTTCATATTCCACATGGGGCAGTCAGTGGCAGATTTGCAGTCTCGGCCGCCCTAGGCCCTAAGCCATCAGCCGCCCTTTTCTCAGCATCCACCACATAGACGAGTATTTAAGGATGCTGTATAGATTCCACCATGCAGTGCAGGCCGCCCGCCATACGCCATAATAAGTATTTTGACACGATTGAGGCCGCCCTTTAATCTGCCTTAGGCCCGGGCCTACCGGGCCTTAGGGTAAATCCGCAACTGGGGGCAGTCGAAAATGTTAATCGAGAATAAAATCTTTCAAAAAAAGCCTGTGAAAGTCGAACCCACGGTAGTAGGTAGGTAATGGTATTAGTATGAGAACATACGATTTCCAAAAGTCTATTAGAAGTAAAATAGGTAAGTAATTTAGATAGGTACCTATAATTTAGAGAGAAAAATAAATGAGAGAGTGCAGTCCCCCACCTGTATTCCTAGCTCCTATCATATCATTAACTACCTGTACGTTTTATAGATACTCTGTGTAGCTCTATGTATAACTAGTAAATGAGGACTAATATTTAGGTAGCTGTGATTTATTACCGGTAAAAAGAATCATCTTATTTACTGAGAGTATATTAAAACTTTTACTTTGCTTTCTAATTAAGGTATTTATATATCAATTTATTCGCGTTATCTACAGTTTACAACCGTAGCGATAGAGGCAGATAGATATTCAGAACATTTTAATTGCGACACAAATTCCTTCGCTCTACTCGCCCACACTTATAAATAAAGTGCAATGAATAAAAATTAACTACAATTAAATACGAGCCGCGCTCACGGCACGAAATGTCAACAATAAATATCAATTTAACACAAGCCATCACTTTGGGCGTACAATGCAGTACAATTAATTACCTAAACTTTTTATAACCAGCTAATTACATGGTCTGGCCAAACGTCCGAGCTCGCGGCCGGCGGCCATTTAAAAAAAAACACCGCTCCGTTTCACGCAGCAATACATCAACGTCCTTAGTTAAAAGATAAGTCCACTAAATACCTACTTTCAGCGCTTGAGTTACGTCTTAGTTATAAGTAATTAAGAATAAGTAGTTAGAACTGGTATTGTGGCATTTGTTTGTTTATTTTTCAAACCATAATTGACGGTTTCGAAGCGCCCGAGAGTAATTAAAGGAATTAACAAACAGAAATAGGTGGGGGATGTCGAGTTATTTATACGTGGCCTCGGGCTGCGGGCTTGTTATAATGAGGCTTTGTTCAGTCATATAGTTGTTATTAGAGTTGCTTTGGTAACATTAACTTTGGTACGAACACGTAATAAAAAATCTATAACATAACTAAGGCTCACTCTGAACCAACGAAAAAAAGAGGAAGTTCTTTATATTTTCCTGTTTCTAACGGATGTAATTTAAGTAGACATTAAACAAGTGAACATAATACAATAATAAAGTATAGGCACGTATACTTTCAACATGTTTTTATTCAGTCTGTTTATTGATAAGGCCGAAAATTAATGAGTGAAATTATTTATTACTTAAGAGGAAACAAGGGCAAGCATTTTTCCATGAAAAATTTTCTGACAGCTACTAACTACGAGTAGTACAACTGTACTGATACGTCATAACCGTGAATCTCTTTCATTATTGAAATGGTAATAAGTCCATGAGTTTAACCTTATAGCTCTTTTACGTAGGTACTCATGAAATTTTGATAGAACTGGTAGACCACTTCTTGGTGGACCGCACGTAGGTATATATTTGTATTGATGACTACGAGTAAGCGTAACTTTCAGTTCTATTGGGAACTGATAAAAACCAATAAATAAGAAAGCAAATTTGAGTCGACACCAAACAAGCAAACACCAAAGAATGAAATTTAGCTAATGTTTTAATTTTGGGGTGGTGGGATCTACCTCCTATTGCTCCACCCTGGGCAACGGCATCTTTGGTTTTCTAACCAATGATGACGGCTAACAGATCCCTCTGCGGTGGTAGGCTTCGTAAGAGGCCGCCTGGATGCTACCACCCTCCTGCCTGCTAGTGTGTGAAAGAACCAGTGCCTCTGGATAGCTCGTTCCATTTTAGGGTTCTTCTTAACCGTAGAGTTAACTATGTATTCAAGAGCAAGCCCATTGTTTATAAGAAAAGCGTTTAGTTTTTTTTTGTCAGGCCAACTCTACTACTGAGATCCGAATTGCTTCTAAAAAAAGAAGAACATTAAAATTTAAAAAGAGATACATTTTTTTCACATTCTGTAACCCTTGCCAGCTGATCAACAATTTGGTAAGATAACATTAATATGTTTAGCTTTCCTTTTAAAAAATATTTATTTTCATAATTTATAGCTAAAATTATCTAAATAGTAAGTATTAATAATCCCTGAAAGGAAGATATTATCATAATTAACGACATTATATTAAGTACCACAAAGTGCTTTAACCATAGGTATACGAATAATTAACTCCAGAGCCCCTTTACACTTACGTTTCTTAGTCATTGATCTATTTTTGAGTCCATAGTTTTTAAATTAGATGTTGACAAAGTTTGGTTTGTTACTTATCTATCACCCTCTATGCTACATATAATAGGAGTGAACTTAGTGGTTGCTTCGTCTTGTGTTACAGACTGGTCTGTGGCACAAGCTCCGATCTCTGTATGAAAAAGTAGAGAAAATTTGGTGTGAGTGGGCTCTTAAGTTCAAACCTTATCGAGTAAAGCCTGAACGCTATAACTTAACTTTGCAGCCCATGAAATGGCTGTAGTTTTGTAAACTGTAATAGTTACCACTCAGGATCGTTTGATTTGTCCATTAAATAAAGTTTGAAATACATTTTTAGGAAGTCAGAACTAGTTAAAACTTTTTCTGCAATCTTAATTGCGTGTTGGGCTTTCGTTTTGTATTAAAATATTTTGTACAGACGCAGCTCATTACCTACAACCAAACGTCACAAATTTCCAATTGATATTTTTCGTGATAAGTTGGATTAAAAATCAAAGTAGTAGACTTTTCTAAAAAATTTGCGTTCTAGATTATCTTATCTGTGGTTCTAGTAAGTTTCAGAGCAGGACTTAAGACGCCCATTTACACCCGTACCTATACAGGATGAAATTTTAACCACTTTCCAAAATTTTTATAGGCGTTCAGTATCGTATTTAGAGCCCATTTATGAAGTAAAAAATGTTAGTCAACCTTTCACCCGAAAATATTTTTCGCAATATAGTTTTAAATTTTTACAGTCCTAGGCCTGATAAGGTATAAAGGGAAAATCAAAAACATATGAATAGTATCGCACTGAATGAATGAGATGCGAATCGCGAAAGAAAAGTGTTGCTAGGCAGACGTATCAATTTTTTTTGATTTTTTGCTGACATTTTTAAGTGCTTTATCTTGACATTTTTGTACTGGGCTATACCAAAAGAAAAAATACGTCATTTGTTTTTTGTCTCGTAGATTAATATATTAAAATTTGGAAGGTGGTTAGAATTTCACCCTGTATATAAAGAAGAAGTAATTACTTACTTATTGCTTAGTAAAGTCGTAACTTTAGGTGTTATTCCCTAGTGCTTATGTGGAGGAAATTGGTCACCATTAATAGTCATATTATTTTTCTAAGAATGCTAGCTTTTGATAGTTCTAACTTTCAGTAACTTCTAGAGTAAGGCTTACAAATTGTCTCTCAAGTAATTACTTTTACTCAAGCGATTACTTTTAATTATTTATAAATACGGGCGTTAATCCCTTTGGTTTTTGAACGTTTGGTTTTTAGAACTTAGAACTTTGGTTCAAATAGGTGAAAGTTTTGCGCGGGAAACGAGAAGAGAAAGATGGACTTTGCTTCGTAATTGTGTGAAATTATCCTAAGCGGCATTTAAATAAATAAATAAATAATAATAAATAAATGTGGACAACATCAAATACATTGTTCTGATCCCAATTTGAATAACTATTTAAAGCATTCGTATTTTAGAAACCGGAAACAACGAAGGTACCACAAACACCCAGACCCGAGAAAATGTAGAAAAACACTTTTTTTCTTCATTGAACCCGGACAGGAAATCGAACCCGGGACCTCGGAGCAGGCGACACCTTGAAAACCGGTGTGTACGCCACTCCGCCACGAAAATATGAAATATTTACTCAGCTATTTATTTTGAACACGCTGTGACGCGCACAGATGTAGCTGTGTGTAAGGTCCACTCAACCAAGACTTCGCCGCATCAAAATAATACGTCTGTGTGCGTCACAGCGTGTTACAAAATTAAAAGTTTGAATCAATATTTAATATTTTTTCAAAATTATTTTTAATTAATAAATTAATAACACTGCTATGATGTTATACATAATGGTCCAATAACGTGGCCTTGTTTTCCAGGTGGTTCAAAAAGCACGGTGTATTGTGCTGTATCATTTCTGAAATGGTTAATTGTCTTTTGGAACCAAATTCACACAGAATAAAAACAAAAATCAAGAATAGGCAGGGTATCTACAAACAAAATCAGCATCTTACATAGGTACTAAACTCAAGCACCGAAATTGATAGTTCATTTAACAAGCTATTAATCCCATCGACTTTTCAGGTATGTTATTTTCAATTGTGTTAACATGATAACAGAAGCAAAATAATTACAACATGGCCGCTATTTTAATCAATATTCACCTGTCATCAGTCCGGACGGGTTCAAGAATTATTGTCCAAGTATTCAGTATAATTTTGTAATTAATTTGTGATAAAAAGTATGATACAAGATAGTAATTTAAAAGACTAGATCCCTTTTCCTGATACCGAAACATGTTCATACAGAATTGCTTTAGTCACAAACAAGTGTACCTAGAATTGGAACAACCTGACCCAAATCGTCTTTGTTAAATTTATTTGTAACTTTAACTCGGAAATTAAGAGCAAAATCAATTGATCGATGGATCTATGTATAAGGCCAAACTAACAATTTGTCAATTTTCAGTTTTTTATGGTAAATGCATCTTAGTAGTACAAATCATTTGATTACCTACTTTATTTGATATTTTAGCAACTTTATTGCACTTATATTATCAGTATATAAACTTGAAAAATTTTGTCTCAGGCGGGACTCGAACCCGCATCTCCTCGCATGCCGGGCGGGCGCCATACCATTAGGCCACCGAGACTCTGCGACACGGCGCGAATTTTTCAAGCATATTCTTACGCTATAAGCCAGCGTTGTTTCATCAAATGTTAGGAGTTTGCACCCTTAACACCCGAAAGAAACATCTTTGCAGATGTTTGACAGTCAGTTAAGATGAAACAGCTATTTATATACTTTATTTGATATTTTAGCAACTTAATTGCACTCATAATCTATAATAATATTATAAAGCTGAAGAGTTTGTTTGTTTGTTTGTTTGCTTGTTTGTTTGTTTGAACGCGCTAATCCCTGGAGGTACTGGTTCTAATTGTTTTTTTTTTGTGTTGGATAGTCCATGTATGTCCATGTTTAGGCTATATAACATCACGCTGCAACCAATTGGAGCGAAGCATCAGTGAAAAATGTTGCAAAAATAATCGCGATCATAATAACAGAAATTGACGCGTACGAAGTCGCGGGGAAAAGCTAGTATCAGTATATAAACTTGAAAAATTTTGTCTCAGGCGGGACTCGAACCCGCATCTCCTCGCATGCCGGGCGGGCGCCATACCATTAGGCCACCGAGACACTGCGACACGGCGCGAATTTTTCAAGCATATTCTTACGCTGTAAGCCAGCGTTGTTTCGCGGTAGATTACTGGAAAAGTATTGTCATGAATGGATAGACTCAAAAATATAAAGAGTGAGAAATAACAGCAAAAATGGTAAGATAAGAGTAAGAGATAGAAAAAATATATTATGTAGTCCTTGTGAAAGTAAGTGTTTTGAAAAATTCTACGAGGAAACCAGATGTGTAAAAAATCTCAACAATGTAACTTTATTTTCGATTACTTACATTGTAAGAATAAATAAAAAAAATAACTATTATAATAGGTCACGTAAGATTAGATTAGGCTGAGTGATTGAATTGATCAAAAGTGATCTTAAAATAACTCGTGTTCGTTATTTTATTTAATTTATATAGTATCATTGCTATTTTCCTTTAAAAGTAAAAAATATGTAGGTACGTAGTATCTTATTGCGTAGGTACGGACAAAAATCAATAAGCCTACATGTCGTTTTTTAAAGCTAATAAACTTTTATTTTTGTATTTTTTATCTATTTTCTTTTGCGATTATATTGTACAACGTAATTGAAGATCTATGAACGTTCGAAGGTACAACCTTAAAAACATCTACGATACCTACCTACAATTTATATTATGTTTCCATCAGGGTTTGATTAAAATTATTATAAGCATAGTTTTTGAAGACTGATTTAGTAATATTGTTGCAATAGATAATTAAAATTTAGTATTTGTTTGTTTTTATAAACTGTTCTAAGTCTAACTAACAACTGGGTAAATATCTCACCAAATATTAACGTATAAGTACCAATATGACATAATTTTCTTAATATGTGAATAATTTGCATAAAAAACAGCAAAGTATCCACATTGTACGATTTTTTATCGACTTCATAAAAAAGCAAATAAATATATTTGCTTTTCTTTAAATAAGCGTGAGCCGAGTATAACGGCCAATTTAAAACATTGGCCTTTTTATCAAGATTTTAGGGAAAAAATATTATAGAATAAACAAACGTATAAGGGTCAATGTGCATTTAAAAAAAAATAAGTATATGCAAATTAAATAAAATAGTGTAAATAAAAGACGTGCAAAGTTTCATAAACTTTGGTGTTACCATCTTAAAATTATAACAATTTTAAACTTTGGAAGCCGCTCCTGTAAAGTTGTGATTTTGCATTTTGGCCCTTATACATAGGACCCATCGTGATATTTTTTGTCATTTTATCATAAACAATAAAAACATCGATGGCTCAAAGGTCAAAGACTCATCACATCATGCATAAGGAAGTAACTAAGTTCGAATGTAGCTCTTATCCAAGAATTTTCAGATAGAAATCAATGTGCATTTGTAGGTACCTATACTAGTTCTAGATATCGTGTAGTGCCGGCACAACAATAGAATGAGTTAGTTATTTCAAGATTTCTACTATGTACCTTGTTTTTATGAGTTTCTGATATTTGACCATGAAAGTTTAAACCAGTATATAACAATAGAATGATTCCACCCCTTCTCCTCCTATGGGTGTCGTAAGAGGCAAATAGAGGACTCACTAAAAGTAGACAGACAGGAGCGTTTGGCTCCCCGTCTTTTTTGTTTATCAATTAAAACGCTAGTCTGGTGTTAGAATTTTCCAAGTCCCCTATTCCAGGCCTCTAATGTGACTGGCTGTAAAACGCTAGTCTGGTGTTAGAATTTTCCAAGTCCCCTATTCCAGGCCTCTAATGTGACTGGCTGTATGACTTCAACTAGCGACAGAAACTGATATCATTGGCTAATCGTGCTTTTCTAAGACGGGACTATACCACCACCTCTTCTAGATCTGAACCAAGAGAAGAGATCATTTCCTTAATTGTTCAGAACGAGAATCGAACCCGGGAACCTTGCGTAGTAGGTGTAGGGTAGGGTATTGTGGCACTTTTGCAAGCTAAGAATAATACGAAAGAGCTGATGTCAATTCGGGTGGCCGGTTGTTATGAGCAGATAAATCGACACTCCGTCACAACCCTTTAAGTATTATTGCAAAACAATTTTGCTATTGTTTGCTGCGGATTTTTTATCAAATATAAATGGGACTAACTTTGAGTTGTAGGGACCTTTATGGAATAAAATGAAAAGAAGTCTAAACTAGTAAATATGCGTCGCGTCGTCATACATAAATATTATGAATACGAGTAAAACAAAACTAAAAATCTCGTGTCACAATGTTTATCCCTCTACCAAAACCGCTTTTTATGATTTTTGCTAGTTCTATGTTAATTTTTTTCTCAAAAATTTACTGTTCCCATGGGATAGTATCAAGTTCTAAACTCCACGTGTACGAAGTCGCAAGCAACAGCTAGTAGCTAGTACATGAGATATTTAGCAACTTAGTAGGTACTATTTAATATTTTAACCATCAACCAAAACCCAACCATCAGAATTAAAACACTAAACGTGTGTTAGGTAAACATGGATGTTAACCTACATTATTCCATCAACAAATCCAATCTAAGGCATTCCAAGTACTTCCTCATTAATCTAGTTTCTGGACGGAAGCGAGGCTGCAATTACAAAATATTAAATTAATTCCCGAACGCATTACGCGCGCACGCTCGTAAACGTCATCAACAAGATGGCTGCCTCTGAATCGATGTCGATAAAAGAGTAGGTAATTATTAAATTTAATTATGTTTGATACTTATTTTATTAAGTTTAAACCTACGTATTTTTTGTCGGAATAGAATTGACATTAACTAAAGTTTTTATTGGATTTGTCACACTTTATAAAAAGTCCAACATATCCTAATAGGTAGGTACCTACTATTGATTTATTTTACATTCCCATATAACATCCCATCAAAGCTAAATTACTGTTTAGTTTGGAGATAAGCACTCTCGTCTCTAGTGATTTTTATGTTAGCCTTACAATTGACGTTCAAAGTAATTTTATTTTATTTTTGACAATTTATTGAGAGTATGACACAATGATAAGAATAATTTATGTATCTATCAAAATGTAAAGTAACGCTGTACATTGACCAGCGTCACTGACAAGACATAATTATAAATTTTTTCGTAAAGGTCGTCATCGACAGCATAGCTAATCATTATTGACGGAGTCTGAGCTTGGTTGGGCTACCGTCTCCCAGAGTAAGGCAAATACACTTTGACACAGACACCACATCATTGCGTTGCGTTGCATGCGTTTTCGGATCAATCACACTTAATAATTTCTGGTTACAGTATACTAGAAATATATATATAGGTATTCAATTTATTTACATAAAAATCAAGGTAACAGATTGTCGATAGTTTTTCCTGCATTAAAAATGCAAATCCTTACAAGCTCACAAGATAGAGCAGTTCAAATACATCAAGAGACAGAGATATGTCATTAATTAGTTTGAACCAGGGTAAAATAAACCACAGACTGACTAATGCGTAGACAAGTCTTCAAATAAAAACCATTCATGACTAAACTTTTCTTTCATTTCATCAGTAAAATAAATGTAAAAAAATACGCCAGCAAATTTTTCCTTAAAAACACTTTGAAAACAAATATTCAAAAATTCAAATTCAAATTCAAATATCTTTATTGATAACAAAGGTACATTTTAAATTAAATACTCTGATTCCCAAACTAGACGAATCTGTATCTTAGGAATCAGTCCCCTCTCCCAGAAATATGACAATACTTGTTATTTTTTACCTGTTATTTTTCACCATACAACATAAAATTTTCTTCTAAGTGATATAAATGATATTCGTTGAAGTAGTTTATTATTAAATTGATAACCTTGCGATTTTCCATCATTTATTTAAGTAAGTATAATATTAATAGACATACTTTAACAAATTACTTAAAAACTGTAGTATTGGTTGGGGTACTGTTAATTGATCATCATTCTACATTAGAGAAGTTTTCTCTACATTTTTGTGTGTCTATGGACAAATCAGGGACGAAGGTTAATGGTGTCTGCACGCTTTGTATCGGGCTATTAAGATAAGGGCGCCGGTCCATTTTGTGGAGTGTTTAGTACGGTTATCAGCTGGAACAGTTTGTATTAATTGGAACTTGAATGGTTCGAGAGATAAGAGTATTTTTGTATGTATCAGTGTTAAGTTAAATGGGTCTACTACCTTTAGTTAAACATATCCTGTCCTGTGGCGCTTGTCAAAATTAGACGTCCGGCACAAGTGGCAGACAATAGGGTCCGAAAAAAAAAAAAAAAAAGTTTGATTCCGCGGTAACTAAAACCGCTAATTTCTGCAAATTTTTGTATGAAACATGGATATTATTTAAATACCAACGTAATCTACACAAGATTTACAAGCTTTTACCTACATTTAATATTAATTTATCATGTAATTACTAAAAGTTATTAATTGTTACTTCCAAAGTACCTCAGTTTCTAACCACATTTAAAAAAAAAATAATATGCTTAAAATTAGTGACTGAAAGTTTTCTGATTCTAATTGTACAACAACATAGGACACTAAATAAGGTTCATTTATGGCTAAAAATATTGATGTATGGCTATACAAGTTTTTTATTTAAAACCGATTGAAGTAGTAGGTGAAAAAATGAAAAAATGATGGCCGAGTGCCTGTTCTTACAAAAATGTTTTTCTCTAAGAATTCACAAATCCTGGCGAATAGATTAATGCTTTAAATTAAAGCTTGATAACGAACACAGTTAATTAAATGTATTTAACCATATTACTTACCAAGATTGATGGAAATATCAAGTTTCAATGACAATTACGAAAAATTTCGAACAGCCCCGGTTTTAGTACTATTTTGAAACCAAAATCACGTCACACATCACATAATTAAGTTTTATTAGTTGAATTACATACTGGTTCATAGTTTACACTAACTTAACTATAAAAATCACTTCAAAATCCTCTATAAAATCGATCGATCGAGCACATTCGAGTATTAGGTTCTCACTAGTGGGCTCCGTGGCCTTAACTGACCAACGGTTTTATATTTCACTTAGAAAAGATGTGTACAACTTTACTTTTACCGCTAGTTTATTTTGTCAAAAACACATTGAACATTAACTGTAAAGACATAGAGTTCTAAAATTTTAACTAAGAACAAAACCGACCGCACTAGTCGAGTGTTGGCCAAGCGCCCATTAGAGGACGATATGCCACCTGCGTGATAGCAAGCTGCCATCCTCTAATGGCCGGTTGCCAATCGAAGGGATGAATAACAGTTAATGGAAATGGATTTTTTGTTTTGATGATGTTTCTTTGTGTTAAAAAAGTTTGTTTTTAAAATAAAGGTAAGGTTTATTATCCTTGTTTTTCTTAGGATTAAGGTTAAATAATTACGGCGTCAAAGGGCTAGCTTTAAGCATCAGTGTTGGCCACATCCCTATTTTTAAAAGAACTGTGATGCCAATCCCTTCACCAGCGGGAGCTGTAGAAATGTCGATTAATAGCACAATTATCGATAATCCGCGTCGATCGGGAATCAAACCAGAGACCGCCCGCGTTGCCCACCCGCCGCTATTGTTCTACAATGACATTTTTATGATTGATTCTTATAGGGACGTGTGTGGGTTGAATGTCGATATCGATGAAAGTGAAAGTATTTACTGGGTATGTTGGGTAAAAAATATACTGTAGTTCCATATACTGATGAAATCAATCAATCAATCAATCAAATCATTTATTTCAGGCCTAGGAGCCCATATCTAGTTAGTAACATTTATTTTTCTTAAAAACTAGTGTTAGTAAAATACAGAATATTACAAATGCCTAAGTATTGTAAGAATATTAGATTTGAGTTTAAGGTACTGATCCATGGTAGTGTTTAAGACTAGTTTCAACATTTAAATAGAGATATGGTAATGGTCTTTTGTGTAAAATATTTTTTTTGTCTTGACCCTAACTCCTACCGGCTGGTCCTAAAAACCTTTCTATCTTCAGTTTTGGCATATCGGAGATAGAAAAGAACTTCTGTCTTTGTTTCTCTGGACGGCAAAATCAGAGACAGAATATCTTTTCTATCTCCGATATGCCAAAACTGAAGATGGATAGGTTATTGGGACCGGCCGTAAGTTTACCTGCAAAGGTAATAAATTTATTTTCATATGCCTGCTTTAATTCCAAGTGTATCTCAATATTGATCGTTCTTAATCTGCATCACGTAAAGTTGTTAAGTCTGTTTTTAATGAACGACGATGAGGATGACATCATGAACTTTATCAATAGGTAGATAAGTAGGTAATCTTTTTAAGACGATTTTATTTTATTAAAGATTTTAAGTGTAAAGTACCTACCTACTTGAATGTTAAGGCCATTAATAGGCCTTCTCTTTGAAATCCGTCGCAATGCAGTCGGCAGGTACATCTATACTAGAGGTTGTACCAGTCGATGATTTGTCGATGTTTTATTTTAATCGATGTTCTATCGATTACGAATCTAAGGTAGAACATCCTTTAGGACTTGAACCGCAACGCACCATTAAAGCGTAATGCAGTGTTCCTGAGGCGGTGGGTGGCCATGTTTAGCCTTTAAATACACTTTTTATAGTTGGCTTCGAATGTAATGATTTTGATCCTAACAACATTACCTAATGAAAGGCTGTATTAAATGCGTGGTGAGTTTTTTTGCCTGTGACAATTATAAAGGCTCAGTAACAAAATAATACTTATAACATACCTACAATGGCAAAGTTTAGACATATTAATCGTTAAAAGTTATTTTTTACACAGTCATTATTGAGTAGTTGCCAGACGCTGTAATGGACAATTGTATAACTTACCTACTTACTTACAAGTAAAATTAATAATATTATGCAGGTTTGTCAACAATACTGGTCAACAAAGATTTTGCCACACAAAAATAAGTGTATTTTTTATTAATTTCAAAAAATTCTGGGTGTGTTTCTACTATCCAAATTTATCTGTTAGGTCTGATTTTCAGAGTAAAATGGCTTTTAGACCCTTTTTCAAAATTAATAAATAAACTCGAAAATACTTTTGTTTTTTTCTTAGTTGCTGTTTTTTTTTAAGTAAAAGTAAAGTAAAGTAACAGCCTATAATCATCCCACTGCAGGGAAAAGGCCTCCATCATTGAATTCAAGTTACCACTGCAATAATGGGAACTGGCATAATCACCACGCTTGCCAAATGCGGGTTGGTGATCACAAACCCGAGCAACGTTCGAAAATTCGAAACTTTTTGTTGCCCGACCCGGGAATCGAACCTGGGACCTCGAGATCTTGGCCCGGTATTTAAATTACTAGACTAACGGGGCGTTTTTTTTAAGTAATATGACTGAATTCCAAATAACACTTATGTTATTGTTTCTATAATGATGTGACAAAAAAATATTCGCATTTGAATCACATAAGGTTCTTTGCATTGAAAAGCTGTACAAAATTTTTGTAAAAAGCATTAAAAAAATTAGAAATATGACTTTTGCATAGATATAACATTTTTAGTAATCGATGGCTTTGAATCTGATGAAATAAATTCGTAAACAACGCTATAATGGCACATTTTTGTGTGCTCACAAGCAAATATCTCTGAAATGAGACCTAACATAAAGACTACAGTATCTAATTCATTTCCTGCTAATATTGTTTGATAAAAAAATACAATAAATACTTAAGTTGTTGAATTGTGTGAAATAAAAAGAGTTAAATTTTGTCGACTAGATAATTTATCTCACTTATCCAGCTATGAAAAATAGCATGCAAATAGTATATTTAACCTAGATAATAATATAGTAAATCAATCCAAGTCACATACAAATTAAAATATATATATATTATCAAATACATATTAACCTAATAAAAATAAAAATAATTCTAATCGGGAACCGAATTATATTGCTTAGGTACTTCTTAATATTATGAATATGAACTACGAAAGAAATTTATCTAAACATAATTAATAATAGGTATAATTTAGGAATTCCAAGACTCCTGAAACTATTTGTATAGCCAACAAAATATAAAACTGACTCGTTTTGGCTTAGCTAAAATCCGACAAAAAACAAGAAAGGCTCTAAATACAAAATAATTTCGGTTCTAACCGTGCCGGGGTGCTAGAAGGGCTAAGTGTTTACTTGTTATTAAAATATGTTCGTCTCACTTTAGATTATAACGCTATAGGTACTTTTTGTACAAAAAGTTATAGTAACAATGGTCTTTGAAGAAAGGTTACATAAAAAATTTACTAGATGGCGTTAGCAGTAAGTACGTACGTACGATACTCGGTACGTTTATAGCAATAAGTAGGTATTTATTTGCTCCTAGATCTTTATTAAAATAAATAAAAAAATACATCAGCATTTCACTTGCTCAGGAATAAGATTAAAAAACATAAAAAGTGGTTTTATTTTTAGTAAAAGCATTGATATTTCGCTAGTTTAAAGTGACTAGAATAAATTCATCCACACAAGCAATGACGACCTCTGTGGCGGAGTGCCGTACACATCGGTTTTCGAGATGTCGCCCGCTCCGTGTTCCCGGGGTAGATTCCCGGACGAGTCAATGTAGAAAAAAAGTGTTTTTCTACATTTTGTTGGGTCTGGGTGTTTGTGGTACCTTCGTTGTGTCTGGTTTCTAAAGTACGAGTGCTTTAAATAGTTTTTTGAATTGGGATCAGGGCAATGTACAGACAACAGCACATCAACCTGCCACAAAACGTCAAATTTTCTTAATTGATATCGATATCTACTTGTTAGACTTAAAGTTGAAAATCAATTCAATGACCTTTAACTTTTGGGGTAGGTTGACCTGCCGTCGTCTGTACCTATAATATGATGTTGTTCACATTTATTTAGGAATGGATTAAGTAGTCGTCCTGGAATCGAAAGGTTGTGGGTTCGAGTCCCACTTAATATCACCGCTCTGTCGAAATTTTTACTATAGAATTTTCAGTATATAAACTTGAAAAAAATTGTCTCAGGCGGGACAAAAAAATTTTTCAATTTTATATACTTATATTATAATTGCAATTAAGTTGCTAAAATGTCAAATAAAGTATAAAGAATTTTCCTTAAAAATATTAAGATACTTATAATAACTTTGGAGTTAGTTCTGTTACAACGTTTATGTTATTCTGGTGAAATCTAAAATCCAATGTCCAAAGTTTCCGATCATTGCGATGGCGAGTGAATAGGATTGAGTGACTTGGCACTTATGGCCAATAATTATCATACGTTCCTTGTTAGGTAAGTAGGTAAACTAGACCATTGAAGCTTCATAGAATGGTTATTTTCAGTAGCCTAGTCAAGTCGAATTGAGAAAATCTAAAAAAATAAATATCTTTTTAACAATAGTACTAAAGATGCTTTATTTTCTTAAAAAACAATCTAAAAGCTATCAATAGTTTTTAATCTTTAACTATGGTATGGATCTGTACACACAATCAACCGATTTTCATTAAATTTATAATGGTTATGAAATACCACATAAAAAAACATGCATGGTCTTCTTGGATCCCACAATTTACCGAAAGGTTTCCAAATCGTGCCTTACCGAAAATCGAATACGGGATCTTTGCACGCAAAGCATCTTTGCACCAACCAACCATCAGTTACATCACGGTTTAACGCTTATTTTGCGGTAACTGCATAACCAGTAATGTTGAATAGTAAAACGCCCCGATTTGCCAATCGCACGACATGCCCACACCTCAGAAAGCATTATCGAGTTAGTGCGAGGGCACCACTCGCATATTCAGATGCGGTCACGAGTCGGCACGGTAATGAGATAGTCGGCACGGCGGTAATGATGATTGGCGTCTGTTTGCTCTACGGTTCGCTTGTTCTAGTGTGTTTGGTTAGCGTCATGTATTTTCAAACAGCGGTAAAAAAGAAGATTTTTTTTGGCTCATATTGTCACCATTATAACAATTTGGTCCCATTGACATCGTTTTTGTCTTCGGTAAAAAGAGAAGGTTTTTAATCAGATAATTGTACTTTATTATAATAAATGTAAATTCTATAGCTCAAAGTTGATTTTATTTAAATTTAAAAACTCAATTCCATACCCTATAATACTAATTAGATCATATTGTCGAGTTAGAGTGAGGCACCACTCGCAAATTCAGATGATTCACGAGTCGGCGCGGTATGAGAAAGTGGGCACTTCAGTAATGACGACTAGCGTCTGTTTACTTTTCAGTTTGCTTGTTTTAGTGTGTTTGGTTAGTGACATGTATTACCGCTGATAAAAAAGAAGATTTTTTTATATCAGGTTTTTATTTGACACAATTTTAATATTTTTTCGCAACATTGTAAGAAGTCATATTTTTGAGTTAGTGCACATTTACCTGAATGCGGTCACAAGGCTTGGTAATAAAGTGGGCACGAAGTGGACTGAATGTTATCCATGGTCAGCAACGGAAGTCGCAGAAAATTTTACAATAATGTCAACGTAATAATTAGTGAATTCTTATTAGAAATGTTTTTCAAACAAACAAATTTGAAACTTTGACATTATACTAAAGACGGCAGATGCCGATGATTAGACGGTCAGAAAACTTCTTTTCTCCACCATTGGCAAAACTGCGACCGCAGCCCGCCTGCCGGGTTTGGCGATCATAGTCAACCTAATCCTTCTTTTAGAAAGGATGATAATAATTAGTAGTTGCATTATTATTTTTAAAAATTTCGGGAACTTATTCCCGAAATTTTTCAAGGTTCTCGTTCCTTAGAACGAGAAGTTTGTTCTTGAAACCCGTTTATCAAAATGTTATTATTGATTTTGTTTTTTTATAAGAACGCCGAGCACAACTTATTATATATTTTTTCTTGATAGGTAGATAATAAGTAGGTAACTGGCGATTAACAATAAGTATACAAATATGTACCTACGCATAAAAACCTACTAAGGGACAAAAAAATTACAAAGTTTTTATTTATTGTTAAATTGTGTAGTAAATAGGTCCTAAGTAAAGTTTTGTTTATTTTATAGTTTAAGATCTAGCTACATTGTTTCGTTAATGCACAACCTCTTATGAGCCGGTTCTACTGCTAAAAAACCTTTTGTATGGGACGAACACCGAAGCTGATAGAAATACTTCCTCGTATAATTAATTGTTAATCCTAACCTAACAGCTAGTTATGAGCTAATTGAAAAAGTTAATTTGTGATTCCAATCCTGATTCCATACAAAAAGTG
The DNA here is from genome assembly GCA_949315895.1 of Anania crocealis. Classification (NCBI taxonomy): domain Eukaryota; kingdom Metazoa; phylum Arthropoda; class Insecta; order Lepidoptera; family Crambidae; genus Anania; species Anania crocealis. The sequence goes on from OX438861.1 coordinate 11,855,392, forward strand.
TGTTTATCTAAGTAGGTACCATAATAAGCCTTGACGAGTTCACCTCTACAAATTCAATGTCCCTGATGGGAAATCAAACCCATATCTAATCAGTAACGGCAGGGCGGCTGTTTCTTTTCCGCCTGAGCTACCTAAGACATTATCTAAATTTTCTAATTCTTCCATCATAATATATTGTCGTAGTCAGTGTTAGGTACCATAGTGTCCTAAATGGTAGGCTAGGCTAATCCTACTCAATAAAGTAGGTAATATACAGATAATAGCATTGTTGAAAATAGGTATTACCTATTATATATGTTTAATATAGATTGTTAAAAATAATAGTAGGATAATAGTTGGTGTTGTTTAAAAATGTTTTATGCCTACTGCTTCTGATGTGATGCTTTCCATTTAAAATCTATCAAGTCTTTTTTGTGTTAATAATCTTAAAAAACCTACTATCGCTATCCGAGTGACTGTTCCTTATTTATTTTATCTTTGATAATAATTAGCATTTCGATGGGTATAAGTAGTACCTAACAAAGGTAGTTACCTATACTTTAAGCCCTGAACTATACCTTCCTACAACATCGTTATTATCATCGTCTCAGCCAAACGACTTTACCTATGTATAAACAGTTAAATAAATAATATAACCAAGGTATCTGTGATAAATAACACTTAGCATTTTAATAACTAAACATAAATTCATAACAAAAAATCATTAGATTACTTTTCTTAAATACTTAACATTACCTACCTACCTACCTATGTTTAATTAATGGCTATTGTTAATAGCTCATGAAACTAAGTGGCTACCTAAATAGGTAATTTACGAATTGCATTATTATCACGGTATTAAATTTTAATTAATATGTCTATCTCTTTCTTGAATTAACTAGTGTTTGTTTGCATTATGTAGGTAGGTATACCTGTTTTAGGTGATACCAAATCTTAGATATTAAGGGATCTAATACACCTCTGGTTTTGATAGTTAGCTATTTAATTATTAGTGCACAATGCACATGCTCTTTTGGTTTAGTGGTTCCAATACCGGGACAAGATCTCGGGTTCTGGGATCCCTGTGTTGGGACAACAAGAGTTTCGAATTTCCGAACATTGCTCGGACTTGTGATTTAACCCGTATTTAGCATCTACATACCTGTGACCATCATTGTTAGCGTTGCCAGGCGTCCGGATAAAGACGGACATAGTTAGACTTTTTGATATCGTGTCCGGCGTAAATAAACGGTGTCCGGCCTGTCCGACTTTTGTTAGGCTTTTTACATTTCGCAAACGAGCGAGCGCCGAGCCGACTGTCTGTCGCTCTCGCATTTACAAAGAATTTACAAAAATGTATAATAATCAAAAAAGCTTGATTTTACATACAATTTTTTCGTACCTAATAAATAATAATGAGACCCTAAACCCTTAATAATGTAGGGTGTCTGGCCTTCCTACCCAAATGTCAGGCCAAACTGGCTGGTCTGTCCGGCTATTAGGTTTGGCGACCTGGCAACCCTAGCTATGGTAACTTGAGTTTAATGATGAAGGCCTTTGCCCTGAAGTGGCATGATTATAAGCCGCTACTTTACTTTATAAATAAAATTCAAATAAATATTAGAATTCACGTTCAATTAAATTCCTACTAATCATGATAATGAGTAAGTACTTATTAACACCATTTCAGCAATTTTAATGATATTAATTTTAATAGCTAGAAGTTCAAACCTAGGTAAATTAAAAAAAAATAGTCCAGTCGATATAGTATAATGATAGTACCTAAGTATTTAAAAACAAAATTAAATGTTTAATACTTAGCTTTTCATAGTTAGCTAATGTCAAAGTTGATAGTTAGCAAAATATTAACTTTGACATTAGTTACATGGTAAGCGTAGGTCCTGTATGTTAACTTCGATTACCGATATTTTATTAGGTATAAACGTTAAAGATACGTACCTATCTCATCACTACAGGTACTTTTTTAAATTCGATAGGTGTCTATAGGTACATTTGTATTTATTGAAATTTTAAATAAAGAGGCCTTTAATTATTTTTGAAACTATTTCAGTTAAAATACCTGCCCCTAAGCAAACAGTTAAATTAAAATAAATAGGTTTATAAAAGCATGTAAAATTATACATGAATGTTTTTAAACAAAAATCAATCACCACTTTCCTAGATTACAAGCGTAACTATTTTAATTAAAAAAATCAAACTATTTACCAAACACTGTTTAGTTTGTAATAGCGTAAAATTTGCGTGAAATTTAAACCTTATCGGGTTTCATTAAAATTTAATTCAACAACACAAGAAAACAATTCCAACGGTTATTGATAACGACAATTATTGTGGACTGCCGCGGAATTTGTAAGGGAACGATTAATTGTGACGGTGGCGTCGAGAAACGCTGTAGCTCGCGACATTAGTGCTAATAAAGCATTCAATTTAATTAAAAAGTGTTACGGCCAGCGGAGGCGCGCGCTCGCCGACGGCAAAACAACCAAAGAGCCCGAGAACCTACCCAATCCACTCCTTAATTGAATCATAACCAACTAAATTCAAAAACCCATCCTCCCCAACGCACCCGACAAATCTCACGACCCTCCATCTGGCCGGTTAAATCACAAGCTCTTAACTCAAACCGCCCACTCCAAAAGTGTTCCTTATTCAAATAACACCTAAACACGCCTTTCGCCCAATCGCAACGCAGATATCAAAATAAAGAGTTCACGCTCGGCTATGCGTTGACACCCATAGGAATACGCGGGCCAATCAGCGAACGGGCGTCCATATTAGACTTTTTTTAACTGCACGATCGGGCGGCGAGTGAGAGCGGAGGATTCATTCGGCCGCGCGCCACCACGGCGTTAGTACCGCGCGTTCGCGTCACGATGGATTGTGCTGTGTAACATGTGCTTCTGAGATTTGGTGATAAATTTGTGACGGACCCGTTGTGTGTTAAAGCATGATGCCTCTCGCACCGACTCCTGTGGTGGCGGTGCCATCGAAGCCGAAGATCGGATTCAGTATAGACAGTATAGTTGGTGGTTCGGAACGTTCAAAACAAACGTCGCCGCCGCTGGCGAGTCCAGGGTCCCCTTCTCCAGTGGCGTCTCCTAGAAGTCCATCTCCCCGACCGTTGTTAAGGCCGAGCGCTTTACCGGCGGTTTTTCCTTCTCCCGAGTTGAAGAGGCTACCTTATTTAGACGCCCAGAGCCACCACCACCAGTTCCTTGCGCACTTCCAAGGTGCGGCTTTGGCTGCGGCCCTCGCTCATCAGCAGCAGGGATTTGGAGGTCCACTCCCACCACATCCCCCTCCACACCCTGCGGCACCTGTGCCAAGAGAGTCGTATCAATTGTACCCCTGGCTGATCAACAGGCATGGAAGGATATTTCCTCATAGGTTCCCAGGAGGTAAGTGTTTGAATTAGTTATTGCTTATTTTACGACGAAAATACAAATCATTACTTTATCTATTTACTTCTTTTGCCGGCGGGTCCCTCTTGTTCTATGGATGTCGTTAGAGGTGACTTAAGAAGTCCTAGATGTTTTTAATCGCTACTATTGGAGAAACTGTGATCTCTAACACACCTGCCAAGCGGGTGATCACAATAAACCGAATCCTCCCTTTGGAGAGATCTTCTAGGTAAGTCCACGCAGTAGATTCATTTGGCCTGGTGAAGATTATTAGGATGTATTGAATGCAACTGAATAAATTATTTAAAGGTATATAGTAGGTATTCAGGGAGACAGTCAGCCCGCGACCAAGATTTATGCAAGCGAGTTGAGCCTGGAAGGTAAAATCCTAAAATAATTAATTCAGAGCCATTCAATCCCATTAAGTTCTACTTGTCTTTAAGTGCTAATAGTTGTGGTTTACTAAAACTTCACGTGTAAAATGCACTGAAAAGCCACATTTAAGTTATAAAAGTAATTGTATATGAGCAATAATTACCGACAGTAAAAATTATAAAAACTTTTTATTAAGTAGCTAACTTTCTGTTCACTTATCCTAACAGTATTATAATCGTACGATACTATAGTATTATCCGTATATTTTATTCAAATAAATCCTTATTAAGTCTGACCTTGCAGACCTTAACAATAATGTCATCTGCATATACGCTAAAAGGATTTATTTTGATTGCTTTTACAAATCTTGTTACGAAAGCTTATATAAAACCTCATTTGGTAATCCATCTTCAATACAAAGTTTTGCAAAACATGATTAGATTTCAATAAAAAACGTGTCTGACCAAAATAAAAAAAAAAACGTTGAACTGTTGAAAACCATTGACCGTATCCACAATATTTGATTGACAAATTATGATTATTGATTGCGATTGATAGCTACCTATTTATTCTCGATAGTAATAACTGACGTCGATCAACCGTCGTTTACCATAAATAAATAGTATTCTTTTGAACGTTAAATTTATATTTGACAGGTTAATTAGGACTTAAGGAGCCGTGAGAAAACCGCTAAATCCACGCCTATATCCTGTCATACAAAATTATATTTCTTCATTCTTATTAAGAACGGTTTATTAACTAGGTTCATGTTTTATTAATGATGTGGCGCGTAACCATTTTTTGTCTTGAGATTTTATATCTTTGTGTATTTGTAACATTTTTGCTGCTAACGTTCTCAAACCTTATAAGTCTTGGATATCTTTGACGCTGCTCTTTTGCCCTCATTACATGAAATCGAACTGTCTGGTTGATGACAATAAAACTAAAATGTGTTTGTATATCCGTATTTCAATTAAATTAACGACCACGAAACCAAAGTTGAGATTGCAAAGTGTTGATTATTATATAAATCACCCGCTAGCCCGCTACACAGATTTATACTAGGTATATTAAAAAAGTAGTTGTGTAGGTAAGGTATTTTTTTAAAAATAACATAACAAGACGCAATTAATTACTACATAATTAAGAACTAAGTAGAAACGGGTAAATAATTAGCTAATTAGAGTGGCTGTATGAATAAGTTGTTCTTTGCGTCTATACCATATAACGCGGGTCAGGCATCCTGCTTTGCCTTCTGCTGTTAAGTTGGCGACGGATGTAGGCTTTTTTCATTAATAATCTTTTATGGTCACTAATTAAGTACGCCTTACCTTAATTAATTTTTAGGGTTCCGTAGGTACCCAAAGGGTAAAAACGGGACCCTGTCTGTCACCAGGCTGTCACTCAAGAACCATGATAGATGCACAGTTAAAATTTTCATAAATTATATAGTTCTGTTGCCGCTATAACAGCAATACTAAAAGCAAAATAAAATAAATATTAAATAGACCTCCCTTACAACAAACGCGATTTTTTTTGCTCTTTTTTGCTCGATATCAATAATGACAACAGGTAGGCACTTGAAATATGCACAAAATACTAAGTTGTTTAGTATTTTTATTTAATAATAAAAAATAAAATTAGAAGGTTATAATATGAAATTTATCCTACCTCTGTTGGTTACCTAGTCAATGGGAACCTACCTACCTACAGGAACCTTCATGCGCGAGTCCGACTCACACTTAGAAAATGTAGACATACCTACAAATGCAAATGTTTTTTTTCCTATTCTTATAAGCAAGTAAGGTTGCTAGTAATTATTTTTGTTTTTTGTGCTTTTATTTATTTATTACCAAAAACTTACATAATAATTTATCCATTAATACCTACTTTATTATACCCTACAAACACATAATTGCCCAGTTACCAGGTCATATCAAATAAGTAGTCATTTTAATAAATACGGCAAGAAAGTTGCGTATCATTAAAATGTTATTAATATGCTGCTCTTAGGCCAGCAATTTAGATAATAACAAGTATAAACATTTATGTGTGTATGATTTGTGTCGGCGTTAATCGATCGGCGACTGCCTGACAGATTTAAGTGTTTCCTCACAAAAAATCTCGGTAGTTTATCTCAAAACACGAACCGTTTCGATAAAACGACCGTTATCTTAACCAAAGAGTTTTTACATTGGTTTAAAAGTAAAAAAGATTAAATCTTTATCCTCCGAAAAAGGTGGGCTTAAATTTAAACCTCATTATGGTTAAAGAGTTATAATTACTTTTAAAACACCGAGTTTCTTTTCGTTTTAAAACAAGTACCTGCTTAAAGCTGCGGCGGCTAGCAAACCAATAGATTAGGGATAAGGAACCGATCTGTTTGTTTATTAATGTTTAAAACTGCATAGACGATATAATTTTTTTTTAGCAAATACTCTGATGATTTACGGTCTTACTTTGCTTCACCGTTACTTCGATAACAATGAAAGTTAAAACAGCACGGCTCTAATGACAGACCGCTTAGTTGCATTATTTTACTACAAAAAAATTTACAGTTATATAACAAATAATTTTATTTTTTTTAAATTAATGTTGGGCAATAGAAATAGCCGGACAAGACCCGACGGCAAATTGGACCCGAGCAGCAAATATATTTCAAGCAGCTTAATACCTATGTTAAACTGATTAAAATATAGAAGATGTCTTCATGATCGATCTGTTTATAGGTAAGCACCACTGTTTAACAAATTTTAATGGTGATAATGATTAGTTATTCAGATAGGCAATGTTTTACAATTACAAAAAAAAACAATGTAAATTAAGTACCTAGTGAAACAAAGCACTGTTTGCTGATTTACTTTGTTTTCTAACTTAACGGATTGCGATAGTTTTTACTACTTATTATTTGTTTTTTTTTCTCAAGTGTCAAAATATAACGTCCTTCGAATTTGATATCACTTTGACATGACCTTAGCACTATTTCATAATTATATCCGTGATATCTCTTCTACAATGTTACTATCTCTACTTCATTAGTCGTAATTAAACGAGTGATAACGTAATTATGATGATAATAAGTTTTACAACTATTTATTGCTTTGGCAACATTGTTGAGTTTGTTATAAATTTGAATTGATGACACTGATGAGGGTTGACTTGTAGTTAATTAAAAGTATTTTTGCTCAGGATCGGAATGAAATTTATAAAATATAACATAGGTACTTTAAAAAAAATATATATATATGTGTACCTTGGGCACATACATTGCATTGAACAGAAAAATTCAGTTGGGTTGGGCAGCATTTGGGAAACTACGTTGAGTCTTCTCATCGTCGATACCACAATTGCCTCAAGACGAAAGTCTTCAATCAGTGCGTCCTACCCGTCATGACATGCGGAACCGAAACGTGGACACTGACGTTACGGCTAGTCCACAAGAACAAAGTCGCTCAGCGGGCTATTGGAAGAGGTTTGTCTTAGAGATAAAATCAGAAATGAGGTGATCCGGCAGAGAGAACCAATGTTACCGACACAACGGATTAGCAAGCTGAAGTGGCAGTGGGCTGGCCATATTAGCCGCAGAACCGACAGTTCTTGAGTGGAGACCGCGTCTCGGCAAACGTAGTGTAGGACGTCCTCCAGCCAGGTTGTGGCATGTAGGATACCTCATCTCTCATTACCTTCTCATCCCATTGTCATTTTAACATTTTTTATAGTTTTATGTATTTTCTAAATTCTTTTAAAAACTTTTTGGTTCTCTCATTTTTATATTCTTATGTTGAAATTCAAAATTGTTCGATCGTGCCTCGCCCATGTCGGGCGAGCACGTCAATCAGCAGGGAGTTGACATTCGGCATTCAGAAAACATTATTCTCGGCTTTTATAAAATATATTATAAATTTAAAAGTGAAGTCTTTATCCGGTATTTCTGGACCCCGGTATGGTCACGTAGACCGCCGGGCCTTCTCAATTTAGTGCCGCTGGATCCTGGCGGTCACGTAGACCGCCGGGCCACCTCCATCCTGCGCAGCTGGACCCCGGCTTGGTCAGGCAGACCGCCGGGTCATCTCCCCTTAGCTGCGCAGTTAGGTCCTGGCGTGGTCTACCGCCGGGCCACCTCCTCTCCACATCCACTAAATTATATTTGAAGTTACGTTTTTATTTATCTTTACTTTTAACTATAATATATTTACTTTATACTTTCTTGTTTTGTTATTTTACGTTCTTAGGGAATAGTTATATAGAGGTAGGTCCCATTAGCTTTCTCCCCTTACTTCATTTTCTTGTATAGCGTAGCAGAACCTAGGTTTCTGGAGGTATTCCTCTTCAAGGGTACCCCAGATATTCTGTTACGTTATAAGGTGGAGTGATGATTTGCGGAAGATGGCTGGCAGGAGCTGGATGTGAGAAGCCGAGGATCGACCTAAGTGGCGTATGTGCAACTGGAGAGGCCTATGTCCAGTAGTGGACTGCGATAGGCTGATGTTGATGATGATGATAATGAACATAGGTTTTTACTAATTATTATTCTCCTCCTTCAATAGGTTATTACTAATTATTAATAATTTAAGGAGAATAATAACTAATATTTTTTTTTATTAATTATTATTCTCCTTTGCATTTGACAAGGCAATCTTAATAGTTATTTCGATATTCAGTAGAGGTTTTTTACCTATTTATTTTTGTGAAATATTTAAACAAAGGATTTTTTAAAATAATTACGAGTACTTAAATGTATTCGTATTAATTAAAACTAAAGTAAAATTATTATATCCATTAGCCCTATTTCTATAACTTGTTAACAAACTACCGAAGTTCATTTTAATAAAAAAAACCTTTCAAGATTTGAAAGTAGAAGGAAAGTACGACGCAAACTGAATACCTCTGTTTATTAATTTAATCTGTAGCGTCGGCGGTTTCATCGTTCAATAGCTTGTTATGGTCTGCTAAGAAACGATAAATTCAAATTAATTTTATTAACACAATGACGTAATGCCATGAATTGCATCGGTAGATAATTAGTTTCTGTTAAGATTCATTAATAGCTCGTTAATTAAGGAGGAAAAAATAGTACGCGATTGTGTCACGCAATATAAATTATAAATGAGGCGATACCAATAGAAAAGCAACTCACGGAGTACCTATATCGTTTGCAATGAAAATGGGATTACCCCTCACGATCGCAACGCCATTATCTATGTCAACAAAAAAGGATATCCACCCCTCTTATTGAACAAAGAAAATATTATTCGTCAAATAACTACTGCTTTCAATTCGGTGTCAACCCCACATAATAACAATCATATTTTTATAGACTGGCTACAAAGCCCAGTACAGTTTTAATTAAACCAGCTTACCGCGTTTTTTGCGTCACCACCGCCCGAAAAAAAAAAGAATAAATATTTCCAAAGAGGTTTTAAACTTTGACAAAGAACCTTTATGGTGACGAGGCAGGGACTGAACGCCCGCGATTATCAAACGACTCATTGTTGCTCGAAATTTGATTTTTTAGTAGGGATGTCCCAGAGTCGATTTTTAAATTGTGCAACTTTTAAAAGAGCGCATCTCTTGTAATCAGAGTAAACCGTTTTTACTAAAATGTGAAGGAACACTCTAAATTAGCATATTAGAATATACCTACGAGATGTAAATTAATGGTGTTAGTTGTTTGGTTACAATAATTGACACATATCCAGTTGAATTATGAAGTTTATATTACTGCTTTGTCTTTTCAAAATTATAATTTACGGAACTCGATTTTAAAATCTTATCATATACCTAAAAATAATAAGTAATGTATATTTGTTCGTTTTGCATTCAATATTAGTATTCAATAACTCAACTATGCATACAATTTATGTAAAGTAAGCAATATAAAGTAATCCACTTGTCATATTTTTTAAGTACCTATATATTCTTATACATACTCCATGTATTTGTGGATAGAGTGTGAAGTTACTAAACTACTAACTCGTTCTAAATATTTTATGTTATCCACTTACACTCTACATAACTTATGGTTTTTACTCGATTATAGTTCGTGCATTCAATTGCTTATTGTATTAAAATATTACTTGCAAGAATTATGTGTACGCTTATAGGCTGTTTGCTGCAGTGGTATTTGTTAGTTAATAACGAACACATGAATACCGGCAATGCCTGTACCGGCAATGTCGGCTAGAATCGTATGCTTGCTTAATCGTAACTTGTCGATACAGGCGCGTCACTAGCTGCTTCGTTAGTCACGTTGGTAGCTCTGAACGGCACCACTTTCGTTACGCGCCTTTTTCTTAATTACCACGATTGTTACCGCTTCTTTTTTACTGTATTCCTCTAAAAAGGATTGAATAGCTTATAATTGGATGTAATTTGCGTCTACTTTGTTGTTGAGCGATGGTGTGGGACGATTAACTGGCATTTTAGAGGCTACAATTTATAATGGTTGTAATGTTGGTACGAGTGGACGGACAGCCATGTTGGTTCGGTAGTTAGACAAATGATTTACAATGTCGAGTTGGTTCGTCGAATATTATGATTAATTACTCGAATTTTATTGTTTAGGCAGATAAAGGTGACGACGACCTCTTGGTTTAGGGCCACTTAATTTATTTAAAGTTTTACCTAATGCAAAACTTAGCCTGTTGTCATCATTATTTGCTAGAAGAGACATAAAATATGTAATTGTTAAAAAATAAGTAGGTACCTAACACATTTTCTGGTTACAGCAGTAGCATGAATTATTGAAATATCTTTTTTGAATTTAAACTCTCTAAATATGTTTGAGGGGTAAATTATGATTCTACTCGTAATGGCGAACTTATTCGCTATACCTATGTGGTATTTATTTAGCCGTGCAAAGTATAGTTAAAATAATAAATAATTATAAAGTCTGTAAAATACTCTATGATTGAATAATAACCACTTATTTTACGTCGTGATAATCGTGATAACATTACCATAATAGCTCTAACAACTGTCAGTAAGTCATAAATTAGGCATAACATTTTACTAACTTTATAAATTAATATACTTATTACAATTGACAAAATTAAAATGTGGTATTTTGGTCGCAGTAAATTCATGTTTTAATTTATTTTTAAATCAGAAATTACCTATCTACGAGTAGCAATAGTATAGTAATTATACATTCTAAAGTCGCAATCCATATTTAGGATAGTGAAATAAAATGTATTTCTTCCAATGCATTCCAACAGTTAGTATTCCATCGATTTTTGAGTTTTGAGAACATTTTCAGTTTGAGAACACTCGCACCTTACATTGTGATTGGTCTGTACCAATGTAACATACTTACCTACATGTGCAGAATATTTTGGGACCTGCAATGTTAGAGTGCGACAATTTCAATTGAATAAGAAGAAATTTAATTAAGTAAACAAAAATCTTATGTAATAATAACTTAATAATCTAATCTTATAATAATCTTATTAGCTTCCTAATAATCTAATCTTAAAAAATAGGAACATTACATTTACATTGCATTTTTTTATTTTATTTTAATTTTTTACTTTATCTTTGGTTTATACCACGATATACCATTTTCTAACTTCTAAACATCACAACGGTTTTAAATTTGTTATGCTCAATTATTCCCCAACACAAAACGAATACCGATTAGACAAAAATGATGTGATTCATCACGATATCACGAAGATTTATTGTCAATCAAGTTATTCTGATGGTCGATAAAAAAATTATTTTATCGACCATTTAGAGTTTTCTTCTCACTAATGTATAGCCAACAGCACGGCAACCTATCTTTTAATGTCAGATTTCGGAACCTCGTGCGTCAATATTGTTTAGTTAGCGGTTGATTTTTGGTAGGCCTTTACACTTTTCGATTTACTTTCTATTAGGTTTTCAAACTTTCGTATTAAAAGACCAAAATAGGATTTTACGCTACATTAATAACACGCCGTGCAGTATGTAGAGCGGCCTAAAATATAATAGCTCAGCACAGCCTTGATATGGCAGGCAGGAACGTCTACTGTCCAACATTGGCAATCGGATTGCCAACTCACCTATGAAGCGTGGCGGTTATATGGCAAAAAAACATTTATGCCTATGTCCAGAAGTGAATCAATGCGGGCTGAAGATGATAAGGTAAAAAACGAGTGAGGAGTTTAGTATTAGAACTTGTTTAAAAGACAATGGACAGGTACTAACCTGACATGATTTATTTAGATTAAACGATTCGAATTGAACTTTGTTTAATTGCTGACGCGCAATTTCGATTCTAAACTCATTTAGTACTCGAGTCGAGATAACGTCATTCATTAACAACATCTTAATCAGTCTTGACCTCTGTAAAATGTTTCTGTTTTTTTCATTTGCCGCACTATCGATGTTTTAATTAGCATTTGTTTTGATTCAAAACATTAATTAAACTTATACTGTTGAAATCCTTCAATTGATATAAAGTAAAATCTGTTGTTACAAAATAAACGATAACTTGTAATAATTATCACTTTTGTGTATGTAAGCCTAATACAGATTCAACATATTTATTATAAAGAATAAGGGCGATGTGGGTTCTCTTAAACGGTTTTTTTAAATTTAATTATTCTTGTAATATGACCATAATAATAATAATAATATTTTAAGACATTCCACACTGGGCCACACAGAGCCATCTAGTCCCAAATTAAGGTAGTATTAAGTACCCTGTCGTATGGGGTACTAGACAACCGATAATCTTACTTATATACTTTTTTTTTTGTAAATACATACTTATAATACATAGAAAACACCCAGACCAGTACAAACAGACATGTTCATGCACACAAATATTTGTACTGTGCGGGGATCGAACCCGCGACCAGCGTTAACTACCGCTGATCCAAATGGTCGTCAAGTTGACACCAAGGTCCATCAACCATTGACACATAACTTCAAACGCTGTTGACAGATACTTAAATTAAACAGTTTGTAACTTTTACTCATTGCAGCAAATGAAAACTTTGATTAATTTAGTTTAAATGTGGCTGAAATATGCAATACATTTTCAGAAGGTGCCCGTCAAGCTATCCACGTCCACCGTCATGCACCGATTAAAAATTGTAAATACCTTACCTTTTTCTTTAGTTAGGTATTATTAAAAGGGTATTTTAGACGCTGACTCTTTTTATCAATGCGTGTTAAAGTTGAGAGTTTACTACAAAACATGTACGAATTATCTTCATTTATGAACGATGTCAATAATTTTATCGCTTCACTCATAAACCGAGTGTTTTATGTGAGTCGTGACACTTAACGTCTTCATATTGATAAAATCTTTCATCGCGTAGAAAAATAGTTGACACTTCGGATGGAGATAACCATTTGCGATCATTAATATAACTTAGTCAGATCAGTATTTGATAATGAATGGAACAATGTTCAGAAATTGGAATCGTGAAAAAATCTCAAAACTACGAAACAGTGTAATAGGTAAAATATACTTATATTCTTTAAGAGCTAAAAAACATTGGGAATTATAACTTAAAACACTTGTACATTCTATCTTAGTAATATATGGAGGTACCTGTACCTGTAAGTATGGTCGATCGGTCGGTGGGAGCCTCACTGACCGACTTTACAATAAACTAACGAATAACCGGCGTTAATTCATGAAGTCGATTTTATAAGTATAAAATCAACTACATGACTGAACTCAATAACTTTACCTATAAGAGAAAATCGTAACAGTATTTAACGTAATAATAAACGTGGAAATACATAATTAGGTACTTGTGAGTCATACAATGAGAATAAAAAAAAAACTTTTATGCCTATATTAAAAAAATATTATATTACATGGCCCATACATTAACGTTTTGACGTTATCCTTGCGCTAATATTCTCTAACGTATTTCCATCTTGGAAACGCAACAATAATTCAAATATAAATGCGGTTATTACATTAAATTGAAGCGTTGCAAATCCTTCATATCACGCAAAACGGACATTTGCGTTGACATAAAGTAAGGTGCAATTATACATTTATTAATTAAGGTCGATACACACAGTGGGATATTTAGCAGTGCAAACGCTTACCAATTAGCTGGACGTTCGCCTGAATGTCTAAGGATGAACGTGTACAGCTGGAACCATTTTCTTAAAAACTGTGTTGAATGTCTGAGACTCGAAGAGACACCTAAAAGATTGCTTCACAGATATCTACAGAATGAAGAACAATTTCGCCGGAAACTACTAGAGGCCTGAAAATTTTAGATTGGTCATAACTTAAGACTGTTGATTTATCTGCTAGATCGGATTCAATATTTTATGACCGCCAAACATGTTATCGTACTTTACACATTTCAGTTGTCGGGCACAATTATCGTGCCTACTGATTAAGTATGATGACCAACTTACTCTTAGCTTCATCGCATCTCAACGCAGTGTGCATGGGCCTTTATGGAGATTATGGTTGTAATGTCAGAGTTAGTAATGAAAGCTTTTCTTGATGTGTATTAAATGCTTTGCAACTTGTATGTTTTATAGCGAGAAATTACTCATAAGTAGTATTGCGAGTAATATTTGAATTGAGCCTTAATCTGCATTCCTACTTGCATATTATGTATGTTCCAACTCATAATTATGCCTAACTGCTTTAATTCGGGTGGATCATCGTCATCATCGGCTATTATAGTCCATAGCTAGATTGGCAGGTGAACTATGAAGACTACCGTGTTCTTCTGGTTACTTAAAATGGCGCCTCTTGGGCCACACATAATATGACGAGAAGGGGGTCGTGTATTTAGTTTTTAAGCCCAGATCGTACGATATACTGTATACAAATATAAGTAAAATGTCATAGATATTTTGGCGGCCATTTTGAAAACAACTAATTACCTTATTACTATGGCTCGCATTAACGACACAACGATTAAAGATAGCATCGTACTGGGTATGAAATTATGGACATAATTGATACTGCAGAGTAACAAAGAAGTAATGGGTGGATAAATGAAATACTGATTAAAATTGTAGTGATGGGAAAACCAATATACCCACTGAAAAAAAATACTGTACTTATAGTTTTTTAGAGTTTCGTTCCTCCATTAAGATAAAATATGGGAACTTCATTCACTTTCGTTGCTTTTGTTCAATACAACATACCTATCTTTTATTCTTTGATTAGCCCCTTTTGTTTGAGTCGTGTTTAATTAATATATGTTTTATTATAAACGTAATGTTATTCAAGAAAAATAACTGACACTAGTAAATTAATTGATTAATTAGTCGTTATCAGTAAATGAAGTAATTGCTATTTAAAGCAGTTATAAGAGTTTATTTGCATAGGCAATTGCAAGGGTCTTCAAAGGTAATTATAATGAAGCATAAATATTAAATGCTTAAATATGTCAGTTGCTTAGCTACAAAAATGCATAAATCGTCACACCCCCTTTTACATAGACAATGATAAGATTTGTGAAGGATTTATAAAAACTTGTATCTGTCTGTTACAAATTGACACATAATTGTTCATGCTTATGACAAATTTGCCTTGAAAAACGTATGGAATCTTCATCGCTGTTAAACGACACTTACTGCAGAAACATAGGCCTCTCCTGAGAATATTCACGACGTTTGGTTCCGCACCATGAAAAATTTACTTTGTTGCAATTCGACAATTATCCTTGTACTTCAGTGGCGTTCTCAGCACAATCATTGTTTATTTATTGGTCTAATTTCACTGTTTTACTGGACTATATTTTTTACATTAATGATACGGGACCTAGTAGAAACTATTACTAAGCAAACTCAAACTGTGATCAACTGTGATAAACTTAAAGCTATTTATCAGGTGAAAATAAATAAATCCATTCTGGATCTCGACATCGATAGAGCTCTAAGTTAGACGCATCACTAAAACGCACAGTTTAACTTGAGCGAGCGTACAATTATAATGTCATTAGCAAATGTCAGGCCGCCGGTGCAAGGCCTTAGCAGCCACCCACAGGTTTTCGCCTTAATTGAAGTGTTTCATTTGCACTAAAACAAAGGTGGTGCCAGTAGGGTGAAACATCGTTAAAAGCATTTTGTTACAAACAGTAATGATAAAATAAACTATAAACTGTAAGGCGCAGTTCGCCTGTACCTACACTATAATACTCGTATATATTTTTGCGAAATCGCACCTATTTCGAAGAAGTAGTACCTACTTAAGATTGTGTTTATTCTGAGCCAGACAGCACGTCCGTAAAAAAATATGTAATAATCGATATAAACAACAATAACTTCAAATTGCCCTTGTGTCGAAACTGAAAAAAAGAAAAAAATACGCGGCGGATTGTCACATTAAAAAAAAACGTATACCTTAGTTAGCAAGTTTAGGTGGAACATAAATAATATCAACTCCAAATAAGTGTTCCCTCATTATTAAAACATACTGTATAATCACACTTTTAAAATAAAATAAAGATGACAAGACTTGGAACTATTTTTATGAAATATGTCATTTAAATGTAAAGTGGGGAATTGAAATAACATAGTGCAAATTTTTGCAATCAGTTTAATTATATGCCCGATATTTTTTTTCTACTTTCTGAGTTAATTATATGTATAATAAACAAACATCAATGATAAATACTAAACATCATTTTTATTCTATAAATTATTTCTGCAATATTTTTAATTTGTATTATCGTAAAACATTAGTCCAGTACCTCTTCCGTTTTATGATCCCTATGGTCACTGCCTGATGAAACGGGCAGCAGCGTTTTATCTCCACCAATTGCCTGCAAAGTGTGGCAATTATGGCAAAAACCTAATAATTTTGGTCCGATTAATTACCTTGTGGAAACCTTACATTTAACGCCAGTACGCACGTTTTCTATCAAAAATGTAAAAAGTTAATCAGCTTTGTTTATTTTTATTTCTCACTTTTAAAATAAAAACACGAAGACTTGAATTATTTTTAGGACATACCTATGTCATTTAAATGTAAAGTGGGGAATTGAAATAATATGGTGCAAATTTTTGCAACCAGTTTAATTACGTGCCCGATATTTTTTTGCTACTTTCCGAGTTAATTATATAGTAAACAAACATCAATGATAAATACTAAACACCATTTTTATTCTATAAATTATTTCTGCACTATATTTAATTTGTAATAACGTAAAATAGTAGTCTAGTACCTCTTCCGTTTTATGTTCCCTATGGTAACTGCCTGAAGAAACGGGCAGCAGCGTTTTATCCTCTTTCCTGCAAAGTGTGGCAATTATGACAAGAACCTAATAATTTTATCTGATTAATTACCTTGTGGAAACCATAGATTTAACGCCATTACACACGTTTTCTATCAGAAATGTAAAAAGTTAATCAGCTTTGTTTATTTTTATTTGAGCATGCATTTTCACAAATTCTTCATTAATTTGTCACATCCATACTAAGTACATATTATCTAGTGACAGTTTCACAAGTTAAAATCATTGCATGACTGTGTCATCATAAAACATAACAGACGGTTACAATTTATGATATGAGCTGAATATAATAACCTCTAGGATGCACTCATACCATTAATCAGAAATATCATCCAACAAGCGTATTAACAACTACTTAATAACTGGTACCAAGAGTTATGGTACCAAAACGCGGGTATAATTTGTGGTTTCATTACTTCATATTTCTTGGTAAACGTATGGTATAACTGGTTGATAGATTACCGCCTTGGACGGCGGTATTTACCGGTAATCTTTGTTTAATTTAATTTTAATAGCCGATGGTGCAAGGTTAGGCGGTGTTTTTTACTTTTGTATTGTTAAGATAATGAATATGTGTGACTAGTGATTGGTCATAGAAACTATGAATTAACAAATGATATAGACACGTAGGTACAAGGATTGAGACCTAGTTCATATTGTACTAATAAATTATTCGATTGATTGATCAAATATTATATTTTTTGTAACAGAACAATTAAGATGAAACAGAAATTAGTAATACATTTTGAGTCTGTGCAAAACTTGCTTCCCTTGACGTTCTATGGATTTCATAGAGAAGACTAAATGAGCAGTAGCATAGAAGCCCTACTGTAAAACGTGATGCTCATATATTAATAATCTGTTTCTTTTATTGTAAGACATTGACGTGAGTAATAGAGACAGACAGAGTCACATTACCTATACTACAGACCTTGTGTAGATCAGATGAAGCTGTTTTAGAGCGGCGTGTTCTTACCACCATTCGGCCTTACTGAGATCGGCAACCCGCTTGCCAATCGTGTAACTTAAAAGACAATTTTATTTATAAAGGCCTATAACCATCAGTGGTCTGATGTGGATAGTGATGATGATGATGATGAATAATATAATGTAACTAGCGGACCCGACAGACGTTGTCCTGTCTAAATTCCTGTCCTTTAACTATAAATATTGATAACGAAATGGTAAAATAAAACTTTGGTACCAATAGTTTATTATTATGCTTCATGATTCACAACATTCTTTGTTTTTTTTTCTGGTGGGTATATAAATAATGGCCATGTGCAAAATTCTGTTTTTTTTACCTCCTATTTGACGATATTTATAGCACGCATTTTGTCAATGTTATGTCAAACGCCATACATTAAAAAAGTTTAAATTGTCAAAAGCGATAAGGTTACATTACAAATACTTTAGTAGGGTGATTAAGTTTTCTTAAATTTTCTAATTTTCAGCGCAATTTTCTTATTTTTTTTTCATAAGAACATTCTCCTGACAATAACAAACAAAACAAAAAAAGAATTAGCGAAATCGGTCCAGCCGTTCACGCGTGATGCGATGACCAAGAGAAATAGGGATTTATTTTTATATATATAGATTTACATATACTTATACCTTTCTAGTACTTATACAGAATGAAATTTTAACCACTTTCCAAAATTCATCGTGTTTAGAGCCTATTTATGAAGTTAAAAATGTAGGTAAATCAAGTTGTCACCCGAAAATATTTTACGCGATATAGTTTTAAATTTTTACGGTCCTGACCTGTTAAGGTATAACGGGAAAATCAAAAACATATGAATAGTATCGTAATGAATGAATGAGGCGCGTAAAAAAGTGTTGCTAGCAGGCCGTATCAAAAATTTTTGATTTTTGGCCGACATTTTCTAACTGCTTTATTTTGACATTCTTGTACTGGACTATACCAAAAAAAAAATTCATCATTTGTTTTTTGTTTCGTAGATTGATATTTTAAAATTTAGAAGGTGGTTAAAATTTCATCCTGTATAAATAATAAGGTTGAATTTTATTTCATACCTACTTTGTGTCGACATTCATTTTAACGTTATAGTTGCAAATCGCAATAAATATTGTCAATTAGTTGAATTAATTTTTATTTATACCTCACTTATAATGTTTTATTGAACACAAATTAAATAGTGTAATAAATTACTGACACTGTAACGAGCGTTGTTAATTATTTTCACTTTGTAGTAACTGCTACCAGCTAAATAAATACAATCGAGGAGAAAAAATAATTTTAACCATTATTACTTGCTTAGGGTAGGTTGAAAGATACTAAATAATAAATGTATTGCATAATCAAAACATGGCTTTTATTAATTTAAAAACTTCTTGTTAAGAAACTTTATTCAGTACCTAACAATCACGTCCTGCTGTTTAAGAATTTTAAGGCATGGTTTGTCGTATGATGAATGTCTATGGAATAACAAACTCCTAAAATAATTAGTGCAACAAAGTGTGTTTATGGTCTAGCAATATTTATGTTTTTAAATATTTTCAGTCAACTCAGGCTTAACACTTTTTTTTCTCTGTATGGTATTATCTTTTTAACTGATTCTAATTCTAACTTGCCAGTTCCATTGACAGAAAAATATTTCTAACGTCTTGATAATAGCTCACGTCATTCCTATCATCAATTATGTACTTCTATAGCTCATATTATGTTCGATAACATATCAATAATGGCGACGTAAAATATTCCCTTCGTGTCATAATTGACAGAGGACATAATTCAACATGGCCGATCGTTATATAGGGTTATACGTTATAGTATCAATCAATTATGGCTTACAATAGATTATTATACCTTATACGGAGGCTTATAGATACAAATAGAATATGGCACTGCGTTCTAGGTTATATGTTCTAAAAAGGATAGCTGATAGTTTATTATTTATTTAAAGATAATGTGTACAACATTATTTTACTGTCATTTATATCGTTTACTATGCTACTAATAAATTTAGAGAAGTGACTTATTCCTCTGTCTAAGAGTTAGGCGTATAGGTCTAAAGGTAGTGCCATTACATAGATTTGAATAGATTTGATCTTAACTCCGATTAGCAAAGAGATAAAATTAAGGTTGTTTAAGTATATGCTCCTTTTTAGGACTTTAAATTCTACACGTCCGAAGTCACAAGCAAAGTACATTACAATTAAACCGTATGAAGCGACAAAACTACTATTTTTTTGTGTTTGTCATTGAATGTATTTTTTTGTACAATGGCGGTATTAGTGACTGGTTTTGCTGAAAAACACACTTATAAAAAAGTGTTTACAGTACTTATCATTGCTGTGGTAACTTGAATTTAATGATGCAGGCCTTTTCCCTGCAGTGAGATGATTAGGTATAGGCTGATACTATACTTTACTTTAAAAAAAAGGTGTACCTAAAGAAGTTTCGCAAGTTTCGCAAGACTTTTTTGAGATTTTTGCAGATGTATTTATATTTTCGATAAATATTGAATACGTCATCCTTACAAAGGTCTTAGCATGAAAAAGCACTTTGAACAAGCTAGCTATGTAAAAACGCATAATTTTATTTTATATTTCATACATCAAACTTATTGTATTGATAATTTGCAAACACGCAGTTTTCAGTTTGTCCACCCATTATACCGTATCTCATAAATAAAATTAATTTATATTATTATTACCTACCTACTGGCATAATAATTTATGGTTGTTGGTAACCATGTATGGTTAGCATTCTGTGGTCGTTTTGAGGAAAAGAACGTACGCCAACGGACTATACCTACTTTTATTTGATGGTTAAGAAGGTTTTTAACCATCATAGCTATGATAACTTGAATTCGATTATAGAGGCCTTTTCCCTGTAGTGGGATGATTATAGACCGTTTCATTACTTTAGAAAGGTTTGGTTTAACTATTATTCTTATATATAATATTTTTTATAGAAGCTTTTTTCATTTTTTATACAGTTTTAAAGTCTTTAGTAATCATTGCATAAAAAGAAATTTGAAGATCGCGATGGACTAATAAATGAAATGGGACTCCTACTGTTTTCTTGAGTTTACGCGAACACTATTGAAATGAAAGATATGTTTATGGATTTATGTAGGTAATAAAGACTTATTAATACGTTTAGCTGTAGCGATTTTGTTGTATATGTAACAATCTTTGATTTTCCATCATCATCATCAGAATGATCGTCAAACGACGCCAATTGTTGGATATAGGCCTCAACCAAAGATCTCCAGGACTGGTATATATTCTCATGAGGAAAATCTAGTTTTCCAATTATAATTTATTCCTCATTTCTATGTACAAAATAATTTTTTCATGATCTTACACGTAAATTTTTCGGGTAATTCTGTAGAAACGAGAATATGCAGCCCTGTGTTAAGTGGCACGTAAAAAAAATTCTTCTTCTAAATTTTTATCTTGAAAAACGATACTCTTAATTTCTAATCAAGTGGGTAAATATCATATATTTTTTGGGTTTTCTAGGGTTGCCAGTGAATTTAGCCTATAAGGGTATTCTGTGCACCGAAAGCCACGTACGAGAACGTGTCTACCTAACTTGTCCTACAGTTCTTCCAGGAGAACCTCGCTCATGTCTACTCTCTGATTCCAGGTCCGGATATCCCCGGTTTCCTCCTACAACCGTTCCGAAAGCCCAAGAGGATTAGAACAGCGTTCTCCCCCTCACAGCTCCTCAAGTTAGAACATGCCTTCGAGAAGAATCACTACGTGGTTGGTGCCGAAAGGAAGCAGCTAGCACAAGTGCTGAGCTTGACAGAGACTCAGGTACGTCTCCTATTATTACGCTAGATGGCGGTTACTTTATATTGAATCGTGTAAGCGTTTTGTTTTCAATTTGAGGTAATGAAAACTAAAAGCTAGAACATGGTCATTTAATTAGTGACTTACCTACTGAAGTTTTTTTTTAAATAAGTACCTACCTAGATCGGTGCACGCTTACTTAACTAGCCAGTACCTAATCCAGGTAAACTACCTAATTAGGTAGACAATTAATCCCTCGATCGTGAGTTATTCCAGACACAATTGAAATCAATTGTTATCGCGGCATGCGCCTGCCGCTTGGGGGTTGAGGGATTAAACAATTCATTAGTATTAACTTTGGTAGTAATTACTACCAAAGTTAATACAAATGAATTGTTAAAGTTAAATAAAACAGAGAAAAAATTTAAGTACCAGTAGTTAATAACATCTAGGATTGTCAAAACTCGACTATGTTCGATAAAACAAATTGATTTTTTTTTGCCAGGATATCATCATGGAATGCTATGACTTCCTAGCGGTCAATTTTCCTAGCGGTCAAATAGCCATGACGGAGATAACGGTTATGATTTATATATTTTTATTGGCAGGCTACTATTATTGTATTACGCATAATTCCTTAATTACATATTGTAAGCAAATGATTTTAAAATTGAATGACTTTTATTCTTGACACTGCTCCAAGCTCGATGATCGCAAGCTCTCAGTAGAACATGTTGAAACTAAATGTTTTTATTCCAAGTGCCAACCCTACACATGCATAAATACCGCTGCCCGATACAAAGATATCGTTAAATGATAATAATTTGCACTGAACACGGCAATTAAAAGTAAAAAGGGCAGATATTGTCGATTTTGCGATAAAAAAAAAACAATTTTTAACGCTTTTATGGAGCAGTGTAATGTATAGTCGATAGCTTATTAAACTTCCATAGATGGATTTCCTCAACCGATTTTGAACTTAAAATCTTACGCATAAAGTTACAAATCGTCTAAAAAAACTATGGTTCATTTATAAGCGGTTGTCTGTACCTTCTAGTTGCATTAAAAACAAGGTTTTAATTTAGAAACAAGCAAGTAATACCAAACACGTTCTTTTTAGTAATTTCACTTATCTCTATTAGGGTGTGATTGTCACCTTGTTATGTTCGCCAAATGATGCCCACACATGGGCGGAGGCATTCCCAAAGGATTCTTGATCGGCGACTTTTACCAGGTCGTCCATCGGTCCACCTGGCGAGACCGTCCTACACAATGCTCTCTTAACCATATTGGGCGAAGTTTATAAAGTGTATTATCGACCTTATGAAGATCAGATCGCGTCCAACCAACAAAAAAAACCTTATCA
This sequence comes from Anania crocealis, assembly GCA_949315895.1. Classification (NCBI taxonomy): domain Eukaryota; kingdom Metazoa; phylum Arthropoda; class Insecta; order Lepidoptera; family Crambidae; genus Anania; species Anania crocealis. The sequence continues at coordinate 11,878,521 of OX438861.1, forward strand.
TTCTTATTAATAGGATAAATGAAAAAGTTTGGACTGATGCATAATTTATACAAAAGACAGGCTATTTGGATCTGGATGGCATAGAGGTAGAATTCAGAACTTATACGCCATACCCACATACAAAATTTTATATGATGAGGATAGAAGGTGGCGTTTTCCTAGCGACTCCAAGACTCTGTACCCGCTTCCATTGCACCTTGTTTAAGACAGTCATATCTATACTTGTCGCATTGCAAGTCTCCGGAACCAACTAAAAACTTGCCTTATTTCTTAAGGCTACGAAGATGATGTGTTATTGCACTCTAGCGTTCCGCTCTCGATTCTGTCCTCGTAAAAGTCAGATACAGCATGCACGCATATCCTAGTTATATCACGCAGAAGAAGTGAAACAATAAAAAACAATTTATATTATTTACTTCAAGGTGTCTTAACCAGTCTCTTCTCTATGCCAATTTAAGAAATGTTTGATTTTCTGTCCTAAATTTCATCCCCTTTTAATCAGTTTAAGGGATGATTTCAAAATTAACCTACTTCATGTCTTTTGTAGGGTCCTAAAGTTAGTTTTTACTAAATCTCATCCAAATAGATTAAGCGGTAGAGGCGTGTTAAGCTAACAAACAAACAGAGTTACTTTCGTTATGTTGGTATGGATTAGACATTCACATTCTTTTATACATAACAGTTATTCTCACGCTCTCAAGTTACATTATCCAGTGGAATCATCCGATATTTATCCGCAGTGATAATATAATACTAATTACATTGCCGAGTATCAGATGGTATACTCTTGATAGTATTACTTAAGTCATTAGTACAACAACATTAGCTGGCGTTACTGTAACAATGAAATCACAAGAAATATATCAGTGTTGTGGCTAATTGTTCGAAACTAGAGGAAAAAACGGCTTAATTGTCGGATCATTAGGTTGGCGTGCGGTCGTAGGGTATGCAGAAAAATGAAGTATCAAATGACGCGGAAAACAGAAGTCCTTTTGTAGAGATCATTAGAGTATAATAAAAAAAGTGTTTAGTGCTTTTAAATGTCACGCCCAGTTAGGTTGAATAGAAGCTTTCCTATTATAAGATCTATTGCTTATTATTTGATTTATCCTCTCTCTTGCCGTACTTATTGAGTATGATTTACATTTGAACATTTTCAAGGCAAATTACGCGTCACTATATAAGTCATTAGCCAAAAATTTTGATGCATTTTTGTGAGTTTTCGAAACATAGGTAACATTGTTTTCAATTTTGAATGGGTGATTATTGAATATTAAAAAATATATTTCAAAGCTAAGGAAGTTTGTAAATAAATATTGATCTTATTTTTATTCATCCTGTTTCGAGTACTCTACAACGTTTGTGGTCTACTTACATCGTGACTAAACGTACACGTTAGTGTCGTAGTAAATTCAATTAAAATTTGTGATTGAAAGAATATTAAATGACGTGCTATTGAAATGCCGTTTCAGAAATATAGTCTCAGTCGCCCAAATTGTAATTAGTAAAGTTGAATTACTCTGCACACCGTACTACAGTCGGCACTAGCACCACTCGGGTGTGGCCGAGCGGCCTAGTTCGGGCGGCCTCGTCATTACGCGAAACTGACGATTTTGCAGCGAAAGTGAATGCCTCATAATCACTGCTAATGCATCTTAATCAACGCTTAATCGATGGTAGATTCTTGGTCAGGATTTTACACGTGTCAGAACCCCGGATCTAGGATTATTTCGAACTTGGGCAAAAACTTGATAACCCTTCAGTGGGTAAAAATGGTGAAACTGACAAAAGTACGAGTAGCATTCTTGTGTCCACTTATGAAAAAAAAATCCTTAATTAAAATTACTAAGGGGAAGTGCTCCGGTTACTAGCCTAATGCGAACTAGGCTTTAAATCCGGGGCTGACTTAATGTGTGATGACAATCCTATCTAGGTTGTAGGTTGTATTATCATAGATTTTTTATTTATGCTAATACTTTACATTGAAATCAGAGATACATCCCAATTTTAATAGGTAAGATGCTGGAAAACTATCAACAGCTTGGCTCTCGGCATACCATCAAACCTTGGATGAATATGGTCTATTCGTCCAAGCATCAAACCCACAAACTATAGCGTCATAGCGTGGATAAATGTTATTATCAGTTATGTTCCTATCCACTTGCTTTATCCCAACACTTAGAACACGTTACAGTGTTCATGTTCACGGGTAGACTAAGGTGTTAATCGGCTTCATAACTATATAACTATTTATCTAACTCATCACGTTACTTTGAAAACATATGTTTTTTTCAATGACCGTGTATGTGTTCAAAATGTGGGGATTACAAAAAATACTTGCCTACAATATAAAATCCTATAAAACGCGAGTTAAATCCATAATATATGTCTGTGCTACTCACATTGCGATCAGAACCAGTGTATGATGTTGTAAATTAATCTAAAATGCTATGATCCTAACAAACTTAGTCTATAACGGGAGATAGATGCGAATCGTTCCAATGTAATACTTAGTTTAGTAGTTCACTTACTACTAGATCATAAAAAACAAAATTATTTTAAAAATCTTAAATAGGTATATTATATTAATAAAGAGTCTAACCCTTTTTCAACGTAATTAGTCTACTTTAGATAATCTTTAAGTCTCATAAATTCAAAGAGTAGCAAACAGATTGTAATCTAGATCTACTGTTATTATGTGAGATAACCATCGTTACTTAGTTAATTTCTGAATCCTTCGCCTAGAAATGTGTCTGCATTATTGTTTTTATCATCAACTTTTTACTAGTCGTTAAATGTTATGGACAAGTTGAAAAACGTTGAAATTAGATCGCTATGGCGTCACGCTACGGCCATTTTGTTAAAAAATAGATTTTTTCTCATTAATATCGGATGGAGAGCGCATTATGCCTCAGCCAGGCAATTAGAGTGTATTAACATATAAAATTATCGTCAAATGAGCCATACACAGCTCTAATTTATCACGATTTGATGAGTTTGGTTTTTTAGTGTTTAACTATAGCGGCCACAGAATATGAAGAGCAGCCATTTTTTCCTGCTTAGTTTGTCGTAAGTTTAGTTTTTGGCAAATAATCAATTTTTATTTCTGCCAATTCTTTGGATCATCTAATATTCTAATTTATAAGAAAAACATTCGAGCGTTATGTAGATTAGGTACACAAATATTTTGGTGTAGACCTTTTAGGAAATAAAGCATTTGATTTGATTTAATTTTGAAAAGTTGCTTTAGTTCTAATTATTGTTTGAAAAGAACTGGCAGATAAGCTTACTGTAAATCATTGTATTACCAAATTACAGTCTCTTTTCTAGGTTTTAAATTTGAATAATTTCACTACTGTTTATATACGGTGTGGCGTTGATAAGTTGTAACATTTGAACCTGTACTGTCTGCTTTCACTCTGCTATGTATGGTTGGAGAGTTATCGTATGATTGCAGTGTTTATCGGAACTTAGTGATGGTCTATTGGCTTTCTTCGCTTCCTATAACACCAGTAAATAGCGGTGTTGCTTTTTTGACGCAATCAAATCTAAATTGATTCTTTTTGTGCGACTGTCATGACTTTGATGAGGGAAGAAATGATTTAATAGACTTTTGAATATGGAGATATGTATATTTGTAAATTGTATACTTTTTATCGTTTTGCAATGCGTCATACAGCTAGATGTTTTGCGTTTAATAATTTAATAAGTCAATACAAACAAAAAAAAGCTTAGAAAAATTGCCAACTGCCTCTTGTGAGGAGATTAGAACCATCAATCGAAAGCGAGACTTTCGGATAATTGGCTTAACTACGGTAACTACGAAGACATTGGATCGGCGAATTTATTCAAGCGTAGTTTCATCAATTTTTATGAAGAAGCTCCGACATAAATGTCATGGTATTGCAGTTGCAAGAGGTCGTGGTGGTAGCAAAGAGAATAATTTCACCGGACCACAAATCCAACAGAAAAAAAAACATTAAAAATCAGATTTTATTCCTGCAAATAGGCCCCAGGAGGCGCGTTTACACGTCCCAATATTTGATACGAAAAACATAATATGACCTTACCGTGATGGTGAAGATTCTAATTGTTAAACAGATACAAATTTTGAGAAGATTCCTTGTAATTTATCGGTGCATAAACAAAGTATCCCTAATTTCCCCTTTTGAACATGTAACCCGTTCATTGGATGACGTGTGTCGAGTTATGCGCGCGGGGCAATTTTAACCCATTATGACCAGCTGCGCTATAAAGATGAGATGTTTGCCGTACTTAATTCGATTATTGGAAGAAAACGCAATTTACTTACCGAGAGGTATCAGTACTTACTTTAGTGTTCATAAAGTATGATTTTACAGCAAACTATTTACTTGTCAGACAAGGAATCTAAATCACTAAGATGAATTTTGCATTTAATGTAGGTTCATATAAGCAATGAATGCTGAAAATTAAACACTACTTTATTTATTTATAGTTGGTTTATTATTGATGCCATTTTTAATGTTAGTCAGCCTTCGAAACGACTCAAATCTTGATGGATATTTAAAAAATAAACTTATAAGTATTATTTTATTCGTTAGCTCAAAGTTTTGAAATTAATAAGCTGTAGGTATTTATATTTATTTGTAAGTAGTATCTATACCTAAACAATGAATACAGAAAAAGCATAGCTAGAAACTGAAAAAGCTTTACGGATTGGTATTAATATTGTGTTTTAGTTGTTCTTTGATGCGTTGTAAATGTCGGGATATATGAAAATATAAAATCCTTATAAACGATAGATAAACCCGTAAGCAATTATCTTTAATTACTTGTGGTCTTCTAATAATTTCAATGTATAGGCACAGATAATATAATACAAGTTAGTAGGTATGTATTTGCATATTGTTCCCAACAATCTAAGAAACAATTATCAAATATAATATAATCATCGACAAATGAAATATAATACATATTAATATGATAAGAGGCGACTGAAGGAATATTGCAAAAGAAGATAAATTTTGTCTTCAGGTATTTTTATGCGTTTCTTAACTTTAACTTTGGCTGTTTTCGGCTTGTAACACCATTTACTTAACACCCTGTATGTTTATACAGTAATATGCAAGTCACAGATCATATTTTAAGACCCCTCAATCATCCAGACGCATTCCCGCGGTGCCTCGTGTTAACATAACGGCGCCCCGCGGCTCCTCCCCCAGGGGGGAAACGAGGGGTGATAGGGGTGGAAAAGGGGGGGAAACGCGCCTGCGCGGAATGAACACATCTGAGATTGAGAGCTGTTTATTCGGGTAATCAAGAGATGTTGGGGATGTACACCTCTGGCTAATAGGCGAATTTAGTGACACCATGGTATATAGTATAGTTTATAATAAGGGGTAGACAGGACACAAGTGAAAATAGAATTTTGGAAAATCCAAATCCGGATAAAAATACCACCAATTTACGTCAGCTAAAACAACCAGCAGATTTTAACCGAAACTTCAAATACATTATAAACAATTTTATGAAAAAACTCATCTTTTTTCGTCGTTCAAAAACTAGAGACTAGGTCGAATATAGTGCGATGAAGATAGGTTCACCATTAAATTTGATCATCTATTGCATGATCATAGACAATTTTTGGAAATATTTATCTATCATTGCGAATTTATAATCAAATAGCAGGCGATACCTTTTAATCCGGCCCTATTCAAAATACGACTTAAAATATTAAAGAATTGAATCAATAGGTATTTAACTTTACCGCTTATTATTTACTTATAGCGAATAATATAAATATTTTTAAGATATTTTAAGACATGCCTCACTGGGCCACACAGAGCCATCTAGTCCCAAATTAAGGTAGTATTAAGTACCCTGTCGTATGGGGTACTAGACAACCGATAATCTTACTTATATACATTTTTTTTTGTAAATACATAAGTATGTATTTATGATATAGGTTGTTTTCTATAATTGTTTTCTATGTATTATAAGTATAATACATAGAAAACACCCAGACCAGTGCAAACAGACATGTTCATGCACACAAATATTTGTATTGTGCGGGGATCGAACCCGCGACCCATGGCTCAGAAGCAGCGTTAACTACCGCTGATCCAAATGGTCGTCGTATAAACAGGAAAGAAGGAAAGGAAGCTAAATAAATCAAGTACCCAATAAAGTACATAGTATGTATATAATATATACCTTCTCTTATTTACACAATATATTCGACGTCTACTACACTTCTTGATTACAAATTGATATTTTAAATAAGCAATAACTAATATTTCCTGGACGGAAATCGTTATTGATGGCAACACTAAATCGATAGATTCGAAGATAGAACCTTAGGTCGTTGGCCTTTAATTATTATTTCCGGATATTAATAATTATTTTACTACCTAAGCGCACGGTAGAGTATCCGCCAAGTTAAATATTTCTGTTCGATATTTTATTGAAAATAGTTTTAGGCGTGGTGGCGGCCACCTGCCTCCATTTTACTATACAGGATGTGACTTTATATGTACGTGTTTTCTAAAAATATGATCAAGCCAGAATAGAACAATAAGACGGTCTCACCGCTAACGGCCGGTTCTAATAACCTATCTATCTTCAGTTTTGGCATATCGGAGATAGAAAACAACTTCTATCTTTGTTTCTCTGGACGGAAAAATCAGAGATAGAAACTGTTTCCTATCTCCGATATGTCAAAACTTGCGATAGATAGATTATTGGGACCAGCCGTAAGAGGGCTATATATATATATCAAAACATTTAATAGTTTTACAAACAAAACAAAAGCAAATACAAAGAACAAACGAAGATAGAAAAAAAAATTAGATCTCCTGCTCATCATGAATTGTGGCAGCTTAAGGAATGCCATGACACTGGTATTTTGTTAAAACTAAACATAAGTTGAAACGGTAATCCTGTACTACCCATATAATATGGATCAAAAATCTCATTTCAAATCCTTAATAATCATCAGCACTTATAGTATGTCCACTGCTGGGATCGTCTGACGTCTTTAAAAGGAGAATCGCAGTGACTAATTTTGGGGAGAAGACTGCTAGTCTTCTGCGGCTTCTTCTGGTGCTCCTTTAGTCGCGTAGGCTAATTTTTGGGTAGTATTTTTGAGTGTGTAGACACTCAAAAATACTATCCAAAAATTTTCGAAAAGGGGCGGTACTGTTTAGGTTGGTAACGCACGCAAAACCTCTAAATCTCCTACATAAAAAATGTCTAACATAACTTAAAATTCTAATCCTATTTCTAATCCGACACAGTAAAATCAAGTCTAGTTAAATTTACTTTAACTGAAGCTTGCTTAACTGAAGCGAACCCCAAGCGATGGTATCGCGTCGGCAGTTTCCGCTTCGAATGGAATTCAATGCACAGAATTACTCTGTAATCGGACTTGTCGGGGTGTTGAATAATGGCGATCTAGAACCTTACTATGAAACCTAACAGTAAAGTGCTATTAGACGTTCCGTTTATAATTTATTCAGTCATAAAAGTTTTGTCGAAGGGAATAAAATAATAAAAAAAATTGTATGTGTATGAGATGATTGTCGTCGTTCGTTTGTTTCTAACTCTATGATTTTTTTTTGTGGGTTCAGGTTTTAGTGATAATTTTTTTGCGAGTTTTTTTCCTGTTCTTTTATTGTAAGAATTTGAATTTTCATTCTGTGTATACACAACATATACACATATTGAGAGTAACTGTAAACTATAAACCAAACAAACGATACCTATATCAAAATCAATCCACTAAACAAATGAATAAGTAGGTAGTTGTGCCACGCATCACTAAATAAAATGGTATGTCATGGTAAAGTATCTTGCGCTGCTTCTTCTCGGTACTCGACCACAATTGACCCAAAGCAATAGTAAGTAGGTAAAATAGTACATATAAGCTCATGATATTCCATCTACTTAGAAAAAAATAATTTACATTGACTTATTTGTTGTTATAATGTTATTGATATCCAAATAACATCTATTTATTGACTCAAAAATATATTCTTGTTACTAAAAATACACGCAGTGTATTACTCGCACGCAACAACGAAGACGTGATTAGTCATGAAAAAAACTTATTGCTAAACCATCATTACTACTATTATTACTAAAGATTACCCACAAAATGGCTACCCGTAATTTTGTAAAGCAAACATTAATCAAGAATCATCTACTGGGCAACATAAATTGCTTAACCCGTTACCAATTATAATATCACAAAGAGACCATTACAAACATCCAATTGATCTTTCGTAACTACATTAAATGTCATGACTCACTGTCTCACTTCCACCTATAGAGTATCATATAATACGTCCCCTTCTAACGCAATTCGACGGAAGCCGCTTGGGAGAGCGTCACTCGTAAAAATCGCAAATACCTAACAACCCCAATTTGTCGCGTAATAGCTTTTCTCTCTCCCGCACCGCTCTGTCCCTTTCGCACGCTAATGGATCGACAATAAAGTAATATACAGATAAATAGCTTTCCGCTTAAATTTTGGCCCAATTCACGCTCTACCCCCTAATTGCGTATCTCCCCTCTGTTATGCATCTCTCTCGCACTAGCCCGTTTAGGGTAAAGCTGTCTCTTTCGACTGCTAATCCGTAGGGGAACGGTATAATCGCGTACATAAGTGCTTAATCGCATTTGGGCCGTGTTGCGAATGGTGCCCTCTATTTATTTAGTACGGGTAGCATTATGATGTGGATCCCTTACCCTATTAAAACGATTGTTTGTGGAGACATATGAGTTATATTCTTCTACAGTTGGTAGCAATTCCACGGGGTATTCTTTTCGTTAACAATGTCGGCAGATGCATTTTTGTCACCGTATGAGGGGAATTAAAATTTTATTGTCATTTCACGGGTGGAGTTAGGACATAAAATTTGCATCAAAACGCGATAATTGCTTGATCATTTGTTTAGGACGGTTGTTTGTCGCGCTTTTGTGCGCGAGTTTACTAGTGGTGAAAGTTTATATTAAATGAATTTATGGGCCAATTTCGTTCGTAACTTTTGTGCGATTATAATAGTGCTTTGTGACTGGTAACTACCAGACCATTCATTAATGTGAAAGGATTTAGGACTCGTAAAGGAATTATTGGATAGAACAGTATTAAAAGTGTTGTCACCTACAATCACGCGAAGAAAACGCCTTTGTTTTTTGTGATGCCGAAGTTTACTTATAGATTCTTAAGAGGATAAGTAAAAGCCAATTTTATTCATTGCATGCTAAAAAACTATGTTTTATACGTAATTACCTCGAAAATTGTATCCCCATTTTCCCTAAATATTAAGCGAATATACATTTAAGTACGAAGCTCCGATTAAATCCCTGTTGCGATCCGAATCATGAACACCCCATCAATATACTAACAGATCTCAATTTGTGAAAACTGTGGTGATCGCTCCCATGGGCCTATAAACTTTATGCCAAACAATTTTGACCCTTAAGCTCATCAACAAAAGGTATCCGAGTTTTCCTGAACGACCCTAATTTTGTTATATCTCTTGGGAGATGTATAACGTTGTAACTCATGTTTTATGTATGTTTTGTCTCGCTCAGATTTAGAATGAAGAATAAGATGTCTGTTGGATAAAGAAAGCAGTGTTGGATTATATACAGGGTGAAATTTTAACCACCTTCCAAATTTTAATATATCAATCTACGAGACAAAAAACAAATGACGTATTTTTTCTTTTGGTATAGCCCAGTACAAAAATGTCAAGATAAAGCACTTAGAAAATGTCCGCCAAAAATCTAAAATTTTTGATACGGCCGCCTAGCAACACTTTTTTTACGCAATGAACATCACATTTATTCATTACGATACTAATCATAAGTTTTTGATTTTCCCTTTATACCTAAACAGGCCTAAAACTGTAAAAATTTAAAACTATATTGCGAAAAATATTTTCGGATGAAAACTTGATTTACATTTTTTACTTCATAAATGAGCTCTAAATACGATACTGAACGCCTACAAAAATTTTGGAAAGTGGTTAAAATTTCATTTATTGGCTTTCAGTTGGGAATATAAGTTGCTGGGTTGTGAAAAGATGGCTGATCAAAGAAAGTTTTTTGACTATAGAAGTCGATGATAAGTATGATTAAGAAACTTTATTCAGCGCCCGAAGATCACCGTCAACTTTTTGCTAAGCACCGACTAATAATATTTATAGATTTCATCTGATAGTTTTCTACATTTAAAAGACCGGGAAATGCGGGAATCTAACTTGCAACTCAAAAGCTGGTGACACCTTAAAAACCGTTGTCTAAGTCACTCGGTCATGGTTGTTAGATATTGAAGTTTTTGGCTTGAAAATGTTTATTTTAGTCTATACGCCATAAAGCTTTTAAGATCGTGTTAATGTCATACGACATGTCTCATCTTTGTTGCCTACTCTTCCAGAAGGTATGTAAGCTATATGGTTAAATACCAACAATGATCCTCAATGGTAGTGTTCGAACATTGTCTTCGGTCTGTTTCCTCATTATTTCGCATTCACTCGCAAGTCTCGCTGTATATTTAACAGTAATAAATCTTAATTTTATTATCAAGTAAATGATGTTTAACACCCGACTTTGTTTCCTGGACAATAAGAGTTAACTACTGACTTTTGTTTGCGGTTGAAGATGTCATTCGCACAACGCTTGCTTCTTTGTGCGAAGCAACTTTGTTTGGTGGGGTATGATTAATATGATAATTGAGTTTTTTGTGTATTTTTGTTCTTGTTGGTTGGGCAATGCATTTTTGACTGACGAAAAAACAGAGTTCTCAGTTTTAGGATTATTTTCTGTTTTTTCGTTGGTACATATAGCTTTTGAATATGTAGAAACTTTTAATTAGACTTTTTTAAGGATTTTTTTCGTATTTTACTTTGTGATTTTCTATTATAGCAACGAAATCTGAGTTACGTGTAAAAATAAACTTAATTTAATTGCTATTTGTGTAATGGAAGGAAGTCATAGGAGAACACTAATGAGACAAAACGCGATCTACAGCCGTGACGCTATTATCGAAAACTTAATTTTATAGAAGCCTTTGTTCAGCTGTGGACTGATTTACACTTCTTTCCTTCTTCTTTTTACTATCTAGATATCTATGTGGTTTTTAAATTTATTAATAACTCACTAGTTATAAGGTACAGACAATAGCACGTCAACCTACCACAAAACGTCAAATTTTCTCAATTGATATTGATCTCTACTTGTTAGACTTAAAGTTGAAAATCAAATCAATGACCTTTAACTTTTTGGGTAGGTTGACCTGCTGTTCTTTGTACATTCTTTTCTAGAATAAATTATAAAAAAAAATAAACTTTAAAATTTCAAAACACAAAATAGTAAACAGATCAAATTCCGAACTCCTCTTTATTTCGTCCATTAAACAATAACAATGTCAATAAGTTTTTTCGACAAATCTTAAAATGATAACATGCAAAGTTAAAAAAAAAAAATGCGCGAACGAAAGAGTTCAACGCGCTAACATCAATGCTACTTATGCATTTTTTTATGGAATCATAAGACCAAAAGTATGAAAAAATTCGTAGGTACGATTCATACGCTAAGTTATAAATAAACGTAGGTAACGTCACATACAGTTTTCTGATCCCACAGCAGGTAGCTATAGGTATAGGGCTTGTTTTATAAAATCTATAATAACTTAGGTACCATAAAAACTTTTCTACTTTGACCTGTCCGCGAATCAAAGACAGGACCTCATATCTGGCGTTACCTTAAAAATCAGTGTGTCTGCTTCTTTACAAATCCATATTTGCTGTTATGAACTTCCACCTAGACCTTGTTTAATGCATGCATGAATACATCACAAGTATTTCTTATGTGTATCACTCAATACAGTCGCAAACAAATATTTTATATCAAAAATATATTCTTATAATTTTTGTCGGTCTGTCTGTTTGTTCCAGTTAATCTCTGAAACGGCTGAACCGATTTCAACAGGACTTTCACTTGCAGATAGTTAATGTTAGGAGTAATGAGTAACGTACGCTACTTGAAACATTATTTACTTTAATAATAATTAAAGAGGGAACCCTCTTTATTTATTTTAAAGCGAAAACAAAATTAAAACCAATGAAATAGTGAAAAATATCCGATTCAAATAGGAATACAGATATAAATATACTAATAAAAATGGTTGCCTGCAAAGTCGGTTTTACGGGCGAAGATTTTACGTGACAACGTCTTTTCACTACAGACACAGCTGACGATACTTTAACCACACGTGTGAACTTGTATTATGACGCTTTCTTGTTTTTCCAACGCCAAGAACGTTCGAGAAAGACAAAGACAGAGACACAAGCATGCGCCGATTCAATGCGCCTAATTCTCTAGTGCTGCGCGCGCGGCAGACCGATCATAGTTGAGTGGGAGAGAGACGCAAGGCATTCGGCGGGCCTCTCTCTCGTTCGGTGACTCATCGTAACGTTACCGAGCGTTACACTTTTTCATAAGTGACTCCCAGCCGCAACCTAATTTAAGACGTTGTCACGTCAATATACAAACATAATTCAATTATCCTGTAGTGCACGAGGACGAAGTCATGGGCACAGCTAGTTCCTAATAAGATTGAGTAATTTATATCACTCACAATGTAGGTACGCACTAATAAATAGAGCTGTAACAAACCGTATGTATTCGGTACTGAGTAACGGGTACTCCGTGTAGTACCGAGTAACGAATCGTTATTCACGAATACATTTCGTTACTCGCATTTTCCGTATTATGTCGCAAAAGTATCATTGATGCGTGTGTTGTAACGTTTGCTGATCGTATGTTTTATGAATTCGTGCCTTATTCGGTTAATTGAAAAAAAACAAGACAAAATGCACCTTAATTTTGTAATTTAGATGTATTTTATCTACATACTAGCTGATGCCCGCGGCTTCGCACGCGTGGGTTTTGATCTGTTACAAAGTTTTCGTCACGACCTACCTCCCTCTTCTCCACTCTTTTCCTCCACTTCCTTTGCCTACGGTGCCGAAGGTGCCCATCTCGGGCGAGTTGGTGGTGGACACTTAGTGGGAGCCGATACGTCGTTGCCGACTTACCAGGGCCCGTTGATACAATAGTTGGATGAAAGGGGCCAATTAAACTGTTTAGGGATCCGGTGTTAGTTCTCCTAGCGAACCGTGGTCCAAGCGAGCTCGCACCACATCTGTTTGCATTTACATGAAATCTGAAGTACAATATCATTTGAAACTTTCAAAACTGTCAACGCTGTAGTACAACAAACCATTCAAAGCAGCTTGCAAGGCTTTATTCGAATATGATCAACGCTGGCGTAGAGCCCTGGAAGAAGTGGCCCTGTGTAAAAAACCACATTCTTAATTTCCAACCAAGAAGGTTACCATTTTTCTCGATCCATAAGCGTTAAAAATGCGATTTTACAAAGACAATTTGCTTGCATACTACGTTTGGATAGAAGACCGGTGTAGTACCAGCATCGGTGTAGAGCTCTGAAAAAGCCAGTCCTATGTCATTCTCCCTTCATGATCGATAAACGAAGTTTCAAGCACCTCAACATGATGTTAAACACAAATAATTAACCACAAAATTTTCAATCGTTTTTCACCCCCTCAAATATTTAATTATAAAAAAAACCTTATAAACAACATAACAAAATTTATACCAAAAAGCTGATGTAGTTTCACAAAACTTTCATGTGGGATGTAGGTTCGAGGCATGAATGGTAGAGGATGATCAGTAGGATAAAAAGTGTTCAGAAACTTGACAGGATAGAGAACTGATTCGACTGTACTGACCACTGTGTCTATAATTTTTTATATTTCTTCAGCTTCAAATGATGTCAGCAAAACATTAATTACTGCTGCTTGGTCATTATAGTGGGTGCAGTGAGGTGTTTTTTTTTTCAACGTTTTATTTTCATTTTTTAAAAGTGTATTTTTTTTAATATGGAGGATATTAAATAAAAAGATAATTTGGATGCGTTAGAAAGGCAGTTTCACTAAACAAACTTTGCCAGGCCCCCAAAAGCGGTGCGTCCTAGAAAAAATAAATCGTTACTAAATGGAAGTTTATCAAATTATCTTCTAAATGGAAGCTTGTCAAATGGTCTACCAGTCTATATTGATTTAATCCACCAGTCAGCTGCTTAGTGTTGTTGCAACACACTTGTTACCTTTTCCTGCCTGAGATACGGGTCTATACCCAGTTTAGGAATTATTTTTGTACTGCTTAATATAGTTGATAATGTCATAAGGTACAACAGTGTAATTCTACACACTTTTTTCGATTTCCCGACATTTGTCTCTACCGTATAAACAAAAATCGGCCAAGTGCAAGTCGGACTCGCGCACGAAGGGTTCCGTACCATTGACTACAAAAACAACAGTAGGTACCTACATTAATTTTGTTAATGTAGTGCCTACCTGTTACCATTTATTGATATCAAGCAAAAATAAGCAAAAAATTGATTTTTTTGTGTGGTGACCTCCCTTAAATATTAATTTAATTATTGATTATTAAAGTTAGAAATATAACTGAGTGTTTTGTGAATATTTCAAGTGCCTACCTGTTGCTATTATTAATATCGAACAAAAAAGGACAAAAAAATCGCGCTTGTTGTATTCCCATACAACAAACGCCATTTTTATTGTCCCTTCAATATTTGTTTTATTTTGTTTTTAGTATTTGTTGTTATTGCGGTATCAAAAATACATAATTTCTGAAGGTTTCAACTGTCTAGCTATCGCGGCTCTTGAGATACAGCCTGGTGACAGGCAGACGGACAGACGGACAGACAGCGTAGTCTTAGTAATAGGGTTCCGTTTTTACCCTTTGGGTACGGAACCCTAAAAATGATTAAGTTCTAAATAATACGATTCTTATGGTAAGTACCGATATTTATTTTCTGAATATGTACCAATATACTTATAGATAAGACATCCAATAGGAATTTTCAAGTTTTGTCTTTTCGTTACATAGCCTCCATATTTCTTCGTCAACTTTGTCCTTCAGGGCATATGGAATACGTCGCGGCTAGAGGAAAATTGGTGTCACATTTTCTTGAAGCACTAATTGAGCTTTGTACTCGTAGTTTGATATTCAAACAAGAGTTTCATCAAACACTATTGATATATCTTCTAGTAATCTGTCCAATTTTGAGTTGTTGATAAATAACTAACTGAATTTAAACTAACTCCTCAAACTCTGACTCACAAGGATCCCGTGGAGCACATAAATATAATATAATATGTTTTCTGATGTAATTCTGGGCTCAAAGATGAAAGAAACGTGTATTTCCTTGTATAGATATTTCAGTTTTAAGTAAGTATCCAACCATTTAATGATGTTTATGAATGTTTCGTCCTTGTCTAATGGTACTGAGTTCAATTTAGATGTGCTAAGGTTTGTTTGTGTTGTGACCGAATTTTGCTCCTCGGTACCTTTTGCATACCTACATGGAATTGTTTCGTGCTATTGAATTCAAATTCTGCAGTTTTAGATTAAAAGCCGTGTTGTAGTTCCCTGAAGGTTATTTTTTTCTTCAATCTCTTTTTCCAAGTGTGGGTCATCTCATTAGTAATACCATTATTTGTAGTCGTATCTCTTCCCAATTATTCTTGGTAATTTTGTACATTTGTGACTGGTCACCAGCTGGTCACTCACTAATTTTAATTCATAATCAGAAATTTCTCGTAGGGTTTCTATCTGGCTGCCGAATTGTGTAATGCAGCCTTTAATTGAAGTTCGTGTACGTTTTAACTTAGTTAATTCATCCATTTCGGCAACAATTCTTATTAAATTCTAAAATTATACCCCTCTATTTGCAAGCAATGATATTTATTTACTGATTGACACATTGAATGTCATAACAAACTAAGTGACATCAGAGAGTACAAATATGTAAAGAGTATGGATATGAAACGGATCCGAACAAACTTTGCCTCCATTTTTTATCTCTTTAAAGACTAAATTCTCAAAAATCCTGAAAGACGTCATTCATAATTTCTAATCAGGTAGCTGGATACCAATTTTCAACGACTTAGCTTCAAAATTGACGGAGTTTCATACAAACTTGTGGGGCCCTTTTTACCCCCTTAGAGGCGGAATTTCCAAAATTCCTTTCTTAGTGCTCACTTACACTATAAAAGGAAGCGTGGTGAAAATTTTCAGATTTTAAATCCCAGTAGTTTGGGCTGTACGTTGATATGTCTGTCAGTCAGTCAGTCAGTCAGTCATTAAATCAGTTTTCACTTTTATATATTTAGATTACGATTGATGCGACTCCGTGATATCATACTTTATGTATGATATCTCGTACGGAATACTACTCGATTTGTTTTTCCGTACTGTGTTATTAATGAGGTATGAAAAGTAACGAGTAACGTAACGATACGAAAGTAACGAGTACTCTTTGTCAAAGTAACGAGTTCATACGGGTACGCAATATTTCGTTACTTTTACACCTCTGCTAATAAAGCACTCAATATGTAAATCCAGCGTAACAATCAACACATCATCAATCCATCCCTCTCTTCCCCCCTCTCTTTCTACCACGCACCATTACCCCTAAAGGACCAGGAAGCAACTTGATTGATATTTGATGTTCGCTGCTCGCCTAATGTACCGTGTCAATACTAATATAATTTCGAAGGGACCCCAACTTTTGTACTGGAAGAGAACCAATCAGTATAGACTATCGGATGGGTACTTTTTTTAACCAATTTCGATTATGACTATGTTGGCTGTATGGTTACACAAATGTCAAAAAGGTACCACTGATTTATCATAACATTCAAGTTATTATTACCGAAAAAATTATAATTATGGTTTAAAGGTTGTATATGTATATGTATTTAGAGCCCGAGTACATATGTACTACTACTACTATATATACTACTTTATAGTAGTAAATTAGCAATTACTTATAAAATAACACTACGATAAATAATGTGTTGTTTTACTTTAACAAGGAAAGGAAAATTCAAGAAAATTCCAAAAGGTAAACAATTTTTATTAAAATTTAAAGGGAAATTTTATTTGATATGTTATTACAATGGTCTATTAAAATACCTAACTTCAAATAGTACTAAACCTATCATTTGCTATCGAACATAAAAAAGCAATAATAAAATGGCGTCTTAACTTATCCAATTGGCAATAATTTTCCAATTTTCCATAAGCAGAAATGGTATTGCTTTTAAAACACCACTCCAATATGTAAGATGTAATACATTGCCGTGAAATTACATACAAACATGCAATAAATTATACATTAAAGTCACCTGTAATATAATGGTTACTTTCAATTGAATTTGGTTTTATTGTTTTAGGTATTAAAACTACACATTAACTTAAGCTGTAGAGGAAGACGGGCAAATATTAGTGAAAGTCCACATTGTCAAAATTTATTAGGCGCATAAATCTTTTGTAGTGTCTATCAAAGCTAAGAAACTAAATAAGTCTTGGTTAATTAAAGATAATGCAATTTGAATTGGAATAGTAAATACCAGATATTATAAAATTTACATACAGTGTTAGGTAAATGGTACATCAAACAAAAACTAGCCTTGGTTAACATGTGCATATAAATAGTATAGTGAAGTCAGAAACTGGATATAATTACTTTTTTTTTAATACAAACTAAAATTTTGTGATTCCTATTTTTATGAAAGTATTTTTTTCAAATATTATTGTTCAGATGAACTTTGTACATTTGGTCAGCAACCTGTGCTGGCCTACTCTAGTTCGATCAAAACTGCATCGCAGCAACTTGTATAGGCAACACTAGTTTAGGATTTGTTTGTGTGAATAAATAATACATACCTAGACTAAAATTGAATATATAGTAGGACATTTGTAAATTAAATACTTACTCGTTTGACTCCGACAGCATCACTGACTTGTCATTTCGAAGACCTGGTAACTATTCTCTCCTCACTGTAGCCAAGACACCCTGAGCCATCAATTCTGATCATTCTTGTGAGTCTGCTTGACTGGCAGTGAGAAAACCTCTACCTCACCTTATTCCTCACCACCTTCTATCTGCTACCTTAGGTATCCCGCACTTATTTATATATTTATCTATCACACATTTATACTGTTAGTTAGGGCTTTAGGGACTTAGGGACGCTAGGCCTATAGGGATTAGGGAGTTGGACAGGAATTTCTAATCCTCCATTTAATATAATTGTTACATGTGTAGGCAATTGATTTTTGATGATTTTTGATTGATTTTTGATGACCTCCGTGGCGGAGTGGCGTACACACCGGTTTTCAAGGTGTCGCCTGCTCCGAGGTCCCGGGTTCGATTCCCGGACGGGTCAATGTAGATAAAAAGTGTTTTTCTACATTTTCTCGGGTCTGGGTGTTTGTGGTACCTTCGTTGTTTCTGGTTTCCAAAATACGAATGCTTTAAATAGTTATTCAAATTGGGATCAGAACAATGTATGTGATGTTGTCCACATTTATTTATTATTATTTATTTATTTATTATGTGTAGCTAGCCGGTGCCTAAACAAGAGACCATACTCTACATTCACTTACCCAATAACGCTAAAACATAAACATTAGTCGGCAGCTGCACAATTATGGTATCAAATTTCTGACTTCAACATAGTATTTATATGCATATTAACATAGGCTGGTTTCGGCTTGTTGTACCATTTATCTGACACGCTGTATAAATTACTTTGCTCTTTTAAGGTATACAATGATTTATAAAAATAGGTATACAAAATCCTTGACCAACTATGATTTTTAAAATACACTATGATTTTTAATGAAGACCTTCTCTACTTTCCAATTAACGATTAATTTAACGAAAAAAATCTATTAGAATGATAAAAAAATAAACTGAATAATATTTGTTTTTACGCAGCGTGTTCGCGTAACCTGCACTTCCCCTGGACGTATTTTCAAATAAAAGTATTTTAAATTTGGGCGCAACCTAAAGATACATATTTTATGCGTTTATCATGAAATTTTCAATCCTTAAGAATATTGTGAATTATATACCTAATTTTATTAATATTACCTAATATTATATACCTAAGCGAACGTATAAAAATATTTGCTATCGATCTCCTACAAAACGGCTCGACCGATTGTATGATTTTTTTTGTGTTAGTTTTTGGTAAGCCTGAGAATATATAGGGTATCTTGATTCCAAAAATTGTACGGTTTCCGTGGAATAATTTTAAATTCAGATTTCTACACGTATAAAGGTGCATGCAGCAGCAGTTTGCTGTAATTAAACAAACGGATGACAACAGTCCTTAAAAAAAGGTCTGCTCTTGAATAGAATAGACTAGGACATGAACACGAAGTATCGAGTTTTATATTTAGTAAAGGTAAAACAACTTTTACGGCCGTTATAATATCAGAAACTTTAGAAATCGATCTCATTTCCTTAGCCAAGTCTGACGAATACACTCTGTAGATTCTAGTTTTATTGCCAAAGACTTCCCCACATACAACCTTACTTTTTTAAACCGAATGACGTTTGCATTAACCCTCCTTGTTTATTAGCCATATATCCCGGATTCCCGACCCTGGCTGGATGCGATCTGAATAGATTTCACGAGCCATTACCCATGTGACAGATGGGCCAAAATGGTGGAGATTTTTACGCGGGAAACTAGAAAACTTTTCGACATTGGATTTTCTTTCAATACCGAATGATAAATGAATGCGAGAGGGTTGTATTATGTTTATTGGCACCTCCCGCCATCCTTTGTGTTTAACTGACTTGAACATATTTTTTGTATAATGGCAGCCATAACTATTAACTATTTCCCACGACTACTGTATGTATAATATGCATGAACCTAATAATATGAAACTATTACTTTTAATAAATAAAATATAAAAGAAGTAGTCACAAAAGCTTGAAAAGAAGAAAATTTTATGTAACTATTATACATAGAGCAGATTTCTAATTTATATACGTCACATTCAATGTTTGCAGTTTGAAAAGTTGACTTGAGTTTATGGTTATGGTTTGGATGGTTGAAAAAAAAAAAAAAGTAAATGTAAGTTAGCTGAGCCTTGATCATTCTCCTTCGACTAACATTCAGTCTTTTTTTCCACAGGTAAAAGTATGGTTCCAAAACAGAAGAACGAAGCATAAAAGAATGCAGCAAGAAGAAGAAGCTAAGACCGGCAATAAGTCAGGTTCTTCCAGCTCGAAACCTGACGACGGTAGTCAGTTTAACAACTCGTATGAAGAAGACGAAGAATTAATAGACATGGATATGGACGAACTAAGTGAAAGTGAAAACGAAACGTAAGAGTTTCAGGACTCCAGTGACTGTAAATATTAATTGTAATTTAGTTATAAATGTTAATTATTATTATCTTTATTTATTCAAGATCGATTCGAGAATTTATTTTCAATCTGGATCAGCTAATGCTGACAATTTTGATTAGAAAAGTTTAATACAATTTTAATCTCAACGAACTTCAATCGACGACTCCAAATAATGAATTCACACCAATTTGTAAACATTAATTTCGAAAACGGAACGTGTCATTAATGGAAATTTCAAGATGGCGGCTTGTTAGCGCGTCATGACTTATTAGATAACAAAATTGGTCATATTATAATAGTTTTCGGGCTAAATTAATTAAAAATGCCTCCTCGAATGCGTTTCTCGGTGATGTGGGTACAATTAGACATTTAGATCTCAAATGCCGATAGGTTGTGGTTTCTAAACGAGCTCTGTCAACGTCGAAGAGGACAAGCGTACATAATAACGGCGTGTTAGAGCGAGAGTGGCGGTATTTATAGAGATGGAGGCGATTATTGCATCGTTTGGCCTATTATTAAGAGATACGTTCAAAAACCATCTATCTTGGGCTCGGATCGCGTTCGGTAATTGCGTGGAAGGCACGAAATTGTTTTTAATCTGTCGACGATTGTTCTCTATGGCTATTTGTCTACGCGCCCGATTTACGTGATAAAGATCTTTGGTTTATGGTTAGAGGCGTCTTCAGACGCTAGTTAACAATTTAACATACCTACATCAAAAATACAATCATAAATAGCACTGTATAGAATCATATTTCGGAATTTGATGTTGCTCTCGAGTAAACCTTTACCTAAGCATTGGTTTACTGATCAATTGTCCGAGGACCTAATTGCTCTTCTTAATACTATATTCTGAAACGGCGTCTACTGCTCTTGCATACATGGCTTTAGTACTTATTCGTCAAAATTGTAATATTTGCATCACTAGGAGGAGAGACAAGCAAAAGCAACATTTTCGAGATTTTTTTATTTCGATTGGTGACTAAATAAATTAAGTTGCATTAAAACACCAAGCGTTCCCAAAACAAGTTATTACCACGCGAGTAATACCTAAATACGTTGTTTTAAATCAATTCGTAAATCGATACGAGAACTCGATACTCGTAATCGTAAATCAAACGAACAAAAGACGGAAAAGAAAATACAAATTAGGCTTATAATCGTGCATTAAGCTCATTCGCCATTTTGAACGGACTACAGACCGCCTAAAGATAAGACGCCGCGTACCGGTGCGCTTCGCATTAACTTTGAATAAAATATGCACTAATCAAATATAAGGTCAAGATAATATTTTTATTTATTGTAATTATGTTAGCCAAGTAACTAGGCTAACATAATTAAAACATACAACTGGCACGATTATAATGTGCCTAATGTAAATTCAATTTTATATTTGAAATTCACATTAAATGTATAAGATTTTTCATTATTATATTTAATATTTTTAGCCAGTGCCTCATATACATAAGATAAAAACAACCTCAGGAGTTTCTAAAACCTCAGTTGTCTGTGGTGCGCACCCAGCGCTGTTGTTTTCCGTCGTAAACATTTTTACTGCCTTTGAATGCGTTATGAATTTGTTTTCGAAACAGACTTGCGGCCGGAATATTTTCCTTAATTTTAGTACGTAATCACGTTACAGAAGTAATTTGTTTGTCAGATTTCAAATTTGAACATAAGAGTTAGTTGTCTCAAGGAATTGGGTTTTATGAGTTTTTGATATTGTCTCGGCGCTTGCAACAGTGCCAAAATAATGAAAAAAAAAATGGTATGGTAGTTGAAAGCTCGGTACTACTAAGTCATACCTGCTTGTTTTTTTTAACTTAAATAGTCCGACGAAGAGATAAAATAAAATAAAGGCTTAAATCATTTATAACGTGTTAAACATACAATTAGACGCACCTTTTAGGATAGCCTTATTCAAGTCTCAATATCATCATCTAAGTTAAGAACGCGTCCACCGCATCCTGTATCAATTCTACAGCAGATAAAAGATTACTGCTTACTAAACACAAAATTGTATACCCTTTTACCTATTTCGGCTACATCCACGACTTCATGTCTTTATTAGAATATTCCTGGTTTCTTTCCTCATGTTGCCTTTTTTGCCAAGCAATTTTGGGACGTTATCTAATTTTTTATCAAATGTATTTTTGTCTGCTATGTGATAATTAATTCTGATTGCATTTTCTGAGGTCTGTTAAAATTTCTTAATCTCAGTAAAGGGTCAGTTGTTTTATGATAAAAATTTATACATTGGTAAATACTAGGTTCATTATCATTCGTCAGGCCATTGCTGAACAACACAATAGAGATGATTATTTTCCCATGATCGCAACGCTTGGCATACGGGCCAGCGATCTACATTGGTTATCTATAATTTATTTTCATACCCAAGGGACACGCAAAGAAATCAAATTGTTGAACCTAACTTGAGCATTGTTTCTGCTACTAAACACTGTAAGAGACACAAGACGCCTGTTGACGAGATAGAAATAATACTTTCATTGTCTCTAACATTGTGCCTATAACATGTTAAGTTTTTAGTGAACGATTTCGTCTTTTGTGATGTATTCCGGAGAAAGCTCTTTAGAATTAGAATTAATATCAAAAGTTTGATATTAACATAAACATTTTCTTTCTCGCTTGATTAATTAAGCATTTTACTACTACTCTTGTCGTTCGTCTACAAATTATTAAAATTAAAACCGTAAATGCCATTCTGGATTTCATTTTCAGCTCAATTACCTAACGTCGGTTTTAATTACAGGTTTGCTCATTACTGCGCGATTAGCGGCCATGTCGATATTTTACGATGTATTCTTTGAGTTTTTAATTATTCGCCCATTGATTGCTTCTAATTTATCGATAATTCATTTTCTAGCTAATATTTCACCCGTGGTTTTTCTTTTTAACTTGTAGAAAAAAGGAAACAATCAATTAGACAATTTTTTTGAGAAATCGTAAAGAATTTGCATCTGCATTTTTCCTAATTGCAAAAAAAAATAATGATTTGTAACAGCATTAAATTATTTCAAGTAAAGGTTGGCCGTATTTTTTTTCCTCTCGTGGTGGCATAATAATTAGCATTGACGTAAAATGAAAAACTACATAAATACACAATTGGCGACCAAAAACGACCTCACCGAATGAACGCTACTAGAAAATTTCTTTGCTTTTTCAACTTAGTGGCAATCTAGATCTACTGGACCAGCCGTAATGAATTTCCATTACGGCTGGTCCAGTATGAAACATGATTCAATCGCGGACATTTTAAAGTGCTATTTTTTTTGTATCTAATTCTAATTTTTTAATTGGATGCAGATATTAGTTTAACCTCTCGATTGTATGTTATTCCAAACACAATTAAAATCAATTGTTATCGCGACCGCCGGCGGTCTTATGATCCTGTAGTAGATGTACTAGACATAGTGTTTGACGGGTTTGGTCGTGTTTCATATTGTTTCACCTCAAAAGGCACTGGTGGTGGTCGACTAGTGGTGGCCAAATAGTTTTACATTTTATTATCCGCAAAATATAAATGTGAGTAATAGCAATGATCTGAATCTGAACCACAATCTTAACGTAGCTTAAATTTGTTATTAGTATGAAATTCGGTTGAAACCATAGGTATTTAGAGCATGGACCGAAAATGTTTTCATTAAATACATAGACTGACGTTGTAGTACTTGGATATTAAAATTTGGAGTCGTCGATTTATTAAGGAGAGGTTATAATTTATTTTAAATTAGCGAAGAGAATCGTTGTATCCGTTTCTCAAAATCAATTATTCGTGGCGCTCGTACTATAGATAGAACATTCTTCTTTTTTGTAATTATAAAGACAGAGATCTAAACGAATCAGTTAGATTGATTGGATTGTACTTTAATACATATAATTTTCAATCGATTCTTATATATGCCTGTTGTAAAACTGTAATTAGTCATTATAGATTATTTTATTTTATTTTTATGTAAACGATGATCATTTTTTATATAGGGCGAAAATGAAAGCTTACATACAACATGATTTAATGCAGAACTCAGAAAAAAAATTAAACTATTTAGGTATATACAAAATCAAGCTGCGTAATACCTACATAACTGCTGATTAACTATTTAAAGAACATGATTTCATAATCACCCTATATTATTCGTATATTAATAAATAATAAATTCGTTTTCATTAAAAAAAAGTCAGATTGTAAATTTGTTATACAAGCTATGCTACGAGTGTCATTTTTTCGTAACAGATATATGTATAAGTATAAGCAGCGTTTATAAAAACGCAGATATCGATGCCGAAGTTAATATAAATACAAGTTTTAATGTATAAATCGCTCAATTTGACATAGTTTTATTAAGTCAGTTCCTTTAGAATAAAGAAGCGAAATCATTTAAATGTAGAGATGTCTCATATATTCAGTATTATATTCAACATAAAGTACATTCACATAGAAAAGGGCCAAATGAATTTTGAAAACTTAGCGGTGATATAACTTTTTATTGTAGCCGACCATGGATGTCGCAATTCGGTTATTTTAGTACTTTTGACTTTGACTATTTAATACTATTAAATCGGGCTTTCACAAATCTACTAGCTCTGCAGAATTAAGACGCTAACCAATTTCAATTGGCCATTTTCATATGAGTACACTATAAAAGTATGTAGGCTTTTGAAAAAGCTTAGACTAAATCAAAACTATAATATCTGTTAGATTGTTTTTCAAAAGCTTCTTAAATGTATCTTACTGTCGACGTCTTCAACACTTCTTAAATTATAATTTTAACAATCCTTTAATTGTAATAATGAATATGATGGTATTGTTTATTAGAAACATTAATATCTTAATCGAAATGTAATACAATTTACATAGGCAATTTATTGGTTAGAAAATACTTATCATACTCGTACATTGTACCAAATTCTTAAGTCGATCGCTTAAACCCAGTTATGTTAAAATATTATGTAAATAAAATCTATTTATTTCGTACTTAAAATATCGTGGGACTTAACTATTGTACATTTTCCTATATCGAATATAATAAATTGTTCCTTCAATATAATGTGGGTTACGTATGCCATAGTTACGCTGGTTGTAAATATAAATAAATAAAATATAATATACTTAAAAAACTTTAGCCCGTAATTGTACATTCTTGAATAGTATTTAATTCTCTAGAGACGTGTATATAATTATGTGTGTTAGAACGAGATAGATACATGTAAGTGTATTTGTGTGTATATTCGGCTAAATACTTTTCTCTATGACTGTCCGATTAGATGGGCCGACTAGGTCGAGTGTAGTACTTGAAGACGAGTGATATAAAATATATGTTTTTACTCATTTCAAAGTGGTTTTGCATTTTATTGTTTTACTTATATTCCCCTGATCACCAACCTAGCAGTTTATCACCAACCCATAACAGTCCACTACTAGTCATGGACCTCTTCTAAAGGAGGAGGAGGCGGGAGCAGTTTGGCCCATAGCGGGGAGAAGACCCTGCTGCCTTCTACATATTTGATTATAACAACAGATACACATTACCAAGATAAAAAAAATAAAAACGCCTCGCCAATGAAAGTCGTAGATGACTGGGAGAGCGAATGTCGATATATTAAGTACTCGCTGTTGCCCGCGACTTCGTCCGCCTGAATTTCTGTTATTATAATCGCCATTAGATAAGAAGTTTTTAAAAGAATATAGCCTAAAGCTTTCCTCGATAATTAATGGTCTATCAAACACAAAATTTTTTTTAATTCGAATCAGTACTTCCAGAGATTAGCGCGTTCAAACAAACAGAAACTCTTCAGCTTTATAATATTAGTATAGATTACTTATATGAAGTACTAGTTATTGGAAGCGACTTTGAACGTGTTTTGTTCGAACTTAAAACAGAAAATGTCTAAGGGAACTGCACCTACATTTTTCTGAGGATAAAAAGTAATTGATATGTTTTTCCAGCCCATGACCTATTTGCGTGCTGAATTTCATACAGATAAACATCCGAACATTCTTTAGCAGCCTATGCCAGACAAAGTTTTCTTCAAAAGAGGATTGTGCCATAATCGCCACGCTTGGCAGGCGGGTTGTCGAACGCAGTTTGACCAATGGTGCAGGGACGACGCTGCTGCCCGTCTTCTCCTGGCAATTCTTCTTTAATCGCTTCTTATGACACCGATAGGAGTGGTGGTGCTATTACATTTATAATATTAGGTGTTAAAATATGAAATTGCCGTTTTGTACGGACGAAATCGAGAAAAGTAATTTTTCCAAACTAACATTTTTTTAGTTTTTTTAAAAACACCTGAACCGTTTTCGATGCAATTAAAGGTGAAAGTTAGATGGTTATAAAGCTACGCATTATAGTATTAAAATTTCTGAAAATCAAAGTATATAATACAAATATACCTAATTGAAGCAAGAAGGTCAGCTGACACATTGTAAGGGGTCTTTGCAACGACTTCCTTTGAAATAATAGGCACTAGTATTGCATTTTTTTTAGTCAAAAGTTACTTTATTTAGTTTTTGATACAATACAAAAAGAATTATGCAATAATATGACTATACTTAAGAGCTATAAACAAAATAAAAAGTGGGAAAATAATCGGCAATTTCATACTTTAACCCCTATTATTAGAAAGATAGTTCGCGTGCAACTGTGCATATATGATAGGTAGCAATGTGACGCGCACAGACGTATCATTTTGCTGCGGCGGAGTCTCGGTTGAACGGACCGGACCTCACACAAATAAATCTTTGCGCGTCACAGTGTTTCAATATAATGTCTGAATCAATATTTAATATTTTCATTAAAAAAATAGTTGGTAAATAAATTAAAAATACACTGCATAAATTAAAAATATACATATATAATGGTTATATACATATATAATGGTTATATATAATATAACGTGGGCTTCGTTTTACAGGTGGTTGAAAATGCACCGTGTATTTCAGGGCGGCTTTTTGCTGAAGGAAGAACTTTCAAGGATCGTTAACAGTACAGACAACGGCAGGTAAACCTACGCAAAAAGTTAAAGGTCGTTGAATTGATTTTCAACTTTAAGTTCAACAAGTAGAGATCAATATCAATTGAGAAAATTTGATGTTTTGTGGTAGGTTGACGTGCTGTCTGTACCTAAGTATAATCATTATCATCATCATCAATCATAATCAGCCTTGATAGTTCACCGTTGGTTATAGTACTCCTCTAAAAGAAGGATTTTGTCACGCTTGGCAGGCTGGCAATGTAAGTATTATAAAAAAAAAGTAAAGTAACAGCCTATAATCATTCCACTGCAGGGAAAAGGCCTCCATCATTGAATTCAAGTTACCACAGCAGTGATGGGTACTGGCTTAATCACCACGCTTGCCAAATGCGGGTTGGTGGTCACAAACCCGAGCAACGTTCGTAAATTCGAAACTTTTTTTCTTGCTGCCCAACCCGGGAATCGAACATGGGACCCCGATATCATGGCCCGGTATTTAAACCACTAGACCAACGGGGCGTCAGTCGTAAGTATTATAATTAAAGGTATTTCATATAAACTACTAAAAAAGTAAAGGAAAGTACCTAATAGTCTATAATCATCCTATGTACTGCAGGGCAAAGGCCATCACTGCACACAATGCCACAGCAATAATGGAATGCATTTGGCAAGACTGCAATGTTTGAAAATTCGAAACTAAGTCTTGTTGCCCAATCCGGGAATTGAACCCAGGGCCCTGAGAACTTGGCCCTAGTGGCGTTCATATAACATACATATACGTTCATACATATAGCCTAGTAAGTTTATTAATTATTGATAGTTACTCATAGATAAGATTAAGTACTAGTTACTACTAGTAGTTCTTTCCGAGATGCTAACGAGTACCACCTTATAGCCTAGTAAGTATATTATTAAAGGCAAAGACCACACAAGGTGGTGAAGACATGGGATTATGATGACGTCATCATATTGACTAAACGTGATCCGAATTGAAAACCGAATCGATACATTATCAAAGATATCAAAGATATCAGTTTTATAGCCCGATTCTGAGTCTCGAAACGTTTT
Source organism: Anania crocealis (assembly GCA_949315895.1). Classification (NCBI taxonomy): domain Eukaryota; kingdom Metazoa; phylum Arthropoda; class Insecta; order Lepidoptera; family Crambidae; genus Anania; species Anania crocealis. The sequence goes on from OX438861.1 coordinate 11,906,896, forward strand.
TCCCATAACATTTTATTGCACTTATTTGTATGCACTGATTTTTAAAGATGTTAAGGGTTTAGGGTTCCTCATGCAACAAGACATTATAGATTTAACAAATTGACCATTTTTCTGCGTTTAATCTTAGACAATCAAAGTACTAGCAAGTTGTAAATTGCAAAAATTAGACCCGTTTAAATTAAATAGTAGAGTTCCTATAAGGGTGTACAGACAGCCTGAAAAAATAACTCGTAAAAGATTTTTCAAAAATATTTACCAAATGTAAAGGCATATTTTGTGAATATTTTTTTAAACTTTTATCATAATTTTCTCGTGTTAAGAAAAATCTCATATCAGACTATCTATTCCCACACGATCCCATACTACCTTACTAACGAATTCATCCAGGCGAGAACTATCATTACACTAAGCCATATTCTATTAACCATCAAAATCCTTTCAAATAAATGCCGCCACCACTCAAGCGTTTGGAGTCAATAAGTTAAAAGGATTACTCAACAGCAGGTAGTAGGTTCGATTTCCAGACACATTTAAGCCAATTTTCTACGAACCTACGCGGGTGGCGCAGTTTAACGACATTAAAGATTCTACAAACAAATAAAAGATAAGCGGCGAGAAATTGGTTTTGACTTTTTGCTTAAAAACTTAAATAAAAATTTAACTATTGCCAAACTCAACCATATTAAGTTTTGAAAAAGATACATTTTCTACTGAAGATTCAAATGACTAGTGCCGTAATCCTTTTACGAATCAATGGTTTTCTTTTTAGAGTAAAAAAAACGGCAAATGACTAAAGTTTTCGCTAAAGGTGTTTGAAGAAGGATTTTCGGATCTAATACAACCTAATCCTGTATCACCTTTGATCATCATAATGGCATTTACAAAAAAGCTTTTGGCATGAACGCGGCATAATTCTTTATGTCATTAAGTACCCTTAGGTTAACCTTAAGGTTTGTATATTTTTGACCGACAAAATATAATGCTATTAATCGGTGAGATACCTAAAATATTACCACGTACATATAAATGTTAAGTTATAATTTAGCTTAGATTATAATTAAACAAAAAATAAACTATGTATGACACAAATCAACTTACCGATCCCCAACAATCATTTGGTAAGTAACTTGAATTCAATGATGGAGGTCTTTGCCCTGCAGTGGGATGATAACAGGCATAACAAAAAAACTAATTTCAATATGAAAAATTGGTTAAGTACATCGGGTACCTGAAAGTCATAAGAGGAAAGGTACACCTTTTCTGTTGCAAAAATTTTATGTCAAAAACGTTAAGATTCCACGGTGTTCTACATCGCCTACATGGCTTATATGAGTCCGGATCATTTAATCTTCTAATAGTGACCATGAAAGTTTAAATCAGTATAGATTTTATTATTTCTAATTTATAATTGTGATATTTAATATTTGTACTTACTGCCATGAAACTTAACTATTCAAAACTATACTTTATTTGATCTTTTAGCAACTTAATTGCAATCATAATATCAGTATATAAACTTGAAAAATTAATATCAGTATATAAATTTTTCAAGTTTAAATACTGATATTCAAAACTAAGCGAAGAGGTCGCTTCACGAAGCAAAGCCGCGGAAATAAGCTAGTATAAATATATGAGTGATCTGGCTAATGATCTACATTATAGGTACGTTAGGTCCCATTCTCAGGAAGTAGACATCATAATATTAAAACGTCTGTCCATCACAACAATAAGTTTGTAAAAAGTTCACGAACATGCATATCTGGGGTCATCTCTCACGTACTAATTCTTACACCGTTAGGTATTTGAAACTTAAGGGAGAGGCTGAAGCGTTTAGAGTTAAACAAAGTGGTGTACCTAAGTACTATTTTTAGATAAAGGAGATGTCCCATAATAGGCCCAGACATTGTACACAATTTTCAAAAATCAAGAAAAAAATACTATTTCTGGGAAAAATACATATAAATTTATTTAACGTATAATTTAGTGGTTCAAAAATAAATAAGATCGAATAATTTATCAAACTCCATTAGGCATTCCAAGATGGCGTCAATCAAAAAAAACTTTAAATGTCAGTAGCTGTCAGATACCCCTTGTCACTTTGGCATAATCATTCACTTTAAGTTTTTGTTCTGCTTGTCGCGCTTTTATTGTAGTTCATTATAACGACCTCTTTTTCGTTTTCTGTATTTAGTATTGATCAACACATTACTTTCATAATGTTTGTTGTTACTACAGTAAGCGATGGCACTTGACTCCTAGCTGCGCGATTTTGAAACTGACAGACGTCATCATAATGTCATCTTCCGCCATGATGGTTTTGTTGTTTTGTATTGCTATTTTCTTACATATCTCTTTATTTGAACCACTCAACGAAGCCATTTTAAAAGAATTGGATAATAACAAAATCTTGTAGGTATATTGGTCTGTCTTTTGGTGGGGTGTACAGGTTCTGGGCCTGGCCTCCATACAATTTGGGACATCTCCTTTGCTGATATTAATAGAATAAATATTTATAAAAACTGAAAACCAACGAGAAAGTAAGAAATAAGTTGAGTATCGTATCGATTGCTATCATCGCGTCGTAGCAAATACCGTGGTCGTATGACCAAACATTGTTTGCACCGACTCAAAAATTGGTATTTAGACAAAAGTTTTTTTCGAAAATTGTATAATTAAGATTCCTTCTTAATCCTGATTGTCTATCTCATTTGCCACAAAAGGTAGAATTTGCGCGTCCCATTTAATTTTCTTTGAAACCACTGAACAAGTAATCACTATGTTTTTTGCAACGATCGTCGGTTATTGTTAGGTTGGCACATATTTAATATTGGTTACTTAGAGGTCTTTTTAAAAGATTTAATTGTGTGCAAGGATACTCGAAATACAAATTTGCAACTGCCAGTATCCTAAAACTTGAGCCACTGTACAGAAAAGACAAAAAGTACAACACCGCACGGCACAATATTTGACAGTCTGACAAATCATTAAACATCATAATCAGTGCTAGTCTATCTCATCACGGTGCCTGCTATTACTCAGCTTTCACTTTAAGTGCTATATATGTATTTAAGTAATAACTGAATGTAAGTCTCGTTAGCGAAGAAAAACATTATAAGTAAATAGCCTTCCCTAATCATTACCTAGGCCTAAGTATCGAATGGCATGCTTGGCAGGCTGGTTGGTCATCGCGGTTTGGGCAATGGTGAAGAGAAAAAGATGATGTTCGTTTTCTTCTAGCAGTACTCCTTTGGTCGTCTCTTTCCACACCCGGTAAATGGATAGGTACGGCTGATCTGATGCTATTCTATTCTAGCTAGAAGCCACACGCCACATGACATATTTTTTTTAACAATATTATTTTCAAGTTCTTATACTAGCTGTGTACAAATCCATCAGATATACGTATTCTTTTTAAACGGATCGTGCTTTTCGAAATTACAAATCTCTTTTCGAGATTCTGTCACGATGGCGTCTGTCTTATGTCGATTGATAGCTTCATCCGATAAGTTTAATCAAATTATGGCCGCTAAATAGGAGAGCAGTCAACAATTTTATTTATTCTTTGAAATTTTGTTAAATTTAAACAAAAATCGTTTCTATTGCTATTAAAATAGCGTTTGGAGGAGATTTTAGTAAATGTAAGGTTATGTTTGTAGCCTTGTACGTTTATCTGCCATCTTTAAACCGAAGACAGTTGTTTGTGCGCTTTGAATGTTGTTAAGCCCAATTATTGTGATAGTAGATTAGTTTTGTGGTAAAAACTGGTTCGACTAATTTGTTTTCTGATAATTCGAATTTGATACTCAATTCGAATTTGAACTTTAAACGGTTTAAGTTAACATATATTTGCTAGAACCCATGAAGTTCCAAGAAAGTTGGACTTAGGAGGATAACAGACTTTAGAAGCCCATAGCTGGACTTTTAGTCTCCTTAGAATGTCAAAATGAGCAACTTAACTACTGGATCTAGCTGACCGCAATCTCCTCCAGGTTGTCTGTCGGATGAAAGAAACGTGCGTCATATACTTCTTTTTAAAATTTTCTAGTTCAAATACTACTTTAAAGAAGTGGCAAAATTGTTGCAAAAGCTACAAACATAGCGAAAAATGTTTTTTAAAAAAAGTTAGAAGCTATTAACAGGGCACTATATCTACATTAGATTCTTAAGTTGCCCTAGCAAACAAAAGAAATAGTCAAAAATATAGCACGATGAAGTTGTAACACGGGCGTTAAATGCGCTGCGGTGTGGTGCAATGCGATGCGATGCCAAACTGTATTTTATCCGATATCATAACAAAAAAAATAATCGTAAGCTATACTTTTAACACTTAACTTACCCTTCAAAATATAGCTTATGAAACCATATGTGAAAGTTTGAATAAAAATAAGTAAGCTCCTACAAATACTTTAAGTATTTAATGACGATATAGTAGCTATTTATGTTTCATACAACTTTTATGGTCTTACTCTTGCAATGTGCTAGCAAGGTATCTCAATAACTGTTTGATATTCCTTATCATTAATATCTTTATCTCATTAAATCGGTTCATGCGACAGCTGTTTGAGCACCGTTAAATTTTATCGGTTCCTCTATGGTCGGAGTGTTACCGGTTAATTAAAATATAATTAAAGAGAAAATGTATCAAAAACGCTTATAGGTAGGAATGACCGTACCTCGAGCTACACCATAGTGAACAATTGAATCAGTAATCAATTTACTTAGAAAATATTTATCGTGTGAATATTAATGCACAAAACGATATAAATCGACCCATTCAGATCAATTTGACCTAAACAGATATTGTACACTGAGTTACTTATGAACCATTTTAACTATAACTTCCCCACTATAATTTCTGGATTGGAGTTACTGTAACACTTCGCCCGTTTAAATATTGAGAAAAGTTCTCTCTTATATTAAGTACCTAGTAGCTCGCTTACTTCAGTGTGGCAGTAGCTCATCCACTAATGCGTTAGTTGTAGCTCGTTTACTTTAGTATTAGTAGTACTTACTGGATTCAGTATTGGCAGTTGTCGATTTAGAGTTGGTAGACTAATAAATTTTACGTTTTATCTCGCCAATGAGAAAGTGCGCCTCACGACGTTTAGCTCGTATTCCGTTAATTTGAAAAAATATCTACTACGTTAGCAACAGAGTTCTAATCACTTAGCGTATGTATTTCAGCTTACTTAGGTCTAGAATGAAACGATGTATGTTACGAAACTGTTTTTTGTTCTAATCGTGAACAGATAATATACAGCGTAGTAAAATTTCCTTAATGTATTTACTACTTAACTAAATTAAACATTTTTTGAGGTTTTTTAAGCAAATAGATCAAGTAAGAAAGTAAAAACACGTATTTACCACTTAAAACAATGATCATACCAAATGTTTGGAGAAAACTGTAACTACATGAATGTGGAGCGTGTAGATTGTATGTTGGCTTATTTTAACAAAGCTACCAGTTTTAAAAGGAGTGTCCGCATAGGTCGTACCGCGTAGGTATTTGTTGTAGCTAACTTAAGCTTTAGTAGTGGCTTAGCTCCACAAATAGGTACTTCCATGAAGTATTACAACTTTTAGGGTTATTAAATTTTTTTGCGTTAAGTCGACGTTTTTACACATACTGCCTTCATCTTTTCTTCACTATGTCCTTGTCTCGTTTTACCATAATTAATATTAATGCTCAATGGTAACTGACACATGTCACGCTTGTCACCATGGACTCTTTACCAACTTTTACAATCAGCCTGTTTTAACATTTCCTATTCCATTTCAAACCTTAAGTTCTGCACTATAAGGATTTCATCTTTATCAGATATACCAAATAATGCCGGTATTTTTGTCTCTGATGTGTACCGACCGAAGCAATCCAGTTTGTTCATATTAATTAATCGGTGTTTTGATTGTACAAAGTATGTAATTCGATAAGTAATTATTTCCTCTTGATTTGAGACGGACGGTAATTTGACATTTCTGGTTTGTGGTAAGGATATTATATTAATTAGGTAGGCCTATAACAATACAGGGTTATATTGGAAATAGGGGTCAATTTTCCATACTAATCATTAATTTAAACAGGTTTTATAAGAGGGCCAATGGTGAAAGCGAGACGAAATAAAACTAATTATTTTGGCTTTTATTAGAGGTTAGAGAAAGAAAAACTGATCTTTTTAGTCGAGTAGCTAGCACAGTTTTCAGTAAGTATGATATATCAGGTTTTTTTTAGGGTTTTCTAATAGAGATCGCTTAGGCCTAGACCGAACTTCCTGGCTAGAGCCATAAGTGGTGTTCATGCGGCAGGCGGCATGATTCTCAGTTTATATGAAATCGCCTAGGCCTTACATGAATAGAATCGTCTATTTTGTTCAGCAGCAAAACATATCTTTTTTAAAAAGTTTTATTAACCGACAAAAAATAAAGGACTTCCTAATTCGACGCGTACCTCTAAAGATACTCGTATATTTTTATGTAGGTACGCATTACTTTAAACCAGGTTGACCGATTTTTATTGATTTCGTTTGATACGGCTACTAAAAGAACACCTTGAAGGGTAGAAAAATAGAGTAGACAGTCTTCAAAAGGTAAAAAAAAAACTTTTCACATGAATATCATACCACAATTTACTGTCTTTTATTTACTTTTTATTTACTTTCTCGCACCGCCAAAAACATTTCTGTTCAGCTCAGCAGTCGACTGGTAGAAAATCCTCCAGTTGTATTTTTTATATTCCATTTTAGGCCGTCAAAGTCCCCAATAACTTAGTCGTTTGACTCTTTAGACACAACCCAATAAAAACCTTTTTAAATTGACCCAACCAGGAACTGAACCTTTATAAATTGTTCTTTTAACCACATTCTCCACCAGCTGTCATCGTAATGACCGCAGTCTGGTTACATGTTTTACGTAACAAATTAACATTTAATGATGGACCGAATTATCTTTTATAAAATGGGCAGGAACTGTATCATATTTATTTAAATGGGGTACGCCTAAACGGCTGGGAGTGTGTTTCCATTGTTAGTGTCAGTTATATTTTAGTGATTTAAACTTTCATGTTCTCTATTACAAGGTTAATACCATGTACTCATCACAATCATCTCTAGCCTATATCGATCTGCTGCTGGATAAAGCCTCTCCAAAAGATTTTGCCATAAGTAATCATCTTACACGGGTTGGCGATCACGGTTTGGTCAATGGTGAAAGACAGACCATGTTAAACGTCTGCCTTTGACAGTTGTCTATTCGCTTCTTACGACACCCATAGGAAATCGCCATGCTTGGCAATTAGTAGAAAAAAACGCTGCTGATTGTCTTCCTATAGAAGTACGTTTCTGTTTTTGGAAATGAAGTAAATCGTTCCTACTTTCCGGGTGAACTCGGGCTGTTCAATAAATGTTATCTGACAACGCCCCTTTGGTCTAGTGGTTTAAATACCGGGGCAAGATCTCGGGGTCCCAGGTTGGAATCCCGGGTCGGGCAACAAAAAGTTTTGAATTTTCGAACGTTGCTCGGGTTTGTGATCACCAACCCGCATTTGGCAAGCGTGGTGATTATGCCAGTACACCCATCATTGCTGTGATAACTTGAATTCAATGATGGAGGCCCCTTCCCTGCAGTGGAATGATTATAGGCTGCTACTTTTTTACTTTTACTATATGACAACTGCTGGTTCCCATTTAGGTACCAAAAGACACGACAGTATGACAATATAATATACACACCTACAGACCTACATACATTACACAGTCCAATCTTAATCCTACCAACATTTCAGCGATTACTTGTTGGCTTGTGATAAGAAAAATAGCATCTAAGTAGATAAAAAATATATCTCGAAACCGTAATGTTAACTATGGAAATGACATCAAAGTTACAGTTTTTAAATTATCGTTCGAATGTTAAAAATGTCGGCACACAATGCAAACACGCGCCGAACGCTATTCGATTCGTCGGTCAGCACTCGTTGATGGGATAAGTGGGTGTTTAAATCCCCATTTTGAGGGTAATTTCTTAAATACGCCCTCTATTTCGTGTTATGACGTGACGTACCAACAATTTTGATTCCATCACACTATTGTAGACCTTACTGAGCTAAACTTAAGAGCTGATGAATGGTGTTGTTTTGTCTAAAAGTATCATTAGTCATAAGTGGCTAGTCTGAGAGCATCGTTTAAGGATCTGGTAGTTTTTATAATAAAAATTAATGGTTCCGAATATAGAGAGTCGAGTGGAATTGACACAAAAAATTAAAAAGTCTAAACGTATGTTTAGTTCAATATCATTATGTGGTTAATCGGTTTTGACACGTTAGGAAAATACACTTTTTAATAGTAATAATATGTAATAGTACCTAGGTACCTACCTGGGTTTATTTTTATTCCTTTATTTCGTTCCTGTTGGGACATGTTTACACTTAGATCTAGTTAGTACTCTGTACACATATATATAAAAAGACAGTGTAACATAATTCTAGTTTATTATCACATAAGTAGGGAATAACCTAGGTTTTATTTTGTTATGTTAATGCATCTTTGTCTAGTATTGGACTAAGAAAGATTTTGACGTCAAACAACACCGATTTGGTTTATAGTTAGAGGTTGTGTCGAGTGGTAGCGGCACATATTAAGAATACTTAGCAATATGCCTTCTCTGTCTGTGGGTTTCGTATTGGCCTCTAAAGGAGTACCTACTACGAGGCGAAACGGCTGGCAGTGATATATTTTACAAGAAATCACCACATGATTAGGGCAAAATTTTATTTTTGTGTCAGAAGTGGACTGTTATTAGGGCGGTGATGATGAACACATCTTATATATAAAAATCTCGTGTCACAATGTTAGTTACCTTACTCCTCCGAAACGGCTTTACTGATTTTTACCAAATTTTATATGCATATTCAGTAGATCTGAGAATCGGCTACTATCTATTTTTCATACTCCTAAGTGATAAGGGTTGTTCACCCTTAATTTTTTTTTATTTTGGTCAATTTTTTTGTTTTTTTTCTATTATGTGGCATTAAAAGTACATACAACCCTAAATTTTTACCCACTTATCACCAACCCCTATTTTTTAATAGCCATTTTAGTAATTTAATCATTTTTATGGCAAAACAACGTTTGCCGGGTCAGCTAGTATTATGATATTAAACTAGTCGTTTAGCAAAAATATCTAAGCATTTCTTCTTAAGTTATAAGAACAATGCTAAATTACAGAAAAAGACAATGCAAATCTAATTGCGACGTCCATTCATAGAAAATAATAAGTGAACGTTCGCCGAGTTTTTAAAAGCTCATTTCAAAATCTATTTAGGGTTGCACATACATTTACCGTTACAAACTTTTGGATTAGTAAACTGGGATTGTTAAGTTGCCGATAGTTCTAAAGGACTTAAGATTAAATTATCTAAGCTTTACCATTACTTACCTTTTTGGGCTTCAAAGGGTTTTAATATCATTAAGGTAACAATGAGCTTTGCAAAGTCACCGCAATTTTTTATGTCTAATGAATCTTTTGGTTAGTTTTTCCGTTTTAGTGGTATTATTATAATAAGCATGGTCTAGGTACTCATAATGCACTCGTATATAGGGTGTTAGGTTACTGGTATCATCATTATAGTGTAGAAGGGATTTCTTTGCAATTTTTTCATGTCACTCACACATTGATTTAGATTAGTTAAGGAAATTTATTATCTTCCTTCCACTTATATGCAGACGATCTCCAATATACTCTCAAGGGAGCCTTGAAAACCTTTCTAGTGTGGTAAATGTCCTAAACACAGATTTAAACACTATTTTGAACTGGAGTAGGTCATACGGACTTAAGGTTAACCCTTCTAAGACGCATGTTATTGTGATTGGTAGCTCATGGCAAAATTCCCGAATTAACTGGAGTGCCTTACCACCCATCATATTTGACGGTGTTCATGTTCCTTATAGTCCTGTTGTTAAAAATCTGGGTGTTTACATGGATAGTACTCTTACCTGGGCAACACAGATCGCGGAGGTTAGCAGGAAAGTGTTTGCAACGGCTGCGTCCATTAATAGACTACGGACTTTCTTACCAATACCCACTAAAATTGCTCTGGTTCAAGCCCTTCTGTTTTCCATTCTTGATTATGTAGACTGTTGCTACTTAGATGTCAATGAAAATCTTCTAAGCAAGCTCGAGTGCCTTCAGAATTTCTGCATTTTTATTATCTATGGTCTACGAAAGTACGATCATATCTCAGAATACCGAGCTCTGCTAAAATGGTTACCTATAAGTACGTCGCAGGCGTGAATTTCACGTTCTTTCCTTTTTGTTCTCAATATTATTTAATCCAAAATCTCCATCTTATCTAAAGGAGCGTTTTCAATTTTTGCGGTTCGCTCTATGTCACGATATGCGGTCTTTCAATAAACTCCGTCTTGTGACTCCTCTTCATTCTTCCCATTCTTATTCGCGGTCATTCACTGTAAAATCCATGCGTCTATGGAACTCTCTTCCGTTGTTGATTTGGCAATCTGAATCACTTCCTATTTTTAAAAACAGACTTAAAACATATCTTCTTTCACTTTAATTTCTATCCGGTCTAATTTTAACTTATGTAATTTCTATTATTGATACTTTTGGTCATGTGATCATGTTTCGTTTAATGTATTTGGGTTTGTAGTTGTATGTGTATATGTCATGTAGGTATGTATATTTAGTGTATAGTTTATGTAGTTTATTATGCATGTATGTAATACTGTGTTTTAATGTTATTTATGTAGTTTACTATGCGTGTAATATTAGATATATTTCAGATTGTAATTTTACATCTCTTTCTTTTACTTATGCTTTTGAATACTCTTCGCCGCCTTCCCCTTTCAAATCTGTTTCATCTTTCCTCTACCTGAAGGTTGTCTGGTAGAGATCGCTGCAAGCAATAAGACCGCCTAAATTGTACTAATCTAAATCTTACTCATGTGCTATTTTTCAATCTTATGGTGTGCAATAAAGTGTATCTATCTATCTATCTAAATATTGTTAGTTAATTCGAAATCGGTAAGTAGGAAAGTAGATATTTTCATTTTTATACCTCACAAGAATTATCAGATACCTACATAACTGCTATTTTCTAGTAATTCATGTGCATCGAATCAGGGATTGCTTCTAGCTATAAGAATAAGACATGTCTCTGTAGTTTCTGCAACCCAGTATGGACCCGTAGTGAATGTTTGGACGAAGTAAACAAAATGGAACAAAATGAGTCGAAAAGTTTGCCATCAAATAAAATTTGGTCAAAACATTTCCGTGCTTTAGAAAGGCACCCGTAACCTACGAGGCGGTATTCGATCTCACGATCAACGAATGTAAAGCGTGCTGTGAGCTTATAATATAAGTACCATTTTCATTTGAACGATCAATAAATTTTACAAGAAGCTGATTAAAAAATAAATCTGAGAAAACAGAAACCCCAATAAACGCTAGAAAAACCGTTCATAAATCTTTCTATCAAACAATTTATAAATTCAAATAACCTCAAATTACATTTCAGGTATTTTAGGTGGATTGGCGTTTAACTCCGGAGTATGCAAATTACGAGTACACACATTTTGTCTCCAAATGTCTACATTATAGGCAATATATTCATGTAAAATTGATAGTAATTTAAACATTAAATTGTCAAGACCAGAATCATAGAGTGCGTCCAGAAATACCAAGTGAACCGTCATGAATCATTGAGAGCAGGAATTAGTGTAATAATGTTTACTGCGGTGTAAATAGATACTGTGTTTTATGCTTATGTAAGTCGGTTGTAGTATTGCAAACAGTCATACAAACGACACAATTTAGTGTTTTATTATTTTACAAAGATTTATGATAATAATCAAAAAAAGGTTTTTTCGTACCTATTAATACTGAGACACAAAATCCTCATTAATGTAGGGTGTCCGACCTTTCTACCCAAATGTCAGGCCAAACTGGCTGATCTGTCTAGCTATTAGGTTTGGCGATCTGGCAACCCTAATTCAGACAGAATCGCCACACTTGGCAGGCGGATTGGCATTGCAGTTTGGCTAAATAGTGTAAATTAGACGCCCGTCTTCTGGTACCAGTACTCTTTGAGTCGCCTCTCATGATTCCACAAGGATGAGAAGGGGTGATGCTATTCGCACCACACAGAATATGATATCATAAAACAAATCCAATCAATTAAAACATAACACCCGCAAAACAATTTGAAACGGTGTCAACAACATTTACAAAGCATTTAACTCAATCTCTAATATTAATCAAATAACATTAAAGTTTATTATAAATCATTAACGCTCCATCTCGCACCTATTATCATACATCTCTTGACTAAGTGTGCGAGAGATTCAAAATTGTGTTTAAATGTGCATGAGAGTTTCATAGTTGTGTGCGAGAGTTTCATTGCTGTGTGCAAGAGATTCAGGGTTGTGTGCGAAGGATCCAAAGCTGTGTGCAAGTTAACACTCGTGTGCGTGTAAGCGCGAACGACTTGTTTGTTCAGAGATTTAATACACGGTAAATTTCTTCACGTTACCTGGGATCGGGTGGCGAGGATAAAGCTGTAAGTGTAAACTTAAAGGCTTTATTTGTAAAGTTGCTTGGTAAATTAAATTTATTTAAAAAAATATGCTTCATGCCAATTCGTTAATATCACTAGTTTATAAGGCAAATTGTAACTTGCACTATGGGTTATGTCGGGAAAACAGAATTTGAAAAATACTTTATTTGATATTTTAGCAACTTAATTGCAATTATAATATTAGTATTGTCTGGTAGAGATTGCTATAAGCGATAACACCGCCTAAATTGTACTAATCTAAGTCTTACTCATGTGTTATTTTTCAATTTTATGGCGTGCAATAAAGTAGGTATATCTATCTATCTATCTATCTATATAAACTTCAAAAATTATGTCTCAGGCGGGACTCGAACGAGCGAGGAGATGCGGGTTCGAATCCCGCTGAGACATAATTTTTCAAGTTTTTTTTAATTTTTATTATTAGGTTTAATAGTTATACCATATATACTATTTTTTTTTATTATGATTCGATGCTGTCCAAAGTCCTTAAAAGAAATCGTTTTTTTAAAATTAACAACTAATATAAATATTTAGAATAGCCTGGTTTTTGATGCAATTTTTTATACGAATTCATTAATCTCACTCAATTCGTTTTCTTTTATTACAAAATCAATTTTAAATATTATGAGATATTAAAGTTCATATACCCCCTTTTCCCTTTACTCCACTTAATTGGATATATCATAAGGCGTCTGTTTGCGCATGCCAATTGATTGCAACTTAACAACATGCCAGCAAATTGCCAGGACCGATGACAGGGACGGCAACACCCCTGCTATTTTATCACCCAACGTGTTAGAGGGAGATGACCGACTCAGTACGTTCAGCCACGAAGAGAACGGACCAACCGTAATGGCGAGAGCTAAGCGAGGCAGTGGCGAACTCGAGATACGAAAATATTTATTTTTAAGACCGATTATTTTCGTTTAAATGCGTTAATCACAACCGTCAGCGTTCAACCGTGGTCGTTAAGCGGAGTTTTCTAAATCATTTATAATAATTGACCAATAAAATGTTAATTTTTATAATTATCCTCGTTTTTCTTTCGAAATTGTACGTTGGGTTATTCTGCGGGAGTATGATTGGTTGTCGATATGCATGTCACTGGCAGGTAGTTGAATCAGCTGATTGAGCAGTTAGTCTTTTTCCTAGAAACTGGCTTAGTTCAATGCCTAGGCTGGTCGTCGAATTACCAAGGGAACTAGAATCACTTAATGTTTAACGGAATGACGGATTGAACGCTAGTAATGTTATAAAAAAACCGGCCTCGGACTCTCGCACGAAGAGTTCCGTACCATTGACTAGGTAAACAATAGTAGGTACATAAATTATGTATGTAAAAATGTAGTGCCTACCTGTTACCATTTATAGATATCAAAAAATAGGTAGGCAAAAATTGCTATTTTTGTATGGGAGCCCCTTAAATATTTATTTTATTTGGTTTTTAGTACTTCTTGTTATTGCGGCAACAGAAATATTTACATAATTTGTGAAAATTGCAATTGTCTAGCTATTCGGTGGCTCTTGAGATACAGCCTGGTGACAGACAGACGCACAGACGGATAGACGGACAGACAGTGAAGTCTAAGTAATAGGGTCCCGTTTTTACCCTTTGGGTATGGAACCCTAAAATGATGACCCTGATGTGTTTGATGAAACATGAGTGTGATTGACAGAAAATATTACTTAAACATGAAACACGGAGGAGTACTTAATGTCACGGTAATTTCGTGTATCGGTGCCCTAGTTGTTAATAGTTTGGGCTTTGTGACTTTGTGGTGTTATGTGCTATGGCGGTCTGTCCACTATGCAAGAGTCCCGGATTCGATTCTTGGTCGGCTTAATTTAGGAAACGAAATTGTTTTATATATTGTAGTCCAGAAATGGGTCGGGATTAATGCCTTGCTTTTGAAAGCACTTTAAATTGTTGGCCGCGTCCTATATCACAATATATGTACAGACAACGGCAGTTCAACCTACCCAAAAAGTTGAAGGTCATTGAAATAAATTTAAACTTTAAGTCCAACAAGTAGAGATCAATATAAATTGAGAAAATTTGACGTTTTGTGGTAGATTGACGTGCTGTTCTCTGTACTTACATAAAAGTCGTAAAAACTAGTCATATCAGATGTTTGTAATAGGCGCCTTGGCAAACTCTGACAGATATTGTTGAATGAATAGCCATACGATAAGAAGATGAATATTGCATGAATAATTTAAGTAATTGGCTGCAACCACACTGCAACTTACAGTCTTGTAATAAATACCTAAATCTGTCAGTTAAGTACCTAAGCTGTTATCACAAACGGCATTCGCACGAGAAACTACTCATATTGGTTAAATCTACTTAACCATAACATGAAGGGTGTTGACTTATATAAATTGTGTTAAAGCTACTTTGAAAATTTAGGCGTTATTTTGAAATAGGTATTTTCGAATACCTACGCGTTTTCTTTTGATTATGCTCACAAAACAAAAGTAGTTAGCATTAAAGTTCGTATTTTACAAAGTACCCAATGTAAAAGTTCAAAAAGACAAAAATGTTATAGTCTTGTCATCGAGGGGAGTATAAATACTAGATACACATACTAACACAGGTACTTTGTACTTAAAACGAGACCTCGATCACATTTCTATCATTGTAAATGAGATCCTTCCTACTGAATAAAGATTTGATTTGATAGATTGTTCTCTGATTCTGTGGCATTCGCGTGTTATATTTTTTTTTATAATTCGCTATTATTATTGTAAATCCTCATATACCTATTCTTTTCAGGCATTTTTAATACTAATTCGCTTAGTATGACATGTACTAATATTGCAAAAGGATTTTTGATAATATTGTGAATTGAATGTGACGAAACGAAGTGAACAATTAAGAGGTAGTTATACCTGTTAATTGGTCGCAATTGGTCGAAAATGAATTACCTACTTAGCTTCAATCATTTTTTACCAATGGGTTGTCGTAAGGGGCGAAGAGTAACAGTTACTTTAACAATAGGTTGAAAACAGCGTCTATTTCTCTTCCCCATTGGCTAAATGCGATTGCAAAGTGTTGCGATAGTGCAAAAATCTTCCTGTTATTTCTTGTGTCCCGCTGTAGCCTGCCGATGCCGCGGCCGTGGGCAATTAATCTATACTAATATTAGAAAGTTGAAGAGTTTGCTTGTTTGTTTGAACGCGCTAATCTTAGAAAGAACTGGTTCGAAATAAAAAAATATTTTTGTGTTAGATAGTCCATTTATCGAGGAAGGCTTTAGGCTATATTATGACATCACGTTGCGACGACACATCAGTGAAAAATGTTGCAAAAATAATCGCGATCATAATAACAGAAATTGACGCGGACGAATTCGCGGGCAACAGCTATGTTAGACTTAAACATAGAATTCTTTAAATTGGTAATTTTTAAGGTTACAATATAATTACTAGCTTACTTATACAAAACCTACAACGAGTAAAGTCGCGGGCGAATTGTAATATTGTATGTTTATAATCCATGTTCAAATACACGCCATGTAAAGTAATATTGTCGCTTGTGTTTCAACCTTTTCGTTGTGTTACTTGTATGATGGAAAGTACCGTGGCGAACACAATCCAATTTGAGTTGTATTGAATAATGTTCTCAAGATGCGTGACCGTACTTTACGCTAGAAATTGTAAACCGGAGCTGATTTAGGTACTTTAAATGTTATAGATAGATCACTATTCAAAGAAAGAGATAGTAATTTATAAAATCAATAGCCGACAAAATGAAGCCTATGTGCAAAAGGCAATGAAATGTCATTATGAAAAGCAAGCAATTATATCCCACAGGAACCATTCTTTTTTATAGGATATGATGTAGATAGCTTATAATATATGATGTGTTATTTCATACTATTATATATCTCTGTATTAAATAATAACTAGATCTGTTCAGCCATTTTGGTATAATCTTAGAGTATGAATAGGGATACTTATATTCATACTCTAACAAAAATCCATCCAAACTTTCACATTTATTGATATTAGTCTTCCCTTTCTATCCAATGATATTTAAATAGTATAGATAGGTTATGCCCTTACAAAACTATCGAAATATATGTGCCGCTTGCGAACAACTGCACACATGCGTAATTCTTATTTTGTCCTTGTCATACTCGTGAAAAAAACAATTATTTTCTCTTTCATATATTTGAAAAGACGTCACAATTGTGACGTTTTAGGGACGCATATTGAGAGCGCATGTAACATATCTATTACTTTTTAAATATCATTGTTTCTATCCTATTTAAAAAAAACATGTAAAAGCGTGAAATTTTTAGCCAAAAGTCAGTTTTTACTATCCGAGCAGTTTCTCTCACATCTAAATCATAATTGTGTGATCTCTTTCTAATTATACACTTACTTCATTTTACGACTCTGTACTATCGACCATTAAAATGCAAATTTCTGATTTAAACGGTGTTTAGACATGGCCTCCGTGATACCTTTTCGTAGTTCTTGTGATATGTAATTAAAAATGTGAATATAATGTGGTTGCCTTGTTACATTTCATATATGGCCTATTTAGTTAAACATAAGCATAATTATGTTTGAGAATAATACGGTACATTTTCATTCCATTATTTTTTTGTTAAAAGTCTTAGTAAGGTTTTATTTAGGGGAAATATTGTGTGAATCATCCTAATAAAAAAAAAAGGATTCTTAATTAGAGTCTCCAGTGAAGCTTTGACCAAAACGTTTGTCAAAAAAAATAAAAAGATTAACTTTCTAGAATTACCATAATTGCCAACCAATTGCCGAAAGATTATCATTTATTTAATTAAATTTATACTTGTTGAGAGCATGGGCCGTTCAAGGAACAATTGTCAATATTTATACGTTAGCCCGCTCGCATCGGAGGCAATTTTAAAGTAATATAAATAAGGCCCGTCCGCGCGCGCGAAATCTGATCGAACGTTAAAATAAAGCGTTTGAGAACGGAAGAGTAGTACCTCGATTGTTCAAGTGTTTGTGGTTCCAACTTGCAGAATATATGTATGAGTTAATTATTTTAAAAGTACTATCTACTATGTCATTCTAAAAAAACCATAAAGCGATTACATTTCGAAAAACTTAGGTAAATACTGGTCTTGCCTGTCAAAACAAATGAATCAGGTGTCTAATAATGTTTTTTGTCTCATCGCCGTAACTCCATAGAACTTGGAACGTTTGATCGCCTGGCTGCCATGTAATACCACAAACAACATCCGCACGAAGGTGGTCGTAAAAATATTGAAGACTGCTTTTAGACGGATTTATCGAATAACAGAACACTTTGACTCTTACAGATTATTTCATACTAAACTATAATAACTAAGTCGCATTAAAACTACTCTCTTTTTATTTTTTATCTGTAAGTTTATGTACGTAGCATACGTTTGGTAAGGTTATGTTCTTCTTTTATGTTACTTTTAATAGGAAACTTGACCCTAAGAAACTGCAAATCGGATACATAGAATTAAAAATCAAATTACGTTTAAAGACCTTAAAAGTATCCCATTTTAATCCATTAAAAAGTTATTTACATGCAACATAAAATTCTTTTGAGAAAATGAAAACAATGGAGCTCCACATAAAATTACGCTCTGAAGTTATAAAATAAAATAATTATAGCAAAGTGCCTTATTAACATGCAAATTAGATTTTACTGATTACCCGGCTTCCTTTCACCCTTTCTTGTTTGTTAACTAGAATTAAATCACAAATAGCTCGTGAACAGGAAATAAGTAATATAATAAAAAAAATTGTGTCATGTAATGTACATACTAAACCAAACCATTTATTTTTATATTACACTTTGTATTTGTTACTTAAAAATACTAATACTTTTATTTGCCAAATTGTTTAATTCATTGTAATAAGCTGATTTAATTTTTTTTAACTTGTTAATAATATTTTACTGATATTATCCAATGGAGTCAAGACAAAAACATATTAAAAATACTTTCTGACAAAATAATCAATCACAAACAAACGGGCAAAGTGGTAAGTACCTAAATATTATAAGTTGTAGAAATGCCAATCATAGAAATAAGTATAATATCTTTATTAGGTGCATTATTTTCAGGTTAAAAATCTTTTTTTCAAACTGGATTTATATTCTATTTGTACAATCTTTATTTATCGATGTGCAAAACAGGTTACAGACAGAACATGTAATACAATTGCAAAGAATAACATAGGGTCAGGTCGGGAACCCTTTACAAGTCATAATTTTTATCAACATCTAAAATACCAGATAATTTACTGTGATAGAAATATCATGCATTTTTTGGCAACTAAAAAAAATAATACAAACTAATTTTAACAATAACGATAGGAAACAAGTACTAAATTATATTTTAACATCCTTGATACAGTTTAATCGATTGCAAATAAGATTTGAGTGTTAAAAGAACCATTTGAACAGTACAACTCTTACGTCCCAAAAAGGCGCGCAAAAGAATCAATACGCTAAAATATAAACACCCAGTCCGAATTATATCGAAATAAATAAATATCGCTCTGCTCGTAAAGAAGGACGCAACTGACATTTACAGCGTGAGCTTCGCTTTATTAGCTGTTCTTTTTTCTCGCGAGAAAATTAATTTTTGTATTATGCGTAGGCATTTTGCTTTGTTTCCTTTGCGCTGCTCCGGGAGATTAAACGATTGGGATATGTTATTTAGTGGTGTTTGGGGACTTATTCCTTTTTCGAATTTGAATTTTAAAATAAGGTACGGGTCGATCTTCGGTTTTGTTTGATTTTGAATTCGGAATGTGATGGATTTGTTTAGGAACTTGATTGATCTAATAAGTTTAATTTAAATTATTTGCATTTTGATTACCTATGTACCTACTTACATACAGTTATGATTATTGATAGGATTACAACATAAGAACGAAAAAATTGGCTTCATAGTAAATATTTTACTAACCGTATCTTATGCGATACGATTATGACTTACTAGGTAATGAAGTCGATAATTGTTTTTTTGCTGGCGCTACCGTAGTGATGCGTTAAAATATACGCAAATAGTCGTCCCAGCACGAAATTAGCCTAAGATTTGTTGATTTGTATATTTGTTCGATAGAATGTTTACGATTCTTAATTTTTGATTACTTATGATTTAAAATTTTTACTATTATATTAGTTTTGCCCGTTTTCGATTTTTTTTCTTCGTTATTTTAGTGTGCAGTTTCTAATTAAGTTATTAAAGTAAATTCTAATTAAAGATTATTTCTTGTCCTATATTCTCAATAAAGATAAAATATTATTAACAAACTATAAACAATCACCATAAATGGACTATTGATGGGTACGTACCATAATGTAAAAAAATAAAATAAATAAGTTTACAATTTATAAGTTCAAAATACCAAAAATCCAAAAATAAAATGGTTAGAACAACTAATAATCAAAATCCATAAAGTTCATAATCCATAATCGTTCAAATACAATCAAAATATATAAGTTTACAATGTATTAGTTCAAAATGTATACAACCAGAAAATATAATAATTAGAACAAATGGTCATTCGACAAAAAACGTTTAACTAAATGTTCATTTGGCAAACAAGACATTTGAAAAAAGTATCATCTTACAAAAACTCACTTAGCAAATCATCCATTAGCAAACACTGTACTTGCTATTGAAATTTTGAGGTTAGAAATCAAAACATCGTCCATGCAAAAATAATTTGGAGCGCTCGGTGGCCGCTGCCGAGGAACGCTCCACTTCGCTCGCTGCTCGCTACGTTCGCTCGCCTTCATGCTCTGTGTGTGGTCACCAGTCTAACCTAACCTAACACTAGGTTAGGTTAGGTTAGACTGGTGACCACTGCTGCCCCGAACCTAATTATTAATTACCATGAAGTATTTGATTATTAAACAATTATTGATATTTATTATTTTTTATTGTACTTTTTTTTTAAGAGTTCCGTACATTCCAATGTAAAGCAAAACCCTTAAACGTTATTTGAATTTTATGGCTTTTAAATTTAAAACTTACACTATTAGGACTAGAAACTATTATGAATTGTAATTGTTATAGATTTTGACCATTATACATTCCAAGCTTAGCTGTTCTGATCTTATGGCAAATAAAATCAAAAGATATTATGTTTCAAAATATATAAAATATTTTGAAACATAATATTTTTTGATTTAGGTATTTTGAACTTATAAATTGTAAACTTATATATTTTAATTTTATACATTATGATACGTACCCCTATTGATAGGTAGGTACTACTAAGCTTTTCCACTAATCACAAGTTAAAGGTACAATTGACTTATACTTGTGCTGTCACTTGTTTGTCAATCTCAAGTTTGATTATAATACAAGTGTTACGTTAATGTCCCACTAAACAAAGCATGCACATCACTAATTGTTCTCATTATAATAAGGTATTCAATTTTACATCTGAACTAAACCAGGGGACATACGATTGTCGCTCCTGCGACAAAATAATAGGCGACTTTACACCTCTCCATAAAAGACGTTTGTGTGATCTGTTCCACAGTAAAAATAGGGTCAGTAGCCATATGCCTTATCAAATTGAGGTCCTCCGTACAACGTTGCACATGTATAAATAAATAAATAAAATAATTTATGAAACATCGGGGGCACGGTAGTGCCCCCGCCAAGTCGAGGGCCGGCCAAACACTGCCGTATCATCCTTTACTGGAACGCATTTTCAGGCCCCTATTTGAGAACCACTGGATAAAACTTTCCTAGAATCCAATTTTTCCAATCATTAGGTTATTTAGTTCCGATAGAAGCGAAAGCAAAGTTTCGCACAAAGTTTCGCATTTATGACACTCACTCACTCATGATCATCAGAATAGAACTAGTACTTCTCATAAACTCAGAGAGCTGAAATTTGGTACAGAGTTAGGGTTTAATGACCACATGAAGGGAAAACTATAAAAACTAGGATAATCGAAGATCTGGAGTACCTGGCGATCCTGATTAGAAAACACAAGAGCCCAACCAAACTATTAGAGATCGACATACAGCCTTTACAAAAAATATTCAACTTGGTGGGCCACTTCATTTGATGTCAAACATCGAAATTCTGAAGTATCTGATGAAGAACCCTCAGCTGGTTTCAGCTGTATTAGAGATATGGTAATGCCCCCTTCTACTTCTACTACTACATACTACATACTACATAAAAAATACTGTCATTGCAAAAATCCAGCGTAGTGGGACACATCTTCTAATTTAATCTAGCCTATAGCGTCCCACTGCTGGGCGAATGCCTACCTTCTGCTTTTAATACGCATATAAATAAAATTAAAGGAAAACTCTGGATTAGAGTGGACTGGCTTATAAACTTATACTTACAAGTTTACAAGAAGAAATAGTCAAACGATTGACTTTATTCTACTCGAACATTACATAAATTAAAAAGAAAAAAATGACAAATAAGAAAATCTAATAAAATACATCAACGTAACGTTTCTACAAAAAGAAGTGAAATCCCACCAAAAGCATTCTGTAAAAAACTAGCGAAGTCTCGATGGAGCTGCTTGTTTATCTCTAAAAAGTAATGAAATCTAGACAAAGTCGTGCCAAGTCTAAGGTTCCTTACTGCGATTTCTTTATTATTATATTTAATATTGTGTGACTTAGCCGTTGAAGGGTACACAAGGGTACAAAACCAGGTGCTCCATGACACCATTGCACCAATCTGTCGCCAG
The DNA here is from genome assembly GCA_949315895.1 of Anania crocealis. NCBI lineage: Eukaryota > Metazoa > Arthropoda > Insecta > Lepidoptera > Crambidae > Anania > Anania crocealis. The sequence continues at coordinate 11,929,191 of OX438861.1, forward strand.
AACCGCTACCCATTGACGATGGAAAATTGCCACTTGGAAAAAGTTGATTCAATAACCAGTCAATTGTAGGCTTGATAAAGCTGCGTATTTCAATAATAATTATGTATAGGCGAGCCAGAAACAAACAGTATAAAAAAATATTTCCAGTACAGACGGACTTCTAATCACAGATGGAAGTCCGTCTGTACGTCTATTTTATGTAAGATCGGTGGTCGATTTGACGCTCCAAAAAGAAGAGAGCAGAAGTCAGCATTGGCAATGCTGAATGCATGTGTTGCACAATCAACAGCAGCCTAAAATGAGATACTAGCGTCCAATTACCAATACCAGTATGGGCTATTATCTCGCTTAACAAATATAGGTAGTTACAACAGATATAACATTACGTGTAAACAAAATTGACTTGTACCCACTATCGTATAAATAATGTTCAACAGCCAAGTCACACAACATTAACTATAATAATAAAGAAATCGCAGTAAGGAACCTTAGACTTAGCACGACTTTGTCTAGATTTCATTACTTTTTAGAGATAAACAAGCAGCTCCATCAAGGCTTGACTAGTTTTTTACAGAATGTTTTTGGTGGCATAAATTATTTGATGTCGATTAGTAGCCAGGCACTAGTAGGTGACGGATCAAATATAGTTACTGGCTGAAAAATGGCTGGTAATTTTTTGCGGAACCAAAATCCAAATTTAACAATATAGACAAACTTGTCTTATTAATATTTACTTTATATGATATTCTAGAAACTTAATTGCAATCATAATACACTAAAACAGTATTTAATAAATAGACAACTGAAATGGTATCCTGAGGCTATTTCAATATAAGTTTACTGAACCCTTTAGAGGCTTTCAGCTGTCCTTCCGCAAATGGGAGGAATATTAAACAATCTAAAGAGGTTTCTCACGAGTCATTCACGTCCTAGCCTTTATTTAATATAATTTAATTTATTTTATAATTTTATCTGTCATGTGATGCCAACATTGAAAGAAAAACTTCTCTTCTCTTTCTACAGGTGTCGTAAAAGGCTAGCAGCGTCTTCTCTACATTTCATTGGCCAAACTGTGATCACCAAGGCACCTTTTGGAGAGGCCTGTGACTAGAAGTCGACTAATATAGCCTGATGATGACGATACTCTGTATCTTACATAGTATAAGTAACAAAAATATTATGTAATAAAAAAAATAGTGATTCCAGAATTTTAATTGATTGTCTTTATTAAAATCTTACTAAATAAAATGCATTTTCCTTTTGGGTCAATGCACTCAAAAAGAGCCTGTCCAAATTGTTCAAAATAAGATGCTCAAATAAGTGTTAAGGCTACACAAACTAATAAACCTTCTGTCCTCTTTTACATTGTGGCTGTTTAACGATCTCTGCCTCTCGTAAAGGGCTAAAGGGGCCATTTTGATTAATAATTAAATAATAAACGTTTGCCGCAAAATAATAATGATGGCTGAAATAAATTTAGGGTTTATATTTCAATTGCGAGCTTGATTAGATGTTAGTTATGGATGTATAAATTATATTATCGACTAGATTTTATATCTACTAGGCGATGTTGGAATGTATGATCGTTTTGCTCATTAAGAAATGCAAATATGGTGATATTTCCATAGACCACAGACAATTTAGTACGTAACTAACGATATAGATTTAAAATGGTGTTTCTTTTTCTAACTTAAGAGCTATAAATACTAAAGTAAAAAGTTTTTGAATTTGATTTTCAATATTTTTGCTGAATAATGACCACCGTTAGGACTGAAAACTGATTTTTGACTGAAATTTCACGCTATTACTTTACACCTTTTTTTAATTGGAAAGAGAAGATTTCTTAAACACTTTTGCAGACACATTATTTCCTGAAAGGTACAAAGATAGATAAGACTTTGAGAACGATATTATAACGTTTACAGTGTTGCCAGTCGGGTCTTATTAGAAGTTACCTGAAGTAAATAAAAAGTAACCTTTTTGTGTAAAAAATAAACTTTCATTTTTTTTACTTGAATGGTATTAAAAGGTTGATAGAATAGAATGTTAGTAGTATGGCTTACGGAAACATCGATTAAATTTTTGAGCAATTGCCCGCGTTTATTGATTTATTCATATTGATACATTATGCTAAATATGAATTTCAATTTCTTCAGTAGTTGTAATTGTAGTTCCAAATTTTCTATTTTATTTAGTCGTATTGGTCGGTGGGTTCTTATTACGAAAATTTTCCATAATTTCGTTGATCCAAACCTTAGTAACACTACCCATACTTATAATGTTATCATTTTTGGCGGGATTGTGCAGTTATGATGGTATGTATGTATGGATGTAGGTACGTGCTCGTGTAATTAATTTTTAAAAATGGATTAGAATGGATATTATCACAAATTGTGGGGCTTTTCTGTGCCTTAGGGATCTAAAAACGAAAACTTTGAGAGGAATCGTTATTCGACTACTTCGAAGAGACAGAGATGGATCTCTATTTGTGTCCAAAAACTCCAAGAAACGATAAAACTGGCACAAAAACTTATCGTAATGTCGCTAGATTTAAGAACATAGCACTCAAATAACAAGATGTATGTAAAATTTGTTTTATGTAAAAGGTTGCTTCTATGTAAGAAATTAAAAGTTAATTCTACGAATTCCGAAAAAATCACCTAAAACTAAACTTTTCATTGGTGTAAGCTAAAAGTAACTAATACTGTTAAAAAAATCACCTAAAAGGTTACAAAAGTAACCTTCTGGCAACACTGAACGTTTAGTTCTAGCTAGCGGGCAGTGCCGCGGGCAAAAAGCTAGTTATATAGGTATGATACAATACAATGTAAGTACCTAATTGTTTTGCTGGGTATTGTCTACTAACATTAGAGGTAAGACCTATTACAAACATATGTATCAACTTATTTGATTAACTTCATAAATCTTAAATCAGCCGGTTTACGGTACCAACCCTGGTGCAATCAAAGGTAATTCAAGTGCCATCTTTGATATGACAACTTTAACTTCAAACTCAAATGATGCAAGATAAAATTAAACTAAAATAACAAACAGATGTCCCAAAAGGTCCGGATAAAACGTCTTCTTATTATTTCTTTTGCGTAAGTATCAGTTTACGGGCGTCATTTAACTTAAAGAGCAATATGGATATCAGATTGTGGCCTTAAATAAAGACATTACGTCGAGAATCTTACACGGTGTCGGATAGTGATGGGATATGTGGTATTTTGGATTATAAATGTTAAAATAGTTATACTTTAGTATAAAATATTATTATATATAACTGGATTAAACTATTTTAAAAACCGTTTGATTATACATTATTCGCATTGACTCAGATTGAAATTAATTAAAAAAAGTAAGTGTACGCGTTACAGAGCAAAAAGGTTTTCATAGTCTGATAAACAGGCGGACAGACGGACAGAATATAACGATACTACCTACAGACGGACTGACGGACATACGGCCAGATAGCCAGACAGCCAGACGGACTGACAAACAGACGAACTGACGGACAGACGGAAAATCGGACAGACGAATAGAAGGGCAGATGGAATTACGGACTGTCGGACACACAGACTGACGGTTCGCCGTACCAACAGACACATGGACAGACGGAGAGAAGGCCAGACGGACCGATGCAACAGATACATGGTCTGACGGACAAAAGGACCAACCGACAGGCAGATCGGACAGAGATTTAGCTCGACGGAATCTACAATTCCTTGAGATACGAATCTATTTAAACATATTTTCATTCAAATTTTATCAAATATCGTTGCATAATCCCATCACTAGAGGGCGCCGTTAAACTCTCGCCTACGACACGGCAACAAAGCGACACAAGCACTGATATATAAACAACCTTCATCAGATAGCACCCACCACTCACAATGGCCAATCCTCATGATGCTATGTGTTTTGTTATAAAAAGATGCTTTCAAATGATTGGTTTTGCATTTTATTGTAGTAGCGGTAAAAATGTATGCATGTCTTCCTAAAATTTGAAAATCAACATCAAAGGCACATTCGAGTACAGTGTCATAATTATGAGTATAAAGTCATTTAACGTGATTACCAGAACCAGATCAGGTCATAAGACCCAAATAATTGCTCTGTTTTAGATTATTCGATAACTATAACGCTCCGCCCGCTACTCAGTCTGCTTAGGATTCGGCTATATCAAATTTCCAATATCGCTCTCCTTTAAACATGAATAATTTTACCCGTTTTTGCATTCGCTCCTATTGGTCGCAGCGTGATGTTATCTAAAGTCTTTCTCAATAAATTGACTATCCAACACAATTTTTTTTTTCATATCGAACCAGTACCTCCTGAGATTAGCGCGTTCAAACAAACAAACAAAGTCTTCAGCTTTATAATATGTATTAGTATAGATTTCAAGGACAAAACCTAGGGGAAACTAAACAAAGAGAAAACTAATATTTTTATTGTGTCTGGTCTAGTAAAATAACCACTTTACCTTTTTACTTTGGGATCAGAACAAAAACAATGTTGATAATATGTTTTTTTAAGCTATTGCATAGCTTCTATCGCGGGCCCTGAGCGTGGAGACCGAATCCAGAAATTACGTAACGAAAATAACCTAACCACCCCCCCACTCCGACCGGCACAGCTGTGATACTTTTTAGTTTTATAATTGCATAAGTTGTTAAAAAATGCTATGCAATAGCTTTACGCGGCAGTCTCCGAGTGCCACACTATAAAACTGTTTTTATGTGTGATGCTGGCCACATAATGCGTGTTAAGAGAAAAAAGAGTTTGCATCTAACAACGGCAGTTCAACCGCGATCAGGCGCTATTTTACCACTTTACCAAATTTTGGGAAACAAGTCAGAGAGTAGAAAGCCAGGAATAACTAACTCGTACATTCATAATATTATAAGAGTATATAAATATCTACTAAACTAATATTGAAAAGTTCCAGTCGCAGTGTCTGTTGTCGAACTTTTCCAAAACCGACTTGATTGATTTTTATGCGCTAGATATTGATAATTATGCTCACTACCGGTCGTAGGCTATTTGGTTTCTCGAAAAAAGTACTGTTCCCGTAGGTTTAGTTGCGGGCAAAAGATTTTTTAAATTTAATTTTAGCGTGTAATTGCAACTCGATCTTGTCTGTTCTCAATTTTACTTTGAGATATAGTATAATATGTTATTTTAATACTATTTGTTGTGGTGTGCAACAAGTACAAGTTAACAGTGATCAGACAGAATGATGAAGTTTGGATGTTGAAAATTATAACTACTCTACCATAAGGTTTTCTTCTTTACTCGAAATAACTATAATAATATTCTACTCTAATATTACTTCTTAGCAGCTTGAAAATCTGCCTTAGGTGGGACTCAAACCCACAAACCTATGCTTACCGAGTGACTGTTCTCGGTACAAAAAAAGCAGCTCAATAGTAAAATTATCTAAGGCGGTTGAAATGTCAAGGATTTGTATTTTTAGTTATAATTGCTTAAAAAATGGAACCACTTGCATGCCACAAAAACAAAACATTATTAAATATTAAATGTATATTACCAAAACCAGAAAAAGACATTTCTCCACAGGCTCTATATAACCTACAATAAATCAATGTTGTCTATCTATATCATACTTGGCTGTAACTACTACTAAGATTTATAGCTTTTATTAGGTACTTTGTTTTAAATTTGAATTTCGAATAAAATTGAGATCTTCGCGCCTGTTTTAAGTTTAAACTTTGTATTTGGAACTGCGTCCGAGCGCTGATCAAAACGTCCAATAATATCATAGTTTTGTCTTTTCTCTATTTCTCTGTTGCACTTGTACGGTTGCTTATATTCTCTCTCTCTCGCACCAGCAGCCGCTGTCCATTCACACCTGCATTATTCGATTTGTTTATTTGTTCGAGCTTTAAACGATCTTATTTTACGGCGTGTAGCTCGCCTTGTAAAGATAATGGTGTAGCTGAACTTTGAAATATAAAACGATTTGTTATTGAATATTTGCTGTTTATTTCACTGGAGACTTTGTTTGTGCACATTTGCGATTTATAAAACATTAAACGCAGTTGCGTCTTGAGGCTATAAAATCGTGATGTCGTTTTTGTAAGATATTAATTAAGTCTTGTGCATAAACCTATTCCGTGCGTAGGTAGGTATTCATTGTTGGAGATATTTAAAAAAAGCTTGCATAATAATGTGTCCGTTAAGTAATACTAAGTAAAAAGTTGTATGCACAATGCTTTTAGATAAGCATGTGATGTGATTGATGTGTCTTTGAGAAAAATGAATCGATGCGATGGCCTCAGGGGTGATTATAACCAGCGATTTTTGGTAAATGTATAAACCTTACTTTAATAAGCAGTCGCTCGGATTGTGTCAGATTGTAGGTTAAACCCACTGTGATGTATATTGATATAAATTAAAAAAAAAGAATTTTTAAATGTTATTTTTTTTAATTTGTTGCAGCCCTTGCATGCAGTGTCCACCTTGGTGGATGACACAGATGGTTTAGTGGTTCGGTGGTCCACCTACTACGCCAGTCCGGTACAGATCCAGTTCAAGAAACCTTCTTTTCTAAATTGCCTTGGGTCTTGAACAGGTGTGGGTGATGTGCTGGATTTCAATATTTGCCGCCCCAAAACTATAAATTTTTTCTACAGACCTCTAAAATAAGATACACGTGAACCATAAACGGTTGAATTCTTTTTTTAAGGAATAATCTAGTTTCTAGATCATTTTTTAAACTTTTTCGGTAGTACCTACATTTTCAAGCTAAGAAAAAGAAGTATTGTTTTTACTGCTCTACCTAAGAGGTGTGGTAGGCTAAGGAATATAGCCCGATACTGCTAACCATATTCTGTCAACGTCAAAATATTCAAAAGTTGGCACTATTTGGACGGCGGCGACGCACCCCAACCCCACCTCGTGTCGGCAACCTTACTTTTTCTCTGTAAATATTGTGCCTCCGTTAGCTTCAGCTTCTCCAGCTTCTATCGTAAATCCGGAACTGTGTGGGTGGGTAATACTTGTAGTCGTGCTTCGTAAGGCACGTTAAGCCGCTGGTTCCGGCTTCTATCACAAGATGGTAGTCGTAATAAAGTCACGTCAGGAGCTTGCAATAGGCTGTTTGGAAAACTGGCACCAGATTGTCCTTGAAGGATAATTACACGATAAAAAGTGTCTAACTGTCCATCTGAAGACGCAGGCTTCCTCTCTGTGTCTCGACTCCTGACGGTTTTTCTTTTTGTTAATATGTTTTCTATAGATTGACAATTCAATTCCTTTAATAAGCTTTTTTCGTCTGTCTTAAGTGTTAGGAGTAGTAGTATTATATTATCTGTGGTTAGGAGACAGTAGAAACATTTTTATCAAGGAGTTGGATTTTTATGTTACTACAGCAATTTATTTGCTTAAAAGCAGTCACAAAACAGTTTACACAGGTTCTCAAATGTCAGTTACGCCTATTTCCCCTCGACCGTATCGCTTAAGCTCTCGTTAGCGCTCGTTTATAAATTTGTCCGTCGGTCGCGGTGAATTATTTCGCCTTTTGTTGAACAATTAATTGCTTGTTTGTTTTCAAACTGTCCCACTGCTGGGCATAACCTGCAGTTCAATTCAATTGTTATCTTAACAGTTTGCTTTGCTATAGCTGTAGCTCTACAATTAGTAGTTAGGGTGCGGTTCCTGTTTCAATGCGGCAGATACGTTATTAAGAATCAAGGTACAAGTTATAAAAAAAATACAGTAGAGGCACCAAGATTTTGTTTTTTTTATATTTTATTTCATTAAGTCAATTAAGATACAATCAAAATATTCGCGTAAGTATAAAGTGTTGGTACCTTAACTATCACCCTTATCGTCATCCTCATTATCATCAGTCTGCTATAGTTACTGCTGGACACATACTCGGATACATGCTCTAAAAAAGGGGGATATAGTCATCGCTATGCTTGGCAGTTTAGCCAATGGAGTGGAGAAAAAGCTGCTGCTGCTGCTGTATTATCCAGCATACCGAAAATTAGTAGTCAAGTAGATAATTTAGAGCCTTTTTTTTCTTTTCTTTACTAGTACCTCATTATGTTATGTATAGCTTCCAGAATATAAATGTACACATGTCCAGCAGCCTTTAAATAAAGCAACACTCAGTATTCAAAGTAAGTATCTTCAGTTGGTGGAATTCTTGCACAGTTAAAGGTTTATGCTTTTTCTGTTGTTCTTAAATAAATGAACATACCAACATCCAAACATTCCTGAACCTAAATGCTAAGCTTCCTAGTCTCGCTAAGATATAATTTTGTTCAGTCCTTCAATAAGTATCTGCTTGTTCTCCCACCTTAAATGTCATGTATGAGGCAATACAGAACCCTTAATATCTTCATTGGGGATAGGTAACTAACGACACACATTACAGTACGCATAACCATTACAGTGAGATTGAGTATAATCACCTATGTCCCGTATCATGTTACTGGGATACATAGTGAAGCCAAAGTTCGGCATTCATGGCCGAAATTAAGATCCTAAACTAACTAAAAATAAAAAGTTAATATTCATTACGGTTTACATGTAAATTAGGTAACCACAAAAATTTTGAACCATTGTATGCATTAGTTTAGCTAAGGTATTTATTGAAAATACATGATTTTGCTATATTTTACATATGCAGATACTTGATTTTGTATCATATCGTTAATAAATAAATAAATATATAATATACATTCATTAAAATCTTCGAAATAGTACAAGACTATAAAGTAGACAAGGTTCAACTGCTAGGTCCAATGATATTTCATAGCATAGATATGTTACGTTAGTGATACCTAAATTGTCGCATCTGAATTTTTTGTCGTCGTCTTAGAAAAATTACAAATAAACTTAGGAATTAAAAAACACGTAGTATTCAACAAATATTTTTATAAACTTACAAGTGATATGTGATCCCTTGAGCTTTATTCATTTTAGCACCATAATTTGTGCACTTTCTTAATACACAAGACGGCATTTTTCAAATTTTTGTTAAACTGTCACTACGACTCGCTCTGAAGCTTGTTTGACGCAAACTGATTGAGATTGAGCCAATTGACTCAAAAAGACTTCTTGACTCAAGCCGCGCAGTAACAATATCTATTTCCTTTCTTTGTAATATCATTGGCTAGGTCGCTCTAAACTTAAAATTTAGCTATACATTTTCATAAACTGCACCTAAAACACGCTACATGTGATACATTTTTGATACTTAATCGTTAGAAAGTTCCACTAAAAATTATTCTAAAATTTTGTATTGAGAAGTGTTCTTAGAAAAGACGTGATTAAACCTAATCGCAATGTCGGTACCTATCGATTTTTACTATTTGAATACGAAAGTTCGGCTTAAAATATTCGGCCCAAAAAGAAAACGAGCATAGACTCACTATGAATGGCTCTATTCAATCGTAGTGGGGTGTTAGGTTACACGCTTTAGGCCGGAATCCATGACATCGGCCGGTAATAGGTATTTTTATGTACATAATAACTTTTACCTATTACTCAGTGTTTGGACTTGTATGATTGAAGGCGGTATTTTAATGGCTTACTAGTTTAGGAGAATTATGTTTGAATGATTTACATGATTTTTAAAATTTGAATTAAATAACATCATTCTTGTTTAATGTATTTATATACAAACTTTTTTTAACCAACAAAAAAAGGAGGTCTTTGATATAGTCGACTGAATTTGATGTTTAGTTCTTTGATATTACATTAAATTTATTTCAATCCAACAACGATACCAAAAAAAAAATTTACAAACGCAACGCCAATATTTGAGAATAAAAAAACATTCTAGTAGTCGGTAAACAAGTTTTATAGACTTAACATCGCGCGCCAAATCTTTGTGTATATCAGTTTTTTCTTAAGAAATTAAACATAGCTTTGAATTAATGAAACATTTTTACAAAAAAATGTCGACGAAGCTGGCCTAATGTAATAAAATAGACAATCATCAAGTTAGTGCATAATAATTATCTGCGTTTTCTTGTTTGGCACCGGCGCAAAGTTAGTAGTATAGTACTTATTTTAGGTTTAATAGGTTCATATTAAATATTTATTAACAGTTTTTTATTTTATGATATAATTTTTTTCGGTATAATTTTTGTGGACTGCTTTGTTACTTCACACATCATTATGCAATCGAATGAATTTATGTTTCTGACACTTCCAAGTGGTTTAACCCTTTAACAATACACACCAACAACAATACAACAAACACAAAAACAATTATCGTCCCGTTCGTAAACAAACGTATATTAGAGCGGACAACGCGTTACAATGCGTGAGGCCGAAACTAATGTGTACCAATAAAATTCTCACACTACACGTCAAAACAATAAGTTAACACCGGTTTGACTTGGTCTGTACGTATGGAGAGATAGCAAACTGATTTTAAATAATCAATAAATTAATTATAGATATCATACATTGATTTCAAGGTAAGTAGCTAACTAAAGCACTTATTGTCTGTGGAACCACAAAAAATACCTCTCCCCACGATCAGGTCAGATCGCAAGACAATATAGATAAACTCTTTCCGTCACCTTCCGAAGCACGCCTATACTTATACCTACCCCCCGCCCCCCTCCCTTACAGAACCAAGCCAATTTAGGGTCCAACAGGACACTTGCGTAGGAGGCAGACCACCGCTACTACAAAACCGGGTCCTACGATGTTATGAGACTTTTTAATAGGTTATAGAAAATTATCACGCAGAATTTTAAGTAGGTACCTATTTATTTTAATGCTTGCTTATTAAACGGTTAGTTTAACTTGAATCAAAACCCGTCACGAGTTCGTTTGCTATCTCTACTGTTAACCACCCGTCGTCTCCAATAAAGCAAGCCACGATCGACAAAGCGCATATCAAAATAATTGACTCGCAGCACCGACGGGCCACTCCATTACTGTGCCGATACGCATCTAGTCAAGTGAAAATGTACGGGCGGTTGCTCGCAGACAAAGTGAACATATGAGTTAACGGGTTAATTGCATGTCCCAACACTAGAGCTCCTGTGTCACTAGAAATGGTTGCCAGTGTAAAAATTTAAAGGCCTAACATTTAAAGAGTAAAGACTGTTTTTTTAAGATATCTACGGACTGAATTTAAAAACAATCGATCTTTAGGAGTAGTTTTTGTGTAATAAAAATCGGTAGAGTGATTTTATGGTATTTTTTTCTCTTAACCAAACTTATAGCGATAAGTTACATGTAAGCAAGGTACATGCCTAGTCATTTCAAAAGAAATATTATGAAGTTTACAAAATACGCATGACTTCTTGCACGTTTGCTTAGCATCTTTTCGTGCAGTCTGTCTGTGTCTACAGTACAGTAGCATACAAAACTTTACTGTCTATGTAAAAAAAATATAGTTCTTGTGAAATTCCTTTTTATCTTTACGTTACATTTACTTTGAGGGTAATTAGTTATTTAAACGGAATATTCCCGTATTATTTTGCAAACTTAATTCTTCTTCATCCTTAGATTGTCTTGAAACTGTTGATTAGGATGAAAATACAATTCCTTCTTTAAGCTTAGCTTCTATATCTCTCTATAGCTTCTATCGCGGGCCTTGAGCGTGGAGACCGAATCCAGAAATTCCGTAACGAAAATGATACTTTTTAGTTCTATAATTGCATAAGTTGATAAAAAATGCTATGCAATAGCTTTACCGCGGCAGTCTCCGAGTGCCACATTTTTTTTCTTCTATTTAAACTACCGTTTATTAAATTTGCAGATAATAATAGGGGTTAAAATATGAAATTGCCGATTATTTTCCCACTTTTTATTTTGTTTATAGCTCTTAAGTATAGTCATATTATTGCGTAATTCTTTTTGTATTGTATCAAAAACTAAATAAAGTAACTTTTGACTAAAAAAAAATGCAATACTACTGCCTATTACTTCAAAGGAAGTCGTTGAAAAGACCCCTTACAATGTGTCAGCTGACCTTCTTGCTTCAATTAAGTATATTTGTATTATATACTTTGATTTTCAGAAATTTAAATACTATAATGTGTAGCTTTATAACCATCTAACTTTCACCTTTAATTGCATCGAAAACGGTTCAGGCGTTTTTAAAAAAACTAAAAAATTGTTAGCATGGAAAAATGACTTGTCTCGATTTCGTCCATACAAAACGGCAATTTCATACTTTAACCCCTATTATGTGATATTTCATTTGAAATATTATTTCAAATATTTTTGTGGTAACAATAATAACAGTTATAAAAGTCAAGGTGACAGACTACATGTTAGAAACCGAAAAAATGAACTCTTATTATCATCTTAGTAAAATAGTTCCAAAATGTTTATACCCATGTAAGCAAACTTCCTGACAGTAAAAATCCTTTTAAAGGATCTTGCATTGTTTTGATAACACAGCAATACTTAAATAAGACCGTAAAAAAACTGTTCACCAATACCCAGAAAGCCAAACTGTCTCGAAACCCCAATAGGAAACAAATTGATGGTATCGCCCCCGAACACTTTACGCTCTAAGTCCCCTATAAATCAGTAACCCGACACCGGGCTGGATTACACAGCTAATGACTGGCCGAAAGTTCGGCCGGACTGTCGTGGGTTTGGAACATGTGACAAAAATGTTGATTACATCACTAAAGACTAAAGAGCTATAAATAGAACTGATAAATAACGACGTATTTAAAAATACTTGCAAAGTTGCAATGTCTTTGAAGATAGGTCTTTTTTTAACTTAGAGCAACTAAAAACGCTATTTATATTTATAAAGGCGTAAACCTAAATAAGAAATGATTCTTTGAATAATTTTTTTGACTGCCTTAAGTGGAAATCGAAACCACGATCTTTTGCTTACCAGGCGATGAGGCGTCATATTAATTGTGATGCTATATTACAAAGACAGTTCCAATAACAGAACTCTATACTTAAGCTTCTCTTAAGTTTTTGGTAGTCTACATAATATTGACAGCAAATAAAGTACAAAGTAAAATTTACTAGCTCATTTAGAGATAATAAATAAAAAACAACATTCATCATTATCTGATTTATAGACAGAAACCTCTCTAAAAGCAGGAATTAGAAAAATTGACCCGCTTGCCCGAAGAGTTTGCAATCGCAGATTTGTCAATGGCGTAGAGACACGTTTCTACCCATTTTGCTGAAGCAGTACTCTTTTCATCGCCTCTCAAAGTACATACAAGAAAGGGTGTTACTTCTAATCAATAGTTAAATCAGTCACACTTGTACAATTGTTTGTGTTTATCGATCGCATTGATCAACGTTTAATTATAAATGGTTGGAACGTACAAGCTTACGACAAATTCATGTCACCTACTCAATCTGTTGGTGCTTAGGGTTGTCTCATCTGAGATTTTTACTGGCAAGAGTCATCATCATCGGCCTGTGTCAGAACAATCCTGGACAAAGGCCTTTCCAAGAAAAGGAATATAGCATAATATTGTCACGCTTGTCTACCAAGCATGTGAAAATTGAGACATTTATTTATTCAGGCAAAAATTTTTACATTAAAGGTCAAGCCCATGCATTTACTATATCAAAATATATTGAGTCAAAGCACTTTCACAGTTCTATTCTAAGAATAATTAATCTAAGCTTCGCTCTAACATTCTATCTACAAACATCTATCTATCAAAATCATATTCTGCAACAAGCAGATAGCAGAACATGAAAATTTCCGCGCGCAACGGGAGAGTACAAGTAAACGTTAGTTCTCGTAGACGGCGCCGACAATTTGTGACAATGCGCCCTAAGGTACCTATCAGGTACATAAAGGCTAAATCCTCCTTAGGTTGGCAATCGTAGTTTCCATCACATTATCAATTTATTTCCATAAAAACAGTAGTGAAATATTTCATGAAAAATATTTGTTATAAATATTCCTTCAGATGTTGGAGGTAAATCCCCAAAAACATTGAAGAAACTACTGAGTTCGTCAAACTAAATATTTTTTCTTAAATAATACCAAAGCCTCAAAATTAAAGGCTATTACTTAACAAAGGAGTATTCACGGTTGCAACATAATTTTTTTTATTACCTGCCATCACCCCATGTGGCTTTGGCATTGCTCACGTAGTGCCAACCCTAAACGTCTCCATAGCTCCATAGGCTATCCCCGTGTTAGATTGAGTTATCCTCGCCTCGCATTCCGTTAACGATATATTGTGGGAATTACCTTAACGAATGGTTATTTTTAACGTTTGGGACATCCCTAATTTATAGAGTTTAAGCGGTTATTTATTTTATTGGCTGCAAGTATCAAGTTGCAGGGTTTTATTAAGTTGGTAGGTGTTTGTGCGTTTGTATCGTGGTTTTAATGATGTATGGGATTTTAAGAGATTTGGTGATAGTGGTCCGGTAATGTATGTACGATTTATGTTAAGGTTCCTAACATTCAATTGTATAAAAAAGAACCAGCATATAAAAAAAGGAACATTTCAGGAATCGTCTTACTAAATATAGATTAAGCAAGATGATAAATGGTTACTTTGATAAACTAAAGGACATTTACCAATTTAGTCGTAAAATTTAAAAATTGCTCAGGCTTACGAGTTTATTAGAGGATAAAAACCAACCGAGAGTTTGTCATTATTAGAAATAGTGCTCCGCCCGCGACTTTGTTATTGTATAATTCGATTGAATCGCGATCTTGGTTATATTGTGTTGCTTCAAGGAATCATTTTGGAGCCAAAACAAAAAAATACTTCCTAGGGTCTTGATTTATATCTCCACACCAAAATTTATCTAAACCAGTTATTTTGTGTTGTCTTTTACATCAAATATTATAATACGTATGTACTTAGTTTTCAAATTTAATTGCTTTTATGAAATTCTGAGATCATTAGACCATGAACTCAGTTCACAGACTATGATTTCAATTATATATTCCTTTCAATTGTACTCCTAAACCGACAATAAATCACACAACAAATCAATACACAAATTCCGTACCATAAAATAGTGCGACGAACCAATCTTGATCGTTGCAACGATGATTGCGCGCGGATCATCAACATGCCACTCTTCTTAGAACCCTGGCACTGCCGGATCGCGCTGGGCCCCCGCTGCGACGGCAATTCACGGGGCTCACACCTCCCTCAATCTGGATTGTGGTATACTGAGCCTAAATGAAATTGATACTTGGTAATTTGATTACATATTAATAAACTGATGAAGAAATGTAATTGGGTTATATTGTAAAAATATCTCAATAAGTTAGTACCTGTAATTTTGTTTTATTATATACAACAAAAACCTTAGTGTCGGATTAGTAGACAATATAAATAAAAATCAATGCACGTTATTTCGTTATTCAATCTTTGGCTTACTAAAGAACCTTCAAATTGAACTTGATATATTTTCTTTATCACTTGGAAACTTTTTTCTTTCCGTTGCGACACTTTATCTGTGGTTAAACTGCGCGATGTTTAGCAATAGGGGTCCCGCTGAAAATCAGCGTCGCGATGGCTGCGGCTGTCACGAATAATGCTGAGCTTTTTGACACATTTTTATTTTATTTTCATATAGTCACATACCTTTAAGTTTTTAAGCAATTTTCTGTCTGTGTTCCTTGTAATAATTGTGTCAAATAAATAATTCTTTCTTTTCTTTCTTTCTTTCTCAATGAACTTCACAGTGTGCCAATTATTTGTTTCTGTTTCTAAGTCCAACAAAGTGTAACATACATGAAAAATATAAGTTCATACAATTTGATTCCTTTTTAAGTAAACGGCACTTCCAGTCAAGCGTCTGAGAATACAAGTATCAAGATATGTCGTTCTCCATCGCCGCAGTAATATATTGATGATGCTGTAACACTCTATTGTGATCCTTTGTTAGATTATGATAACTGAGATAACTTATTCCAGAGTTAATATAAATGTCTGGGGAGCGCATGCGTGAGGGTAGCTTAATGTGGAGTTGGCAACTACTATGCCCTCAAACTAAAGGAGACTACTAGAACTAGGTTATCGAAAGGTCCTGAGTTAAATTCTACCTGAGATAGTTAAACTTTTCAACTGATGAAAGAACGAAGGGGTTCTGCACTTACAATTTTATATCTTTTTTTATTTGTAGTATATGTCACGGTTAGATCTTTCAAATTCAGAAAAAAGCCTACCTAACCTAACCTAACCTAACCTTTTTTCTTGTCTTACAAAAAATTGTACCGACATTAAATAGGCTCTTAATTGTAGGCGGTGCGAAACATGAAATCAACAAAATCAACGGTTAGAGTTTGGGGCCTTTAACAGGGTTCTAAGCCGATTATAGGGATTTGGTGCTGCCTGATGGGTCTGCATATGCCATATACGACGTCCTTGCATCACGTCTCAGCGTCAAGGTGTCCACTGAAAACCAGCGTCGTTTGACTATCACGATTAATGCTGAGTGGGAACCTATTTGACACTCTTTATCTATATATTTTTTTATTTTTTTTTATTTACAATCTGTTTTCTGTAATTTGTATCAAATAAATATTATTTTCTTTCTTTCTTTCTTTCAAATTACCGTTGCATTTTACACTTTATTTGGAAAAATTAAGGTTCATTTAAGAATTACAAGATACGTAGTTGAAATATACCAACTAAAAGTTTATTATTTTTTTCCAAAAGTCAGACACAAAAACATGAAAAAGTTAGGCATAATGATTTTTGGTGATTTAAATCTTTCTGAGCACCGATAAAAAAAGGTTAAAAAAAAAGGCTTGGTAGGATAGATATATTCACGAAACAATTATTTTATTTGGCAAAATATAATGTCAAAAGCGTTCTCAACTTTGTTGGGATTACAATGTTCAAACTCTATATTAATCAGTATCAAAAGAAGCCTCTTCCATACTTAACGAACATACCAACAGATAAAAAGCAGGTGTGTAGGTGCGTGTCGCGTTCAGTTTGTTTAACATGATAATTGGCCCGACTTATGGCCCGTAAGGTCCATCCTGCCCTCCTGGTCCTTGGCACAGCGATGGGAAACTACGTGGGATAAATAGGGATATTTGCAGGGTTCTTGTTCCTTCGGAAATTTGTTAAAATCCAAAGTGTTTCTGGCTGTGGTACTGACTAACGAGTAGAGCAGCACCCCTTTTTGTTACGGGTTTCCTAAGAGATGATGCAGGAGTGCTGCAAAAAGGAGACTGGTAGCAGGGTTGTCCCATTACCATTGACCAAAGAACCACAACTTCTGGTTACGGGTTTCCTAAGAGACGATACAGGAGTCAGGAGTACTGTTAAAAGAAGTCGGGCAGCAGCGTTGTTCCTTTACTATAGGCCAAGCAAGCTGGAAGCATGCCAAATATTGCAAAATTTAAAGGTTAGAAATTAGAAGTTAGAAATTAGAATTTTTTTTTTCATAAAACATGGTTATTAAGATATTACAATAATTTATAAGTAAAAGAATCACACGTTTCGCCATCACAGTGGCATGCAAATTTCAGACAAATTGTCACAATATTTTATTATAATAATGAGAATATATTATGGAATCTAAACATTAACATTAATATTTGTCTAGTTATATAAAATGTTCAATAATAACACATTCTAAATATGATGAAATAAGAATACAAATCAAAGTCATAATTATATAAAATGTCAGTCGAGAGAGTATGTAATTAAATAATTTTAGGTCAAAAAAATCATTCAGATTATAAAAACAATTGTCAATCAACCAGTTACGTAAATATTTCACAAACATATTATGAGGTAGTTGCCTTATTTGTGCTGGAATTTTATTATAAATTTTAATAGACATCGAAAAACCATTTTTTCTAATAAGTGCATTTTTACTTATTTGTGATAAGAGTCGAGTTGTGTCTCTTGGACGCAATCTAGGGTTTACTACATTATTTCGTTTAAAAATTTGTGGGTTGTTTCTTACAAGTAGACCGACTTCTTAAATTTCGTTCGTATGTATACCCGTTGATTGATGATGATAGGCCGGTCACATTTAGGTTAGGGTACATTGGGTCTTGCTTGTCCTTAAAGCCTCGTATTCACTAGGCGACAAATCGTCGCAGAACCTGTCTAGGCATATGTCGTCTACGTGTCGCCGCGACGTCGCGCTCTGTTCTGCGACGTCGCACGCGACTATACAGCGACATCTACGTGTCGCAGAACAGGTTCCGTGTTTTGGCTCGCGAGACAGAACTTCCTGCGACATCAGTCCTGCGACCGCTGTTGCAGAGTGTGGACGCGTGCGCGAATTCTAGCATCAACATGCCCGTAGAGTGGGGAAATCAATTAGTTCTAAAACTTATTGAGCTTTACGAAAGCAAAGGATGTTTGTGGGACACGAATAACCGTGAATACAAAAATAAAATAAAGAAAAATGATGCTTGGGAGGGGTTAGCCAATGAACTTCAAATACCAAGGAAAGATGTTGAGGCGAAGATCCACAACCTCCGCTCACAATTTATGCGTGAGAAAAAGAAAATAGCTTCTTCGAAAGGCACGGGTAAAGCACGGGACGAAGTTATAGAATCAAGATCTTGGTTTGCCTACGATGCCATGAAGTTTTTATTGAGTGGGGCGACAACTTCTGGTGGCACAGATACATTGGAGACACAAGTAAGTCACAATTTTAAAATAACTTTATTATACGAGTAGTACCTTTCTAATAAATAAGCATTAACAATAATTATAGGAGAATTATAAAGTCGTTTTTAGGGTTCCCTACCCGAAGGTTGACCAACGGGACCCTAAGGTAGGTAGACACATAATGAAATTTACAATTCTTATTCTAAATATTTGTTTATTTCTAAGCTACATTGTTTTGCCATGGAACACTTCCTTCCGCACTGATGAAATATTCAGCGAACTTGTTCCTTGTTACCATAGCAGATTGAGCAGATGGTCTTCCAGATGGTTGCAAATCCAACAAAATATTAGGTCCAAATTCTCTGCGCCAAGATCCTCCCACAATGTTATGATCCGAATCCTCTGAATCAAAGGTTCCACGTGGGGTGTAGAGTGCTCTCGATTGCTTATTACGCCTTAGAAAATTGTGTAGGTATACACAGGCCATTACGGCAACTTCAGCATTAGCAGGTTGGAGCGCAATTGCATTGCGAAACATACGAAACACGACACATAAGATTCCGAATACGTTTTCTACAGTTCTTCTCGCTCTCGAAAGCCTGTAGTTAAAAATGCGCTTTATATTTCCCACCTCATGGTAGCTGGATATGGTTTCATAATTTTTTCGGTGAGTGCAAATGCACTGTCTCCCACGAGTACAAATGGCATGTTTGGTTCATGTCTCAATGGCTCCAGTTCTGGCCAACTAAGTTGGTTTTCATTCATAGCTTCATAAAAAGAAGTTTCTTGAAAAACTCCACTGTCAGATGACTTTCCTTTGGCACCACAGTTAGCATATATAAAATTATAATCAGCATCTACAATAGCCCAGAGGACAATGCTAAATTGTTCTTTATAGTTGTAATAATCACACCAGAATTTGCAGGTGCCTGAATCAAAACATGCTTGCCGTCAATAGCTCCAACACAATGTGGAAAGTTCCATAGTATTCCATAATTATGAGCCTTTTCTTTCCATCCTATTTCAGTATTTGGGACCTGAAAAATATATGTAACATAACAAAACATAACATAAAAATTATTTCAGGCACAACGCCAGGACACCGATGACCAATACTCCGAGCTTTACTCGGAAAATACTCAAGAAACTCAAAATTCCATCCAGTCGAAACCTCAGGCTCCTACCATGGAAGCATCACCGCGCCCTACCTCATCTAAATCGTCGAAAAAGAGAATGTTAACACAAGAGGATAAATTGGGAGAGGCGTTTGAAATAATGAGGTCCGCCAAAAATAAGATGGAAGCTACCCCTGATGAGTTTGATGTGTATGGACGATATGTTGCCTCAGAGCTACGTCTCATTAAAGACGAACACTCCGCCCTCATGGCGAAATATTATATTAATAATATATAAATAGAAGCTAGCATGGGCAAATACAAGCAAGGCTACAGTACCGCATCAACCACACCATCGGAACATCAGGACAGTGTTACAGCATCCAACGACAATCTGTATAACATTCCACAAACAACTGTACGTGAAAATCTGGATTTTCAATTTGATAAGAGCCAGGAACCATCTGATCAACACATAATTCCATCTTTGCTGCGGGAATAATTTTTCTTTCTAATAATTAAAAATAATATTAATAAAACATTCGTGATTTTACCATGTTTTTGTACTCACCATGACATATATTTTCAACGCTTTTATGAGTTCCTTACAAACTTCTGGTACTATTTTGCTGATCAGTTGTTTTGATACTCTAAATGTATACGACAAGGAAGCATAAGAATCTCCGGTCGACAAGTATCTCAATGTTATTGCAAGTCTGATGTCAGGACCAACAGCATTCTGTAATATTGTGTCTTGTTTAGCTTGGCAGGCCCGATCATTTCTAGTAAAAATTCAAAATCAGTCGATGTCATTCGAGTGAAATTTACAAATGATCCATCAAACATTCGAAGATCACGTAAGATATTATCACTGCTTTCTCTTTGTGATAAGTAGTTTCGCACCCACCACCTTTTCTTTTTATAACGTTTCGGTAAACTACTCGATAAAATATAAATGTACGCAGCACTAACTGCCACGACTTCCTCGGGCGACATCTAGGCGGAGACTGCTAGTGTGGACAAGCAAAATGTATCACGACATGTTACCAAAATGTTCTGAGAACACGCACCGTAGATGTTCTGTAACAGTCTCAGAACTTGTGCCCTACTTGTGCCCTAGTGAATTCGAGGCTTAATACAGCTATTGAAAACAACGTGGGTTAAAAAGGGATAACTTTAATGTTTTATGTTGTTTAAGGAATTCGTTAAGATCTATGGTGATTCTGGCTATGTAGTTCTGACCTAAAAATTAAGTTGCACATAGCTTCTCATTCTATTTACAATATGTTATAAAAAGTGAACAATCAAGATACTTTAATAAGTTCCTAATTAAAGTATTGATTTCAATCTAGTCATCAACACCATCATTGGCCTACATTAGTATTCTATCAGAAAAATAACAGGCCTCTGCGAAAGGAAAGTTATCCCATAATCGTCATACTTGGCAGGTGAGTTGGCCATCGCAGCACGAGAGGCCTGTATCCTATATCAAGCAGTAAACTGATGTGGGGTTATATGATAAACCAAACATATATAATATTGTTAAGACAATAGTAAATGTCTACCATGAGTTTATACAAAATTATCAATTTTGTATAAACACATAGTATACGTTTCATTACAGTTGTGTATTAGAAGGGATTGTGTTTTATGTCTTCAGAGAACCGCATTTATCACTTCTAAACGATTACATCCAAGCCTTATACGTGATAGCATTTCGGTTAACATAACCTTTATTTCAAAGCATTAGTGTACATTTTACTCTGATACGAGTAGGATAAGGTATAGCCGATACATAGTGTGGGTAGAAAATGGTTTTGTCTATTGTTCTCAAACATTGTACACAAATGATGATGTTAGAAACAGTGATTGAATATGGTAAGGTCGAACATGTTTACCTTTTGTTAGTACTAACAATACCAAAAAAACTATGCTGAATACAACACCGAGGGAATAAAAGTAAAGTTAAGTAAAGTAACAGCCTATAATCATCCCACTGCAGGGAAAAGGCCTCCATCATTGAATCCAAGTTACCACTGCAATGATGGGAACTGGCATAATCACCACGCTTGCCAAATGCGGGTTGGTGATCACAAACCCGAGCAACGTTCGAAAATTTGAAACTTTTTGTTGCCCGACCCGGGGATCGAAACCTGGGACCCCGAGATCTTGGCCCGGTATTTAAAGCACTAGACCAACGGGGCTTTATGCGTTATCGAGGGAATATGAATAGGTAAAGAATAAAATACCTACTGACAGAATCTTACCCTATTTAGAAGATTAATGAAATTGGTGCGTATCCTGGTCACCCCGTCTGATTCGTCACTAGGAATACAGAGGCGTATTTCTCGCATTTTGTTTAATTTTTTAATGAATACAAGTTTATGACAGTTTGTCCATCTGCATCTACAGTCAACCATCCTGGGTCTCCTTTAATATAATTTGTCGAAAAACTAATGGCCATTAGGGCAGATGAGTTATTATGTGGAGAGCAAGCGTAGCTTATGACGTCCGCCAACGGTAGAGTGACGATTTGGGAAGGTCGCAGGCCAATACAGCTATAAGGTACGTCAAGCAAAAGACAGGGTAGAATGGAGCGTACAACTGGAAGCCTATGTCGAGCACTCAAGTATTGGACTGCTATTATAGCCTACTAGCATTTCGCCCGCGGCTTTACCCGCGTAAACTGCATTATATCATATACCATATCAGAGTGACATTAAATGGCTTCGCAATAAATAATTATGTTACGTTTTTATAACACTGAAAATAACAATTTAGGAAGAATTTTATATAAAATGTTGGTTTCCTTTTATTTTAAGGCTTTTGAATATCAATATCCTATAGATTCCCTTCGTGGATCGACGTTGGTATTGTCACCTGATACTTAAACGGCCATTTGGCTTGTTTTAGAGCTTTAAAGATTCATAATAAACTCGCAGTTCGAGGAACATGAGTCACGGATCCGCAAATAAACTGGCGCTATAACAACTTTGTTACCGATCGACAACAAATATTCTAATGCTAACTTTTCAACCGACGGTAAAAAGAAGAGGTTTTAAGTTCGACGACATGTAACATAACTTTTACGGTGTTGATTGAGTAACTTATTAGTTTAGTTTAGTCAGAGTATAAATAAAAGTTATTTCTATATTTATAATAAAGATTTGAAAAAGATAATTCTATTTCAAAGGATAGAAATGTGGAGACGACCGGTGAATGGGAAAAAATAATTGACGAAAAGCACAAAACAATCCACCGTTTTGGGATGGTGCAACCTGTGCAGTGCAACACAAGAAATTTTCTTTAAATTTCATTCAAAGCAATTTATCTTACCCGTGGACTGTTTTATGAGCACCCGTGTGTTCGGGAACTTTTTTGGCGGTAAGTGTCGCTCGAACACACGGGTGTACATAAGGAACGCGTTGTCTTTGAGTATTAATTTTGCGTGTTTGGAGTAGCTTACCATAGATTTTAGGCTGATATTTTTAATCTGTCATTCCTAAAGAAACATTTTTGCATTACTTCTATGCACGTTTCCGAACGAAAAATAAAAAAAATAACTAAAATGTGAAGACTTGTACGCGGCAGCCATAGATTTGAGAGTAGTGTGAATTGTCAGAGAGACTTCTTGGATTGAAAATGGATTCTCGTAGAAAACAATGAATATTCTTATAAAATTTTTACATAAAATTACTGTGAAATGAATATAAAACATGTTTTTCGTATTGGTTTCTGTAAAATTGATTGTTAAATTAGTGAAAAAACCAACAAACTTTTAGGACGGGAAAAATACGACAATTTAGGCTCCATTGTCGTCAAATTATGTTTGTGAAAATATTGTGACTGATAAGAAATGCATGTAATTTTGTCATAATATCGTCTAAAAACTAGAAAAATCTAGTTTTGTAACATAAATTACCTATTTTCATTCATAAATGTCGAAAAACCGGGAACAATAACCTTATTAAGTAGCCAATTGAGACTCGGTAGCTAAAGTACGGTTAGCACAAACATTTTCTTTAAAAAGTTGAAGATGAATAAAAATGACTGTTATTATTACTTTTTCTTATTTGTAACTACTGTGTGTGTACTTTTATTTGTTATAGGTACTTTATAATTTATGGAGTTTTTATTATTCTGAATTTTTATACAAGTTCAACAAAAAATATACGTGTAAACTCCATGTAACGTCACTCGATTTAACGACAAACTCCCTAAAGCGTCGAAATCACTCGTCTTTGGTTAGTTTAGCTTGTTTTCCATACAATGATACACTCCATGAAGCATTATACCCACTCTCAATAACGACAACAATTAAGTAATAAAAAGTACCTTTTAAGTTGCTAGATTGAGAAAAATTCGCGCAGCTGTGTACGTTCCTTTGTCGCTTTATCATCCTAGCCCGTAATAAACTCGACTGTCGGCATCATGCAAACCAAACTTTCTAAGATGACCATGACTAATAAGTAGGAGTCATGGATTTAAGTCCAATCTATTCCGAAACCAAAATTAATCGATATTAATTTTACATATTAGGTGTATTCCATTTAAGAATTAGGTATGTAGGTAATTAAATAGTTATAAAGGTTTGAAACATGTTTACATTAAATATTATGGACCAATAAAACGTTTCTAAAACAGAATTAAACAAGACAACAAAAAAATTATATTTTCGACTTTACGATTTTTCTGCCAACCATAATTTCTCCAGTCTATTTTTAGCGGCCATTGCGTGCACTTGGTGGTTCGTACCGGCGTTTGTTTATTTAATCGATATGGAGTGAATATCGTGTTTCAAAGCGTATAACTTATGGAATTATTAGTTGATAATACAAACATTGTAGTGTTAGTGTTATTTGAGAGCTAGTGAATGGCTAATTAGTGAAACAAAGTGTTTAAAGTGAAAACAAAGTACAACAATGTAGTAACCTAAAATTCATCACATCATTTGGAATACAAGTAAGTGTTTTTTAGTGTGGATATTATGATTTTCAGATGGGAAATTTCATGCAGATTACGGTGATATATAATTCATAGGGTTTAATTAATAGTAATGGTAGTATAAACCTATTTTCGATGTT
Organism: Anania crocealis; assembly: GCA_949315895.1. NCBI lineage: Eukaryota > Metazoa > Arthropoda > Insecta > Lepidoptera > Crambidae > Anania > Anania crocealis. Next base: position 11,953,950 of record OX438861.1, read on the forward strand.
CTAAGAAAGTAAACTAAGAAAAAAAAGGGCGGGCTGTCAGATAGCTGTCACCCACGGCACTAAATCAAATGTAAAAGCGTAACAGTCCACGGGAAGACTAAGTTTCTATGGTAGAAATAGTTAAAAGCTTTTATTAAATAATTTTGAAAATCAATATTTTTTAAGCTATTGCATAATTTGCATAGCTTCTATAGCGGGCCTTGAGCGTGGAGACCGAATCCAGAAATTCCGTAACGAAAATAATCTAACACCCACACCCACACACTCGGGGCGAGGCACGATCAAACAATTTTGAATTTCCGAAATTTATAAGAATTTAGAAGAAAATAAGGATTTTGCCAGTATGGTTGCCTATGGTAACTATATCTGCCAAAATAACAGAAAAATTTAATTACAAAAGTCAAAATTAGAAAATACATAAAATTATAAAATTAAGCTATTGCATATCTTCTATCGCGGGCCTTGGCCGTGGAGACCGAATCCAGAAATTCCGTAATAACCTAACACCCCCCACTCCGACCGGCACAGCGGTGATACTTTTTAGTTTTATAATTGCATAAGTTGATAAAAAATGCTATGCAATAGCTTTACCGCGGCAGTCTCCGAGTGCCTTTTTTTTGTTTATAGTTTCGTTTGTTTGTCTTATGTTTTCTGTCGTAATAAGTTTGTTTTATTACTTATAACAAAATTATACAGTAACATTACGAAAAAAAGACGTTTCTTATATCACAAAGTAGGTGGTAGCTATACAGCCTTAATATTAATATTAACATAGTATCATACCGGAACGGCCATAAAAGTGTCTAATGCCCATTAATAAGCCGTTAAACGTCATTAATTATACAAAATGGCAGCCAAAATTTTAGATGTGACATTTATATTTGTGAATATCGGATGTATAGTAGAAATTAGTATCTGTGTCGTAAAAGGTGGTTAAAGGAATATTTATAGAAACACGGGAAACAGCGTCTTCATAATACCGTTTGCCAAACTGCAACTGCCTTTGAAACTTGCTAATGTGGCCAGTATGGAATATTTTATTTTTTGTAAAGACCTGTTCTGAAGTGGACTGCTGTAGCTTGATGATGCACTTAATGCTGAACATTTGCTTTGTATTCTGGTGAACTGATTGTAATTTGTACCTACCGGTGTGCTTTATTGCAGCATAGTAAAAAACCGGCCAAGTGCGAGTCGGACTCGCGCACTTACGGTTCCGTATCAACTTTAACTGAATTAGGGGTCCACTTACTTCCACTTTCCCAAAATACCACAATATTTTGTTGACTGCAAAAATAACTTTGTTTTTCATAGTGTTTGTATAAAAGACAAAGTTATATTTGCGGTTGTTGAAAATGTATTAGATCTCAAAAATTACCGGATTGATCTCGGTCAAATCAATTTTCGTTGAAAGTATTTGTTGAGATCAACAATATGAATTTTTTTTAATTTTTCACTTGCTTTGTTTAAAAGTTAGAGGGGGGAGGATGCCCATTTTACCACTTTGGAAGCGTCTATCTTCCAAATGTTAGACTTTTGGAAGAAATGGTTCTAATAACCTCAATTTCATTTTAAACTACCTATCTATAGATAACCCTTACGCATAGGTATCAGTAAAAACATTTTTTTTAGTTTAAGTTCCATGTAAGGGGGGGGGGGGGCCTTGAATGTCAATATTTTTATTTTTTTATATGAGAATCGTAAAGCGGTCAACAGGATACACTAACCTACCAAGTTTTAACTGTGTAATACTAATATTTTCAGTATAAAGTGGCTGTGACATACGGACGGACAGACAGACTGACAGACTTGACGAAACTATAAGGGTTCCGTTTTTGCAATTTTGCTACGGAACCCTAAAAAACCGAAGTGACGCTTACTTTTTTATGCAATTGCAGTGAAATAAAATTTAAAAAAAATACACAAACACATATTGATATGAAAAATGAATTATTGTAACGTATGACCACTATTAAAGCTATCAGCGTTTTGTCGGTTCAATTTTAGTGAAAATATTTTAAAGGTTGTCAACGTCATTTCTTAATTTGAATTATGCCCAATTGAACCAATTGCAATAAAATCATCGATATCAGGCAATGTGGTAAAAAAAAAGTTACCTACTCGTTGTTATATATTTTTGTCGTTTGATAAAACTATGCTCCTTCAATTAGTTTTAAATCTGTGCGACACGAAAATAAAATCATCAAGATTAATGTCCGTTTGGCGTGTTATAATAATGTTTGTCGTTTATAGCTAATTATGTGTATAATTATAGCTAATCTGCATTTACATGTGGTAATAAATACGTTTAGCCAAAATATACGAATATTAACGACTTAAGATTTTACGACGCTCTATCGAGTTTTTGTGATCGAGTTGTTTGGGTTCCGCTTGGTTTAGGCTACAGCGTCTGACCTTCCAAATGATGGCGTCCTTTGTCTTGTAGTGGGATAACTATACCTAGCCTGTTTTTTTTCACCCATAATGCGCATATATTTTCCGCACGGCTGCGTACACTTACCGTACACAATGTGGAGCAAGAGTAATCTGAGTGATTTAACGTCATTAAATCATTACGACGTCCACTGTTGGACACAGGCCTCACCCAAGGATCTCCACAAAGATCGGTCCCGCCCCACCCGCATCCAGCGACGCCCTGCGACTAGCGGGGGCCTACTAAGTGATCTTTTACATTTTATTCATGGTTAGTAGTTGACCCTTATTTCCAATAGTTGGCCCTTATTTCCAATAGTGCGCTTAATTGACCTGAATGAGTAAGAGTAGTTTTCACCATAGTTTATAATTATGCTTTTATGGCCAAACATACATACTAGGGTCCAGCATAGTGATCTCTGGTTTTGACCGTCTGGTTCAAAAATAAATCGTTCGGGTTTGTTTGTTCTTTGCCCACTAGTAGGCGTTGTTTGGCTAAGATGCTGAACCGTTACCGGGTAAATGTAAAAGTAGTTTCTTTTTAATTTTCAAACTTGCTAAATAATTGGTTAACATTCATGTTATTAAATAAATCAAACTCGGGAAACTAAGAAATCTGATTACTGAAGTTTGCTTTCTAGCTTGCAAAATTGTATTTTCGACCTATTAAAATAGGTATTTGTATTTTAATCTGTCTGTCTATATTTTATATAAATATAGCTACCGTTTTAACCACTCACCACACAACTCCAAGAACGCGAATTCCAATTTTAAAATTATGCAAAATATGACTATTTCTTCAAAATAACATTATTTACGTTCACAAAGTCCGATTTTAAGATAAAACCTTCTTACATTAGAGTAATTCTCGCTGGGAGCGAATAGCGCTTTTATGGAGGCATTGGTATTTTTATTCTATATTATTTTAAAGCGGCACAGTATGGGGGCTGCTTGAGTGACTACTGTCTCCAATGTTATGTCTTTATTCAGTTTGGTTAGGGCTTCCGTCCAGTAGTAGTTATAGCTAAAATAAAATTTTGACCTACGGAAAGTATGAAGAAGGTAAAGTTTTGAGTCGTATCACGATCGTCAGTGATTATGATTCACACACAGATGCAGCTTTCATGCTATTATGCGCAAAAGAGCTTTTCTCCCTACTGCAGCGCATACCGAATAGCGGCAACAGCATCCTGAAAGTGATTGCTGCCTGACAATACTGCCCATTACAAAGAAATTGGGTGGAGATTGCTATGGGGCTTAAGCAATGAACTTTATAAAACAAAACTGTAAAATGTTCCAAATAGTATTACTAACAATACTAACATAGAAATAAGTAAGAATTATTACTGACTTCACTAACAACTAATGGATGCAAATCTGAAATAAATGATTGTTATAATATATTATTATACATGTATAAAAGCACTTATTTCGAAATTTCCATCCTTAAATCATGCCGGTGTTCTTCTAAAGTTGGTAAGTACCTACTTGCATGCAGCCTTTGAGATATTTTGTAAACACGTAAGAAAGGAGAAGGCGTATTCGTTTAGGGTGAGGGTTTGTGTGTTTTTTATATCTTTGTGTGAAACTTTATCTTATAACAATTGTATGCTTCGATAATCATCGAAATTGAACAACTTTAACTACGTATTAACACATGTGCGTTTAGCCCACCAGTGACTATAGCCAATTTAATTTAGTAGCGTTCGATTTTTTCGTTAGTTATGCATGCTGCAATATTCGTGTAAAATTGCAATAATTGCATTAGGGCAGCCATAGAACTGTTCTATGGCTGTCCTAATGTTCAGACTTCAGAATCTTGGACAGTTTGATAATTTGACAAATCCTTCCGTTTTATATTAGAACACATTTGAAGTAAGCTGCCAATTAGGCGTCGCTGCCAATTAGGCGTCGCTTTTAGTTGACTAGTCGCTGACTATGAAAATAACGGGGTAGTCTGCTTGCCGTTACTCGTAATAAATTTTGCATTATTTACATAATTTAAGGCGATGGCGGTCGCAGTATGGCCAATGGCGGAGAAAAGACGCTGCTACTCACCTTCCTTTGATCGTATTTTTTTACTTACCTCTTACGACACCCATCGAAAGAGGAGGAGTGGTTTTATTCTTTTAATGTGCCGGCACTACAGAAAACTATACCATGGCATAACGAAAAATCACCTCCATATATTTTTGGGCGCTCAAGGAATTTAGGCTAAAGACCAAGATAAAGGACAAATTAAACTTTATCAGAGGGTTGTGTCGCCTGTAATGGCTTGTGACACGCACTCTTAGGTACCTACTAAGGTTAGGGTGACGTTGCATTAGAATCAAAGATTCGTAGTAGCGACACAAGTAGTATATTAATACTACTTAAGTGGCAGTGATTTTGGATGCCTAAATGGAAAACACTTCTTTTTGTCCAATGGTTCTAGCATTTCGCTGCCTGCCATGCCATACCTATACCTGCCTTAGGAAAATTAAAATGTAACCGTAGGTACTCTTATAAATACATTATTATTCGTTTACTAAAAATCTCTTACTGCGTTGTCCCGATAGTAGGCGCAGCCCCTGAGGTGACTAAAGAAGTAAAGCCAGAAGAACCATCTTCTATCTCATATACATCGTCAAACGTGGCGTTTATGCTAAAATGTTTTTATAGGGAGGCCTATGTCCAACGGTTCATTAGTGTAGCCACCTATTAAAAAGTTCGCTTGATATAGCATAACCTAAACTGGAGGCCATGTCTTATTTTAACCGCTCCGTCTCGGTAGCTATTGACTTAATTTACAATTTTAGGAATTATCGGATGTATAGTAAAATAATTTTATTCTTATTTAAAAGTTATAACTTTGTGTCTTTATGTCCTCTGTCCACTCCGGGCCCGGTAGTAAAAGAAAAATGTTTTTTTTTTCATTTACTGAAGTGATTTCTATTCAAATGTAGGGAATAATTGAATCTGGGTGTCCGAGCTCATTCATGGGTTTGGAATTATTTTAACATAATAGAGACGTCTTATGTTTGATAGGAACTTAGCTCTGTGTATGTAAATTGTTTGTATTGGACTGCACTCAGCGTCAATATCATTGGTAGTAAATTAATGTTATCTCAATCAAAGATCGTGTTAGGTCTTCGCCTCGGGTGCCCTTCGGTTCACCTAAAATTTAAAGTCCTAATTTCATTTGGCGGAACCGTATTGGCCTAAACTTATAACTTATAACGTATAATTATTGTCTAGTCTAACAGTTGTTTTCGCACTATTATAGTTTGGTCTAAAAATTGAAAACCCTAATTTCAGTATGTCTAATATCGAAAGCACGAAAATGCATTCGCATCATTTTTTCAACCAATCGCTTACAAACCGACCCCAAGCAGTCTTGTCTGCCCTACCCCTAGAGTGTAATATAAAAGCGCGTAGGCGCGGAGGGGTGAAGCGGCCCGCGGGCTGAGGAGCAGGAGGCTGTAAGCGAGGCGCCGCGGCTGAGGCTGGCGCCAGAAAGCCGAAGCTGTGGTGGTGAGCGTGAGCCATCTGCGACGATTAGCACGCGTGGGACCGCCGGAGCTCTGCAGCGCCGAAGCCGTCACGGAAGTCTGATTGTTTGGATGCATGCATGATTGCTTGTTTGCATGCATGTTTGCTTGATTGCATGCAAGCTTGCTCGTTTGCATGCATGCATGCTTGTTTGCATGCATGCTTGCTTGCTTGCATGCATGCATACTTCTTTGCAAGCATGCATCATGCATGGCTATTACAAATATGGATAAAGTTATTAACTTTCTGCGAATAAAAATTTGGAACTGTAAAGGGTAGGTGTTAGGATATATTCGGCTAAATGTCGCTATTGGGAAATTATAATACGGCGATATACAGTTAGGCGTACTAAAAATAGGCTAAACACGTTTAGGAAAAGTAAAAATGAGCGAAAAAAATTTAGGCTAATAGTTTGTGTGCCAATGACAATTAGGAGTACAAATAATTCGGCATTTCGATATATACCCCTTCGCTTCATTTGAGGTTTGAAAAAACTCAAACTCAAATGATTTATTTGTAGTTCAGAGGGTACGGGTACGTACAGGGTGGAGGTATGCATGTAATTATTAACCGACAAAAGAAACAGTTGCATCAAACCAAGTAGCTCATCTTTTTATGATTAAGATGATGTACTCGTATAAAGCTGTTGTGCTTTTGTAGCATACCACGGGTGCTTTTGTAGCATACCACGGCCTCTGATTTACGTTTTATGTTTTAAATTAAAAGTGAAAAAGGTAATCTGTCGAAATGTTGTAAAAATTCTCATTAACAAGATAGTTTAGGAAAACAATGTTTAAAACATTATTACATTTATACTGCTAACATCTTTGACCCGTGCAGTTTGGGTTGAATGTTGCTTTAGTTAGTTTGGAGTTACCGTTGCAAGAATTCAACTAATAATAGTTTGAAAACTGCTTAAGCAATTAAAAAAATAAATTATGTCAAGAAGTCATGTCAGCGAAACGTAAGTAGTGGGTTCAAAACCCGTCTAAGACAGTCGAAAATTTCATGAAAGGATTTGTAACTATTTTGTTAATAATTGTAGCGACGAATCGCCAAGTTAAAAATGTGCGAGGTCTTTCACACGTAATTGCAAAACCCCACCTCATTTACATACCTACTCCATACCTAAGTTTATTCTTACATACGCGATAAATCGACATTAGCATATTACATGTATTGCACGGCGAATATAAGCGTAAATGAAACAATTTGGAAGCGATAAGTACCTCGGTACAGGATATAGAAGGTACTTTGATTGGTTCGACAGAAAATATTCAAATTGACAATGGGCTATTTTAGCTTCGGGGAAGTGTCACCCAATCATAGTTTCGGATGTTTAAATGTCTGAATGGTTGATGAGTTCGGAGAAATATTATAAGTCAAAATAATAATTTTCTAGAAGCTACTATTAGAATCCCGTATAAAAAATAATGCTGAAAAAATATAGAAAATCAGAAGGTAGGAAAGAATGTAACGTTTGTTTGGCACAATTTAAAAACCATTAATTGAACAGTGTCACAATACAAAGCATCAAAAACATTGAAATAAAATAATTAAGTAGGTAAGACAAAAAATACATCGTATTAAAGGAGAATAAACAAATTAAAACCCCTGCTTTTGTAGATTCAATAGATTTAAATAACACATACTTATTTCACCTTAAAAGTTTTAATATCTGTTTGGGAACTCCTAAAACCCAAATTTAATCTAAAAATCGTGATGTACGTTGAATAAAGTTTAAATGTAACCAAACTGCTTTTTGAAGTAAGACACAAGTTATGTATCGTATCGATTGCCCATCGTAGCAAATGCCGTGTTATGACTGCAAACTAATTTTAAAGCACCCCAATATATTGTTGTAGCTTTCAATTCACTACAAGTTGCTTTTTTTAATTAAAAGTGGGCAAACTATATTTTGAAAGTACCCCAATATATTGTTGTAGCTTTCACCATGTTGCTTTTTTTTAATAACATAGGCTTATGTTTTCCGGACTATAATAAGGATTCGATTGATACCTCATTCACCGAAATCAGCTCAATTTTTTAGCCGCAAATATGAAACTCAGATATGTAGATGCATAGACTGCTAAAATCATAACCATTCCTTTTTGTTTTGCCATAGTCATGTAAAAACAGAGGCTTTTATCTGCAACACAATGACCGTATATTCAACTCCATCGGTATCTCTTATTCATACCAATGTTTTAGAATATCTGAAAGAGTCAGATATATCCGTAATAGGTACAAGCTTTGCGGTATCGCGGTGCGTAGTAGGGCCTCAGATATGGTGAATTTAGTCTTTAATACTTATAAAAATAAAGTTTATAAACTAAAACCCGACTACTAAAAATACGCTCTGAAAACCAAAAAAATAGTCTCCGCTGACATTATTATGTACCGACTATTAAACAAGTTACTTACACGTTTTATATTTAATCGTATTTTTATACGTCATACTGATAGAGATATGTTCAAAAGATAGCCGTTATCGTATGCCACTTTGATTTTTGCTGATTGCACGCCACTTCGCAGGTGGCACAGCTCTCCCAAAAACGGTTTACTACCTATTATCAGGCGAAGCGAATATACGCAACAAAATGGTAGAGCCGTTTTGGAAGGAGTTTGGTTACATTGTGGGACGAGAATTCTATTAGATAACAATGAAAACAAAATGGTAAAATAAAATCTTGATACTCGTAAAATAATAGTGGTAATAGTTCTCATAGGTAATGTGGTACGTATTTTTTTCCAATTCTTGTTCCTACTAATATTCAATGCCTATAAAATGATGTCACTACTGGTATTGCCCATTGCACGCGCTGGGCTAGGATTCAAACCACGCGCCTCAATTTAGTGGCAGCTATAAGGCGCGCGCGCATAGCATCGTAATAATTAAGATTGTGCTGTATTTGAGGATATGTTCAGTAGCGCTTAAGTTTTCAAATGGATACTTTATTTGATATTTTAGCAACTTAATTGCACTTATAATATCAGTATATAAACTTGAAAAATTTTTCCCGCCTGAGACAAAATTTTTCAAGTTTATATACTGATATTTTCAAATGGAGTTTAATTAAACCACTAAAGAGTAATAAAATTACACCGTTTATTAAAATTACTACAATAACATCGCGGTTTTGATTTAGGCGTCACATGAGAACTCAATGTAAATGTCATTTTAATAGGTAACTATATTATGCAAAGGAGAGTTTAACGTACAAACTTGTTTTGTGAAGGTTACAGCGTTTTTATAGCCATTTTTGTGAGCACAGTTCGAAGCAGGTAACTTTATATGTACTAATAAATAATCAAGCAACGCATGCTTAGTGTCATAATTGATTAACTACACTTCAAGGAAGAATCACAAAATCATACCAGTATTTTTTTTTATGTAAACGTACGTACGCAACAGCCAGCTGCACTGTGTAGTCAAAGGTATTTCAGTAATATTACTTGCATTTACGTTGCAACCAAAATATATATAATAACCACCACACCTACCCATGTATTTGCAGTAAAAACAATGGTACACTTAACCGTCATTAATTTGTGTGAAACAAATACTGTCTATACTTTATATTTTTTTTGTTGGTACAGATAATTTGACCGCATGTATCGCCTTGTCTGTGTCACAGGCCTTTGTACGCCAATCCAAAGGACAAACAGACCCACTGCGATACGCAATTAAATTTCTAACTTTCCTTCTTAGAACCGAAACAATTCGGGCATTTAGTTAATTTGAATATTTTTTAGTTCTTCTAACTCTAACCAAATACAGTGACCACGTACGCTCTGAACTTATAACTTTTTATTGAAAAATTTTTTCCAGTGTTTTTAGTTAGCTCAATTCGCAACGGAATAAAAAACAAAAACTGACCAAAAAATTTCACTATTAAGGTCGATGCATACGTAACGTGTTTTTTCCCGGACGAAACGTGGGTGGACGGGATGGCGACGGGACGTTGTTGATAAACACTGACGGGGATTTTTAACGCATACGCACCGTGACAGTAAACTCGTAACTAACGTGGTAGTGTTGTGAACAAGAGAAAATGTATTTTTCTTTTCAAATTGCTATTGCGCTTAAGATGATCATTAGAAATGTTTAAAAAGAAACTAAAAACCTGGTTGATACATAACTGTTTCTACTCAGTGGAGGAATATTTTAATTTTTTCAAAGAAATATGATGTTAAAATTAGTAATTATTGTATATAAAAAAATTGTTTGCATGCCAGATTCTGGTAAATTGTGTGAAACACTGTTAAAATTTAAGATCTGTATGTACCACATTTTGAGCAAAATAAAATATATTTGATTTGATTTGATGCTGTAGAAGCTACGGCCATCAAGAAGAAAATAAGTTTTTCTGTCCATCCTACTTGACAGAAAGATTTTTTTTCAGTGAGTGATCATTTTTGCGCCACAAATATTTTTTTATATTGGTGTCTAGATACTACGAGTTTACGAGCGGAATAAACATCGTTGCCGACGATATTTTTCTCGCCCCCCACGTGTGACGTTCACGCCCCGTTCGTGCATCCGTTACGTATGCTCTCTCACTTACATATTATATGAAAAGATATTTTAAAAGCTCACGTCCCGACCCGTCCCCGTTCCGTCCGGGAAAAAACACGTTACGTATGCAGTGGCCTTTAAGAATTGGAAAAGAGGATGTATGCTGCAAATAAATAAAAAAAATGCAATGTAATCAATTTACTTATTTTAAGAAGAGGTATCATCGACGTTTATGATGAATGACTCGTTCATTATTAACGTAGGAGTGGACTGCCGCTGTTAAACGATGGATTTTGTCATAATCATAGAAATTTTATTTAAAACGTCTTTTCGGATAGGGAGAAAAGGGTGTAATAGTGCTATAATATTTTACGACAGGCACCATACTTCACCGACTCATACAGGATGAAATTTTAACCACCTTCCAAATTTTAATATAGCAATCTACGAGACAAAAAATAAATGACGTTTTTTTTTTTTTGTATAGCCCAGTACAAAAATATCAAGATAAAGCACTTAGAAAATTTCCGCCAAAAATCTAAAATTTTTGATACGGCCTCCTAGCAACACTTTCTTGTTACGCGATGCGCATCTTATTTATTCATTACGATACTATTCATGAGTTTTTGATTTTCCCTTCATACCTTGACAACAGGCTTAGGACAGTAAAAATTGAAAACTATGTTGCGAAAAATATTTTCGGTCGTAAAAATAATCAAGTTTTAATATTTAATATATTAAATATTAAATATTAAAACTTGAATTTCATTTTTTACTTCAGTATTGGGCTCTAAATATGATACTGAACGCCTATAGAAAATTTTGACGATAATGAAAAAGTCACCCTGTATATACCAGAAATGTATGACTATCACCAATGATCGTCCTACTTATATTAACGCTTTTAAGTCAAGTTCCTATTCAAAGTATTCGCACTAACACCGTACTTCAAAATATCCGTAAAAATTAACCCAAACATTTCTTCGTAATTCTTACATTCTGTTATTATTCCACATGCGATCAACATTTACTCGAGTTGTACTTTAAATTTATGTAAATTGATAATTGTTGTCACTAGTGATGTTGTTATTTTTATCGATTCTCTATGCAAATCTGTTTCGACATGCTCTAAGTACAGTCAGAAACTCATTAATTTATCACAAAACTTTTCTAAATTTCATACTGCAACTTAATTAATTATTTAAAGGGATAATAGTCTACCTCGTTGATCTAGTGGTTTCATTACCGGACAAAGGTCTCGGGGTCCTGGGTTCAATCCCCGGATCGGGCAACATGAGTTCAAGATTACACGGATTTGTGATCACCATTTGGCAAGCATGGTGATTATGCCTGGACCCATCATTGCCGTGGTAACTTGAATTCAATGATAAGGGCCATGCAGTGGGATAATTAAAGGCCGTTACTTTAATTTTTATACAGTATTTTGTCTTCCCGATGTTTCGATCCGATTGCACGAACCATGGTCGCGGGCAAATTGAAGTGTTCCGTGTTAATGGTAAAAAATAAATTAAAATAAGTTAAAAATCCTATTTATTATAAAAAAGTAACATTTACCCATTTGCAATTTTGGTTCATTAGCTTCATCAGCCTACATCAGTTCACTCTAAATAGATAGATAGATAGATAAACACTTTATTGCAAAAAACACAAGAACATAAAATAATACAAACAAGATTATAATGTAGGTACAATATCGCTAAAAAGCGATTTCATTTAGACAACCTTTTGGGTAAAGGAAATCATATATTAGCGTAGTAGAGTTAACGCAGTGCGAACTGATAGACATTCAAAATTCTATATACCGTAAAATATATACAATACATACATATAATATAATATATACTAGCCTTAAAAAGTGGGAAGTGACTCAGATTGTCTGACGTTTAAGGGTAGAGAATTTCATAAACGGACAGATTGAACACTCTATAAAAGGATAATTTAAAAGGCCTCTATAAAAGGAGGATTTCGAGATTGCTGTTTGGCCACTCTTAGAGACACACTGCTGCCAGTCTTCATCTGGCAGTACTCATTACTTCGCCTCTTACGATAGACATAGAACTTAGAGGGACGTATGGTGATTCTATAACAGACAGCCACCATACGGCTCGTAGCTTTTCGACAATAAGTTCAAATGTGGCGTGATTTTAAGTTTAAAATTCGTTTTGCATATTAGTTTAAACAAATGTATTTACTTTAAATGCAATTGGGCTTATTTGCCGCCCTAGTGGTCAAATTTATTTATTTTTATTAGATGCTTTATTTTAAGCTCGATCCGTCCACGGGTTTAAGTTGTGCGTTGTCTGTCAGTCAGTCTTCACGCTCAGATTAAAACGTACCTAAGCATAATTATTAAGGTTCAAATGCTGTAGACTGTACGTCTTGCAGTCTGTAAACAAATGTTATATTAAGTTTTTTTATATAGCGAATTTAAGCAAATAGTTGTGACCTTCATGCAAGGTACATGTAGTGTGGTAAAATGTGAGTAGGTACCAAACATTTGAATATAACTTTGTTGATATGATATAATTTTGCTAACAAAGAAAAATATGTAATTATTTCTAATAGGTAAATAAAATTTTTTTAGAAAAAAAATAGTCTGAAGGACAATAAAAATGACAAAACAAATGACAAACATTGAAGCGATGCATGAAAATCGACACTACCATTTTTTTTTTATTGAAAAAGTTATTTTCCTATCTTTTCTATTATTAGGAAACGTAAAATGTAATCCCATTTTGATCAAATCTCTCTTAAGTGTGTTAAAAAAATCAGTCATACTCGTATGTGACTCATGTTACGGTGAAATTCTTAAATCCTATTGCCTTACCACTAGTACTACATATCCGCCTGGATATATTCTGCCTAATCTGGGGTATAGTATGTAGTTCGCATTCGAATTGCTGCATCCTTAACGTACTAAGCCTCGAACGTACTCGGAAACGCGCGTAGTTTAGACTTTAGATAAACACACTGGATTGTTTCATGGCGTTTTCCATTTCCAACGACACGAAAAAGAAAGTTTCTAAGAATCTTCTATGTAGTAATAATTTCTCTATACATAAATATTACAAAGCTTTGAGACAAATTAGTATCACTTTATTAAATTTGGTTGTGTCCGAATCGTCAGTGAAAAATAATAAAAATTTTAAATGACAATTCCATTGTCCGAATATGAAGTGTCAGAGTCGTCAGTTAGTCCATTATGGTTAGTTTTTGATAAGAAAATTTTGCCAATGACGCGAAACATTTTAAATTCTGTATCGATTTTGGTGTTTTTTTAACATGTACGTTTATGAGATATTTAAAAAGTCTTTTAAGGTTTTAAAACTAGACGAAATACACAAAAGGAGTTTTGTTTGTTTTGGTGTTAAATATTAAGATTTTTTTGCCATTAAGTTTGACGCAATGACATAAGCAGGTATTCTACAATTACAGCTATACTTTATTTGATATTTTAGCAATTAAATTGCAATTATAATATCAGTATAATTATAAACGTGAAAAATTATGTCTCATGCGGGTTCGAATCCCGCCTGAGACTTAATTTTTCAAGTTTATAAACTGATAATAACAGCTATTTTAAGTAAAACTACAGTGCCTGGTAGTATTATCTGATAAAACTTTGGTATTAGTTTAAGCTGTTTTGATAGTGTATGTACTTCTTGTTCCGACACGCGTTACTATGGAGAACCACCGCTGTGCTGTGTGGCGTGTGACAACTTTTGCCTGCGTACATTCCGACAGTTGAGTTCAAATAGCGGTTGGTTTACATACTTAACTATCATTTTTGTTTTAACCATTACCGTAAGAACTATTATACTGCCAAACACAGATGATAAATGCACACGAATGAAGTTTTGCTACACATTCAGTCACTGCGTATTCGATACTTCGGTGCAGAGCGTGACGTATTATTAGTCAGCACTTAATCGGAAAAATCATCGCTTCAGTCATAATAACTAACGCAACGAAGTTAATTCTTGTGTTTGATACCATGTTGTGTGTTTTTTATCATATCTTTGTGTCTTTACTAACAACATTTACAATTTCATCAAAATATAACTACATATTTGACATACATACATACATACATACACTCACGCCTTTTTCCCGGAGGGGTAGGCAGAGACCACATCTTTCCACTAGCTACGATCCACATTCATTATTTGATAAACATACAAATAGTTATATTTTTAAACACATGTAAGCCCATCTTTAAACAGGTCAAAAGTCATCCTCATTTCTGACACAAACGGGAGGACACGTTATACCGCAGGCTTATCTCTGATCTTGCTTTGTTCTCTGTACCTCTTTGTAGTGGTTATCTGTGCGTTTATTACCTCCTCTATTAGGGAGGGAAAAAGCCTCTTACGCCAAATTTGATGTAGTCGCACGGGAAGTGCGGTAAAACACGTAGTTATAAGGGGAGGTGCATATATGAACTTATTCTATACAGTTATTAAAATAAAATTAGTACCTACTACTAACATGGACAAGACGAAAATCATGTTAAATGCCCATGTTGCACCCGCTCCAGTTAACGTTGGGAACATTGCACTCGAAGTTGTTGACCACTATGTTTACCTGGGACAGATAGTCCAGTTAGGTAAGTCCAACTTCGAGAAAGAGATCTCTCGTCGAATCCAGCTCGGATGGGCAGCGTTCGGGAAGCTCCGGTATATATTCGCGTCCGAAATACCTCAGTGGCTCAAGACGAAAGTCTTTGACCAGTGTGTGTTGCCAGTAATGACCTATGGGAGTGAGACGTGGTCGTTTACTATGGGTCTCATAAAAAGGCTCAAGATCACCCAGCGAGCAATGGAGAGAGCGATGCTTGGTATTTCCCTACTCGATCGAATCAGAAATGATGAGATCCGCAGGAGAACTAAAACAACCGACATCGCTCGAAGGATTGCATCGTTGAAGTGGCAGTGGGCGGGACACATAGCGCGGAGAACCGATGGCCGTTGGGGCGGAAAGGTTCTCGAATGGCGACCGCGTACCGGACGACGTTCCGTGGGTAGGCCCCCTACAAGGTGGACCGACGATCTGATCAAGGTCGCGGGAAGCCGCTGGATGCGGACAGCACAGGACCGATCGTTGTGGAGATCCTTGGGGGAGGCCTATGCCCAGCAGTGGGCGTCGTTCGGCTGATATGATGATGATGATGATGACCTACTACTAAAGCCTGTTGTGACCATATTAAATATTTATTCCAGATACAACTTAATTTGCGTTTACCATTAATTATATCACAGAGTTGGTTAAGCTAATATACACTTTGACTTTCGGGTTTAAGTTTTATAGTACCCTGGAGGGTTCTTTGGAAGTCAGTAGCAAAACATCTTATCAGTCTGTATAGGTACAAGACCAAAGCACAAAACTAAGTGATTCTATTGCAAATTGAGACATTTCATGATAAACACATGATTCTCCCTACTTTCTTACCAAACGCTCTGGAAGACATCTTTGATCTCATGGATTGGCAAAAGCTCAAAGTCATTCAGCATGCAACGAAAAAGGGTACGTCGTGCGTGGTGTTTCTTTGCGTGATGAAATACAACAAAGTTCAGAGCTCCTCAGTTTGAAAATTCTGCGAGGGACGTGGACAGCTTCCACATAGCCCACAACACAATTACCGCTGAAGAAGAAATATTATCGAGATAAACTTAAGATCTGACGTGGTTCAAGTAAAAAGCCGTTTGATGCTTTTCCCTTGATGGATTTAGGCTGTTGCCGGATGGCTATCGCAGCTTTACAGGGCAGATTAGGAGAGTGCAGCTAAGACCAGCCTAATGCGGCCTACTAGCGTGTACCTCGAGCGTAAGCCGAGTCTTAGACGTCGCTTTACATCCATCCACGCCTTGGCCTCGTACTAGAAGGCGCGTTCGGACTTGACCAGAGCTGAGGACACATATCCAAAAGGTGAAGCCGGCTACTGGTTGCACCATCATGGCTAGGTACTGCACTGGACTGTTATGTGAATGCTGACCGCGTCGTAAGCGGGCTTCGTTTGAGTGGGCCCGATCGAAGGGGAGATCTCAAGGAGGGGGGATTATATAGTCATTTTTCTATTGATAAGTATAGAGTATTCATAATTTGTGTAAAATACGTGTATAAGTTTATGTCACCATTTCTAATTCTATAATCATTTCGACCATTCATAACGACCATTTGGATCAGCGGTAGTAAACGCTGCTCCTGCTGAGCCATGGGTCGCGGGTTCGATCCCCACACAGTACAAACATGAGTGTGCATGAACATGTCTGTTTGTACTGGTCTGGATGTTTTATATATATTATAAGTATGTATTTACAAAAAAAAGTATATAAGTAAGTTTATCGGTTGTCTAGTACCCATACGACAGGGTACTTAATAGTAGCTTAATTTGGGACTAGATGGCTCTGTGTGGCCCAGTGAGGCATGTCCTAAATATTTATTTATTATTTATTTAGGTATAATAGATTTAATATAAAGTAAATTTTACTTCAATCAGTAAGGTATTAAATAGATTGAGGCGTTCGTGTGACCCTCCCCTAACACGGCGTTTTGGTGGAAATCTCAGTTATTACAATAAAAACGGGTTATTTGGGTAATTCCGTCGCATTGCGGTAATTTTGAACTTCATTGCTTAGATTGTAGTATCTAATGTTGAGTTTATTGTGTTATATGACTCTCAGGTTACAAAGGTATGTGAAGTAGGAGTATTGTTTAGTATCATATTTACATTGTCATTCCAGTAATGGGAATGTTGACATAGAATTTAAAATAACAGTTTTTATATAAGCCAAACTGGAATCACGACTTTAGTGGTATATCGGAGTGAAATTGCCTTCATATAATTTTTACACCTTTAAAATTTAAGTTTACGTACTTGTTTGTTAGCAAAATATGTACTCTAATTATAATGAACAGTGCATATCTAACAAAGAAGATTTTTTTTAATTATTCAGTTGTTTACCGATCGTTAAATATCTGTTAATAAAATTAGTTCGGTGGTTCAAGGATATATACTGATTAAAACTTTCATGGTCACCATCACAAGAGATAATCCATTCGGGATTTATACCATGTAAGCATGTTTTTTATGAGTTTACTCGTACTTGCAACTGTGCCGAATATTGGAAACTCATAAAAACAAGGTACCAATTAGGTAACTAGTCCCGTGTTCAGCAGTGGACTAATATACCTAGGTAGGTGATGCTGATGAGGAATTATATTTAGCTGTTGCGATTTCGTAAAATGTGCATAGCAGCTTCTGATTTTCATGATCTTTTAAATGCGAATTGAAAGCTTAATAACAGTAACATTATAACAGCTGTCAAAATTTTGTTACAGGTCTCGACAGTATTCTAGACAGAAAAAAAAACTATCAAGTCCATATATGTATAGTTTATGTTTAGACAATGCTTCTCTGTGGTGTGATGTCATATATCGAGTCAGAGCCGCATGACGTTGCTAGAAAATATTTAGCAGGAAACTGTCTCTAATGAATTTATATATTTTCCCATAACTCAGTCATCAGAAACGTCAACATAATTTACACCGTTTAGTCACGGGGAACGTGAACTTCCTAAAACTCGGCGTTATCAAAGGGCGGGCTAAAAGCCGTTAAATGAGCGCCGAACGTTCGTGAAATTGGCCTTTGACAGCCCGTCGCAAGATTAAATGAAAACATTTGCTCTAACATAATAATGTGGCTAGTTTTCACACCGTTGTGTAATTTATTGTAGCATAGACACTTTTAAGTAGGCAAATGTACCTCAACCTTTGTTTGGTGCTTAGGTACGTATTTAACCCCCTCAGGGTTTAGTAACATGGCTGAGAACAAATTATTATCCTCTGGGCACTATTCTTAGTCCAGTTTGTATTAGGGTATTGCACATTTTACTTCTCGCAAAATGTATCACCTAAGATGTTCTTCTAAGCCGCATTTTTGTCAAGTGACAGCTGAATACATATTACTGAACCACTAATTGAGTGGGTACTTGACTGAAACGATTAGCGATAGGTTTTCGGTGAAGTTAAGAGATCCCAGTTTGACTAATAGTCAACAGAAGAGATGGTGCTATTCTATTTGAGGCACTTTAAGCTGTTGGTCCTTTCTTTTGTCGGAAGATGAAAGTCGTAAAAACAAGTCACATCACACTGTTTAGGCGGTTTTAGCTATTCTAACACTAAGTTATCCTAACACCCGTATTTATAAAAACTAAAAGTAATTACTTAAGAGACAATAACTATTCCTTAATCAAGTTATTACTAGAAGTAAGAACTATCAAAAATAAGCATTCTTAGCCAAACAATATGACTATTAATGATGACCCATTTCCTTCACTGAAGCACTAGGTATGAACACTTTATGTTATTACTTTCTTATAATAACACAAAGCAATAAGTAATAACTTCTTTATAAATACGGGTGTTAATACGGGTCGTATAGCCTATACGACCGGAGAGAAGAGGCTGCCAAAGATACGCTATTTGTCCAAATTGATTATAATAAGATAACACCATTTCTCTGCAATATTCTGAAGCTATGTTACAGTTCGGTGTAATAAGCGGCCATGTGAATAGTAAGCGGCGCAGGCAGGCGTCACTCATAGAGCACAATGCAGAGGGCAATTCACGCTCAATTGGTTGCAAATTATTGCTAGGTGACGTGTTAGTTCGCTAAATGTAAGTGCGATATTCCAATTCAGGCTTAAACATCTTTGTACGTCTATACCTATCCTTAGTACCGTTGACTAGAGAATCTAATTTTTAATTTTTGAAAATTTGCTTTAAAGATTACAAACTATCATTATGTATTATCATCAGTCTTGAGGGGTCAAGACTGATGGCTTATTTTATGAACTTTTATGTTAATTGAATCTTGTGTATGGTACGTGCGACTTGAAAACAATATTTTGGACATACACATTACTAATTTTAAATTATGTTACCAATTTTAATCGCATCCCAATTCGTCGAACGTCAACTAAACCAGCAGATGTAAATTTTTTGCCCAACAACCCTCCAGCGTGCGAGATCGACACACTTTTTTGTCCTAGCCATTGAGCAGTGTCGATTTCAATTATCAACCATTGTGCTGTTGTGGGCAATGAATTTGCCTTGGTCACTTCGAAAGGATTTTTTCAGCCATTTTTTTGGGCACATTCGAAAACTACTTAAGAATTGAGAAGCGTGTGAATGCCTTTAGATATGGATAGTTGGATTGTACAATAGAATAGAAATTGGTGTTAAATGTGTTTCTAAATTGTATTGTCGGGTGATTCGGTCCAGCTGAGGTATTCTGGTAAACAGTCCTGTCAAGTGACAGCTACAA
Organism: Anania crocealis; assembly: GCA_949315895.1. Taxonomy (NCBI): domain Eukaryota; kingdom Metazoa; phylum Arthropoda; class Insecta; order Lepidoptera; family Crambidae; genus Anania; species Anania crocealis. Next base: position 11,973,776 of record OX438861.1, read on the forward strand.
AATACGATGACTCAACTACCTACTTGAATGTTTCAAAATGGCGTTCTGTGACTTTCATCGATTGATTGTGACACAAGAGTTTAGCTGTACTTTTAGGGATCCATATATCATTTGCTTATCGATGGAAGAATACATCGTGTGAAAAGCTAGCGATATTTTTTATAAGCCCTTTTCACAAGGTGTTTTTGATTTAAATGAATAAAAAGACGATTCTGACTATTTAACTTACTTAACTTATTCGGGGTGCTGGGATCTACCTCCTAGTGGTCCACCCTGGGCAACGGCATTTTTGGTTTTCTAACCAATGATGACGGCTAACAGATCCCTTTGCGGTGGTAGGCTTCGTACCTAAGAGGCCACCTGGATGCTACCATCCTCCTGCCGGAGTCCAGCGCCAAACAGTTTTTCTGTGTTCCGCTGGTGTGTGGGAGAACCAGTACCTCTGGGTAAGCTCGCTCCATCTTAGGCTTCTTCTTAACCGTACAGCTTAGTATGTAGTCAAGAGCAAACCCATTAATTATTTTTAAAAAAAAAGCCGATCATGATTTAGTATTGTTTTTTGAGAATGATCTCACTAGAAGCTGACCATGAAGTCAGTCTCCAGTTACCAATATAAGTTCACTTTATGCAGACTGTTGCCATAGCCCGCATAATAAGCAAAGTACGAGTACCTACCTATGTCAAAGAATGTAGTACGTCCCTGGTTCGTTACAAAGTCTTGTCAATTTTGGGAACAATATTTCCTAAATTGGCCTGGGTCTGGTCCTAAGGGGATGATAGGTTTATAGTACTGCTGTTGGTCCTATTTTCTGTCGCAAGGAATTTCATTGTGCACAGGGATTTCAGCAATATGCTGTGGAAATATGCTGAAAAAACAAATACAATTTCCCATTAACGAATTTCCCACTTTTGGCAGTCTGGATGGCAAGTTACTGTTATCTTTATTACTGGTATTTAAATTGAATACGTCACTTTTTAAGTTCTGAATAGTAGGGGTGATATTTTTTATTCCTATATCCGATTATTTGTGTTATTTTTTTCTCGCGACTAACATCCGTATTTATAAACAAGCAAAAGTCATTACTTGAGAGACAATTTGTATTCCTTAATCTTGTAATAGGCTAGTTGACTCTTTTTGGAAATAGGTTTTAAATGATTATTTAATGTCCAAATAGACCAAAAAAAATATTTTTAGATTTTTATAGGACCTAGATAGCCGTAAAACTTAAGTTTAAAGTTCACTTTTCGTGCGACGTATGAAAACGCTGAAAAACTTTAGACTATCTGTGGCCTGTGCTGTGACGTCATACGAGTCAAAATAAACGAACACTACTAGTCCTTACCTTAAAGAGCGATTCCTATTTCTGCAATCGTCACAGGATTGTGAAATGCGGTCAACCAAGAAACTGATTCTCAGATGTCCTACCCATTCCTCCAACTATTATTCCCAGTCATTTACCGTCTACTCTATTCGTTTATGGAACTCCTTACTCCCGCCCATCAGGCTATTTGAGTCCTTGTCAATTTTTAAGAAACGGCTCAAAGCACATTATCTAGCGCTTTGACATTATTTATTATTTTACTATTATTATTATTATTATTTTTTTTCTCACTTTTGCACTCCAATAGTGAATTGCTGATCAATATTGTGACACATTCTTCTCTCGCATATCAAATATTTTATGTAGTTTATGTATGTTTATTGTATGTATATATATATATATATATATAGATATATAATATATTTAGTTTTATATGTTTAAGAATATTATTGTTGTTGTGTTTAGGTTTAGGTTGTGTATTAAATTAAGTATTTATTTATGTTTAAGTAGCACTTTAGATGTGGTTTTGTTTAAATGTGATTATTTTCACATCAAGTACTCTACTTCACCTTCCCCTTCCTCTGTGTAGTATCCAATGCCCAACGGTTGTCTGGAAGAAATCGCTGTTGGCGATAAGACCGCCGAAGTTATACAACATTTTGTTTTAAATTTTACTGTAATTTTTATTTTTATTTCTGGTGTGCAATAAAGAGTACTCTATCTATCTATCTCTAGTCCATCACTACCTCATAGTGTTATTTATTTACTTGTGTCATAAATGTCAATGTCACGCTTAAAATGACGCACGCAGTTTGTTTAAAGATGTATGACGTCACAAAATAGCCGACAGCGTTTTCAAAGCTTAAATTTAAAAAGTAAAAAATAATAATTTCATTTTAGAAATATTTAGCAATCTCAAACTTTTAACATCTGAAAATGATAAATACCGGTTTCTTAACCAATATACTAAAGATAATATTCATCAACTGCGCCAAAATTGATAGCAGTCAAGTAGCCTATTACTAGATTAAGTTATAACTACCAAAAGTTTGCATTCTCTGCCAAATAATATGACTATGATAAGTTTATAAGGTAGTAAGTAAGGTTATGACTTTACTAAGCAATAAGTAATGACTTCTTTATAAATACGGGTGTTAGTACGCATGAAGACTCACTGCAGCCCACGGAAACCTTACTCTTTTCTGGAATAAAAATTAGCTCATGCTATTATTAGCTGGAATAGCACAGCTAATAATTCTATCTCCGTACCAAAATTAATCAAGATTAGTTTAGCTGTTTTAGCGTTATTATGTTACTCAAACCAAAAACTTCATAAACATAGTGTAAAATTCGTAACAATTATTATAATACAAAGATACTTATTATAGACCTCAATAAAAATTGTTTTTACACACTTTTTTTTTATTTTCTAAATACAAACATCCCGCGTTCCAACGGCCATCGGCAGAGCTAACAAACAGTTGCGTCTTAAGTTAATTTATGGTATTTGTACACCTTTTGTGACCCAAACGCATGCCAGGTGTGACCAACCTTTTGTCAACTACCATTAATTAAAAATGAGATACCGTGTCCCGACTCCTGTCTAGTCTATTAGAATTCGATTACACTGCAGAATGTATGACAAATATACTTTGTGTATTCGTTATATTGAGCGTAAATGTGTTGAAAAGATTCACGCATGGGCAATTTAGTTTTATTTGATGATTGTCTATTATTTGTTGAGTTAGGACATAATTATTATTGTCGGTTACTAATGTAACTGCAACCTTCCAGTGATACTTACATTAATTTAATAAAAAAGTATTTTAGATGATTAAAAAATTTAACACAATAAATCTATTAGGATGCAAACAACAAATCGATTATAAATAAAAAATAATCGCTGAAGTGTACGTACGCGCATAGCTTCCGATCGACAGCACTAAATTGTTTTTTTTCTGTTATGTTTGTAATGGTCAGAAGGAGGTTTGTTTGGAAGAAAATATTTGAATATTGTACGGAAAAAAGTATAAGAAATATCCACATCATTTGTAAGCCCGTGCGAATCCGGGATGGAAAGCTGGTAATAAATATAGGTACCTTACTAAAAATGGTCTTGAATTCAATGATGGAGGCCTTTGCCCTGCAGTGTGATGATTATAGGCCGTTGCTTTATTTTACTAAAAATGGTGTATTTTCAGCAATGGACACGTAGATTAGTGATGATTAGGCAGAATGAACACATAGCTATTTTAAACAAAAGCCGGTTGTTCCTTTTCTACTAATATTACATATTATTGAAAGTTTGTGATGATGTACGGATGGATGTTTGTTATTCTTTCACGCAAAATTTACTGATAGAATTTTATTAGCACTTTGTAGTAATGTAGCTTAAACATCGGAATAAGATATAGGCTATAATTTATCCCTAATTTCTATCTATTTCCAGCGTCATAACGATCATGTGTTGTTTGAAGTCACATGATACGGACAATACAGAAATATTATTCGTTTCTCTCTGAGCCCAATAACAAACTCCGCACAAACACAGAAAAAAGCTAGTTCCAGGTAATTTATACTGCTTTTTAAGCTGATTGTGTTATACTGTTTTATGCTGTCATACCTATTCAACATCTTCAGCTTGCAAGAGGCCACTGTTGGATATACAGGGTGTTAGGTAAATGTTATTACAAGCCAAAACCAGCCTATGTTAACAAATACTATGGCGAAGTCAAAAATTTGATATCATCATTAAATTTATTTTTATTTTCATACAAACTAAAATGTTGAGATTGCGATTTGAATGGAAATATTTTTTTCTATAATGATAATATCATATTTCTGATTTCACCATAGTATTTATATGCATATTTTATGTGGTTATACCCTTTACCTAACACGCTGTAGGCCTCTCCAAAAGGAGAATTGTGCTAAAGCTCCACACTTGGCAGGCGGATTTTAGACGCAGATTACCCAATGTCGAAAGAAACCACTGCGCTTCTGTCCTTTTGACTTTCTACATTTATTGACTCTCATAAAAGAAAAAAAGAAAGAATATTTAGGACATGCCTCACTGGGCCACACAGAGCCATCTAGTCCCAAATTAAGCTACTATTAAGTACCCTGTCGTATGGGGTACTAGACAACCGATAAACTTACTTATATACTTTTTTTTCGTAAATACATACTTATAATACTCGTATATAGAAAACACCCAGACCAGTACAAGCAGACATGTTCATGTACATAAATATTTGTACTATGCGGGGATCAAACCCGCGACCCATGGCACAGGAGCAGCGTTTACTACCGCTGATCCAAATGGTCATCAAATGTCATGTCGAAAGAAACAGCTGCGCTTCTTTCCTTTTGGCATTTCTAAAGTTTTTGACTCTCATGACACCGATAGGACAAGAAATGGTGCTAATTTTCATGCACGCACCACCGGCACTCGTATTACGTAGGTATATGCAAATGGAATGAAACTATCTGTTATATGTGAATAATAGATTCAAATCAAAAACGGTGGCAAAATGGTATAGTAACCCAATCTTCCAAATCTCATCTAAATAGCTCAACTAAACTGACATCTCAATCAAAATCTAAGCCCACACAATAATAAAGAAGTCCCATACACAATCATATATATTCACTCTTTTGAATATAAGATTGTCGGATAAAACCGACTTCCCGCGGAGTAATAGGTTCGTCTCCATTGTTAAGTAGCGAGCTACCTTACAGAATGGTTATAAAAATGACATGTATTAACTTCTTTAGCTTAATGACTAGAATTTGTTAGTCATTCGGCTTATTTATGGCAGGTATCTGTGACATCTCGGAAGCAGGTTTCGATATTTTATAATATTTCTTAAATATTTTTTACAATATTATAAAAGGAAACAATAAATTGTAAGCTAAATGACATAATTTATAACATAGGTGTTAAATTTGCGTTATTTTGCAATCTTAAGAAAACTAGTTTTTGACACGTTCCATGCAAGCAAGAAAAACTATGAGTTACCAAATTCGATGTTTACTTTGTGCAAAATACTCTAAACGTTCTTGAAAAATCACAGTACAGAATTAATATATATATATATATATAATTAAATAAATAATGGGCTTGACTACATACTTAACTGTACGGTTAAGAAGAAGCCTAAGATGGAGCGAGCTTACCCAGAGGTATTGGTTCTCCCACAAAAAACTGTTTGGCGCTGGACTCCGGCAGGAGGGTGGTAGCATCCAGGCGGCCTCTTACGAAGCTTACCACCGCTGTTCTGTTAGCCGTCATCATTGGTTAGAAAACCAAAGGTGCCCCTGCCCAGGGTGGACCACTAGGAGGTAGATCCCACCACCAGATAGAGCAGGTTATAAAAATTATAAAAAATACTATTTTAAAAACTATAATACCAAAATAAGATTGTGAGTAGCCAGGCTTTAAAATTCAAAAATATATTATTAGTAAAACAACTGTAATGCCAAAACGCATAAAATGAACTACGATTTTAAGTATTTAAGTTTTTAAGTTTATATCATGGTGTTACTTATACTAAATTACTTAAGCTTAGGTAGTACTTACTCTAGTCTGATAATTAGGTCCTAGGACCTTTTACCTAGGTAAGATCGAAAAGAAATTCAATTCTAAATGCATTCACCCTTAAAACGATATGGTCTGCGTAAGTAGGAACTACGTTACAGCTATAATATAAATATATGCTCATCTTCATATCATTATTAATTAAAAAATAGTTTAGTAACATCATTACATAGCATTAAATTCTTTGCAGCTCTTTTTTGCTGGAATTTTTTCTTAGCTTTGTTATTTATACACGGCTATACAACTTGATTAGAAAATAAATGTTCCATTAACAACTAAAACAAAATTTAAATTCAAAATAGACACAGTGATATTTGACACCTAACTCTTTCCTCCTCCCTCATTAGATTTACAAGTGAGATGGAGAATAAATTTAAGAAGCGCGTACTAAAGATAAATCAGCGCCCAACTAGCGCCACGGACTCAAAAAAAAAAAACGTTGAAAATGTTTGTCAGTAAAGTCAGATTTCAGTTAAAATTATGGGGTTCCATTATAACTTTAGTCCTTAGATCATGCCAATTGGTAAAATATTCTGTTTGTCTGTGTGTAGGTAGACCTTTTCTACTAAAACCTTTGCTTAAATTTAACTCATGATATATCATAGTTATAGCATAAAATACTAAAACTGACTAATATAATTTCAACTTTTAGTTAGCTACCAATATGTTTGATTGATACTGGATTTATGAAATAGAAAACTAAATCTGTAGGTGCTAAAATTAGACCTTTGAAAATTCATTATAAGACAGATATTCCCTTCGTTAATAAGAATAAAATCGAAAGTCAATTTTGTTAAGTCAAAGTTGGTCAAAGTTAAGGGTTTCACATCACAACTAGAAATAGGCTAGAAGGAGGATTTCGCCCTAATCGCGAAGCTATAGGAGAGTTTGCGATTACAATGTCACAAATGGTTGAGATTAGGTCCTGTCCTACACCTTTAGTCACCTCTAACACTTACTGGAGACCAATTCTACTAACGTAAATTATCACAATGTAAACTCAACAAATGACGAAACGCAACTAAACGTCACTTTTCGTATTCTATACCAAGATCGGTAGCGTTTCAGCTCACCTTATCAATCGATCAAAACTAAGTTGAACGATTTCCTAAATTCATATTCTATCATAGATTTAATATACTGCTATTAGATTGGCAATGAAACGAGACAGAATATAATGCAGCTATATGATAGAACGAGATAGATCACAAGGCCGTTCACGTACACGCTAAGAACCCGTAGTGTTTTTCTGAGTTCTTACGTCTGTCACGCTCAACACAATATTCCCTTTAGTTTTACTAGTTTCATTTTTATTATTGTAAAAAAGTGTCGAGTTGATGTATTTTCATTATGGTTACATGTTCAGTACCTGGAAGTAACTCATCTAAAAAAGGGAACCAACATAATTGTACATTTCACACGTCAACACACAATCGCGATTATCAGCAGCAAAATGCAATGTTTCAGAGCTTTAACTAAAATTTTGTGTACTAATTGATAGGGCATTTCATCAGAACAAGGATTTAAATTCATATGAATTCAATTAAAAATAATATCAAATACGTGAATTTCAGCAATTACTAACGTCACTTTTGTATTTTAGTGATTGACGTTGTCGATGATGTCTTATCGACATTTCATTAGCTGACATATTTCACATTGTAAACCGCATACAGCCTAAATTGTTGAAATACGTTAGAAATGGTTGAAATTGCCTAATAGAAAAAAATGTTCGCCCAATAAATATTCGAGCATTTGCAGTTTACATTTTGACCCTAAGTGTTTTAACACAGAAGCGTTCAGCCTGTAAAATTACGCTCTGGATCAATCTCCATATTGTTCAAGCCCCCATCAATCCCCATTAGTTAAACATTAAATATATGTATATTTAGTGTACGTTTGTAATGTGTAATTGAAAAATAAATATCAGTTTTATTTCAACTTTGGCGATCGCGATCGCAAAATGAGGCAATTTTTTTAAATACTGTCAAGTAATGGCAAACTACGATATTTTTTACAATAAATTGATTTTGTTCGGGGATAAGTAATTATAAAATAAAAAACATATCTAGGTATTTACTTGCAGTTTTTTGGCGTTCTTTTAATAATACTAAAAAATAAGTCACCTGCGTCAACGTAAACTGTGTCGATGGAATCGATATCGAAAGCAAGCAGACAATGCAGTACCTGCACTATTTATCTCACGCACATGCTCACTAGCTTAACCTAGTTTTGGTGTCGTTTTCAGGATTCAATTGCCAATCTATCATCTATATTAAATCTATGTATCCTATAGTGATGATTTGACGTTGCTGTCAGTCGCACGCAGCGCGCGCAGCCGAAGACCAACGCTTCAACTGTCAAAGTAACCGGTCGAGCATAAGCTACTAAAAGGCTTCTTTTGTTGGATCGATAGCTAGCGGTTCAGCTTACGTTTAGTAAAAATTAGTAGAATACAGTCTTGTGTGACAACGGAAGTTGACGTTTAGTTGCGTTTCGTCAATTGTTGCGTTTACGTTTTGATAATTGACGTTAGTAGAATTGGCCTCCTGGGCGAGTAACAATGGATTTTGTATTTTAGGCCGGCTTCACCATTAATGTATAATGAGACCTAGATACACAGTCCAATACAACACTGACACCTAAAACCGTCCTCATTTGAATGTATGACGTTGATTTTATGTCAGTGTCAACTTTATAAACCGGCCAAGTTATGTCGGCATGCAACAGTGTGGATATTCATATCATGTTGTAACTAATAAATTGATATAGGTTGTACTAAAAGTGCATCCTGGGCGCAGTTTTAGTTAGGGCACATTTTTTACGCAGATTGTGTATTTAATTTTCCTATATTATATATTTTTTTAATCTACTTCTATTCGAGGATCTCTAAAAAGTAAAAGATCAGATGTTGTACCCACGTACTGGCGCACGTATCGCGTTACTCTTAATTTGAATAAATTATTGCCTACGTTGTTCTTGTGATGTCTCTATTATTTTCTCTGTGACCAGACACAATGAACTTTGATGTTAAAACTTTGTAAATAAAACAACATCCAGCGTAGATATAATGTTAATAACGAGATACCCAAAATCAGTGGGAGAAAAATGTCTTCTATAGATTAGCGCATATTGAACGCTTTAATGCTCTTTAAGCTTAATAGTATGTAAGTCAATGATATTACAAAGAAAGGAAGATTTAAGTTTTATGTATGAAAGAAATAAGTTAATGTTAAAATCTTCAACTTGTGCGAACACAATACATTGAAATCATTGATACATAAGAACAGTCCCATACAAAAATTTCACTTCCCTCTTTCCAAGTTTAATAAAAAGCAGCTAATGTGTCATGACTACGATAGTACAAATTTAACTTGCGCCAGTACATGACTTAAAGTAGGACGCAACTTGAAAGAACACTTAAATGTTCAGTACGTGCAGTGGGTGCTATTTTTTTTTTAATTTATTCTTTCAGAAAAATTACAATATTACACAAACTTAGTCTGCTATGCAGTTTGTCGGCAAATTACAGTATCGTATTATCTTATTCTATATGTTATGTGTATTATCTTTATTCTATATATCTACTATTTCTTCTTAGACAAAATATGAAAGCCCTAATTAACCATTAATTTTAATTATCATCTAGTCGGAGTGACGCGATACTTATATTTTATATAAGACAAGTCTCAAACAAATAAACGAAATCAAAAACTGGACATCAACTACGGACACCCAGACAAGTAGTGTTTTTTTAATAATCTTTTCAGATGTATTTTACAAGTTTTGGTGAAGACCAGTTCAGAGCAGACTCTGTTTTTATTTTAAAATTAAAAGGCTACCTAGCTTAAATTAATTTATCAGACTTTAAGTCTATCCAGGTTCCAATTGAGTTTAAAAGAGCCCCAGTAAATATCCTTGTTGTTTCAATAATGTTGAATTGTTGATATTCATATCTTTTTTGACTTTCTATCTCAAATATTTTCATTGAAATTAATGGAACCTTTTTGCAGCTTATGCGAGGTAATTTTCAAACAAATGTTCTTATTTAAAGTTTAACTTTATTGTAACTAATCTTAAATTTGATTCCTTTGGTGGTTCTTTTTCTTAGATTTAAGTAAACACTACGATTAAATAAATGTTTATGTACAGACTACATCATCATTAGTCCACATCAGTCCAGTTAGACAAGAGCATCTGTAGTAGGAGGATTTTGCCATGATCGTCACGGTTGGCAGGAGGTTGGCCAATGGCGGTTTGGCTAATGGTGAAAGAAAGACGCTGACTGTCTTTTTCTGGCCGTACTCTTTTAGTTGCTCTGTCCTGATGCTTTACGCTGCAACACGAAGCTCGTATTTTCTGATATATCTTTCTCTTCCAGATAATATAAGACATCGGTATGAGTGACAGGGACAGATGGATTTGAATATACGGATTTTGTGTTGCGGGGTAAGGCCTCTAACTCATAGTACACACGGCGGCACATCAGACTATACATGTTGACCTTGAGATCGCCTTTATGCCCTACGTAATAAAAGCTGTTATCGCAGTTCAACTGTTTAACTTGATGTGCTGTCGAGTGTACAAGAAGAGTAGCTATTTTAATGTATAGTTTATATGTAGTGATTTAAAATGGTATGGTCACTGTCATATGAGTTAGGTGTTTCGAGATTTCCGCCATGTACCTTTTTTTTATGAATTTCCGATGTTACTGTGACGACCTACGTGGCGGAGTGGCGTACACACCGGTTTTCAAGGTGTCGCCTGCTAGGTCAATGTAGAAAAAACTGTTTTCTAGATTTTCCCGGGTCTGGTTGTATCTGGTATTTTCGTTGTTTCTGATTTTTACAATACGAGTGCTTAAAATAGTTATTCACATTGGGATTAAAGCAATTTATGTGTTGTTGTCTACATTTATTTACAATTCTTCCGTGATCATGGCTTAAATCCGTGAAATATCGGAAAGTTATAAAAACAAGGAAAACGGTAGAAATATCTAAACCACTAACTTGTATGATATATTCCTTTCTAATACAAAAAACTAATACCAGTGGATTTGTTTGTAATAATTATTAATTTGCTATTCCGGACGAATACCATTAGTCCCAAAATACATGTTTTTTTTTTAATTTGGTATTTGTTCGTAATAGTAAATTAATTATGACAAAAACAAATCCTATTGGTAAGTATTAGTTTTTGGTATTAGATCACTTATATTATAGTTCATAGTTCATTGTTACGTGTATTTTGGTAGTAACTGCATCTCATTACAAAGTTGAACAGAAAAGTTCCCACTATCCCGTGGGTCTGGGTACATCGGTCGCCCTCTCACGTACCCACGTATCGTATTACACGTGTGTGGGTGAAGTAATGTATGTTGTTTTAAAGTATCACAGTTTCATAATGTCTCTGCTACGATATTATCCATTGTAATGTGACTATAGGAGTTCTAAATAAGATCTTGTTTGTTAGTTTAGAATCGAATGCGTGTGTAAGAATATTTGTGATACGTCTGCGTGCAAGAATTAAAAAAAAAGCTATTATAAATATAATATCTTCTTACAGTTGTCCACCCGCCTAGCAGAGAACAGAACAGCCTCAATAACGCTGAAAATCGTGCTGTCCGAAATAATCACGCACCACTCAATCATGTCACTAAAAATCTAGTTTTTAATGCATATTAATTAAATAAGAAAAAATATATCATCGGGTTTATACAAGTGGATTGCGCGGAAGTTAGTAGACCAGTATCAGCCCCTAGTTTCAACAACGTTTTAGTTAATTTACTTAACTGTTAAAACACACACAGAACATAAAAAGTAGTTTAGGTTTAAAGAATTTATTTTCATAAAATACTTAAATAAGCCACTAACATGAAAATGAAGTTTAAAAAGGAAACATTATGTTGGTATTATAAAGGATGTAAATATTATAAATCTATCTTTCTTCTTTCTTTCTTTATACTTAAATTTAATACATACACATATTATTAAATTCAAGTATAAAGATCGTAATTTTCTATTATATGAGAAGACAGTTGGGACTTAAAGCTGTTAAATACTTTTAAATCTTTTATGTATGATGGTAGATTATAGTTGGTATTAAAGTTGTGCTCCCGCAAAAGTTATGCTTATTTCACATAATATGGTTTCCATGTTATATGGATAAAACATTTCGAAAATTCAATTTATTCTTCTAAATCAGTCTCACAATCCTATGTATGGTTCATTTGTTATTATTGCAGCAACAAATCGCGCGGGGGACGTGCGGGCGTCGCGATGAATGTCTCGGTGGACCCCTGGTGTGGTGGCCGGTACAGGGTCGCATTAAGGCTAAAGAAATAAAGCTGTAGTTGACTTATATTCCTTTCAACTAGCGAAGCATCATTATTTAAAACGTTTAATGGAAATAAAACTTGATCACACTTATACCTGATACTTATATTTTCTGATTTGACCAATAACTAACTGGACTAAATTTTACACTGTTTTAATTTTTTTTATTAATAGTAATTTTTAAAGCATTACAGCTTATTATTTTTCTTTGTATCACAATCCAGTTCTTAGTTTTTGGTGCACCAAAAGCAAAACTTGTTTTTTTACAGTTTCATCCTCAGTTCTTTCCTTCCTTATTACTAGTTATTCACTTAAGCATTTTTTTAATTTAAAAGGCCAAGAACGTCATTATTCCTCAACTCCGTCCCTGTAAAAATCTGAAACTCAACTGTTTCCAAACACGAAATCATCCCCAAAACACACCGGTCGCTAATTATTTAGAAGATAATGGCCCTTATTTATGGCTGCCTCTAAAATATGGCCTTTTAATGGTATGTCGAAGTCGAACTGACTTGTGTTTGTGGCTGAATCACCGTAAAATTGTCTGGTCACTCTTAATTATAGCCCTGAATGGGACAATGCTCTCAGTGGGACAAAATTATATAGCTCTATTAAACAATAAGTACTTAGCTGACAATACTTTATGGACAATGTGTGTTTTGTACTTTAATTATCGGTTATAGAGGTATCAATGGGTAGCTTCGTGCTGGTTTATGGCCGTTTTGTGGGCTCTATACTGTGTTTGTGAAGTTCATTCTTAATTTTTAAACTAAATAATAAAAGTGACATGCAATGGGTTTTTAACTCTTAATTTTGTTTTTAATGTCAGTTGACCGTAAAATTGTGATACAAATTTTAAATTATACAATTGTATTGCAATATACTAGTTGTGCAAACCTATTTATTTCCGTGTGGAGCAGGCTTAAAGAAAATTGCTGAAGTTTTTTTGTTCTTATGGCGTCGCGTCGCAAGAGGCGACTATAGGATTGGTTGCCTAAAATAAACTTGTATATTTTTGTATTGAACTAATGTATCTAGTTCTTGCAATTAATCTTGGACTACCAATACAGGAGTGCTTAAAGCATACACAAAGAGCTACAACTTGGTGACCCTTAGTTATCCCATTATGTCTATAAACCTGTAAGATTACCTAAAAATCTCCAAAAGGAAGATATAGTCACAATCGCCACACTTGGCAGATGATTGGACGAGAGAAAACCCTGCTGCCCGGTAACCTATCTTACTTTCGAAACTTTTCTGTTCGAATTTCAATAATTCGAAAACGGTTTAATAAAGTTTTGAATACCAGATTTATTTTAATACATAATATTGCAAATAATACATTTGTTTTATAGATGTTTCATTTTCCAGAACAACTGATACCCGATTATTGAAACACTTTTTTTTTTCTTTTAAGGTACAGTTATTATGCATACAATAATTGAATTTTCTAGATGTTTTAAAGATCAAAGTAACCTTTTCCGTATTTTTACATACACACTTTTTTATTTGTGAACATGATTTATTCGTCGGAATAAAAACCAAGTAAGTTTGTATCATCTTATTTATTTTTATTGAAAAAATGAATCGAAACAAGCATATCGTTGTTAATAAATCTGTTACTTTATCATACCTAGTACTATTAGTATATTAAATTTTGATATTTCTTCAAAATACTTTATTTCAATATTTTTTTTTGTTTATTATCCATGTTTTTTTTTATTTTTTACATCCGTAACAACTCTAATTATGTTTACCCCGACTCGCCGTGGTCACTTCGCCGTGGTAGCTCCGCTCCGCATGCTACAATAAACCGCGATTTGTTGCGCAAGGGCGGAGAGGCTGCACTTCCCGCAGCGCCCAAGACGAGGAAATCCTAATGCATGCGTGCTTGCTTGCATGTGTGCTTGCTTGCTTGTATGTTTCCTTACATGATTGCTTGCTTGCATATACTAGCTTGATTGCTTGCAAACATGATTGCTGGCATTCTTGCATGCTTGCTTGCATGCTTGTTAACATGCATGCATGATTGCTGGCATGTTTGGATGCTTGCTTGATTGCTTGGCTTTTCCCTAATTTTACAAAAGCACTTTTAATGAAATTCGTACTTACACAATTCGGTTTTAAAATAGGTAACCCTGCTGCCCTTCTTAAATACTTTTGGTGATACCTTCCTTAAAGACAGACACAGGTCGAGAACGGGTGGTGCTGGTGCCGACCTACAACTGTTTAGGTGTGTGTAACTTATTCAAGCCAGCGCCACTCTATACAGCCTAGTAGATAGGTACGCTTTATTTAGTACATTAACCCATTGATTTTTCATCGCTTAACTCTCACCCCAAAAAGGACGCACCACTTAGTTAAACCATGTAACATTAACTCCCAGATAACGATAATGCAATTATAGCGAGACCACTTAAATTCCGGCACAATAGGACGGCGGTTACCAATCATCCCCTACCATTGAGAAGTTCTATGAAACGCACCCTGGCTAGGGTGGCTATAATCAATTACTTTTCTGGACTTCTCTTTACCAGGACAGAATAAAAATTTGTGTACTTGATGATTTTTAAAAATGTTATTAGAGTCCTGGCTACCGTTGAAAATGATAATAATGAGAAGGCTTTTTAAATTTTAACTTTATATTAAATCCTGCTATTTTTAAGACGAAGTTATTTTCGATTACGATGATAGGACCTTAAAATCTGTTGAAAAACAAAATTAATATGTGCTACTTTACATTGGTACATTGATCTGATCCCAGAGATAAACTTAAACATCTGTTTGGTGGAATCAGAATCAAAGTTGACACTTAGTTTTTACAAAAAATATACTGTGCTTTATTATGACCACCTACTCGAGTCAGCGCATGCCATCAAATTCGAGTCAGAGCATGATGATTATCGGTAGTTTTTTGTTTACCATGTTTGTTAGTGTTTCAAGGTGAAAAAAAAAACTCGTCATAGGTCAGCCTCGAATTAATATTCTGTTGTATTCTTTACTAGTGACTTACTGAAAAATCCAGGCTAATCATAAATGGATGGTGGCCCTAGCCCAGCAACCCTCCTAATTGAATGGCAATTTATTTGACAAGAACACTATTAATTTTGGTTCAGCATTAATTCTAGTTAAATGGCTAGCGGATAGATTTCTCATGGTCATTTTGTGGGAGGAGAATTATTTTTAATTATAGTTCTGGGCCTGGCGATACTTAATTACCTACTTACTAAATTGAGAGGCGATTTTTTCTTCACATAAAGTTTTATCTACGGTAACTGATAAAAGATTTTCAAGGACTTCTATAGATTATTACCAAAATTGTATGAAATTTTACAATTTAAATTCCCCTAGTGTTATTTACTTTCTAAATAGTTTTCGCATCTAATATTTATACGTACAGTTGAAAATAACGTATAATTACAAAATCACTTGTTTACCAAAAGTCAGAAGTCCAAACTAGAATAACTTAGAGCTGAATCTTCCGGGAATAAAACCAAGATATATGGTTTGAAATACCATGTTAGTTTTAAATTGTGTAAAAAAAGTCAATAAACAAAAATACACTGGAATCTCAAATTCAATTCTTTTCTGCTTTCTTTTAATTCTGTTTACGTTGTCAAAATTAATACCTACTCAATAACTTCTCAACATTTCACGCTTGTCAAATTTATGACACACAACCCGCGAGTTTCCAAGTTTGAGTCCCTATTTCATGCCAATTGTCCTTTGGTATATTTTTTGCTCGTATCAACGACAAAAATATTAATTTTAAATTAACGTGAAAAGGGATTGACACATGACTGTATCATTTTCCACTTCATCTAAGCGCCATTATGATTCGAGTTTGCCAAAATCACTGTTATTTTGTAAACTAATCATAGCCTTTACGTTCATATATTTATAGGTTTAAATTCGAACAGTATTCAATTTACAACAGCACAAAACTTAAACAATAAATGCCACTCGAAACTTACACAGAAAGAAAATGAGACAGCGCTATTTATAAGAAAGAGTCAGTCATGTTTTTGTTGCATTTTTTTTAAAATAAACAACTGCCAGCTTCCAAGAAGGTGTAAAGTGGTTCTTATTTTGAATTATTTATTTTATTGTATTGTTAATAAGCATCCTAAGGGGACCGTTGCCGCTTCGTAAACTATTATTAAATGGTTATTTGGAACTAAATAGAATATAATGGCCGTGTATAATCGTTGAATGGTCCGTGGCAATCAGAGGGCATTGTTGTCGCGATCGGGAGTTTGACTTTTGACGTCTCAATTTCTATTGTGTCCTTGACAAACTTAGTTACAGTTCTCAAATTGTTGATTGAAAAGTTTTCAATTTGAACGTGATGGTTTTAAGGATGCATTCAGTTTAACGTGCAGTTCGTCAAGTTAAAAATTGTGACTTTAAATCTGTTATTGATTCCTTTGCTGAAATGATCGTCGTATCGATCAATTGGCGCCTTCGTCGAATTCTGAGATAATTTGTATCAAATAAAAAGTCTTTTTACGATGGCATTGTATGAGAAGGCGCTCACATATGTGACAATGATGTGGAGATGTTACAATACAGTTTGAAGATTGATGTGGTAAGTTTTATGGTTGCACGATTTTATTGTGAACCTCTGGATGGGATTTCGCAGATGCTATGGATAGAGATACTATCATGGGATGATAATTTTATTGACTATGAGATTGAAATGTGGTCTGACGTGAAATAATAAAGATAATATCATCATCAGTACCAGCGCACATTAGTCAACCGCTGAACAAAAAGGCCACTCCTAAAAAAGGCTTACCAGAATCGCTACCACAGGCGGGATTGTAGTTTAGACTATAATGGAGAAAAAATGCTGCTGAAGGTCTTCTTCTAGCCGTACCTACATTTTAGTTACCTCTTACGACACCCACAAGACGAGATGAGTTCGTGCACGTTCGTTCGTTCGTTAGTGCACGAACATTCTACATGACCTATAAGATTTCGAGGAAAAAAGTCATACCTTTTAATTTGAAATAGAAACTGGAACTAGCTTCCACTTAACTTACTAGTATTTCGAAAACGTAGCATTGGCCTCTTACTTGGATAAGCAAACATTGCAATATAAAATAAAACATATTTTCCTTGCATTTACCAGTGTTCCACCATATTTAAATCATTTAGCCTCAAATGAGGTCTGTACTTCTCCTATATAGACAGGACTCGCTCGAATGAAGCTCTTTTGTCATGACGATTGGACTCAGACGTCCTATGTTTGGCTGGGTTTTTTTCGCAATTAGCCTCTTGATTGGACGATTGTTCTTTCTAAATACTTTTATCCATATTTAGCGCCTTGATTATCCCATTATGATCGTGATATTTATTCTCTCCGACCAGCCTAAGCCATTCCAGAAAGTTGGCAACCTGCATCAGGCGCTACTACTTACAGGTTGGCCATTTGGTTAAGCCTTTCGCGAACCAAGTTTTCCCGATTTCACCTGCTTTGACTGTTTGTAAAATGGTCTTAAATTCGATACCTGGTCGAGTCAAGGCAGGAAACGATGTTTGCTAAATTTACTTGGGTCAGGACCAGCAGCATGCTTCGTAGTCTATACATTTATTTTATTTATTTATTTAAACTTTATTGCACAAATGAGTAAAATGTACAAAAGGTGGACTTAATGCCAGATGGCATTCTCTACCAGTCAGACCTTTGGGTCAAACAGAAATGTTTTAGTTGTTTCAGTTGCACCTATCATGCTTCAAACGTCTTAGCAGACTAAGCGCTTATTAATATCAAATCACATAGAACCAGACAAACGTAACAACCAGTTATGAAACAACACGGGTCAAGGTCACGCACGGCCAATGGAAACTGAAGACACCAACATTTTGTATGCCTTCGAAATGCAAATTTTTTTTATTCACATACAGAATTTGGTGATAATTGGATTAATTGAATAACTGTCACGTGAACTGGAAAAAATTACTGTGAATGATGATGATATAGTCTTCATGCAGAAAGCACTTAGACCGTTGATAAACTCTGAGACCAGATAACTCTTAACCATACCACAAGCTTTGAGGCTGTTTAATCGTAATTTCTGTTTTCTTTACAGGCGATAGGTCCGGTGGGCTATGGCGTTATCGATAAGCTCTTTTTGCTTATATTATATCAAACACAGACCACCGCACCAGTATCCGATGTGAGATCCATATTAATGAGCCTCATCATAAAATGATATAGGATATAGTCTCGGGGTCAAATCAGCGCTGTCGGGGCCGCACTATACGTGGCACATGTCATAATTGGCTTATATACGACTGGCAACAATAGAGCGTTTATCAAATAGGTGATCAGTTAAGGGGACATACTCAACATCTTGTAACAGAACTAGAGATGAATTTATGAAATATGCTCGGGCATTTATGAAATATGCCCAAAATGCCCGGGCGTAATCTGTAAACGGTACCCATTAGTTGTATTGTTATTGTTATTGTAGTCAACTGGCAGTGAAGGTAGAGGTTTTCAATACGGAACATGTATTTTTAAAAGTGAATTTAAAGGTTAAAACTAATTGAAGTCTATAAAAAAATTAAGTTTATTTCAGAGTGCAAAATTTTAAATGTGTAATAAAAATTTCTACAGACAAGCCAGTAGTAACGTTCAATACTTATTAAGCTTAGGTCAGTGCCAAACTAACAGTAGTTTAACCTGTGTGAACCTTTAGTGGTTTTTGCTACTGTTTTTGTAAACTTTGGTCTTCCCAATAATACAATTAATGAAAAGGAAATCAAAAAACCAAGACATGTACCTACCATATTTATTTAAATTTTATGTTTCGTTTTGGCAGAATATTTATACATCAAAACAATTTTAAAATAAGTAAATAAAGCAATCAGCCCCTTAAACAATCATCAACCTTATCTGACCAACGCAAAAACTTTTATAAATCTTATTGTTAACTAACATAGAATCGATTTTCCACCGACAACCACTGCCACTGCCATGTTCGATAGATGTCTGAAAGATACATATTAATGCTAACTTTGGTGGTCAAATTATAAGTAAAGGTCGATTTAAAGTGTATGGCGGATTATCAGATTGTATGAGGAATTGATTTTAGTTTTATGGGGTCTCCGAATCCGAACTGACTTCGTGAGGGTTTTATAGGTGTTTCAAATTTATTGAAAGAATTTAAATACTTAGGTTTTTTTCCACAGTTCACAGCGGTAATCTACTGTGAAACTGGGGTTTATAAAAAACTTTGGAGCCATCCAAACATAGAATAATACCCCATTTCGTCGTATGTGCTCGTAAAAGAAAGCTAAGAGAATATGTACTGACAGAAGAAGACGGCCAGCAGCGTCTTCTGTACACCATTGGCAAACCTTTTTGATATGCCTACGTAACGCCTGTTGACTGACGCCTGTTATGCTTCTAAAGTGATCAATCATTTGTATCAAAGCTTGAAACTAGACTACATAATTTTAATTGAACTATATTTTTGACAAGTAGGAAATTAGATGGATAATAATACACATCGGAAATACGTACCATTTCATGAAAAACATAACATGATATCGACAATAAGCTAGTCAGTGTTTCCCAAACATTGTTCTGTCATGGCCCGGTAATTTTCACAGTGCCCGTTTGTGGCCCACTTAATACTTTTAAACCCAAGCTGGTTTGATTAGGTAAAATAATAATATACATTTATCAGTCGGTAAAATATTATTATAGGTACACTATTTAGTCACAAAATTTTGGTGCGAAGCATGGAGCTGCTACTTATTTTTTACTTATTAAAGAATCCAAGTTGGCGGAAAATGACGAAAGAAGATTTTTTACGATGCGTCGCTTGACAGGTATTATTTTTAAATTAAGGCGGGATCGATGCGACCTGGTACTTTATTTTAATGGCCCGGTACCGGGTCGCGACCCGGCAAATGGGAAACGCTGAGCTAGATAATCAAAACCCATTATAACCTCGTTACATAAAACTGATAAAAACAAAGCACGCACGGTTCAGCAAAAAAAAACTACTATAAAATACTAGCAAACATTCCTACTCTACAAAAAATTCGAAGAAAATTAAAAAATGACAGATGCAATGCGTAGGTACCTAAAAATTATGAAACAAAAAAGTTTCTTATATTTTTTTTCCATAAGTTTTTGCAATAACAAAACGCGTGTCGTTTGGAATTCGAAAATCGAATCCAAACATTTTTAAACGGTCAATTAAATTGGCAATTTCAAGGGATGCTGACGAGACGCCCCCAATTCGTTAAAATAACAGTTTTTGTTAGAACTTTTGTGACGGATGAATGAAGATCGATGGATCGCATTACAAATGTCGGACAAAGTTTTTTTTTCACAAAAAATAATAGGCCGTAACTAAACGGTGCCACATGGCCCTGTGAAGATCTGTCCCATGTTATTTCACCTTTATTTTGCAAATTAATTTGGTTTGGATATTACTAAGGTGGAAATATTTATAATTTGCTTAAAAAAAAACTCAAAATGTTCTAACATATATAACCTGTAAAAAATATTTACCATGAAGTACCTAACGCTGTTCTTCGGGACTTTAACTAGCTATTTTAAAGGAAGCAAATTATTTGATACACAATTAACTTACACATAGTGTTTTATGTGCAGCTTTTCTGGCAGCATTTTACTTGGACATATTATTTAAAAAAAATAGAGTTTTGTATTTCGAAAAATACAAAGGCAGACAAGCGAGACTTATACAGCTCAGTTATTATTATTAAGCATTAGGAATTCTTGGTAAGGCATTAAACAATAAGTATGCACACATTGTTAGCATTTAAGATATTGATAATAAAATTCTGACACACAATAAAAACAATTATAAGTAACAATCTATTCCAACAATTCCATATTATTCTAAAAATTTAAACTATAAAAGTCAACGGTTCGTCGAACGATTGCATATTCCAAACGCAGCGCAGTAATAAACAACTGCATTCAATTCAAAACGTTGCAGGAACACACCGTGTGGTCAAGTAGGGAGTAGCTATGCAATGCACCTACAGAAGCGCCTCTAAACATAACTAATTCGAACTATGCGGTTAGAATGATAATACACGGTGCAACAACGAAACGTTTACGCGGGAGTATTGATATTTGACGTTTTAACTTTTTTTTTAATTACTTTTATAAGTGGCTACTGCACTTTTCACGTAGGTTTATGTCATTTTGGCCGGCGAAAATGTAACAAATTAATCTCTACGTTAGTTTTCTTTTACTAACGTATGATTGAAATCCAGTCGTGTGTTATGTAGTGCTAAGTTACATTTGTGTAGTCGACGATGACCATTTGGATCAAAGGTGCTTTGATTGCAATTGACCCGGGTACGATCCCCGCACAGTATAAATATTTGTGTGCATAAACATTTTCTAGTCTAGGTGTTCTCTATTATTACTATATATGTATTTACAAAAAAATAATTATGTAACTAAGTTTATCGATTGTCTTTTACCCCATACGACAAGCTTCTTAGCAGTAGCTTACTTTGGGACTAGATGACTCTGTGTAGCCCAGAGTGTCACGTCTGATAAATATTTAAAAAAATATACATATACAATACTAAACATTTGTATTCTAAGTCTCCCTTAATCGACCCTACTTGATTCGAACCCGGGTCAATAGCAATCAAAGCAGAACACCGCGCCATGCGTTAATTAAGTCATTTTCAAGATAATTAGATAATACACCACATAATTATTTTAAAAAACACTGGCCGGTCGATTTAATGGCGTCCATAATTTACCTCCAATCACGATTCCCCAACGCATAAAAAAGTTAACAGCGAAATGCAACATAGTTGTCACGTCACTTTTTTAAACGGTCTTTAAATATACTGCAACAATGTCACAGCGCATGCGCGTCAGGATGCGTCTCGCACTCGCCCCCCGCACGCAGGAAGCCCGAGCAGCGACCATTAACAACACTAGTACCCGATACGAATATTTATTTTGAATATTTATCGAGAGACGCGTGGACAGGCCTAGAAGATTACCAACGCAGGAACAGAAGGCCTACTCGCTTCATGACAGATGCAAGTCTGCTAATCGGAACAAGTGTTGTTATTACGTTAAACTGAAAAGGTTGAAGTACTAGTAGGTACTGCAATAAGGATAATATGCATGCTAGGGAAAGATATTGTGTTTATTCATCAAAATGTCTTTCCTAAAAAAAAAATTGGTTGTTTGTAAAGTAGGTTTACGATCGAGATGTTTACGTGATAACGTCTTATTGGTGATATAAGTTTTTGGGAAGTAAGGAATTAATGAAGATAACAATTTTTTCAAATTTTAAATTACATCTTAAACATTCAACGAAAACTTAACCGCACGAGAAAATCTCCATTCGTTTGTATGCCGCTAGAGTGAGAGAGACGGAAGATCGGTCCACTCACTCGAACGCTATGCCAGCCTCCGCTCGTGAGGATTCCGCGTGACAAGTTTCACGGAATGACTGGCAGCGCTCGAGATGAGACGGGAGATCGGTCCGTCTCTCTCTCTCGTTATACCTGCGATCGCGCTCGTGAGGTTTTGGTGTGACACAAGTTTCTGAACATGTCACCCGACTAAAACGATTTTAAAGACGTTATCACGTCAAAAAATGTATGGAAAGATATTGTAATTTTTTGAAAACATATAAATAATTGTCTTTCATGGAGTAGGTATCGAGGAGGAAGTCTAAAATAATTGCATTGTTAAGATAACCGTCTATTATGTGTAGCAGTTAAGGGTACTTCTTCAGAGACTAAATTTTCGTTGTCTGTAGGTATATTTCTGCAAACAACTAATGGCACGGCTGGATTTTTTTTTGGTATAATTTATCATTGCCCCTAATTAGGTACAATGAGATTTTTAGATTAATTGTTCTCTAGATATAAAAAATATATTTTGAAGTCTGTTCTCCTGATTCATATAGAGCGTCCGTTTCCCATTTTTCGGAACATAATTTAATGGTCGATGTCACCTTATGTCTTTGAGATATTTTTATAAATTAATTTGTACCGATAGGTAATGAATTGACCTGTGCCAAAAATTATGTGTATTAATTATATCTACGCTTAGAATAATATCTACGTTAGTGTGTTTAAAAAAAAAAGACGTGTGGCACTCGGAGACTGTAAAGCTATTGCATAGTATTTTTTATCAACTTATGCAATTATAAAACTAAAAAGCTTAAAAAGTATCACCGCTGTGCCGGTTGGAGTGGGGGGTGTTAGGTTATTTTCGTTACGAAATTTCTGGATTCGGTCTCCACGCTCAAGGCCCGCGATAGAAGCTATGCAATAGCTTAATTTTATAATTTTATGTATTTTATAATTTTGACTTTTGTAATTAAATTTTTCTGTTATTTTGGCAGATATGGTTACCATAGGCAACCATACTGTCAAAATCCTTATTTTCTACTAAATTCTTTTAAATTTCGGAAATTCAAAATTGTTCGATCGTGCCTCGCCCCGAGTGTTAGGTTGGTAGGTTATTTTCGTTACGGAATTTCTGGATTCGGTCTCCACGCTCAAGGCCCGCGATAGAAGCTATGCAATAGCTTAATAAATATGAATTGTCCGGCGTATAATACTGATTCATGCGGCTTAAGCTGCGCTTGACCATATTTGGTCGCGTAATAGCATCAAGCGACTGGCTCCCCAAGTTTTAAAATTTCAATCTGAGTTTTATGTGAAGCTTTTAGGTTATACTCGTAGATGCATGTATAAAATTGACAATACTAAAGTCCGTATGGATGATGGGCTATGCATGACTTTAGGCATAATCCTGATTCATATGGGCAAAACCCCTTATGAATTATAAATTAAATGTTTTTCATGATCCATTCTTTAGTATATAATTATTAAATTGAGCAATAATATTTCCATAGTGGCGCCTGTATGCGCTAAATGTTAATATTTACCTGCACTAGTAGCGGTTTCTTTATTTATAAGTTTTTTTTTATTCTTTGTTCCGAATCTTGTTAATTGACCCAAGAGCTAGCAGCTACCTCGCCAACGACTGAGCATCGCAATCCAGTGAGGTAATGCTGACAGTATCTTGGGCACCTTGGTCTTACACGAGGACCATTTTTATAGGTTTTTTTTCCTTTTTTATTTATAGTTATTTGTTTCTTTTTTTAAGTTATTTGTATTTATAAGATGTGAATATTGTGGTTTCGTATCGTTTCGAATCGTCTCTCAAAAAGATTCGACGACTTCCAGCCACCAGAACAAGCCGGGTTTCGAAAAGGCTATAGCACCGTAGACCACATTCACACAATGCGGCAGATCGTTCAGAAGACCCAGGAGTACCATCAACCCCTGTGTCTGGCATTCGTGGACTACGAGAAAGCCTTCGACTCAATCGAGACCTGGGCGGTTCTGCAACCCATGCAGCGATGCCATCTCGACTGGCCTTACGTTGAGTTGATGAGATGTCTTTATGACGCCGTGACTATGACCGTCCAAGTATAGGATCAAGAAACCAAACCCATCAAGTTCGTTGGCGGAGTGAGGCAGGGGATGTCATATCCCCTAAGCTGTTCACTAACGCACTAGAGGATGTTTTCAAGACCCTGGACTGGAAAGGGCGCGGCATAAACATAAACGGCGAATACATCTTACACCTCCGTTTTGCAGATAATATAGTCGTGATGGCAGAGCCATTGCAGGATCTGGTGAAAATGCTGTACAGCCTAAATAATGCCTCTCGACATGTGGGGCTTATCACGCTTCGTTACGTCTTTACGTCATCTGTCTGAAAACTAAAGTCTTCAACCAGTGCGTCCTACCAGTTATGATGACCTACGCTGCGGAAATGTGGACACTTACCAGAGGACTAGTTCACAAGTTCAAAGTCGCTCAGCGAGGGCTATGCTCGGTATCTCGTTACGAGACAGGATACAAAACGAGCATATTCGTAAGAGGACAAAAGTTATCGACATAGCCAGAAGGATAAGCACGCTGAAGTGGCAGTGAGCTGGTAGCGTCTGCCGTAATACAACCGTTGGAGCAGACAAATTCTGGAGTGCAGACCGCGTTTAGGCAAGCGTAGTGTTATAGGACGCCCTGCGACTCGATGGTCTGATGACTTTGGGAGAACTATTTGCAGCGGCTGGATGGGAAAAGCCCAGGATAGACAATTGTAACGTGACTTGAAGGAGGCCTACGTCCAGCAGTGAATGGACAATGGCTGTTGAGTTGATTTGATTTGATTTGACAAGCTTATAAAGTATTCCAGTCGAAACATTGTTGAATTTACGATATTGGCTTCCATTTTGATATAATATTTACTATGATTAATAAACCTTCTTCTCTGAATTTCTTTGTAAGGATACAGAACAAAAGAGCCAATAGGGGAAGCTACAAGAACCTTGATCGTCTCTACTTTAAACTAGTTTTTTTTTTGGGTTCATCCTCCTATGATTTAGTTTCACTCAACTATCATAACGCTCCATTGGTCTAGTGGTTTAAATACCGAACCAAGATTTCGGGGTCCCGGTTTCGATCCCCGGGTCGGGCAACAAAAAGTTTCGAATTTTCGAACATTGCTCGGGTTTTTGATCACCAACTCGCATTTGGCAAGCATGGTGATTATGCCAGTAGGTACCTATCATTGCTGTAGTAACTTGAATTCAATGATGGACGCCTATTTCCTGCAGTGGGATGATTATAGGCTGTTACTTACAACTATCATTAATAAATATTTAAATTATTGAACCTTGTAACTATGATATTTAAGCATACGTGGCAATTTTATAAAAAAACTTTTTTCATCGCTAAGGATTTCATCAAAACCCGTTACGCTGTACCAAAATCATTTAGAGATACACTTTTAAAACAACCATTAAACATCTAAAAACCACCGATGGTACAGATATTTATAATGAAGCATCATGTAAGTGACTCAAAGTTTGTGTTTTATTTTAAACATTCATATTAATTATGCTTCATAGTCGTATCATTTATACACTTGCCCTTCTGCATCTAATACATTGTCATTAATATTTTTTTACAATTAATTATATTCCAAGTCACGGTGCACTCATAGCTATTTAAGAAAAAAACGCTTTATTGGCTATTGTTGAATAGTTATGATTTTTGAGATTGTTAAATCAATTTCATGCCACGTAGTAGACAGGAATCGACTAATTGTTCAATTTGGATAAAACCCTAGATTGCTCGATTTTTAAAATAAAAATGCCGGTCAAAAGCCATTAGGGCCACGACGCAGTATAGGGTTCCGTAGTTGCACGATATAGGACGAGAAGGGGTAAGGATCAATTTAGTATTTAGACACAGATCAGATCAGACCGGCATTTTTGTTCCGAAAACGTACCTTACTATTTCAATTCCACGCGAAAGAAGTTGCGGGAAACAGCTAGTGTGTAATACAGATACCTACTTTGTTTAGCTACTCGTATGTAAATATTAGTCAAACGAGTGCAATACACTTTACGATTACTAATAAAAAAGGTACATCATGTTAACACTTAGAAATTAATGTCCTCTACCAACTTGATTTATGATGCCCAAGAAATATTCCAAACGGTAGAACAGTTGCATCATTGTTCAGGTATTTTACTTTCTATGTTCTTATGGAGACGCAATAAGGTGTAGTTTTGAGTAATATCATTAGCAGCTGACTAACAGACCACTATAAAAAAAAAGAAACAAAAAGTACAATAAATTATTTTAGCCACCTACCTTTTCAATATTTTTGGTAAACATTGATTAGACTATCACATAATTTAAATACGTTAGATCTTTCATTTCTTAAAACTTTTGAGTTACCTAATATCTAATGATTAAATATAAAATATAATAAATAGGTCAGGCTAGGTAAAAAAGTGTCAGGATTAGAAATATACTTACAAGTTCTAGACCTAAACATTTTTCAACGAAGCTAAAAATCTGTTACATAAAAAAAATATTTGAATAAAATTTCTGACTGTCGCTATTCTAAGGAAAAGTGTTCTAATTTCATTTAAATTTAGGACGCTGCTCTGCATCTGTACTGATTGTTTAACATTTGTAAAAAATATTTATCTTTGATTTGCATGTAAAGACCGCAAAAAAAGCTAACCGATGTATTTTTATTAAGTTTCAAACTTATTGGCTACTGAGTTTTATTAAATTAACATACCTAATTTCTATGCTATCTACGGGCTGTGAACTGTTGTGCTGTAAGCTCTAATCACCACAAGATGATAGCAGAACAGTTCGCCCGAGCTACCAACACGGCGCGATCTTCTTTGCTAAAATATCCATAGCTGGCCTTAAATAAAAAACCACCAACCTTTTTCTATGAATGTAACAAGATGCGACGAAAGGGGTACTACCAGAAAAAGATGGTCAGAATTATCCTCACCTTCGCCAACCTGCCGCTCAAGAGGCGATAATGGTATATTAAAGGAGAGATAATAGACGCCTATCCCAACAACTACCGAGGACTGAGGTCCACAGCAGTTTCACTACAAAATGGCCGAAGATATCTTAGGCCAAACCTATTTTATGGGCACAGTACGCACGTTGTAGACTCTCACGATCGCCTTAAAACGAGGCATCTGTTTCTCTAAGTATTCTGTACTAGTACTCAGGCCACGTTTGACACCGATGGGCATTAGAATGACAGACAGACGGCCATGGAATGTCTGATGAGTTGGTGTGACGGAATCAAATTATTTCTAGATGAGACAATTGGGAATATTAGGTCTACCTAGCGTCGTTACCTGTCTACGCTAATGTGAATGCAGTTCTGGTCTTCCATTCCAAAAAATCTAGATTTTTTTTTTTTCAACCCCTATTCTAGAATGTTTTTAAATACCGGTTGAT
Source organism: Anania crocealis (assembly GCA_949315895.1). Lineage (NCBI taxonomy): Eukaryota > Metazoa > Arthropoda > Insecta > Lepidoptera > Crambidae > Anania > Anania crocealis. The sequence goes on from OX438861.1 coordinate 12,001,879, forward strand.
ATAGGGGTGATCTGCCTACTTCGAAAGGGAGCCGAATTAAATTCCCGGTTGGGTTAATTTTAATAATGTAATTTTTATTACTTGGCTTGCCTCTTAATGGGCGGATGGGGTACTATACCTAATCCATCCGGAATCCATCCCATGTTTCTAAAGGCACCTTTATCCGTTTGGTCTTGTCTCTCATCGCTTATATCGTGAAAACAAGCACTTCAGAGATCTGTAAGAAGCGGTTTCAAAACCTATACTATACAACTAGACTGGCCTGGTGTTGTCTGATTTAAATTTTTTTTTTTTTTATCCATGACCAGGTTACAAGGGTGACACTTTTGTCACTTTCGTCACCCTACAGGGCTTTGCTGTTGACTGATGATGAATTATGGGTGCAGGCATAATCACCACGCTTACCAAATGCAGGTTGGTGATCACAAAACTCGAGTAATGCTCGAAAAATTGAAATTTTTCGTTGCTCGAACTGAGATCTTGGCCCGGTATTTGAACCACTAGCTAAACCAAAACGGGGCGTTTGTAACAAATAAATACCTAATATAAAAAGTATTTATTAACAAGCAACATATAGAGAAAGATGTACAGTTATTAATAAATTGCCATGTACGTTTTAATAAAACAGACTGACGAACATGGACGGTTTCCTCCTCAGCCCAATGAGCCACTAAAGGACAAAGCCAGATCCTGTTTCACTCTTTTTAAGCAGAGTATAGGCATTAACTAAAATTCAAATTGTTTGTCATATTTTTATAAATTATATGCGTTAATTAGAGACGAAAAGTTTGTGGGGTTTTGGTTTTCATCCTTATTAATTATGTACATGATTAGATTACATTTGAGTGCATTTACAAAGATAGATAAAGTTGAAAATCATAAATGACATAAAATCACAAGCTGCTGCAACAAAAAAGTAGAGTTTTAGTTATTTATATAACAAACATTTTGATTGTTAATTATTTTACTATTCATCAGAATCAAAATGACTATTTCTAAGACCATTAAAATAGTTCAGGTCTTGTGGTTGCAGTATTCGTAACGCACCCCGTAAACGACGAAATGATATTTCCAAGTTAAAAAACGTTAACCTGTCAATGTCTTTCATTCATTTAATCATTCAATGGTGTAAAACAACCAGTGGTTATCGGATTATTTTTCGAATGTTTTTTTAGCTTTTATATAAAGAACATGCTTGCTTTTTATACAATTATTCTTGGTGAACACTACGTAAGTATTTATAGATAACACTACCAATTAATGTAACTGTTACCCATACTTTTTAGTAGGTATCTCTACTAACCTCAAAATTGAACTTTTGTTTTAAGTATAAAGAAATCCCCACAAAATATTGGGATAAATATTGCTTTATTTTGTTCTATGATATCACTATTCTTTTATTTTCAATTTTGGTAATCATACAAAATACTTTACTGAGGGCCGAAGCTCCATAGTTATATAGGCAAACTCCTTTGCATCGAATTGTGAACCTCCTCTTTTTCGTCAGATAAAAAATCATATTTAATAAGAAAAAAAAATCCGAACAAAGGTTAAAGGCCGCTAAAACAATGATTTCTCTCTCCATCGAAACTCAATTTACTTTGTTACAAAAATTACGTTCATAAAATTCAAATTGACGACAATTTTCGACTTTCACTCAATTTTGCGTATGCGCCATGCCGTTAATTCAATTCAACGCCATCCGGAGCAAAAGGTAACCATCCTTCTTTCGCGTAGAGCACGGTCTCTCTCCCCCGTCATTATGTTATTAGGCCCCTTGGTACAAGAAGAGCTGTGATTAGCAGGTGATTAAGCTTCATTCAACATAATCATGTAATTATTTATTTATGTTTTAGAGGCGAGTGTGTTTTGTACATAGTATAGACTTGGATAAGAGATAAATATTTTATTTTAAATGAAAAATGGCAAGTAAGTGCTGCAAGATTTGATATTTAGGTACATTAGGTAACATTCATAGGTCAACAGATAAATTTCTGTTGACCTATCAATGTTTTCTTCTAAGAACATAAATCGAATGGTTTCAAAACTTGCTTCTTTATTATGAAGGCATTTTGAAAATAGAAATGAAAAAGTTATTGACAGCTTTGACTATGTTTTCGTGATTATGGTTCTTGCAGCAGCGCTTAAAAATCGGAAACTCATAAAAAAACATGGTACGTGATAGTAACTCTGAAACAACCAACTCATATGACATACCTAAGCTTGTTTAGATACCAAAGGTACTTAATGTAGTTTTAATCCAAAATAATGCATAATAATGTAAAAAAAAGTAAAGTAATAGGCTACAATCATCCTACTGCAGAGCAAAGGCCTCCATTATCAAATTCAAGTTACCACATCGAGGATGGGTGTAGGCATAATCACCAACTTTGCCAAATACGGTTCGGTGACGATAACAAATCCGTGCAATTTTCAAAAATTCAAAACTTTTGTTGTCCGACCCGGAGATCGAACCTAGGAACCCGAGATCTTGGCCTGGTATCTAAACCACTAGACCAATAAGGGTGTATACTTACGCAACCTCTTAATTGAAGTGAGGTCTATGCCCAGCATTATTATTCGTCTACAAATCTTATCGTTAACGTTTTGGTTAACGTCAATTTAACTCAACATGCTTCTAGTAAGTACTTAGGAATTGCATTCCAACATGGTTAAAAAATTGACACTTTTTTATTTATCTGCGATTCCAGCGTATACTGTGCCCTCAAGTGAACGCCACGCAATAACGATATCTGCGCACGATCGCTAATGAAATGAACAACAACGTTCTCGGGCTGGGCGGGACACACAGACGGATAGATACACCAACAAAACATGACAATCATACAATGAAAATTACTATTTCATTCTACAAAAAAGTGACGGTTCTCAATTTAACGCATTTGCACCAAAAGTACCGTGGGGTGTCGACACAAAAATATAATCCAGATCCAACCATTTCTTCCCATAGATGTCGTTAGAGGCGACTAAAAGCTTAGCACCGGAAAAGGATAGGCAGTAGCATCTTCTTGCCACCATTGACTAAATTGCGATCGCAGACCCGCCTGCGAAGGGTGCCATGTGGAAACCCTAGGAGTTTTTGACAGGGTTGAGGGTTTTTAAAGAGACCTATGCTGTGGACAGACTGATGTAGGCGGATGATAATGGTGACGTACTTAAGAATTAAATTCATTCTTTTTGTTTCTTTGAGTGGTTTAGCCACACAAACAGTCAACGGGCTTACCGTTTTTTTTTTTTTCAATTCGTTAGGATATAAAATGATTAAACATGGTCCCATTTAAGTTCGAAAATGCAAATTTGAAACTGAAGGGTACAATAATACAGGAACTTAAAAAAAAACACTTTTTTAACAAAAATGTAAATTCAGTGACGACAGCAACGAATTCAGCCGTCAATTTCAAGCCGATGCCGTAAGCCATTTTTTCAATTCGTTAGGATAAAAAATGCTTAAACATGGTCCCATTCAAGTTTGAAAATGCAAATTTAAACGATTCACATTTTTCACAACCACATCTACTACCGACTGCTATCTGATCGAACCCACATCAGGTCCAGGACATTAGGCCTCTTTTTAAAGAGGATTTGCCAATATTGACACGCTAGGCAGGCCGGTTCGGCCGGTTGATGTTCGAAGTTAAACCAAGGGTTGGTCCTTTAGTCTTCTTACGACACTCATAGAATAAAGTGGTCATTTTAAGTTACGGCTACATCACTCTGCTCATGATATACTTAGGTATAAAGATGCATGCTCGCCAATTTCCTTGGCCATGTGTTCATCAAACCACGTAGTTAACCAGATATACACTTTTCCACCGGAAACCGGCCACATTACCCGTTCATTATTGTTCTAAAGAGCAAATAACTTAAATTCTACTCGTGGGTTTATCGCTTTTTGTGTGCTAATGCCGACCTATATTACATTAAAATTCATATTTCTAAAATAATCGGTTTGAAATCGATACGCTCTTATTAGTTTGACGGGTAAAAAATTGAGAAAACAGTTTTTGTGTTAATGGGTCTTAGAAAGTTTTCAATATATTACTACAAGGACTTTTTTGACGTTGATCGGTTTCGCTAACTTTACTAGATGGCGGGTAGTTGTTCCATTTAAAATTGAAAAAAACTTATTTCACCTTAAAAACGATAAGTACAAATATTAGAATAGCATATATATATAAAAAGATTACGATTTAACTACCTTACTCCTTCGAGTCTATATCAAAGAATCAATTTAATATCGTCATGAACTGTCAAGAAATGTGTTACAAAAAATTTCGAAGTTTTTCTAACAATTAGTCGAATAAAATATTTAATGACCTCTGGTGGGGTTTGAACCTACGGCCCTTTCCTAAATGCTGAGACGCCACCTCACTACGGAAAAGACCAAGAAATCGCTGAGTTTTACGATATGGTATCCCCAAAGATTTTAGGGTAAAAAAGGCTGTTACAATCAATCAAAGTGGTGTATAATTAAATCATTTGTTCGTCTCGTTACCAGCCAGATCGCCGTGTCCCATTAACGTTTACAGCGCTTTTAATTACACTACGGATGGTAAAAATTTCAACTCCACTTTTGGGGTTCCACGTCTTAAGTCTTCGAAATACGTGATCAGGCAGAACCTCTCTTAATGAATAAAAACAAAGGCTCAGAGTAAAATAATTTTGTTATGATTTTCGTGTGTTTTTAGTAAAGTTTATCTTCTTGAATACTTTGGAATTCAATAAATTTCTTTAAAAACTACAATCAAATTACTCTACACGCATGACGCACCATACCCTACACTTCTTAACGACAATTTCGCTGACGAGTGTCGAGAAACAGCACAAATAATCTAGTTTCCTTAGCTAGCTGTTCAAGCTAAAGTACGAAAAGATTACCAGAGATTATTGAAAATATATCATGCAAAAGTTTTTAAACTAACCCCTTCTAATTTATCAAACTATCCCATTAGATACCCTCGAATCCGAAACTCTGTCTTGACCGAATTCCTCGTGATATGGGCCAGTTTTTTTCTCCAAAGACTTGGGTTTACAACCCATAATAATTGGTTGGCTAGCACCTTGTTAGGGCGTGTCTACTGGCTCCAGGGAGCCTTGTTAAGCCGAATGCCACTCACACCGAATTGTAACCGAGGAAACTTAATTTAACACTGGCCGGCTTGAGTGCTATTGATATGATACTTGGAATATGAGACAAATATTCAATTACTGTTAGGAACTTTTATACGAGTAGTAGGCAGAATGGCAATCGATTTGAGTGTAGTTGTTTGGTTACATTGTTTTCCCTATAAAGTGTAATTGTGTGTAGCAAATATGTTATTAAAATTGGTATTTCATCTACATAAAATCATACGTTTAAACTTTTCCTCGAGCCCGTTCAATTAGATATTTGACAAAATCAACAGCCTTCAAAAATGACCTTGGAGGTAATAACCAAAATCATTGCTGAAACTCCGATCTTACTGCATAGTCTTAAATAAATTCATCGACACGAAAAATGTCGTTGTAGCACAATGGTAAGAGCAGTCGCCCGCCAAGAGGATATTTATGCCACCAAAGATAGTCAAAAAATGTTAATTGTAACTTTAGGTTCCTATATACAGGAAAAACCTGTAACATTTTAGCAGTACAAAACTGAAATCCAAGTAGAGTACCTCTGAATTATTTAAGTGTAAAGTCCCTTTGCTAAATAGATAGATTCCACTGATTTTCTATCAAACAACCGTAGCACGGTGTAAATGGTCCCAACAATAAAATTGGTAGTCCGTATTAAAATATTGGCCACAATTAGTTGTTGATCCCAAAACGGCCATAAAAGTTTCCTAGAAACCATTAAACACCTAACATAATTAGAAATTGTAAAGGAGCGTGCTCATTGGGAGAGTAAAATACTACAACGAAGCCAATATAATGTTATTCAATTCATTATTTGTATATCCAAATGTGTTCGAGGAATTTCGTAATCATGTCCATCGTTTATGACCCAATTCAAGGAGTTCTGATCGACACTAATATTAAATTGATGGGCTATCATTGGAGGAGCAGTAATTTAATAATGTATTAATTTTTAAAATTCACGTGTGTGTGTGTATTAGAACAACACTGTTAAATAGATTTTTAATTGTTTTTACGTATACTTACTGTGTATCGTATGGTGCCGGAATGTGTAGCGACTAAAGAACAGAAGAAGATGGACAGCAGCGTGCCCGACAGCCCGACTCGCCGTGGTCCTTTGCCGTGGTACTTGTCTGCCCAATACTAGAGTGTAATTTAAAAGCCGGAGGCGCGGAGGCAGAGCAGCCTTCGCCCGCTGTAACGAGGCGCAGGCACCCGTGCGAGTTGGAGCGGCTGAGGCTGGCCGAGGCTGCAGAAGCGAGCATAGGTGCTTGCGCCCTGTTACGTAAGGGCAAAGAGGCTGCACTTCCCGCAGCGCCAGAGAAGAGGAACTTCTTATGCTTGATTGCATGCTTGCTTGCTGCTGCATACTTGCTTGCATGTTGCATGCTTGCTTTCATGCTGCATTCTTGCTTCCATGCTGCATGCTTTCTGGTATGTTGCATGCTTGCTTGCTTGCTGCATGCTTGCTTGATGCATGCTTGCTTGCATGCTACACTACATTACACCATTATGCAACGCTTTAGTATCTACGTAGAAACATTTTTACCTTCGAGTTCATTAATGAGTTTAATGTATTATTTATTAATGTAGTAATAGGGGTTAAAGTATGAAATTGCCGATTATTTTCCCACTTTTTATTTTGTTTATAGCTCTTAAATATAGTCATATTATTGCGTAATTCTTTTTGTATTGTATCAAAAACTTAATAAAGTAACTTTTGACTAAAAAAAAATGCAATACTAGTGCCTATTACATCAAAGGAAGTCGTTGAAAAGAGACCTTACAATGTGTCAGCTGACCTTCTTGCTTCAATTAAGTATATTTGTATTATATACTTTGATTTTCAGAAATTTAAATACTATAATGCGTAGCTTTATAACCATCTAACGTTCACCTTTAATTGCATCGAAAACGGTTCAGGCGTTTTGAAAAAAATTAAAAAATTGTTAATATGGAAAAATGACTTTTCTCGATTTCGTCCATACAAAACGGCAATTTCATACTTTAACCCCTAATATTATAGTATTATTATAAAAATATGAAGGAAATGTTCGGAAAAAAATCTTCGAACAAATGTTATTTCGGCCAAACATAAGTTCGGTAACAAGTTTTTTGACCAAATGAAACGTCGGGGTAACGGTACAAAACGAATGAATAAGACACTGATACAGTCCGAAACGTCATTGTGGCGAAACGAAGTTAGTTGTAAAGTTTTCGGTAATATCAATTCGGACATTAGATAGGTAACCATACTAATGCCAATTAAAGAACCATTATTGACAAATTACAAATCCACTGCAGAAAACTGCATGTTAATCGGTCAAGCCGTTCTGGTGATAAATGGGAACATTTAGTAGTTGTGTGCACAAACACACAATATCTCACCCCAAGCGAGTAAACCTTCTCCGTTTGGTCGTAGGTTTAAATGGAATATATTATCTCAACTGAAACTTCTGAAAACGTAACGCAAAGCTATTGAACTAAAACAAGGGTCTAATTAAAATTATTTAGGTATTTATTAATGAATCCTCATTACAAAGATAAATCATTAAAAAGAACACCCCCTTATTGGAAATTGTCTCATCTTAAGAGGCAAAAATAAAGAGGCCAGGATTTAATACTACGAGCTTAGTGTAGTTTCCGTCACCGAACGACGTACGACTTTTTACTACGGTTTACACCCGTGTCGCTTCGGTTTTCATTTTCATTAAAGTATGTTACTTAAAACCGCAAAAATAATTATGTTGAACTGAAACAAAAAAACTAATTCACATTTGAAAGTTTAATAATAATCATCAAATAAAATGTTATACCTAATTAACTTTATATCATATTAGCATCAGGAAGAATATTACGATACTACAAATAAATGATCTCATCTCAAAAAGGCCGTATTAATAACGTGATAAGTTCAGTGGCCAGTATCTATATAATTAATTTTCCGCTCCGTCGCTTCGGTTCGGACGAACACACAAACAAAACGATTTGCGAATGAACCTTTATCTTGCGAGACAATATCATTGGGATTTATATTAGCGCGCGAAAATTTTAATTTAAAACATGTCTCTATTTGTGATTTTTGTAAAGGTTTTTGTGAATCTAATAAAACTGATTTTGGACAATAATTACACATGGCGCATCAGCGTAAATGATTGCAGATATATTTTTTGTTAAAAGAGTTGATTGTTCGTTTAATACACTCAAAAGTATAGATTATAGTCAATATATAAAACTTAAAAGTTTTATAGATACGTTATACAATTTTTTAAAATAAAACATTTTTTTAATTAAAATTATCGTTTTTTCGGCAGCCTCATTTTAACTTTACCCTACATAACATTTATGTATGAATATTTGTAAATATAAAAATTGCATTTTCTTAACTTACTACTACCCTATTTGGAACCCTTTTTTTTAAGATAAATAGTATTGCTATTCAAAAACGGAAAAGTTCATTAAGGGAAATATACAGAAAAAACTTGAAAGAAGATTGATTTCTCACCTTTCAAAATGTACGTTGCTGCTTTCTAAAAAATAAAGTCGTTGGTTTTATCTTAATGTGTCAATGTCTTCCAGACATGATTTAAGTAAAGATTGATGAAATAGAATTGATAGGTGTAGGGTAAAATAGAATAATTATATTTACGACAATGAAGTCACACCAGTATTTTTTTGTAGTATAAAAAAACAAAACAAAACTAACGTAATTAGAACCCTGTCGCGAAAGGAATTGTTCTACTAAAAGCTTTTTAGTGCTGTTGAGTTTGAGCGCGGGAGCTTTGGAAGAATTGGTCATCCATCACTAACTACAGATTTTGGTTACTATGAGTGCGAATGACACAGGCACGGTTTACTGATCCTTTTGTAAGGCACTTAGACAAAGAATAATCATCTGTCCACTGCTGGACAAGGGTCTCTCCAAAATGACATTGCCACAATCGTCAAACTTGGCACAGGTATGGAATTGCCTCACTACCTACTTCTTGAGCTACAACTATTGTAGGAGATGACTGAGGAAGTGACTGCCTGAAAGGGACGGGCCGCAGCGTATACTTTCTGCCATTATTATCTAACCCGTTGTTTGGCAATTATAGCAAACTCCTTAATTCTGAGTGCAGAAAAAACACATGCCAAAAAAGTTCAGAAAGTGCAATTTGAAAGTTGACTTTGATAAAAATAGTAGGGGCAACGTTCCAGGCCCCATCAAATCTTACGCTCGGTTTTTTCCCAGACAAACAATCAAAGAAACAAACACGGCTTTTTACGATCGTTCCAAGCGTTTTGCTTTGTGATTTAAAAGTAAAACGGACGGGCAGACTGACGGACGCCTTCGTGACAGAGACAAACTGGCCGGTTCAGAGCCGAAAACAATAACAATAGCAAAAAAAAGATAAAAACGCGAATGGAACTCGAATTTTGTGCGTTCCGTACAGTTGTAAAGGAGTTAAAATACCGAGCCTAGTTAAGGGTGAGAGATAATTAAACTGGAGGTTCCATACTAACTAGTTGGAACACAGCTGCTTGGGTGTTTGAATAGCTAGGATATTTAATATACTGCAATAAAATAATAAATAAAATTTAAAAACATTATTTTATGATTAAAGATCATTTTCATCGAGCGCAAAGGGTTACAAGTACGTTTAACGAATTGGATCAATTTTAAATATAAAATTTGCAAACTTCAATGTTTACTATGCGTGTACCACAAGTATGTATTTTAAATAAGAATACATAAATATTTAATTAATTGTCATAACTAGCTTGAAACAAGCTAAGGTGTTGGGTGTGTTTATAGAGATATGAGCTCGTGGGTTCTTCTTCAGCGCTCGGAGAACTGTACTGAGAAACTGTGGAGGGCGCCACTTGCTTTAACTCAGAAGCAAGAAAGAGTTAATTAAAGATAGAAAAGAAAACAAGTTATTTTCAATTTGTCTCCCCTTGTTTATTTTATTTATTTAATATAGAAGATTATAGATTGATGCACATGCATGAGCTTGGCAGTTAAATAATGAGCCACATACAATACACTTACATTAGGGTTAAGAACTAATTACCACTATGCAATTAAACAAAAGTTGTGTGCTTAACTATACGCTTAACTATAAGCTTAAATTCTCAGATTTAGTGAAGGAAAGCTGAGAAGCAGAAATTCCTTTACTCACGTCTGACTAAAACTAAGGTTGGCCTCACCTATGAGCTGAGGAGTATCATCAATGGATGAAAACTATCAAAAGAATAAATGTTCATAAATACCTAGTAGCATGATATTAGATCATGTCACCGATAATAAATTATATTATATATTATAAATAATACGTCACCGTGGAGAACCACAAATATCCCTCCGTCCCTGGAGCAGAAATTCTCACATGCGCGCAGGATGCAGGAGTATGTCCTAGTAGCTAGGAGCGAGGAGGGCGATATTTCAAGCCCATAAAAATGCAGCAACAATCACCAAGATGAGGCGATGCATCATGTAAATTTATCCATCAAGGGAAAATATAAAAAATGTTAGTCCATAAGAAGAAGAGAAAATTAACAAATAAAGCCCTTTGGCTTACTATATGCCCACCGGCATTTATATAATGGCACACTACGCCATCAAGAATAAAGATATTCTTGATAAAACAAAAATCAAGAATGTGGAAAAGAGCTGGCCACGAAAATGGAGTCCGCTTATCAAGCCAATCCAACCTCTTCCCTCTATGACAAGCAAGGTTTTTTTTTTTTAATTCTTTGCATTCACGACTTGGAACCACTTAACTTGACTGACACATAAAGCCAAACAACGCAGAAAACTGCTCAGCCCTGAAAAAGTAGAAAACTACCTAAAAAAAAACAACACAAATAGACATTTGCCCATTAATGTAATAATATAAAAAAATAACATTAAAATTATTAGATAAAGAAAGGAATTGTGGGATGACAGACACAAAGTTGGACCTATAGTGTTCCATCAGCCGGATAGATGGCGTTATCAGTAAAAATCCTTAGCTGCGCACGAGCTGTTGAAACAAAATAAATGCAAAAATGTAACGACGTGTTACAAGCTAATTCTAGTATTATTAACTAATTTAGTTATTTAAAAAAAAGAAACGATTCTGAGGGGTAAAATTTTAACTCTCCGTATTTGTAACATATCTTTATTTTTATGTATAGTAAACTCAAGAAAATAGTTTTATCTTAAGGATTCCACTACAGGTAATTTGCTAAAATGACACTGTTTTTTGAGAATTGATTTTGTTTAGAAGTAATAAAATTAGATCAATTAAAACCCTTAAATAAATGTATAATTCGGAAATGCTTAAATACTTTTCAATGATAATTCTAATATCAATTCAAAGTTGTTACTATCGACCCGCGAATTCCAATTTCAAAACACGGATCACCAAATCCAAAAAACAGAGTGCAGCAAAAAAGCCGCAACGGACCGCATTCCACGCATACCGTCCTCCAATTAAGATCTTCCAGATTGTCCCCAAATGCCTTTTTTTTTTACCATCCCAATTGGTTTTTTAACACCTAACTCAGATTAGTGTGGAGATAATTACGCCTGTGGTGGGAGTAATGAGATGGTTCCCCATTAGTAAGGATTGATTTTAGATTGAGATATCAGACGCTTGCTTTGGTGTGAAAGGAAACAACTCTACATAGAAGAATTATGTATATAAGATATATAAGATGTACTGATTAAAACTTTCATTTTAACTTTCGTTTTGTTTTTTTTGACATTTAGGCACTGATGCAAGCGCCATGATGTCCGAAAAACTGTCTTATAGCTAAGCTAAATTATTTGAAAAAACATGGTAGAAATCAACTTAAATTGTATGTGTGGAATTTTTTACCATTTCAGTGTCAGATTTCCTTCACTTGTAGCTTTTACGTTTCGTGATCTTTGCTGCTCTTCCAAATCAGCGTCGCAGTATGCCTTCGGCTGTTGCGACTAATGCTGAGTGGGGGCCTTTTTGGCACATTCTTTGTTATTATTTTTTGTAAATTTAATCTTTTTTCGAAGTGTCAAATAAACATAATTATATCCAAATCTGCGTAGGTTTGCTGTAACTGTACGCAATCAAAACTTGATGAAACAATGATGGCATATATCTAACAAATCATTTAAACAAAATCAACATAAGTAACACTCAGTGGCTCAGTTGGCAGAACATTCACCTTTAAACGTTAGGTCTAAAACTTTTGCCAGTAGCAAATTTGCTGTTTTGACACTTATATTTCATGTGCCTACCATCAACCAACCATAACTTTTCAGAGACTGATCTTTATTTATTATACTCGTATTATAGAAGTCCATAGTTAGAACTTGATTCCAGTTTTTATTTTTTTCATTTTCGTTTTCAAAAAGGTGTTGACATTTGAAAAGACAGGTTACAAACTAATTAAAATATTTTTTTTTAACAACATGAAATCATGTACTACCGAATCAAAATTGGAAGCTTTTGTCATGTTTATTGTTTCGTTTAGTTTTTGAAAATGAACTAAGCTTTCCAAAGAAAGCTAACATTTTAATGTTGCAAGCAAATGCTTAGCCCATACTCGTGCAAACCACATTTGAAGTGAGTTGAAAATTTATTATACAACTTCCTCCGTAACATAACGACTTATCTTTCCTGGTGCCACAGTAAGTTACCTTTTCAATTTCTTGCTATCGATAGCTAATTTCTATTAACTAACTGAGACTGGTTAATAAACACTAGAACGCGGCTGTCTAATTTATTAATTCACTGTATGGCTGGTTTGGGTCGTGCTACCGGTTGATACAATTTCTAGTCGGGAAACTATTTTAACTTATAACTTTAAAAAAAAGTTTATAAATCTAAACTAGTTACCATTTGTATTAGAATATCCAAAAATATTTGAAATGAATAATTAATGGAGATCCTAATTGTTTATTTCAAACGCACACTTCCTGGTAGCAAAATATTATTTCATACCTTAATTAGGCTGCTGCTCGTTATCTTCTGGCGGTACTCCTTTAGTCACCTCTTTCGACAACCATAGGAAGAAAAGAGGTTGTGCTATTCTTATATGCGGGCACCAAACGATACCATAATCAATATAATCATCACTTTTAAGTTCCTAGGTAACACTGAAAATGTTTAGAAAATGAAAAACGGCTTAATGTAGAAAGTTGCCAATACTTTTATTGTTTTTCGAAGTAATCTCCGTTCCTCTCTACACATCGTCGCATTCGATGAAACCACTGAGAAAAGCAGTGGGCCCATTCTTCATTAGGGGTCTCTTCTATGGCATTTTCGTACGCTTTCACCGCATCTTCAGGGCTAAAAAGCGAATACCTCGAATTTTATCTTTAGTTCTTGGGAATAAATGAAAGTCGCAGGGCGCCAGGTCAGACTGTATGGCGGATGACTCATTATCTCGACACCTGCCATAGTCAAATATTCAACAGTCCATTTTGCGGAGTGCGCTGAAGCATTGTCGTGGTTTAGGAAGATCCTGTTTTGAGGGCGCTGCTGTCGAATTTTTTCCAAGACAGCAGGCAAACAGCGATTGACATTCCATTATACCAGTCTGCAGTAACTGTCCTTCCATCTTCTAGCACAACTGTCGCGAAATGACCTTTCCGACCAAAGAATGAGGCAATCAACTTTTTTCCTTGACTTCTTCCTTTCTTTACCTTAGTTGGCCGATCCTCGAAAGGAAACACCCACTGAGCTGATTGTCTTTTGGTTTCGGTTCGTAGCAATATATCTAGCTTTCATCACCTGTGACGATGTCAAATACAGCATTTGAGTCACCGCCGTTGAAATTATGTGACATTTGGCAACACCAGTTTATGCGAAGGTGTTTTTGGTCGTCGGTTAAAGTATGGGGAATCCATCTAGTACAAAGCTTCCTGACGCCTAAATGTTCGTGTAATATTTTTTGAACTTGACTCATACCAATGCCTAGGCTTGCCCTTATCTGCCTGCTGATAGGTCATTCTCTTATCTTCCTCTATCATGCGACGCACAGTTCTGATGTTATCTGCAGTAGTCGCTGTTAAAGGACGTCCCTCACGCGGATCATCATTGAGATTGCTACGTCCACGCTTAAACTCGTGAAACCAATTGTAAATAGTGGCACGAGATGGTGCTTCATTAAGAAATGCTAATCGCAGCCTATCATAGCTTTGTTGTTGAGTAAGCCCACAAAGAAAGTCATAATATATCATTGACTGAAAATTTTCTCGCGTTAGGTTCATTTTCACGTGTAACAAGAGTTTTAGTTTTGCCGCCAATTCACAAAAACAAATGACAAATGAATGCAATATACTACATTAGGTTACCAAAGAGTTCTAAAATTAAAATTCAAAAAAAGTTTTCATTAGCAATGTTTCTAACTGGCCAGTTCTAAACCTTTTCAGTGTTACCCACGTATTTGGCCGAATATTTATGTTACAACAAATCGTCGTATAATTATATTCAAACACTTAAATTATAATGCTTGCAGGTTGTGATTTAATACCTTTTAAAATGTTCAAGTGCCAGAAATCACATTTCTTATTCCACGGGCCGAGATCCAATGAGCAGTGGACACGCTATAACTTCATAATTTTCAATTCAATGATATATTATCGAGAAATAAAAATATTATACGAAATTAAGTTGTTATTAAGTGTAATATATTTCAATATGATGTATAAATACATTTTTTTAAGTACTCAATTTTAAATGGTGAATTTGGGGTAAAATAATTGGCTTTCCAAACAATTCTATTAAAACGACCAACTTACTCTCGGTTGGTTTGGCTGTGTAATGGTCAACCCACTACGGGTTCCCGTTTATTTACTCAATCTTATTTAATTATATTAAAATCCTTTGTTACTTTTACATTCATAACATTAAAATTTAATTTAACCCGTAGTCGTACGTAGTATGTAGCTACATTATAATAAATAGGACAGGACAAACCTTTTTCGGGTCAGCTAGTACCTAATTAAATAAGTGGAGCGAACGCAATGTTAGTAAACGGTAACCCTCCGCTGTGGGGGTGTTTCGCAGAACAATTATTTATCGCTTTTAATTAGCGGCTTGCGCGCGCGCACATTAGGTACAATGCGATGAAAGTCTATTTGTAAATTGGCGGAGAATGTACTGGGTTTTTAGTAATGGGTTATGTTACCTAATGTTAATATTTAACTTTTGCCCGCCTGTTAATCATCATCTGTTTATAGTTGATTGTGAATAGCTCATAAAAGATATACCTTATGCCTTATCTTATATGTTTATCTCATTCGACAATACGGTTTTTATAATACTTACATACATACATAACTACCTACCTTACTCAGCAAAAAATATCTCCCTAAATAATTAGGTCGTCTTTTTTGCCGCCTGCTTATATTGTGTTCCCAACTCTAAATACGACTTTGTTCCATCGACGGAGGTCTTTACTATGTCATATTTTCCAATGACATGCCACGCATATTTGCTTCACATGCTAAAATAACAACTTACCACTTTACTGACAAAACGCCGAGACTACCGACCGTCCAAAGAAAATTTCTTATTTGTATAGAGCGATAACTTAAATATTTAACTGAACTCAAACAAACAGACAGACAGGAAGTCCTGAGAGTCCCACAAACAATAGTTAGTTTACCATCAAAAACGGCGTAAGTCCACAAGTGTCATCATGCAACTTTGATCCCAAAGTTTTTGTTATTACAAAAGACTTTGTATGATCAGTAATTTATGCGTTGTTCAATTTTTAAATACACTTAATCGCTTCTGCAGAGGCAATAACCACAAATTAGTTCAGGAAGTTGTCTTGACACTGCTTTTGTTTGATAAGATTTCTTTGGTAGAATTGTGCCGCTTTTTAAACAAAATTTTGATGAATATGAATGCTCAGGACATGCGCTTTACACTCGATATAATAGGATTTCTAACATAATGCTTCGTAGCTTAACCAATGAGTAAGTGATTTTACAGCTTATTGTCATAAATAAGCTAAAATAAGCTTTCTGTTGAACAACGTTGACTCTACTAGTCTAGTGTAAGAACAAAGCTTTGAGCAACGATTTCTGGAAAGATGTAGTAGAATCAGTTGGTTAGTCTGGATTTTATTTTTTGCCATGCAAAAGAATTTTGCCACTTTTGGCACACAGCTTATGTAATAATATTATGCATTGTTATAAGTTGAGGTTGATACAATTATTTAAAAGTACCTATATTTATTCAGCATCTGATCATTCCATGCCATATTTATCTACACTAATATTATAAAGAGGAAACTACTGTGCCGATTTCAAAAATGTTTTCTCTATTGGAAAGTTACATTCACCCTGGCTATATTTGTTGTTGTATTTGGTGTGTATGTCCACCCGTGCGAATGTTATAAAATAAGCTAGTCACGTATTTACTTTTAAAGACGTTTTAAAATTTGCAATCATTTAGCGAAAATCTGAAATTGTGAAAAAAACATTTTCTTATAAATTAATTTACTGTTATAAATAGTTTATATACCCTTTTTATAAATAGGGTAGTAAATAGGGAACGGGTTTCTGATTGATTTGTTTAAAAAGTATAATAATATTATATTATGCTTGAGGATGAACCACTTCTTGCTAAAAAGGTCAATACCTACTATAAATGCAAAAGTAACTCTGTCTATCTGTTAAGTACATTTTCATGCCTCTACCGATATAGATGTAGGTAAGTTGGTATGGAGACAGATTAGACATTTGGATATACCGGAGATAGTTTTTGCCCTGAGGCTGTAAGTTTGTATGAGGATTTGAGGAATGCGTACTTTGTAATTTCCCTAGTAAAGGTATTGAATTGTTTTTATCAAGGTAATCACCACGTTAAGGGGTGAAGTCGATATATACGACCTATGAGAAATCAATAAAATTAATTCTATATTTAGTATGAAGATTCTATATTTAGATTGAGAAAATCTTAATCGCTAATGCCCACGTACTTAAAACCGGGAGCACGTTATAACCGAATTCGCAGATAAAGACGCGGTTGAAGTGAGTTTTATTATACTTTGTGACTACATGGATGCTTTCATAGTTATGACCCGCTATCAGAAACCATAAGCATTCAACCTAGACTATCAGTTACCAAAAGAGATTCAACGATAAATTCAGGCCATTTTAGGCGTGCGCAATACACACATAATTACGTGTGCGCTTGTGTGTGTGTGTGTGTTGAGCTCAAATTGGCTCCCAGTTCGCCCCCGAGCACAAGCCGAGCTAATAGGCGTGGTCAAAACAGGGCTGTCACTGACTTTTGAAAAATATTCATATATTTTTTTATATTTCAGTGCAAAATACTACCAGTTATCGTCTTATGGTTGCAGTAAAAAGTGACTAAAGGAATATTACCAAAGAAGACGGGTAGCAGCGTCTTCTCTACATCATCGCACAAATTGCGAATTGCACCTGCAGACTGTGTTAGTTCTTACAAAATATAGTCTTTCTAGCAGTGTATGGTAATAAAAGAAAATAAATCCTATATATTGATAATTACATCTAACAGTTTAGGTCATACATTTCATATTGAAATGTTATATTTTATCTATCGTATTGAACTATATAATAATGGCACGTCGCGTAAAGATCGGTTAGAATTGAGAATAGTTGCCATTTTGGGGTGGCTTATCTTCAAAGTAACTGTGTGTACACATTTATGCATTTAAAAAAATATATATAAATAAATACATTTTATGCCTGCTTCAATATAACATCAAGGTGCAATTAAATGATTTACGTCAGTTGATACAAATTCCAATTAATTGTTGTCTTTCAGACATATTTATACTTTTATCGGTACTGGCAACCCTAGAAGCAGACGCGGGCCCATCAATATAACAATTTAACAGGAACGCTTCAACAGCAATAAATTAAATGAGTTAACAGCCTAACAAATCCTCGAACTGGTATACCTTGCCCGCTTAACCACTGCTGTCGCCGCCATTATACGCCGAATGTATGAAATTATTTGACCACGATCTCATTTGGCGTAGACGCTGAAGCAATGCAGGGTTTTCCACATAGTAGATCCTAGGATTTTTATTTAGACGGACAAATCTTTGACCTATTGCAAAGACTTTTCTCGGAAGCACCGAGAGGACAAGCGGACGTTATGTGGCAATACAGGGTGCAAAAGTTACCCCACTATTTGGTAGAAATGTGCCACCCGTTAGGGGCGATGTCGATAAGGCTGGAACTGCCTAGGAAAGCCGGACCGTAGAGGCCGGAATTCTCGTGCGCCCAATCTGGGCGGATCAACAGGGACAAGAGGTCCCAAGGTCTAGCTCATGTAAGGCAGTATTACTTACTTATAATGTTACACCAATGCCAACTAGCAAACTAAACATTTATTCTGAAAGACTAAGCGAAGTCAAGCCAGTTTTTTAGATTACCATTATTACGATGTAGGCTTTATTATATCCAGCAAGGAGTTAGTTTCTAAGACAACCTATAAATTTTAATACAGCATTTTAAAAAAGAAATTGTACTATATTATCACTAATCAGCTTACATCACTTTGTATTAAGTTTTTCATTAGATTTCGAGAAAATGGCTAGGCTTCTACAGCAGAACCAACACCGCGCCAAACACAGACGACTTTTACATTATACATTTTTTAAAAAACAATCGTTACTACTACGCTCTATCCTTGAAATCCTCCTCGGATAGCTGGCACTCAACCATGTCCTTCAGCACCACATCTCTCCATGTTACCCTAGGCCTGCCTCTGGATCTTCGGCCTGGGATAGAAAGATTTAGCGCCAAGTTCCCTACGTAGTCTGGAGGTCTCCTCTTCAAATGACCATACCATCGCAGCCTACTCTCCTGCATCTTGTGGGCAATGTCACGCACACCAAGGCTTCCTCGCACGTCTTTAATTATATATCTAAGTCGCACGTACTCGTTGCGGATTTTATCGAGCCTGGTGACGCCGCACATCCAACTTGGCATCTTCATTTCGGCAACTTGAATGGTATGGACATTTCTTCGGGTGACTGCCCACGATCATGCAAAATACTACTCGTATAAGTTCTATAAAAGTCATATTTTATGATTTGAGATCCTACCCTGTAAGTTCACTTCACCTCATTGCAAAGTACACCACAATATCTAATCAAATCAAAATTTAGTTTCACTAAAAGTAGCCTCAGGCACTTCATTAGGTCATTATTTTATGGGCCCCAAATTTGGCCGTAAAGGGTATTATTTGGGCCAATATCAGGCTCATAATTGGGCTTCTCCGAACAAGGCAATGATTTGTGGCCGTGATTATTAATGTTGGTATAGTGTAGTTATATATATACTTAATACTGGGAAGGTATGCAGATATGGTTATAAAAAGATGTGATTTTTATGATATTAACAAGTCAGATATACAATCAAAAATTATTGTATGGTGATATTATTTAATACATATCTGCTGTCTGATATACGTATACTGTTTCATAATTTAAATGTGTTGGATCTAATTATGAAAATATTAGTTCATAATTTATTATTCACTAAATTTGAATCATTGTTAAAGATAATATTGTGATGTTGATTTGTGATGTTGATTTGGCCAATTCATTACTCGTAGAACCTCTTTTATTCACGTACCTTTTTTTTTGGTCTATCATAATAAAATTGATTATCATAAAAAAGTAAGTGTTTTTCGAATATCTCTTGTTTTTGTGTCATTAATTAGGTTTTCGACATTCCCTTGTTTATTTGACTCAATGTTTATTTTTTATTTTTTTCTTCCACGTTTATTTGTTTGTAAGAAATAAACATCAGTGTACGGAATCAAATTAATCTATTGTGTTTTATCGTTAATCTCTGTGTTTCAGTGTGATAAAAAAATCTGGGGAATAGAAAATTGGTGGGTTATTTTATGATTCCACGCGGTTAAAGATTTGGAAATAAAAGTTTATTTATCTTAGGAACATGCCGTTTTAATGAAGCTGTTATAAAGCTTGTCATTTTGTGGTAGGTCGATTTGCAGATGATAGTATATTACATCTAAGTAACAGGCCGTTACATGACCTTAGGTCCCAATTCTGGTGTGTTATTTGCACTTGTATGTGTTCACTTAGCGTCCTGTCGTGTAGTTAGGGGTCATTTGGCTCAGCGCCGTTTAGCGCTGGCCCGGCGGCTTAACTTAGTGTACAGATAGCAGTAAAACACCATTCGATTACCTTAGCAAATAGACCACTTTAAAATTATTAATCTAACTAATACTATATATGCAAGCCTTTGGACGGATGTTTGTTACTCATCACGGATCACGCCTGAATAGTTCAACGGATCTGGTTGAAATGTGACGAAAATATATGTGATAGTCAGCTAAAGCACGCAGGTAAATTTTTATCCCAGAAAAATATTCTGTTCCCGTGGGATAAACATTTTAGTTTTTGTAGTGTTGTTCGAGTGGCTGTTTGGCTCAAAACATTTTTATTGCAGTCAGTTTTTTAAACAACGAAAAAAGTGGATGTTCATTTTTCAACGTATATACATTTTTGTATGACTCATACCTTTTTACCAGGTTAACTATTTCCATGTATTTTTTGTTTGAGGGTTCAACATTTTCCCATTTGATATTGATGACGACCATTTGGATCAGCGGTGGTAAACGCTGCTTCTGAGCCGTGGGTCGCGGGTTCGATCCCCGCACAGTACAAATATTTGTGTGCATGAACATGCTTGTTTGTACTGGTCTGGGTGTTTTCTATATATTATAAGTATGTATTTACAAAAAAAAAAGTATACAAGTAAGTTTATCGGTTGTCTAGTACCCCATACGACAGGGTACTTAATAGTAGCTTAATTTGGGACTAGATGGCTCTGTTTGGCCCAGTGAGGCAAGTCCTAAATATTTATTTATTTATTTATTTATATTTATATTAAAAAATATTTTCACGGTTTTTTTAGTCAACTTATTAAAAAATAAGAAAACTAAATCTTTTTTTTTTCAAGCAACAAACTAACTAAACTTTACCAACATCCGTCAAACCGTCAAAAGTACTAGGTAGTAGTTTTAACAACAGATGCTAAATAACATCAACTATAAAACCGTTAGTGTTGTTGTGCTATCGGCAAATGGGAGTGGCAAACAGCCAATACTGTTACAAATTTTAAATTTATTTCCAAGGTCGATAAAGGAAAACTATTTAAACAATTACATATATAGCATTAAATAATTGTATTTATATTATCGTACAATAGAGTTACACGTAACTACTGTCCAGTAAATTTCTACTATTCATAAATGAAAAATGTCTTGATAGTTGCGCACACTAAATAACTCCAGCAGATACCTACTCGTTTTATAATGGTATTTAATAATAGTGTCAACAATTTGCCAGTTATTGATTTGAAAATTGATGCAAAAACATGGCATATCTACTGATATTTAAAACGTTTCCCTAATTATTTTGCTATCGATACATGGGCGTGTCATGACGCCGGTATAACTCACGCGCACCATTATCCTCCACAGCATTAACAAATATTTAAACATATACAAGCAAAAACGAGAACACGCATTCTCAGTCCAGGATTAAATTAGTCTCTCTGACTTTTTCTCCTATTTTCTCCCAGCGGTTATTGAGAAAAAACGTTTTTGGCATTTAAGAAAAAACTCGCGCGCTAATTTGCCAACCTTACTGTAATTATTGGACTTTAAACTAATTTTGGGAGCTGTTTTTGGGTAGCCTACATTTGTTTTGTTCTTATTGCGCATTGGTTAAAACGTAATGTAATATTTACTTTTAATTAGCAACACCCGTGACTTACAGTAAATGAGTGTCGAAAATTGTCGAATAGCATTCATTGTAAAGCTTGACCAATCGCCTTTTTTTTGACAAATTCTATGTAAAATATCATGTAGTTTTATACAAATTTGACGTTTCGTATTTAAAAGCTAAGCTATTTAACTTGTTACTGTCAAATGGTTCTACAGATTTATACCAAACGAGTATCAATAAAAAAAGCTAGTCTTTTGTTACAAGTTTCAAATTTCACAATAAAAAATAATCGTGTAATTAGGTATGTAATGAAATAAATAAACCTAAGGCATTGTTACAGTAGTCCAAAACTATCTTCACATTATTTCCTTTTCCATAAGCTAGTTTACGACACATCGGTTAGACAGTTTCAAAATCTGTAACGGCCATAGTAGATTCTACTGAAAGACTTTGTTGTTGTTGACCTTGCGTGCTTATAGACTTTTAATCGTTTTTAAAATCATCACTGTCTCTTCACAACTTCCAATGTTGGACTTGAACCTAATTTACCCATATGCATAATTAACTACTATTACAAACTTTATTTACTCACTCCATTATACAAAATAAGTGTTAATAACACCAGCACGTTAAAACCTTATAAACAAAAGTGAAAATCGTAAAGCATGCCACAAACAAAACAAAGCAACTTATAATTGGGCCCGAACAAATTTCCATTGATATTCGTGATGGGAAAAAAGGTACAAAATCGTTGTCGATGGGATGTGAACAGACGTCGATATTCCTGCCAGTGGACCTTTCCACCGCTATTCTGTCACCTCTGATATGTCTTTTGCACCGCACAAAATAAGGTTGGATATCCTGTGAATTAGAGTTAAAGTTATAATGGTGAATTTGTAATAGCCCACTTACAGGCACAGCAAATTGTCAGGAATTGCATCGGTTCGAACAAGGTGTCAATTTGGTGGAGTTATGAAAGATCCGATTCTCGGAACTATTTGTTTTGAGGCTGTACAGGTTTTCATTTTATTTGCTGATGGTGTGGGCGTCTCGGGATATTGTTTATTGAATATGAAAGTGTTGATGATCAGCAATACCATCGAAATTCATTAGAAGTACACGGGAATTTGCAGTCAATACTGGTCGACTTTATGATACCTATGTGATGTGTAAAAATAAATATAGTTAATAAGATGTAAATGTACTTAAATCACATTATATTAGTAACAAATAGGTGTGTACCTCTATTTAAAAAAGGTTTTCAAAAAAGTTTACTTCAGAAATGTATCATTCAAAAAGCATATGATATAAGCCAACAATTTTAAATCAGTGCATGTTGATTGATGATCGCCTATAATTTTTTATTGGGCACCGACTCTACCTTAATTTTAAGAAAATTAATAAGACGTTTTTATTTTTGCAGATTGTTAACAACGGATCACAATAAACAGGGTTTTGTGATCCATACAGTGAACCATATTTTTTATATCCTTTGGAGTAGTAATTTAGTATACCTAAAATAAAATGTGACTATCTTAGAGCATATCGAACGAAAATAACTTATCGAATTGAGAACTTCCTCTTTTTACGTCGGATTATAAATCTATATTTCTTTAATACCTGCGTTAGCTAATTCACTTTTTCAAAGATGGAATGTTAAACAAATTAGAGTTGAATATGAAATGCTCCTTCGGTGTTGAATAAATTTCGCATTAGTATTACTAAAGAATATGAATGGACCATATTCATTGTCTTTTTGGCGATTAGTGTTAAGACAAATAAAAATTTAGTTTAAAGTTAGCTTAGATTTCTTTCTAAACTATATAATGCACTGCTGCCAGGTTCATATTAAATTGAACTATTAATTAACTTAATAGAATATAGTGTAATTTTTATATTGTATGAATGTTGGTCTGTGAGGTAGATAATTATTGTATAAGCCTGTACAGATAGATAATAGAATTTTTAGTTAATGCTTAAAGTCCTCTCTCTAAATCATCGATTGTAGTGTTTATTGAAGGTGGAATTAGTCGCAAATTCAATCTATACAATTGGAAGCTATGGTATCTATAGTAAAATCGCAAAAAACTGTTTGTAGTTACAAGTTTACCGTTCTTTTCAATTACACTATTTTGAATACTTTAAGAAAGCAAACTGTAAATTCATTAGTAGTTATATCTCACAGCAATCCACTGCATAACTTATTTACTATTTTATTATTATTATTATATAACACAAGCCTCTGCAAAAGGTGAAACCTGCCAGAATCGTCTTCTTTTGTCGGATAAGAAGATGTCAAAATATCATGACCTCAAAACGTTGCCTCATTATTTATTTCTTCTGGCTCAATTTCTAGTATTGTTTTCTTACTCATCTCCTTTATACCACTTATGATGATAAATAACTAAAAACTGAGTCTACATCTCTACTCCAAAGAATCCGGAAATTAACTAAGTACTGTCCACACTTAGACCATAACATGGTAATAAAATTAATTAAAAATGTTAACACATTCGTATTTAATTGGTTATTACAGGTTCAATAACTTAACTAACTTATTTATTATACTTTGTTTTTAAATAGATCGATCTAGTCATGTGGTTGAATGACCAAAGTTAATCAAGAACAAGGCTCTAAAATTTAATAAATAAATTAGTATCAAACAATCTTAACAACGAGATGAATCTAAATAACATCATTATTTTACTTTGTATCGTTTAAATATGACTTGATTTATCGTACAATTATCGACATAAAACATCGAGTTATTATAACGTAAGTCTACATCACTATCCGTCCAAACGAGATTTATATCTTATCATTACGGATAAAATATTTCTTTTAAACGTATAATTAGTTGTTATTAATATTATAAATAATGCCTTGAGGTTAAACTCGTATTGATACGGTGTGGTTAATATTTAGTTTGTTTTTACTGTGCTTGGTAATCGAGTTAGTACCTACAGTTCACCTTTTTAGGCTAGGTACAGAGATAATTATTTTTAATTATATAAATGAAGGATGTAAATAGTATAAACAATATGTTTTTTCGACAACTTTATATCAATAACACGATTGTTAAATGGATCAAGTATTAAAACATTCAATAATATTTAATAAGGAATAAAAAAAAATCGTAAAGATTACTAGCCTTGAAGAAACGTTATCCGTACATAATAATATTAATAAAATAAGAGTGATTCAACATAATAATTTTTTTTTTGATGCAAAATATTTATGCCTTATCGACATATAAGGCTGAACAAAGCTTGTAAAGCTTATGAGGAGTGGTGTGTAAATTTTATGTTAAAATAAAACATTAAAAATATCCTTTATCTCAAAATACGATTTCCATAATGTTTACACAACATAACTCATAATATGCATAAATAAACATTGGAATAATTTAAACTTCTCTTCTGAGTAAGGAAAATCATGCTTAAACACATCTATAAATATTTTAGTATAATAATTTATGAAGCGAGCAAAAAGACCTAACACTTTCCATACCAGTTTGCTAGACGAGCGATAGCAAAAACAAATATGTATTCCATATTTATATACCCACTTACCATACTCGTATTTAAGATAAAATAAAAAAAGTGATGGCCATCAGTCCGCCTCGTTAATATCGATAAAAATCTACATTACATACACTGCCGTACTCTCACTCATTATTCTTACAGCGAACACATTATGCACCCTGAAATCTTGGACAATTACCCTTTATGCGGATAATTTGCAAATACTACTAACACCGGGCGAAATTACCCTCGAGTTTCTGACCACCGGTAATTTGCGACCAAACAAATTGATTCCGCACTTATGGCCTTTTCAAAAAGTCCTTTCTTAAGTGCAGATGCAATTTGTTATCTTCTCTCCGGCCGAATTTCTCTCGACACTTCCGTATTCAAATTCAAACCTTATAGTGTAGTACTTATAGTTCAAAAAAGGAGCGGAGTCTGATATATCTGTAAACATTACGTTACCGTGAGGCCATTATTGAATTTACTTTATATAATAATGGTTAATCTCTCGAAAGCATCGGGCGATGCTGCCTTGTTACTGAAACGTTTAGAGATGGGAATATACATTTATCGATATTATGTGTACAGAAACAAAAAAACATCAAGAAATGCATTTTAATTCTATTCTATATTTTTAATTTAACATATAGACTAGTTGTAAGTTTTAACTACACTTCCTTCCTCCATCTTCTTCCTTACTAATATTATAAATGCGAAAGTAACTCTGTCTGCCTGTTTTTAACGCCTAAAATACTGAGGGTTGATAGTTAAAGCTTGAAATCGTAAAAAGCAATTGTGATAAATGGAGATGTCCTATAATAGGCCCAGACATAGTACACCATTTTCAATAATCAAGGAAAATTTACTGTTTCTGGGAAAAATACATATAAATTTATTTAACGTATAATTTAGTGGTTCAAAAAAAAATAAGATCGAATAATTTATCAAACTCAATTAAGCATTCAAAGATGGCGTCAATCTAAATAAACTTTAAATGTCAGTAGCTGTCAGATACCCCTTGTCACTTTGGCATAATCATGATGGTTTTTGTTGTTTTGTATTGCTATTTTCTTACTTATCTCTTTATTTGAACCTCTTAAAGAAGCCATTTTAAAAGAATTGGATAGTAACTAAATATTTTAGGTGTATTAGTCTATCTTTTGGGTGTGTGTATAGGTTCTGGGCCTGGCCTCCATACAATTTGGGACATCTCCTTTGATACAAAGATAGATTTGACTTTGAAAAAGGACATAGGCTATCTTGTTTCTGCTGTTACTGCTGAACACAGTTTTGTACTCGCAGGATATTACGTGTAGTTTACGCGAGCAGAGCCGCGGTTGAAAGCTAGTTTTTGTCTTCTAGACTGTTTACTGTTTTTAATACTCACTACTTAAAGCATTATTGACAATCATGCATAACAATCAGAACCGAACAAACATGTAATAAAGTAGGAACAGTTTTCAGACACTAAATAATAAAACTAAACAGATATACTCCAAAGGAATAAAACCTACGTCAAAATGAAGTTATCGACAACATCAATAAATATTTATCGACTATCTAACACTAGTGCCTGGGGCGGTTGTACACGGGGCGTGTCCCTCATTTCCCCGCAATAATTTATACCTTCGCTGCTAAATAACCGCACAGCTCAGGAGTTTAGCATCCTTTACACTACGCCATTTTAATTATCGGTTATCAAATAAACTAATTCTATGCTGGTCGCAGTTTGTTTGTACGTTAATACTACACTTTGGAATAGGGATGTGATCGTGTCGGTTAATTGTCGATTTTATTTTAATTTGGCATTTTACGATTATTTGTAATTGGCAACCTAGGGGTTAATTTTGTTTAAGGGTATTCACTCTTGCATCCCTGTACTTTTAACATTATTGTGACAAATTTGAATTGGTTTTTCGGTGATAAAATCTAACTAATTGAATTACTAATCAGATATTTAAAACTAGTAGTTAGCATTTAAGTGTTAAGGTAAGGTACAAGTACTAAATTTTATTACAATGTGTGTGCAATGCAAGAGAAATTGCACTTGCAAAATATTCAGGCACTGCACACTAGTGTTTGTTTTGCCTTTATATACCCAAATTTGAATTTTTAGCTTTTAAATTATACATCACTCAGCTAAACTCGGAAAGAGTCTGAAAAAGCTGAAAAGCGGGCTGTCAGGGAATTAATTTGTGTAGCAGATACAAATCGCTTTCATATTGCCGATTCTTGAGTAGACATTTGTGTCGTTTGCTTGATTAAAAATGTTATCTTACACTATACTGTAGTTACTTTTGGTAAGCAATAAACAATACCTTTCGCTTTTTGCCTTTTTTAAATATCTTAAGATACGTTTTTATGGAATACATGTTATTATAGTCAATTGAACTAAATGACCTACCAACAAGCAATAGGTCTCTACGATAAACAACTATTAATCTATACTTTATTAAACATTAACCACAAACTGGTTCTGAAGTTGATTACACTCACATCAAAATTACCCCCAACAATGTAATAGCTTGAAATTGAAGCAGCTGTTGAGTCCAGCTAATCGTTATAACGATAATTTGTTTAAAGAGTAACGTTAAACGGTCGTTATTACGAAAAGTTAAGCAAATAACACATAATAATGCTTGCCGATTATAAAGACATCAACGCGATAGTGTTTCGTAATCGATGTTTATGCCATTTACGAGATAGAGTTTAATTTTTTTGTTGTTTCAAGATGGCGATATGTTGCAATTTAGTGTAGCTTGGTAGAGAGTAGGTATGTGTTTTAGACTGACTTAACTTCTTCTTTTTAATTTATAAATAATGAGGCTATTTTAAAATGAAATGTAATACTAAGTAGTCAAGCATAGAATAGTAATAATATAGAATAATATCAATGTTTGTATATATGTAAGTAGCACTCCAATTACACTTAAGAATAATCGAGGATAGGGTTGAATGGAAAAATACCATGTCCTCCAGACTGATCGGGCCTGGTGTGAAGATAATAATTGTGGTGATCCTGATTTATTATCCTCAGCCTTTCTAAGAGGAGAATTTTGATAAAATCATCAGACTTGGCTAGTGTGTTTGCCAATTTTAGAGAAAAGTCCCTTCTGTTCGTCTTTTTCTGGCAGTTTTCCTTTGGTTGCATAAAACGCTCTTAGGACAAATATGGATGGTGCTATATATTATCTTTACGTATATTATGTTACGGCACATCAGATCAGCCAAAATTCAAGATTTCAACGATTGAAATTGAACAAGTTTGAAGAAATATTATTAATAATTTAAACTGGTTTATATTGTTTAAATACAATAACAACTTTTTCTATTCTACGTTGGCCTTGCATCATGCATGTCAGACTACATATTTTTGTTGCCAAATCACACCTACTTGAACTAAATAATATACCCTAGTGTTTTGCCTTACATGCTTAAATAAGTTGTCTTTTTAACTTTTTATATGTATATGAAGGATATGGAAAAAAAAAGCCTTTAAAGACTACGCAAACAGCGAATATGAAAGCTAGTACGGAAAAGTGAAAAACCGTTCAAATCTCCATAAATATTATTATACTATACTCATCATTGTCACATTTTATTCTTTCACATATCAAGTATTTTATATAGATTTATATTTATTTATTTATATTGTTTATACGTATTTATTGATTTTATCATATGTGTTTTGAAGGTATGTATAATCAAATGTATTTGTATATATTTATGCAAAATTTTGTGTATTTATTTGTTTTTCGTGTTTGTGAGCAAATTTGTCTCTACAAAGTTATCTGCTCCACCTTCCCCTTACTTTTATATTGTGTCCTGACCCAAAGGTTGCCTGGAAGAAATCGCTCATAGCGATAAGGCCGCCTAAATTGTACATCTTTTTGTAAACATTGTTTTTTTGTAATTTATCTTGTTTGGTGTGCAATAAAGAATATTCTATCTATCTATCTATCTATCTATTATTAGCCTAAAGAATTAAGTTGCCGGAATTCTACTATTCTAGATTTTATTTAAATATGTCTTCAATCTGACAAATCAATTCATAGTTAAAATACATTGATATACATTCTTAACAGGTATTCTTCCTTAAAAGATAAATTATAAAATGTATTATATATTTAAACCACTGAAACCTTACATATTTATAATTTCAATTTTTCCGACCTAAAACATCTACCTACCTATCTATACTAATATTATAAAGCTGAAGAGTTTGTTTGTTTGTTTGAACGCGCTAATCTCAGGAAGTACTGGTTCGAATTGAAAAAATATTTTTGTGTTGGATAGTCCAAATAAAGCTGAAGAGTTTGTTTGTTTGTTTGAACGCGCTAATCTCAGGAAGTACTGGTTCGAATTGAAAAAATATTTTTGTGTTGGATAGTCCAAATATTTAGGCTATATAACATTACGCAGCGCATGGGAGCGAAACATCAGTGAAAAATGTTGCAAAAATAATCGCGATCATAATAACAGAAATTGACGCGGACGAAGTCGCGGGAAACAGCTAGTCATTAGATTAAAGGAAATTCATCCATAATGCCTCTAATTTAGTAAATGCTAAAGCTCTCTAATTGTTTAAGTTTAATGAACTTCGAACAAAAGAAACAGTAGCATTTTAAGTGCGAACGAGACAACTACACAACCACCTATTTTGCGTTTATAGAAAAGAAAGAGACTGGTATATGCACGTTTTTAAGGCGTGCAAAGGCCAGGTGTATAATACTTTGATAGTACACTCGTGAGGTTTCTGATTGGTCGGTGTGAGTTTCAATTATTTTGTACATGCGCCGGAGTGTTTATTTCTTTTGTATGCGCAAAGACATGGTTTCAATTGCAATTAAATATATCATAAAACAAATACGTTTAAGGTTTAAATTTGTGTGACATTACAGTTTTTTTTTTTAAAACCGTATTTTAAAGCTTTATCCGCTATGTAAGGGGACTATTTGTAGTTAACGTCGGCATCCTGTTATTTTATCTGGTACTATTATCCATGATATTAGATGCTTGCCGCATCTTATATCATCTAAAATAGAACAAAGCCGTTCTTTTTTAAACTTATGGTTGTTTTACAAAGGCACTATAAACACCCATGCCCAAGAAATATTCAAAATACTTTTTCTACACTGTCCCGACAAAGAACCGAACCCGTGACCTCAGAGCACGCAGCACCTTAAAAACTTGTATGCACACCACCACTTCACCATGGCGGTCGTCAAACATTACGTTGTTCATATTATGTAAAGACAAAATTGAATAAGACTTAATTTTTCTCTTAAATTTTCTTTGATTCCAACTATGTATCTCAATTGATGCGATATTAATTTTAAAACTTCCTGTACATTCGTACCATAAATACACAAGCATAAAATCAGGGATTTAGTGTTGAAAACATTAGAGATATTATGTTCAATAATTATACGTTCCGAGCGATAACTTGGAACACACTAAATCATCTCGGAGCAGAGTCAATAAAAGTTATTAAATCTCATTTCACACACGCATTCATTAAAGCCCGAAGGCAATTATCACTCGTACACGATGAACGAGTGAATGGAACCAGTTTGTCCGGTGAACGAATGAATGAACCATAATTAGTTTAGGGTTGTCAGCCTGATTGTTTTGAGAAATGTATACATATAACTAGGGACTACTTGGGAGGATGTAAACGTTTTTTAAATACTATTTATATTATATGTATGTTTAGTAAAACAATATTTTTAAATCGTTTTATTAAAGTATTAATATTTATTACTGTTTTACATTACATTTTTTATGTATAATGCTTACACATAACTTTCTACTAAGTTGACTGGCTCAAAGTAGACCACATTAGTTTTTTTTTAAAAGTAACAAAAAGCATTGATTTTGAATTATAAGTAATTATTGGTTTGGCTCCCACCCAAAATTGGTGCTTAAACAACTTTCCGACGCAATATTGGTGAAAAATGGTGTTCCTTGTCTTTCGATGTTTTCAATATCATCATTACCAGGTCTAACTAAGAAATGGTTTGCGTTTGTTTACCTTTCTAACAGAAGTTTGCAAGGGAAAGTAAAGTTTTTTAAATTAACTTACTTTTAAATCTGTTTTTGGCCGGCATAAAAAAGGATCACATGCAGACAAAAACTATTAAAATTTTTAGACAACCTTACAGACGCAGAGCTCATTTGAATGAGACCAATTTGTGGCGCTTAGTAATCTCGCCGAGATCTGTTCCTCTAATAAGCCTGCTATGACGGCTTGTTAGATATGATTTTTAATAACATGTTGTCATAATTAAACTGACAAAAACTATTTCAATGACAGATGTTTTGTAGAGGCTTTTTTTACCGATGAAAAAAAAAAGAACAGTAGAACGAGTTTTTAAATACTAGTTTATGCAAATTACCTTTTTATGCAAATTATTTTATTTGGGTTGTTCCTACTCTAAGTAATGTATTTTTTTCTAATAGTAAAGGTCCTTTAAAGGAAGTTTTAAAGAGTTTGCAGTGTTCCCAAAACAAAATAATTAAGACTCTTTTCAATTTTGACTACCTAACAAGTACACACATTATATATGAAAAAACTAAATTTTTAAACCTTATACAGCTATATACTTATACAGTCTGCATACTTATTAGAAAATACTAAAAAAGGAAATACATTCTGATATTATTTTAGAGAAAAGAAGTTATAAATACAATTTAAGAGACACAAACAAAATAACTATAAAGAAATCAAGAACAAATTACGGAAAAAGCAACATCATCTCTGGGGGTGCAAAGCTATATAATAAGTTACCAATAGAAATTAAGGAGACTAAAAGTTTTAATATATTTAAGAGAAAACTGAAATCATATATCTATACCAACATTTATTAAGCATATTTAATTGTTTAGACCAGGGTCGATAATTTATGGTACCAAAAAAAATTATAGTAGGATGAAACCCATTAGAAGAGGTAGAGAATATAACAAAAACGAAAGGAAAAATAAATTACTTATAACTTTATTACCTATAACTTTGCCATTTAACTTTTTTTCGTATGACTTGCAGTTTTACCGGAAATCGAGATTAACCGTTTTTTACCCTTAAAAACTCACCCCCTCCCCCTTCCCGACCTCAGATCGCCCGTAATTTATTTTTCCTTCTGTTTTTGTTATATCTATACCTCTTCCAATGGGTTTCAACCTTCTATTTTTTTTTCACTTTTTGCCATTTTTAAAATTATCAACCCTGGTCTAATTGTCGACGCACTGTTTTTCGATTTGCCACCATATTGTTAACTTTATTTATAATAATATTTAAATCTCATGTAAGCGAACTATGTTCTTTTGAGAAATAAAGACCTATAAACCTACTTCTTACAAGCTATCAAACAAAAAATATAATTCAATCAAAATGTACAAATGCTACGTGGGTTAGTCCCAGATCCCCAGATGCCTCCAGAAGTAGCCAAATCAATAACCGACCTTTTTCAATTGATTTTGAATTAGTCTTAAAAATCATAATCAGATCACACTATCAGTTAATTAATTACTCATAAGACTCTCCAAAAGGAGGATTTTGCCGGATTCATTACGTTCAGCAAACTTGCCTGGGCTAGCGACCGCTGCTCGCTGTTTGGTTA
Source organism: Anania crocealis (assembly GCA_949315895.1). NCBI lineage: Eukaryota > Metazoa > Arthropoda > Insecta > Lepidoptera > Crambidae > Anania > Anania crocealis. The sequence goes on from OX438861.1 coordinate 12,034,889, forward strand.
ACAGTGGATAGAAGACGCTGTCCGTGTTAAATAAATAAATAACTTGTTTATTTTTATCCATAATGTTACAATAATTCTCTTAAAAGGCAATAGTACTATTAACAGACAATTAGGTAACATAAAACACACAACACTAGGGAAGACTGGAGCCTAAGCTTACTATATTCTTATAGTAAGTACTCGATCGCCTCTTACGATACCCATAGGACGAAAACCTAACTAACCCTAACCCTGTCTGAAGGTCTGTAACTGCCATTTATGAATATAAATGACACTCAAATAAATACTACATCCAAGTCTACAACATAAGTAAATAGGATATTAATAGTTATAAATAAACAAGATCAACCTGTAGAGTGTTAGATGGCATCGTAATTCCTTTTTAATAAGGCAAGTAATTATCATCTCGTCAAAACACTTCACTCAAAACCAACGGTTAAATAAAAAATAAAGAACTATTAACAATCCTGCTTAGAGCTAGACCTTTTTCTACACCAATCAGCTCACCGGATTGTGCCATAAACAATATTGCCAATTAAAGAGTAGTCTCTAAATTATTAACTTTTTCTTAACTGTGTTAGGTCTAAAAGACCAAGAAATAAAAAGTTTACGTGTAACTTATTTTTTTTTTATTGCTTGCATCTAAAAAATACAAGCGGAAGGTAAGGTCTAAAAGACCAAGAAATGAAAAGTTAAGAGGATCAGAGGATAACTGTGAATTTCATATAAAATAAAATACTTAGGTCCTAACGAGTATCTAAAATGATCTTCATCCAAATTTTCCAGTAATCGGTTTAGCCGTTTTTTCAATTGGGACCGCACAATTGATGACGATTTTGGTGTATACCCTCTACCAGATGGACCACCAATTTGATGAAGGTCACGGAAATTCACTGGTTTGGAAGCCAGCGCACTACCGCACTACCAATAATCGTGTAAATAGATCTACAGGAAAGGCCTATGCCCAGCATTAGATATCGTTTGGCTAAGATGATCATGATGATGAGAATTTGGTTTCTAACTTCAAGCGGCTGGAGAATATTAACCAGTCAAGTGTAACATTTCTCTTCAAGTACCAGGCGTTCACATACCTACTTAACTGTGAATGTGGGGTAGGACATATTAAACGCAGTATACAACCTCGGGTAAAAGATCATATAGCCGAAATAAAAAACATGCGTCTAACAAAATATGCAGTCTGCGGACATACTTTTGACCAGGCTAAAGTAGCTACGTAGCTACTTTGGCCTGGTGGTGATTTTTTAATTTAACACATGATATGTGAAATTAAAAAACACCCTAATTTTAATAAAAAAGATGATTAGAAACTTCCAGCTCCTTGGAACCCCGTCATACCATTAATGAAGTCCACAAACCAAAGCAACTCTGCAATAACTCCAGACAAAATTAGATTATTAACCTGCCGATAATAACTAGCCACGGTAGTTTTGTATATATTTTAAAATAACATTTTAGTCCACTCGTTGTGACCATTGTAGAGTGTTGGAAACGTCGCGTCGTATTAAATCAAAATATAAATAATATTAAAACCTAATAAACGCAATTAAAATCCGTTAATTTACTTGAATTAAAGACTGGTTTTATAAGATGGAAGACACCGGGATTCATTGTACCCCGGGTGAATAACCGAGGGTTAAGACCGCTTCGAGGCTGTAAACCGATTTATATAAAAATGATTAGCAAGCGTAAAGCTTGGTTAATTAAATTACTTAATAATGAAATGAAATCTTAATTATGACTGTAAAACCTTGATATACTTGTCCAGCCGGTAGGTACTTGAATACTTCCATTTATGTATTTGAGATATAGGGTGCGGTTTTTATAACGTACCTCTGAAAATATATTTATTTTATATATATATATATATTTCCATGTTTTTTATTCATACTAGCAAAAAAGGCAACTTCATATCTGTCCTCCTACCCCGTTGGTTGATATTTTAAAAGTCCAAGTCAAAATTATCCTATTCCGGACGAAGACAAAATTAAATCCAACGGTGTAACTAATACGACTTTTTTATACTTATAGTAAGAGAAGATTTTGTAAATCCCGGGTCAATTAATCTTGTCGTAGTGACCGTGAAAGTTAAAATCAGTATACAGGTCACCCTGCTGGATTAGTGCACACTATCGAACGGTTATAGAACTGGTCATTTGCAACATTTTTAAGGCCATTATTATGTTAAACTAAACCATTACTAAGATATTTTTATAATAGTTGACAGCATCGTGTCTAATTTATCGCTATAGATTGAGGTACGTGAATAGGTCCTTAGTGTGAGACAAAAAGGTAAGCCTTGTGGACTATGGCCAATTCTAATTTAAGAGGCTGTTGTCCAATGTACCTACTGCTAAGTGCTAACATACCTTCAACTGTGATAAAAATCATATATTTTTCTCGTAATTTTCCGACTGTATTTTTGTGATTTGGATTACTGATGAAGACCAACATACTCAATACATCTTTGCAAAGCACAAGCACATTATTGCTAAAAACGTTTTAATAATAGATAACCTTTTACGTTACTTTCGTGCAAATGAAAGTGGCTGTAAGCCATAATTGAGTGGGTGTATTTTAATGGTATGACGCTCAGATTGTAATTAATTCATAAGTTTCGTACTTCACACGCGACTCGGGCGGCCGGTCATAATATCCATAGAGCTAGATATTATACAACTATTCAACACTGATTAATTATAAGAGATATTTTTTCTTGGTTTCTACCATCGGTTCAGAGTTCAGTATGGCGGTCCGTTACATATGTGCATCGTCATGCAAGTAGAATTTACCTATCTGACACAGTTCTTTGGCTACGATCGCAACTCGTCAATTTTGCGGTTTGTCACAATCGTGTTTGGTAACAGGCGTTATTCGACTTACATAATATATTACTTATATCAACATTCGTTTCTTTACTTTTAATTTTTTTGAGCACTTCCATTTGGTTTCATGAGATTCATTAGTGTTTTAAAAATTTTTGTGTTTCAACGATCTCGACAGCTGACATTCATTTATTTTTATGATATTGATAATAAATTGTTTCATTTATATTATTTTTGTTGAGAACCTAATATTTAGGCACTGTTAGAAGCGCCCTGATCACGGAGAACTGTTGCTCCTTTATAATTTTCTTTTGCAATAGTGACCGAGGGAATTCAACTCATTAACTAGATATTTTACAAGAGTTACGAGATATATTTTTAAAGGTATATTTTAGACCGACACGACACAACATTTCTGTAGTTCATACTGTTGCAAATTAGCTGATAAAACTTATAACAGTCGTGTCGTTATACTTGTGCTTTACAACAAAACGTCTGTGAATTTAGATGTCTCAGACATTAAACTTAAATTAAATGTCACCTCTAAAAGCTTCTGAACCAAAGGAGCAATCACGCCACTAAACTGTTTGTCAATGAGAAAAAGAGACAAAAATAATACACATTCAATTGATGCGAGAGGGATAAACTTAGAATTATTACGTCACAGCGGGATATCATCCTCTCGCACCACGGGTGACCGTCATTTTGAGAGAGATTCCGAGTCAAACTTTTACTTGATTACACATCGCGCGATTTATTGACTCTACCGTGGATCTGTTTCTTGGTAAAGCAGCAATGTACGTGTACTATTGTGAAGTGTAGATGGAGATGTTATTATTTGGTAGTGAAGCTCGTTAAGCGGGCGATCTTTTGGTTTATTTTCATAACTACCCATATCTATCACTGTTAACGATGTTTATTCAAGCAGTTATGCTTTGGTGACCATAGTTTTTACTCTGCATTGGAATCTTGGGATAATTGTTGTACATTCTACTGGGAAGAATATGGCTTCTGAATATGTAGTTATCAGGTTACCTATTATCTAACAAATTACCGCAACAACGTTCAGACGTTTCGTTCATCTAACAAATTCAAATACCTATCTAATTACTTCAGTTAGGGATATCATCACAGTGATCAGACTTGAAGCAATTTCTTTTAATCTTGAAAATGATCCCTAAAAGCAGGAAAAAGAGGTTGGGAGTTTTTATGGGGAATCATTAATTCATTGATTTTAGATGTAGGTAGTGGTTCGATAAATTTAATGTGATTTCCAAGGAATAATACATTATAACCGGAAACTCGATAAAACCAGGAGAGAGATTCATCTTTCTATGTCAAGGAATCCTAGTGTAAAGCAAATGGACACTAAACTACATATTATATCCCGGTCTTTCCCGTAGCATGGTCAGCATACTGAAATAAGGTGAAGCTTAACGCCTATTTGCTCTCGGGCTAAGCGTCTGCCTAATGATGTTGTTACGACGCTCCAGTAGCGTTTTTTAACTGTCAAACTTTGTATTGGGCATTACCAGCACTTGACTAATGGTTAGAGGTTAACCGAGAGCTTGTAATCAACGGTTGACGGTTTGTTGAGAGAGTTAAAAGCAATCATGGTAGTAGCATACAGGGTCATAGAAGTGTATGAAATTATAATTATCTTCAAGTTGTGTCAGTCCGTCTGTGGGAGTTAGATAACTTTATGCCATAGGTAGGTAGGGTTTAAATTCAATATGCGCTATATTGAGTATCTTTACATAGCAGGAAACTTTGAATTTATCTAATGGATACGAAATAAGATTACCGACAGAGAACTAAAGTGATCGATACTACTTAAATTATAAGCAAACTGAACTGAACTAACGTAGTGTAGCAACAGTTTTGACGTATTCTACGTAGATGCCATAGTTTAGTCAACGTGATGTAATCAATCGATCAATCAATCAATCAGCCTATTGCAATTCACTGCTGGACGTAGGCTTCCCCAAGGGCACGCCACTTTCCTCATCCAGCCACTACCAACGACCTTCTTCAGGTCATCGGTCCATCTGGCAGGGGGGCGTCCTAAACTACGTTTGCCGAGACGTGGTGATGACATGATGTAAAAGTAGAGAAAATTTTACGATGCTGTTGGCAACACCAAGAAAACAATAGGCAAGGACAAACGGCACAGGCCAATATATGGCAAGAGTCTTACGTATAGTAATTATGATGGAATTGGATCAGTTTTGTCTTTTCTGTAGTAAGATTTGAAGTCCAATTTTTACTAATCAAGACTATTATGATGAAGTTTCAAAGTCAAAGCTTATCTGCTTTTGCTTGTTACTAGTTATTTGAAGATCAGTCGCTAGAATAGTGAATGAACAAAAATTTGAATACCACACAAAGTGCCTTATATAAACCAAATATCTTCAATTTCTTACCGGAGCTGTTTCTGTCAAAATTATATACAAAGTTGTTAACAATAAGTTACTTTCAGAACCTGAATAAAACCTCGAATGATATCCTGCTCAACCTGTTACGATAATCACACATTTGATCGTTGCATTGTCCTATAACCTATAAACATTGATAGACAAACAATCGGCCGCATCACAACAACGTATCCAAAACGTTGACTATTCTCAAAGCGTATCAGATGCTCGGTGAGGTAGCCATCGCTTGACGCCTCGCCTTGCAGCCTCCGACCACAGCATATGTAGAATACAGTAGAGGTTTGTTGCGCGCAACATAATATTATCCGAAGGCACAGAAGAAAAGACACCAATTAATGCCCAAGACGTTGTCAAAAGCATATTTCACAAGTTCTTTCAGAAGCCAGTATTCTACTTTTATTCGAAAAAAGCATTCTTTAATTGTTACAAATATGATATAAGTGCTCTTTACCTATGGTACTATAAACCATTACTGTATGGTCTTTTTTTATATATTCTAATTTTATTTTTAAGCTTGGCACCTTATTATTATTTCTAAATACTTTTTGTGAAATCGTTGGTTAGTAATTCTAGTAGCAGCACCAAAACAAATATTTTGTATTATGAGACCATTTCATAGCAATGGTCTACTGTACATTCCTGTACTATGCCCGAAGCCTCGCTCCGGGGGTCCATTGTAGCCAGCAAATAAATGAAGCCACTCTGAGAATGCTTAATATTATAATTTGATATTTTAAAACGGATAAAGATATTAAAAGTCACGCTCTCGAGTGTTTGTTCAACGCTCGACGTAGCATATTTGAGTTATGATGTTGTTTTCACTTGATTTTTTTCGGATCATGATTAGTTCTGGGGTCATTGGCTGGTGAAGTCCGATTTATACCTCTTGTACCTTATAACTTGTATTGTGTGGTGGCGGCATATTATAAGAATAGCACCACGCCTTTTCTTCCTAATGGTTGTCGTAAGAGGTGACCGAAGGAGGCCTAACGAAGAGAAGGGAAAAAGAAGGCAGCAACGTATTCTCTCCACCATTTGGATAAGTGGTAGTAAACGCTGCTTCTGAGCCATGGGTCGCGGGTTCGATCCTCGCACAGTACAAATATTTGTGTGCATGAACATGTCTGTTTGTACTGGTCTGGGTGTTTTTCTATGTATTATAAGTATAATATATTTACAAAATATATATATATAAGTATGTTTATCGGTTGTGTCTAGTAGCCAATACGACAAGCTTCGTAGTAGTTGCTTAGTTTGGGACTTGATGGATTAAACGTGCTAAAAATAATGTTTTAACATTGACTCGTATCAATTAACGTGCTTTACGACTCACAATCTAATCAATACAGTCGGTCAATGTAAATCGTACTTTTAAATGTGTTAAATCGAGAATTTGAATGTATCCCCACCCAATTATAAGAGTCGTGTAGTAATCACAAGCCTATCAAATGTGTTACTGATTCTTTATACTGTTACAGTTGTAGGCAATAAGATTATAATGAGATTATTGCCGTAAGCCACAAAATTGTATGGTAAAATACATAACTTTTTGAGGTCATTGCAAACGCGACGTGTGATTATACGAGTAATTTTGAAATACCAAAGATTAACTTAACATTAGCTAAAAAAATGTTTTATTTTTATGAAGATTAAACAAGTGTCATAGTTTAGTACAGTTTGTTCATTAAGAAATGTTACTCAGGTTGAAATTGGACACGTAACTTTATACTCTACAACATTATACTAATATTCAAATAACCCTAACTATTTTAGAAATATCATAAACTATTTTTTTCAATGTATGTAGAGAAAAGAATATGACGTCAATAACAACACAATTTTGAATAAAAATTTAAGGCCGTCTATAAATTTTGGTTGTTCGATAATTAAACTTTTTGTTACTTTTATCAAAGGCACGTAAACTTAATTTTTCACTAATTGGCAACATTTCTCATTGCCCCGTGAACTAAACCACGGCTTCTATGAAAATAGACGTATGTACTTTGAATACGAATTAGAACTTGATTTTCAATATATTTGTTAAATAATTAATGCTTATGTAATGTATCATGTTGAAAAGAGCCAGATAGACCACATGGTTTTAATCACTGACGGGTGACTTTGCTAGTGTAAAGTTTGTTAGAATTATTGTGTTTTGAATCCATAACTTTAAACATAAATATAGTGAAACTATTTACAAAATTGACAGACATTTATGTAAACTTAACCTACATACTAGATGATTTAGAAAAATGTTTTTTATGATTAAATCGTTTAGGTGGTTTTGTAGATATTAAAAAATCAAATGTAGTCACAATATCTGTGCCAAATATTAACTTCATCCATCCAGCGACTTCATCTATTGTGTGCATTGACAGATGACGTCTTGCCTTGTCAAGTTAACTTTTGAAATATACTTATGTTTTATTATTCCTCTTACAAACTTTTACAAGCCTCAAGCAAAACGTAAAGTACTTTTTAATTTTCATCCAAGGCATATAGATACGACTCATACTGTATAAGATAAGCTCTTATAAACATAAACAGCTTTTACCCAACACGGAGAAGGTTACATTCCCAAAACTAAACTGAGCAATTAAAATATAGCCTGAACGTCGCTACCGCATACTCGTACAATCTATAAATCACAAACATCAGGAGCCACAGACAGACATGCACACTCATGCAGCGCTAATGAATCATATTGATATGTAACAATATGTTGGCAAGAGAGAATAGATTTGTATCTAAAGGTTCTGTAGATGTAATAGGAGATAGGTAAAGGAAATCAAATACTTGGGCAATAATAATCGAAACCTTTAAATAATTCTGACCAACACAGTCATGTGCCTAGGGGTTTGTGTTTGCCTACAGAGGCCATTCGACCCTCATCCCTAAACAGAGGCCTTACTCCGCAACACAATGTCCGTATATTCGAATCCATCTGTCCCTGTCACTCATACTGATGTCTTAGAGTATCTGAAGGAGACAGATATATCCGTAAACACGAGTTAGATTTTGACCTGAAGTCTGGCTTATCTCGACAATCTCGGTCCCGTCAGCGTTATCACCCCTTTTCTTCTATGTGTGTCTTAGGTTAGGAAAAGGCGACTGAAGTAATTCCGCCTTAACAAGACGGGCATCATGTAGTATTTGTTTTACAAACCTGTCACTTGTTTTTCACAGTTACTACTCGTAGCATTAACCTTGTTTTTCTTCTCATCGTATCGACTATTCTTAAAGCATATAATTAAATATTAAAACATGTAATCAAACGATGCTGTGCTTTTCTAATTTCATGCTGCATATGACGACCTCCGGGGCAGAATGGCGTACACACCGGTTGTCAAGGTGTCGCCTGTTCCGAGGTACCGGGTACGATTCAAAATCAATGTAGTAAAAGTGTTTTTCTACATTTTTTCGGGTCTGGGTGTTTGTGGTACCTTTGTTGTTTCTGGTTTCCAAAATACGAGTGTTTTAAATAGTTATTCAAATTGGGATCAGAACAATGTATGTGATGTTGTCCACATTTATTTAATATTTATTATTTACATTACTTTTGACCCTCGATCCTCGGCTTCCCGCATCCAGCCGAGTATAGAGAATATATACATACAAAAAAAATCTATTTCCATAACATGTTCAAGTATATAGGTAGATACCCTGTGAGTAAATAAATAGTTCTTGAATTGCACCACTGAACCCTAATCATTTAAATATACCAAACCCACTGTTTCACAAAAACAGACCGGAATCATTAGGCATCATTACGGCCGCGATCTCTGTCGTTAATCATCAAATCATTATAATGATACCGAGATCATTATCGGAACATGTTTCGAATGCAATTCGGTATGTGTCGAGTCATGGGCAAACATTGTTTTTGGATTTAGGGACTGAGATTTAAATGTTATTCGTTTTCAGTAAGTATAATTTAAACAGTTAAGCTTTTTTCCGCTGTCACAACTTAACATTTGGATTTAAATCGAATAATGAAATAACTTAACGTAAAAGACTGAAGGTCGCCTGTGTAGTAATATACCTCTGATTATTGAGGTTGTTTAAAACATTTTCATATAAGAATTAAACTACACGAGTAGCAGTAGCAAGCATAAGTCAAAATGACCCGTCAAGTATAATTAATTCACGGATTTGAACTTTGTAGTCTTTCGTGTCTGTTATTCCATCCTTAAGGGCCAACCCTTCGATCATTGCCTGACATAAGACCTAACTAATATAATTTTATTCTTCTTACTCATCCTTAATGTATATTTTGTCTTTTTGTCAAAAGGTTGTCTAGAAGAGAACGCTCATAGCGATAAAATAGGAGCATCTTTCTGTAATCATTGACTGTAAACAGTAAACAGTAAAGTGTAATGTAGTGTGGTATATTATATCAATCTAAACAGTCAGGTTTTGGACGACATATTATACAAAGGAAACAAGTAACAGCATAAAAACAGAAAACAAGTAGTTTTTTTAGTTTATTTACCTCTGATTTCAAAGTGAAATTCATGCATAATACTCTCATTAAAGGGAACGCCCACCTTATTTAGCGTCGTTAAAACATTCGGTACTTATTTCTACATTTGCGAGGCAAATTGTTCATTATTGTACAGTTGACATTTCGTCGACCAACAACTGTTTTTACCCGACTGCGTCAGAAGGAGGATTATTAACTTTCAGGTCAGAGCTAAAAGTTCAATTTAAATTGTAAAATTTTCATGATTTGTTGCAGGTTGACAGTAGCTATTAACTATATAATTTGTTTGTAAAATAGACATTCATAAGTACTAGGCATAATTAACTACTTATGTGCTTGCTTCTTGTCAGGATCAGGATTACTCCTTTGCTGAGTAGTATGTTAACCAAAAAACGTGTAGGTACCTATTGTCAGCCTAAAATAAAATAGCCCTTTCTTTGTGTTGAGAATTAACTTACAGGGTTACTGCTGGAAGAAAACAGTCAGCAGCATCTATGCTGCCTATGGAGGAAATCCTCATTTTAAGGATGATGTTCAATATTGATGTAGGCTGTTGTTGATGATGATTTTATAGCACGGGTTTATACCTACCGCTTCCTCGGCGGTGAGGAAAAACATAGGAAAACTGCACATTCAAATAAGTATGCATGTGCAGCCATAGTCTAAACATGGCCGAGCATTCCTATTTAAGGGTAATATCTCAAATATAATAACAAGGTTATGTTCGTTTACGTTATTTTTTTTTATGATCAAAATGTCCTACAAATATAAGTTTAATCGCAATGTTGCTTTGTTCCTAATATAGTCACGTAACCAAGCAATGAAAAGACATTTAGTTTCTGTGTGACTTATATAGGAAAATATAAATGTTGGGTCTGCCATAAAGATTTTGTGAATTTCATTCATTTCCTAAAGTATTTTACCCGCAAATTAAGCAAGTCAGTTTTCTTGATCTAGTTTGAAATATACATAATTCAAAATGGATTGATTGATTAAAGCATATTTAATATTGTGTTGTAGAATGAAAACCAGTGATGGTGCTACACGGCAAATACGAGTAATAATAAGTAAAAACAAAAACACACCTGATTTTTTCCCCAAGAACATACTCGTAGTAAACCAATATTCGACTAGGTTGTTTGAAGTTAAAATACAAAAATATGTTTACTATGACTGGGACTTGCGCAGTCACATCCGCGGCGCCGCACTAGAGGCCCTTATTCCTAGGGTTTCAATGATGGCCTCTTTTTTGATTTGGTTTAATTGATTTAAATCATATTAAATATCTATATTTTTTTGTAGAATGCAAACCAGTGATGGAGCCACATGGCAAATGATAAACAGAAAAAAAAAACATGCCTCATTTGTTACATCAAGAGCATGGTCAACCGAGATCACCTAGGATGAATGAAGTTAAGGTACGCATCACCATTTTAACTGTGGCTGGTACTTGCGCAGTCGCAGCCGCTGCGCAGTACTAGGCCCTTGCTCCGAGGGTTTCAATTATGCGCTCACTCATCGCCGTCTACGCTGACAGCCGGGGATATGATAATTAGCAATGCTGATTTGTACAGACACGAACAAAACTGTTAATAAAAAATCCAAAAAACTTACCGGTAAATGGGATGATCGTAAAGTCAAAGTTAAAAAATTATTTGCAGAACGTTGTGAGGTATATTTAGATGTAAACAATTAATGCAAGCGTCAATAAGGTTCTGCCTGATTTTGTAGGCATTTTCATGAGAAGGGTTGAACTTTCATAAAATGGTCATATGCTTATTTGATAAAATTAATTATTATGTAAGTAAGAAAAAAAAATATATACCTATGAGAGTAACTGCTATGTGAAGCCGAAACTAAAATATAAACAATAAACTAAAAAATTAGAACTGATGTGTGGTGCCGGCTCAAAATAGAATTGTACTACCTCCTTCTATTTATTTAGGGATTATCCCAAATTAAAAACACACAAAGTATACTTAATATGCGTACCTATATTTTAATTTTAAAAATATATTAATTATTAAAAAAAACAACATTTCCAACTCTTCCAACCACAAATACAAAGACAAATTTTACATGTAAAAACATGTCAGTATAGTCTTATCTGTGGTATAGATGAATAATAAAAGTACATAACTTAATTTTCTTCAAAAATAGTAATAAATCTATTGTGTTCTAATAATTTTTCTCCGTGTTATTTTATTACTGAATATAATAATGGTGTTAAAATGAACTAGTTTTGTTTGCGTCTGTACTAGTTGATTGAGATAAAACACAGATTTAAAGGCATTTGTCAGAGGGTTTCTTATTAACTCACTAATAAGTCTGTCTGTCTGTGCGCAAAGAACAAAAAAGTATTTCTGCATTGAAATTGATGCCGGTGTGTTAGGTGATCTTTGTTTGTTGAATACTCACTGAAATTTAGTGATTATAAAACAACAAAGAAACTTTGCAAGTACTGTTACATGACTATGTCCGTTTGTTGTTAAGTTTCTTTCGGGACTAACATTTTAATCTTAAAAATAACCTTTTTTTCCTTGTTGTTTCGTTTTCCAGCTGGTTATTTTGACTTAAAAAGTATTTAAACTGTAAAATGCTAGGTAAGAATTTCATCATTTACTGCAAATACATTTAAAACGCCTGTTTTTCTTTAGAAGCTCTCTGCGTACATTGTAATCCAAAACTATCTTGGAAAGAACAAATTGAAATGGTATCAAATAAAATTAATGGAATCGCCTTTGCTTTATACAAATTAACCAAGGTAGCTACTGTACGTACGGCTATCACTGTTTATTATGCCTATGTTGAATCGGTTTTGAGATACGGTTTGGCAATATGGGGTAATGGCACAAATATAAATAAACTATTTGTCTCCCAAAAGTGCTGTATTCGATCTATATGCAATATAGCACCGGATGTTTCATGCGTGCCTTATTTTAAATTGCTTAACATATTACCGCTGCCCTGTTTATATATATTTGAGGTAAGTGTATTTGTTAAGCAAAATATCAATAAATTCACGCAAGCACGAGACACGACGCAAAGATCGTTGCGAAATCCAAATAAATTGATACTTAACTGGATACCAAAAACTAAACGATTTCGAAATAATATTTATGCTATGTGTATAACAGTATACAATAAAATACCTGATAGACTGAAAGAACTCGGTTGCATCGGTTTAAATCGTCACTGCGTGCGTGGTTATTAGAAAACACATTTTATACCGTTGAAGAATTTTTAAAATATAAATCAGCTTAACTAATAAATTACATAATTGTCTCAGGTGGTCGATGCCTGGATATAATAATAATGACTTGTTTTTAAATTGCACCTTGTTGACTTATAATTATATTGTATTAATATTGTTTTATGACTGTGTATCTATGACATTATATTTTCCTTAATTTTATTATATTGACAAAGAAAATCAATAATGTAATATTTGTAATAGTTCTTTTTTTTATTTAATTTTGTAAAATGATTATAAATTAATGTGTAATATTTGCATGCTAATGAAATTAGCGAAACATGTTTGCACAATTACTATGTATATATTTCTTAACATCTCTGTATCTACCCTTTTTCTGGTGAATAAAGAATTTGAATTTGAATTTGAATAAAATTATTAAAAGGCACAAAATACCTTCTCCTTAGGTATATAAAATGTATAGTCTGCGGGTATATCGGTAGATAATATATATAGGTAACTAAAAAAAAGTATAAAGGATACGCATTAGAATCACTGTTTAAGCTAGACATGACTACAATTCAGACGGTCATACAACTTGAACTTGAACAAGAAATTATTGTAACCGTGATTCAAAGACTTACGTGAAACCTTGTTCAATATCATACAATTCAAATTCATACGCTTTAGTGTTCCAACGACCTAAGGTTATCGCCTGCCATCTTCCAAGAAAATGGAATGTTCGATGCGAACTAGTGTTGCCAATAAATCTTGTTCGACTGAGCACTGACGGACAGACAGACACATTAGTTACAAACACCACGTCATATATTATCTGTATAGACGACACACAGTAAACAGAGCAAATTGACGTTTGGGAAGGTGGAATATAGCACGAAATGTTAAATATAATACTTTTACATTTTCTTTTTATTTGAGGACTAAGAGATCTAAAATATTGATGTAGGTGTAGAAGAAATATGGCCAGAAGAAGAAGGGAAACAGAGTCATATCACCAAAACGGGCAAAATCATCCTCTTGGCCTTTTTCTAGCTGTGGGCGGATGTGGCTAAGTGATAAGTCAAATCAACAAATTTTCATCAATTTTATATTGTTAACAACTGCCTAGGTAGGTATCATTTTGGGGGCCCTTCCTCAAAACGGGCGGCTTTTTGGCATGTTAGTGTGTTCTCACTTTGTGTTGTTACAGGTAGTGTAGTGTAGGTACCTACCTAGGCCGGTGTTAACGAGCGGAAATTATTGGCAATTTTTTTTTATTCATATTTAGTTATGAATTTCCGCACAGTAACGCCTGAGTCCTTTTACTTTATATTAAACTAAAAAAACAAAATCAGAATCTCAATTCAAATTTTAATGTTATTTAAAAGTATGATATTAAGTATTTCTTTCTAAGACGTCTTATAAGTTTAATATGCTACCTAATCACCTGAGTTCCAAGTAAGCACTCATAAAAGCTATCTAGGGCTACTATTTTGCTGCATAATTACCATTTACGTTATCTGTACAGAATAAATCTTATAACAGGTATAGTTAACTGTATTATAAATATGTAACCGTTTAACTTACGAGCGAAGGCAGAAAGTAATCTACCTAAATTAAAATAAAAAAGTAAATAGATGGGCGATTTATTTTTCTTTTTCTTTGTAATGCCCTGGGAATAAATTGCATTTCTGACTTTAGCCAATTAGTATCAAATTAGAAGACAAAAATTAAATATTAAAAATAAATAGTAGAAGTGTTTCTTTAACGGATGAGAAGTTAAAAACTATGTATTCTAATTGACGATGAGAGCATAGAATTATAAAAATAAATCGTTTTAAATGTAAATTTTTTGTACTTAGGTAAATTATTTTTCAGCCCCTTTGTACATTTTTTTTGACGGACCTATCATTGAAACCTTAAATGGAAGGTTTTATTCAGTTAAACTGGGCAGAATTTGTCGAGCCAACAGCACGTACCTACCTACCTACCACAAAACGTCAAATTTTCTCAATTGATATTGATCTCTAATTGTTAAACTTAAAGTTGAAATTCAATTCAATGACAATGATCAACTTTTTGGGTAGATTGACCTGCCGTTGTCTGTACGTTGGATTTAGTTTTTTTTTTAAATAGTTATTTTGTATAATTTAAGAACGTAGGCACAATAACGCATAAATTATAGAGTATAAGAAAAGTTAAATAAGTAAAATATATTCTATAATCATCCGACTGCAGGGCCTCAATCATTGAATTCCAGTTACCATAACAATGATAGGTACAGGCATAATCATCACGCTTGCCAAATTGGTGACCACAAACCCGAGTAATGTTCGAAAATTCGAAACTTTGTTGCCCGACCCGGGGCTCGAACCACTAGCCCAACTAGGCGTATTTTTAACTTTTAGGGTACATTTTATATCTATTTGTCTGCCATTTCATTTCAAACCATACAATAAAGGAAATTAAGAAAATGACACTCTTAAAAGTGGACTGAAGTGGGATAATTATGATAATTCACGAAAGTATTATATTTTGAAATATGGTACAGAAACTGTGCATTAAAATGATGTTATTGCCCAGTTATAATTTTTCCTGTTCACATTTTTCTTATCTTGATCATTTAATAAGTGTCAAAATAAACCATTTTTAAGATACCAACTGCTTTCCACCAATTAGACCTTATAGGCTTAAGAACCTTGTAAATAGTATCATAATCAAAAAGCATACTAATAAAAAACACACTTAAAAATCGCTTTCTCTGCAAAGACAAAATTAAGCGCCACATTGTCGTAAATAATGTTAATTAAAATGGATTTTTATTTAACAAAATGGTTATTAACTCGCGTCTCTCTTAATGCTCCTCTTAACGTCCGACTCGACAAATATTAAATGTCATAAAAGTTATCTTTGAGGACCATCGCCATTGACATAGCTAAGAGAAAGCAAGCAGGCAAAAAGCACCTTTTAGAGTTTGGTTTGCAGGCAATGTGCTTGGGCGCGTATGAAGTAAATATTACGGAATAGACTAGACTCATCATCATCAAGCTTTCATCAGTCCACAGCTGAAAACAGTCGTCTATTTTATTCAAAAATATTTATTAACGCTTCGCTTGGCAGTTGGTTGGCGATTGCATTTTCACCAATGGTGTAGAGCAAACGCACCTGTCCGTCTTCTTCCGGCAGTACTCCTGAAATTATTGTTACGTCTTGTTCGATTTAATTTTGTAAGATCCAAACATTCGTCCGGTGTAACTAAAGGGCAAGGGCGTCCTTTATTGAATTTTGAAATTTTACCGGGTGGGTGTAACTCTAACTGAATACACAAAACTTACACACTTACTTGCTACACACTTGTATTATACTTATATTGTAAGTATAGGCACAGATAAGATAATACGAGTACGTATAGTTATAGTAGTGCGATGGTCGGACTGTAACGCAAAGGTCCCAAAGTTGATTATTGGCTTGGATCTGAAACTGACGTGTGGGGATGGTAATGCTTCAGAAGGCACGGTAGGCTGTTTGTCCCGACTTCCGCCTTAAGATAGAATTGGAAGTCGTAAAAACACGTGGACACAGATCACGTAACAGACCTTCTGACAGAAGGAGAATAAACAACTAGCATTTCCAGTGCCTATAGTTATAAATATACAATTAGGTACATGTAGCTTGAAAACTACAAAAATTATAATGAGTTTTATTGGCTTAAAACCGTATTAATCTGAGTCAATATGAGTTGGCGTTTAACTTTCCGCTATATCTTCAGTGTCATATCTTTTTGGGCATCTCGGTTGTATTTTTCAATTATTTAATAAGTCGAGAACACTGTCGTATTACAAAATGGAGGCTCTCAAAATGGCGGTCAAAAATTCTTTTAGTTATTTGGATGCGCTTAATGAAGAGATGTTAAAACGTAATTGTGTTGTTCCCGTTTTGGTGTGAGAATTACGTTTGTGCTTATTTATATGGGTTCCTGAAGTAATTGTTGTATCTGAGGTAAGGTTTATGGTTATGATTTTTGATGATATTTAATTTTGCTTTAAATTTAATATTCAAAAAAGCATCACTACCATCATTAGCCCACTTTAGGCCAACACTGGACAGAGGTCTCCCCGCCAACTCGCCTGCCATAATCCCGAAGCTTGGCAAGTAACTTGGCAAGGATAGGCCATAACAGTGTGGCCAATGGTAAAAATGTAGCTAAAGCTCGTTCTCTTCTGGTAGTACTCTCCTAGCACCCATCAGGACGAAGAGGGTTGTGCAATTCTATTTATAACCGGCACCACTTAATCGCTATAACTTGAGAAATATCAAATAAGTCAAGAATTTAATACCTCATTCAAATAACAACAAAAGACATTCTGAATGACCATTATTATGTATGATATGATCAGCCGTTACCCTTAACAGTGTAAAGGGTGCGCGCGCGCAGTATATCATCGCTCGAACAGGATGTCATACGGTTCTTATCAAGAATGACATCTGATACCTGTAATATATTTTTAAAGCGCTTCCAGTTCATTTATGATTGGGATAGCTATTGTTTCCGAAAGAGATCTTTTTAAATCGATTCGAATCAAAATCTGATAAATCAATGTAATAAAAATTGATGAGTAACAAATAACTTCTTAATTTGTACCAAATAAATGTAGACTTTGTAATAGATTACTTACGCAGTCAAAAATGCTCACGGTCGAAGAAGCTAGTTCAACTTTTCCAGTCCAGCAAACTATGGCTATACTAGGCACTGCTCTAGAGCATAAAATCACAAATGAGATTATCCGCCAGAAAACAAAAGTGACTGAAGTGGCTTAAAAGATCCACAAGATAAAGTGGCATTTAACTATACCTAGGTATTTGCTTAGCTTGAGTGAAGACCACGCACTGGTAAGCGTAGGACATACAGAGGGTCGTAAAATCTGTAAAATCAGTTATTTTTTTTCAAATAGGTCCCAGAAGATGTTGGACAACATGCTGAAGGCTGCTGGCAGTGACTAGATGAAGAGGGCAAGTGATTGAGTGGAGTGGCACACGTTGGGGGAAGCCTACGTGCAGCAGTAAAAGGCAGAATGATTTTTAAATATAAATAAAATATTGAAAAAATAAGTCATAACTATTTGTAATATAAACACACTTAAGATGTTTATGTAAAAATCTTTATGGAAAGCGAGAAAGTTTTCGTTATTTATAAGGTAAGTTAACGCACACATTCGTAGGTATCTAAAATGCTCACAACCGCGATATTGTCAAAAGCATGCGTACCTTTACGGATAGATAAGATCCAATCCTTTTTTTTACTTCCATGACCTAACATTGCTGTCACTAGTCACTACGCAACCCTACAAGAATGTTCCATCTAAAACTCACACCAAAACTCATTAGCCCAAAGCCGTTTCATTGCCTAATATAGGTACTTACATTACGACTCCTAATTACAACCCAAAGATGCTTCGTTTAAATATAAATTAATTAAGACATCCCAACAAAGATCTGATCACATACCGCTCGAGTGTTTCGTTACGGCTTCGCGGGGTTTTATCGTGCTGAATAAATAAAAATAAAATAAAATAAATTTCTTTGGGCACTGCTCGAGCATTCCACGACCAATTAGTTTATTGGTCGACACATGTCCTTCTCGGAACGTACTGATAACATCGTAGGGCATGGCGTACACTGGAACATCAATTGAACTGGTCATTCATTCAGTCTCGCGGCATTTATTTTGAGGTACTTAAATGTAGGTTTTAATATAGATGTATATTTATATAATATTGATGTAATATAGATGTATATTTTGATAGGGTAGGAAACTGACAAGGTGCGTTGTTTGATAAAGAAAAACCATGAAAAACTTTGTTTTTTCTTTCTCAGTCAAACGTATCTGCAAGGTAAAACCCTAAGAATCGCTCACTGCACTGTATCTAGCGGCTTCCCGCTATTTATTTATTTACGTTTATTTTGTTTTGTAACCTAACATTTTTAGAATAACTTAAAAGAGATTGAGGCTACGTAATTTTGCATCTAAAATCACTAACAGCTCCGTTTTAAAATCAAATTTAGATATACCAATATTTTTAGTAGTGTCAAGCTCAAATATTATAAATGCATTGACTTCTTTCGTTCAGGCATCAATATATTGTTTGTATCAAAACTAGAAACGGCGTTTATTTAAAAAAAAAACTTGATTTTTTGTGACCAACGTTATATCTAATTTAAGAACAAAAATCAAAGTAAAAAAATCCCAAATTTAAGCCGATTCATTAATTTAACTAAAATAATGACATGAAATCATATCACTCTAACAAAACTTCTTCAAACCACAGCATTTCATTCACTCAGCTTGCCCTCTGTCCGCCGACCCTTCCAAAAACAAATCTAACCGGGCGTTAATATGAGCACACGCATATATTTCTCCCTAATAATAATAATATACACGATACCTTCACGGTGCCCGTACTAAAGCCGTAGCCAATTAATAAAAAAACCTGACTTTTTCCTTTTGTAATGTTTTGTTAAACAACTAAATTTGGTCTTTGGAAGAACACGATCTTGTTAGCCGATCTTAACTTATATTTATTTTGACAGGGGCCGTAAATTCAAGCGCTTTTTGTGGGCCTGATTAATCACCTATTATTTTGGTAATTTTAATAGGCGAAGGTGTTGGGCCTTTGGGTATAGTGATAGATTTTATCGATCATGATTTAGTTTTGAGATCGTTTTTATTCGGATGCAAAAAGGTATGTTTATTGAGGTTTGAAGAACATTAATATGCATTAATGATTTTGATGTTACATTGTCGGTTTTTTTTTTCAATTTGAATCAAGTTCTAAAATAAAACGTGTTACGATTGACTAACTTAGAAACTTTTGTACTAAGTATAGTTATTTGGACTGGTTGCGCCCCGTTGGTTTAGTGGTTTAAATACCGTGCCAAGATCTCGGGGTCCCAGGTTCAACTCCCGGATCGGGCAAAAAAAGTTTCGAATTTTCGAACGTTGCTCGGGTTTGTGATCACCAACCCGCATTTGGCAAGCGTGGTGATTATGTCAGTTCCCATCATTGCAGTGGTAACTTGAATTCAATTATGGAGGCCTTTTCCCTGCAGTGGGATGATTATAGACTTTAATAAAATAAGTTATTCCCTCGACAATTATACATACATTTTACAGTCTACCAAAAAGCTATTATTTCATAAACATGTTATAGCAATATTTAGTAAAATAATTGGACATACTAGACTACATACTCAAGTAAATAACTAAGCACTTCAAATAATAATGTTTAACCTGTAAAGGCAATAAAACTGAATATCAATGCTCTTATTAAGGTGTAAATAACTTTGCAGAAATGGTGTCTTCAAATCATACTCGTATATACGTCAACTACCCAAATGCTTTAAAACGATTTAAACACAATAATCGTTATTCATATTAACTAATATTGATTGTGTTACAGTTTAATCTGTTCCTAAAGTGTTTCGTCGGGCGTACCATTAATTATGATCACCATACGAGATCCCACTTCGATGGGAAACCATTGGTCCCACGCTGGGATACCTATAGTCGATCAATTGAACACAAAGAAGAAAACAGACACGTGGCTAATATTGCAACTTAATTTGGATGATGTCTTGTTCTTTTTAACTGACAAAAAAAACGAGGTTTCAAACTTGATGTGTATTTTTTTCACGTTCACGCATGATTCTGACGGTGTTTATAAATTTTGTTCAGTTACGTCTGATAGGGTATAAACAATATTTGAAATTGGTCCCATTTAAGTTTGTCAAAAATTCTAAAAAGTATAATTAAGTAGGTACCTACTTTGTAATGTAATATTAAGGTTTATGCCTTGATGCCTAGGTCAAGACGTTGATGAATCAACGCTGTCTAAAAAAATTATTGACTAAGTACTTGACAAATCCTCACCACAAGTATTTTTGTCAAATTTCATCTTAAGTAACACCAGCTTTGGAATTACTTAAAAACTATATGATTACACACTTGGCTTTGCCTACCATAAAATTCCTGTAAACATCAAACTCCTTATCGAATGATACTAAAGCTACAAATCCCCGACCACGATCAGCACATCACCGATATTTATTATCCCAAAATCATAAATTAAACATATAAGTCAAACAATTTAAGGATCACCGCACGCTCGCGACAAAAAACGCCGTCTGCCCACATAAATCCGGTGCGAGAGAGCGCGCGTCACTCTACAATCTGCGGTATAATTTTACAAATGTTCTGCAGCCATTACGAGGGCTTTCACAGGTTTTTCTCGATGCCTCATGCATTGGCGAGCGCGCGGTGTTGTCTTTCATCTTTACGGCTGGGATAGGGGGCAGGAGGTGGCAATAGCGTTTTGTTATACTTTTTAAAATTCTATTAAGTTCTCTGTTCTTGCCCCAAATCATATTTGTCCTAAAACAGTGTTAAGAAATGATATAAGTGTACTTCTGAGAACCGCTAAACAAACTGGATACGATGGTTACTTTTCCATAAGATGATTCATGATTTGTACTTTGAAAAATTCATTGTTGTATCAACTTCAATACAATTTTTTTATTGTTCATTTGATTGTTCATTTCCAAAACGTTTTTGCACTTAACTAATATTTATCAATAAAGTAACTCGAACGGAGTGCTTTGACTGCATAAGTAAATGTTTGTTACTACGCCTACATATTTACGTAGGCGTAGATACCTTCTTGACTAGTCCGAACAAAAGTTCACTTATGTATTATTTACATACATCGCACTATCCCATACCTTGTACCAAACACCACAATATGTATTTATTTATGAGTTTCGCGTTTCGATGTCGCCCCGAACGCGTTTTTGTCGCTCGCGTATAATAAGCCTTAGTTTAGCAGATTTGTTGGGCTCGCTGGATCGTGTGTACGTCTGTTTTATTTTTACTAAACACCGTATACTGAATTCGTAATGGAAATAGATGCAGTAGAGATGGCTAGAGCTTTTTCCCGCTTCTTGACCCGTATGCGGGCTCAAATTCCCCTGTAACTAGGTAATGCAGAACCCTTAACTCGTGCAGTGATCTGGTTGATTTGCATCATGACTCATATGGCAGGTACTACAAAGCAGTTATACAATTCTTGAAATCAAAAATTGATCAAATTTAAATCTTCCCACTTTTTGTAGATAGGATTGTTTATGTAATTATTTTTTTCCCTACTTGATAGTGTTTAAGGTTTAGAAGTTAATAGTCCATGTGGAGCTAACCTATAATTGTCTGTTGCATTTAATTTTGTTCATTGTTGTGATATTTTTGATGTATAATTATTTTTATGTATTGATGTAAACAGATGTTGGTTGGTCAAAATAAATAAAAAAATATATATATATTCATGCAATGATGTAGTGTGTTCCCAAGATGATCAATTGAAATTGTCAATTAGAAACAATTGACAATTAGCATTGGTGCTGGCCTAAAGCAGAATACCACCACGTTTCGTTCCAAGGGTCTCGTTAGAGGCAACTTATGGAGTACAACCAGAATGACAGCAGCGTCTTTTGCTCGATAATGATTTACATGCAATTATGATAGAACCCTCCTAGTTTCGGAGAGGCCTACGTTCAGAGTGGTCATCTGTGAAGTCTCCGATTGTGAGATTGAAATTGCATCAGTCGGAATCAATTGCTGTGAATCAATTTCAATTTCAGTTGGAATCATAAACAATAAAGCTTTTTTTAATTGCTGATGTATGACCTCGGTGAAGGGAATAGCGAAGAGAAGAGCCCGTAATTTGGCAGTATATCAATTGTCACCTCCTACGACATTCATTGGACGATAAAAGGTTTCGTGCCGGAATCGCACGACAGTAAAATTTGTTCACACTATAAGTCGTCACAAAAAAGCCTACTGAATCGATATTCATTGTCGTCGATGCCATTTTTTTACACAAAACTGGCCTCAAAGTGGCGGTGTAAACACCTATTCTATTGACGTTTCTTTGAGACATTTCGAGCCGTCAGTCAAGACGAACATTCTTAAAACAGCGCTTATCTGACTGTGTGGACTTGGATATAAGGATATACACTTTCACCACAAAAGGTACAAAATGGAAGGCAAACTTTTTAACAAGGAGCTTTTCAAATTTTACCGAAGCCGAGTTAAAATGTTAATTGAAGCCGAGTATCGACAACACCTTAAAAATATCCAGAGTCATATTACTACAGACCCCACAAAATTTTGGGACTTTGTTAGGGACAAAAAGACTGAAAGATGTGGTGCTGATGTCTATACTCGCGATGGAATTGAGGTGCAGGGGCAAGCTGCTGCTGATGCCTTTGCACAATACTTCGGTTCTGTGTTTCAGCCCGACGTACCTCAACTAGACTATGTTGAAGCAATGCACGCGGCCCACGATCATCCCAATTCCACATCTGTCGCCGTATTATCCGTAGATGACACTGACCTAAAAGAGGCCGTGAAACGGCTTAAATCGCGATCTACAGGAGGGCCCGATAGTATACCAGTGTTTCTAGCCAAGGATTGTGTTTCAGTATTGGAGGCACCGCTCTTGCACATATTTAATCTCTCACTCTCTCAGGCAAAGTACCCCACAACTTGGAAACTAACTCGGGTTACTCCTGTTCCAAAGGGTGACCGCAGCAGTGACGTTTCGGCCTACCGACCAATTGCAGTGCTTTCTGTTTTTGCCAAGATCTATGAATCTATCCTTAACAAGCATATCAGTAACCAAATAAGTTACTTGTTACATGATGCTCAGCATGGATTTAGGGTGTCTCGCTCAACTGTCACTAATCTTGTGGCACATGTAGATTACGTGTGCTCCGAGATGGATGCAGATCGACAGGTGGACGTGGCCTATTTCGATTTCAAAAAGGCATTTGACCTTGTTGACAACGACATCCTCCTGAGGAAACTAGCAATTATAGGTTTCACTCCTAACCTTCTTAAGCTGATGTCCTGTTACCTTGACAATCGTCGCCAATACGTTAGGTTGAATGGTCACGAGTCCTCGGAATACTATGCGAGGTCAGGCGTGAGTCAGGGAAGTACTTTGGGACCTACTTTGTTCCTGGTATTTGTCAATGACTTGCCAGAAAAAATCTGTAGGGCAAAGTGTCTTCTGTATGCAGACGATCTCAAATTGAGTCTGGGTATTGCAGAGCCGAGCGACACGGTAGCACTACAGAACGATATTGACATTGTGCTAGGATGGAGTCAAGAAAATCATTTACCACTCAGCGGGGGTAAATGTAAGGTCATGACATGCTCACGAAAGAAAGAACCAATGACTACAACCTATAAACTAATTGACGCACCTCTCGAAAGAGTAATTAGTATACGTGACTTAGGTTTAATTATTGACGAAAATTTAAATTTCCATTCTCACGTCATAGCCGTTTGTAAAAAGGCTAGCAGTATGTTGGGTTTTGTGATGAGAACCACCTCTCAATTTGATAACCTGGATGCTGCCCAGGTTTTGTATAATGCTTATGTACGCAGCAAACTTGACTATGGATCGGTGATATGGGACCCCTATGAGAGCAAATACTCCCTCTTAGTGGAGAAAATACAGCGTAAGTTTGCGCGATGGCTGTATTCTAAACGATATGGGTACTACCCCTACCTGTACCCATCAATGTTTGTCACTGCCATGGTTGACATGGAGTCCCTTAAGTATAGGCGGCTAATGCTCCTTATAAAACACTACCTACTTATTATTAGAAATATCATAGACAGTCCAACTATCTTGGGGTGTGTAGGTATACAAGTCCCAAGAAATATTCGTCGGGATGCGTCAGGGTTACAAACCGCCCCGCGCCGCCCGCCGCGTCTTCTTGCGCGCCCCGAGACGCGCACGCGGCGCGGCGCGAACGCGCCCACCGCCCGCGCTCTGCTTCTCATCGGGGACTT
Source organism: Anania crocealis (assembly GCA_949315895.1). Lineage (NCBI taxonomy): Eukaryota > Metazoa > Arthropoda > Insecta > Lepidoptera > Crambidae > Anania > Anania crocealis. The sequence goes on from OX438861.1 coordinate 12,059,754, forward strand.
GCTCGCTCAGCGCACTGACATTGATATTTTTGCAGACCAAATTGGACATATTTTTAATCAATTCTGCAAAGTTGTAGATGACATTTAATATGATTAACTACGGATTATTTATTATTTCTTTGTTATATATTTTACATTTGTGACATTTTCTACTATTATTGAATCGACAATATCGTGATTCTTTTTATTTTTTATGTAGTGTGTTTTATGACTTATAATTTTGTTTAATATTATTTGTATTTCCTACTTTGACTTAATTTGTTTGACATTTAAATAATAATTATTATATTGAAATCTTATTGCATGCCAATTTTATTGTAATTTAAGCTTGTAAGTGTGTTGGACTAGATCTGTAAACTTGCAAGTGTTTTTTTTTTTTTTCCTAAATTAAATAAGGGTTTTGTTTTTAATAAAGCGGGCATAGATCTGTTGGCTGATAGTTTGAATTTTTTAGACGTAATCGCACTCTTTTCAATTTGGTTTCAGGTGTAGGACAATAGTGCGTTTGCCTTTCTTAGTTATCTCGTTCAAGCTAAAACTTCGAAGATTCATTTAGGTATCTGTCAGTTGTATTCTAGCTAGCCTCAATTCGCATCGGCATTTAAATTTTAGTAAATAGTCCTGGATTCAATACCTACACTGCCGAGTAATTAATCTGAATCTAATATTTAGGTACATATATTTTTACAGTTCCAGAGGTTCTGACTTCTGACGCGAGTCTTCGACCAGTAAGTTAAGAGGAGGAATAAAGTTGTACTAGAGCTGACTATGAATAACGACCCTCGGGACTAACAGTATGTGCGTATTTTCTAATATGTGCTATTAATGTGAGTTTCACTATGGAAAAAAAAGAGCCAGGCGGATTCATCCGTATTCTTTTTTCGGAAATCATTTTGTTGATTCGTGTTTCAATATGAAACTGTTTAGAATGTATTAAAATTAATAAACACACTTATAGTTTCTTCTCTCCACCATTGACCTGATGCGAACCAACAAGCCGATCGTAGCTATTAGGGCAAATCCCCTCATTAAGAAGAAGCCCATACCCAGCAGTGGGTGTCATGGGCTAAGAGAGACGTGACTAAATTTTGTTCACACAACAGTAATAACGACATACATACACACTCCGATACAAATTTCGACTGCCTTAGACGGGGCACGAGCCCACAACCTACAACGCTATCAAAGCGTCTACGCGTCTACTTATATTTTGAAGATTAATATAGGATTCATCCTGTAGAGCTAAAGTGGTTTTGGATAGCGGTTTTTGGCGGCATTCTCAAACATCCGTTTCATTCGTTTCTCAGTCGAGTAACACTTGCTAAATTACCACAACTATGTGTATGCGCGCAAAAAACGGGTAACTGCTAAACAATGGGGCGAAACTGTGTTTTGTTTTAATCCCCCGCTGTAAAGGGGCTTTTACATATCCCCATGTTATCTATAAACTTTCGTTCGTCCGAAATCTTGGTTTTCTTCGTTCTAACATTATTATCATCTGCCCACGCCAGTGCACCGCTGGATATATGCCTATACAAAAGAAGGATTTTGCCGTTCTTTCCTAGCATAACAGGTGGGTTGGCGATTGCAGTTTAGAGAATAATCAAGACAACCTGCTGCTAGTCTCCTTCTGGTAGTAGGTACTCATAATCTTCTCTTCATCTGTCTTAAATTTTAGTTAATTTCATTAATAAACTTTTAAATATTGGGGCAGCACCATACGGCATTGACGAGCTGTCGACTGTTCTTAATTTTGACATCATTTTATCATCACATTAATTAAAATCATTAACAATACTAAAAAAAAGGATTAAAGATTTTTCATTTAAAGCTCATAGGCAATCTTTTTGGGCGCATTCAACAAGGCCTCTTGTTTTTATCTCATATTTTTAAAGTTTTACAAATCCTTTGCTTAGACCTCAGTGTGCAAGCCCTTTAATTCTGAATACCCGGCGGCTTGGTGCGAATCACTTCATTAGTTTCCGAGTTTTTGCGGCGGACGGACAGACGACGCGTCTATTATCTTGTCAGCTTGACGTAACGTAGAGTTTTTTGAAATGAGTTTAATTAGCGTTTGTTTATGTGGGAGACAGTTTCCAGATGAAGAGGAAAGGGCCAAAATGTGATACCGTTACTGGCCACTTGAACTGCGGAGTAAAAAAGAAAAATGTATCAGAACAAATACTTTTTTCGTATAAAAAGAGGTTTTGTGTCGAGGTTGTAAACAACTGGCCACTAAGAATTCGTGTCTTGACTTTTATAATATTATCTTATTTATCTTTTAAACGACAGATACTGAAACTTAATCTTCCATGCTTAAAATACAGAAATAATTGCATGACAAAAAGACCTACCTATCTATTCTTTTCTAATACCATAACTAAATTGGTGGTATGGTATTTTTTCAGTGTCCTAATTAGATAATTTTCAGAAGAAGAGCTACAACAATAATAATATCACAAAGTTTATAGTAAAGTACATGAATAATGTATTTATTATTTTAAAATTTAAATGAATATATACTCTATTCACATTATCATCATGCGTGAAGTATAAAAACTTCAAGAAAGAGGCATATTATACCTAAAGCTTGCATTAAACATTCTACTCATTCGTTACGCCCCAATAACAAACACGACGATTTAAACCATGAATTTATAGTATGATACTAATAATAATAACCATATAACAAACCGCCCACCGCCCTAGCAATATCGTTATGCGATCAAAAATTGCAATAAAATTGCACGCTTAACCCCCCAAACGCAATCCGGTAATCCAAAACGACAAATGGGGTCGATCCGACCCTCGCATGGGGTTGTATTCACCCCACGGGTCTTGTTGACTTAACACAACTGACAGGTTACAAAGATAGTTTATTAGATTTATCGCATTGTCTATTTTATTGAGCGGAAATTAATAGTTGGCGTCGTATTTGTAAATGCTGACACTTTGATGGTATAATCAAATTATTGTTATTGTGTCTATTACAAACTTTTTATCTCGCCATGCATGCGTTACCCCTACTCTACTGTGGAGAGTTTTCTTTCTCCCTTTACCACTTTCTATGTTGGTAAATGGACATATAATATAAATAGAAGGCGAAGTTGAACTAAATATATTGCTTATATTTTGCACTTCTATACAAATGCAGTAACTTGAGATCAGTATTTATAGCAAATGATGAAGGCATTTTTTTGGCATCTTGTTTTTTTGTAGAAAAGAGGAGATTGTCAATTTGAATCTTATTTTTGACTTATTAAGAATTCGTTTATAAGGAGAACTAATTGTCGTAAGTGTTTGAGTTCGATATTTCTTTTAGTCCATTTTAACATTAAAAAAAAAAGAAAATTTAATCCCGAAAAGCAAAAATCAGACGATACCAGACTTCAAAATTTAAAAAAAACTTTTATTTAAAAAGTTATATACGGAATGAACCACATTTATATTTCGCCGATTAAAAAATAAGATTCTAAAGCCGTTGAATTCAAACAAATAACCAGCTGACACCTACAGTTATTACAAAAAGGCATCTTATTGTTTTGGCGACCCGTCAATCGGCCGTCCGATTGTGTTCAAATCCACAGTCACCGCGTATGGTGGCGTATAATCGGACTCGTTTTAACGTAAGACGCATCCACACTGGAGCGTTAGGCGACTATACAGTCTTATTCATTCTTGGCCTCTCCAACAGAGGGATTTTCCATAAATACCAAGCTTGACTACGCAGTTTGGCCGAAGGTGGAGAAAAGATGCTGCTGACCATGTTATTCTTAAAAAGTATTTTTCAACATGCAAATATAGTATGATGAAAAGGGGCACTTCTATTATATTTTAGGAATGTACACATCTTGATGGCTTATTAAATTAGTTAAATCTATACTAACATTGTAAAGAGGTAAAATTTGTGAGCTTGAGAGGTTTTCTTGGGTAATCCCTGGAGCTACTCAACCATTTAAAAAAAAACACAAACAGAAAGCCACGTTATATATAAGTGTAAAAAAAAAGGCTTTATAAACCAGAAAATTTTTGGTCAGTTACGCTTTTATGTCTAAACCACTGAACTGATTTCTGAGATAGAATAAAAGACAGGTTGCCCAAAGTAGTTTATGGGGTAGTGGGATCTACCTCCTAGTGGTCCACCCTGGGCAACGGCATCTTTGGTTTTCTAGCCAATGATGACGGCTAACAGATCCCTCTTGCCGGAGTCCAGCGCCAGAGAGGTTTTCTGTGTTCTGCTGGTGTGTGGGAGGACCAGTACCTCTGGGAACCTCGCTCTATCTTAGGCTTCTTTTTAACCGTATAGTTAAGTATGTAGTCAAGATCAAGCCCATTATATAAAAAAAGTAACTATTCCATACGAACGAAGTCAAAAACAAAAGTTAGTATATTTATATTTTGCAGTCACTCAAAACGTTTTTTGACAATTCAAATGAATTGTAACTAGTATTTTTTTTAAATAGTACGTAGGGTAGGCGATCGCAGTTTGGCCAATGGTGAAGACAAGACGCTGCTGCTTATTTTCTACTGGCAGTTCTCCATCAGTCGTCTCTTACGTCACCCATAGGAAAAAGAGGGATAGTAGGTACTATTATTTTATGTGCTGGCACCACACGACGTGCGTTCAACTAAGCAGTAAATCAGAAAACGCACCATTGTAAGCAACCCCTAAGCTTGTTGTAAACTCAACTCTTAACCAAATCAACGGGACTGCATTTTGTTTTTATCGATATCTATCGCGTCAAGTTAGTGTTGCGGCGACGCACGAAACGTCGATTTGCGAGTCAAATCTATCGATAGCCATGTTGCGGGATGCGGGAACGTGTGCTGGAAACATACAGGGACTGAATACGTTAGTGATAGCTGTGAAAACATGACTGATATGGAAACAGACATTTTTGGACTTTTTTTTTCATCCACGTAGAACGGGCACACAAAATAGACTAACTTAGAAGACTAACCTCGCATTAGTTAGTTGTCATAGGTACGTGTCTGCTGTTTTTTCTTTTGCTATCTGCATTTTGATACTTAATGACAGTATCACTGGAGCTAGAACACTAGAAAATCTGTTAAAATTGTTTCAGGGGTTCTCCTTTCTATGATTTTTTATGGGATTTCACAATACCTCAAACGCGAAGTCTGCATCGCAGTATCACGTTTAAATTTCTTCAAACGGTTACATAAATTTATGTTGTTTTCAAGAATGTGACAAACCGCAATAACCCGCTATTCGTGTAATGCCGTGGAAACGTCCTCAGTAGTTACCCCGATTACGATTACTTAACCTTTAAATTTAATTCTGGGTCACTTTTATTGGATGTGCTTTATACTAAAAGGCTCATGAAGCAGGATCATAATAAAATTGTATTTAATACTAAATTCTAAATTCTTAAAAAATAAAAATGTAACTGTTAATTTAAAAAGCTTTAAGAGGTCTGTTCTCAAACCTGCCAGTAAGCAATTATTTATTTAATGTTTGTATTCTTACTACTATAATGATGCAGTATGGATACTTTGAAATTGTATATTATCTAAAAATGAATAAATAAAAAAATAAAAAAAGTTACCCCGAACCCCTGAAACGTACCTGAATTGAGAAAAATAATATTTGGGTATTGTAAAAAGCCTTTTATACAGTACAATATTGCACTGACTCACGAGCTAGTCTATCTATGTTTCAAGATTCGTAGTAACAGTAAAGAGTGAATGGTTATTTTCGTGTAACTTTAGTAGCTTTAAAATCAGCTACTTATATTATCGTAGCAGCTGTCTTTTGCTTTTAACATGGTAAAATTCTTGTCTGGCACTTCAGTACATACGGCTTGCACGAACTAACTGTCATATCGTATGTTTTCAACCATTATAGCTGCAGTGCGTCCGCCTGATTTGGCCGCTTTAACGACTTGGGAATTTGTTCCAAGCTTCATTTCAGCCAAATGCGCATAATATCATTGTAAATTTAACACAATATCGATTTACTATTGTATGAGAATATCTTACATGTTTTATGAACTCTACATAAAGGCTGCTTGACCTGGTATCTTAACCATGATCTTCTTAACCAATATAACCTGCACCAACATTGTTTTCTTTTTGCGGTGATATAAAAAAGACGTGTGGTACCACCAAAAATAAATGAATAGCGCCACATTTTTGCCCCCATGTGTGTCATAGGGAAGACTAAAGGAGTATCATACAGCATAGTCTCCTTTCCACCTGGCTGCCAAGCGCGGTGATTAGGGCAAAATACTTAATACAAAAGGTCCATTGGACTGATGTGGGCTGATGAATATGTTTAGGTATACTGATGATGTGAAATTTTAATTTTAATTTGAAATTACAATAGTAAACTCCATGAATACAATCCGTTCATAAATTCTGACTGTAAACAAGTTCCCTCTCAATACCCGTATATATATGGGTTCAATCACAGCCATCTCATGAGGGGTCGTAATGATCCCCGATAGAGACATACTTAATTTATATAATACTGATTCTGTGGAGATAACTAAAATTCACAGCATTTAAGTTAAATGGATGTGGGTTTACTGATAGTAATCTTTATGGATATATTGATTACTGTGTTGTCTATTAAAAATAAGTGGTTAATTATAATTTGTAGGTATAATAATATATATATATATATATATATATCGTTAGATAAACCAATTATTATTTTACCTATATTCTCGCATAAATGCCGCACAAAAATCACTTTAACTTACATAAACCTATAGTCTACTAGCTGGCCCGGCCAACTTCGGATCGGCTCATGTTATATAAATAAAATAATTTTAAAAATGGTATCGATTTTGACTTGCATGACATTAATAAGTCATCATAGGTAATTGTTTAACGGCGTTAAATTCCCAAAATGTTATAAAAAATACGTACGTAAAAAAAATTTTTTTATACCGGACGACTGCTTTAACCCTTGCCTAGACATTTTTTGCATCTACGAATTTGTTCAAGGATTTTTCCGCTTTTAGCTAGCGATGTTTCATTAATGTTTTTCATCCATCATTTTGTTTATATTCAAGAAACTGTATTTTTAATTTTCACTAGCAATTTATTTGCTTAAAAACAGAATGAAAAAACCCGTCTTTGTTATATTTATGTAGATTTATAAGATTACCTATAGTCGCCTACTTCTGTGCGCATTCGCGGTTTTGAATCGCGCCGGTCGATCGCGTAGTATGGGCGGGAAGCTGTTACTGGATCATTACGGAGTTGATATCTACAGGATGATAAATGTTTTATATTTTATATATTCTAAGGGCTCAAAAGACGGATTTGCCAAAAGAATGGAGTGATGATTTTCGCAAGATCGCAAGCAGGAGCTGGATGCGAGAAGCCGTGGATCGACCTAAGTGGCGTGCAACTGGAGATGCCTATTTCCAGCAGTGGACTGAGATAGGCTGATAATGAAAATAAGATTTGACTTTAACTACTATAGTTGACAATACGCCTGTCAAGCGTGATGAATATGGCAAATAGAGGACCTATTTGAGGGAAGAAGATTTTAGTCGTCTCTTAAGTTACGACAACCATACAAGAATGGGCTATTTTTACAGTCTCTATATAACAAAACAGTAATTAAATACTTACCTATAACAATCGACCAATAACATATTTCCTTTTGATAAGAATAAAATTAATACCGTGAAAAGGTAATCACTTGTCTTTAAATATTTTGTATCGTCACAAACGACAAAGTCAATAAGTTACCTGTGTAGATGTAAATTAAAGATAAAAATTTATGTCATCGAACATATTCTTTTTCACTTTACACATTTACGTCGAAGTTACGAATCAAAGTACTTTTAGAGAGAAAAAAACTCGAACAAGCTTTGATGTCATTCATGCATGAAAATTAGGTAGAAAGAGCTTGTAAAGGTGTTTCTTATTTTAAATTTAGTTTGTTGACGACCTCCGTGGCGGAGTGGCGTACACACCGGTTTTCAAGGTGTCGCCTGCTCCGAGGTCCCGGGTTCGATTCCCGGACGGGTCAATGTAGAAAAAATGTGTTTTTCTACATTTTCTCGGGTCTGGGTGTTTGTGGTACCTTCGTTGTTTCTGGTTTCCAAAATACGAATGCTTTAAATAGTTATTCAAATTGGGATCAGAACAATGTATGTGATGTTGTCCACATTTATTTATTATTTACTATTATTTATTTAGGTCGAAAATTTTAAATAATACGGTACTTAGATAATAAATAGATAACTCCAAAAGTATGAAAATTCGAAGATTATACATGAGGGTGACGAAGTGACCAAATACGTGCTCTGACTTTATACTTACCATTTTAAATATTTCCATTACATGGACTAACTGGATATAAACAGCAGCATAACCTTTATTAAATTGATTAAATTAAATTAGTCTTCCAACAGCACCCTGTACCATATCTGCATAGCACAAATAACTTTACGCACACTTGTACGGCGGCCAATCAGGGTGTTTCATCGTTGTGTGCGCGCTCATAGCTAGCCCAGGGGGGAGGAACCTTCAACTCAATTAAACTTTAATATTACCGAGTAATTGGCGAGGCGTTTTCAGCGTACCGTAGTGTAATGAAAAAACGATAATGGTGGCACATTTATTCAAAAAACGAAAGGTAGATCTTTTAATCTGCCGAAAATAGGAGGTCTCCAATTCAATGTCTTATTTAAGTAAGTAGATAGCACACCACAATTTTAGCTTCGTTATTAACAATCTGAGCTAAATATTAACGAGCCATTTGCTTTACGAAAATTAATTACATAATACGAAAATAAATAATGTGTCTTTATTTTTTGTTTTGATTAACATTTTTATTTTAATTCAGAACATTGTATTTATTTTACTCATTTATTCCCTATGTCTTATAACCATCTCCAAAAAACAATGATGTTTTTTTTTGTTTGTATACTTTTTTTTTAAACTAAGGCGTAAGAACAAACGTCCTGATTTAAACTTTCATGATCACTATCATAATAATTAGTTGCTACGAGGTTTCTTTCATGTATCAACTAAAACTTAGGCTTAAGTATGTACGGAGCCCCGCAAGTGTATATAATGCCGTCTTGGCTGCTTTTCATTTTATGATCCTGGGGCTCTTTAAACTGAGCGCCATTTTAATTGTGACTGGTATTTGTTACCGGCATTTCTATTGGTCCGAAAGTGTTATTATTTTATGTCTGAGTAAATAGATTTTACAATTAGATATATTAAGTCGGTATATTTCATTGAAATTGAATATGGCAGCTGATTCTTTTAAAAAATATTAGATTGATTTTGAATTGTGTGATTTTAATGGTTTCCGTCGTGTGAGGACGACATAAATATACAATACGACCACTCCTTCTCTTCCTATGAGCACAGAATAACTAATAGTAATGCTATGGGTGACTTTACTTGATATTTTAGCAACTTAATTGCAATTATAATATTAGTATAGAAACTTGAAAAATTATGTCTCAGATGGGACTTGAACCCGCATCTCCTCGCATGCCAGGCACGGCGCTTTAACCATTTAGCCACCGAGACACGACGTCATAGGCGTCAATTTTTCAAGCATATTCTTATCGCTGTAAGCCAACGTTGTTTCATCATATGTTAGGAGTTTGCACCCTTAACACCCGAAAGGAACATCTTTGCAGATGTTTGACAGTCATTTTACTGTTAATAAGTTAATAAGTTTTTAAGTTATTTATTTACTTTATTAACTTCACTTTTCTTATCTAATAATTAATTATGCCATGTGGACTCGTGTGTGTCTGAAATAAATGATTTGAGTTTGAATTTGAAAAGAATTGTCGCAGCATCATCTTCCCACCGCTGCACTGACCACAGAAATGATAAAAGGTTAGAAAGGCGATTTGGGCGGGGCAGGCGCGCTACAGAGGTTATGAGCAAATGTATTGTAAGTGAGCGATGTGATTGATTGGCGTGGGGCGTGATGATGATATGTAGCGGGGCACAAGCGGCGACATCGCTTCTCAAAGAAATGGCGCATGATAGCATTCACAGCCTTTCTAACCTTTTTCCATGTTCTGTGGCACTGACAAAATTGCGAACGCCAACCCGCCTAACAAACTTGGCGATTATGGCTTCCTTGGCTATAATCCTCTATTTTTATTTAATAAATGAGGCCTGTTTCTTAACCGACTTCCATAAAAAGGAGGAGGTTCTCAATTAGACTGTATTTGTTTTTATTTTTGTTACCTCAGAACTTTTGACTGGTTGAACGGATTTCAAAAATTCTTTTTTGTTTGAAAGATGGTGCTTACCATGTGGTGTGGAATCCGGGGAAATCGAGGTAAACCCTCAAATTTTATGAGCACGTAATACGTTTTTGCATATCTTTCTTACGACCGTGACGACCATTTGGATCAGCGGTAGTTAACGCTGCTTCTGAGCCATGGGTCGCGGGTTCGATCCCCGCACAGTACAAATATTTGTGTGCATGAACATGTCTGTTTGTACTGGTCTGGGTGTTTTCTATGTATTATAAGTATGTATTTACAAAAAAAAAAGTATATAAGTAAGATTATCGGTTGTCTAGTACCCCATACGACAGGGTACTTAATACTACCTTAATTTGGGACTAGATGGCTCTGTGTGGCCCAGTGAGGCATGTCTTAAATATTTTTTTTTTCTTAAGGCTTTTCAGTGTTTGCGTCTGGTACTCATCATTTTATGTTGATGAGCTGATGATGGAAGGTAAAACTCCTTAACGGTTAAGAGTAGGAGGATTATTCTTTAAATATTATAGGCGCTTATAGTTAGAGAGTTGTCTTCCTTCAGGTTATTCACGTGAGCTGATGATGGAAGGTCAAACTCCTAAGCAGTTAGGAGTTTGAGGATGATTCTTAAGATTCTGTAGCGATGACGGGGGGCGGGGGGGTTTCTCAAATAATTCGTACATTTTCATCTAGAAGTCATCATCACTATTTTTATGTAGGTACTGTTTCCGGCCAACAGAGGATTAATAAGTGTGTAATTTATTTAACACTGAAAAGAGAACAATAAATTATTTATAAATACAAAATAGAACCGACTTAAAAAAAATTACTAAAAAGTACAAAATAACACAAGAACAATGTTTTATTTTAAAACCCATTTACCTACTTACAATATAATTTTAACTACTAACAACTAAACAGATTGAAGTCGGTGCCGAGCCCAAACGATACAAAAATAATTCTACAAATAAAACAAATCAAATATGGAATTTAAAAAAAAGCGGCAATCAATTCAGTAGTGATTATAATTACTCCTATTCTATTTCGCTCGGCAACGACTTCGATCTGTTCAGTTGTTAGTAGTTAAAATAATATTGTAAGTAGGTAAATAGGTTTTAAAAATAAAACATTGTTCTTGTGTTTTTTTGTACTTTTTAGTGAGTTTTTTTTTATGATAAATAATAATTAAAATATTAAGATGAAATTTGATATAGACGGTTTGGATAGTTTGATACCCTGAAAATGACATTGGATAGTTTTTGTCCTTGAAATCATCCAATAAAGAGGTAAAGCCTTTGCGTGTCTAGTTTTTTTAGTATCTAACCAATATTTTTTACTTGTCTATCAAATAAAAATCAAGTTCAAGTCAAATCACTCTAAAAATTTCAATTCTGCATTTCAAACTTGAAAACTATCTCATTGAGTTCTTCACCTTTTTTCAGGATTTTCATAATACATTTTACCCTCCAGATTGCTATCGAGGGATATGTTAAGGCTTCCAAGTTCCAAGATGTGTTAGGAAAAACAGTTTCAGATGGTCTCAATAAATTGTATTATGTAGATTTCCTCTTAAACCAGTATCCGGAGGGAAAATCAATAAAGCCTAGTCAGAACGAGACGAATGTATTGTGTCTGGTGTGAGAAAGAGACGGCCCACAGCCTCTCTGTACACCGAGCTTGACTCGGCTTTAAATCTGTGGAGGTGACTTGCTATTCGATTTTCAACTTTAATATTTTAACAGTAGAGTTGAATTTCTGTCACTTGTTCCGTTTGTAAGGATAATTTCCAAAGTAAAAAGTAGTTGCCTGAATTTTCAGTTCTATCTGGTGTAAGGTAAAGTGTTTTTTGGCATGTATATGATGTCATACAATCTCCATCCAAGCTAATTGGAGCGATTTAATAATGGTGATAGATGGCCGTCGATAAAATAATTTGTGCTGCTAACGTTTGTAATTGCTATTATTAATTACACCAATGGTATTGTTGGGAGAACGGAATTGTATTTTGTGATTTTCGTTTATTTAATAAAGTTGATTTTGCTATTGTTATTACGCTTATGAACTAGCTAGCTAGTAACATATTAACGGCCGTTTTTAATATCCTATCTATCGCTAGTTTTGACATATCGGAGATAGGAAACAGTTTCTATCTCTGATTTTTCCGTCCAGAGAAACAAAGACAGAAGTTGTTTTCTATCTCGGATATGCCAAAACTGAAGATATATAGGATATTGAAAACGGCCGTAAGAGTCCCACAATTGTCATTGTTTGCTTGTCACTGGTTAGTTAACTTTTTTGCTATTTCTTGTTGCCTAAACTAGTTTTACTTCTTCGAGTTGATAAGGAGTAACATTGAAACTACACCTAATAAAAAAATTGAAATGTAAACATGGAACGTCCTGACAAATTCGCCATTCATATTTTTTCATATTTTCTTTAAGTGTCAGTAAATGGAGAAAGAGAAAAAGTTAAATGCGAGGAAAACAGTATAAACAACACTTTACTTTTCAACCTATTAATACTTCAAGGCCAATAACTATTTACAGAACGAAAACGATTGGGTAGCTAGTGATTAATATGAGTAACTTATATTAATATCGTATACTAAGGAATATTATAAAGAGCTAAACATACTTACTAGTATTTTTATACAAAAACTAGTTGTTTCCCGCGACTTCCTACGCGTTAATTTCTGTTTATAAATGATCTATTGGTCGCAGCGTGATGTTATATATATATATATATATAGCCTAAGCCTTCGTCTATAAATTGACTATCCAACACAAAAATAATTGTTCAATTCGAACCAATACTGCCCGAGATTAAATCGTTCAAACAAACAAACAAACGAACAAACTCTTCAGCTTTATAACATTAGTATTAGACATATGTGAAACTAATGCTTTCTACTACTAAGAATCAGTGATACGGCAAAACTATAAGGATTCCTTATTGGCTTTGGAACCTTATCATGAATATTGGTCTTGCGTTCCTAAAACCACAAAATCATCACGTGATGTGAATATGTCGAGGTGCTTAAAAAAAGCTTTATTCAAAAATTAAGACCACGCTAAATAAGTTGCGGGCACCAGCTAGTCGTCATCATGATAACTGACTTAGATCAGTTCACAGCTGACGCGGTAGCATGCGTAAGCCTTTCCGCAACCCTGCCTGGTGCCACTGCGCCGTCGAGTGCTTCATAGTCCGAGGATGATAAGTGGCACCAAGGTGATCGAGGGATATCGTGTGGTTTTTAGTAGGTAGGCTCATGTATATCAATCTGATAGAACTTATACCGGCGGATAAATGTGCAGGGGAATGTACACATAACTTCTGCCACACTCCCTTCAGTAGTGGTCGTATACGTAACGCATGTTTACACGTTAAAAAATACAGTCCAAAGCTGGACAAGGGAATCTCCAAAAGAAGAATTTAGGCATAATCGACACGCATGGCAGGCGTGTTGGCGATCGCAGTTCTGGCGAATGGTAGAGGAAAGACTCTGCTACCGGTCTTCTGTTGGCAGTACATACCCCTTTAGTCGACTCTTACGGCACCCTTAGTAGAAGGAAGGGTAATGCTAAGTATTTTCTTAATGTGCCAACATTACACAGATAGTATAGAATACAATTAACTCTCTTAAACTTGACATGATCCCTACAGATCAGTGATAATAATTACTAAGCAAATAAGTTCACCGTTCCTGAAGATATTACACATACTTGTTACATAAGCGTTATTGAGCGCACATCGCAAATGGGGTCTGTTAAGCGGTGTAATGGAGGACAAACACCCCCCCCCCCCCACCCCTTGGGAGACACCAGAGACAGGCGGCGAGGGAAGTGTTAACACAATTAAAATGCTAATAAGAGTCTATGAATCCTGTCGCCATAATTTTATCAACTTTTTTTTGCAATACTAAATGATGAGCTATGACAAGTAATTACCATGCCAGCCTAGAATGGAATAGCACCACACCTTATCGTTCTAAGGGTGTCATAAAAGGCGACTAAAAGGACAATGCCAGAGGAAGGAATTTTCGAACATTGCTCGGGTTTGCAATCACCAACCTTCACGTGGCAAGCGTGGTGATTATGCCAGAACTCATCATTGCTGTGGTAACTTGAATTCAATGATGGAGGCCTTTTCCTTCCTGTTTTACTATTAACGCCACGCATTAAAATATTTTCAGACAGCCCACACTGGGCCACACAGAGCCATCTAGTCCCAAACTAAGTAACTACTACGAAGCTCGTCGTATTGGCTACTAGAAAACCGATAAACATACTTATATATATATATATTTGTAAATATATACTTATAATACATAAAAAAGCACCCAGACCAGAACAAACAGACATGTTCATGTACACAAATATTTGTACTGTGCGAGGATCGAACCCGCGACCCATGGCTCAGAAGCAGCGTATACTACCACTGATCCAAATGGCCGTCAAATGATATCATTGAAGACTGGTTGTTGATCGCAGTATGACCGATGGTGAAAAGCAGACGCTTCTAACCTTATTAGCTTCTTTAAATACTCCTACTGCCTCTTACGACACGAGAAGGGGCTATTCTATTTTTTTTTATATTATTATACAATTTTCTGCGTAACTGTCCGAATGTGGGAGGTATTTCCTAAAGGAAACACTCGTGCCACTCAGCCCGAATAGGATCATAAGACGATGGTACCAAATCTTCCCTCTCTCTCGCACTGCAAATGCTGCAACTTGGATGGATGTTGGCTGATACATATTTGTCATGAAGGGGTGTTGTGTAGCTAAAATACAAACTGGCGTGTTTTAGCAATGTGCACAAATACGGCTTGCTGGAAACATTAAAATGACGATAAAGATATATTATTTTGGTCATGACAACTTTTTAATTTGATTCGGGCATTATTGTTAACTTTATATTGTACTTGCCCGCGACTTCGTACGCGTCAATTTCTGTTATTATGATAGCGATTATTTTTGCAACATTTTTCACTGATGCTTCGCTCCTATTGGTCGCAGCGTGATGTTATATAGCCTAAAGCCTTCCTCGATATATGGACTATCCAACACAAAAATAATTTTTCAATACGAACCAGTACTTTCTGAGATTAGCGCGTTCAAACAAACAAACAAACAAACAAATAAACAAACAAAGAAACTCTTCAGCTTTATAATATTAGTATAGATTATTTTGCTGATAGCAACCCTATATCTTTTTTGAAAATACAATTCCTTGAATAAAAATTTGGCTGCCTAAGGTGGGATTCAAACTTACAACCTTCCGAGTACCAAACGACTGGGTACCACAAGAAATAAAAGGCACTGACTGATTCGAACACAAAGTTTTACGCTGTATGTAAGCCAGCAGAGTGTCCTCGAACACAACATTCATGAAACTCTGCTGGCAGCATCTTTATTTCGGCCAATTCACGACAAAAAGTTGTTGTTGTCAAACAGTCCACAGGTATAAAATAGGAAAATATAATTGCCAAAAATCGCCAAGTCCTGCATAATGTGTGCAAAATGTGATTAGTTTGAAATGCAGTTAAATTTTTGGTATTCATTCTGGCATTAATTCATTGTAAAATATGGGTACCCCAGGCGTGCTCTTGCGGCTAGGTTTTCATATAAGTTAACATAATAAAAGCCAATATAAAAAAATACATATAAATGTCGCAAACATTCGCGTGCCATGCAAAGGACATTGCTGGCGCAAATATACAACATTAATATAATTTTAGAGCTACTCGTATATTATGTGTTTTGCAGTCGATAGGTTTCTAATATATTTATATTCCTTCAAATTTAAACATACATTTTGAAAAATGTTATAAATTTCTTTATTTTCATTTTCGTTTCTTCTACCTCAATAAAATAAAAATATAATCTCGTCACAATAGCACTGTACAGAAGCAGTTAGTTCCGTTCGGAACCATGCGCAATATTTTCAACGATTCTTGAACGAGAATTGGCCCCGACGGATCGATTCACGCCTTAGCGACAAAGATTTTTCCCAAAAAAAAAAACCACTGCCAAATATAACAGAACCTCTCAGTCGTGCAAAGACACAAGTATTGCTAGTTCAAGTATTACTGGTTTAATATAAAAAAGGTTCACAGATTGTTTTAGCGAACCATTCAGGAGTGCGATGCGAGATTGAAATTTGTTTGTATCCCTTATTTTATTTGATCGTTTTCGCAAATAGTGGTGGCGGGTGTGTTATATTTTCCAACGGTTTAAATACGAGTAGTATTGGATTTTGTTAACAAGAAATAAATGTGTGTAGAGGTATATTGGATCTGTAACCAATACAGAAAGGTTAAAAGTAAATATAGTTTAACCAAAATGTGAAAATATTTTATATTGGTAAATAGAATAGAAATGCCACCATAGGGGTGTCGGAAGAGTCGACTAAAGGAGAAGATATGCAGCAGCGTCTTCGCTCCATCATGGCGGAAATGCAATCGCTAACGACGGAGCGACCTTCGTATATTCAGCAGTAAGCTGATAATTATCAATTACAATATATCGTTTTAGATATTAATTTGCCTTATGAATCTAAAATAGGTATAACCTTGCATTATTAATCTAAAATAATTTTAATGGTAAAAAAAGAAGATCTCACTTACTAATGTATTGAAAATATTTAAGACATGCCTCACTGGGCCACACTGAGCCATCTAGTCCCAAATTAAGGTACTATTAAGTACCCTGTCGTATGGGGTACTAGACAACCGATAAACTTACTTATATACTTTTTTTTTTTTGTAAATACATACTTATAATACATAGAAAACACCCAGACCAGTACAAACAGACATGTTCATGCACACAAATATTTGTACTGTGCGTGGATCGAACCCGCGACCCATGGCTCAGAAGCAGCGTTAACTACTGCTGATCCAAATGGTCGTCAAAATAGTTACTTACATGTACAATCAGTATTTTCTCTAACATCTTTCCACACAAAAATCAGAAGCTGATACCCGATACTCGAAACCAATTCCCAATTTTGGGAATCGTTCAGGTTATAGCATATCTATCGATACCGACAGAACTATAATAAAGTAACCAAACACCAGCTACTATTCCCCTGAATAGGGCTGCCTGCCGATGATATCAACATTGAAAGAACATGCAAAACCCTATTCTAAAACCTATGTAATTTAAAACATTAAACAAATTTGCTAGGTTAGATAATTTTTTTAGGTTTAAAAACACTCATTTTTTACCACGCTTTTATTAGCTTGGGTTGTATCTATCTATGTATCTATGTATGTAATGGAATCTTTGAGCATAAATTTGTCCGATTTCCAGAAGTTTGATTAATTTGAAACTTTGCACACGTATCAAGGACCGATGACAATGCAATAATTTAATAACAGATTTCCCAGTTTTCCTCTGTAAGAGGGAGTAAAAGAGATAGAGCTAGCGCGCGATCTGTATCACTTATGTTTCCTGCATAGGTTTGGACTTACAGTCGGTAAAGAAGGAATCAAATCTTATAAACTAAACTAAAAAGTAAAAAATAAATTATAGTTTAAAAAAAAACTAAAAAACCACGCTTTTAAAACAGATTGAACTAAAAAATTAAAAATAAAACTGTAGTAATCAATTGAAAAATTCATATTATTGAACAAAAAGCGTGGGGTGCTTGTTATGATATCCACAGATATAGTAAATTATTGATAAAATATTTACAACAATCTAAATCAAGCCCCCCACGCTTTTTGTACAATAATATGAATTTTTCAATTGATTACTACAGTTTTATTTTTAATTTTTTAGTTCAATCTGTTTTAAAAGCGTGGTTTTTTAGTTTTTTTTTTTAAACTGTTTTTAAGTTTTAACTACCTCACGTGTTACAAAGAATCGTCTCTTACAAAGAATGCTTACTCGATTGCGTACCTACTAAAAGGACGCTTCGTATTTTCAATTACCGTATTTTCAAAAACGTCAGGCAAAATAGTAAAGTATGATTGCGTTTAATTTCCCGTAAACATTTAAATAATTACAGTGTAATGTCTTGTTAGCTTCATTGGCAAGAGCAGTCGCCCGGTTTGCGGAAGGTTGCAAGTTTATGTCCTACCTAATAAAAGGCCACAAAGAACAATGTTTTGCAATAATTAAACTCCTTGACCTAAAGTAAATTGATACGGGGTTTATACCATGTACCCTATTTTCTAGAGTTTCTTCCGTGATCATGGCGCTTGCAACAGTGCCGAAATATCGTAAAACTAAGGTACATGGTATAAACCCCGTATCAATTAACTCTAGTGATAGTGACCAGGAAGTTTAAAATAGTATATTTCTATAGACCTAAAATGAAACTTTTTATATATCAGAATTGAAGGAAGAGAATCAGGTATGTTAGCAGCACAACAGCGGCTCGCTGTTCATAACTGATTATCATATTTCCTTCTTTTTTTTTATTTGTTGCATTTTCTATGTTTTACTTATAAGTAATTGTGTATTAGTAGCACAAAAATGTCGAGCTCGGAAGACATTTGGAAACCACATCGACTTTAGAATTTGCATACTAAAAATTACTATGTAAATTGTTTCAATAAAAATTTAATAATTTTGCACGAGTGTAGTCACGTACAGAAGCATGTAGCATATGTTTTTTTTTACACTGGCAACCCTACACCGAACACGGTGAACAGAACATGTTAGACATAAACAACACGGAACATGATACTTCCAATCACGGTTTATTGGCCGAAAAGCAATTTTGAGTCGACATAATAAATCCTAAAGCGACGGATTCGTCCTCGAAGAGCTGTTCCGATATACGCCTTCTGTATGACTTTTAACTTTCCAACGAAGTTTCATTTTAATTTAATTTAAAATTATCACCAGCCATCACAGACGCAACGGTAAATATGTAATCCATGAATACTTAGTACTGAAAACGCGAGAGAAATTGTCTGTCTGTTTATTTGATCTATAACTGCTTAACCGATTTAGATTTAATATGGTTATAGTATATTGATGGCGGATAGTTTAAGTTCTGGAAAAAGACAAAGGGTAGTTTTGTCTAGGAAATCATCCCCACTATAAGGGATAAAAGGGTACTCGGAAGCTTGTATGAGAAATAAATAATTTTTCAAATGAGTAGGTAATTGCAATATTACGTTTTTCGAAAGGTAGCGATATAACCTGATTCAACAAGAACGGAATCACTGTCAAACACTAGTCGAATATAAAGTATACCTACATATGATAGAGATTAAGAAATATCGGTACTAGGTATCTAAATAAAACTCTACCTACCTACTACTGAAATTATTTTTACAATTAACTTTAGAGTTATAAGTAGTACTGTTTTAGTGTTCATAAAATATGTTTAAAACACGTTTCTACTTTTCCCGTCAAAAAAATTTAAATATATATATATATATATATATATATATATATATATATATATATATATATATTTAGCACAAAACATAACAGTACAATACATATGAATCGATAACTGCCTACGCTAGGTAAAACCTGTATCGTAGGCAATTAAATACTTCCAATGTCATAGATTGGACTGCGTTACAAAAAAAATGGTACAAAAACGTTAAAGAAAATAAATGGAAAAAAAAAAGGAAATTTGTATTACATCATCTAAAAATAAATTTTCTATGGTAGAACTTAATTAAAAATGGTAAGTTATAAATGGTTATAATTACTTTTGAATAAACAATAGTGCCTCGGTTTCGTTATAATCGAAATCCGTCTTAGACTGTTTGTTTTTTTATCAGAATGTTTTATTTATATTCTTCATGAGATGTAGGTACATAGGTATGGAACCGTATTTAATCTACTTAAGAGTTAAGTACATGTTAAATTAAGAGCCTCACCTTTTTTCGTCAGGTAATCTCACACTTGTACAAACGGGGTTGATTTCTTACGTGCAAGAAGGAACGAACTCCCCACCAATTCTATTGAATATGTCGCGGGACTGTAAAACGAAAATGGACTAGAAAGGAAACTAATAAAAACACCCACTATAAACACTTTATTCGGAAAATGGTAACACAGGGAAAAACTGAGGGAAAATCGCTTGGAAACTGATAAAAATTCAGTATTTCTGAACTGGGAATATAATAATAACTGTTCAAGTGTCAGGTAATAATCTTCATTAGATCTTACTAAATTAGCATTCAACAAAAAATATTCTATGTAATAATATTATATAAATATAAATATTGTACGCAAACATACCTACTCTAAGTGACCAAAACATATGATTTATTACCTATATTCAGGTTATTGTAAAGCTTTTTAAATATTAACCGGAACTTATTCCTATTCTAAACCAAATGGCGGTTAGAAGATTACTAAAATGACGACAGAACACAGATGTGTCAACTCAATTCGTTACCTACCTAATTTGTCGCCAGTTTTTAACTAATTTGACAAAAAGTTAAGTATTTGCCACAGTGAAAATGGATAAACGGTAAAACACGTTTATTTATGTGATCGTATATTGAATTTTAAAAATTAAAACATAATAAATTATGAAACTACATGTACGATCAACTTTCATTCCCCAGTCAAATATTTATTATTTGGTTTAATTACATTTATCTTAGCACAGTTACGTACTGGTAATGTTTTACTTTTAGGGTTCCGTACCCAAAGGGTAAAAACGGGACCCTATTACTAAGACGTCGCTGTCTGTCCGTCTGTCCGTCTGTCCGTCGCTCTGTCAACAGGCTGTACCTATCTCAAGAGCCGCGATAGCTGGACAGTTGAAATTTTCACTATTATGTATTTCTGTTACCGCAATAACAACAAATACTAAAAAATAAAATAAATACTTAAGGGGGGCTCCCATACAACAAACTCGTTTTTTTGGCCTTTTTGGTACGGAACCCTTCGTGCGCGAGTCCGACTCGCACTTGGCCGGTTTGATTAAGTTTATAAAGCAAAAAGTTATGATTTGACATTAATTAATGTTTTTTGTATCTCTTGCAAAAAGTCCAAGTTTCAAGTTAGGTTAGCTCAAATTTGAGTTGAGAATAATACATCATCTTCATCATCAGCCTATCACAGTCCACTGCTGGACATAGGCCTCTCCAATGGGGGCTATCGCTAGTGAATTTGCCACTAGAGGCGCTAGTGTCGCGTGAGGTCCAATATCATTCACTTTGTACTGGTTTAAGCGGAATTTGTTGCATAAATTATAATTTCTTTAATTTGCCTGCTGGAAAGTGATCTCCTTCGTAAAATATCGCAAAATATGGATTATTTGGCGATTAATGTGAACGCTTTAAAGGCGGAATTAAGAAAAAGCGCAAAAATAGGCGGCTTCAAGAGCAACTATTTCAGAAGTAAGTTTGTTGATATCAAGATAGTTATTTATTAACAATATAACCTTAATTAGATTCAAGATATAACACTTTGTTTCGGCGCCAATCGCCTTTAACAGCTATACCTCCGGACCTCAGTCTACAGTGGCGCCAACTGGTGAGCAAAGAAACGATAGTCCCCATTGCACGCCACTTAGGTCGATCCTCGGCTTCTCGCCGTATATAATACAGTATTAAAAAAATCTTTATTAATCTTAACCGACGGGAATTGTGAATTGGTCGATTCCAAATCCTTAAAGGATTTTACAAAAGCACAATCATTGATCTTCTAACTAGATTATCAACCTAAAAAAAAAACTTTTTTTGCAATACTTCACTGGCACAGAAAGAATAAAAAAATCCCGCCAAAATTTGACAGCTGTCTCTTACTCGCGGGTGGTCGTGTTCGAATATCTCTTAATTCCACCTAGTTTAGATAACTAATGAGGTCTCACGACCTCTTTGCTAAGAACTTCTAAAATTGGCCCTAAACTAGTGAATTATGTTTCAAAGTAATCTGTGCAAACCATTAGCTTTTTTTGGTTGCACCGTGGAGTAAAAAGTAGAGATTATAAGGATTAAAATTTTCTGTTATGAAGAATTAAGTAACGGATTTTGACACGTGTCGAATTATCGGTTCATTTTGGACGCATGTGATATTTTATTTTTGACATTTCAGGGGTACCTACTCTATCTCTATTTTGTATTTATGTATACATTGGCGCTTTGCTCACAACACAGTTATCTATTTATGTATCGCACTTAGTTTCTGTTTAAATCACACTCCCTCATATTTTCGCAGTCTTTTAGGGATTACCTATCCTTGATGAAAAAAAACTATCATTTGACCTTTCCACATATTTTTTTTTATGTATTCAGTATCTGTAGTTTTTTTTAACGCAAGCAGAGTTTTATCAAGTTTTATGTTCTATTGTATTTCCTGTTCCAAGTC
Source organism: Anania crocealis (assembly GCA_949315895.1). Classification (NCBI taxonomy): domain Eukaryota; kingdom Metazoa; phylum Arthropoda; class Insecta; order Lepidoptera; family Crambidae; genus Anania; species Anania crocealis. The sequence goes on from OX438861.1 coordinate 12,082,285, forward strand.
ATAGTAAGCTTGATAACAAGCTATGACTTTTGTACTAAGTAAAGTCCATTACTAAATTTTAAAGTTTGCCTTTTGGACCTCTGTTTAACAGATAAACTAGATTTTGGCTAGTACTACGCAGTGCAGTTTTCCCTAGTCACCAAGCAAGTGATAAAAAAAACTAATTTTCAGAAAAAATCACTTCCTAAAAATTTTACCGTTTTTCTTTACCTTGTTTCAAATGTCCCTACATCCATCACAATAGTGAAATATCCCCAAATTTGGTAAACGTATCCCGGAATTATTCCTGGAAGTTTTTTTCTAAAGCTCTGACAGAATGATAACGTCTCACGATAATTGTTTAAACGACAGAACGCGACGAAAATGGTCTGATGAATCGATGCGCGGGAAATAGAGGTTTTAAAAAAAGAATCTACTGTCAAGTCAAACTTTTTTTCGTCTATTATTGGGTTTGTTAAAAGAGATCTTAATGATGTAATCTAAGAAAGTTTATGAGACTAATCGCGACATTCCAGTTCGAAGTTGCCTCTGGAGATTCTGCCTTCCCCAACGATTGCACGTTCTGCGAACTATGTGCATTTCCCACTTCCTTCAGCTTAGTTACTTTTCGGATTTAAACGTTTTACGTTAAATGCCATGATGACACATAGTACCTATACAGCTTGAGCTAGACAATGCAGGCATGAATTATATGATACACACGATTAAATTTCACCATCACATGGCGGTTGCGCGTGTGCAAAGAAGACTGGAATTCAGTGATTCACTAAACAGTCGCAGTATTAAGCAGCTATTTGTTGTTTTTATTTTTTCTTTCTTTCTTTAGTAATAATTCTAAAATGTATTTTTAAAAATGACAAAGTTATTTGTGTTGAATTTAGACTTATTATCATCGTCAGTTTTTATAGTTAATGATAAATACTAAGTGTTATTAGTTTCAGGAAAACCTAGTTAGCCTTAGTTGGATTAGTTATTAAAGTAATGTACTATATTCGATAAACACGCATAAATGGTATTAATAAATAATGATTAAAAAAATATTACTAACGAGAACCATAAAATAAAATTAAAATCGTTCGGAGTCGGGACTAAACGTAAAATAAGATTGTCTGCGTGTTAAATGAGTTACTTATTTTATACTAGCTGTGCCCGCGACTTTGTCCGCGTGGATTAGTGACTGTGCGTAGCATTTTAAATTATTGAGGCTTATAAATTTACGAAAAAGATGTTTTCCGATCTTTAGCTAAAGTTCAAAGATTTTTTCAGTCAAAAAACTATCGGGAATGGTTCCAAATTCAAATTTTAGTTTTTTTGTTGTTGTTAGATTGACACAACTGTTTTCCAGTTTGGCGCGGAGTTGGAGTTGTATCTGTTATTTTATTAAATACAGTGCTGTTTTTATATCATATCTAGTGTGTTTTGCGAATTTCATAATGGAAAAAATATCGAACAAAGAGTTCGTGTATTATTAATCTTTTCCCGGTACTTTCTTGACAGAGTAGTCTGATACACGTGAGCAACCAGAATGGGGCACATAGAGTTGCCCGTGGGAAAAACATTGTTTTTCTTTTAACTCCAGCAACTGTTAACGTCTGTCCTTGAGCTTTGTTAATTGTTATTGTAAATGTTGGTTTCAGGGGACACTGCACTCTTTTAAATTAAAATGGCTAATTAGTCAAAATTATTGGCAATTGCGGAATAAAACGTTTTCTCCTTTCTTCTTCTTGGCTGGTCAAGGTTACCTATTAATAGGCCCGGTACACCAACTTTCAGCCTCAGCTTATGGGAAGGCACTCCTGATAATTCTAAGGAGTTGAGAAACTTTATAGAGTATGTGACTTGTTCAGGGTGCATAATATTGTCTACTGAGAGGTATTCTAAAACATCCCCTTCACGTCGGACATGATTAGTTTAAATTAACAATTTCATTAGGTGGCTGGCACCAATATTCTCGATTGCCCATATTAATTTGAAGATAAGGATTAACATTATTTTTAGGTCATCTATGCTATCGACAATTTGACGGAACTCACGTCTCATACTAATATCACATGAGTATATTTATTCATGTGCTTATATCTTAAATATTCCCATAGGTACCTACAAACTTTTGAATAAGAATGCTGGCCACAAAAAAGTTTATTGAATTCGAATTTCGAATTTTTCATGAAAATAAAAATGTGTTCTTTTTTTAGAATTTTCCTCATTTTTAAATATGGAGTGGACACTTATAGAAGACCGTGTCGCGGTTATTGCGTTGCATCGTTGCGGTTACGCGCCAATTCAGATTTTCGACTTACTGAAAAATTTGAATATAACCAAAAGATTCGTTTATCGTACCATAAAACGATACAATGAAGACTCTAGTGTAGATGACAGGTCAAGAAGTGGTCGCCCTCGCTCTGTTAGGACTCCAGCAGTGATAAAAGCTGTGAAGGCGCGAATTCAAAGAAATCCCATACGTAAGCAGAAACTGTTGGCCCTTCAGATGGGGTTAAGCAGGACCACGGTGAAAGGGGTGTTAAATGAAGACTTGGCTTAGGGCATATCGAAGAAAAACAGGACATCGTTTGGACGGTCGTTTAATGGACCTGAGACTGAAGAGATGCCGCGCTTTGTTGAAGCGGTACGCGGGAAAAAAGCATCGGGAAATTCTTTTTTTCGGATAAAAAAAATTTCACCGTAGAAGAGAGCTACAACAAACAAAATGATAAGGTGTACGCACACAGCAGTGAAGAAGCGAGCAACCGTATTCCGCGTGTCCAACGAGGTCATTTTCCATCCTCGCTCATGGTTTGGTTGGGAGTCTCTTATTGGGGCTTAACTGAGGTACATTTTTGCGAGAAAGGCGTAAAAACAAATGCAGTTGTGTATCAAAATACAGTCCTCAAGAACCTTGTGGAACCTGTTTCTCATACCATGTTTAATAACAGGCACTGGGTATTCCAACAAGATTCTGCGCCAGCTCATAGAGCGAAAAGCACACAAGACTGGCTGGCGGCGCGTGAGATCGACTTCATCCGGCACGAAGACTTGAGTCCTCCAGTCCAGATTTGAGTCCGTTAGATTACAAGATATGGCAACACTTGGAGGAAAAGGCCTGCTCAAAGCCTTATCCTGATTTGGAGTCACTCAAGGCATCCTTGATTAAGGCAGCTATATTGACATGGATCTCGTTCGTGCTGCGATACACGACTGGCCGCGCAGATTGAAGGCTTGTATTCAAAATCGCGGGGGTTATTTTGAATAAACTTTATTACCATATGAATCTATGTTTTATTAAGTTCATTTTGCTATATAAATGGTTACATAAATAATAAACATGTCTAAATTATTTCATATTACACATGTGAAAGAACTTATGACCTAACTAGGTATATATAATCAACAGCCTAAAAAAATAATTTCATTAAAATTTAATTTCATTTAGCTTTAAAAATTACAATATTTCCATACCTATCAACCCCTTGCAACCCTTTTCGTTTCTTAGCCTCTCTCGTCCTCAGGCTCTTGAGAGTATCTGTATACCCAATTTAATTTAAATCGGTTCAGTAGTTTTGGCGTGAAAGCGTGCCAGACAGACAGATATAGTTACTTTTGCATTTATAATATTAGTAAGGATTTTTCGTCGGTATATTTTTTTGTTAAAAAGTTTTTATCCATCGATTTTTCATCGCCATTAGACTTATTTATACAGCTTCCACTATCAATATTCTAAGACAAATCGCTTTAGTGAACTCATACAAGATAAACAGCCGTTTGATTTACTTCTGACGTGGTTAATGATACGCATAGAAGGAGATATTTTTAATTTCAGTTAGCTTATCACAGAAGTTCTTATCTGACGCAAAATCTCTTCCCTAAAACTGCTATTACCCACTGTGCTTTTTTATCTCTAATCTCTATCTTAAGTGTATCGTAAGACTTTTAAAGGAGTACCTACCGTCAGAAAAAGGGTAATACCCTTTTTCTGCGGCGTGTTCCCCGTCACCATTGGTCAAACCACCAAACGTTGCAGTGGTAAAAGGCGAGGCATTTTCCTCTTATTCTAATATGGGGAGGCCTATGAAAAAGTAAAGGTCTATGTCGTTTCAGTTATTTATTACTTAGTATCTATGCTTCTCTCGTTGGCCAGTCCGGCACTTATCTTAGTAGGTGCGTTTATTATCACAATACATTCGGAGCAGATCGTCAAATCATTACTCAGTGAGTGAGCAACACTAAAGTTATTATTATGATTATAAAAAAGCAGTAAACGCGTAACGGAACTCAAATTTAAGTGCATTAGTTTATTAGTCAGAGTTAGTACAAGTCAACGGAAAAGTGTTTAAAATGTTTATCTATAGTCGTTTTTTTTTCTATGTAAGTACTGTTCTAATTAACTAGTTTGTATTATCCCTCAACTGCTGGACATATGTTTCTCCATAAAGAGGATATGCCATAATCGCCACGCTTGGCAGGTAGGTAGACAATCGCAATTTGGGTAATGGTGGCAAAAAGATGCTGTTGCTTGTTTTATTCAGGCTCACTCTACGCCTTTTACGACAGCCAAATCTATTAAAGGATGTATATCCGATAATATATAGGTATCGAGCGAGACATGTCACACTGGAGGGCCACATAGAGCCACATGTCTATCTATGTCACAAAATGAGCTACTGCTTAGATTATACTATTTTTATGTAAATATATACCTACTTTATTGTACATAGAAAACACCCAAATTAGTACAAACACAAATATTTAAGTATACAGTCCGTCGATCGAATTCCCGACAAAGCAGTGTCTATTAGGTACAACTGAACCAAACTGCTCGGTTGATAACTATAGCCACCATTGCACAAGCTTTGCTTTGATTAAGGCTAGATAAATAGTAGTATTTACATGTGGGATGAATTTGGCTGAAGGTCTTACTAGTAAAAGGGGTGTAACGATATTCTTGAAGTTTTGCAATCGCCTTGCCAATACAATAAACCAGTGGTGTTTTTAGTACACCATGAATAAAGCTAAGCTAAGCTTTTCTCCTATAAATGAAATTAGTACCTAATTTCGAATTCAGTCTTGCACACAAAATCTAATAATAAAGGTACATAATTATTTAGGTACCTTAGACACGAATGAAATGGTTAACGTGCCACCCGTAACTGAATACCCTCTTTTTTCTTCCGATTAAAATAAATGCTTTTCAACACCACTGTACGTCTGTCGCCACCTCTCACTAAGTGCGTAAAACATCGCGCGTTTTAGCGAAACGTGCTATGTTGCGTTCGAATTATAAATAGCTGTCAAGTCACTTCAAAAGATGGCGCGAACCGATCGAGCGTTGACAGCTTTATAACCCGCCATTTTGTAGCCCATTTAGTAAATGCAGATAAATATTTATTGGCCCGATAACACGGTTTTACGAGTTGATGAGTACAGTTTATTTTTGGCCTATTCTTAGGAAATAGACTGGATTTGGCTTGATGGCCAAAGTATCAAGTAAGTAAAAAAAATTGCGTGTCATGCTCAATGTAGCATGCACGTTACTTTTGTGGACTTACCGATCGGTCTCCATAATTTCACATCTTTCTTTCGGAAATTTAATACCTTTTTTTTATTTATCTAACGACTTTATCTAACTAATTTTCAACGGAATTTGTTAGAAATGTTCTTTACCATTTATCCTTGTTAGTAGCATAGGCCAGGCAGGAGCCATAATAGTCCTTCCCTAATCCCAGTTAACCAGGCCTCCAATTCCGCTAATTTACAAACGGCTTAATAGAATCGCAATGGGGGCTATCGCTAGTAAATTTGCCACTAGAGGCGCTAGTGTCGCGTGAGGTCCAATATCATTCACTTTGTACTGGTTTTAGCGGAATTTGTTGCATAAATTATAATTTCTTAAATTTACCTGCCGGAAAGTGATCTCCATCGTAAAATATAGCAAATATGGATTATTTGGCGATTAATGTGAACGCTTTAAAAGCGGAATTAAGAAAAAGCGCAAAAATAGGCGGCCTCAAGAGCAACTATTTCAGAAGTTAATTTGTTTATATCAAGATAGTTATTTATAAACAATATAACCTTAATTAGATTCAAGATATAACACTTTGTTTCGGCGCCAATCGCCTTTTACTACTATACTTCCGGACCTCAGTCTACAGTGGCGCCAACTGGTGAGCAAAGAAACGGTAGTCCCCATTGCATTGCAGTTATATATTTTGACACATTTAATATGGTAGTAATGTCAAAATATACGATTGCCATGCCTTTGCGATTCTATTAAGCCATTTGTAAATTAGCAGAATTGGGGCCCAGTTCACTAGCACCCAAACCCATTGCCCAGTATCTTTTTTAACCACATTCTGTAATAGTCCTGCACTAACCGGGGGTTGTCCTTGGACGCATTTTATACTGCGTACATGGATTAATCGTTAGTTAGTGTCTAACGGGCCTCTGCGAGTTGGCTTTGGCCCCTCGTACGCCTTACGAATGTCTGGGACTCCATAGATAGTATCGTGATCGGGAACGATAGACCAACATAATAAGAATAATGCATTTATTTATTCAGATTACAGTGATTGACAATTTAGGTGAGTAACAATAATATTTAAAACTATTGTAGGTATATTAACCTGAAATAAGTACTTTTAACGAAAAATAAAATAAAACTAAAAACCATTTTTTTTACTCTATACAATGTATTTGCACATCAAATATTTGACTAATTAACTCAATTGCCATAATTTTAGCCCTTTTTTATCAAAAACCTAGTATAGTGTAGTACCACCACCACTTATATTTTAAGCCGATTACGCCATCTAGCGAATTTATTTGTAGTTAAAAAAAGCATTTTAAGCGACATCTACACGCATGTCGTATCAAACTTACCAAAAGTGTAAAATGGTACTGGAAATAACATAAAGATAGCGCTACCAGCACGTTGACATTTATTAAAACTGGTAACACTACTTTGTCACTACATTCCATTTCATTCAAAATTTACTTGTCATTCCACATGATCGAACTAATATGAGAATGTAATTATTATTTTTAAAATACGGTACTATTTGCTGTTAATAAAATTATCAGTAAAATACATAGGTGTGCACCGTTTTACTGTATTATAATACTTTTTGGTTTTACTTCAACTAAGTTTTCTAGCATATATTTTCAAGTTTTTTTTTTTATACATTCGATGTGAAATGGGACGAAGGTCATTCAAAGCTGCCAACAAAAAGAAACGGAAATTCAGAATCAGAAATAACTTGTCTCTGTCGCGAATCCACCATTTTCCCTTTGTAACTTACCGGTGTTCAAAACACGTGCGTACGAACAATTTACATGGAAAACTCGTGTGTTCGCGATTGAAATTGTTACCCAAACATCATAAAAAGTGCTTCGCGTTTCTGTCGACAGGTACGCGTGTTAAATTAACAAAATGAACACCGAAAAACTGAAAAAATTGCAATCACAAGTGCGCATTGGGGGCAAAGGCACACCAAGGCGCAAGAAGAAGGTTGTCCACGCGACTGCCGCTACAGACGACAAAAAATTGCAGTCTTCCCTCAAGAAGTTGTCAGTGAACACCATCCCTGGAATTGAGGAGGTTAATATGATAAAAGATGATGGCACAGTCATACATTTCAACAATCCGAAGGCGCAGGCTTCGCTTGCAGCAAATACTTTTGCCATCACTGGACATGGTGAGAACAAACAAATCGCTGAATTGCTTCCTGGTATTTTAAGCCAGCTCGGACCTGAAGGTTTGAATCAATTGAAGAGACTCGCTTCAAGCGTGGCCGCGCCAAAACCACAAGAAGAGGATGATGAAGTACCTAACCTAGTCGGTAATTTCGATGAGGCTTCCAAACAGGAAGCCAAGGAAGTGATAATTGAAGAAAAGGAAAAGAAAGAGGAGAAAAAAGAGACAGAAACCAAAGCTGCAGACAAGAAAACCGACTAAACCCATCCACTTACTGAACGGTCTAGTTTTTAATTTTGCTCACCCGATGAAGTGATACGAATGCTAGGGTTTCCAAATGTTCACAAAGTGTCTCAAATGGTTATATTTTAATTTGAACTGTTTTGTGTTCCTAAATAAATGTATTTCGAATTTATTATGTTTCACATTTATTGTAGAATCGTTATTATGTGATGTGTTCTGTAGAATTAATCCCTCAACCCTCAGGAGGCACTCGGGTGCCACGATAACAATTTATTTCAATTGTGTCTGGAATAACTCACGATCGAGGGATTAAAATGGAACAGAATTTCCTTACTTGTGACATTGGAAACCCAAATACAGCCATCTCTATTTTCGAACGGTAATGCTTGTCTCCTTTACCATGCACTAATACTTTTAGTTATACTGTATGTTACAACGGGAAATGTGTCGATTTTCTCACAAAATATAAGCATTAAGTGTTGTAATTAACCTATTGTTGAGATATTGGCTATATAGACACTTAAATATACAAAATCTATTGCATATTATATTATATTATTTTTGTCAGTGCACCAGGAATAGCAATATAATAATATGTACTATAGTAAATAAAGGTGTATATTCACCTTGTAATATTTTTAAATGGTATTTTCTAAAGTTGTTGGTTCATGACGTCTGATCGAAAGAAATTGCTTTCTCATTTTTTAAATAAAGTTAAAAATAAATAGGTTTAAAAGAGAAAAGTTTAGTCACAGATAGCTCTGTAGGTTATCAGAGCTAACATTGTATAATAAAACCATAAAAATTGTAAAAATGTGAAAGATTGGAGTTTTAAGGAAATTAAAACTTTGGTCCAGTATGTGTTTGTTTTTTTTAATTTCAATACAAAATTCACCAAGTTTTGTAACAAATCAAGAATATTCAAGAAAAAAAAAATTACAATGATTATTGACAGTCATGCTTTAAAACAGCTTCATTTTTCAGCTGCAATTTTTGTCATTTTCATTGAGTGATTGATTTTCACTCAATGAAAATGACAAAAAATGCAGCTTTTCCACTGTGTTGTGTAAATCCATTCATATGTGTCAAGTTTATTCAGTTGATCTTCAACCTAAGTACAATGTCACAGTTGGTTGAGCATATTTAATATAACATAGCCCTTGAAATCGATTCTGTGTTAAAAGTTATTTCTAACTGACCCTATTTACCATCTCATCATGCTTCGTTTGCTGTGGGTACAGGTGCCTACACAAGTTATACACAATTTGTAAGAAATTAAACAACGATATTAATTATGTTTTTTAAATTTTAATCAAATAATGTACGTTTAAATCACAGATATAATATATTATAATAATGGTAATAGGTACTTTAACGGTCGCGATAACAATTGATTTTAATTGTGTCTGGAATAACATACCTACTACAATCGAGGGGTTAAATTCTTTATTGTACCTACACATGAATAAAGTTATACACATGAAATGTTATATTATGACGAATTGTGTACATTTGTGTGCGCGCCTGTATCCATAACGCTGTCAGTTTCAGAAGGGTAACAGTAAGTAGGTATTGCGCGGCCACTTTTTCATAGTCGTGTAGGTACCTAAACTTGGTCGGTTTTCACGGTTTTGCGCGTCGTAATTGTTTCTTATTTTAACTTCATAATTGATAGGTATATTTTGCTGCAATTTTGCAGGTGGATGACTGTATGAACACTCTAATTATTGGTATACCTATCTGAATTCTTGGCAATCCATACCAAAATCGTTCAATCTAAGATCAAAAATTAGTCATTTATTATGCATCTCTTATTAGTTATTGGCTTACAGTAGGCTAACAAGACTTTCTTCGGGGGAGGCGTGTTGATCGCGGTGTCGTGGTTGGTGTGGGAGTACCTCTCAGAACGAGCGGTAGTCTTCCCTACCATGGAGGGAACAGGTCGTCGGCAGAGATGTCGTGCGGTGTCCCACAGGGGTCAGTCCTGGGACCCCTGCTCTGGGACATCGGGTACGACTAAGTCCTACGCTGCGCAAATTTGCGCGGCGTGGACGTGTCGTGCTACGCCGACGACACCCTCGTTACGGCCCGGGGTTCTGACCATCAGCAAGGGTCATTTTTAGTGAAATACTTTTTCTTAAATCAATGATCATAAAACTTTCAGCTGCGTCTAAGGCAAAAACAACTGTATTTCTATCTTAAATAGAATCAGAGTTATGAACATGCCAAACCTAGCAAGTGCCTGTCGTACTCACAGATTACAAAATCTAAAAACTAGCAAGTAACATTTCAAAGTACAAATACCTACTAAATACGGTACATGCTAGGTTTTTGAATTTGTGAATTAAAGTTGCTAGGATTTTGTATTTGAAATTGGTCTTTTGCTAAGTTTTTAAACATGTAATTGTGTCGTACTAAGTTTTTGGTTTAAAAAATTACTGAAGTACAGAAAGAGTTAATTTTAATAAATTTTAATGATAGTAAGTCAGTGTGAAATAGGTGCGAGATACGGGGAGGGGGGACTACAACTAATATGCCTTTTTTACATTAACTAAGGTTATAGCGATGTAGTCCAGTTTTGATGAATCTTATTTTGTAAGAATAAGTTTGGGTACGATCTTCAAATTCAAATATGCTGACGCTGATTAATTTAAATCTTGTTCGCGTAGTAGGTATAACTTTTATAAACATTCAATAAATTAATTGAAACATTTTTTTTATATCATTAGACTTACCTATATGCTATAAAATCAAAATTACAAATTCACAACACATATGTATAATTCATGAACCTAGTAAGTGTTTCCTTTCTTGGATTTCAATTCTAGAACCAAATCAGTATCTCTAAGTAACCAATTCAAAATTCCTAGGAAGAGGCCTTCTTACTAGGTTTTTGATATTGGTTTGGTATCAATCAAGTTGGTATCATAAATATTTGGAAACATCTAAAAAAGTATTAGTAAAGCACATAAAACTTGTCGAAATGTACTTATGTTTAATTTAACTATTTCATAAAATAAAACAAGTCCTAATTATTCATAGGACATTAAGAAAAGCATGAAATAGATGTTGTTTTCTAAATGGCACAAGAAAATGTTTAATGTCTTCTCCTGTAAAATTTAGTCAGACAGATTTATCTGAACCATTATAGCTCTATCTCGTTCATGCAATCTGCAGACAAACAGACCATAGACAAGCTTAGCTGTTCACCTTTTGGTTTAGCGATGCTAAAGTCGTTCAGCTTTTCAGCGGTTATGGTATGATTTTTAGCAGGGCAAAAGCAGCCCTACTGTTGAACTGCCTGGAAATTGAGTGGCTTGCTATAAGCTGATGGTAAGCCCCCTGTCAGTTTAGTTTTTTGTCTTATGTCAATGTTCTTAGTTTTTTGTATCTTTTAAGTCTCAGGATAATTCTCTCCATTGCGTTTTGTGTTGTCAGTAGTTTGTTTTTAACTTTGTTTGTGTACACCCAGCAGTGTTGCCAATATGGAAATCCAAAATTATCGCAAATCACTCAAAAAATTATCGTATTTTTATCGCGTACATATATTCATGTAAGTAAATGAAAAATTTGGGTTATTTATAGGATTACCAGGTACATACCTATTATTTTGAGCATGTAAAAAGGAAAAGGGGGAAGTAAAAAATAACTATGTATGGTATGTCTAAAATATTATTATTAAAAAAAACCTAAATTTGTATAACTAAATTTATGTTTTTATCCTCATGTTCTTTTTTTTCTGGACCATATTATGTATTTACAAGTGTTATGCGATCCAGCATGGCCTTTTTGGGCTTAAAATCAACACAGCATATATTGCCAGATCGAATAGCTTCGTCTGCGAGTAAAACTCCATTTATATACAAAATACATGAGACATGAAGAAATAGGTTATAATAATGCCCGTGATGCCGGCTCCAAAGAAACAATCGTCCAACCAATCGCCTAGCCTTACGAACGGAATGCGGCTTTAAAGACTATAGATTTTGTTGATTGAATCGCTAAATGCTGCTTTCCCTTTTACGCTCACATTTTTGCACTTCACGTTAAGTTTTCAATATTATCGTAATCTTTCATAAATTATCGTATAAAATTGTAAAATTATGGTGCGATACCCTGTTATTATTTTATATCGTATAAGGCATAGAACTATCGTATATTTACGATAATTATCGCATAGTTGGCAACACTGACACCCAGGTTTGACATGCGTAGGTAAGGCATGGTTAGATACGTCATGTTTCCATTGGTTTATTCGTCCAAGTTCCGGTGGTTAAGGCAGACACAGGAACCTCCTTACAATGCGCGCCGTGTCCAAGAGTAGGTACTGCCTTTTGTATACTACTCTTGACCGAAGCGCCTAACGTTAGCCTGTTGAGGTGTTTATCGAGGCTCTTAGCTATCAGTCCGTGGGCGGAGACGACTATCGGTACAATGACAGCTGAATCGACGGGCCACATGTCGACAACCTCATGAGCTGAGTCAAGATATTTACATTCTTTATCTTTTTCAGCATTTAAGAGGTTGCCGTCATGCGGCACGGCAATGTCAACTATCATTGCATGGCGATCTTGACGATCTATCACCACAATGTCAGGCTTGTTGGCTACAATAGTCCTATCTGTGATGATAGATCGGTCCCAGTACAATGTGACACGACTGTTTTCGAGAACTGGCTCAGGCACGTATTGGCAGTAAGGGACCTCCGACGACATAAGGTTGTATTTCAGAGCAAGTTGCTGGTGTATGATTCTGGCCACTTGGTTATGCCTGTGCAAGTACTCGCCGTTAGCGAGACGCGAACGACCGGAAATGATATGCCTGAGGGATTCACCTGGACAGTGGCATGCTCTGCAAATGTCAACTGTCCCATCTCGCAGGATATATTTCCGGTAGTTATTCGTCATCACAAATTATTATTATTATTTCAATGAGTTAGGTTAGTTTAGGGCTCGGTTAGGTTAAGTTAATATATGTAAGTAAATAATGTAGTATGAAATATTTTATGTATTTATTAACGAACGTAGAATTCCAACTAATGTCATGGCAGCATGGTCTCAGATCTTAGCCGGTAAAGAAAAAAAAAAAAAATGAAAAAAACCAAATTGACAGTTTTGTCAGTTTTTGTAAATATTTTTGTTGTCCTCTCCTAGGCACTGAGCAAGTAATCACTGGCGAAATCTTTAAGAAAACGCCATCAACCCAAACAAACAACAACACTACGTTGGTACCTAATTATTATTAAATTTCAGAATTTAAATTAAATAGGATGATAGCAAGACCTTGGACAGATGACCTGCCCAAATGCAGAAACTCATGTGTAGCGTCTTATTTTTCAAGGCTCGGTGGTAATAATAACAGTAATGATGACTATCTCTGTTTCTATTGCCAAACAGAGGACAACTCGTAAGTATTTGAAGCATCACTGAATCTTCTTTAACCTATAGCAAATAAACTTAAACCCAGAAAATAGTTATCTACTATTTAAATAAATACTATGTGCTAAAATATCTTCACCATACAAATACAGTATTTCTCCTAAAATTGGGCCTCGTACCCTGAGATCCTGGCAGAAATGGCAGAAATACCTCGCTGCTGGTCAGTCACTGGCCACTGAACAGTCGTTGTGTAAGGTTGCTGATAAGCTAGCTCTTGAGTCACTCGTACCTCTGACATCAGACAAAATGGAGACTGACATTTAGTTGCGTTTTATCATTTGCTGCGTTTACGTTTTTTTATTTTTGTTAGTAGAATTATTGGTCTCCTGTTTGGACTTCACAAACCTAGCTGTGTTATTTAAGTTTTATAAACCATAAAAAGGATAACAGCCTGCATAAAAAAAAAATCTGTTGCTTTTATGTTTCAGGTGTTTATATGGAGTGTTTGAACCACACAATGGTCTGGAAGCGGCAAGATTCATCATGCAACGAATGGCTGCTGAAATTCTTTTTCCATCCCCTTCTGCAAATAATACTGATGAAGAAATCAGGGATAGACTAAGGTAAAACTTATAATCATGTGATTCAATTGAGTCTAATAACAATTTAATTATTTTTTTATTTGTAAACCACAAAAATTAAAAAGTCTCTTATTATTCATTTCACCAATCATTTAATTTTTATATTTTAATTACCAATTAACGCTTGACAACCGGTTGTCGCGATAACAATTGATTTTAATTGTGTCTGGAATATCCGATCGTCAAAGGGTTAATCCCTCAATCGTGAGTTATTCCAGACACAATTGAAATCAATTGTTATCGTGGCACCTGAGTGCCTCCTGGGGGTTGAGAGATTAAAAGGGCTTTATAGAATATGTATTTTCTGTTCAAATATTTACTATTTACAAATAAATACTTTAACCTTTTCTGTATGGGAGGCATGTATTGATGCCAAGCGAAAAGTGTCTGCTCTATACGGGTGGCATCTATTGATATTTTGGCAAAGCCAATACAAAATTATGGTTTGATAAAAAAAAAAACTATGCTAAGAGACTGTTTTATCGATGATGACAGGATAACGACTTTAAAATATGGGTATATCAATATAATTTTATTAGTTTAATTAGTAATATGATGGTATTTATTAAAAATAATAATTGCGATCAGTCTAGTAGTTGCTATCAATCGCTCAAGTTGTTATTTTTTATTACAATGTCAATTTTTATTACTACATTATGTCTGGTGCGGGTCCTAGCAGATCACTGCATGATAATGAAATCGGGAATTTATTGATGGACTCTCTTCAAAATAAATAATTTGAGCTTGATGAGCCCATACTTGTGAGTGATTTGGACGATATTAACGGCAATGAAACAAGACAATGAAGAATTTGCATCCACATATCGATACCTTCAGGTTCAATTGTCGTATAAACCAAAACCGTACTTTTCAGGAGAGCCAAAAAAGGTTAGATAGATAGATAGATAACACTTTATTGCACAAAATAAAAGAAAACAAATAAATTACAAAGAAGAGAAAATGTACAAATAGGCGGCCTTATCGCTTTAAGCGATCTCTACCAGACAACCTTTGGGTAGAGGAAATTTAGTTTTAGTAGAGTAGGGGTAGCACTGTGCAAGACAAGCGATGTATAACAGATACAAAAACATACATGTTACTAAAATACAATACACATATACCTACATACCAATACCTAATATACAATACACATAATACAAAATAATATACCTACATACACCTACCTAAAGAACAGTATAATATTTTAAATAATGATAAATAAAAATAACCATCCACACATACACGAACCGACATAGTTAACCTAATGCTGCGATCGCGACAGGAAAAGTGTTTTGACCCTGGTCTTGAAAATAGGAAGTGACTCGGATTGTCTAATAGTTAATGGCAAAGAATTCCATAAGCGGACAGACTGAACAGTGAAGGATTGTGAGTAGAATTGTGAAGAATGGGAAGGGAAAGATAGTAATAGTTTACGACCCGAGCGCAAATTATCTGGACCACTGGTCGGCTGCAAGAATTTAAAACGTTCTTTGAGATAGCAAGGAGTCCGCGGGTTAAATAATACAGAGTATAGTAATGAAAGAACATGCAGATCACGACGGAGACGAATAGGGAGCCAGTTAAGCTGAGCTCGAAACATGGAAACGTGATCATACTTCCGTAAGCCAAAGATAATACGTATACAGAAATTTTGAAGGCGCTCAAGCTTATCGAGGGATTTTTCATTGAGATCGAGATAGCAGCAATCAGCATAATCTAGAATTGGCAGAAGTAAAGCCTGAACCAGAGCAATTTTGGTGGGTATAGGTAGAAAGTTACGTAATCTATTCAGACAACTAGCTGATGCAAACATCCTCCTGCTCACTTCACTGATATGTTTGTCCCATGACATTGAACTATCCAACAGAACTCCCAAGTTCCTTACATGTTTACTATATGGAATTTGGACATCGTCTAATACAATTGAGGGTAGTGAATCCCAATTAATCTTTGAGATCAGCCGGGGGCTACCAACAATCATCACTTGCGTTTTTGTAGGATTAACTTTAAGCCCAAATGATTTACTCCACTCCGAAATGCGACGTATGTCAGAGTTTACTGTGGAGATAACTTTTGGTAGATCATCAAGGTTACCCTGACAGTACAGTTGGAGATCGTCTGCATAGAGATGGTAGGAAGAAGTTAGATCAAGAGTAATAGAATTTATGAAAATAGCAAAAAGGAGAGGAGACAAGACGCCACCCTGCGGTACACCAGCTTTGACGTCACACCATGAAGAGAAAGAATCCTCAGAAATGATGCGCTGTCGACGCCCATGCAGATAACTATAGAACCAGTCAATTACCGTTGGAGATATGTTGAGAGAACGCAGTAAGCCAATCAAGATGTCAAAGTCCACGGTGCTAAAAGCATTACTGAAATCCAGCAGCGTCAAGACCGTGAGATGCCTATTGTCCATAGCATGGCGGATATCGTCAGTAATCTTTACGAGAGCTGTAGTTGTGCTGTGCCCCGGACGAAAGCCAGATTGTAAAGAGTTAAGGAGATGACACTGGTTTATATGATGGCTGAGCTGCTGGTGAACAATACGCTCCAACACCTTGGACAAAAAGGGAAGAATTGAAATAGGTCGATAATCCGTATAAGAAGAAGGATTCAGTTTCTTAGGAAGAGGAATTAAATGAGAATCCTTCCACGCTGCAGGAAAGGTGCAAGTGCTTAAGGAGTAGTTGAAAATTCGCGTGATAATGGGAGCAAGGATGTCGAGTAACGGAATAATCATTCTACGACTGATGTTATCACTGCCTACTGCATTTGAGGTGATGCTTAGTACGTTCTTCTCAACATCACAATCGGATAATTGACTAAAGACAAAAGACGAGAAGTTAGGAGTTGGAAGGGATGACAGTTGATTTAATGTTTGTGCTTTTGTTGCACCATCGATGACTTCAGATGAAGAGAAATGTTTATTTAAAGAGTCAAAGTTAATATTACTTGGTACGGAATTAATACGAGATCTTCCAATTCCAATTGATTTAAGAAATTTCCATACTTTAGTAGGATTACCATTATCAACCGATTCGTGAATATGGCGTCGTTGAGGGTCCCTACACATTCTGTTGCAGCGATTCCTAAGCAACTTATATTTGTCACGGTTTATGTCAGACGGGGCCATTTTAAATTTTGATTTAGCTGCATTCTTTTTATTACGTAACGCTTTTATTTCGTCAGTCAACCAAGGCGCAGGATTATGTTTAATTTTCACCGGTCGAACAGGTGCGTGACGGTCTATAACTTGTAACAAAAGCGAATTCAGAAGATTGACTTTCTCGTCAATACAGCCGGCGCCATCAATGGCAGACCAATCTGTGTTAGCAGCATCCAGTCGTAAGTCGTCGATGTTCATACCACCAAAATTGCGCTGAAGCTGTATCCTCGGCTTGAGCTTTGGGGGACGGATTTTATAAGAGAGATACACTAAGTCATGGTAAGAGAAGGCGTCAGCAGAACATTGACCATGCTGAGCGACGAGATCAGTGGAAGAAACGATAATAAGGTCCAAAAGAGTTGGTGTACAATTTGGGAAGTAATGGGTTGCTTTAAGGGGAAGGATATGCAAGTCAGAAGCGTTGATGAGAGACTGAAGATTGGAAGCTCGAGTGTCTTTTTTAAGTAAGCATGTGTTAAAGTCTCCCATTAATATAGTGTGACCATATAAAGGGGACAAGTCCTCTAACATCTTTTCAAGACTAGAGAAGTAGTCAACCCTTACAGGTTTTTTTTTTTATAAAAAAATTCATAACTTTTTTATTTCAGAAGCTATTAAAAAATGACCAAGAGAAGACATTCTTAAAATTTTGCGATATAAAAAATCTAAATATTTAAAACATGCCCATCTTCGTTAATTTTAAAGTTAGCTTGGATTTACGTCTTTAAAAAATACACTCGGTGGTTTATACGACGTCCTATAATGGATCTAAAAATATCTCTTTACGTCGTATTTGAATTTTTAGTAAACATGAGATTGCAATTGCTGACGTAAAGACCGATAGATGTAGATTTTTTGGTTTTTACAACCATTGATTATAGTGATTTATTTAAATGAATTAATAAAACATTGTATAAAAATAATGTTATGTTGACTATAAGCACACTTATATTGTTTCGAGAATGTATAGAAATAAATTTTTAGTGTTATAACTAGATTTGGTTGATGTAGATAAAATTAAATTGCCAGAGTACGAAAATAACTTTCTTTAATTGTTTTTATTTTACAATTTTGTAGCAAAATTATGGCACAAAATTAAGAATTTTTAATAACTCTAATTAGAAAAAATCAACATATTGGAACTTAAAAGACGGTGCGAAGTTGAAACACTCTAAATATTCAGCATTAGAGTCACTCTACGATTTCGTACCGTTCGCAGATGAGACGGCAGGAACATGGGGTAGTGAGGCTCGAGACCTTTTTAAGGAGTTAGGGCGACGGTTGCAAGAGAAAGGGAATGATTCCCGCTCTGGGTCCTGGTTAGTTCAGCAGGTCTCCATTGCCATTCAACGTGGCAATGCAGCCAGCGTAATAGGAACGTTCGGATCGGCCAGGCAGCACGGAGAGACTGGAATTACTTCTTGCTAATAATTCTTTTGTAGTTAGTTATATTTTATATGGTGCTTTTTTTATATCATTAATATTTTAGCTTACAAAGTTTATAATTATGCAATTATGGCAAAAAATTAAGACTTTTTTCCCGGTTCAGGGCTGCCGCCAATAAAATTGATTTCGATTGGTTGTGATGAATTTGAGACTTCTGAACAGGGAGTAGAGCCATGGTGTGCTCGGGAGAGGAATTTGTAGTTTTTTGAGAAGTTCAATGGTGAATTTATCTTTTTACAACTTTCATTATTGCTAAAAGTGACCATTTATGGCAATAATTAAAAGTTTGGGTACTTTTAAAGTAAGAAATTCATTAGAAAGCATCTAAAAAGGTTTTAAATTGTTTTCTTGAGTACAGTGTGGCTCATTTTTTTTTTTTAAAGTCCTGAATTTATCACATTTAGAAGAAAGGTAGCGGCACTGGACCTGAAAAACAGCCTTATAGTTATGAAAATAATTCCAAGTAGAAATAATCAATTTTAGTGACTAATAAAATAACATATTAATAACAAAATAAGCCTAGGCCTATTTAGAATATGTGAAACAAAATACTAGTCAATCCGCTCTTGCTCATCTTCTATATACAACCTACTGAACACGTGGACTTACGACATTGAAATCTTTGAATGCGTCTTAACACTCTTAACGTAAAAACCATTTGCAATTATCATAGAGTTTTACGCCCAGGCTTAAAAAAACGTATGGTCATTACATCTTAACAGAAATACCAAAAACAACCACTCGGCTTTTACACTGTTTTTATGGAATTTGTTTAACTTTTCGGCAATATTTTTTTAGGGTGTATACATTTTTTTTTTGCTAATTTAAACGTTTTGAATATACAGATCGATAGAGAAAAAAATTCTGAACAAAATGGTATATTTAACTCGATTTGGCCAAAATGGTTTATACGCCAATTGAACCTGAAGGTATCAATATGAGTCTGCTCCTCACCAGCTTGGTGTCGGTCGGCCCAATGTGTTACGTCCTTGGTCTTCACAAGTATATACGCCAAATATTCATCCCTTTGATTTTTCCAACAGTGATCTCAAGGCAAATTTGACTCAACGAAGTCCTAATTTCTTGACTGCAATAATATAATACTTACTACTTAAGTACTCAAGAAATTAGTTTATCGTTTTTTTTTAAAGGCAAATCCCTAAGGCAGAGTGGCAAAAATAGCTTTTTTAAATTGGTGTTTTTCCTAAGTTTTAAGATTATATACTTTATATTTGTAACTGAATTTATTAACAATTTAATTAAAAGAGTTAATGCTCAACAGTAAAGTATTTTTATTTTCCTATAAATTTGATTCTGTGTAAATACTGTTTGTAATATTTTAAATAGTGTAGTAGGTATCTCTATTCTCTATGAGCACTTTTGCGTTTTACCAACCTTATGTCGTTGTATTAAGAGTCAACATTAGTACTTTTGCAGCTGACTGTCCAATATGAACGAACTACTTTGTTTTTACAGAAATGCATTTGTCTCTGTAGAAAAAGCATACATTGAAAACTATGATGGTATGATAGCAGAGAGAACCAGTTTGCAGTATCAACTTCCGCAGACTATGGGAGAGCAGCAGGTATTTTTAATCTTAATATAAGTACCTAATACATTTTCTTTACCTAGGATAGATGGCACATACAATTTGTCTCATGAATAATCAATTTTATAAAAGTTATCTAGCAGGTCCACTTAACATAAACTTAATGTTTAATATCAGTATTTAAACTTCGAAACTCGAACCCGCATCTCCTCGTATAATATCATAAAAAAGTTTTTAATGTTTACCTTATGTAATTACCTTAAGTAATAATCTGTTTATTTTCATCCATAATGTTACAAAGTTTCTCTTAAAGATAATAATATTACAAGCAGACAATGGGGACTACCGTTTCTTTGCTCACCAGTTGGCGCCACTGTAGACTGAGGTCTGGAGGTATAGCTGTAAAAGGCGACTTTATAAATAAGATCGGCGCCGAAACAAAGTTTTAAATCTTGAATCTAATTAAAGTTTATTATTTGTAAATAACTATCTTCATATCATTTAATAATTGCTCTTTTAGGCCGCCTATTTTATCACTTTTTCTTAATTCCGCTTTCGAAGCGTTCACATTAATCGCCAAATAATCCATATTTGCGATAATTTTACGAAGGAGATCACTTTCCAGAAGGTAAATTAAAGAAATTATAATTTATGTAACGAAACCCGCTAAAACCAGTGAAAAGTGAATGTAATTGTCTCTCACGTGACACAAGCGCCTCTAGTGGCAACTTCACTAGCGATAGCCCCTATTAAGTAACATGAAACACACAACACTAGTGAAGACTGGAGCCTAAGCTAGGATAATCCTATATTTAAGGACTCCAGGGCCTCACCACCCGGGCCATGGGAACCTTAGTATTATAGTCTTTTTTATTTTTCAACTCTTTTTTTCTTTCTTTCTAGATGTCTCAATATGATCACATAGTATCCCGTCTGAAAGAGATTGACCAGCATCTATCCGGTGGAGCCACTGTGGTAATAGCACTTGTTCACAACGGCAAACTGTTTGTGGCAAACGTTGGTGAGACCCGAGCACTATTGTGCCGTACCGATGACAATTCTGTGCTGAGAGTTGTGCAACTGACAGTGGATCATAGCTTGAACAATGAAGATGAGCTGTTAAGGCTGTCCCAGTTAGGATTGGATGTCAATAAGCTAAGAAATGGTTAGTTTATGGTTATAATTATCATCAACCCACAATATTTCATAGTTGGTCATAGGCCTTTCCAACAGAAGATGTAATGGCCACATTTCATTAACCTGCAAAATTTATTCATTTTTAAAAACATATAACTTTAAATTTTATATTTAGTGATTATGTTGGTTGTGCTTTCAAGATACATCGCTAGCAGCACAGCTGTTGGGAGGAAGTTTCATTCCCAACAGGTGATTCTCACGTGTAGTCGCCGTGGCTTTCAACCGGTAGACTGATGACTTGCTTAAATCACCTCGAGTGTTGCTCATCTTGGCGTTTAATGTGTCCTATGCTTATACCTGATCTATAGAACCCATCATTATTACATTCTGCAACTCAATCGAAACGTCAGGCAATTAAAGAAACTGTAATGCAATCGTGTTTAGTTTAAATAACTGTAACATGTTACGAGTTGAATTGAAATATTACTTATATACAATATTCTGTTTTCCAGTGCAATATCTAGGCAACCAGACGGGCACACGTTGCCTAGGCAATTACTTAGTGAAAGGCTTGTACAAAGCCTTCCCCACAATAAGCGCGGCGGCTTCAGAGCCCGTCGTGGCCACGCCCGAGATACATGGACCGATAACCCTGGACGAGTCATGCAGGTGAATATAAACATTATTGGTAAAGTTGATTGTTACGAAGCGACATGTTTTACTTGTCTATCTTCTGTACAGGGTCTTGGGTAAATGGTATTAGTGTTACAAGCTAAAAACCGGCCAAGTGCGAGTCGGACTCGCGCACTGAGGGTTCCGTGCCAACTTTAACTGAATTAGGGGTCCACTTACTTCCACTTAGCCAAAATACCACAATATTTAATTGACTGCAAAAATAACTTTGTTTTTTATATATTTAATTTTCATAGTGTTTGTATGAAAGACAAAGTTATATTTCCGGTTGTTAAAAATGTGCTATTTCTCAAAAACTATCGGTTTGATCTCGTTCAAACCAATTTATTATTAAGATTTAAATTTAAGTTTTTGTTAAGATCTACATTATGTATTTTTTTCAAAATTTTCACTTGCTTTAGAAGCGTCTATCTTCCAAACGTTATCCTTTTGGAAAAAATGGTTTTAGAAATCTCGTCATTTTAAAAGACCTATCCATAGATACCCCATACAAGTAGGTTAGAGTAAAAAAATTGTTTTAGTTCTATGTATGGGAAGCCCCCCTTAAATATCATATTTTTTTATTTTTTGTATGAGTATCGTAAAGCGGTCAACAGGATACACCTATCTACGAAGTTTCAACTGTGTAATGCCATAGGGAAAGAAATATACTAGAGTTCCAATCGCTAGTCAAGAAATGTCTTTCCGAATTCTTTTCAAAATATTACGACAGATTGCGCTAGGAGTCTCGATTTGAATAAAATCATAGACCAAGGTAAATACAATCCAAATTTTGCCATTTACGAGAACCATTTGCAAGCACGTGTGGCTATGCTTTGACCATGAATGACACGTGCCGTAAGATGGCGCTTATTAGCATTTAACTTTTATTGCAAAGACCAAGAAAAAATGAAATTAAGTTACTTATTAGTATTTCTGTTTTTTATTTTAAATCTTAAGAAAATTGCATTATATGTTTTTATTTTTTTGCAAATCGTTACAAAACGTAAAAAATAGAAGTACGTACTAAGATTCGAACTCTCGGCCTACGGACAGAAAAATCAAATGCAGAATCTATTTTTATTTTATCTAACAATGTTGAAGTTGGTTCCGAGTTGAGCTGAAATAAGTTATGGCGTCAATTTTTTAATCTAAGTTACCACTTATCGGAGCGAGTTTGACATGCTGATATCGGTTTTGTCTCAATTCGGAATGTGGTCATGCTGTCACTCGGCTTATTCCACCAAATAAAAGACACAATACAGAATTATAACCACGCATAAAACAACAATTCACTTAAAACAATTAACTTAAAAATGTATGTAACTATTATAAAATAGCACAATAATCACAGCTCCAGATTAGAATATTTTACTAAGACAAAATATTAAAATGCAAGATCGCCCTCCCCATATTGAGTAAGTGCCTAAATTAAGTATGTTCCTATATAAAAACAATAAATTTTGGTAATCGTAGAACGTTATAAACTAACGGCCATTTCCAATAACCTATCTATCTTCAGTTTTGGCATACTGTCTTTGTTTCTCTGGACAGCAAAAACAGAGATAGAAACCTAGTTTCCTATCTCCGATATGCCAAAACTGAAGATAGATAGGTTATTGGAAATGGTCATAAAATTACTTGTACCTACTTGTACAAAAATCATATAAATTAATCAAGAACTTGTCTTCCGATTAGGAGAGAAAATATAAGTATAACCGTTTTCTGTCTGGCTATAGGCCGGTAAAGCTCCTTCCCGGTAATCTTTTGTTTCGCAAATGCATTGTTATAATTCTAGATAAATAATGATGTTGAGTTTTTCCATGTTTCACGTTTACTTAAAAGTCGTTTTGAATTGAATAGTAAATTTAACTAAAATAAATAGTATTTTACTAGCCGACTGTACTTTCATGTTTTTCATGGAGCTTAGTGGAACATTTTATTATTTAAAATAATTATACTTAAAATCAATTATGGAGCCCGGTGGAATAATTTCTTGGAGCGCAGTGGAATAAGCCGTCACTCACCACTACTCTACTCACTGTCACATTTATTTATTATTTATGTATTTATTTAGATGAACATAACATTAAAAAAATAATAAGAAAAATACGAAACCGACCAAAACCCAAACGCATATTCTTTCTACTCAGAACGCGTTAAACTTGCCCGAGTTTAATGGCGGGAACTAGTAATTTACCTATTTCTTTGTAACGCACCGCACACTTGTTCTTATCTAATAAATCGCGTGATCGCACGCGCCCCCGCTCCCAGGCAGCGGCCCCTTTCAGTCACGTGGATGTCGTGGCTAAATTCCCGAGCGTCGGCCGCGTCCCGGACTCGGACTTCTAGCATAGGAATTAGGATTGCATTTTGCATACACTTAGTCTGCCTTTGCGTACGAATATTTTCTTATTAAATAGGTAACTATTTGAAGAAACTTATAAGTCGAGAACGGCTGGACAGAATTTTCAGATTTTGGTGTTTTTGGATTTGTCTTCGTCGGGAATAGGATAATAACTATTTAAAATATTGAAAAGTTAACGTAGAAATAACTACCTAATTAAGAAACTGTATTTCTTCCGCCAGTCATTAATAAAGCAGCAGTTCAATAAGTAAGTAAATAAATCCAATCGGAAAAATCGAATCCCATTTTAGTGCCCCTTAATAACAAGATTATTCCCATCAGAGTTGTCCGCGGCACGGAACGGCTCGGCGAGCGGCTCGGAGAGCGGCGCAGTGCTTTGGAAATCAAATCTTGTACCTCTCATAGTAAAGTAATTAGAAAGCAATTATTGTTTTAGGGAGCTGAATATGACAAATTCGTTTAATGCTAAGCCAGGGTCACTTCATAAGTATGAAGTTTATAAAAAGTGGTTAAACTTTTTGGTAAGGAAAAATAAAGGAAAAGTTCTTTTTTTTACAATTCAAAGCAAGATAACGATCTTTTTGTGTTTTATTTATAGAGTACATATACTAACTCCTCTATTTACATAAAAATTTCAACACATACACGTGCAAATAAAAAGTAACAGATTTTTAAAGTAAGAAGAAATTTAACGAATTAACGCAATAGTATGGAGCGGGAAATTTAAGTCCATTTTTTATGATTAATTTGGATCATCCGACCAAAAATAAATATGCACTTATGAAGATTAGTGTCTATTTGATATAAATTAATAAGATAGGTCGTTTAGAATTAAAAATTCAAACCATAACAATTGTTCAAAAGTCAAGTGATAAAATTTATCCCGTGGATAAAGTGTTTTCTTTACGTTAAATAATATTGAATACTTACATGAATTTATGCCGGTTTAGTTATGAAATAAATAAGACATATTGTAATGTGTCCCAAATCAATAAAAGAGTGCTACTTAAATAATTACATTTATTTATTATTATAATGCCAAACTGACGAGCATATTTTTGACTAAGAAGGTTACTGACGTGCACGTCCTAAAGTACTACTAAGCCTACTACATATCAATATAACATAACTGCTTAACTTAATGCTTAACTTCTTATTATCTCAATGCTAATTCCTTAACTAAATTTAATTCCTAATACTAATTGTTATTGTTGGACGCCAGGAGGGTTTTCCTACGGATGTTGATGGTGGAGCCCTTCCACTCCTTGGTAACCGGCTAGCACACGGCACAGTGATTATCTGATCTCTCTCCTTATTATAATGAGTTACAGATATGAGAAGTATTTCTATGTGTTGGGTTCAGGACACTGATCACAGTGCTTCTAAGGGCGTTTCCAAAGGCCCTTTATGCATTCACTAAACACAAAAGAATACAGTAATTTCGGTACATATCACTTCTAATTTTCAGTTTTTCATCACGATACGTTAATATTCTCAAATGTCGGTATTCGCACATCAAAATGGCCAGATATCGAGCATAGGTACGACCGTTGACACTCCGTAAACCGCAATCACCGCTATGTTCTTAAACTTTCAATTTTAAACGATGCCTGTGAATTCATTACGTTTGTTTGACTATAATGCTATAATAAACTTCTTCGATCATTCAGAAAAAAACACTAAAATAAGATCTTTGTGGAGGAACTACGTGATTTGAACTCGCGTCCGTTGGATCTTTAACAAATGTCGCCAGCCTAAACCGCTGAGCCAATTAACCATTAAACGATACAGTGAAAATGTTAATCATGTTAAAAGTATTAATAGTGTGAATCTTATTGTGATGGAGTTAGGGCATAATTTTGTATGTCACACCATTACAATATAACTGAAGTTTAGCCAAGACTATTAAAAATTCATTATTTAAGTCGAAATCATCGGAAATTCGTAAATCCTTCAAGCTCGCATGAATATTTTCTTACCATAGTTCTTATTAACAACGGCCGCCCATACAAATTATTATTATTATTATTTTTTTCATTTGATGAAACTATGTTTGTGTTGCTACATTATTCTAAACTATCATTCTACACGTTTGACAAGTTATTTCTACCAAAAAACTGTCCAAAGTGACAAAGAAACGTTAAAATAGTTGAGAATAAAAAAAAAGAAAATGTCTGCAACTATAGTTGCATGGAGCACTTTGGCCTTGTGCATACGTGCAACTAGAGTTGCACGGGGCACTGTAGTGGGTTGCTCACTAATGTAGGCTCACGGATAGAATTTAAATATGTATCTGAAATGGATAAATAAAACACAACCCACTTTTTACAAGCTCGTTCTGGGTTTGATTATTAGCATAGGGAAAATATTCGTCGTTAGTTTAGTTAATTTTTCGCTTACATACTGTCCAAGTTATTAAAACAGTATGTCATCATCAGTCGTTAAGTTATTATTTATTCGATCGTTTTAGGATTCCTCTTTTCTAATCATTGTCATACTACATTACTACATTTCCGTATTGCGCCATCTTTTATATTTTTAACAACAACTAACGGGCAAAAGCATGCATTGCCACACTAGCGCTACGGAAATAGCAGGACAGTCTACAAACAGCCGAAACAGAGAAAGATTTTCTGTCTCTTTCGATTTGTACCTGGCGAAACAGTAATGCCATCTATGCCTAGTACAGGATTTTAGCTTTCTTCCGAAGGACAATCTTTACTATGAAGATTGTCACTCTAGTATATTTCTTTCCCTATGGTAATGCTAATACTTTCAGAATAAAGTGGCTGTGACATACGGACTTGACGAATCTATAAGGGTTCCGTTTTTTTGCCATTCGGCTACGGAACCCTAAAAAGTATAGTAATACTTCCATATTGCTATAGTAGAACTCCCTTTAGGAGGAAGGAGTCGAAACCGGGACCCTTATGTACCAAGCGGACAACGGGACATGATGTTATCGCAATTTATCTAAGTTATCAGCAAATCTCTCCGATTTGACGGATTGTACTCGGTAATTGAAAGATTTATTATTTTCAAGGTTTCTTGTACTAGTCAGCGCCGGGGTCTACAAACGGATTCAAGAAGTTCGAGGTAGCAGCGAACAGACAAACAAACAGCTTGCCCAAATAATTGTAGAGAACTTTAGAAAACAGACCAACTTTAAAATTGTTAGTCAATCTGTGTTAGAAGAGATTGAGGAAGAGTTTGTTTCCTACTGCGTGAAGAATAACTTGACACCGAAAGCGAACACTCATATGTCACTGCTAATTAGGAACTTCAATTTCCTACCTCCAGTAGAGGATAACCCAATACAAAAAAATCCATCCGTCAGATTCAATCCGATTGTTCAATCAAAATCAACAACCTTACTGAACGAGTTGGACTCTGAACATTATTCATCAGGCAATGAAATTGAAACGAATGATTCGATAGTGGACACGAATAGATCAGACAGATCAGTGGAATCATCCTCAGACATATATCCAGCTAGGCAGTTTGAGAAAGAGAGGAAAATCAAAGGTTATGTTGACTTTTCTTGTTATTACGAGAATGTGGCTAAGGCAAGGAAGAATGGGACACTGCCAGGTTTTATAAAATAGTTTTATTTCATATTAGTGTATTAGGATTCTTCATTTATTTGTGCAAACCAAAAAGTTTTACATACTTGTTATGTTAATTAAGTTTAAAGTGATATATTATTATAACATTGTTTCCTTTTAAATGACGTAAAAAAGAACTATTTCGACTGGTTACTCTTTTTTACGTATTTCTATCATTTAGATGGAACTCAAGTATTTGAAAAGAAAATTGTAAGCTTAGCAGTTAGAGTATAAAGTCCTGGCGAACGAATTCGCAAGCAAAGCTAGTCAATAATAAAACAGATGATTGTGTAAATATCATAATAAAATAAACAAATGAATCATTAATATCTTTATTATTTGCATTACACAATATTAACTGGCCAGTTTCAAATCATATAAAAAGTTTCCATGTTTTCTATATTTGCAAACTGGAAGATGGTAGGTACTCTGTTAGCTGTTAGAGCCGACCTTGAATCGCGAAGTTTTTGATTGCTTAGTCTCCAAAATCAAGGCCCGAGTGACTAGTCTTGAGGGTTTTACTTTAACTTGATCTAAAAGTGTTTGCTTAAATAATATGGTTTCATAGTTTCATTCATGTACAATGTAAATGTTAAATTTCCCAATCGATTTTCAACTTTAAACACTGCGAATAAAGATCCGTTTCAATTGAGAAAATCGTTTTGGTGTAGGTTGGTTACACTAGATGGCGCGACTTCGGAATCCATATAAAATGAGATGTTTCAAGATAGAGTAAAACTAGTCGGAAAAGACACTCGTAATTACCAGACTTTATTTCTAAGGTTACATATAATATAAAACTAAATGCTGGTTTAGACTGGCTTGTAGTCCAATTTGCTTTCCAGTTTCTTATTGTCGGCCACTTTGCGCACCGCTTTCATTAAATCCTCCTGTAACAAAATAATGGGAAAATGATTTTTTTAAATGCCCCGTTCAATTAAATATCAAATAAGTTTTTTCTTAAAAATGAGGATAATTTTACGGTTTTGACGCGGATGGTCATTTTCAGGATGTAATTTTCCCAACTGGTCAATTTCGCAAATGGTCACTTTCGCAGAATGTCATTCAGAAATTTTTCCTGTTTATTTATTTGTACAGTTTTTATTGCAAAATCACACCTATTATAACTAAATAAGATGCCGCGGTGTTCAGCTTGATATGCTGTCGTCTGTAAAAAGAATATACAGGAAAAAAAAACTGAATGACATTCTGCGAAAGTGACGATTTGCGAAATTGACCAGTTGCGAAAATGACCATATTTTTCGCGATGACATTTTGCGAAAATGACCATCTGAGTCAAAAACAATTTTATATTGCAATTAGGAACTATCTAGAAGCGTAACCAAACAAAAAAAATGAAACAAATGAATAACCCCATAAAGACGACACATCTCGTTACTACATAATATAATCTTTAATAATTTTATAACTTATAATTAATATAACTTTAATCCCTCAACCCCCAGGAGGCACGCGCGTGCCGCGATAACAATTGATTTCAATTGTGTCTGGAATAACTCACGATCGAGGGATTAATAAATTAATATTATCCTTTAATAAATATTTTTTTGAATGCCTTCTTTGGTGGGACTTCTACCTCAGGAAGGCTAAAAATATTTTAATCAATTGCATTTTCAATTGACCAGTTTTAAAAACTAGATCTGGTTTTTCATACCTGTACAATGTATTCTCTCTCAGCCCTGATAGCAAACAGACCAGCTTCTGTACACACATTCCTGAGATCAGCACCGTTGAAAGTGTCAGATAGCTTCACTACCGCCTCGTAGTCCATCTCGCCGTGCTTGGCGATCGGCTGAGCGTGGATCTTCAGGATCTCTAGCCTGGGAGATAAAAATAGAATTTATTTATTTGGCACCATATATTAAATATAATATTATATGTAATAATCTAATTTCAGTGTTATCATACTCTGTGATGTTTTTTTTTTGTATAACTGGCAGGACTTGTATAATAGTAATGATCATTTTGTCTTCTCAAAACAATGTACGGTTCTCGTGGGATACTTTCAAATTCAAAAATCTTTGCATACGAAGTCGAGGCAATATGTGCAACAATGCCAAAAATATCGGAAACTTATAAAGACAATTTAAATTGTAGAAATCCCCAAATAACAA
Organism: Anania crocealis; assembly: GCA_949315895.1. Lineage (NCBI taxonomy): Eukaryota > Metazoa > Arthropoda > Insecta > Lepidoptera > Crambidae > Anania > Anania crocealis. The sequence goes on from OX438861.1 coordinate 12,112,315, forward strand.
TTATTTTAAATGAAAAGCCTGGTGTCTGTGATAGTATAAGACTATCGAGATAGTAAACTTACCTAGCCTGCTCGTTGGGCAGTGGTATTTCGATCTTCCTGTCCAATCTGCCTGGACGCAACAAGGCGGGGTCAAGCGTGTCGGGTCTATTGGTCGCCATGATGATCTTCACCTGCCCCAGCGAGTCGAACCCGTCCATCTGGTTGAGGAGTTCCATCAGCGTTCTTTGAATTTCTCTGTCGGCACTCGTTCCTTCAGAGAAACGTCTGCCGCCTGGAAAGGCATGGTTGAATGTAAACAATGGGGAGGATAAGCGCTAATTTATCCCGATAGATGGTGTCTTAGGTTAGTATTGTTTTATACTTATCAGTTCAGAATACATAGTTTCATGTGAGCGTTTTGCGTATGTCTTCATGTTGAGCTTCTACTAAACAGATCTAGACTAAATTTCGAATAGATATAAAGTTAAGTCTAGAATTAATTTCTATTCCAGACTTAATTCTAGGCAAATTTTTCTCCCAACAAAATATTTTTGGTTTCCCAGGGATATACTTACGTCATGTTTGAATTTAACAGAACAAGCTTGCATTGTTACAGAACGGACTTAGACCGTTTCAGATCACAAATACAAATAAAGATTTCCAAGAAAACAAGCTAGTGATAAAATAAAAAAATGCCATAAACGTACCAATAGCGTCGATTTCGTCCATAAATATAATGCAAGGCTGATGATCGCGCGCGTAGTTGAACATCTCGCGGATGAGACGAGCCGACTCGCCAATGTATTTATCCACGATGGCTGATGACACAACCTACACAAAGATAATACAGACCTTAAATTATTTTAGACAATTTAGATTTTTACCCTAGTTCCATTAAGCAGTAGACAAACAACCTTGAACTAAATGGCGATCACAAATACATTTAGATTTTAAAAACCTTTTATCTATTAATTTTTATAGACAAGAGTCATAGTAAAGTAAGTAGTGAAGTGACAGCCTATAATCATCCCACTGCAGGGCAAAGGCCTTCATCATTGAATTCAAGTTACCACAGCAATGATGGGTGTACTGGCATAATCACCACGCTTGCCAAATGCGGGTTGGTGATCACAAATCCGAGTAACGTTCGAAAATTCGAAACTTTTTTGTTGCCCGACCCGGGGATTAAACCTGGGACCCCGAGATCTTGGCCCGGTATTTAAACCAATAGACCAATGAGGCGAAGGAGTTATGGCGTGATTAAATTATAAACAAAAAGTTATTTAAACATAACATTACCTTCAAGAAGTTAGCGTCCAACTGTGAAGCGACAGCCCTAGCCAGCAGGGTCTTGCCAGTACCAGGTGGGCCGTATAGCAGGCAACCCTTGGGTGGGGTGATACCAACACGTACGAATAGCTCAGGGTTAAGTAGGGGAAGTTCTATAACCTGGGGAATGTCAGTTTTAATACATTAGAAAGTTTCAACCATATCTATACCTATATAAACCTAGTTTAAAACAATGACATTCTACCTGTCTTCATTTCTAGGTAAATAGAAAAAAGAAAGATTTTATGTTTTTTGGAGATAAATGAACATGGCATCCGGAGGCCAGTCTAGCGGTAGGCATATAGAGCGCGCAAGTACATTGAGTGACAGAAGGCCTAATAAAAAAGATCGCATAAATTGTGAACACCCTCTGGTACACACTCCGTATTTGTTTTAGTTATGCCAATAAAACATCTATCGAGTCTAGCACTGTATCCCGCAAAATGTAAGACTCACCTCTCTCAGTTGTCTGATCTGTTCCTGCAGACCTCCAATGGCAGAGTATGTAACATCTCCAGGATCTTCATGGCTCATGTTGTATACCAGAGGATCAACCTGTTTAAAGTATGTTGCAAGTTAGATATTGTGTGTTGATGCTTGCTTAGTGCACATATTTAAAGGTAACCTATTGTTAAGCAATATTATATGTATAAAACAATGTCTAATCCTATTGCTGTCTGGTACTGATTTAGTCTATTATAAATAATAGTAAATATATTACATTTGAACAGTTATTGAGGAGGTCCCAGTATAGTGCCTTAAAGCAATCTCATGTAATTGTTTAACTCAATGGCTTTATCTCTTAGAAACACTGGTTTACATTCAAATCAGAATCAAAGATATTTCCAACGCATAATAGTGTACAGTGAAAAAAAAAAATCTTTTATCTACTTAAGACACAAAAATTCAAAAAAAGTTTTATATGTCTGTATTAAGTAAATGTCTTTTTAAAATTTTAATTTTATAAACATTATAAAAGACTCAATAAACACACAAACTCTTGAAAAAAGGAATGAAGACAGATATAGGTACCTCTCTCGGCAAATGCCTCATAATGGTCAGAGTAGTCATATCAAGTGCCACCCTGGTGCCTCCTTTCAGCTTGTTCTTATCCAACTGGCGACGGCATCCAACCACATAGCGGGGACCGTTTGTTGCTTTCACAATAACTGTGGATAATTATACAGATATTGTATGTTAGACAGCCCAAATAAAATACAATGTAGAATCATTACTGTCACACAATGTGATGGTGTTTTATTTGTTATACTATTAAAGGAGTTGCCAGTCAGTCACTGTTTGTGGCTTTAGTAATGCAACCAAAATTGCAAGAAAGTAAGTGGTGGTAGGACATTGTGTTAAGTCCTATATTTACCCCTAACAGTTATAATAATGCAATGCAAAACCAAAACTCTTTACATTTACAACCAAGGCATTTTATTATGTTGACATCAAATGTGTGAGAAATAAAACACACCCCACAAACTCTTTGTTTTATTTTCAACATCACCAGCCTATATAAATCCACAGCTGGCCTCTTCCAAAAGATTTTGCTAATGCTCTTAATCCCTCAACCCCCAGGAGGCACTCGGGTGCCACGATAACAATTGATTTCAATTGTGTCTGGAATAACTCACGATCCAGGGATTAAAAAACATTGAAACAAAGAAATCAATCAAATTTATCGGTTTTTAATGAAGATGGTAATAATTGCATTTAACCCCTTGTATGTGGGTAAAGCCAGATACAATAGAAATCAATTGTCATATAGCTCGGATCCGTGACTAAGCAGCCGACTGCTTAATGATCATCAGTCGTACTTCCATGGTTTAATTCCATAGACCAAGATAATATTATGAACACAAAAAACCTATGCTCATATCAATTAGGCTTACATTGGATCAAGAAGAATAACAACTGAAAAAAACAACTTACATTACTACAGTCAAATTAATTCAGTGTTTACAACATACCTTGATATTTTGGCACAATTGCAAGCTTCTGTGATAATGGCGCTAGCTACATTGCTCTGATATTGAAAACTCATAAAAAACAAGGTTATGTGGTATAAACCCCAAGTTAATTTATCAACGCTTCGAACCCCAAGCGACAACCGGTTGTCGCGATAACAATTGATTTTAATTGTGTCTGGAATATCCGATCGTCAAAGGGTTAGCTCTCTAGATAGCGTCCACGCAAGTATAGATCAGTGTACTTACATTTTTCTTCAGTCAGCTGCTTGAGTACCTCACCTACAATTTGACCAACACTCTGGAGAGCTTTGAGGTCATTTTCACTTTTATCATATTGCTTTGTGAGATCTTTTAACTGCTCCCGCACTGAAAATTCAAGATTTGACTACAATTTTAAACGACTTTTTCATAATTACAATTAAATTTTAAAAATTGTTTTTTTTTAATTTAAAATTTTAAAATATTTAAAAAAATAAGATATTTATACGAAATAATTATTGTCATTGCTATTAGAGTTAGATTTGATATGCAAATATTAAGGAAAACGGAGTTTTTAAAGAAACATTTTCGCAATGAGTCGGCACTATTATAGACTTCAATCACACAATGAATACTTACTATCTTTGAGACGCGATTCAACTTCTTTGTGTTCCATTAGTTTCTTTCGGTAATCTTGAAATGCTTTTTCTCTTAAGGGATCCATGGTAGACGTTCCAGCAGGCATTTTATCTGAATTAAAGAAGTTACTTCGACCAACAAAAAGGGAATTTCACTCACAGTCACATCAAGTCATCAACAAAGAGAATACAATCGTTTGATTGACAGCCTCTTTTTGGCAGTTTACTTTTTATAATATATTTTTTGTTATTTTGTCCCTTCCGGAACCGGCTGAGGTTTAAGATCATGCTGCCCTGTCTTTAGTAGGATTTCCACATTTTCAATAAATACATAAAATATCATAAATACTTACTTACGCATAATTACTTAACCTAACCTAACTCATTGAAATGTATGGGTGGTTTATTACATTTCAATGATCACAGGAGTACGTGGATCCGAGAACGTGGATCCGAGTTAAATAGGAGCCTTTCCTTGTTTCTCACTTTTATTTGATCTATCTATCCTACTCACTGGTACATTATTATAACAATGCCACCACTTTAGCACAGTAAATTCCGCTTAGGATAATTTCACAAAATTATGAAACATAGTCCATCTTTCTCTTTTCGTTTCCCTCGCAAAACTCCAGTTTTTTGTGTGTCACTTCCGGAACCGGCTATTGTAACTGTCTGAGACCATGCTGCCAAATCATTAATAATTTGTCGTCGATTTGGTTTTTAAGTTTAGCAAAATACAAAATATATAAACATTCTATATGTATAATATTGAACAGATATCCTACTAATACTAAACGCGAAAGTTGAGGATGTAGATGTCTGTACATTTTGCTCTTTTACGCAAAAACGACTCAACAAAATTTGGCACGGTGGCTGGAATAACAGGGCTACTTTTTATCCCAAGGAAAAGGTACGGTTTCCGAGGGATGATTTTAAGACACTGTTTTAATGTAACGGATCAGAATGAAATTTGTTTTGGTGTTAGTTTATTAACTGGATGGATACAGGATACTTTTTTTTTCGAGAAAAAGATCAGTCCCTGTGGGATAAATTTAATACATAGTTTTAAATTCAAAATTCCACGCGTACAAAATGGTTTTGGCATTTCCCTTATGCATTCCAAGATATTTGGTGTATCGACGAATTTATTCAAGTCTTCAGCCTGTGAGCCTGTGAGTTTCATCAATGTACCTTCAACATCCGAGAGAAATATTTTAACAATACTTATTTAAAAATCGGTAAAGATGAAACAGCGTGTAATTATTTCTAAAACTGTACATTAAACAAAAAATTTGAACAACATTTTTTTTTACTTTTTCCCGTAAAATACACTAACTTTCATAGTGTACTTTTTATGAGTATTTATGACCCAAGCAACACTTAATTTATTTTAGAAATCAACCTTTTACATTTTTAATATTTTTTGCATACCTTGATTCTCGGTGACCCCCATGGCAATCAACATATTATTATTGTTAAGAATAATATAATGGGGACTATATTTCTTGTCACAAAAATTTATATTTGTCATCAAGTTGTATTACCTAATAAATAGATCTATCGCCAGGAAATATTTTCGTTCTCAGATAAACAAAAAGTGTTCCCAGGTATAAATTATCAAATTAATGTTAATATACCTATATGTAAAATAAGAGATGAATTACCTATAAAATTGTAGTGCATTAGATGAATATATTAATAAACTTCGTTCTTATACTTAATAATAGTTTTATTCCTTAAATAATAGCTTTGTGCTCAGAATGGTAGATGTGTCACTAAATAAATCGATTATCGATCCATGACATCGACTCCTTTTTATTTGTTATTTTGTCACCAATACAGTAGTTACATTTTATTTCGTTCAGTTATTAAAATAATAATATTTATTACCAATTTTTTTTTTTTTTTTTTTTTTAAATATTTAAGACATGCCTCGCTGGGCCACACTGAGCCATCTAGTCCCAAATTAAGGTACTATTAAGTACCCTGTCGTATGGGGTACTAGACAACCGATAAACTTACTTATATACTTTCTTTTTTTTTTCTAAATACATACTTATAATACATAGAAAACACCCAGACCAGTACAAACAGACATGTTCATGCACACAAATATTTGTACTGTGCGGGGATCGAACCCGCGACCCATGGCTCAGAAGCAGCGTTAACTACCGCTGATCCAAATGGTCGTCCAAATTTAATACATCTATTTATAATTTTAATGAAAATATGTTCAAAGAGGCGGAGACAAATTGACACGCTTTTAAAAATTGGCTGGTAAGGCAGAAAAAATACAAAACTTTGAAAATGCATGGACTGATTTTGATGACTACAAAGTCAAATGGTTCAGCAAATGGAGAGTGGATCTACCGCACAATATTGATTAGATGCATGAATGGAAATGCAACTGCCCTGCGTTTTACAAGAATTGTATACAATGTGCAAACATATTATCGGATTAGCCATTCGCTTAAAGCTGGCCAACCCCCCACCAGAAGAAATGTGTTTCTTGGCCAGAAAAGAAAAAGGGGGTGCCCTTCAAAATCCAAACCAGCGCTGATTATTCAGTGATTATTATTTTTCACAATAAATATAGATTATTTTGACTTTAATTAAGTATTTTATTTACTATTCTAGTGACATAATATGATTAAATGGTGATCGAATCTCTTTAAACTAGTTTGCTTAAATACTTGTTAGGACAAACCTATTATAATACATACAAAAACATTTATTTGGTGCTACACCCTATATCCCCATGATTTTAGGTGATTTATTTTGGAATTGATTTTATATTTTGTTTGGTGACTTCATTTTGGTGACAAATCTACTATTTTGCGGGCAAACCCTAACATTTAAGAAACACAAAACTTATTAAATTGGCGATAGAGTTAATGAACCCCGCAGGGCAGCTTGTGGCTAGCTGTTGGGCAGTAGCGACATGTTACAATGTACTCTGTGGTAGCGACCCCACGAAACTGATTGCTCCCGGGAGTATCCCTGTTCCTCACCTCTGGCTTGCCTTCATTGGTTGGCCGGAGTGAACAATGACGAGGAACATATCTCCCACCTCTTGCTTGCCTTTATTGGCCGGCTTGAGTGGAGAGTCGCTAGAGCAGAAATGCTTGGAGGAAGGAAGTATTTCAGTAAGATGCTTGTAGGGATCTTGAACGGATTACCGGGATTGTCCTGAGAGCCGTGTAATACCTCTCCACTCCTCAAGCACCTCAGGCTATGTTGCCCCCTTGTCGCTACGTCACTATGTGCTAGCGGCCGTTTTAGGGGGCCCATTAAACGAGTGTGCGAGTCACCCCCAGCCATTTTATCAGTGTGAGTAACATAGGTCAGGCAGGGGCCGTAGTCCTTCCATAGTCCCAGTTACCCAGTCCACTAGCACCCAAACCCATAGCCCAGTATCCTTTGTATCCACATTTACAATAGTCCTGCACTGACCGGGGGTTATCCTTGGGTGTACTTGTATAGTGCGCACAGGGATAATCGTCGGTTGGGGTCACATTACATCATTTAGATAAATGTTGTCTAACGGGCCTCTGCGAGTTGGCTTCGGTCCCTCGTACGCCTTCCAAATGTCCGGGACTTCATAGTCCCGTGATCGGAAACAGACCAACATAATAATAATAATAAATGCTTTATTTATCTCAACACGTATACATAGTTTACATAGTTTATAGGTACGTACATCATTATATGTATAAATATTGTTAACATGAAGAGACAAATCGGTCTATGACTCAGAGTTTGCAGGAAACCCACAAACCCTGCTATTCTGCCATAGCCTTATTGTAATTTATATGATTCAAAGCACATTGCGCCAAAGTAATAAGACATAAATTCTAGTTAAAGTTAGTTAATAATATCCTTGAGGTATAACTATTTGCAAATGTAATTGGTTCGAGCCAGGGATTGCTCAAGCAGCAGCCAGTTACGGCATCTGTTGCGGAACGTCTAGAATTTTACATGAGCACTCTTTGGCAAAGTAAAAAGATCTTGGTTCCAAGTTCCAATCAGATTCAGAAAGAATATAAGTAGCAAAATATAGTATTTGATTGATTGAAAAAATATCATTAATCTGAAGATAGGTTGATAAAGTGATAAATTGTCGAAACTTCTTCATGTGCCAATAAAAAATAAGAGAACCCAGCTAACGTTCTCGCGGGCATTTGAGATAATGGAGCAATTTTAATAAAAAAAAACACGCTTTTCTAAGAAAAAATCTTGTGGTTAATGTTTTATTTGTTTATAGGATGTCAACCCTAATTTTCTACCCTTCAAATACCCGCCGTATTAGTTTAAACAAATTTAAAATACTCTAATTTTGAGATACGAGTATAACCCTTGCGAAATAAAGAATTTCGATATCAGTTCACGGTGAAAAGTCTTATAGAAAATAAAGGTTAAATGAGGAGGTTCGAAATTTTTTTTTTGGTCGGGCTTAAACGTAGACTTATGAAAACGAAACAGAAAGCTGCTAAAACAAACCTAAAATGAGGCAAGATACGTGAACGTGACGCCTCCCGCCATATTGCAAGGTTTGGCGCCAAAATATTAGACGCGTGCGGTAGGTACCTATTTGCACGGAACGTGACTGTGGCTTTCCATTTTTACCAGAGATCTTGTTATTATATTTGCAGCTATTATTATATGACAACGTTCGAAAGAGGTATTTTGTTAGGTACTTATACGCACAAAAACAGATACGATGGTTACAGTTTTGTAGTTTGGATTTAGACTTTCGTTATTTTTGAGAAGTTAGCACATAAATTATCTTATTATTCTACTTAGGTCAGGCAACGGCCGCTTCTCCTTAGCATTGACCCAACGCAATCGTTATTAATAGGCAGTGGCTGCGCAAGGCCTAAAATTAATGTGGGCGAGGTTTTTTAAAGATGGAAGCTTTTTAATAAAATTTTTGCATAGGTACCTACTCTTTTAGCTGTCAACTTATTGCTTAGGTACTCTTTAACTTGTCATGTCATAAAGGTCCTGTACAGCGGTAGATATTGCGAAATAAATAAATCCACTCGGACACAGAAACCAAAAAAAAATAATTAACTGCAATTTTAATAGTATGTTTTTTTTTTATTACAGTAGATTTGTCGATAAAATTGACCATATTACTGCACCCTAACGAGTCGGACACCGGTGACCAGACAATAAATAAATATTGTTTAAAGACGATAGTTCACGGTACGTGCTGAACCCTTTAATGGATGAGACGAAACTTTCAACAGATTCGTCATTGTGGTAATTTTACATAAATGTGAAAGGCTATACATTAGTTCATTTCCAAAATTAAAACTTATTAAGTATTAACCTACCTACATTTTATTACTTATTTCTTTATACATCATCATCATCATCATATCAGCCGAACGACGCTCACTGCTGGGCATAGGCCTCCCCCAAGGATCTCCACAACGATCGGTACTGTGCTGTCCGCATCCAGTGGCTACCCGCGATCTTGACGTTGATTCTTAGTACAAAACCACTTTATAGTGTAATATACAGAATGTATCTACCAGAGCAAAGAAAGTACTTTCTTCGTTTTCTTTTGAAACTGAAAACAAACTGATAAACACATTTATACGGCTTATAACAATACGGTTTTTGAATCCTGGTAATTTTTTATTCTTGCATTCAGAAGCCTGAAACAAATGGATGCTCCAAGGCAATAAACAAAGATTATCATGACTTATAGGGCAACTACTGCTTATGGCTTAGCAATATATCACAAAGGGATAAGTTTTCTTAATTTGAGGTTTGGATCCCTACAACTCTATCTAGCTGTAATCACCAAAATCTAATAAGGAACCCTAAATGAATAATAAATTAAAAGTTATTTGATGAAATGGCATTTATAATTATCGATTAAGTAGTATTACCATGGTCCCAAACAAAATATTCGTTATCAAAGCAAAGGATACGTAATCAGACAGGTTATCGTTGAAACAGTGTCTGTGGGTGACGGTTGAATATCAAACTTTACTAGTTGTAAGCCTTACTAAATTGATTTAAGCAATAATTTGTAAACGTAGGTTGAACCACGGATTATTAATATATTAGATTTAGATTTAGAAGCCACCAATTTTGAATCAGGGTTTGATGACTATTAGTGATTCCTTGTCTAGTTTTTTGAACCCTACTTTATTAACCTTGACCTTACTTTACTATCCTTCGGTTTAAAAAAAAAACTGGACCCACATAGACTTATAAATATCCTCTTGAAAAAAAAAACTGCAACGTGGGTCTAGCCAGTAAAAAGATATGCAAGTCATAAATACATACAAAGAATACGTGTCGAATAGAGAACCTCGCCCGTTATCTTGTTAGCGTTAAATAAGCGTCGTTTTAAAAAGCTCCTTCCTGTAGATATTCCGAATATTTCCAGTTCTGATATTAGATTCTCAGTTAAAAATTACAAATCAATTTACTATACCACATCCACTTTTCTATTCTCTGTGTTTATATCACGATAACCGAGTCTCCGATATGTCGGATTCAGACTTGCTAATCTGTTTTGGCCTTTTTCTTTTATCTAAAATAAAACATTGTGCGACAAAGTTCTGCTAAAGTTTGTCTCGAATGTAAAAAATAGGTTTGCTTAACGGGTTTGACGGTTGAGAAGTTGGTTAGGGTGGGACTTTCAGTTTTAAAAGCTTATTCATACTAATAATGGTAGACATGTCTCATTGAAGCTTGCGCAAAACTAAGTATAATATATTTTTATGAAATTCCACGCTGGGCCACACAGATCCCCTAGTCCCAAAGTATGCTACTATTAATTAGCTTGGCGTATGGGGTATAGACAACCGATAAAATTACTTATTTACTTATTTTTTGTAAATACGTATTTAAACTTGAAAAATTTTGTCTTAGGCGGGACTTGAACCTGCATCTCCATGCAAATCGCCCGGTATGAGGTTCGCCCGATCCGGGTTCGAGTCCCGCCTAAGACCAATATTATATTTGCAATTAAATTGCTAAAATTTCAAATAAAGTATATTTACTCGTATTATACATACAAAAACACTTAGACCAGTACAAACAAATATGTTAATGCACACAAATATTTGTACTGTACGGGCATCGAACTCACGACCTGCGACCCGCGGCTTGGAGGCAGTGTTCACTACCACTGATCCAAATGGTCGTCAATAAATAAAAATGTCAACTTCCATAAGTGGGACAGAAACCTTAATGAAGGTGATGATTCTCATACAAAAAATAAAAAATAATGATATTTAAGGGTTCCATACATATATTAAAACAAAAAGAATTATTTTTTACTCAATTCTATGCGTATGGGGTATCTATGGATAGGTCTTTTAACGGCTGGTTCCAATAACCTATCTATCTTCAGTTTTGGCATATCGAAGATAGGAAACAGTTTCTATCTCTGTTTTTGCCGTCCAGAGAAACAAAGACAGAAGTTGTTTTCTATCTCCGATATTGTTGTGTGAAGTGGAACGCATCCTGCTAGCCATCAGCGCCCTCAGGCGTTTTTCATGTGGCACTGATAGAAAAAGGAATATGTCCGATACATTTTTGTTTTATACTTGTGGCTAATATACAGTTATTGTTAATGTTTATTGTTTATTTCAATAAAAACCCATCAGATATGCCAAAACTGAAGATAGATAGGTTATTGGAAATGGCCGTTAAATGACATAGAGCAGTGTTTCCCAAACATTGTTCTGCCCATAGATATGTTTATGGTTCTTTCATGGCCATGCCATTTTCACACTGCCCCTTTGTGACCCACTTAATACTTTTAAAACTAAACTGATTGCATTAGGTAAAATAATACACGTTTATTAATAGGAAAAATGTTTTATTAATACTACAATTTAGTCCCTAAATTTTAGTGCGAATACTTCGCACGCTGCCCATGTTTTACTAAAGAACTCAAGTTCCCCGAAAACCAATAGTAACCTCTATCAATAGTAGGTATTATTTTATAAACAAGGCGGGAATGTTGCGACCCGGTATTTTATTTTGATGGCCTGGTACCGGGTCGCGACCCGGCAATTGGGAAACGCTGACATAGAAGTTTCTAGAACCATTTTTTCCAAAAGTCTAACATTTGGAAGATAGACGCTTCCAAAGTGGTAAAATGGGTGTCCCCTCCTCTAACTTTTAAACTAAGCAAGTGAAAATTTTGAAAAAGTACATAATATAGATCATAACAATTACTTTCAACGAAAATTGGTTTGAACGAGATCAAACCTGTATTTTTTGAGAAATAGAACATTTTTAATAACCGCAAATATAACTTTGTCCTTTATACAAACAGTATGAAAAACAAAGTTATTTTTGCAGACAATTAAATATTGTGGTATTTTGGCTAAGTGGAAGTAAATGAACCCCTAATTCAGTTAAAGTTGGTACGGAACCCTCAGTGCGCGAGTCTGACTCGCACTTGGCCGGTTTTTTATTGCAACATTTTTCACTGATGCTTCGCTCCTATTGGTCGCAGCGTGATGTTATGTTATATAGCCTAAACTTTAGGCTATATAACATTAAGCTGCGACCAATCGAGGAAGGCTTTAGGCCCTAAAGCCTTCCTCGATAAATGGTATTATATAATGATATTTAACTATCCAACACAAAAAGATTTTTTCAGTTCGAACTAGTACTTCCAGAGATTAGCGAGTTCAAACAAACAAATAAACAAACTCTTCAGCTAAATATTAGTATAGATAAAAATAAGTATATTGACATCCAAAAATATACAATTGTGTTTTCAACTTACTTAAAATTAAGGTACCTACACCAAAAACTGCCTTTTGGCTAATTGTATTTTACTGCTTAGCACACATACAGACATTATGAACCTCCAGCAAGATTTTAACTACTTGGCACATCCCAATGCAAAACGCGATTAAACACAGCCACCTACATTCAATGTAACGCTTTTAAATACTCAATCGCCCCAACTCTAACGACCTAAAAACAGTTCTCGCACAACACACTTAACTAACTTAACACTCCGCTCCTCCGTTAAATGAACTGCAAACACTCAACACTCGTTATCAGATGCTGGCAACGATTCCCTGATAGAAGCACTCTCGTTAAAGTCGATGGAAATAAGGCACAGGTAAGTATTATGAGGTAGGTTTAGGGCGTAGTATCGAAATCAAAACAGCTTTTTGAGTGCTTGTTTGCAGCGGCCCTTGTATAACGACGACCTTAGATTTTGGAAGCGGATAGAAAATGATAGTCGCATTCGCATCATTACGAAAAATTAGTATTGTTTGAGGCTAATATTTATTAGCAGTTTGTCTACAATATACAGGAGGAGATTTTAACCACCTTCCAAATTTTAAAGCATTCTAAGAGACAAAAAACAACTGACGTATTTTTTCTTTTGGTATAGCCCAGTACAAAAATGTCTAAAATTTTTGATACGGCCTTCTAGCAACATTTTTTTACGCGATACGCATCTCATTCGTTTATTATAAAACTATTCATAAGTTTTAGATTTTCCCTTCACACCTTAACAGGCTGAGGACCGAAAAAATTGAAAACTATGTTGCGAAAAATATTTTCGGGTGAAAACTTGATTTACATTTTTTACCTCATAAATGCGCTTTAAATACTGAACGCATATAAACAATTTTAAAGATGATGAAAAAGTCATTCTGTATTGCCTGTGTTTAATTTAAATAAAGAATACCAATTGCTAAAAAGCGTAGAATTTCAGTAGGTAGACTGACATGGGACTCAAGAAGACGACTGTACCTGAACTGTCTGGTATCAGAGGATGGCCTAGTGAAAAACTAAACATCTAATTGTAAAGTGTATGATATCTAATATAGAATATGTATAATCGCATCCGGTGAAGTGAGAAAAATCTAATACAAACAAATTCATTGCCATTACAGCACGCCAGCCATGCATATTTGTCTGTGACCAAGCCTGCCTCCAAGAGAACACCTAATGGGGACCACTATAGAGACGATCTACTGTATCTACGTTTATTGTGGTCAGATTTAGATGCACGGCGTTGCAAAAGATATTTCCCACTGCGGCAACGGCATTCGACGCAGACAGTATTCTATCCGCATTTCTTGAGCGTTTGGTGAATTTTAAACTTTAGAATATTATTTGAGACCTTTGCTGAGATTGTAAATTCAAACAAGGTGTCCTAAGATTTTTATGATTTGGTGGAAATTCTTGCTTGGCTAATTTTATTTCTTTTATTTTCTTTGGGAAACAGTTTGAATAACTTAGTGAAAATAACACATAAAAAACTATCTACCATTTACATGTTTTCGCATAAGTATAGATAACATTATAATAAATCGTTTTCTTTTAAATTCTATGCAGTCGTGCTTGTATTTTAAAATAAATATCTTTTTTTTATACACAAACAAGAACAAGAAATATAAATGTAGGGCACGTAAAAATAGGTACTAAATACGAAGTCATTAACGGGAGGTTCATCCGTAGACTAATTTTAATACTGAAAGACTCTTAAACAACATACGCTATAACTTAACCAATTTATTGTTTTAAACTAATTGATGAATAAATCGCCGGAATAAGAAACCCCAAAGTTACACCTCATGAATTGAAAATTTTAAATGAATTAAAACTTTTAATCTATTGGGACATAACTTGGTTGATTAAGTTATTTAAGAAATGTGATTTGTTATAAGAAAATTGGTTAGTAAGAAACGTAACAAATTATTATTATAAGACTTCATCAATCCAAATCTATTTCATTTAAGTTTAAGTTATAAGTCATAATGTTTGGGCCACGCAGTCTTCACATACTACTCGCATTGTGTACTGAGACCTAAGACTGTGCTCTCCCTGAATCGGAGCCAGGCGGAGTGAAGAGAAGCGAATCCGTGTATTGAACTATTGATCAATTTGGTACCTACCTGCAGAGAGAGAGATTATCTGCGGAGAGATCAATATCCGGTATATACAGAGAGATTAAAATTTGGTATCTGTAGGGAGTATGAAATGTAGTCTTAGGGATCAGTACACATAGGAGATGTTGTGACTAAGACCTACGACTGCGCTTTCCCTGAGGCTGCTAGAGCAGAACTAGGCGTAGCATGATAAGCGGACCGTGAATTGACCAATCTGATATCTGCAGTGATATCAAAATCTGGTATCTTCATAAAGATCAAAAACAGGTTTCTGCAGAGAGAGAGAGAGTGCGAGAGAGTGCAAGAGAGTGAGAGAGATACAGATATAAATATTGTATCTTCTGGAAGAATCAAATGTGGTACCTATTTGCAGAGAGATCGAAATCTGTAGAGATATCGAGCACTATGTTTGGTCAATTCACGCAATTCCACTCCGCCCAGCTCCTCCACTATTACTTCGACACTTACTTCTTACTTCTTTAAAATGAAAGATATGCTTACGGACTAAACTACGCGTATATTTATAATTTAACCCGACGTTTCGAACACTTTACAGCGTTCATGCTCACGGGCAGACTAAGGTGTTATTCGTCTTAAAGTAGGTAATTTGAAAATTGTTTAAAAACTACCGCCTCTAATTTTTATCATTAGTTATGTTCCTATTCATACAATATGAGCTAACTGTGTCCGGAGTCTTCGCAGTGTTGCCATGGTTTGTGGACTTCATTGATAGTAAGACGGGGTCCCAAGCAGCTTACTTCAACAGTTCTTACTTCTTATACTTTAATTTTATTGTAACTGTAAGTCTTATCAGAAAAAGTAACCTTCTTAGGACCACCTTCTTTCTTTTATTTAAAGTTTTAACGACATCTTTTCCTCTTTGGTCGAAAAGTAACCTCAAAAATGTCAATTATACCTAATCAAAATTCATAGTTATAAGTTTCCAAAATTAGCAAAATTATAAAGTGTTTTGTCCTCATTAAGTCATTCCATTTCTAGTTTATTCAAGAATAAATAATAATAGTGTAGGGCGATCAAAACAACTCTACATTCTTAGGAAATATAATTTCCATATTCCTGCGCCAGATGATACGAATGTTACAAATTCAATGTACAAAAAACCAAGCACAAACCAAGTTCAGTTTTAAGTGCGAAAGCAAGCTTGAATGTGAAATCATAAATCAAAGCAAATGTGTCTTATGTCCATAATCCTACCTTTATTAGTGAGTCCGTTTGTGTCTTGTATACCATGTTGTGACTGCTGTTTCAACTGTATTGTACCAAACGAAAAAAAAGAAGAACTTGGTTGAAATAAATTAAGAAAAACTAATAAAATCAGCTTAGAATCAAGCTAAGAAAATAAATAACTAGAAAAATCAAGATACGCCATCAAAGATTGATAACAGATATTCATTATAGGACAAGAAACATCTGAATAATTATGAACAAAATAAAATAAATCGAAATATTACAAAATCAACTTGAAAATAAATAAGCAAGAGGACAGACGGTAAAATTAGATTTGAGCTGAGATCGGCACTATGAGTAAGCTTAGTTAGCCCTAAATGTGTTGTATTCCATGCTTGATTTGTCCCTTACTATTGTCGCCGCTAATAGCTTGCCTGCCTGTACTTTGTCCATGTTGTATATCAATAATCCCAGTAGGAGATGACGACCCTCCGCCTCGTGCCGAACCTGAGCCAGTGAGAGTTAATAAAATTGTCATCTGATTTGATGTTGTCTTATTTTATTTATTTATTTAATATTCGGAAGACCAACAGCTAATGCAACATAACAACATTAACAGATAAGTATCAGAAAGCCTGGTCAAGTCCTGTTATTTTGCTACCGTACTCCGGAATTTTATCGCAATACCTAGGTGTAGTACTTAGTTTGTTACAGTAATAACTTGGCACAGACTTAAAAATTATATAAAACTTATTAAATCATTTCTGACTAACTAACGGCCGGTTCCAATAACCTATCTATCTTCAGTTTTGGCATATCGGAGATAGAAAATAGTTTCTATCTCTGTTTTTGCCATCCAGAGAAACAAAGACAGAAGTTGTTTTCTATCTCCGATATGCCAAAACTGAAGATAGATAGGTTATTGGAAATGGCCGTAAATCAAAATACTACTTAATTACTTTGAGCTAAGTAAATTAACTTTTTAGTTTTGTTTTTTTGGAGGCGGTTTTTTGTTAAAAATATTTTATTTTACGATTTATATATTTTTTTATTTTACAATTGAAGACCTAACAAGGATACTTCTCGTATGAGGTGCTTATGAGAGAATGACTGCTACTTGAGACAAAAAATGATAGAAGGAAACGTTTCTGTGTCAAACTGATGCATCAGCATCAGCATGCCTGGTGGAATTATAATACTTAAGTAAAATGTAAAACTTCAGTTATTTACAACTTCACTTCATATTTTGGTACATTGAACCATATGTAGCAAGCCTAACAAAGGTAACTGCTGTAAATCGTTAAAGAATCCCTATTCCCACGGTTGTCTACGGCCTCTATCATCAGACCTTTATTTTATAACTCAAATGGGTGCAAAGTTCCCCATGACAACTATAAGGTTAACCTCGATTTCTCTAGGATGCTATCACCAGAACCTTGTTAGCTTATTATGGTAAGTACCACTCTTGGGATATCTCCTTCTCAACAAAAAAAAAAACATCAATATATGTTCATGAACGACGAAGTTGTCTGAGAACACCCAAAACATACTTACACATTGAAGAAAATGGTATCCACTGTTTTGAAGTCGGTTAAAAACAGATTGAATGTTAAATGAAAATTTCAATGGAATGTATAAAATGTCTATTTACAAATTCACTTGATCATAGCTATTATATCGGGGTCCGATGGCTTTGGGACGTATTTTCAGATGAGGTTTTTGAACATCTTTTCTGTACTCTCTCGTCCGTAGATTTTATTTCTTCTTCCACTTCAAAACTCACGCATAAACACTGGCAACATTTTATACCTTGAACAAACGAAACTTAATATACTTTGCGAGTTTAGAGTTTATTTGTGAATTTGACCAGGTTATCAATTAAATAAAATTTTTATTGTCAATATAAAATCCAACTTGAACCGATCAATATTTTTGAATATCAGTGAAGAAAATTAGTAATATGATGTGCTATCAATTTATGTTCGTCATAGTGGCGAATAGAAAAGCACCACCTCTTCATGTTCGATGGGTACCTACGACATCCTTGAAGGTGGTGCTAAAGACGCAGCTGAAGAAGAACAGACTTATATAGCAAGGTTTCTTAGAGTAGGGTCGACGGTACCCTTAGGGGTCCGTAGCACGTGTATCAGGGTCCGCTGAATGAACGTCGCAGATGCCATGCCTTGCCATGTGAAAGACTCCCTCACTTTTATGTTCCCATTAGGGCCACATAGCGACTCCCTTCTTATAAACCTGTAGTAAGTGTAATGAAAGTATGTAGGTACCAATTAAAGTAATTTTTATTGAGTCGCTGTTTTGCAATACTAAAAATATAATTGACGGGTCCATGTTTAAATTGTTACAGTTCTCCGTTATCGCACACAGTAAAGAAACCCTGCTGTAAGGCTGCGTTTCCACTGACGCGGGGCGGAAGATTTAGAGCATTGTGATTGGTCAATTCATGCACCGCTAAGCTCCTCTCCGCTCCTCTCCGCGTCAGTGGAAACTCAACCTAAAGCATGACCTAACCTTTATCGCCTAGCCCCGCGTAGTGGCTATGGCAAAATTATATTTTAGTTCAATATCCAGTAATGAACTGAACTAGGATCAAGATGATGATGATGATAAACATTTTACTACAGTTGCAAATAGGAAATGTCATCGGCACATGTTATTGGTTTTGGCAAAAGGTTACCATTGTTTAATTCCTGTTAATACTTACTTATATTAATTGAAACAAGTTCTATTCTTTACCTTTTATACAAATAGGCAAACATGACAGACATGGGCACAGAATAGAAGGGTAACAACACAGCTTCGGCACACACAGACAAAAACACATAGAAAATCATCAATGATGGGATGAATGGGCTTTTTATGTTAAACCCAACATTCTGTTTGTTTGATTTGATCAAATTCAAGTGAACATTAGTATTACCACAGATAATATAATACTAGGTGTTACTACTTACTACTCTGACAAATTTGACGGAAGTATGGACTTGTCAATTAATTTCCTCTATGGGACCTATGAATACCTCTGGAGTTTGACAGTGATTAGAAATAGAGCAAAGAGGACAAAGGAAGTAGAACTAACGTAGTGATAACTTGTTCAGTGGAAACTGGAAACTATGAAGCATTTTAAAAATTTGGGGAAATACATTTTAGGGTTAGTAAAGAATAAGAAACCCCTTCATAGTTTTTTTTCTGTTTGTATTTCCGTCTGCTGTTAATCATAGACAAATTACTAGAACACTGTTATTTAGCGTGGGTATCCTTTCTGCTTTATATCAATCACGCCAAAAACGTCACGGTAGTAGTAGGTAGTAGTATACTTACCTACGTATACTTAACGAAGTTAAAAGGAAAAACTATTACACAGTTAAGTAGGATTGAAAAGGTTAAGAATATTCGAGTAAGGTATAAAAAGGTACCTAGATAAGAAGGAAAAATTAGTACAAATGTAATCAAAAGATTGTTAGTTACGTAAAAAAAAAACCTATCATAAAAATACCTGAACGAACAATGTGATATTATGGTAAATGACATGCATATCATCAGTTCTAAGATAAATCCCCTATTATTACGCAAGGATCTCGTGGTCCATTCCCGGTCGGGTCAATTTTTAAGAAACAGGCATGTTGCTATAAATAGTCGTGCATCGGAATGCAAATTAACCACAGGTACTGTCGCAAGATGAATGGATGGCTACAAAATCAAGTCTCGCCAGAGGCCTGTAATAGATGGCTTGGAAAACTCTAACATCTTTTTCATATAGTTTTAAAAACAGCTGTGTTTAATTGTATTTCAGGTGTCTACAAAGTGTGTTTCAGTAATGAATTCAGTACATTATCTCATAAACTAGTGTAGGTATATGGAACTTAATGTTGGTCCAGAAGAAACCCTCCTAGGTGTTGGTGACCATGCCACAGTACTAACTCAGGTAAATCATATCTCTACTAGTAAAATGCCAAATAGGCCTTGAGTGAACAACATAATGTCTGACGTGCTAATTTGTATCATTAACTATAAGACTACTAAAAATAGTAGAATAAGGCTTTTATTGTTTGTATGATGATAAAATCCATCTCCCTGTTCCTTTGTTACGAACATAAACTGACTGATATCACTATTGTAATTCACAGTTCATTGCATTGCAATTAGTTATTTGATTTGATGTATTTTACACATAAACTTCATCATTAAGAAATTAAAAAATAAACAGAATTACTTTTATATAGGTTCAAATAATATACATTAACAGGACAGCCAAGGTTGTAAATTAATTTTCTACTAGCAGTTGCTAGCTACTTTGTTAACAAATAAAATGTAATGAACTCTCTACTCTCTACTTGTGTGATTGAGTAATATCCAAACTTTTGCATTTAAAATAATAAGATCCTTAAATGACAACCACATGCTAAGAAGTTACTTAAATTTCACCCTTGTGCACTCGCTTAGCCATTGTAAAATAAAAAACGCGCTTTCCGAATGCCCTCTGTCCATTACCGGAGAAAGAAGCAACCGGTAGACTTTGTATTAGAAAGAGCAGTCGTATGTACCCTGTCTCCTCTGAGAGCATGAACGACGAATAATACAGTAGAGAGCCCAAACATGATCTTATCTGTGCCCAAACAAAAAGTACAAAGAATCTAGGAATCACTTCAAGCTGTAACAGTAAGCTGAATTGACTTTGATAGACATTTGTAATTACTTTTATTTTAATTATCCACTTAAGTTTTATCAGTTGATTATTTAGGCTAATAGGTACCGGTCTAAAATAAGTATAATAGCATATCATACTATGCCATGCTATCATTCTATGCATAGATTTAATATATGATTCTATGGTTATCTTAAGATGCAAGGAGAAGTCAATGTCAAACTACAGAATCATCCGTGTCATTTTCCTATAATAATTTAAACACTTCACACAGGAGGTGAAAGTATATCAAATATTTACTCAATTATTCCAAACAATCAAATCTTTTACTGTACAGTCTTTGATTTTAAGCAAATAAACAAAACACCCCGTTGGTCTAGTGGTTTAAATACTGGGCCAAGATCTCGGGGTCCCAGGTTGGATCCCCGGGTCAGGCAACAAATAGTTTCGAATTTTCGAATAATATTGCCACTATTATTATACACGTGGTAGGTGGATTGGCACTCCCGGTCAGTGGTGAAGAGTCGAATTCTCGAACGTTGCTCGGGTTTGTGATCACCAACCCGCATTTGGCAAGCGTGGTGATAATCACTACGCCACAGGCCTTTTCCCTGCAGTGGGATGATTATAGGCTGTTACTAACTACTAAACAAAAACATATTCTTGCCGGCGTGTAAAATATCATACGACTAATGACTAGAAAATGATACGGATGATTAATAGTTCCGTAACACGGTAAAATAAAAGTGACTTGAATATTATAAACAATTAAATTCTTTGTCTGTAAAATTCAAAACACTATTCAGGTTGATTTTCCCGGAAGGTATTTCTTGAAAGGCTTAAACTGTTCATTCAATAGTGATTTTTGAAAATCTGTATCCTGAAAGTATTAGCGTTACTGCATGTTGCTCTATTTTGGTGTGAGCGAGAACAAGTTGACGCCTCTAGGTCTGTTGGTACAGTTTAATTTCCCTCAAGGATGGCTCTGCTGCGGGCTAGTGCTGCCGAGGTACTGAAATATCGATGTTTTTCAAAAAGATCGATAGAGATTGCCGGATCCGAAACGTCGTCGAAAGTTATTTCATTTGGTAAATGCCATCAGAGGGTAAATTCACATATCATTTCCATATTTAAGTGCCTATTTCTTTGTAGTGGCTGTTACTCAGTTTCATGTTTAAAAACTTTCAAATAAAAGTTTTACTGAGATTGAACAATTAAACACCTGCTATTTTTCAGATACATCTTAAATTACTGTAAAACTAATTTAGATGGCTCATTGTAAAAAATAATTCATTTTGACAAAAAATATATTTCACACCAGAATATGTGCTTAGCAATTAAAATATAACACCTACACTGTATTTATGTAAAGTCTTTTTTATTAACGTTTTCTTATATTTTTACGATTTGCTCACACATGACAACTCAAGGGATTAAAGTTTATTTTCTTTGGATTCCGATGTTATTTCAATTGAAATTTAATTGTCAAATCAGTCTACTGCTGTTTAAAGCCTCTCCAAAAGAATAACATTGCCACTATTACTACACGTGGTAGGTGGATCTCCCAGTCAGTGGTGAAGAGGAGATGCGGGAGAATTTTTATGACACCGAAGAAAAGGAGTAGCGCTTGTAATTTTAAGCATCACCGTATTATTGTGTGTCCTTTAGTTTATGACGCGTAAGTTTATAAACTAACAATAGGTTATATGAGATTGTAATCTATTGACATTACATTGTAAACTGACGAAGTTGAAAATTTTACGGCGACATACCTACATGTCGATATCGATACATTGTTGTTACTTCGCCCTCTCTAAATTAGTCTTTACACTAACCACGTTAAACATAGTATTTAATTCATGAAGGCTGACTTTCAACGATTCTTCCTTGCTCGCGCGTGCCTAGAACTTTCTACTTTGTTTGTAACTAATTTGTTAATTATTTCAAAGTTTTGCACTTTAAATTAGCGCTTTTAATTGTTGAGAGTTCCAAAGATACAAAGATCCATCAAAATTATAATATATATTTTTACGTTTTATAAGAAAACTAACAAATATTTGAAACTCAAATTGAGTTAATAAAAGTTAAATAGAATGGCTAAGTTAATTTATTTATATTTAACGTGTAAAATGCAACTCGAAAGTTTAAAATCCACTCTATGTGGCCCAGTGTGGCATGTCTTAAAATATTATTATAGTTAATGTCCAATTCTTTATCAACTTTCCTATGCTCTTTTCAAGGTATAAGACTATCTCCTTACAAAATTTCTTCTGAATTAAATCCGTTCGGTTCAAACATATTTAACAAATATAGCGCCATGGGTATCACCGGTGAACTCCAAATAAATGAATTTTGCGTCTTGGTCCTCAGCAGTTGAAGGCAGGTTTAGGTTTAAAGAAATTTATTTCTCATAGAAAACTTAAAAAGTCAATGAGAACAGACAGACGGAACAGGCTCATTTGTAATGTTAGTATTATTTACATATTGCTCCGAACGCCCCGTTAAGTTCTAGTGGTTTAGATACCGGCCCAAGATCTCGGGGTCCCAGGTTCGATCCCCGG
This sequence comes from Anania crocealis, assembly GCA_949315895.1. Lineage (NCBI taxonomy): Eukaryota > Metazoa > Arthropoda > Insecta > Lepidoptera > Crambidae > Anania > Anania crocealis. The sequence goes on from OX438861.1 coordinate 12,135,531, forward strand.
GTCGGGCAACAAAAAGTTTCGAATTTTATTTTATTTTATTTTTATTTTATTTATTCGGTACACAAAACAGAGTTACAACAAGGACAAGATGATAGTTTTTATCTAAGATATGATTCAATACAATGATAGGCTGCAACTCCACAGACATGTGTACATTGCTTGTTAAAAATAACTCCTTAAAAATAACAGTATAAACACTTAGTACATAGTAAATATATATATATATAAATATATTTATATAGATATGTTACCAATCAATATGTTATAAATACGGTTTTACTAAATATATGTAGTACAATATGAAGCGTAAAATATTTATTATAATCAATAAGTGTATAAATAAGTAAGTAAAAATTGCATGCGAAATTTCAGACAAAGCACTAAACAATCCTATGGAGGCTAGATTTCCATTTGTTTAATGATACAGCAAAAATATCAGGCACATTGTTAAAATTATCTACTAAGCTGTTATATTCACGGCACATCCTAACTATCGGATTGTGTGATGACACATTATTATTGCAAAGTGGGATTGAGAAGGGACGGTCTCGTCTGGAAGACCTCACTGGGACCCGAAAGCAAATTTCAGACAGAAGAGTGGTGGACAGCAAACCATTTAAAATGTTATTTAAGGAGGTGAGATCTAGAACTCTCCGACGCGACTCAAGGCTCTTCATTCTAAAGTAGTGGAGACGATCTGTGTATGTCGTGAGTTCGCGTTTTAAACGACACCGGAATGTTAAAATCCTCAAGATGCGTCTCTGAATAGATTCCAGCCTGTCTATATGAACATTATATTGTGGCGACCAAACAACGGAGGCGTACTCAAGCTGACTGAGAATAAGTGACTTATAAAGCAAGAGTAGGCTTTTAGGGTTTTTAAAATCTCTAGTAGTCCGGCAAATGAACCCCAAAAGTTTTCTGCATTTCTTGGATGTAGCTTCGCAATGTTGAGCAAAGCTAAGCTTACTGTCAAAAATTACACCCAAGTCCCGTACCTCTGATTTTCTTTCAAGCAAGATACCGTTAATATTATAATTAAAATGAATAGGAGCCTTAATACGAGTAAAGGTAACGATGGAGTATTTCTTAATGCTAAGGCTCATTCTGTTTGTAATACACCAGTCTACTATAGTATCAATATCCTTCTGTAATTTTAAACAATCCTGTGTTGAGTCTATACAGCTAAAGACTTTTAGGTCGTCCGCGTACAACAGGGAGACGCTGTGAAGCTTAGGGATCAGGTCATTTATGTACATAATAAACATCAAGGGCCCCAAATACGATCCCTGAGGAACACCGGATACAACTGACACCGGTTGTGAGCGATAACCTTTCAGAGCTACAAGCTGAGTTCGGTTTGCTATGTAAGATTTCAGCCAGCGCAGGAGGCAACCATGCACACCGAGAGACTCCAACTTACTGATTAGAATTCGGTGATTGACCCTATCCCTATTGAAATTTCAAACATTGCTCGGGTTTGGCAAGCGTGGTGATTATGCCAGTACCCATCATTGCTGTGATAACTTGAATTCAATGATGGAGGTCTTGATGAATGATTATAGGCTGTTACTTACTTTACTTTACTTTACTTTACTTATTCAAAGATTTTAATATTACGTTATATTTAATATAACGTTCCACTGGTAGTGGAACAGTGGCTGTGCTTTGTAATGGAAAATTATAGTTATTTAGCTCAGCAACCATTTTCATCGCGTACATCTAAGGAATTACATTCAGCGCAACTCCTCTGAAGTTAGGTGCTTGTCCTGTATTTTAAAGGTGTATTTACACTGTTAAAAATAAATAAATAACTAACAATATTTTTTTTGTTTTTCTTTGCTTAAGTGACAAAGAGACACAAAAAATAGAGAAAAGACAGGGAACACAGGTTTAGTTTATGCTGTGACGAGTAAGTCTCGGGTCGCGCTGATTTTCATTTAACCATTCCCAGCTGTCTGCGGGTGTTGACAATACAATTACAAACTGTGTGTGTGTATTGTATGTGTGGCTTGCACCACGTGACCGATGACTGTAGAGAACGTCAAGATAAATATGATTAAACACTTTATAATAAAGAAAACTAAAAATTCAATCCCGTTGTTAAAATAATGTCGAGCTGGTAAGTGGTCGTCGTGATTCGCGTTTCGCATGTTTTAAACAATTTTTTTTTCGTACAACTGTCACACTTTTTATTTCATAAAAAATTCAAATAAAAAAAATTACAAACATAAAAACAATGATAAAAAATTCAAATAAAAAAAATACAAACATAAAAACAATGAATAATCCAATTTAGTGCAGTTGATCGGAAGTTATACGCGTAGGATGTACATTTCGTTTATATAAATTTCGGTGATTCATTTTTATTTACAATATGGAAGATTTATGTAGATCATTCAACTTTGACGTGCCTGAACTTTTCACCTCCTCATTGTCCAAAGCTTTAATCTAATGAAACCCCCGGTTTTTTTTTATATACAATGGGCTTGCTCTTGGCTACATACTTAACTCTACGGTCTTAGAAGAAGCCTATGATGGAGCGAGCTTACCCAGAGGCACTGGTTCTCCCACACACCAGCGGAACATGGCGGAGGATGGTAGCATCCAGGCGGCCTCTTACGAAGCCTACCATCGCAGAGGGATCTGTTAGTCGTCATCATTGGTTAGAAAACCAAAGATGCCGGTTCCCAGGGTGGATCACTAGGAGGTAGATCCCACCACCCCAAGCAATGTATTTCATGTATGACACTAATGACCCCGGTCTAACAATGTATCAATTTTGGCTACGTTCATTATAATTCTATTCTGCTTATGCATTCTGAAAATACTATCTGACTGCCGTGCTGTTTTCTTATGAAATAAGACTAGGATTTCACCAATATTTTTTTACATACAGTCGTATTTTTCATCTGTAGTTGTAACCAGTCTATGATTTTTAATCGTTAGTTTTTAATTATGTTAAAATATAAATGTTAGGTAGCAAGTTTGTCTGGGACATATTAATAACTTTGTGAAAACATCTTATTCACATGATAAGTTGATAGCCTGATAGAATACTAAAAAATCGCAGGGCAAACTAGGCTACACTAAGTAGCATAATTAGTTTACCTTTAATAGTTAGTTAGGATAGAGACTAAGAATACAGATTATCTAGAAAAGCAACTCTACTACAATTGCTGTCTTAAATTTCGGCCAGTTTACGAAAACAGATACAATAACACTATTTTGTACACAAATATTGCACGTTATTGGTCGACATCATCATCATCATCATCATCAGCCTATCACAGTCCACTGCTGGACATAGGCCTCTCCAATTGCACGCCACTTAGGTCGATTCTCGGCTTCTCGCATCCAGCTCCTGCCAGCCACCTTGCGCAAATCATCACTCCACCTAGCCTGAGGGCGTCCTACACTACGTTTGCCGAGACGCGGTCTCCACTCAAGAACTCGTTTACCCCAGCGGTTGTCGGTTCTGCGGCTAATATGGCCAGCCCACTGCCACTTCAGCTTGCTAATCCGGTGGGCTATGTCGGTAACTTTAGTTCTCTACCGTATTGGTTGACGTGAAGGTTAAATCCCAGCGAGCCGCAGCCGTGCATGAGGATGTAATTTTTTAGTAATGAAAATAACTAAAAGTTTGGACGTGTGGACTCATCAAACTGGTTAAAAAAAATAAAAATATACAATTGCCGTAGACGTGATTTGAGTGCCACTGTTACTACCATTTTATAATTCGAAAGCTGCGAGAACATTAAGTAATTTGTTCGTGGAATAAGTCCTTGGGATTAATATTTTTGTTAAAAGTAAAGTTATAGCCTATAATCATCCCACTGGAGGAAAAAGGTCTCCATCATTGAATTCAGGAAAAAGAGTAGTTATCCATATTGCGAATGGTCGTGAATATTTTTTTTAATGAATAATTCAATTTCTCTCTCTCTCTCTCTCTCTCTCTCTCTAATTTTTCGTAATAATTACAATAACAAATGTGCATATACCCTTAATAGAATCTGCGGATGTTTCGCAGTTGTCTCTCGTTTGCAACGTTCGGTAAGATTATTTGGAATTTGGTTGCTGCATTGTTTCAGAGAAGGGTTTATACAAAATTATTTCAAGGATGTCGTAAATAAAATAAATTCAAAGAAAATTAAAATAACTCTCAATTGCTGGGAAACATTTTATGACGACGTCAATATTTTTTATAATGCTGGTTTTTTGTTACTGTTATTGATATGATAACTGAATATGTCATTATTCGTTAAAAATAAGAAAAACATTATTAAAACTGCATAATACAGATAAGACGTAAAATCCTTGAATAAAAAAATCCTACCGCGTTTGAACTAACGGCCTTTTGCTGACCGACTGTTCTCTCCAATTGAGAGATTATAGCTTATAGTCAAAGGATTATAGCGTGGAAATGTGACTACTGGTAGGTATCTATGCCACTCGGCCTCGGCCACGGAGGTTGGTGTGATCGTTACATTTATGATATATGACATTTGACTCGATTGACAGATTTCACAAACTTTTCTTGTTAGATAAAGGTATTTTTTTCCATAGTTATTTACGTTGTAATTTGAGTAAGCCACAAATTAAACATGATTTTTGGTAATTATTTTCTTTTCTGAAATGCTAAAGTGCTATATAAAAAATCTAGTTCCAACTTTAAGCCCATATTTAACTTCCACAACAAAAACTTAGACACAAACGCGTCAAGTTTGAGTTTGCAAATTAATAATCCCCAAATCCATTCCATAAGACAACTCCCGAGCAAATTTCAAACAAGCTCGACAGAATCACAGAAACCTAGTTTGCTTTGGACAAACCGTCGAAACTTTTATCCGGACGAGTCGAACTTCACAAGCGAATATCTTAATAACTCGTTAAGGTAGACATCGATCAAGAAGGCTACCTTCTTAAACATTTTTTTTGAGTAGATGTAGATATTTCTAGTCTTCTCATGATTATAAAGAACTTCTACTATGGCGCCAATGAAGATATCGAGAAATATAAATTGCTACTCCGTACAAAAGTTAAGGTAGTGAAAACCCATTTAGATACGACGCGCAACAATGTGCTTTTTTTAAAATATTTTCTCTCGAATTCATCATTATTCATACGATTATTCCTAAAAGTAACAGCCTGGTTCCTGGTTCCTGGTTATTTATAGTTAAGCCTTTAACTGCAAAGGAACTAGACATAATAAAAAAAAAATGTTTGGGGGTCACCGGAAACCCCCATGGGCTAATGGGCTGTGTTAATGAAATTAACTGACAATCCAATTAGGGACTCTGCATTTAAGGCAAATCACAACTCAAAGTAGTAAGCTATTAAAAAATATATCATATACAAGGTTTGAAGTAACGCAAAGCCTCTCAGGGATTAATTCTGGTACTCAAACACTTTTGGTTTGGGATCAACATTGAACACAAAATTTAGAATATAAAAAATTTAATTTAAATTTGAATTATTAGACTTTTGTACACAAAGGCAGCTCGGTTATTTATTGTGAGGAAGTTTTTCCCTGTTGTTTGTTTGTTTCATACAAAAACGTATTGTGCTTTGAGCATCAGAAAGACTTTTCGGTGGTTTTGTACCTATTATTTCAATTATCATCTGTATCTTGTGTTTAAGACAAACCAAATTATTGTTATAATTACTTTTATAGTAAAGGTAATCATTTTGTAAGAGTTAAGGCATATAACAAAAACGTATCGCCTACATGCATAGGATAAAATGCTGAACCTACTTTACATGTCATTCATCATGCGAGAGCTGTGAAATTAATTCACTATGACGCAGTTATGAATGAAGTCCGATTGCGAAGTGATGCGACGCGATGCGAATTCGAAATATAACGCATATACCCAGTTTTTGGTTCAGGCGAGAATTCGGTTTGGTTAAGGTCGATGAACTTTGCTTTGTCATGAAAATATTTTTTATTAATGTAGTAGCTCAATCCGATAGATATTTTATGTTAAATTAAGTAACTAAAACTCATCTAATTTCGTCACGTCTGTTTGCCTGTCTGACCGTTTTCGGGTTAGTGCGGAGTAACTTAAGTATTATCGTATATTATGGTACATCACAAGGGTACTTGTGCTGTAATTTAACATAGATTTACTCAACATAACATGGATTATTTAAACATATCTATACTTATGTCTATGTACGTATATGTATATAAAATATACTAAGAGTATCTGATGGCAAATTACACGGTAAAGTCGTTGAAGAATATGAAGTTTTGAAAACTTAAAACCTCATAAGATTAAAAACAAGTTCACACATAATAAACAGGTGGAACCACTTTGACCAGCCAACATAAAACAATGGGATATAAAATCTTCCTTGATTTTTCAGATCGTATTAACTACACACTCCTCGAATAACAACCGACAAAATCGACAGGTTTTCAAAACTCTTAGAAACAATACTATCCGATCCCATTGTCAATTGTATGGCAGAAGTTGCATGTGCCCGCCCACGGGAATCGAACCCGGACATCAATAGTGCCCTAACTCAGTTACAAGTTGAGGCTACAATCACAGCGAAGTTATTGTCGAGTTACAGTCAACAGTCAGCCTGCATACAGAGTTGGGTTGAGATGTGACACACTGAAGGAAAGGCTGGTAAGCAATTTATTTTAGAATTTATTTTTGTTTTATAGTCAATGAGCTTGCTCTCGACTATATACTTAACTCTACGGTTAAGAAGAAGCCTAAGATGAAGCGAGCTTACCCAGAAAGTGAATTTATAATAATACGAGTCAGTTACGACCTACAATCATACCACTACAAGGCAAAGTTATTTATTATTGAATTCAAGTTACCACAGCAATGATGGGTACAGCCATAATTGCCACGTTGCCAAGTGCGAGCTGGCGATCACAAACCCGGACAGTGTTCAAAAATTCGAAACACTTGCTGCCCGACTCTGGGATCGAATAAAGGACCTCGAGATCTCAGCCTGATACCTAAACCACGAAGCGTTAATTGACGTCAATAATACGAGTAAGTTAATGAAATCTCCTTTAGGTATATGTTCTTTACTGATTTCTACTCATTACACACACAGTATTTATAGAACACGAGCTGTCCAACATTTTAATACAAAACTGATTATAACGTGGCCGCTCCACGCTTCATTTATGCCATTGATGAAGTAATATTAAAGAAATTGTACTGAATCACACTGGCACAAATAAATAAGAATATACTATAATCCAGCAAGTATTATTGATCGAATTGTCTCTAAATTATTATTAAATGCTATATTTTGAACCATCAAAATTATAGTTTTGATGGTTTAATTCCAGATCAGGTCAATTTAGGAAACGATTTTGGGTCAGGAATTTATAGGTGGGTAGGATTATGAGCTTCGGTAGGCACGCTAAGCCGTTAGTCTGAGTCTTCTGCCGCAATATAAGAGTTAAAAAAGCAAGCAAGCAACATTAGACTCTGTAACCAACTCCAGCATAAACGATTGCTCCTACTCTGCCAAGAATCGGGCTACTCGGCGATGCATCGCGAGAGCAACGGTGACGCGGAAACCGACCGAATCATAATCACGACCACTCTGTCAAGAGTGCACGACGAAGAGTGAAAGAATTCTGAAGTCTTAATCGGTAGAAGGCTTATAAAAACCTTTTATCTCGCCCTGGGTTATTTCTCTCAGCATCGATTCTAGTTTTTCCTTTTGTTACTCACCGGCAGCAAAAGCCGTGTGTATCCACAAAGTGAAGTTGGGCACAGGGGAAGCGCTAACTAACACCTAACCTAATTGAAAATGCGTTTGCAAATTTATGTTCCCCCCCTTATAAAGTTGCCACGGTTCACCCACCTGTGTGGACCCCTCATAATTTATGTAGGGCAACTTGAATGCCTTTGAGGGCAACTTATATTGTCTCTTATGGGTTGGTTATGATGTTATAAAAAATTTAATTTATACAAGTGGAAAATCTAAAGTCTTGATTTATTGTTCTACAGCTGTTGCCCGCAACTCCTACTATCCCACGGAAACAGTGCTTCCTTCCGGGATAAAAATAGCCTATAAATATGCTACTCTCTCGTGAATCTTCAATGTGATCGGACGTGTCGATTTATTGTTACAATAAAATTTATTACTTGCATAATTCGTGACCTAGATCTACATAACGCGTAAGCGACTTAAGTATCTGTGTTATTCCGTACAAGTGAATATTAAAGACATATATAATGATCAGTGCATCTACTTTATAAAAGTAGAAAAATGGAAGGCAGTCCCTTTAACCGGAGCGCGCTGACGCGCCACAGCCCGCCGTCCACCCCTGCACACCGCGCCCTCCCACCGCAGCCCGAGCCGCCGCCCGCCCAGCAAGAAGAAGACCTCGCCGTTATCTCTACACCTGAGATTCAGAACTGGATGCTCAGTATTGAACGGTACCTGAACGAGGTGTGCACCATCTCAGCGGAAGGAAAACTGAACTCGGACCAGAAAGTAAGGATTCATAACTTATGCAGAAAAGTGAGTCATGGAACATCTCAGTTAGCCGTTCAATACCAGTCCCTGAAACAAAAAACTATTCTGGCTCATACAAACATTCAAGCTCTGAAAGAAAAGCATGACCTTTCACAACGACTTCATGATCTTAAACAGAGTATTAAAGAGTCCTCAAAACCTGCCGCTGGAACAGTTTCGTTTGCCGACATGGTTAAAAAAAGTCCCAGCCATTTCATTCAGCCCAGTAGCATAACCTCAGTAGCTATATACCCTACCGACAAAATGAAGTCAAGTGAGGAAACGAAATCCCTTGTTCAAAAAATCATAAGACCTGAACAAATGAAACTGCACGTGAGAGGTTTACGCAAGACTAGAAACGGTGGTGTTATCATTAGTACCGATACAAAGGACGACATCGAGAAGCTGAAATTATCGGCGCAATTAACAACCTCTGGCCTTACAGTGGACGAGCCACATAAACGTAAGCCGAGAATTGTAGTTATCGGAGTGCCAACGTCCATGCAAGAAACAGAAGTGTTCAACTGTATATTCCATCAAAACCTGGCCGATAAACTGCAAAGTATGACTCTGGAGACATTTTTGACCTCTATTATGCTCAGTCATAAATCGGGAAAGAAGGACGCCGAGACCTGCAATTATGTGATTGAAGTATCTGCACCTATACGCAAGGCCCTTATTACTAACGATAGAGTGTTTATAAATTGGTCATCGTGCCCTGTGAGAGACTTCACCCTGGTAACAAGGTGCTTCAAGTGTCAGCAGTACGGTCACGCGGCCAAGACATGTCGGGATGAGGCCAACACCTGCGGTCACTGCGGCGAAGTTGGTCACGCACTCAAGGACTGCACAAAAAAAGCTGAGCCTCCAAAATGTGCCACATGCCTACACTTTAAAAAGCCTTGCAATCACAAGACTGGTGATATACGAGTAGAATGTCCCGCTAAAAAATTGGCTGAAAAAAGGTACATAAACTCTATTAATTATGAATGATTAAACGTCGCAAGTTTCAAAAGAATAACAGTAGACAGAATAAAGGCAAATATAAGGGGAATAGACAAGGCAAAAAGCGAAGGCAAGATCGGTCAGAAGACTGGCCGCCAGCCAAAGTGAAGGCTTAATAGCTAATACCTCGTGAACTGTACAATCCTGTTACTTATAAGACCGTTACTTATAAGACAATTACATTTATGACTTCTAGCTATGTAGAATATATTTTTCAACTCTGTGGAGATGACTATGTTTGTAGGGACCTAGATGCCTTCATTGATAATGTTATAATCTACCCACTGCAGGGCAAAGGCCTCCATCATTGAATTCAAGTGGCTATAGCAATGATGAGTATAGGCATAATCACCACGCTTGCCAAATGCGGGTTAGTGATCACAAACCCGAGCAATGTTCGATCGAAGTTTTTTGTTGCCCGACCCAGGGTTCGAACCCGGGACCCCGAGATCTTGGCCCTGTATTAAACCACTAGACCAACGGGGCGCTAAACCAAGGAGCCGGGTGTTGAAACATATGCGGTGTTATTACAAAAAAATAAAACAACGTTCAAACCGTGTCCAATTGTAAGACGGCCAATTAGAGTTGTTTGACATATTACTGAACTAATATCATGGATGCATATTTTTAAATTAGTCGTCCTAAAATTAGACAAGGCTTAAACATCGTTTTATTTTTTTGTAATAAAACCGAAATTAATGTTATTTACAAACGTCCCATAGAAATTGAACACGCTGTGTAGATGTTTTTCCATTAATAAGTAGGATTTCAGCAAAGCGACAGCAATTTCGTTGAATGACGCCTCGAGTTTCATTCGTTTGTGCTCAACAGACAGTTTCATACTTACGAACTTACAACTTTTACGTTGATACTAAGGTGACTATGTTTTGGCATTTCCTAAACAGTATTTAATATTTTTAATAGCCATTTCAATACAAGTGTTTATTTTCTTAACTAAATGTCTTGGAAAACTTTGCTGTGTAAGCGTGGCAGACAGTGTATTTTTCCCTAGAAATAAAGTAAGAATCTTGATATCAGTAACAGAAATATCTTCACCAAATGTGCGCCTACTTGAACTTTTGGATACTTTTAGAAATTCTTGACTGTTTCTTTAAACCATAAGTGCTTCAGTCGTACAAGTAAGTCGCAGTGTTAACAAATGGTCACGCTCGTTTCTACAAATCGGTTAAGGTAGTATTAAACTTGACAGTAGTTAATAACGTTTGATCGTGGACGTTTTGAAGTATCGAATTTTTTAGGGACTATGTATTATTTATTATTGTTTATAGATAAATAAATAAATAAATATGGACAACATCACAAACATTATATTCTGATCCCAATTTGAGTAACTATTTTCGAGCACTTGTATTTTGGAAATCAGAAACAATAGAGGTACCACAAAGTCCAATACTCGAGAAAATGTAGAAAAACAGTTTTTTTCTACATTGCCCCTTCCAGGAATCGAACCCGGGACCTTGGAGCAGGCGACACATTGAAAACCGGTGGAAACGCCACTTCACCACGTAGGTCGACAAATAAATCACAAGTAACCTATTTGTCACATTAAATGCTAGTTTGAACAAAATAGAAAAAGAAAAACATTTTATTTTTTAAAATACTACTTAGCATAAATATAATTAAGGTTTGGTTTTAAAGAAACAGAAATTTGATTGAAAGTATTATTGAAATGAAAAGTTGTGAAACGTTGTTTGTCGAGTGAGTTCACTGTGATTGATTATAAATATTTGTCAAGCACAAAGTATGAAATATGTTTGACTTTTAGTGTAAGTAGCCTGCAAACAAAATAAACGGTACATCTGTATGATTGTGGTCACAGGAGTTACGAAACTAGCTACAAAGTTTTGAAATCTCCCAGAAACATTGTAAAGGAATAAGATTCTGCAGCCATTGTGATATTTCGTATTTTTCACAAGAATACTTTGTTACGAGTATCTTGCCGCGTATTACATGGTTAAACTTTGTTATATTCGCTGAAATGTATCAATATATACATTACAATACATCTTAAAAAAAGGACACAAAACTACGCGTGTTTATTTTTTATGTGTCTCATAACTTCTTCAGTGGTCTTATAAATGTATACTTGTTACAAATTAACATCCGCATAAAATATCGCATTAATAATAATTTGTAAGATTAAATCTTAGAAATATTTAGATTCGGATAGGTTTATAGCCATTTTAACCTTAAATCAAGATACTTTATTTGATATTTAAGCAACTGAATTGCACTTATAATATCAGTATATAAACTTGAAAAATTTTGTCTCAGGCGGGACTCGAACCCGCATCTCCACGCATGCCGGGCGGGCGCCATACCATTAGACCACCGAGACACTGCGACACGGCGCGAATTTTTCAAGCATATTCTTACGCAGTAAGCCAGCGTTGCTTCATCAAATGTTAGGAGTTTGCACCCTTAACACCCGAAAGAAACATCTTTGCAGATGTTTGACAGTCAGTTAAGATGAAACAGCTATTTATATACTTTATTTGATATTTAAGCAACTGAATTGCACTTATAATATCAGTATATAAACTTGAAAATTTTTTTTTTTTGAAAAATGTTTAAATCAAGAGCTGGAAAAATTGCCTAAGTGAATTTCAGCTAGCTGTTCTCAAGTTATGCGATTATAATATCCGATCAGCATAATTATAATTCTTTTATGACTTCATCGCACTATGATATTTCTACACTCATCTCAGAAGACTGTGTGTACCCCACACACAGTCTTCTTTATTTTTGATCCCCGTGACATAATATGTAATTCTTTTTTTTTCTTTAAATTCCCCAAAATTATTATCATTTATCAAGCCGATGTCGTTACATAACAATTTAAAGAAATCTAATAATTTGTAAAAAAACATATTGGTTAGCCAGTCTGTGACTGTATTGAGTGAAAACACTTACCTATATCGCTTGGGGAGTATATGTACATAGGTAGATCAGTATCTAGCAGCCAGTGGCTAAGTAATTGCAATCAGGTCTATTTATTTTGAATTATAAAAACACAATACACTGCTAACTGCTGGAACTCTTTTACTTAAGTAAATATGATCTCGATTTTAACAAATATTTCTATTAGTAATTCATCTTTCAATGTGCAATGTCTTTTAATTAAAAATACGGATATAATTGAATACGTCTTGTACAAGAAATTTGAGATTTGTAGGACAGTAGTACCTACTGATGTTCTGGTATTTATTCAAATCCTAATTATATTTGAAAAAAAAAAATATTACACTATGTTACTTGATTTTACAAATAGGCTATTTATACAACACATACTTACACGGCATACATTCGGGTGCTCTTTTACTTTAGTTACATTCATACTTAAGTTGTGTATTTGAACTTTGACAGTTCGAAGTTCGAATAGTCAGCTTAGTATGGGACTTTGTAACTAGTTCATGTATTTTTAAACCGTAGAAAGTGGATTCTATGTTTTTGGTTTTAGCCATGTTTTAACACTGGTTACATGTTAGGAAAGTTGACATTAAAACTAATGAGTAAAGATTAAAATTTGTATATTGGTACTTCGTATATTTTTTCATTTACATTTGAGTCGATAAGAATTATAATAGTTATCGTATAATCTTAGATGATTATAATAATTAATAATGTCATAAAGTACAACGCAAACGTAACGAATCCTGAATGTTAAAATTAAAATATTTAACAAATTTTATATAGGTTACAGTATACTATAATAAGTAGTATAAATAGTATTTATATATTTTTTAGAACATTTTTTATTGAACAAGTAGCTAACAAATAGTACAGAATAGCCTATCGGTAATTGTTAATAATTATTTAGAAACATTCTAAATTTAAATCTACATAAGATAGTACTGGCGTATTTTTTTTATATTCACAATTTTTAAGACTGTACAAAAACCTGTATAATGTCTTGGAAAACTCTCTGATATACTTAAAAGATAATATGTCATTATTTCATTTAAAAAACAATTATAAATTATTGCATTTAAACTTCTATAAAATCAACGTAGTTCGCTCACCACTTGCAACGAGGCATAGTGATGTGTGATCTTACATTAAATTTTGTCGATATTAATATGCATAATGGGTGTACGTGGAATCCGCACAAACAGCAAGGGCTCAGCGCTGATTATGTCATTCCAGATACCAGATACACAAGTAATTGTTACTCTGCTTTCAAACATTCTAATCTAAAACTAAATTACTTTAAAAATAATATCTTAAAAAAAATGGACATATTGTTCATAAAACAAACGCGATCTATCAGCTATAAGAATAAAAATATTTGTGCATAAAATTAAACGTGTTAGTTATTCGTATTTAAAACTAAATCAATGCAACATTACAGCTATTATTTTATTAAGATCACCCACACATTGGAAGACTATAAAAACTTTCAATAAGAGAAAAGTAATTTATTCATTTAAGAATCGTTTTGCACAAATGCTATTGCTTTATTATCAGTACGTAAGTAAATTTTATAATATTTTATTCTAAAAAATTCTAGTTTTAATGATCGTTGAGATGACAGACCCTTCGAAATCGCAAATCGAACGGCTACAGTATAAGCAATATATTAAAAACTATTTGATAACACTATTCAAAATTTGATGGGTCTATATAAAATAATATATTAAAGATATAAAGTAGCTCAACGTCAGGTTGGCTAACACTACTTACTAACATCACTAGACGCCAACGGTAGTAAAATGTCGCGTTTACGCTTAATTTTTTGCTTAAAAATGTTTGATCGAAGTTTAGTTGCGATTAACTTTAACGTAACCGTTATATCATAATAAAATGAGAATGGCAAGCTACTTTACTTCTATAATTTATTCGTTAGTGCAAAGGTATTAAAATAATGGTATCAGATAGTACAAATTAGGTAGTATTTACTGCCCCAGTTTGATTTGCGTTGCTCGTCTAATCCAGTCATTCCGAAGATCACACAATTTTCACTATAACAGCAATGGTGTTGTGTTATTATTAATTCACTTAAAATAATATTTACTACTTAATTTAAAATTAAGTTTATTAAAATTTACTAATTCAAGATCTATACACCGATTTAGAATTAAATTGTCGTTGTTGTTCATTTATAATTTATATATAATATATTTGGAGTCAGTTTAGTATTTACAATACAGTATATTTTATATATTATGTTGGATGAAAAATATATTAAAAACTATCAATCAGTCGTAGGTATAGTCGATAATTGTTATTTAAAATTGTTGCTAAAAAAAGGCCTGCATTTAAGTTCAATTATCAGTAATTTATGAAATTTTCAAATATTTTCAAACTCATAATTGTACATTTAAAAATAATACAAAAGGGAATAATATTATATATTTTATGCATTTAACGAGAATAGCGTTTCTGTCTAAATTAACACACACGTATACATATTATACATATACAATTATGAATATTTTTGGATAAAAGTTATTCATAAGATTAGACAAATTTACACGAAGTATTTTGGTGTTCTTTTTTGGTTTTATTTGCTAGTTATACATTTAAATTATTTTACTTTACATCTTATTATATATAAGTACAGTATTTACAGACGAAATAACTAAACAGCGTCCAGCGCTTAAAATTATTTAAAAGAACACATTTTTGAAATTTTAAGTATCTTTTTACATAAAAATTACAATTTTAACTGACACTTATTTAAATTATATACACATAATTATCAAGTGCATCTTATTGTTTGTGTAGTGCTTGTTTAATAGGCACAGAGGCACAGTCATTATTTTATTCAAATTTATTACCCTACTGTGGCTGGAAATATTGTGACATATTTGTAATTTGGCATTGCTATAGATAAATTTAAATGAATTAACAAAACTACTTTAGAAACTAATAAATAACCATTAATTATGATCTTGTAGTTATTTTTGTAATTTTTACTAGTTTTATACAAAAATTCTTTAACCAGCACAAAGTTCAAAGCATGTTGTGGTAAGTGCACCTCATGACTTTTTTTTTAATGTATAATATTTATTACATGTTGTTGTTAATAATTAAAAATTGCAGTTTAATAAATAAAAAAAAAATATTTAATAAACAACCAAATTTACAATCGCAATAAGACCAGCCAAACACACCGAATCTTTACAATGAATATAATCGTAGTTAATGAATGAATGGTGCTTAGTGAATCAATCAATGTACTTAGTGATTTAATATTTTATCTTTCCTTCAGAAGAGATCAGAGTTGAATGCTTTTTACGTAACGGATTTCGTAGCACGCTGCACGGCAGACAGTGTTGTAGTGGCGCACGAAAACTTTGTAGTAAGTGCTACGGCGTAGCAAACAGTGTATGCTACGGGTTTATTGGATTGTGTTCGATCGTCCTAACAATGACCAATAGTTTTATTTGAATAACAAAAGAGTGTTTTTTGTTCTATGCTATTAATTTTTAGGATTAAGATAATTATACAACAGTAGATGCTGGTCTGACCATTAGCTACTAAAAACTATTAGCAAACAAACAATCAATTATAATATTTTTCGTTATTATTACTGATGTTTCTATTCCGATCTCTTTTAACGTCAAGATACTTGTGCTATCTTGTAGCTTAACAGTAACTCTGTTGGATATTAAAAATCTTAGGACATTAAATTTTGCAAATCATATTTGAAATCTACAATATAAATATTTTGTACGTACCTTAAGCGTATGGGTATCACTGCCGGGGTATGAGCAAATAAAAAAAATATTTTTTAAAAATGTATTTTCTTTCAATAAAAAATATTTTTTTATTTATTCCCATTGCAGTTTTTTTAGAAAAATCTACATAAAACTGCTAATTATTAAGAAATAAGCTATGCTCACGAAATTTTAAATGATTTTTCTTTTATTAAAGCTATGAAATTCCTTTTTATTATATTTTACATTGATTAAAGGAATATATTTATAGTAAGTATGTATAATTGTTCAAATCCTTTAGTGTTTTTGCAGTTTCATAAAAAATGTACAGATTCTTAGACTGCTACGTATATTAAAAACTTCTACCAAATGAAAGGTTTTTATATCTTTACAATTTTGTATTTAATGCAACTAATTATGTTAAGGTCATTCCATGTCTCTAGATATTCTTTATTCACAAACCAAAGTTATGTACTTAAACACTACGAGAAAACTATTTCTTGAAATCTGGGATCTGTCGCCTAGAATACAGGTACCTAAATTAGGAGATAATAATCTTGTTAGTATTATGTAGTACAATATAAGAAAAGCATTGCACACTAACATGTTGTAGTTTTTTAACTATTATTATTAAAAACGCTTTTTAGCAGCGTCACAAGTACCTATACACTTTTGATTAGCTTTGACCCATATTAGAAGGTGATACGGTTGACAATCGTCGAAAGTTTGTGCAGTTGCTATTCACAGAAAATATAATTTCACTTTTACGAAATACTTTTAAATAGATAGTCTAAAGTCTAATATATACTTTTAGTTCGATTTTAATAACATACTTTCACGCAAATCGCTCTCCCAGAAGAATTAAAATCTGTCTACTGCATTTTAATGATTTGAATTTTATAAGAAAAATATAACTGATTACAAATTATGTCAACACGCTTTTCTCTAAAGGCTCCTCGTACTTTTCCCTTAAAATATCTAACTAAGAAGCGTCCAAAACTTTGATTGAATTAAATTTTGTATACAAAACGTCACATTTTGAGGATTGCCATAGATTAAAGAGTGTCTACGAGTGTAAGTGTCTGTCTGTAAGAAAATACATTTTTATGTGCAATATATTTCATTAACTAAGTATATTCTATAATTTTTCTTGCTGTAAACCATACTTTTATAAATAAAATTTAATTACCTTTGATTATTACATTAGTCTTCGTACCCAACATAGGGATGTGAAACAACTATAGTTTTATTGTGTTTTATTCTCATTATACTGTACTATGGTGGTTCACACATGACAGCAAATCCACCTACCTACCAAAAATTTTAAAATTTCTCAATTTAGACTGATCTTTATGCATTGTGTTTAATGTTAAAAATTGTTTGGGGAATTTGACGTGTATGGGGAGGGTAATATATGCGACCACTGCACCATATTTTATTAAACTATTTTTAAAGCCTATCCTTGAGTAAGGCTTCAAACCGATCGCCATTTTTTAGAGCTTTGATATTTTATTATTTTATGTGTTTTATAATTGCAATTGTTTATCAAATAAAAAATCCTGAAAAAATCCGCACAGATTGGTCCTGAGATCAAATCCAGGTAGGAATTTTAGGAAGTCGATTGATAAGAAAAAAATCTAACATATATTTATATTGCTACTTTCCTTAGATCACAAACCTTTTCATAACTTGAAATTTCCAGGCTTATTAAATACGTATTCTACTACTTCAAAATGTAATGTTTTAGTACATATACACACTAGTACATGAAATGACCATAGGACCCTAAAAAAAGCTAAAACATCAATAAAAGTGACCTAAGACATTATAATAATATGTATGTATTAACACTACTAAATATTATTTGAACCTATTGAATTCAAGCCTTAGCCGATGTTCCCGATTTAAGCAAAGTTTCAAACTCGTAATTTTATTACAATATTGAAAAAATGATGAGAAAAATATTATTTATAAAAAATGTTAAAAACTTGAGCTAATTATTCAGAAGTTTTCATTACATTCAGTTTTTATTATAATAAAACTCGAAAGAGTAATTTCATTTAAAGTTTCGAAGATCCTTTTATTAATCACAAAATTTTCAATATAAAGCTTTTTTTACTATAGGGAGTTAAATAAACTTTAATGAAAGCGTAATTTAAGTGTTTTTCATTTATATTATATTTTTATTTACTATATCCACTGTAATAAGTATGTTAACACAAACAAGATTTGTGACCACCTACTGTGATCCTCAATGCCAATGCTGTTTGTCATAGAACTCAAACAAAATGTATCATATATTTTATTATGCTTTAGCTTTGTATGGCTATTTAGCAATGTATAACGGGATTTAAACATTCGTGCATTGCCTAACGTTTCGGCAGAGTTAAACTGACCGTGGTCACAGGCTGACTGTGACCAGGTCGGTGAAGCCCGGTGGAAGAAGGTATATTCGCGTTTACCCCATTATTTAAGGTATATTCGCATTGTCGATAATTATGATATTATCATCAAGGTAGGTTAAAAACATCCTTGCAGATATCTAGATGGTTTACATTTCATCATCATCATCATCGGTGTATTTTTGGACATAGTTGTTTCCACAAAGAGGGTTAAGCCATAATGATCAGCCAAGGCTGGCGGATTGGCGATCGAAGTTTGGCCATTTTATCAGTTTTTATTTAACTTTGATTTAAAAGCAGCTGGACTGGTCTGACGTGATCTTTAAATGGATTTTTTGCACTTTTTTTGGGATATTCTCATGCTGTCACAACTTTATCGACACTTTGATATATCAGCATTATTGCAAGCGCCATCGCCATAGCTAAAGAAGAACTAAACAGAGACTCATAAAAATAATGCTAATATATAATATAAATTAGAACCAATAAAATTATAATCAGAATATTATACAAAATTATGACGTCATTGAAATTTGCTTGCCACAGGAACATCACTCAAAGCCAATGAACTAACATTTTGATTGGTATCAATTCACTTCAGCTATCACATGACACATGAGTCGACTAGCGTACATTGTAAAGACCTGGCGCTGCTCGTCGCTGAGCCAACATAATGCGGTTAGCGACGCATCGGTAGCAGCACAGGTAAGCTAAACATCACTTGAACAGTATCCTTCTAAACGCCCTCCTAAAATCTTTATTAAATATCGTATAAATTACAGGATTCAACACAGAGTTCATGTACCCCAACCAAAACGCTATCGCGAAAGCGTTAGGCGGGATCACACACGCTCTGCAAGCAGCTTTCAATATATACAGAAAGAAGAATGGAAGCCAGCAAGCTATAAAACTTCCCATTATTAACCCTAAAATTAACGTAGCTCTTTTCTCCTTCTTTCTCGCTAACCTCTTCTTCTCCCTCTCTGGGTCTCGCGGTTTGTGAGGCTTGGGTAACGCGGGTTCTAATTCTGACTTATTAGGTTGGGATTTCTCCTGTCTCCTGTCGGTCTTTTTGAAGATCCGCAGCTTAAGGGGTTTGACGCCTCCGCAGCGGCTTACAACGCCGGAATCTGAGGAAGAGGGTTCTAATTCAGATACCATGTCAGCGTCGATGGCCACGCTAGGCGCACGCCCCCGGCTCTGCTGTAGTTGTAGCTCACCGTTCACGGACAACGTTGAGCTTCTGTGAGGGCAGGACGCGAGCGGGTTCTTCGTCACTTGAGCTGATGTTACCACCTGCGGAAGACAAGCGAATTGGTTCAAATACACCATAGGTAAAAATTCCAGGAAACGCTTATGGATTACTTTTAAATTATTCTTTGAAATAGAAGTTACCATACAACACCTACTAAACTACTTAAAAAAATGTGTGTGTTTGATTTTCGATCCAGTTTTTTTGAAACTATAATAAGGTAATATTTTCTTATATGCTTATGAATTAACTCATATTAGAAATTAGTTCAAGTCATTACATTTCTTTTACATCATCATCATCAGTTTACACTAGGCTACTGCTGGATAGGAATTCCCAAAAGGAGGAATTTGCGATATACATGCAAGGCGTGACAGGTGAGAGAGAAGACGCTGTTGCCCATTTTCTTTTAGCATCTTTTTAGTCATGTCTTACCGTGTCTACTAGAACGAGAAAGGAACTATGTAATGCTGTTAACATACGACGCGTCGTCTAAGAAGAATGTGTGACTTTTATGACTAGTATCCTTCTATTCGAAATGGCAGATGACGTTTAATCTATACTAATCTTTATATATATAATTCTTCTGTGAGTGTGTATGTCACTGAACTTCTCTCAAACGACTGGACCGATTTTGATGAAATTTTTTGTGTGTGTTCAAGGGGATCTGGGAATGGTTTAGATTCACAATAGGGTAGGTTAGGGGTAGGGTAGGGGTAGGGTAGGGGTAGGGGTAGGGTAGGGGTAGGGTAGGGGTAGGGGTAGGGTAGGGGTAGGGTAGGGGTAGGGTAGGGGTAGGGTAGGGGCAGGGTAGGGGTAGGGTAGCGGTAGGGTAGGGGTAGGTAGGAATAGGGTAGGGGTAGGGTAGTAAAATATTAAAATTTTATAAAATATATTATACCACCCTAAATTTTTACCCTTTTACCACCAACCCCTATTTTTTGTTAGCCATTTTAGTAATTTAATCATTTTTATGGCAAAACAACGTTTGCCGGGTTAGCTAGTTATCTATATAAATCTATATTACTAATATTATAAAGCTGAAGAGTTTGTTTGTTTGAACGCTCCAATCTCAAGAAGTACTGGTTCGAATTGAAAAAATATTTTTGTGTTGTATAGTACATTTGTCGATTAAGGCTTTATGCTATATTACGTTGTTGTGATGTTGTCCACATTTATTTATTTATTTATCTTTTTCTAACCTTTAGCGTATCCTTTCGTTCGTCAGGTGGAGGGGGTATGGTGTCTCCCGCTTCACTCGTTGAGATATCGGACGCGAGATCACACGTCACAGTTGGTATCTGGACTTGTGGCGTTTCTATTGTTGATATTTGACTCTCCCTGGAAGCAAATGTTAATTGTTTTTTAATTCTTAAACTATATAATAGAAAAGAAACAACTGTGTGAACTTAAATGGTGGGTCGAGACTGTAATAATTTTCTAGAGCTAAATTTGTTAACATGTTAATCACAAGGTTGTCACTATAATAAACTTGCTAATTCAGAGTAAAAATCCGTTAGATTCGAAAAAGTTATAGGGTCGTTGTATATCAAGCAATCATCACTGCTACAGTAAATTGTTATGATTGACATTATTTCCCTGAATTAAAACTAAATGTTGTCATGATACCAAATTTAGCAAGATCTTAAACACATCTATGAATACTACGACATGCAAAAATGCTTCTGAATTATATGTATATTATTATGTAACTGGTAAATGTAGAATTCATACCAATAAACGACTGTTATCATTATTTGTTATCTCATCTTGCTAAAGCAAGGTTTTTTCTAAACTGGTTCAGCGGTTTAAGCGTAAAAAGACAGATAAATTACTTACGTATTTATTTTGTGATTTCGTAGTTTCTACATTTTCCAGCAATAAACTAAGGCTAAAATACTATATCATCCGATCAACATTACACAAAAATATGTTTATTTACCTCAAGGGTGCACACAGAGCGCGGAGTAGGTATGGATGAAGAAGGAAGAGGGCCTGGACTCTATCAACAGCGTGGAAAAGCAGTTTTATGTATTTAAGGTTTAACCGTTTACCACCAGAGGTAATAAGGAGGTAAGCAGCTAAGGATGTGTGTTAAACCCACAAATACCGCGGTGTATAAGAATAAAGAATTAAGTTTCTCAAAATTTTGACTATGCGAGTGCAAATTTTATCTCATTAAAAATGCTAAAATTCAAATTTAATTTTTCTCTCGTTATTATAGTTATATTATTATGTTTCACGTAGAGGAACATGTAGATAACAAAGTGACTACAGTACAAAGGTTTATCTAAGATTAAAATTGTATTACCAAAATTTTAAAGTACCTAAGTGTACTGTGGCCATCAAACGGAATAACACTTTTCTAATAAATTGCCTTACGTATCGATCGAGTTCCACTGATTCAGTCAGTCTGTAACCTCGGCCAGGCAGTTAATTTAACTAATGACTACGGTCAGTTAGTCAGTGACCACGGTCAGCCAGCGGTTGACCATGGTCAGTCGGAATATTTGTGACCACGGTCACACAGCTGGTGGTATAACACTATCTGAACGTCTAGCAATCAGAAATGTATTATCACGTTTATTTCCTGCGAAACGTTTTAATATTTATGCAATGCGAGAGTTTAGAAGTAATCTTACCCATTATTATTAGTACTGCTAAGATGCCCTGGTGGCATAGGGTGTGTGGTAGGCATTGGCCGCGTGCCTTTGGGCGGGTTGGTGAAGCTCGTCTGCTGCTCGTTCTAAAATAAAAAAGGAGTTTTTCGTTCAAAATGAGCACCATGATCAGCCAACATAAGTTTATTGCAGGACAAAGAGACCTCCTCTTCATAATCGCCATGTTTGGCAGTAACGTTGGCGATCGCAGTTATCCCAGTGGTGGTTAAAAGATGACGCATGTGGCCGTGGCAGATGTGGCCTGATGAAGGTTGCTTATGATGTTAAAATAATGTTTTTGTAATTTGATGACCATAAATAACATCTTTAAAGTAGCCCTTTTTCACTCTCCCTTGATGATCGACAGAAAAACTATCATCGATAATCTAAAAATATTTTTGTCGTTTTAGAATAGGTACTCTATTACATTCTTCACTTGTGTATGTCACAATTTTTTGTAATACGGTTAACGAAATATTATTATATTGCAAAAACAATATTCCTTTAAAAAATATTTTTTGACTGTACTCGTATGTAGGACTTGAACCCCTAACCTTTCTTTCCGCTTTTCACATTTCATTGTATTCCTTTTGAAATTAAATAAATAGATAATAAATAAATAAATGTGGACAACATCACATACATTGTCCTGATCCTAATTTGAATAACTATTTAAAGCATTCGTATTTTTGAAACCAGAAACAACGAAGGTACCACAAACACCCAGACCCGAGAAAATGTAGAAAAACAAATTTTTCTACATTGACCCGTCCGGGAATCGAACCCGGGACCTCGGAGCAGGCGACACCTTGAAAACCGGTGTGTACGCCACTCCGCCACGGAGGTCGTCAAAAATTAAATTAATATTATTATGAATGTATTTAAGAGTTAAGCTGATTTAAATAAATAAAAACAGGCTATAATATATAAACACAATAAATAAATAACACAAATAAATAAACAAAACTAACAGGCTTAATTAAATTGATGATAAAATCATAATTAAATTAAACATTTTTTTAAAGATTGAAATTGACTTCAAATGATTATTTAATTATTAGTTGGAAGGCCAATTACTTTCACCATTTATAACGACAAAGCAATTACTTTATCTGTTAAGCCAGAATGAACTTACCGGCCTCCCTCTAGGGTTTTTTCTGATCCCTCTTCTCGCTCTGGCCTTGGCTGCGTAGTATATCCTTATGTACACGAACACCATAATGCAGGAGGGTATGTAGAAGCTGCCCAGCGCTGAGTATACCACGTAGCCGATGTCATCTGACACCTGCGAACAAACATACATAGAACATTAATAAAATTCCTATTCTATCAACTAAACACTTAGCTTGTGAAAAACATGTATGGGTAATTCAACAAGAGTTCAAATTTATGTTCTTTAAATAATTAATGACGGTATTTTTTTGTTTGATATAATTTTTAGACCTTTCTAATTCTACAAAGCGGGAGTGAAATAAATTCATAATTCTAATGATGGTGGGAACAACTTCAAACTGTACGTTATCAAACAAATAACACCAGACGCAAATAAGTTTTTAAGGAGTTAAACTGTAACTATTACAAAACGTGTTTTCCTGTTTATATTTTAACAGTTTTTAAATAAATAAAAACTTAAATAAATAAAAGACCGTTAAATATCTTTAAGCAACCAATTTATATTGTGCAGTCTGTAAACTCACTAATTTTTACTATCAAATTACACAAATTGTCCCTGATGTACAATTTACGCAAAATAGAAACGTCTACAATATTATAAAACCCTTGTCATTTCACGTGCCTTGAATTCCCGTTGGTACTCCAAAAGTATACCTTAGATTATATGCAGAATCGACTACCATCAGAAGTGAATTGATTCGATAAGGAAAAAATATGGTAATAAGGAACAGGGCCGTATCCAGAACAGTTTAACGGGGCTTATGGCGAAGGCCACAAATTTACAAAATGTTAAGCTATAAAATCCTTACTAAATATTACCTATAAAAGCGAAATTAATCTGTATGTCCGTCTGTCAAGCTTCACGCCTGAACTGCTGAACAGAATTTGCTGGAAATTGGTTCAATAATTTATTTGACTTTGAGGAAGGTCACGAGGGAAGGTTATTTTGTATCTCCTTCAGGGCAGAGATTTCCGCCCGCGCTAGGTATACGAGGTGTAGTTTACGCGGGCAGAGCCGCGGTTTATGAAACTGAGGAGTTATTTCATAATATCGACAAAGATAGGAATATTTTTTTAAATATTACTTGCAAAAATAAGTTCCCATTTTTTTCGAAAACAAAATTCTACCCATAAATAATAATTTAAAAAAACCTTTCAAACTTCAGATACTCAATGCGTGACACTCATCAGCGATTGTTTGTATGTAATTCAAAACTCGTTAACTACTTTCTTTTTCATTTATTAATTACTTTTTTAAGAGCTTCGTATTACTCTCACAGGTAACAAGTACGACTGTGGAAAGCGGGTTTAAACCCATACGTTATACCGCTGTCTGCCCCAATCGACGCGTGGCCGACTAAAATTTCCTTTTTCACATAATCTCCACAGCCGTAGTCCAAGGTAAAAGTTTATGGATAGGCATTTAAAAGTTTTACAGTACCCATTGCATGCATATTTTAAAAACCGATTTTTTATGTTTTGAAACTGATCTATCAAATTGACAGTATATAAACTTGAAAAATTATGTCTCAGGCGCCTGAGACATAATTTTTCAAGTTTATATAATGATATTATAACTGCAATTTAATTGCTAAAATATCAAATAAAGTGATCTATTGACATTTTTTTTCAAGGAATTGTATTTTAAAACTGTTTGTAGTAAACCTTGATTAACGATTATATAGTAAAATAACTGTCCAATTGCTTTGATTTTAGTTCTACTAACGCTCATGAATTAATTACGACTGTAACAAAACACTTATGGCTACAACAACTCCACCAAACGGCTCGCGTCGCATCGTTTAGGAATGGACGCGGTCACAATTTGATCGCATCCTTCAGGACGTCGACGCATACCTGAGTTCGGCTCCGTACGGCTACCCGCCTCGAACGTATAGAATCTGCGCCTAGAGATATCAATAGTTTTAAGCCTTAAGTGTTGACGTGTTCTATTTTTGAAAGTGGTTGAGGTTGATGTAGTATTAAATTGCTCGATATTGCATGAGAAGATGAAGAATCGGCGTTATGGCGTTATCCGAACGGATCCGATGACACGCGGAAGAAGTCAATCGTGCGTCGTGGCTGACATGCCACGAGCCCACGACGCACGATTGGCTTCGTCTGTGTAAATTAGTAGACGCACGCGCCTGCCGCTAAGCTGCGTGACTTGGTAAAATAGACTTTATACAAATTATACAAGAACTAATTTTGTTAAAAGATTGTAAAAATCGTTTATCTCTAAAGCGATGCTGCTCAATTGTTGGATATTTACAATTTTAATATTTAGATTGGTGGCATCAAGGTCACTTCAACCGCACAATGGCTCCGCGTGGCTTTTATGGAGCCGTATTTGTTGTAGATAATTTTTATTCGTTGCTAAACTCGCCAACTCCAACGCCTTGGACCACCAACGCTTATTTTGAAACTTCTATTCAAAGAATTTAATCTTTGAGTCCATTGTCCGGCTTTTTTGAAATATTGGCTACGATGAGATATGTTCCGAACGCCCACAGCGAACTCGAGTACAATGAACTGTTTTAGGTTCTCTAGATTAGAATACGTAGTATCTTCATTAATTATTTTGCATGCTTTTTGTTACCAAAAAGAAGTACTCGCAAAACACATGCAGTTTTGTGAGTAATTCTTTTTGGTAAAAAATTTCTTAATCGGCACAGTCTTGGTAGTTCAATTTTCGGTGCCCGTTAATCGGAAGGTTGTTGATTCAAGTCAAACCTAAGCTAGTTGATGTTTTTTTCAATTGATCCTAATTTTAGGTTTTTTAAGCTATGATTGGTTTACAGCCCATTATTTTTCATGATGTATGACAATGCGTCTATCTATTTTTCTGGTATGTCGGTATGTCTGTATGTATATTCGTTTGCGCAGCTCAACTACTCTTTGGTTTCTAAAAAGCTGTTATTTGGCATGGATATACATAGACTGGCGAAAAAAAACGATCTAGTATTATGGCTATTCTCTTTTAGCTAGTAAAATGCATAAACTAAACTTATATTCCGGCTAGACAAATTTATTTAAAATTTTACTATACATTTTTATTTTAAGAGAGGTCGTCGAAAATACTGAATGACAACAAACTGCAAAAAAATACAGTCGAATTGAGAACCTCCTCCTTTTTTTGGAAGTCGGTTAAAAATAGAAAAGTTTCAGTTCGATTAACCCATAAGACTTTATCGAGTTTATATAATGAACTGTATCGGTAACTACAAATAAAATGAAACATGGTTTAAGTCGAGTCTAGTATAGATACAGGTAATTAAACAGGTTTTTTTAAGCACCACTTAAAACCTGTTTTTTAATTTAGAAAACCAGCCAGAGCTATAAAGTGGACTGTTAAAACAAGTCAACAATACTAGGCTTTGTCGTTGGTAAACTTAAGGATGAAATTCCTAAGTCTTTAAGATACTTGAACCATGACAATAGCTTTCCATGGGGCATTATGGTGATGTAGAGACATTTTCTTGATTAATTAAAAAAAGGTCAAGAATATAATAAAGTCTTTTCCGTTGTTTTATCTTTCGGGTTACTGATATATCAAAGTCATGATTTTAAATAAGTCAGCTGACAAATTTAAACTTTTTGTATCGTATCTACTGCTGGCAAGAAAATAAATGTTATGTAAGGTTATAATAATATGACGACCTACGTGGCGAAGTGGCGTACGCACCGGTTTTCAAGGTGTCGCCTGCTCAGAGGTCTCAGGTTCGATTCCCGGACGGGTCAATGTAGAAAAAAAAGTGTTTTTCTACATTTTCTCGGGTCTGGGTGTTTGTGGTACCTTCGTTGTTTCTGGTTTCCAAAATACGAGTGCTTTATATAGTTATTCAAATTGGGATCAGAACAATGCATGTGATGTTGAAAAAAAAAGATGAAATTGATAAGGTTACAATAAAATACGTAAGGTAATAATATACTATATAAGATTGTTTGTTTTAAGTACAAACTTATTTGCTCTACTGCCTTTATCCATACCGAAGCCCTAATTTGATCGTGTTCGCTATTTCCGCCACTTTGGGTAAAAAGGGCCCACTCAAAACACATCTCTAATTAACTAAAACATCAAATGATATGGAACTCGAGTCCTTTTGGGAGCAAAAGAGCGGAATCGAATTCACTTACCCGAGGAACACTGATCGGTCCTCTCGCTAAGCTATAGGTAGGTACGCCATTTTCGACCTACACTCAATTGTAATTGAGGCCATATTCCTTTATTACGTTACGGCGATTACTTTCCAAGAATACGGCTCTTAGGGGCTAAGTGATGTGTGCAGTTGGTTTTCTAACTCGATCTTCACACTAAAATTTTGGTTCAAAATTTGCCAGTCGTTGGTGGCACATAGGTTTTTTTAATTACTTTTTATCCATAACTTAAGCACGTTAAAAGAGAATAAACGTAGTCATTTTAATGAGAGAAATAAGAAAATAAAAGCTACATTATTAAAAAGTAAAGTTTGTCTGGCTATTTTGACCATGGTCTATCCAAATCAAATTTCTAATATTTTTATTATGTTAAAATTATGAAATTGATTTACACACGAATATGAAATTCGTTAGAGAAGATAGCAACTGTCGAATCCTAAAATTAGGAACACATACTTATACTATAATGGCCAACGTGATCGTCTAGTCCCGCATTAGGCATCAAACATTTCTTTTATCTCTGTCTGGCTGTCACTCAATTAGCACTATTATATCCAAAATAGTTTAAAAATAGCCGTAAATAATTAAACCTGAAAATTGATTTAAGATACTCCAAGCTTAGCTTATAAGTGCTTAATGTAGATATTAAGTCGTCAATTACAAAGAAATAAAGCTCAAAATATTTATTTGCCATATTATCAAACAAATGTCACAAAATATTAATATAAGAAAGGGGTCAAAAAAATGCTGACAATGGCATTAATCATGACAGTTCAATGCGTATCACGGTAATGATTATTAATCAACGATTGGACGTTTGTCAAGTGCATATAGCCTCT
This sequence comes from Anania crocealis, assembly GCA_949315895.1. Classification (NCBI taxonomy): domain Eukaryota; kingdom Metazoa; phylum Arthropoda; class Insecta; order Lepidoptera; family Crambidae; genus Anania; species Anania crocealis. The sequence continues at coordinate 12,164,208 of OX438861.1, forward strand.
GCAGAAAAACCGAATCGCCTAACTGACTGAAAACTACATAATTTATCTAATCTAAATCGATTACATGGCTAATTGTAACATTTTGTTTTAATTTTCAATCGATAAGACGTGGAACCCTGTCTTTATACAACACTATTCTATAGTCGTTTTCACTGCTAGATGACGATACGAGCTCTACCGAGGACACGCGTTTGAGAGTGAGTGAATTTTCGACCTCTTTTATAGCCCAAATTACTTTGTGAATGGGGGTGCATACATTTTTAATCTATGTAAAAATGCCCTCTTTCTTGGTTGCTTTGAATATGGTTAATAAAGTTTATTTTGCGTTAACGTTTTTGTGGGAAATAAAAAGGGTCATTTGCATCTGAATTTATTTTTATTAAAAAAGGTTTTTCCGGTATCGACGTTAATGAAATGGTTTGAGATGTAGGTCAGCACTTTATCTTGAAAGAGGACTGTCAAAAATGTTTATTAAATTTTCTCGATTTTGTTGTGAAAGTAGTAGCTTCTTTTGAAATTTTATAAAAATGTTAATGTTTTGGCGCCTTTTCAGAATAAGGTGGGTCGATTATCACTATAGCCATTTATATATTGGTGTAACAACTAAAAACTCACCTCATGTTTTAAGTCAATTTCCATTTCACTACGGAAATCGGGTCGAGAGGCTAAAAATAATCCTTAAAAAAATACACAATGTCTGACTTCGTTCAATATTGGTTAGTATATTTTTTGGAATAGATATTTATTTCTTAAAAATAATAACCCTAAATTAGACAAAAACACGCTGACAGCATTTAAACTCAAATTTTTTAGTAGGTGGCAAGATATATAAGAAAAGCTATAAGACATATTATTTTTTAAATCAGAAAATATGATAAGTACCACTAACACAAACGTTATATGTTCCCTATAAATGACTACATAAAGAAAGCCATGTTCTTCTACCGTTAGCTTTTTATGATGTAAAGCTTCCAAAAAATATACTGTCTTTACTTACTAATCCTTTCAAACAAGGAAATACATAAACATACTGTGCACGGTTAACATTAAAATGTGCCGGGTTATATGGAATGTAAACATTATCTCCTAAAGCCTAGAATAAGCCTCTGTGCCGTTGATTTAAGCAAATATAGACGCGGCATCTCATCTGCAAATAATAATCATCTAGAAGAGTAACTCAGCTAAATAGACCCGTTTGGTGAGGCTTAAAATAGGGTCTTCGCAGCGCGACGACGTCAAATTGACGCAACTATTTTAGCGCCCAGCTTTATCTGTAAAATTATTTACTATTTAGTTTTTTTGGTGTTATTTCATCATCATCATCATCATTAGCCTATTGCAGTCCACTGCTGGACATAGGCCTCTCCAATTGCACGCCACTTAGGTCGATCCTCGGCTTCTCGCATCCAGCTCCTGCCAGCCACCTTGCGCAAATCATCACTCCACCTGGCCTGAGGGCGTCCTACATTTGGTGTTATTTAAGAAGAACCAATAGCAATGTTGGACAGTTACTTATAGAGAACTGGCTTCAAGTCCGCAGCTCTGCCCGCGTGAAATACACGTTATTTCAAGCGGGCGAAAACTTGTGGCCAGCAGCGAGATACAAAAAAGACTATGTCGTTTTTAAAGTCGACTCTATATTTGTACCGAATTTCATAGAAATCGTTTCAGTGTTTAAGGCGTAAAAGAGTAAAAGAAGGACAGAGATATTAAGTTTTGCATTTATAATAGCATAAGTACCTAAGGATAAGTATTATCATAAGCGTGGGATGTATGACCCATGTTTTCCTGTAGCGAATAAAGTTGGCGCATAATTTGTTAAACAAAAACATTCGTTGTTGGAATTTGAATACATAATGTTATGGTATTAATGTGTACACTTGTTCTGTTATTTTATTCCTCATCTATACGCGTTGTGTTTTCGTATTCTGATGTGAAAATAATTTTCAACGTAAAAGTTTGGGAAACATGTTAAATTTGATTCATCTCCTATGTGTATTGGATTGTGAATAAAAAATAAACGATTTCATTCGCAGTTAATATTACATAAGCAAATGGAAGCGTTTTTCTACATGCCACCTTTTAACACTTAAAGGTGATAGTCTAAATAGGTCTTAACGTTAGGATATTGTTCTGCAATCATCCTTTATAAGAGTAATAAAATCTCTCTCTTTGTTTGCTTATCTGTTCCCTTTTAGTATGCTTAACCCACTGAACAAATTCAGATAAAAATAATTCAGGTAAGAATTTAAGACGGTTTGAACCCTGGGAAAAGACATAACACATTTTATATACAGTTTGTATAAGAAATATAAAGTATGAAAATCTATTATAGAAATAGCAATTGTGAACAATTTAAAAGTATTTCTAAGGATTGTAATATCACCAAAGACCTCATAAAATATACTGGTAATTGATATTTGTTTTTCTTATACTCGTTGCAAACGATTTCTTCATCTAAATTAATAACCGGCCAAGTGCGTGTCGGACTCGCGCACGAAGGGTTCCGTACCAAAAAGGCCATTTTATTTTGTTTTTAGTATTTGTTGTTTTTGCGGCAAAAGAAATACATAATCTGTGAAAATTTCAACAGTCTAGCTATCGCGGCTCTTGAGATACAGCCTGGTGACAGAGCGACGGACAGACGGACAGACGGACAGACGGACAGACAGCGAAGTCTTAGTAATAGGGTCCCGTTTTTACCCTTTGGGTACGGAACCCTAAAAAGCGATTTCAACAACACGTGCTCCCAAATCCAATAGTAGGTACCTTATGTGAGTTAACGAAAACTTACAATTTCGAATGTAATTGATAAACAGAAATGATTAGCAGAATGTATCCATAAAATTTCATGAATATTACTTTTAATTAACGGTTGATTGACTAGACTGAAATATAAAATTTGTCAATCAGTCAACGAATATATATATCGTATATAAAATTCTCGTGTCACAATGTTAGTTACCTTACTCCTCCGAAACGGCTTTACTGATTTTTACCAAATTTTATATGCATATTCAGTAGGTCTGAGAATCGGCTACTATCTCTTTTTCATACCCCTAAGTGATAAGGGTTGTTCACCCTTTACATTTTTTTTTAAATTATTGGACTAAACTTTTTGTTTTTATTTTTCTATAATGTGGCATTAAAAATACATACAATCCTAAATTTTTACTTTTTTATCACCAACCCCTATTTTTTAATAGCCATTTTAGTTATTTAATCATTTTTATGGCAAAACAACGTTTGCCGGGTCAGTTAATATCGTATACATTTGAATATAGTGAAATGGCGAGTGGAAGTTAGTTATCTCGTCATCATCAACGTAAATCACTTTATTGATGGACATAGATAAAATAAATATCATAAAATGATTCTTCAGTAATCACCACGCCAGCAAGCGGGTTGGCGATAGCAGTTTGAACAATGGTTAAGGGATAATTTTGACTTGAATGCTTCTATCTTTTTAAGTAAGCACTCCTTTAGTTGCCTCATAAGATGCTCTTAAAATGGGCGATGGTATTCTATTACAAGCTGGTAAGTATCACACAACCAAGTTAGAAATTGATGTTAAGGTTTTATTGTGATTGATGTAAAATCTTTAAAAACAAATTTCAACAGAATAAAAACTAAATTCACCATTGCTTTATAAACTTCTCCCTTACTATAAAAAAAAATAACTTGAAGTTGAGTAGCTCAATCAATCTTTATCAACATAAATTAAATATACTTTACTTGATATTATAGCAACTTAATTGCACTTATAATATCAGTATATAAAATGGAAACTTTTTTTTCCCGTCTAAGCACAAAAAAAAATTTTTTTTTCAAGTTTATGATAGAAGATAAATTAAATATTTGATTACATTTTGTAAGTTTGTCATTTGTTATCAGATTGCTATATAATAATATGTAGTGAGGTATTCTTCGTATATCGAGGTAAGATTTTCAATCAAAATGAATCAATTGAATAAAGTTACAGGCCGAACCTAGTGACCAATACAAGTAGTAGTTGTTAACGAGATAGACCATCTTCCCTATCCACCAACAAATTAAATATTATTCTCTAATTTGTCAAATACATTTTACTAATCTCAGGATGTATTTTTTTTAATAAAACAAAGAATTTCTTACTAACCTTATCTTACCCAAATTCCAAACTTTATTTTTATAATATTGGTTAGAAGTAATTCTAACTAATATTATTAACGCGAAAGTTTAGACTTGTGTTTGTTATACATTCGGCTAAAAAAAAACTAAATTAAATTTGTCCACGAGAAAATAGGCTGGAAAAGCACATAGACTTACCCATAAAAAACACAGATGGCAATATCCGCCGCAAATTGGCCAGACGCTTCTATAGGTTTTACCACAGTTTTTGATATAGTGTAAATATATTGAGTAGATTAAGATTGTCTTTATACGTATTGTGTAGTGGTTTTCTAGTTGATACGAAATAAGTATTTTACTTGATGCTGTTAGATTATAAATAAGTAATTAAGTATCGCCCCGACCGGGAGTCGAAACCGTTGCGTATTAGGCAGACCAACGCACCACAACACCAAATTGGTTCGTTATTTTCATGACTAGTAAGACACGAAATTTAGTAAGTGTTTATGTATGCGTCGATTTAAAACGTTTCACAATTTTTGGTTAAAACTTATCTAAAGGCAATAGCAGCGTTCCTTTCACACGAAAAACTGAAAGGAAAATTGCTTTATACGGCCGCGGACTGCAAGTTTAGATCGGGAAGCACAGTCCCATTGACATACATCCAGCGTCCTGACACTTGCGCTTAGAGATCGTATGAGTGCCCCAAGCTATACGTGTGGCGAAATTGGGCACAACACCGCTGACCTGCAATTCAGTTTGTTTGTGCTTAGACTGTACTATGACTTAACCATTAAACCATTGTATAGTCTATTTAGAATCAAACAAACTTAGCGTGAAATGTTATAAATATGTAGTTCAACTTAGATCACCAATGTCCTTCTATCCACCCACACAGAAACACACACACAAAATCACACAACACTCACAGTTATGCAATGTGTAAACTTATTAATACAACCTCACTTTTTGTATTTGTCAATTATGATCTAGTTTTTTCATTTTAAATGTATGATAGCTTATCTATGTTTACTCAATTCGTTTACTATTATAGGTCGAAACTCGATGACAAATTACGCATTTCTAATTAATCACAACGTCGTATTTTAAAAAATTAAACAACAAAACAAATATGAATTTTGCCACTAAAATGATCCTCTCTTATAACGAGCTGTTACACCCTTTCAATGTTAGCATAAGGGCTGACCAGTACTGTCTCCTGCTGCATCAGCATTTTTAGTCTAGAGTCCGGCTCGCCCGCTTCTCGGGCTCGCGGCATAGCCAGTCGGTTCCAACTCTTCGCGCGTGACGGTTGCCACCTCCAAATTAACTCGTGTGTTTTTACTTACCATTTCAAGTGTAATTAATTATCTTTTTTTTAAAACCTAAATCCCCGAGTCCGTTCTAACATTGGTGGCAGCGTAAAGGGATCAATATAAGTGGTTCCCGGTTCGTCTCCGTACACTTTCGTGCTTTGTGTAAAAAGTGAAATTTATATAACAAAACTTTACTTCAAAAACTTTATACTTACCATATCGTTTATCGTGGTGTGTTACCGTCGCCGCTCACCGTATCCTGCTATATCGGAACTGGACTCATCTTCGCATCCCACTATCTCCACTGCATCCTGGAAAGAAACATCACCGAATCCTACAAACACCGCTGTATCCTGCCTGCCTGTAAGACATCAATCGCATCATCCACTCGCCAACAATAATCGCCGCTTCAAGCCCCGTGTCCCGCCGAGTTCGAGTCGCCTTATCGCAGGAATGCGATCACTTCCCGTCGTCGCCGTGCTCGCAGTCTACGCAACATTGTCGCTGTGAGTCTGGCCTTTCATTAAAATTATATTATAGACAATTCCTTTGTGTGCAACAGTGTTGTTAATTATAAGCCGTGTTTAGGTTTTATTTCTTTGTGCTATTCTAAGCTACGTAATTGTGTAAAATGTCTGAATCCAAGGCGCTCAAAGACCAACTCCAGGTTCCCCAAGACATAGAACTACCACTGTCGGAAGACGAAAGGGCAACAAGCCCAGTGGTGGACTTCAAAAAGAAAAAAGGGAAGAAAACCCCTAACAGCTCAGGTCTTAACATAGATCTCAACATTCTTCTAAAATTCGTTAAACCCTATGACGGAAGTAGGGAAACACTTAACTCCTTCATAATAAACTGTAATAACGCTTATAACCTCGCAACGGAAGTGCAAAAACACATTGTATTCAAGTACATCCTATGTCAGCTACAGGACAAGGCAGAAGTTGCGTGCTCAATAAAAGAATTCAATAGTTGGGAACAACTCAAAGATTTTCTGAAAACACAATTTAGTGAAAGGAAACACTACTCCCATCTTCTTACCGACCTGCAGGAATGCAAACAGGGCCAAAATGAAAATGTTAGTCAGTACTCCTTGCGGGTGGAGACCTGCTTATCACAACTCCTAACCGAAATTTCTTTATCGAACACGAAGGTAAAGGAACTTCCTGGCAGGACAGCCGCCATGGAAGACCTTGCCCTCCACCATTATTTGATGGGGCTATACCCGAGGATTTCAAACATCGTCAGGTGTAGGTCCCCCAAAAACCTAAATGAAGCGATCAACCTTGCCATATCCGAAGAAAGAATCCAACAGACTCTTTATAGGAAGCCCTCACCGGAACAGTCAAAAGGTTCTAACAACCGTTTCGTCAAACCACCTAACCGGCCCAACAATCAATCAACCCCTCAGGCTCAAACCTCTTCCAACCCTACCACTTCCGGCTTAGTCTGCCGATACTGCAAATTCCCGGGTCATAGTATCGAAAACTGTAGGAAACGGGAATACAACAACAAAATAAGGAATCAAAGATCCCCAAATAACAACAACCAACAATTTCCAAACCAACAATTTCCAAACCAACAATTTCGTAGAGTAAACTTTACCCGACAGGACGATGAAGGACACGACGAAATTGACAATAACACCTCCGATGATTTAAACGAATAATGGGCTCCCGGCGGTGTCCCGTGAGTCCAACGCCTCGTCCTATTTCGTTCCTATATCGAAAGGCACCTACTAAATCCACTGTATCTACCAAATCCGCTAAACCTGCTAAATCTACTGTATCTGCCAAATCCACTGAATCTGCCAAATCCTCTGAATCTACTAAATCCACTGTATCTACCAAATCCGCTAAACCTGCTAAATCCACTGTATCTGCCAAATCCACTGAATCTGCCAAATCCTCTGAATCTACTAAATCCACTGAATCTACCAAATCCACTGAATCTGCCAAATCCACTGAATCTACCAAATACGCTGAATCTACCAAATCCGCTGAATCTGCCAAATTCACGAAATCTACCAAATTCGCGAAATCTACCAAATCCGCGAAATCTACCAAATCCGCTGAATCTACCAAATCCGCTGAATCTGCCAAATCCGCGAAATCTACCAAATCCGCTGAATCTGCCAAATCCACTGAATCCGCCAAAGTCGCGAAATCTACCAAATCCGTTGAATCTGCCAAATCTGCTGTATCTGCAGAATCATATCTACCACTTTCAAAAATAAATAAAGAAAATCAAATTTACGAAATATCGTTTGACCCGTCCAAGAAATCGTTACCACACGTCGTCATAAATACCACATCCTCCGAATTGCCCCTATCTCTCCTGGTTGACACAGGCTCTTCCATCAGTCTCCTGAAAAAATCAGTTATTAAATCTCACACACTCCTTAGTGGAGAGATACTGAAACTAAAAGGATTCAACTCCACCGACGACTCCATCCCAACATTAGGCTCTTTCAATTTGACTATTCCCCTGAATAACAAGGATTCTATCAAACACAAATTTCACGTAATCGAAAACATAGACTTCCCCTATGATGGTATCGTAGGTAACGACCTTCTCAACAATTTCAAAGGCAGTATTAACTTCACACAGGAAGTTCTCAAACTCGGTAAACATAACCTCAAATTATACTTTACCGATCCCTATTACATTATTCCAGCCCGCACTGAAAAGGTAATAGAATGCTCAGTTGCCAATGCCGACCTAAAGGAAGGTCTCATTCTAGATCAAAGTCCGTCTGACAACCTCCTAATTGCTAATTGCCTCGTCCGGGTTAAAGAAAATAAAAGAGTTAACCTCACAGTTATCAACACCTCTGAATCCTCAATTACATTAAAAACAAACCTCAATTTAAGGCTGACGCCTATCAGTTCCATTTCTCAATCTAACAACGACTCAATCGCTGTCAACCATATAAATCACACAAATCATACTAATTCCGCTGAAAGAACTCAACAAGTTCTCAGCATGCTAAGAATTGATCATTTAAACGGGGAAGAAGCTGACGCTCTCCTGCAACTATGCTCCGACTTTTCCGACATATTCCATCTGCCTCATGAGAAACTCTCTTATACCAATGCTATTAAACACGACATAAAAACAACATCCGAAGTTCCAATCCATACTAAATCCTACAGATTCCCTGAAGTCCATAAACAAGAAGTAGAAAAACAAATTAATAAAATGCTCCAACAAGAAATCATAGAACCCTCTGTATCCCCATGGTCCTCACCAATCTGGGTGGTACCAAAAAAACTTGATGCCTCCGGTGAACAAAAATGGCGAATTGTCATTGATTATAGAAAACTGAATGACATCACAATAGGTGATACCTATCCTATTCCCCAAATAACGGAAATCCTAGATCAACTCGGCAACAGTAAATATTTCTCAACCCTAGATCTAGCATCAGGATTCCATCAAATTCCAGTTAATAACCCCGAAAAAACAGCTTTCAATGTGCCTCAGGGCCACTTCCAGTTCACCCGCATGCCCTTCGGTCTCAAAAATGCACCTTCCACATTTCAACGGCTGATGAATACAGCCCTATCTGGCCTACAGGGCATCCGCTGCTTCGTGTATCTCGACGATATTGTAACATACTCATTTGATCTGTCCTCTTCAATTCAGAACTTACGAGAAGTATTCCAAAGACTTCGAGAATTCAACCTCAAACTCCAGCCAGATAAGTGTGAGTTCCTCAGACGTGAGGTCGCTTATCTCGGCCATATAATCACGACCGAAGGAGTCAAACCCAATCCAGATAAAATTAAAGCCGTTGTCGAGTTCCCAATTCCAAACTCACCCAAAGACATTAAATCCTTCCTCGGACTCGTTTCCTACTATCGCCGATTCATTCCAGATTTTTCAAAAATCTCCAAACCCCTTACAACCCTACTCAAAAAGGATACTCCCTTTAATTGGGAAAACCAGCAGCAAGTTGCTTTCGACCTACTAAAGCAGAAACTTACCACCGCTCCAGTCCTCTGTTACCCTGATTTCTCCCAACCATTCATCCTCACCTGTGATGCCTCAAACCACGCTATTGGCGCCGTCCTATCCCAGGGTCCCATCGGTAAGGACCGACCCGTTGCATATGCCTCACGCACACTTAATAAAAGCGAAGTCAACTATAGCACCACTGAAAAAGAACTTCTTGCAATTCTTTTCGGCTGCAAAACCTTCAGACCCTACCTTTATGGAAGAAAATTTCAAATAATTACCGATCATAGACCCCTTAGATGGCTATTTAACCATAAAGACCCAAGTAGCAAAATGCAACGCTGGCGCCTCAAGCTCGAGGAATTCGAATATGAAATCGTTTACCGCAAAGGTAGACTCAACTCCGCGGCTGACGCCCTCTCTCGTCATCCAGTAAATCCTATAATACCCGAAGATCCGGATCAACCTGAAAACCCTGTCCCTTCTAATCCAATTCAAGATCCAAATCCAGGAGATCCCCTTGGTTATAGTGATTATAGCCAACCCTTCAGTCCCCTTACGTTGGAGGACTTAGACATACAACTACCCACTGTTTCCGATAATGATGGTGATAGCATGCCCTGCATCGACCTGCTGGAAGACGATAACGAAATCCCACTTCCATACAGTCCTGAAACTACTAATCCAACAAATCCCACTGATGCTTCTAACCCAACGATACCTTCTAAATCCAATGATCCTGTACCACCTCCAGGTGCAGGCACCCTTACCACTCCTAACCCTGAAATACAAAACCCACTGCATCCTTCTATTACAAATCCTGAAAACCAAATTCCACTAAACCCTCCTAGTCCTAACCCCGAAACAATAGAAACGACACCCCAAGACTCCGATCCACCATTACAACAACCTGCTACCTCAAATGATAACGACTACTCCAAATTCCTAAAGGACATCAACAACAAGAATATGAATTTCAACACGACAATCCTAGAACATAACAAGTCCCTCCTAAAAACTCATTGCAAATCCATTATCATTCCCACATCCATGGACCTAGACGATTCCAATGCATATGTCCCGGAAATATTAGAAAACCTTACTAACGCAGAAGAAATTCGACAGATAGAAAAGGAATTATACTCATTCGATAAACTTCCTGAAATAAATAACAAATCCATTTACCTTATTTACAATAAGGTACATCACTTCGACGAAAGTACTTACCCCGAAATTTACCAAACCTTAAAAACTATCAGAAACCATATCATGTCGACCTCCACAAACGAAATTAATGAAATTGCCATATCCGATTTTAAGAATCAATTCCAAAAACACTCTTTTGCTAAAATATACAACATGCTAGTTTACCTTTTCCATGAAACCAATATAACTATAAATATTTATCATAATAACATTGTATACCCAAGTCTCAGTGAAATAAAGAAAATACTAAAGGAAAATCACGACCTTCCGATTGCCGGCCACTTGGGCTGCAATCGAATGCTAAGCAGAATTCAAGAACGATACTATTGGAAAGGAATGAAAACCGATGTCGAAACTTACATAAAAAACTGTTCATCTTGCCAATCAAATAAAGCCCTTAGAAGAACGAATAGAGCACCAATGCAAATTACTACTACCTCTACTAGTCCATTCCAACGAATAGCATTGGATATCGTTGGTCCACTCCCTGAATCCGGTCTCGCAAAACTCAAATACATACTCACGATACAGGACGATCTGACTAAATTCTCGGTTGCATATCCTCTACGTAGCGTAACAACAGAAGAAACAACAGACTCGTTAGTACATTTCATTTCTTTATTCGGCATCCCGAGATCCATCCTTACGGATCAAGGTACAAACTTCACCGCGGACCTATTCAAGAAAACGTGTGACTTTTTAAAAATAAAACAGATTTGGTCTACCCCGTACCATCCTCAAACTCAAGGGGCTCTGGAAAGGAGCCACTCCACCCTCAAGGAATATTTAAAATCTTACGTTAACGAGAACCAGGATGACTGGCCTCGTTACGTTTACACAGCCATCTTGGAGTGGCCTACAACTCTGCAGTCCACTGCACCACCAATTTCACACCATACGAACTGCTGTTCGGACATAAAACCTTCATCCCTGATTCCGTCTTTAACCAAGACCTCACTACATACCCTGACTATATCCGCATGCTCCAACATCGGCTAAAATTGTCCTGGGAACGGGCAGTCCAAAACATTCAACATTCAAAAGAAAGATCTAAGAACTATTACGACCACAGGACCCGTCCGGTCCAATATAAAGTAGGCGACTTTGTTTACCTGAAAAATCATCTAAGGCTACGCAAAGCTCTCTCGCCCATATGGAAAGGGCCATATAAAGTAATCGCCATCCACGGGAACAATACGCTTACTCTTCTTATAAACAGACGACATGTTAAGCATCACTATGACGAAGTGAAATTAGCTGGCGTCTTTCCCAGTTCTCCCTAGGTTAAGAATTAAGCTTATTCAAAATAGTATTATAGTAGTGTTAATATTAGGACCATAGTTATCTTAGTAGTAATAACGGGATTAAATTTAATAAACTCTACGTTTATTGACTTCTTTTATTTTCAGTGCGTCAACTTCTGCAACGCCAAGTTTCGTTAAACCAATTCCGTCAAGCTCAGGCATTTACTTCGATTATATTGGAAAAACTAAAATTAATAATGGTCACCTAGATATATTAATCCCCGTAGATATTTCTTACATTAAGCCACATATACAAAATATTAACCTAGTAATAGATAAAATTAAATACATTTGTGAACAAGTAGCGTCACTGGATAATTCTGAGTGTCGTAATATCCTCCAACCTTTCACTGTCCGCTTTAGAGACATTATAAAGGAATACTCTTCCATCACCCACCTAATAGATAGTAGAGCTAAACGGAGTGCATGGATTGGTGGAATAGGTACAGCCATGAAACAAATCTTTGGCACCTTGGACGAAGATGATGCTATCAAATACGATACAGCAATCAATCATGTACAAAACAACCAAAACAGATTGGCTTCCTTAATGAAAGATCACATATTAGTAACTACATCGGTGCTATCCAAATATAATGAAACTCTTAACAAAATTAAGGTTAACGAAGCCAACCTCAATACAGCTATCAACAAGCTCTCTACCGTACTTGGAAACATCACAAAAACTACGAATAACTTATTAATAGATTCCGAGATAAATTCAATTTTTACAAATTTAGAATCATCCCTGCTCACGCTTTCCTTTCAAATGGAAGACATAACTAGTTCGATATTATTCAGCAGTGTCAATGTCTTACACCCATCAGTCATAACTCCGCGCCAACTGTATACAGAGCTTGCTGATAACTACAGGCATTTGCCCAACAGTTTCGAATTAGCTGTAGATTTAGACATAAATTTAATCCATGTTATTTTAAGTATCAGTAAGTTAGTTAGTTATTATGTTAGTGATAAAATAATGTTTATATTGCAAGTACCATTAGTAAACCCGCGTCAATTTTATATGTATAACAACATTCCATTACCCATTCCACATAATGCGACAAGGCCAGACTCATTCAGTGTTATAGTACCCAGCCACAAGTACGTGATGATCACCAAGGATAAACTGCACTACAGTACCCTGGACTCCCTGGAAAAGTGTAAAAACATCAACTCCCAAAATTATGTATGTGAAATAGTGAAAGTGCTCCCTACCAGTGAAAACCCCAGTTGTGAAAGCGAACTGCTATCTAATGTCATAACAAAAATCCCTACGCAGTGTAAAACCGAATTTATTCGAGGAAACCTGGACATTTGGAAACCACTCCGAAATAATAAATGGATATTTATCCAAACCGTACTTAGTAAATTATCTATAGATTGTTTAAATTCTGAACTTACGGAAACTAATGTAATAGGAACAGGAATTGTCGAAATTCCTACACACTGTAAAGCATTTTCCAGAGACACAGAACTGTTACCTAATTATAATGTAATGAATATAAGTCTGCCTGTTATTAACTTAGATTTTAACCTAATTAACGATACATGTTGTAGCCTAACGAAATTTATTAAAGTAGCCAATAATGTCCCCATTACAGATTTAAAAGACTTAGATTTAAACAATATAGATTATTCAAAAACTGTCAATAATAAAATTATTTCAGAACTAGATAAAATTACCCAAGAACCACATGTTATAAAATATGGGGCTCATTATTCATCCCTTACCCTATTTTTAATGCTCATTATTTTTATCACTGTATTTTATAATTTTCATTATAAGAAATTGTTAATTAATAAACCTGGCAACATTCACGATGTCGAACAGATCGAACTTCCAATTATCAGTCCCAAAAACAAGACAAAAGACATACCTACACCGACACAGAACCAGTAGCAGTAGAAGTCGAAGAGACTTTCCCCAAAATCCGTAGAAACCTGTAAAATATTGAATACTTACCCTTAATCATCCATAAACTTAGAGGATTGAACCCCTAAGTTTAGTCTCAATGGGGGGAGATGTTACACCCTTTCAATGTTAGCATAAGGGCTGACCAGTACTGTCTCCTGCTGCATCAGCATTTTTAGTCTAGAGTCCGGCTCGCCCGCTTCTCGGGCTCGCGGCATAGCCAGTCGGTTCCAACTCTTCGCGCGTGACGGTTGCCACCTCCAAATTAACTCGTGTGTTTTTACTTACCATTTCAAGTGTAATTAATTATCTTTTTTTTAAAACCTAAATCCCCGAGTCCGTTCTAACAGAGCGGTGTAAGGACGAAATTGGGGAAAAATTGAATGTCAATAGATGAAAATGTAATTTAATATTTTGGGTCGGGTCCGGATGAAGCTATGATATGTAAAGACTGGAACTGGTTTCAGAGAAACTGGAAAAATATTATCTTAGAATAAATTTTAATTCTGTGCTTAAAGCTAAGCCAGCACGCAGCCTAGCTATGTGGTATCGGAATAAATTTATACTACGAGTACCTCTTCTTGTACTATGGGTGCCGCGGAGGCAAATAAATTAGTTTAGTCTGAAAGAAAACAGTAGTTTAGTAGCGTCTTCTTCACACCACTGTGATCTGGCAAAATCCTTCTTTTGGAGAAGGCAACAAAGGACTGTTCTGCAGTGCGATTCTCTTAGTGCAAATATCAATTAACAGCTTTGGTTACAGCTGCTCTAACAGCATGAACGCACGATTGGTATTCTCTTTTAACGCTGATCGACACTAGCTCTGCATGGCTACGAAACAAAAAAACTGCCAAAAATCCATGACAACAGTGGTTGATGGGACGGCTGAGACGTCCGTGATCACAGCCACAACCACAGCGACGAATCAAGAACAGGACTGATCTGGGAGAGAGAACTGAGGCAGTCTAAATATTTTTATTCAAGGATAATCCTACTCTAGGCAACACTACCATACTATTCTAGAAATATTTTAAGCTTTCCGAGTAGGTGCCTCTTAACATGTAAAAAAATTGTAAACTACCTAACCCGACAACGCAACAAATAAACCGAATCGCATCTATTATTGAAATCGGTTAATATGTTGCTAACCTCTTCTGTGATTTATGACGAATCTATTGGTCGTCAAAATTGGATGAATTTATTATGTACAAGGAAGGAAGTCCATTATATCATTTCAGCAACTCTCAATGAAAGTTTTATCGCTTAACTGTACATTTTTAACCATTTTACAGCCAAAGGCAGGAGAACCTACTAAAACACAAGTATTTTTTGCCATATAGAGATCTTTATTTTCGCAGAAAGTAAAAGGTACAGATATTTTGTAAATCTTGTGTGGAATTGTACGAGTATTACCTTTGTCATAGCACTGTAGTCATCGTAGTAGTAGCGTATAAATTATTAATAGCGTACAAATTATTAAACAACTGTTAGTCATATATAGTCCCTTAGCTAGCTAATACGCTGGCAGGCGGCAGGAATCAAAATAAGGTATAATCTCTTATAGATATTATATAAAAGACGGTTTAAAAAACGTCCCCGATAGTAAGTACTCATTTTTCCAATATGCAAAACTGTTGAAAACTGTTTTTTTCTGTCATCAGTGCCCGAGCCGCTTCCAGCGGCATAGTTCTTTTGGGTCGGAAAGCAATCTTCAGATTAAACAGTCGTTTGGTAGGGATAGTGGTGTTAGGTATTTATTATTTTTCGATTATCGTGCGAAAAACGTCCCACGCCTTAATGTGTTCGGGTAGTTGACAGATGGTCAAAGGAAAATCTTTGTGGTTGGCAACTATCGTTGTAGTAGGAGGTAATAAACTTAGGTGGCGACTGCTATGTTAGATGGAAATACGTATAGTTTGTCAACACTAAGACGTCTGTTTTGTGTTGTTAGCTTTACCTACACATTTTTGCCAACAATACGTAGTTCTTGCACACGTACGAACACCACTTACAGAGGCTACGTACGTACTTTACGTATTGTGTCAATTAAATTAGAAAAACAAATCATTCTTAAATCACCATGTTCATTCAATTTTCTTTTATCATTTTCTACGGTTTTATTTCATTAAAATAGTTATTTTCTTGAGTTCCTAACCCTAATTTTTAAATAATTTTAAATATTTCTGAATGATTATTGACATTGAGCCATACTTTATCAAACAAAGTAGTAGTAGTAATTGATCATCAGTCAACATCAGTCCTATGTGGGAAAAAGGCAGATGAGAGCAGAAGGGATTTTACTCATAATAGTCATGGTTGGCAAGTTTGTTTGCTATCGAAAATTCGCCGATAGTTAAGTGAAAATGTTTGCTTTCTTCTTATGACAGTGCTCTTTTATTTGCCTCTTACAACACAACTACAGCATGCTACGGTAATACAGCATGGCCGCCATTTCTTTTAGGCTACCAACTTGGAAAATAAAACATATACCTAGTTATACTAAAGAAGCAACGCGTGTCGGTCTAATGGAAAACCTTTATTTTGTAGTCGGTGAAAAATAAAGATAACCCAAGTCATACATAATGCTAGTTTATGATTCCATTTTAAGAAAAAGTTACAAAGAATGAATACAAATAGAAACCATTTTTCAGTCACATTAACAACGCTAGGTCAGCATTTGGAGCCTTTTTGTAAGTACCTGTGTATATAAATATAGTGAAGGGAAAAAGTATGTGGCTGCATCGATATTTTTTATTATCAATGTTTACTTTGCGACTTGCGATGTTCATTATCATGATATCGAGCTTAGATGATTTATAAAAGTTCGTTTTGTGAGTTGACTCTAAACAGGAGTCGGACTCGATACCATTTAAGCTCAAAGCGCATAGCTTTAGTATTAGGCTGCTATCGCGGTAGTTTTTTAATCTTTTAATGCGAATTTATTACGCTTAATATTAACTATGTAAATTTATTTATCAGTAACCACAATGCCGTCGTTAGTAAATGAATAATATCCAATAATATCCTGTGATGAATAGCCGACGCCAACTGTGGCGAAGGGTAGCGCGAATATAAGCGTCACATGTCATGCTATGATCAGTGAATAAAATAAATAAAATATTCTTTATTCAGTCAACACTTATACAATAGGTACATAGTCAGGTCTGCTCTCATAAAAGGTTATCCCGTGCTATGAGAGACTGGCTCCTCTAAAAATAAAACATACTTTTCAATGAAATTGGACGTTCGAAACTACGAGTATAAAGAACGTGAGCAACAAGGAATAACATAAAAACAAAAAAAATATAAAAAATCTATTCTAATTGTGTGTGTGTGTGTGTGTGTGTGTGTGTGTGTGTGTTTGAAGGAGGGGTGTAATGTGTGATTTGTTCACTTATTTTTATGTCATCTGAAAAGTTTATGACGTAATTTTTCTAATGAATCGTACGTATACTGTTCTAACCATTGTTTAACTATATTTTTAAATTTTGAACTATTGAATTGTTGTATTGATTTTTGTCTTTGTTTGAAATAATAACTTTACTAAAGTTTCGGGGCAATGGACATAAACTGATGCTTTGAAAGTACCGAATGTGAAATGGGAATGTCATACCTGGGGACTCTTCTTTCCTTCAAGTGTGTATGCGGAACTACTTTACAGTGAAATCTTAGCAAGGTAAAAAAAATGAACAATTTACGGACTGGAAGAACCTTGGCTTGCTGATACAACAGTTCTGTTGGGAATCGATATGGAAGACCGAGTGTCACTTTGAGGATTGCTTTTTGAGCTGATTCCAGTTGAATTATATAAGTCTTGGCAGCATTTCCCCAAACATTTGAATGCAAACATTAATTTTCTAGCTTTGCTTGACATCATGTTTAAGTGCTGACTCCACCGCAGATGTTCGACAACCATAACACCTAGATATTTGATTGCTGGAGTACGAGACAGAATAGGACAGTTGCAGTTTGCTTGTATATTTTGGTTACATGGAAAAGTGTGTAGAGTCAAAGAAAAATTGCGAGCCGGGCTCTTTATTTTGGTCTTACTAAAGCTAATGAATTTGTTTTTTTTTTAATTAAATGTAAGTAAACTTTTCTCCAACCAAGAAGTGATTAGACAAAGTCCCATTTCCGCAACATTTTTAACCTTCTCCCATGTCTTACCATGAAACAAAACCACTGTATCGTCAGCAAACATGATAGTGTTAGCCTCCAGAATTTTTAGCTGGCATAGATTGTTGATGTAAATTAAAAACAGAGTCGGTCCAAGGGTACCCTGTGAAACACCATAACAACATAGGGCATTCTTACTATAGTACTCATTAACTCTTACAATCTGACGTCGGCCCGTGGGGTAATCGGTGAACCAGGAAAGAGCAACACCTCTGACACCAGAGCTCTCCAGACGCGCGAGTAATATGGGAATTGAGACGGTATCGAAGACTTTCTGGAGATCCAGAAATACACCAACACAACATTCGCCCTTGTCAAGCCAATCCGAATAGTAATGGTATGGTAATACATGCATGTAAGGTCTTAGATATTACCACTGTAAAATGCGGTACTTACATATTTACTGTCGAAAACTATCTTTAAGTCATGCATGGTCTATTTAATATTGATTTGTGATTTCTATCATAAAGGTAAAATTATAATTACTTTGTTTATAATCAGTCGCTTAGTATTCGCTATTTCAGCATTGATGCAAGCTCCATCACAAAACAAAAAACAGACTGCAAATAGATAGACACAAAACAATAATTCTACAACCTCTATTAGAAAAGGTTTTATTAAACTTATATTTGAAAATAAACACACAACAGTGATTGTAAGTTGAAACATCGATATCGATAAAACACCTTCCCCTCCCATCACCTATCTATATCTATTTATCCCCAAATGCGAGTGTTTGTGGCTCGTAGTGCGCGAGAGTGGCTCTTAGCATTTATGCGCCGTAGATTAGGGGAGTATGGTCGCGTGATGGTGGTTTATTAGTATGAATGATGCGAAGGCTAACGCTGTAAGAGGGTTTATATAGGTTACTGTTTGTACTTCTGCTTCCATTGTTATTATGCTTCCAGTTTATCACTGTACCATCTATATAGGGTGTTAAAAAGTACGAGACACATTCAAAGGCCACCTCCTTCAGTTGGAATTATAGGACGCAGAAAAATCAAACGATCAAGTTCAAACGGAAATGAATATACCTAATTCATTGAACATTCTTATTGTTGATGTTATGACGTTAAATTAGTGATTTATTGATTGGAGTTTTTTTTAAATATTAATTCATTTGTTTAAAATAATAGTTGTTTTGAAAATCATGTTCGTTACTGATTGAATTTTTGTACCACGAGTTCTCTTGTCAACAAGGAATTGATAGTCCATATCAATTTGTCTGTCTTTCTGTCATCTGCGGTTAATCTGAGAGATGTTGTTGGATATACTTTTAAAAATATTGTAAGTTTACAGATATTGTTTTTCGATTCAGGGGGGGCGATTTGTAAAGTATTATTGAGTTTAAAGGTGCCCATTTTTATAAGTGTAAAGTGTCAGATCAGCAGTTTATGGATACGTGATCAAATGTAATAGTAGCATTGTATAAATTAAATGATAAAATGAGATTGCAGAAGAAATAGAAGGTTCAATGGAAAATTATTTACATAAAGTTACAATTAATTTACGAAACAAAAAAAAAAGTAGTGCAATTACGGAGTGGCCGTAGGCCGACACGGAATTGCCACGTCATATGCCATAAAAGCGTTATTTAAATAATTATCTTATGCCTTCTAATGTAACATTAAAAATGTTATTGTTATTTAACAAATAAATTTTTGTACCTACAATTATTTGCAAAGTGGTGACGATTTCCTAATTCTTCATTCGTTTGAATAACAAGTTTACTAGCCATAAATATAGGTATAAATGTTATTTCCTTAATCCAAAAGGTTGAAAAAATGCACTCCAATAAAGTACGATTCCTTTAAATTATATAAAAAAATGCACTCCAATAAAGTACGATTCCTTTAAAAATACTAAGCAGCCATTTTTGTCGAGCAAAAGCTTTCAATGACCGCCATATTGTCGTCCCAAGAGGATTTTCACTACAACCATTAGACTATTCGAGCTATCTAAGGTTGCCAACACCAAAGTTGAAATAATTATTTTTCAGCAATTCGAACATTAGAGGTTAATATAAAATTTCAAAACACTACAACCAAAGAAAAATGTCAAAAATACCTTATTTAAATAAAAAACTGATCCTTGTTATAAATACTTAAGTAAAATTGTCCTTTTTTAAAGAAAAGCTTGGTATAATCGTTACAAGTGTTTACTACTTCCTAAAAAGAGATATTATAGTATTAAAATATTAATGTAATAACAGCACATTGACCTAAACATGTCGCTCTCGCAGCATCTTATGTCGTTGAAATAGATGTGATTTTGCAACTTAATGTGCAGCTTAAGTGAAGGCAACTTTACCGTACTTCATAACCAAAATCTAAAAAAAGAAGGGCAGTAGAAATTGGTTAACATGAGAAAACTGCACCCCTGTCAAGAGTGACCACCATGGCACAATCTTCCTTTTGGAAAGGCCTTTGTCAAGGATAGAACGTAATAGGCTAATAATAATGATAACATAGGACATACACATATGTATATTAATAACTACGACTAAAATCGATTCTTCCTAACGACAAAATCTTTAACAAAAACCGCAAAAATTACTAAAAGCGCCTAAATAAATATAAACTTTCTTGCGCGCGGCAACCCTAGCTACCGCAGAGCTGGCTTGTTGATTGCTCTTTATACGATTGAGTAAAGTAGGTGCCCTCTGCGCTGGACAGGTCTGAAGTCTAGTGCTATTGCATTTTTGACAATGACAACCCTAGTGGTGGATCTACGTCAAAAGCCAAAACTATTTTAAAACAAGAACTCTAGGTTAGGTTAACAAATATATTTTTCACACAAAAAAAAAAGAAAAAAACGTGGTGGCCTGTTCAACGCGTTTTGTAAGTTTTTATGATTACCTCATTATGAATTCTATAACACTTTATTTTTTAAAAATTTTAATTAGACGATCTTAGAACTATCGAACAAAAAGAAAAACATTTACTTTTTTATTTTTGATTTGATTTTGAGTTTGTAAGAATAATAATTAAAATATTTAAACTGTCAACTATTGCAACCAAATCAATTGCAGTTTGATATAATTTTGGTTAAAAATAATTAAAATTCTTAGCAGTTCTGCTTCCTAAATTTGATTTTCCCGTATTATAGACAACAACATATTTTCTGTTATTAAAAATGTTTATGCGTATTATTTGTATATATGAGAGTAGTTAAATAAACGTGCGTGTGTATGTGAGCTTATTTGCTTAAGAATATCTTCTGTACGTTGATACTTCTCAGAAGATTCTTTTTACTTTAATTAAATTATGAAGTATGTATGAAGACTGTTTACTTTCTGCCTACTCTGTCGGATCCTAACGTTTGCTGAATTTATAAGTATTTCAAAAGCTTTGATTAATAAATTATTAACAGACATTTCTGGTTAATATTTTATTCAATAGGGTGATTTAACAACCTTCCACTTATACTACTTAATATTAAATGTAAGATTATATGCGAGTAATTCTTTTGGGACTCTAGATTAAGCCTGTAAGTGGGCTTTTCGTGTATTTAATATTTAAAACATCACTGAATAAAAACTTGAAATATTTCCTTATTAAACTAAGTGTAGATATGTACTTAGCCATTAGACTAAAATAGAATAGCAGCACCTCTTTTGGGTGTCAAGAAGCGAATAAAAGTGTATTGCCAGAAGAAGATGGGCAGTAGTGGTAAAATGAAAGTATTTATAGATTATTCATTATCTCTTATAGATACAATAGATTAGTAATTTTTATGTTCGAAAAGAGAAGAAATTGATCGGTTGAATAATCTATATATATAAAAATGAATCCCTATTTCCCTTGGTCATCGCATCACGCACGCAACGGTTGGACCGATTTCACTAATTATTTTTTGTTTTGTTTATTATTGTCAGGAGAATGTTCTAATGAAAGAAAAAATTAAGAAAATTGCGCGGAAAATTAGAAATTTAAAGAAAACTCAATAACCATACTAAATTATTTGTTATGTAACCTTTATAGCTTTTGAATATTTAAACTTTTTTAATGTAGTGCGTTTGACATAACATTGACAGAATGCGTGCAGCTAATATCGTCAAATAGGGGTTAAAAAAAACTGAATTTTGCACATGGCCAGTAATATGTCGCCTGTTACCGTGTCGGAATACCATCAAAACTATTTGTATACCAGCCAGAAAAAAATACCTACAAAGAATGTTGTATATCATAAAGCATAATAATAATAAATAATTGGTAATTTTTTTCTTTATTAAACCTTTTCGTAATCAATATTTATAGTCAAGACAGGACAACGTCTGTCGGGTCCGCTAGTAGTTAATAGATTTATATTAAGTAAATAAATATATAAAATTTGGTACACACGAAAACCGATCGACCTATCACAAAATGATATGTTTTCACAAATGAAACTAACCTTTGTAAGTTTTGTTTAAAATTGAAAATCGATCGGGAGTCAGTTCGACATAAATGTGTTTGACACTGTAAATAAGCAATTATTAGTTTTCGACTGGTTTTAAGATGTAATTTTCTTTATATGTCGTATAATAAATACCTCTTTTTTATTTACCGAATTTCCTTTGATGATAACGAAATTATCTGTATCTGAATAGGTAAACAAGGTATTACATATATTTATGAATTATATATTATTTCCTATAGATTGAAGATAACTAAGTAATTTTAAAATTTACTGATATTTATAAAAACAATCATCAGCCTATCGCAGTCTACTGCTGCACTCGCGATAGGCTGATGATGATAAAAAAAATTCAATAAAATTAAATGTGCCTATTGAGGTCTAGACGTCTTAATGCAAGAGGGTAGGTATTTAAGAAGTATAAAAAACAACAACTTGTTAGTGATGTACTATATAGTTTAATATTTCTATCTATGTTATTGCTAGTTAATTATAGTATGGTATTTTATAATATTATCATTTTAAACTCATAATGAAATCGGGAATATAATTCGATTATAAAATTTTACCGCTGTAAAATTCATGATCACAAATACTGTAAAATAAAATAAAATTTACAAATTAAAATGCTTTAGTACCTAATGGTGCTTTTTTAGTCTCTAAGATTTTTTTTCTGATGTTTGTAATTTAAATAACTTTAATCGTATTAACTGTTGGTTTAATACTCAAAGTATTAACTACTAACACTTAAATAGCACATGTTTCGGAAGATTGACGTTTTTGCAATACTCATTAGCAACACTACTATGTACTATTCGCTCGCCGTTAAAGTTTCATGTGAAATAGCAAACCTATTATTAAAGATTGCGGTTTAGTACGTACTTGAACAGTATAATGTTAGTATATAAACTTGAAAAATTTTTTTGTCTCAGGCGGGACTCGCACCCGCATCTCCTCGCATGCCGGGCAGGCGCCATACCATTAGGCCACCGAGACACTGCGACACGGCGCGAATTTTTCAAGCATATTCTTACGCTGTGAGCCAGCGTTGTTTCATCAAATGTTCGGAGTTTGCACCCTTAACACCCGAAAGAAACATCTTTGCAGATGTTTGACAGTCAGTTAAGATGAAACAGCTATTTATATACTTTATTTGATATTTTAGCAACTTAATTGCACTTATAATATCAGTATATAAACTTGAAAAATTTTGTCTCAGTCGGGACTCGAACCCGCATCTCCTCGCATGCCGGGCAGGTTATATACTGATATTATAAGTGCAATTAAGTTGCTAAAATATCAAATAAAGTATAATGTTGTTTCACGGAAGATTCCCATTTGAGAATGAAAAAAAAAATATAACAAAAATTTAATTAAGAATGAGCCACGAATATGATTGTGATCCGGTGTTCGTCAGTAGTTCCTTGCTCAAAACCAACCTAAAATTGGTGGACGTTTACGCTTTTTGTAGGTTAACTATTAATGGAAAAGTGTTATTATATTACCTTAAAATTAATTTTTAAGGCTTTCAACTCGATTTTCTACCCTTCAATGTTTTTTTTTATTTTTTTGTTAGAAATTTGATCTATATTATATCTAACAAAACTAAACCTGGTAAAAAAAATGCGTTATCAATACTCTGCAATAATGCTATTTTATCTATATCTGAATTTGAAATTTGAAAATAAAGCCAAAAAATATTTTAAAATCAAATTTTCAACGCGTGAAATTTTGAATTTGTTTAAATATAAAAAAATGAAAAATTATCCCAGGGGATTCGTTATTATTTTCGGAATCAAACAAATATACACTATGACCTAGTTTCAAAACTACTTAATAAAGATACATTAAAATTGTATAAAAATCAGTCGATCATTTCATTTCGGAGGAGTTCGACTACAAGCACCGTAAGAAATTGACGGTGATTCATATACTAGGGAATAATTTATTTTGTTTGTCCTTAAATCGTAATAAAAATAATGACAGAGTTAGTTGGCAAATGAATTAAAAACAATTTGTAAACATTATCTTTTTACATTGGTACAAAACACTTGAGATTCAGTCACAGATATCTAGAAGCAGAATACAAAAGCGCGTTCCATGCTGAGTAATGGTCGGCGTTCCATTCATTGGAGTTTTTGTAGGATCCCGAACGCGTTTTTCGGTGTGACCTATCTTTCAAGAGGTATACTATTAGCTGGAAGTGATAAGTAAACTTTTAGAAGAGTATAACTTTACCTTCCCTAATAATAATAAAATAAATGAAAGAAAAGAACGGTGGATACAGTAAAACTAGAGATAGTAGTACCTATAGTTGTCGTGTAAAATTTCATAGTCAAATAGTTTATGCCAATGATAAACTTCAAACTCTACAAGTATGTGGTTTTGCAATGGTCAATATGGCAACAACTCTTGTTTTAAAGAAACGTCATTAATACAAGACCTATGGTAGATATAGATAGATAGAGAGATTTTTTTTAACAGAAAAATAAATTGTTTGAATTCAGTGACACCTACGTCCATTGTCGGTATGTGGCAGGTTGACGTGCTGTTGTCTGTACTTTGCATGGTTTAATAATTAGCCTTTATCTTAGGGTCTAACATCTTGGCAACCTTTTACTTGAAATGGATTTGGCAGGTAGCGAAATAGCTAAACTACATATTTTGCCTTTAAGTCTCGTGTTGGCAACCTTTATCCTTTTATTGTAACTTGTATATAACAATATACGATAATAAGCGGATATTCTTAAAATAGGGGATTTACTTAAAATCCTGAAACATTATGTACTTTATTGTGTAAGTAGGTATCAGTAAGTTAGTGAGTCGATCTCACAACAATAAACCAAAACAAATGTAACGTTAATTACAAGTGTATGTATCTTTAAGAGCTATTGTAAATGAAAAAAAATGTTATAATATAGAATTTTGACGGGCATTTTTAACACCTTACACCAATGTGACAAGAATACGCAAACTTCTGATCTAGAGCATTCCTACAAATCTAAAAGCAATTCCATTCAAAGCTAACTCTATATCCAATAGAAAATCTTCAAAAGAAGGTGCGCTCAAAATTCAGCCAGTGTCCCATCTATTGACCGTGTATCCATTACATCCGCACTTCGAGCCGGTCCAACAAAAAAGGACAGTCAGGATATTAGGCGCGAATTTCCATACCGTTTTAGTTAAGTGTAAGTAACTTTTTTGCACCCTTTTCGGGTCCAAGTGGAGTTTGATTGGGACAGATCTTGGACGAGCGTTCGTGACGGGTGTTGGGGTGACGCAAAAAACGGATGGACTCGGGAGCCGTTGAACGGCCATTATCTTATATAATAGAGTTGCCGTGGGTCCACCCTTAGGCACGAATTTACAAAAATATTTGTAGAAGTTGGAGTAGTATTTCGCGGGTGTAGCCTTGACTAGCACTATCCACACACTTGACTATAAAAAACTCAACTCTTTAAATTTAAAGCTTATATTTTACATAACATAAAATATCATCGAAAAATTGTGTTCACACATTAAACATCCTACATCAGGGGATATATGACAAAAAATATCGGGGTGGTCATCGAAATTTTGCCATATACTAATTTTCAGCTTCCTAGTACTTTGAGTGTCTGTGCTAATCCGTAGACGGAGAGGCAGACAAATGAGCATGGCGAAACAATGTAACTCATAGTCACTAACGGTGATAAACAGCCAACGAAAAATGACCATATGCCAACTTAAGTTGACTACAACGATGACACTTTTCACTTTAACTTTTTGCTCGTTTATTTTTTGCCAATAAGTTATTACACAAATAAAGCCCTAAGAGTTCTCATTTCCCGCTCAAAGAAGTACGCCATTTTAGGATTATAACACCCTGTCAACACGATTTCGGGTCGTAGGTAAACACAGTGGTTGGTAAGTCAGTAAATTTTCTTTCATGTATGCTCGCCGGCTTTCATGTGAGATTATACCTTGAAAGGTGTGCTTTAAAAGGTCCCTCGAGAATTTTTAAGGCAAAATTTAATACGGGTAAGAAGTGTGGAGTGATTTCAGAGGTGGTTTAAAAATGATCAGCCACAAGGTTCTAAGGACTTCAAATATTTTTAAGTCTAATCCAAATAATGCGGTCCGCTGAGTCGGCACCATTTTGGTGCCACTGTGTTTGTTTTTTAAATTCAAGGATAAGGTAAATAAATTCAGCTATCAAAAAATTTGGGACTTTGTACTTATAAACATTTAAAAAACAGACATAATTGAAGATACAATTTATGATTTGAGGCATTGATTGGTTGTTTGTCAGCTAGACTGTTGTCGAGTGTTAAATAGATATAATTTTTTTTTAATTTCTCTCAATTTCGTTCTTAGATTTCATTCAAACTTTGGACTAATTTGTAAACGTCAAATTGACAGTCTTATCGGCTGCGGTGGGGCGTCAACAGTTTTTCATTCATTTGTTCTCTTTTGACATAGGTATTCGTAGAAAAATAAATCGCGCAATGTGCAAAGATACATTTAAAATTGAAATTTACTTTTATATAACCTTATCTGTGCTTTATACACAATATTTTAATACCTATAGAAACAATGAAAAAAGCTACCAAAGAGTAAATGCATTATGATTAGGTGCCGGTTATTTCTCGTTTGGCACTGTATTATGATTATTGATATTTCATGTTTTAATTTATTAAACTATTTTTTTTGCGACGCTATTTTACTAGTTTTAGGTATGGTATTTTACTACCTCTAGGGATCCTACTGACCAATGTCACAAATCTCTTCTATTTTTCGGGTATTATACTTTGATATACTCAAAGGGGATTATACGATAAATAGAAAATAAATCATCCATTTACAATAATTTTTTTTTAAATTTAGATAACTAACCTTTTAGCCTATCTTTGCGTTCACGAAGACAATAATTATGTTCCGTACTTATATTAGTGTATTTATGCAGGCATGTTTTTTATGAATGTAGCGTCGGTCGCGTCATGGGAGATCATTATTCACTAGTCTTTGCACGCTGCACAACATTTACCTACTCGTAACTAGAAGCTGGAAATCCCTTAGAGTCGGTGCGATCAAAGTCGCCCGAAATCGCCTGTACGCTGAACGAGCCCTTAGGGCATTAGTATACATCCTGTACCTAGTTACTTCATAGTTCATCGCACCGAAAATAAACATCAAAACTGACGGAAGAACGCACGTTGTAATAATTTTTTTAGTTTTCATTTCGAGATTTTGTAACCAACTGTACGTTATTCTGTCTCATTAGACACTGTCTCATTACCATCCACAAAATCTACGCTCATTATATTTTTCCGGTTTCTCGCAGCTTACCCGCCCCTAAGGCACCCGCCTTTGAGTGTGACATATGTAGGATGTCTAATGTTGTGCTTTGTTGTGTTTGAAATTATATAAAAACATTTTTTTAGCAGCATGAATTATGTGGGTAGCACATTGTATGCAAGCACCAGCTAAGTATAGTCTCCACGCCACCCAGATGTATGTTGTGCCCGACAGGGTTCATAACACTGGTCTCTTATTTTGTAACATCTTAAATTTCTGTATACATTATGGTTTTGCAATAAATTATTGAGTAAAGAGTATTGAGTATAAAAGTAAACTAACAGCTTATTATAATCATCCCACAGTTGGGCAAAAGTATTCAACCCTAAACTCAAGGTACGGCAATATTATGCCTGTATCTATTTTAGAATTAGTGATGACGCTTGCCAAATGCGGGCTGGTGATCACAAACCTGAGCAAAGTGCGAAAATTCGATACTCTTATTACCCGAGCCGAGGATCAAATCCAGGACTCCGTGATCTTGGCTTCGTTCTTAAACCACTAGACAGTGTCTGGGTACAGAAATTATCGCCACATTGGGCGATGATTTGTGTAACCGGATTAAAACGTCTTCGGAAAATAAACACGATTTGTATAAAAATAATAAAATACGTTGCATTAAATTCGGTTTAATGTAGAGTTTAAAAAAGTTAAATGTTTTTTAGTTGTTAAAGTAAAAATGCTCCCTATTGACTCTTTTTAGCAACTTATGCTCATCATCAGCGCAGGAAAGCTCACTGCTGGACATGTGCTACTCCAAAATGAGGATTTTCCACAGACATTGATAGGCCTAGATGCTACAAATGCACTCATTTATATAAAACCCGCGCTTGCCGAAATTTGTTCACTGCTTGCTTCAATGAACAGATACAACACCTTTAAAACTTAATGCAGCAATGTAATTTAAACACACAGGTACATGTATTTACATAGTAATAGACACAAATAAGATAAAATAATTGTTTTTTAAATAAAATACGCACATTTCAATAACAAGCGCGGTCAAAAGTTGAACATGTTCAACCTTTTTTTGACACGCGCAGTACGTACACTTGGGGCATCTAGGCCTATCAATGTCTGTGGGATTTTCTCAAGCAAATTGGTCAGTGGGGGAGAGACAACGTGGCTGCTTATCTTCTGACAGTACTTCTTGAGTCGCCTCGTACCACATGACATTAATTACATATATCATTCGCAGGGAAATAAATCCCTTTACTAAAACCCTATCGCAACGCAAAGCTTCGGTATATTTTGGGGCTGTTTCGTGTAAACCTAATCTTGGGCTATAAATAATGGCCGTCACGACGTAGGTTTAGTGATTAAGTATCTACCTATTTCGCTATCCGTAAGTAGTTAATAAAAAGTATAAATTATTTAATAAAATAACTTCGCATTTGTGACATTTATTTGATTCGTAACTTACGTGACGAATGTTTATACATATTATAAACTTTTCATATCCTTACGTAAGATTTGAACTTTACGACTATTTTTGATATACTACTTTGAATGTATCTACCTAACATTTCCGATTTTCCCCATTTAATACTTAACACTATACGCGGTTTATTGCAACCGAGGTAAGTGTTAAGTGTTAAAATGCAACAAGATAGTTTAAATTTCTATATTTCCCCATTAAAACCTTAAATTTAAAAGTTAATTATACCACTTATGTACTTTCTTGAGCAGGTGCCAACTTATTAGTTAATCGTTATCCAATTGTAGTTGAATTGGAATTTTGAAAATACCCTCTCAAAATATTTCGCATCAGTTTTATTTCAAGTTATTGACTCTCAAGTACATCACTGTATGTACCAATATCAGTAAACTCATGTTAAATACTGATTTAAATTCTCATGGTCCTACCTACCTAGTTATTTCGAAATTTAAACCTTGTACTATGTTTTTTCTGAATTTAAGTTTTTTACAATATACCGGCTCTGTTACTGCTGTTACACTTAAATTACCCTTACACACTTTTGGTGAGTGTTAGTTTTAAAATGTAAATTATTTTCGATACAAAGAAACTCGACTTGTTTATCAAAATGCTATAAACAAAACGTCTCTAACAGAAGTTAAACGAAACCAAACAAAAATTTTTCACCTCAAAAGCTCTCTTAAACAACGTGTTAATCACATCAAAATAGGTTAGTTACCCCAGAGGTACACAAATTTGTTATTAGCCGCCTTTGTTCGGCTTAAATAGGGCGCAGCTCATTAAGGCCAACACTACACTGCAAGCTGAGTAGCTGCTTCTGGTAAGAGTGAAAGCTAGGGGACACACGCTGAACTATGCGATTCTCATTTAAATATTTGTAACTCATAACTGTTACGTATGGGCCCTTAAACTTTAAAACTACTGCACTTTCTTAAAACTAAGACGTCAAATATTGCAATTGCCAGGTATTCCTATAGTTAACTAATTGACTCACAAGTTAACAGAACGCGTAACGTCTTCATTGCCTGTTACTAACTTTAGCGTTTCAATCTATGAATGGAGTCATTTGTTGGCTTGTGTTGGTACAAAACGGCAAAATATGCTTATAAAAATTAACTTTACCAAAAGATTAAATCTATTGAGGACATCAACAACAAATTATTGAAGGAGATCGGTTGAAAATAAAGACCTGCCACCTTGCTTGAGAGCTCAGAAGACACAAACTGTGATGCATAGTTTAGCATCCTAAATCCTTGCTGTGTAGCTTCACCTTTAGGAGTGACAAAGAATCGGTGGTTTTACACGATAATACCTCTCAAGGACAACGTTAGCATGAACGACGCTTTCAAAAGAATGAGTTTTAGTCAAATAGGAACAGTATTAAGAGGAAATATTATATCGTTATTATTACAAAAAGGAAAAAAATACTGCTACACAAACAGTCAACGACGATCGTTGTGCACCCACTCAAATGTACTAATCATGTTAATCAGTCAGTTCTATTTTTTGTTAATAATAAGCCTTAGTTTGCTTAAAATTGTATGCAGCTTTGTGACCTCTAAAACACCATTAGTGGGACCCGAACCTTTAACATTCCGCTCAGCGACTGCTCTAACGACATGTTCACAAAGAAAAACATGTTCGTAAAATTTATATTTTTAAAATTCAAATAACGAATACCTAGGATAAATAAATCTAAGTTTTAGCTTATGTTCATTATAAGATAAAATAGACCAGTTATCATCTGTATTAGCGTCAAAAAAAAATTGGTCGGCCTAATAACTATATTTTTATATCGGCTAAAAGACCGACAATTTCCTGTATTACTTACCAAAGGCACAGAAAACATTTAATTCCGGAACTCTAAGCCTAAAATCATCTTCGAATCACGAAAACAGTTGACCCAGTACGGACATCCGGATGCCCCGACATTGTTCCGAACAAAACGGCTCCCATTTCCGTAAACAGAGATGGAATTTGTTTTATCTCGAGTCTCAACAATGACAGAAACAAAACACCCTTTATTCGGTTAAAGTGGGGAAGTTTTAAAAAGTTATTGGGACGATTTTCTTTAATTAAGAGGATTTCGAAATCTTGAGACTATGGAATGACCCAAATCTGACTTTTACCGAAGAATAAAAAAAGGTTTTAAATAATATACAGGATGGTAGGTACCTCAATGGTTTAAAAAGCCGAAACTAACCTATTTTAACATAAATATGCTTAAAAATAGTATAGTGAAGTCGGAAATTTGATACCAATACAGGATGAAATTTTAACCACCTCCCAAATTTTAATATATCAATCTACGAGACATAAAACAAATGACGTATTTTTTGTTTTGGTATAGCCCAGTACAAATTGTCAAAATAAAGCACTCAGGAAATGACCGCCAAAAATCAAAATTTTTTGATACGGCCTAGCAACACTTTTTTTACGCGATGCGCATCTCATTCATTCATTACGATACTTATCATAAGTTTTTGATTTTCCCTTTATACCTTAACACATTGAGCGCCATGGAGGTCACCGGTGACCTCCAAACAATAAAATTTTAATTGTGTCTAGTACTTCGGCAGTTAAAGGCTTAACAGGCCTAGGACCGTAGAAATTGAAAACTATATTGCGAAAAATATTTTCGGATGAGAACTTGATCCACATTTTTTACTTCATAAATGGGCTCTAAATACGATACTGAACGCCTACAAAAATTGTGGAAAGTGGTTAAAATTTCATCCTGTATATATTTTCATTTTTATGCAAATCATAAGGTTTAGATTCCGATTTGTTTAAAAATATTTTTTTCAAAAATAATGATATCAGGTTTCTCACTTCACCATAGTATTAATATGCATTATTATGTTAACATAGGCTAGTTTCTGCTTACTGTACCATTTACCTAACACCCTGTATATTTTTAGTCTTTGACTTCGCGTTATAACTCTGGGGATTATCATTTTTCCATAATCGCAACGCTTGGCTATGCGGGTTGGCTTTCGCAATTTAGTCATTGATAGAGAAAAGCTGTAAGGATGAGAAGTTGAGGTGATATTCTATTTTAAGCTGGTTCCCCATGACTATCCATACTGGTTTCTTAATATGGTCGAATTAATTACCCATAAAAACTTTGAGAAATATAATTTTATGTGTTAACCCCCATCTCATCATTTACAAGTGAAGTTTCATTCAAATTTGTTTAGCCGTTAGCTGAAACACCGAGTAACTAACAACTAAATATAAAAACTTTTTACATTCGAAAAATATACAAAACTTAGCCTTTCATGCAGCTATCTACACACGTTAAAAGCCTTCATAAAACAAAAGATGAAACTATACAAAATGTTCAACACTATTTGATCCTATTTTGTACCTAAAATATGAAACTGCATACGTTTATTTCACTAATTTATATAAATTGGTCGAGTTTCATTAAGTAAACACAATAGTGTTTTACAGTCCAAATTAAACAGTAAAACGGATTTCACATTTACAGTTTTCTTTTTTAAATTTAGAATTAAATGCAACAAATTCCAGGCGCTCCTTTTTACGATTTTGCGGGTTTTATTCGTTCAAAATAATTGTCACTAGCCCACATTAGTCACAGGCAGAGGTCTGAAGAGTCAGAAGGGGGGTATAGGAATAATTGCCAACGGTGATCAAACTGTGATCACCAACCCTTATGGAAGTATAGGAGAGCGAATAGGCTGGCTGGCTAAGCTGAATACTACAACGACATTCAAGTATAAGAAAAAAAATTAAAACGTAATGGCGGTTTTATTTTTGTTACAGTAAGTTAGTCTAACAATATAAACAAAATATAATAGCTTGTGAAACACAGCGAACAAGCTCATCATGGCAATTATACAAGTAGGTAAAGTAATGTGTTGTCAGGGTGAGAATTTAGTGAGTTAACCTTATAAACGTGCAGTTTTGCATGTGTAAGTACTTAAGTAATGGTAATATAAAAATGATTATTTGATCAAAACCTTAATACTTATACGACGAACATAATATCTTTAGGCTTTGAGGTATCAGTGAACTTGGCCTATTTATTTTAAAGAGAAGAAAAATTTTAAAAGTATCTGCAAGTACGCTTGAACTTTGCCTATTGATTTTAAAAAGAAGAAATTTTTAAAAATATCTGTAAACAACTAGACAAAAACTTAACTAAGCCTCCAATGCTGAATTGGTGCTAAACAAGCAATTACCGACCATCATCATCATACGCCGACTCAAAGTTGGTAGCTGATTTCATGGTTTTCATCCGAATTTATTATTAAATTAGTTGTTTTAGTAACATGTTTTATTAGTTGACACAGAAATATACAAATATTTTGTCTGCTTCCTAAACCACATCACAAAAAGGTTCGCAGACTTCATTTAGCAATTTTTTTTGACCGTATTGTTTGAATAAATGTTTCCAATATTTTCTTTCTTTGCTTTTTATTAGTCACGTTTTGTAATTGATAGTTCAGTAAACAATATACAAAATAACCAAACAAGATAGTCATAGCGTACATATTGCCACCAATTTGTTTATTGTTCCACAATCAAACAAACACGTATAGATAGTTGGACGGTCTGAGACAGTCGGATTTATTTCTCACAAGTAGGAAGTGTATTGAAGTCATGGCTGAATTTTCAGCTTCGAGATAAACAAGCATTGAAGAAATTTTAACAAAAGAAACAAGAAAGTTTTAAAAACCAACTCAAATAAAATTCGTTGGTTGGTTCGACTGAGGTTAGTAATACTTTGTCGATTTTAATTAGTTGATTATTTCACAGAATAACATAAAATAAAAAGTAATAAAAAGTTGTTGTCAGAATATCGCTTTATCATTTTATTAATGTCAATATGACAAGGAGAAAAATAGTAGGTATCTAAAGGAGAAAATTCAGGCTTCATACATTTTTGGGCTTTTTTTCAAAGTGCCGGCCAACAAAAAAAAGGTACCTATGTTTAGATCTAGTAATTTTGCACAATAGTTTATATTGCGTCAAGGTTGTAGGATTGCTGTTAGCTTATTATTAAGTTATTGAAGTTAGGGGATTCGTCATTTCACTGTTTTTATCATAAATAATCATAGAGACCGCCCTTCTTTATTCGATTAGACTGAAATGTGCTAAATGGATGTGCTAAATGATTAGTCCTACACAAAAGTAATATTTTTTTGTGGCGCCAAAAAAAAAGAAAATGTCCTTTGTGTCAATTTAAATAAATATGCTAAAAATTTTAACAATAGTGCCTCAATTTGACAAAATGATTCTTTATAATATAAGTAAGTGACAAAGCAGAAAAAATTAGTTTCCCTAAATAGAGCCTGTGGTGGGCGGGACGTAGAATAGGGACATTACGAGGCGCCAGTCGCGCGGTGAGATAACCTTATTAACACAATCAATCGTGCACAAGCTGTGCTTTTGAGAATGATAGTGTTTTGTTGTTATTGTATTGGGCTTGTGGTTCTAACATCAGTCGCGTTGAGAGTCAGTTTTCTAGAAAAGTATTAGTCGAAGCATTCGATGTAGGCACCGAAAAACTTTACAAAATTGTATCGATAATGAGTCCTAACTTGATGGTAACTGTTTTTCAAATCAGCATCCATTCATTCACTTGCAATTGTAAAAACCTATCTTTTAGTGATAGGACGATAAACTGCAATATTAGATTAAATAAAAAATATAAATTAAACTCTACTAAATTGTCCTTTCCCAAAAGTATTTAGTACTATAGTTCCACTGAATATATTCTGCATTTTCTATGCGCTGAATACAAATCCAGATTTTAAATCACTCGCATTGAAAAATTCGTTTTATTTCTAGCTTTTATTTAACACAATAAACTTCGTGTCTATAAACTTGTTATCACGATTTAAAATGAACGAATTCGTTTTATATTTTGAAATGTGAAATATTGGTGTTGCTGCAGTTTTGTATTTGTCCGTTATTTATTATTGTACAAAATGTAACAAATATACTTTAATTTATAGGTGTTTGGAAACGTTTATCAGAATATGTCATTCTATGTTTAATAGAATTAAATTTTTCGTTTTATATTTTCCGATGAATTTATATTGCTGTAGATATTTATAAAACTACAATGGACGACAGTGCGAAACAAAACTTTTATAGTATTTTCACATTATATATAAGTAATATACGGATACGCTGCTCAGTATCAAAGCAGTCGATCTTGTGTATAGATAATTTATTTACAAAATAGCGCCTTGCCTGCGACTTTGTCTCTCTAGGTTCATTATGTCGTGTTTCTTAGAAATCGCTTTAAATTTTTGCAAACGCCATCTCTTTTCTTTGCTTTTTGGGATCTAAATTTATTTATGTTTTATTGGTTTCATGCCCCATTGGTATAGTGGTTAAAGTACTAGGCGAAGATCGCGGGAACCTGGGTTCAATCCCCGGGGTAGCAACAAA
Organism: Anania crocealis; assembly: GCA_949315895.1. Taxonomy (NCBI): domain Eukaryota; kingdom Metazoa; phylum Arthropoda; class Insecta; order Lepidoptera; family Crambidae; genus Anania; species Anania crocealis. The sequence continues at coordinate 12,199,797 of OX438861.1, forward strand.
AGTTTTGAATTTTCGAACATTATTCGAACCTCGATCCCGCAGTTGGCAAGCGTGGTAATTGTGCTAGTACCCATCCTCCGTAATTGAATTCAAGTTATCCATTGCTTGGATAACTTGAATTCAATGATGAAAGCCTTTTTCCCTGCAGTGGGATGTTTATAGGCCGTTACTTAACTTTTAGGTTTCTTGAACACTAAGCATTAAAATAAAAGATATTATATTTATGAATTCAACTCGCGTTTATCAGGTTTTTATATTACATATTGATTTAACCCAACAACGGTCACGGGTAGACTAAGGCCTTATTCGTCGTAGACGGTATTTTAAAATAAGCATATTGGTAAAAAGCGTATTTCCATACAAAAAATGTCTATATCGATTTAACTATTAGTAAAGTATACACGGTATAGAGTATACATTTTCAACCACCTATAAAACAAAGCCCACTTTATATTACATTATTATGTATAACATCTTGGCATTGTTTTTATTATTTTTTATCAACTTTTTTTTAATAAAAGCATAAAATATTGGTTTGGCCATTTATTTTGAGACACGCCGTGATTCGCACGGATGTAGCGGTGTAAGGTTAATTCATCCGGATCCGCCGCAGCAAAATAATACGTCTGTGTGCGTCACAGCGTGTTACAAAATTTTAAGTCTGAATCAATATTTAATATTATTCAAAAAATATTTTTATTGGTAAATTAAAAAACCCTGCTATGATGTCATACATGATGGTCACATAAACGTTTTCCAGGTGGTTGAAAATGCACCGTGTATAAAGAGAGACTGACAAATAGACAGATGTGATATTATTTTTCATTTAATAATGATAACTTTATCTTACGGCAGTGAACCCCATTTTCATCCTATTTCAAATGTTGGTACATTTAAAATAGGATGAAAATGAGGTTCATAAAAAACCATAAAAAACAGACATTCAGCTGTTATTTTAAGTGAAATAAGCAACCAATTTGAAGTCGGTGGTAAACAATAATCAAAGACAAGTTTTATTTTATATATAGTTGCAATTAACCCAATAATTTGTTTTCAGTGGCAATCATGATCTACCAGATAGCAATTGTGCTCCTCATAACCCTGTTGCAAGTTCATGCAGCAGAGAAGGTGGTTTGTGATGGCATCATCTTTAACCACGTCTACTTCGACCGAGAACTTCTGGTTTCTAACCTTGGAAGACCTTACAACTTGGTCATGCACAAGTTTTCTGGGCTATTGTTTTTTAGTCATACGGTAAGTATAGTAGTTATAAGCCAAAATATAACATTAAATGAGTGATAAATTCCAAAGATAAAATAAGTTATTATTTCACATTTGTTGTTTAAATATTTCATTCGAATTTTATATATAGATACTGTAGACAGCTTCACATATACACCGTGCTTTTTAAACCACCTGGAAAATGAAGCCCACGTTATTGGAACATTATGTATAACATTATGGCAGTGTTATTTATTATTTTAAATATATTTTTTTATTATAAATTTTGATTCAAACCTTTAAGCCTTTAACTGCCGAAGTACTAGACACAATTAAAATTTTATTGTTTGGAGGTCACCGGTGACCCCCATGGCGCTCAATGTGTTAATTTTGTAAAACGCTGTGTCGCGCACAGACGTTTTATTTTGCTGCGGCAGGGTCGGTACTGTGCGCGTCATGGCGTGTTTCAAAATAAAAGCTGAACCAATAATTCATATTATTATAAAAAAAAAACTGGTAAAAAAGTTAAAAATATGTTATACACATCTTGGTAGTGTTATGTATAATATTGGTACTGTAAAGTGGGCTTCGTTTTACAGATGGCTGAAAATGCACCGTGTTTTGTTCTGATCTCAAAGATTTTTAAGGTGCATAGTCATTTATGAAACTACACTAACTTAAAAAGCAAAGCACTAGAACAATTTCGTCAACCCAAATAATTTCTGTTGCTCAGTATGAATGGCAACCATTAAGCAAAAAGTAATCATCATCAGTATCACCATATTAGTCCACTGCTAAATAAAGGCCTTTCCAAAAGTAGGCCACGCTTTTCGGGTTGTAGATCGCAGACATTCTTCTATCGGTACTCCTTACTCCCTCTTAGAATATCCATAGAAAAAGAAGAGGTACTGCTATTCTATTTTTGTACCAGCATCACTAAACGACAAGCAAAAAATGGTAGGATAAAATCCACCTGAAGCAGTCGAAATTTTAAGGAAAGGTTTGATAAATATTTGCTTTGATTGCTAAAAGGAAATGGTTTCAAAAGAAGTACTTACCCTAGTTTATCGCAAATAAGATGGACCCTTATAAGGAATTTATAAATAACAAAGCTTCAAATTATAATCCTTTTTTTAATGTCGGTTGATAATAAAGAAGTCACCATTTTGTTTGCTTAGCCATTTTTTCACTCTCTGCAGAATGCTTTTACGATTCTCCAGTACTGTAGAACTTGCCTTAAGAAAGATTTACGAGGGAAAAAAAGTTAATCTCTTTGGCTATTTTCTCGTTGCAATAAAATGCAGCTTGCGTTTTTCACGTGCATAAAACATAACATGTTATTCAGTGGTAGTGCTGCCCCAAGTACTAGGAGGGACAAGAATAAATGAGGAGGACAATATATGAATAAACTCGAGTACCTTGTAAGCGTAACAAAACATTTTCAACAGACAAATATGTTCTATTACAATTTTAGGGTTCCGTTCAAAAAATAAAACAGATCCTTATTGGATCACTGCACTGTGTTGTTCGTCCCTCTGTCTGTATACGTATATTTAAAACTCTCAAGGAATTTCTAGACGGGTCAATGGTTAGGATCTGGGTGATTTCTATAAAAAAAGTGCTTTGATAGTTACTTCCTTTAGGATCCTAATGTATGCGATGTTGTCCTCGTTCAATGATTTATTTATATGCCTGCTATAGGCTACCACTTTTTTTCCTCTTATTGGTGCTAAATATAAAAAAATATAAAAAAGCTGATAAAATATTCACTTAGTATTATTTCATCAAGCAGATAGAAAAAAATTGTAAACAGTTAATTTTCGTAGGCATCATAAACACCTGCGAATTCTTTACTATGGGACGTCCCAAAAACGAAACAATGCAGGGCAGCACTATTCTCGTTCTTTGATAAGAATTCATATTCCGTACAACACGGTTTATTTATGGCCAGTGTAATATATCATTTCACTGCATTATTATACGTCATCACATACCTACATGTGTACGTTATTATGTTATAATCACCTCGTGTCACTCTTTTGAATGTGTCTTTGTGAAGTACATTCATTATTCTGCCAAGTTTGTTTAAGTTTCTAATATATTGCAGCCAACGAAAAAACTGAAGGTTATTGATTTCATTTTTCATCATTATGAATGAACATATTATGTCAACATAGGCTAGTTTTATTTTGCTATACCATTTACTAAACTTCCTGTATATTTCTTTTAAATAAAATCAATAACCTTCAGTTTTTTTCGTATACATACAACATGCATATTATGCATATTAATAGCATAATGTATACAGAAATTTATAAAATTTTAAATTTTTAAATTAACAATTTTTTTTGTACAAACCCAATTTTGTAAATGTTGATTTGTTGGATATAGCCTAAAGTTTCTCCCAAGTTAAAAAATAAGGGTTGACACCTATCCTAGAGCGGCACCTTATTTTTTTTTTCAGATATTGAGCAATATATTTTTTAATTTTGGCAGGTTCAAAATGGAACACATGCAGACTTTGTAATAACCACATGCCACATTGACAAAAAATCTTGTTCAAATGTCAAAGGAGTTCCTGGAGGATACGCCATCGCTTACGACGCTGGGAACGATGATATGTACTTAGGAGGACACGATGGTATTTATAAATATAACTTTTTAACAAAATCAGCTGAGTTTTTTGCTGAAGAAGGCAAAAGTATCTGGGGTCTGTTTGTCAAAAGAAACTTTTATTATATCGAATACCCAACTCAGAAGCTCCGGGTTTATCAAGATGATGAGTTTCTACAAGTTGCAGAGGCTATCAATATAGAAATCGATCATTTTTTTATATCAAAACACATGGATATTTATTTCTCAAACAGAACAGCTCTATACAAAGTGGAAAAACCCAAGAAAGAAGCAATAGTTTTAAGTGATGAAATAGTTGTCAGACAGATAGTTGAAGACAGCTATGGCGACACTTATATTTGCGCCAGCGATGGTATATACATTGAAGACAAACCATATCATAGAGTTAAGAAAGCAGCTCATATCGTTCAAGCGTTTGGACTTACTTTTGATGAACACGACCAAATTGTATATTCGGACCAAGATGCTATTTACAGACTTCTGCCAAGTAAAGTGGCTAGCTTATGTTATGAAGTGTTAAGTAATCCTGTTGATACAGAAGTAGGGGATTATTGGGCATTCTAAAACAGTTTTTCACATCATCGATCTCACTATCGTTCGATCAATAATGCAAAAAACTTTTTTAGAATCCCCAATAATCCCTTCGCAAAGTTGAAATCTCACTGCCGATCAATCAACGTTTTAAACTTTTTAACGTAGTTTAGTACATAAAAATTTATACAAATTTGAAACTGGTTGGGTTGGGGAATAGAATACACCCAAAAGATAATATAACTTAAGCTGGATGGGGCTTCTTGGCCTGCCAAGACTGGATCCCCGAATAAGTTACACATCAAAAAGATGAAAATCCGTATCAGTAAAACTCATAAAAACATATTTGACTTTTCAGCGTAGTGAAGTACAAATGTGAATACAAATTTGAAACTGGTTGGGGCTTCCTGGCCTTCCAAGACTGTATCCCCGAATAAAATCTGTATCTACAACTTGCGCTAACACTTCGTTTCAAAGTAAGGAAACCTAATTCACTCTTATGATAATACAACTTAAGCTGGTTGGGGCTTCCTGGCCTCCCAGGACTGGATCCCCGAATAAGTTGCACATCAAAAACATGTAAATCGGTTTCACTGAAATTCATAAAAACATTTTTAACTTTTTAACGTTGTGCAGTACAAATGTGAATACAAATTTTAAACTGGTTGGGGCTTCCTGGCCTCCCAGGACTGGATCCCCGAATAAAATCTGTACAACTTGTTCTTACACTTCGTTTCAAAGTAAGAAAATAGAATAGGACACCCAAAAGATGATATAACTTAAGCTGGATGGGGCTTCTTGGCCTGCCAAGACTGGATCCCCGAATAAGTTACACATCAAAAAGATGTAAATCCGTATCAGTAAAACTCATAAAAACATATTTGACTTTTCGACGTTGTGCAGTACAAATATGAATACAAATTTTAAACTGGTTGGGGCTTCCTGGCCTCCCAGGACTGGATCCCCGAATAAAATCTGTACAACTTGTTCTAACACTTCGTTTCAAAGTAAGAAAACAGAATACACCCAAAAGATAATACAACTTAAACTGGATGGGGCTTCCTGGCCTCCCAGGACTGGATCCCCGAATAAGTTGCACATCAAAAAGATGTAAATCGGTTTCACTGAAACTCATAAAACGTTTTTAACTTTTCGACGTTGTGCAGCACAAATATGAATATAGATTTTAAACTGGTTGGGGCTTCCTGGCCTCCCAGGACTGGATCCCCGAATAAAATCTGTACAACTTGCGCTAACACTTCGTTTCAAAGTAGGGAAACAGAATACGCCTATAGATAATACAACTTAAGCTGGATGGGGCTTCCTGGCCTCCCAGGACTGGATCCCCGAATAAGTTGCACATCATACAGAGGTACACATTGTTCTCCGATTTTAATTGTGAATGTTCAAACATTATATACCCGTTGTCGCTATGCGACAGCTACGTCACGCGCCACACATCAAGTTCGTAAGTAAAAATATTTATTAAAGTTCCATATGTTTTAACGCAACTAAAATTTGTCATAGTTAATTTACACACGGAAATAAAGCTTGTGTGTTGTGTGTGTTGTAAGTGTGTTGTTCTAACTATTATAATAATAAAAAAATACGCCTGTACAAAAAATGCCTGCAAAATACCTATATTGTAAAATATATTTACCTTACGTAATGAGGTACATAGACCATATGTCTCAAACGTTCAAATAGGTATCTACTTTAGGTTTCTACAAAAAATTTATTCTTTTTATTAGAAGTTAGTAATAATTTTATTTATTGGTTACTTATGAAACTATCAATCTAACTTTATATAATATTCTAAGTACCTATCATTAATCTCGTTTGTATAACAATAAAATAACAAACCGAATACATTTTAAGCAAATTTAGGAAGCAACAATAGGAAAGTTATAGTTAAGTATTACTTAGTATCAAACGTGAATTATGAAAGTTATTTTTTTTATACTTAAAAAACAACTGACGTTATAGCAGATCATTATGTTTAATTGAATCATAAAATAGTTTCCTCATTCTACTAAAGGTTTTATATAAGCTAAATGTACCCCAAATCAATAATATCAAATTAAATCAAGTCAAAATTAAATAAATACTGCTGAATTTTGTATTTGGTTTGCACAATATATTATTCGCAATACATCTTAATTAGGTTACGAGTTGTCTGACTAGGCATTAATACATGAAGGTTGGTTCATATGGTTATGAAAGAAGTTACAAAATGTTATCGGTATTACCTATCGTTATTGGATAAATAAATGAATTAAATTTTTATTACGCCTTTAAACTACATAATGACAGACTTAATGCCTTAACAAATTCTCTACCCGTTAGCCATGGGGTAATGTAAATATTTTAACCATGTTAATTGTTGTCTTTTCATATTTATATTTTAAACCGACTTCAAAAATGAGGGTTTTCCATTCGTGAGTGTGTTTTTTAAATGTGTATCCTGCGATTGTTCTGACTATTTTGATGATTTTTTTTCGTTGGATAAGACATACTACTTTAGAAGCGGCCCCATATGAACTTTGTTGAAATCGATTCAATACTTTTCGAGAAAATCTAAAATCTTTGAACACATAGTTCGCATTTTAGTATAGTTTAAGTACAAAACAGTTGTGCGTAGATGTAGTCTTGAAGTCAGTTTACGTTTATTTAAAAAAGATTCTATGTGACTAATACCTAGTAGTTGTAAATATAAATGTATGTTTAATGCAATACTTATATATTTTTATTCGGTTGATATTTTAAAATATTTATGGAATAATTTTCATGTTCAGTGTAAACCGAGTTTTTTTCGCGTTGCGTAAGTCAGCGGATACAAATAATGCTTACAATTATTACAAATGGGGTTAGTTTCACAAGTATGAACAACTAAACAAATAATTATGCTGAATTTTGTAAAATTCAGAAGTAGTCAACTTTATGAAATTCTGAAATATTCTATTAATATTATAGATACGAACTGAATCCTAACTTACCTAATTATTAATGTACATAAGTGCTATTCAAATACTTACAATGCCTTAGCAATTAATATGATTTAAACATGATAGTTATATTTGAGAGGTTTTATATAATAATAGCATTTGATTCTTCTACAAAATAATGTTTTTTGAAATAAGTTTACACATACTATTCTGAAAAACGATAAGTAAAAGAAACTAAAACGAAATTTTATTTATTCTATATACATTATGTGGTGAATACCTATTTATTATATACATTTAACTATAAGTTAAATTTACACCATTATTGAACGGCTGATTGAAATTTTACACATTCTACTTAGAATTTTTTTTCAATTACTTTCCTGTAGATGATAATAACATAATTTTAGGTTGACTACTTCTGAAAAATTATTGCTTGTTTTGCGTTTTTCTATAATAAAAACGTGAAAAATGCTTGGCATTGTATCAGTTCTCCGCAGTAAGGTACTGCTCGTAAATCTTCACAAGTAAATCACCAGGAACTTCAACGCTGCCCAAATAATGTTCGTAAGTTTTTTATCATATTAATTATTTTACTAACATACTCTTACCTTATTTTGTCTTTATTATTTGCATTTTATAGTATGTTTTACATATTTATGTATATATTCTTGTGAAAATTATCTTTTGGTACTCTAACAGTACTGGTGTGTCTATCTATTGCAGGGCTGAGAGCAAGCAAATTAAAAGGTCTGCAAAGAGCAGCAGTGAAAATCTTTACTTTGATTCAGATGAGGAAATTATAAGGTAATTTACAATTTACATTGATTATTATTACAAATTAACTTATGTTAAGTTATTACTTATTCTTAATATGTCTGTTAAAGATAGGTTAATTAGGTAAGTTTTTATCTTTTCAGTTCCAAGAAAACGAGTAAGCCTGCAAAATCAAGCAAGCGCCAAAAGACAGTCAAAAATCAACCATCAACGAGTAACGGCTCAGATTGGTTATTTGACTCGGAATCTGACGACGAGTTACCGCCACAACACACGACGGCTAACATCACAACAACCAGTTGCCTGACTCGTAGAGTTCCTGGTGGAGTGACACGTCGGACTGCACAGCTAGACGGAGGTTTGTTGGCGGAACTCCGTCTTTACAACGCGGACGAGGTACGAGCCTTAACAGGTCTGGACAGGTGTGAGAAGGCGATTGTTTGGGTCCGCTTGCAGGGCGAAGAGGACTCACCAGAATTTAATACGCTAAAAAAGTTTGTTAAATTAGCTAAAACAAAATTTAACGAAGACGGGGTTTATTTAGCTCACAAAAAGAAAAAATAAATCATTTTTTTATGATTTCCTTTTTTTTCGTTAAAATATGCTTTAGCTAGTTTAATAAATATCTTTTAATAAGGTAGATCTTACTTAATAATTTTAAGCCGCTTTACTATCTACATTATTATCATGGTTAAGTCTACTTTCTGTTCAGTTTGCGATATATCCGTAAATAACAAAGTTTTCTCTGCCCACTTAAAAAGTATTTTACACAAGAATAATAGTTCGGTTGTTGAGAGCGAAGGCATTGAAAAGATTCATAGCGCTTTTCGCAGTCGTATCGCATCTTATCGTTTTCGAGGCGTGGACGTCGGCCAGGACAACAACTCTGTCACGAACCTACCCTTTCAATTTTTATCGCACTTGCGCACACGCGTACGTCTATTAGTTTCAGCACGAATAGAAACTTATACTAATGTTAAAGTTAACTTTGAGCTATTTTCTGAATTTTTTCAGCATAAGAATAATATGATTTCAATTAAATCTTTTGCAACTGAAAACATTATTTTGTATCAAAATTTTAATTTTGAAGATATGTTTTCAAACGTTATACGTTTGCTTTGTAAAAAAATTGAAGAATTTGAAGAGCGAGATAGCGGTTGGGCTTATTTGCGAAGCTTATATCTAGAAGTAAATATAAATAAATACAATCCCTTGAGAGCCTCGGGCTACGTAGATTTACCTGACACTATTAAATATAAACGCGCGTGTATAAACATACAAAATTCTGATAATTATTGCTTTTTGTGGTGTGTAGTGGCAGCCCTTTTTCCCGCAAAGAAAAACGCTCATCGAACATCAGCTTATCCACATTTTGAAAGTGTGCTTAACGTAAAAAATATGCGCTTCCCAGTGGGTTTCGCGGACATTAAAATTTTTGAGAAAAATAACCCTCGTCTAAGTATCAACGTTTACGGTCTTAAAAAAAACAAAGTTGTTGGCCCTTTATACCGAAGTAAATCGCGAAAAAAACATCACATAAACATGCTTTATCTTGAACATGGAAATCGTACTCATTACTGCCTTATTAAAGATTTATCTAAATTAATACGCAAGCAATTAACTAGGCATCACTCAAAAATATATTTTTGCGAGGATTGTATGATATTTTTCGATAACAATAAAAAATTAGAAGCTCATGTTTGCAGTGGTGTCGCAACCATTTTACCCAATGAAGGGGCTTATATACGTTTTAATCACTACGAACGAATGCAAGATATGCCTTTTGTCTTGTACGCAGACTTTGAGTCATTGTTACAGCCAACTGAATCCAATACTGGAACAACTTGCACAGTATCGTTGCAAAAACACATACCCGCTGCATTTGCTTATTATATTGTATGTTCCTATGATAACTCGCGGAATAAATACGTATCCTATCGAGGTCCTAACTGTGTAGATAAGTTTTTCGAAAGTTTGTTAGTTGATTTAACTGATATTCATAACATTTTGCAGTCAACAGTGCCAATATCTTTAACAGACGAAGATATTGTCAATTTTTCTCAAGCTAAAAATTGTTTTCTGTGTGATAAAATATTATTTGATGATAAAGTAAAAGATCATTGCCATCTCACTGGGCGGTATCGCGGTGCAGCTCATTCTTATTGCAATATAAAATACCGTTTGCCTAAATTCGTACCGATTTTTTTTCATAATTTAGCTGGTTATGACAGTCATCTTTTTATACGTCAGTTAGGAGAATTACCTGGTAGAATACAAGTGATCGCGAAAAATAAGGAAAATTATATATCGTTTACAAAATTTTTTCAAGTTAATGTAAAGGACATAATACCTGTTCGATTTGTCGATTCTTATAAATTTTTAGGTACCAGTTTAGAAAAACTGGTAGCAAACCTTATTAACGATGATTTCAAACATCTACCATATTTTTTTCCTTCTAATGAGCATTTGAATTTATTAAAACGCAAAGGAGTGTATCCTTATGAATACATGACTGCTTGGAGTTCATATGAAGAAGATAAACTTCCTTCCCAAGATTGTTTTTTTAGTAAATTACACAATTGCCAAATATCAGACATGGATTATGAACATGCGAGAAAAGTTTGGCAAACTTTTAAACTATCGAACCTTGGCGAATACACTGATTTGTATCTTAAATCTGACGTACTTTTACTAGCAGACGTTTTTGAAAGTTTCCGTCGAACTTGTAAGGCAAATTATAAATTAGATCCAACTTTTTACGTTACTGCTCCAAGTCTCAGCTTTGACGCGATGTTATTAAAGACGGGTGTTAATTTAGAGTTAATAAATGACTTGGAAATAATAAGAATGATTCAAAAAGGAATACGTGGTGGTATATGTTTGTGTTCCACAAGGTATTCAAAAGCTAATAACAAATACTTAAAGAATCATGACTCTAAAAAAATTAATAACTTTTTAATTTATATTGATTGTAATAATCTATATGGTTATGCAATGTGCGCTTATTTACCTCATTCAAATTTTAAGTTATTAAACAATTTAGAAATCGCTAGAATTGATTTCAAAAATATCTCGATAGACGGGGATACTGGTTACATACTAGAAGTAGACTTAGAGTATCCCGAACATCTGCATAATGTTCATAACGATTTTCCATTTTGTGTGCAAAAATTTACTCCACCAGGTTCTAAAACCTCAAAATTAATTCCAAATTTGTACGATAAATTTTTTTATGTCATTCATATTGCTCACCTGCAAACATGTCTTAAACATGGATTATTGTTAAAGAAAATACATAGAGTGATTCAATTCAAACAAAGTCCTTATTTAAAACAATACATTGATATGAATACTGAATTACGTAAAAAGGCAAAATCTACATTTGAACAAGACTTCTTCAAACTTTTAAATAATAGTATATTTGGTAAAACTCTTGAAGACGTTGAAAAAAGAGTTAGTATTAAATTGGTAAATAAATGGAGTGATGATAAAAATAAAACGAAAAAAAGTTACTGTGCTGAGCAATTAATTGCTCGACCAAATTTCCATAGTGCTTCAATTTTTTCAGAAAATTTTGTAGCTATTCAAATGAAACCTGAAACTATTACTCTAGATAAACCTATATACATTGGTTTTACCGTTTTAGAAATATCTAAAAGTCATATGTTTGATTTTCACTATTCTATTATGAAACCTTTTTATGAGGAAAAGTTAAAACTTTGTTATACGGATACTGACAGTTTTCTTTATTCAATAGAATGTAATGACTTTTACAAAGATTTAAAGTCACATTTCCTTCCCTATTTTGACACTAGTAATTATCCTGATAACAACATCTTTAATATTCCAAGTCTAAATAAAAAGGTACCAGGACTATTCAAAGATGAGCTAGGTGGGAATATAATTTCTGAATTTGTCGGATTAAGGTCGAAATTGTACTGTATCAAAACAACTCAGGATGAGTATAAAAAAGCAAAAGGTATACAGAAACAAGTTTTAAGAAATGTACACTTTAAAGATTATTACAGGATATTAAATGAAAATGTTTACTTAAGAAAGAAAAATGTTATATTTAAATCTCTAAAACATGAAATATTTACACAAGAACAGAACAAGATAGCTTTGTCAGCGAATGATGATAAACGTATTATTTTAAAAAACAAAATTTCCACTATGTCATGGGGTCATTGTGATACTATATACTAATGGTGATGGTATTAATAAAATAAAACATGGGTAGTAATATGATGTATAGTGGTTGAATTAATAGACAACTTTTGTATAACTAACATGTAGGAATCCAATTTTAAATTGTCTATACTCAGTAGATACCTGATCACTTTTTGTAAATACGAAATTATTTAATCAGTGGTTCTAATAACTAATTTCCTGTACATAACAGATATTTCATCATATTTGTGATTGTGAAAATAAATATATTATTAGGCAGCAATATTGTATGAGTGGCTAAAGTAATAATGTACTAGTTTAATTAGGTTAAGAGCCTCAGATTTCATGTACTCGACAGATATTTATACTTATGAAAATAAATTACTTTACTGACTAATAAGCATTTTTATTTAAAAACTTGTAGAAACCTGTGACATGATGAAATCCAAATATTTGTTGCTGTATCAGCATTTAGAACACGTATATATAGCTATTAAAATTTGTTTATTTTATACTAGTTTCAATTTGAGTCAGCGATCTATAGACAACTGTCAACTTCCTGCAACTAGCAAAATGGTAAGTAAAAGTATGATTTTTTTATGATGACAACAACTTCACTTTTCCGGCAAAGTGTAGCAAAATGATTGTTGCTGAGACAAGTTTTGTAATACTTTCGTTGTCTTTTTGTTGTTGTTATCACAAGTGCTTTAAATCCATTTATGTGTTTTCTAAATTAGGAATGTGTTTTTTCTTTTAGAATACACAGCAAGTCAACACTCCTTACTACGGCATTTCCAGTGAAGAGGTACCTTTAAGGTATTTGCAAGATGCGCAAGACCCTCTGGAAGGGTTTGACCAAATGTACTCGTTGCAGCACAAAGTGCGGCGAGCAATCAATAAGAAGAAAACGAGTGAGAAAAAGACGTACATCCATCATCGAATCAACAAAAACACATCGTTTGTGGCTAAGAGCAAACCGGCTACTGGACGACGATTGATTCGAATAGAAATAATTAATTTAGAGTCAACTGGTGTGCAGGAGGAAGATGGAGACCGGCTTCGTGCACAGTACATAGTGACCGATGACATCGATCCAATATTGGATCAAACAGAAAATGTGGTAAATAACATTTCAAAAAAATTATGTGGTTACAGTTACGGATTTTAATAAAATGTCATATTTTATAAATTAAATAATTTTTCTCAGGTATTTAGTCACGCATAACCTACAGAGAAGTCTTTTTTTTTAATTTAAATAAATAATATTATGCATAATTTTTTATTAAGTAAGAAATCTGCTTTTTGTATTTATGTATTAGATAAGTTTGTTTTCTAAATAAATGTAAACTTTATATGAACACTTTGTTTTACTTCTAAAAGGAATCCTCATAATAAAAGAGTTTTTATTTGGCATGTATTTATTAGGTATCATTATTTATAACATAATAGTTTTCTTAAAAATCAAACAGTTACTTTATTTTCAGCACACCATTTCTTTATACATATTACATTTTTTAATGCACATATTTTCTTATGATTAAAACAGTTATATAATATAGGGTTGCTTAAACAATAAAGTTTACAAAGAGTATTTAAATTGGGAGCGCCTAAAGAAGATATGTCTGAAATATCATTTTCGTTATCACATAGATCATGCACCCATTTAATTTTTTCATCTCCTTTTACAAAAATCTTTCTACCTTTTAAATAGGATTTAATAATTCTTTGAAATTCTCTATAGTCGACGTATCCTTCGCTCCACCGATAGCCTCTGTTCTTTTCGATCCAGCAAACCTGTTTCTTTTCTTCAGCACTCAATGAAGTAAAAGGGTATGGAGGCTTTATTAAAAATATGTGAGTATGCTCTTGAGTAGCTATAGCAAATTCTTTCACTATAAATTCATTCAGACTATTTTTAAATCCTTGCAGATCTACGATTATTGAATTTTTATTCATGATAGTTTCCTTACAATATTACTCAAAGGCTTGTACTCAAATATACAATCGTTTAAAATCAAGCAATAAGCAGCTGTCTGATCTGGAATTGCTTGATCTGTTTCGATTTCAACTCTAACATCGATCGATCCCTTTAAAGTTTCGTGCTGTCGTGAACAGTCGATAACAAATAAAGGAGCAACGTCTTTGAATTCTTTTAAACTCATCAATGGCTCTGGTCGACGTCCGTGATACGACTGTTGAAATCTTGCATACTGTTCGTATAATAAAGTAAATTTGTCTTCTGAAAAACTGACATTTAGTCCTTCATACGGATAGTATGATGAATTTAAAAAGACTCTTATATCTCGTACGTGACAATGATCAAACTCTGCCATTGACAATGCAGCGTTATGCTTGCGGTTGGTTTGTAAGCCAATGACAACAAATCGTGGTTTTTCTATTTGTGATGACGTTTTTATAGACCAAGTATGTTTACGTGTTTTAGGTAATAAAGGGTATTCGTACAAATCCCAATTACGAAACGCTAATGGAATAGCTCGATCTTTCTCTAAATGTTTTAATAGGTTAATTCTTTCTCTATCTGATACTTTAATGTGTGGGACTCGCCAAATGATTTTATTGATTATAATATCCTCTACGATTTCGCCTGCATTTAACTTGATTGCATTAAGATTTGTATTACTTCTTAATAACACTAGCTCGTGTTTACAGTTGATAATTATTTTTTCATAATCTTCTGCAAATCCCAATATCTTGTTTAACGGAATGGACGCGGAAAATGTTCCACCACTAACATTCTTTGTTCCTGCGGTTGACCAACCCCAAACTCGAGCACATTTGGATTCATTTTCATTTAAGGATAGGTAAGATTTCATTGTTGTAGTAATACCTGCATTCTTAGTTTTATCTATTTCTACTCCATTCAGTTCATATCTAATATCTTGAAAAAGAAATAGTGCTGGATTATTAACGAAATGTACATTGGATATTTTTTCTTTAGTGGTGCTGTTAAACACATTTACTTTGCCTTCGATATATAAACTACTAAGTGAAGGTAGCACGTACAGGTCTTGTTGGTTGATAGGTATTCGTATTTCATCATTCTTGTTAAAACTTGTTACGTATGGTTTGTATGAATGATACTCGAAACTTTCAATGCTGTTATCATGTGATGTTTGTTGAGAAATATTTAAAATATTCATTTTATTAAACCAATTATCTTAAGAAATTCTTTATTGGTCTTAGTTAGCTTCTTTTTAAGCTGAAGCGATCTGTCTTTGTTCAATGTTCTGTTAGAACTGAGCAGAGTACATGATGAAGAAGGGCTTTTATTGAAATTAATCATATTTTTCTGAAATGTAAATACAGTTGTACTTCTTCTCCTCGTAAGTTTATCTCTTTGTTTTCAGCGTCCAACAGCCTTATATTAATAGCGCTTATAGAACTTTGGTTAACAGGAAAATAAATTAAATTTTTAGGTATTTCAATTATTCGATAACCAGGTGGTACATTAGGCACGAATTCATAAATTATATGGCTTGCCTTCCCGTTTACAAATGAACCACTAATTACATCGCATTCGATCCGCACTATGGTTGTAGATAGAATGCTTACAGGATACTGCGATTCGGTACTTATATTTGCATTTATTGTTTCCATTCCAAAACCTAAAATTTTACCAAGTGAGTCACTTTTTTCGAAATGAATGTCTTTGGAACAATAAATATTTGTTTTCAATGTGTTATTATTGCAGTTTAATTTCAATACAGTGTTCTTGATGCTATTTTTTAAAAAGTCACAAATATCCTGAAGCTCATAAGACCCTTCAGGAATTTCGATGATTTCATTTTCACCATAATAGAACTTGTTGTTTCTTTCATCAATGTTAGGAATGGAATTAAAGGTTGAAAAATATAGAAGACCACATTCATAGTCTCCTCGAAGTTCTAACGTTGGTGAATAATTTGTTGTTAGGGAGGCTCCTCTCCCGGTTATAGACACAGTGAAAGACATCATTATACTGACAATTTTATTAATTATTTTCATTTTATAAATGCTTTTTCCAATAATTCCTTAAAAATTTTAGACACAAATGACCACAGTTTACAGTACCAAAGGCTTGATGTCGTACATAATTATAGTATATAGGTATTTTACGCAAATACTTGACTAATTCCAGCGGTGGTTTTAAATTACCGAAACTGTCATAATATTCCACGTAATTATTTTGCTTTACAAAGGCTACCCAATGCGTACCAGGATTTTTGTTACTGTCCAAATTCATGATTGCACATTCCATCTTTTTAGGTTTCGAAGGTAATGTATCTCTCATGAATACACCACGAAAGAATGGAATGTTACTGGCATGCTCTAATATATCCAAATTAGTGAGCGCACGTCTAGGTAGCCGCTGAATTAGTTTTTTGAGGGATTCAGATATAAACCTGTCCCTTTTTTATGAGGTTTAATATATAACCCTTTTCCAAGAGCCACCGCTTCCATCATTCTGTTGTGTCTTTCAGATTCCTGAAGACTCTTTTGTGCGGCTTTAGAATCATTAACAGCTTTTGCTATACCTGCCGCTCCTCCAGCAAGAGAACCTAAAGCTGATAACCCCGCAAAAATGGGAATAAGTGGTAAAAGTCCTCCACATTTTGGAAGAGGAATAAATCGAGGTATACGTATTCCCTTTTTATCACCAAAAAGTTTCTTTGCAGCTGCATAGGCATATTTTATAGCAGAGTGGTTATCTTTGGATTTAATTTTTTTTAGTCCTGATTTTATTTTCTTTATTGCTTTCTTAAATGTTGTTATGCCATGACCTGCTCTGATTTTCGCTTTCATCGCATTTTTAACTATCCATGAAGCAATTTTTTCCCCTTTCCCAACATCTTTTGATTTAAGCCTTCTCTTAGCCATATTTAACAGTTCTAAGTCAGCCTTATGTCGAGCACCAGAATCTTTATTCAAGTAAGCAATATCGTGATGCATACAAGCTTCATCCAATTTGTTTATCCCTCGTTCACCTTGAAGTAATCGTTTCTGAAGTTTTGTACCAGGACCACAAAATTGGTACCCAGGTAAATGTAACTCAAACGGTAAATGATCTATCAAGCTATTAATTATACCACTGCCTTCCTTCATCGATAATCATAAAGTGAGTTTTAGAGGTTAATAATGTGCTACTTATATACCTACACCACTAATTTGCTTTTGTCAACCCAACTATTTTCCTTATCACTTAAACCCAACCATTTTACAAAAAGTTTGTTTCCTTTTCTCTTTATAACTTTCTCAATAAGATAAAGGTCTGGCAATTTAGTTTTTTGTAATTCATATCCGTAAAAAGAACCAAGAATAATTTGATTGTGTTTATCTTCAATTTGGTACGTTTCAGGAATTGTTTGATTGACTTTTATGATACGGAAAATTTCGGTAGACCAATTGGGTGTATAACCCTTATAAAAATCTCCTTTGTATTTACTTATACGAACAAAATCGTCAACTTGAAATGTTGTTCGTTGACGCGTTTTTTGCTTTTGGCTTTTAATAATATTAGATTTGACAACAGTCTCATTAGAACTATTAACATTTATTGGTTTGAATTTTGTAATACGATGCAAAGTGTTGTTATACTGCTGTACAACGGTATCTAAATTATTTCTAAACCATTGATATCGACCGCATAAACTAAATAATTTGTAGAGCAGAGATTTTATCGTTCTTATTACTCGTTCCACAATAGCTGCTTTTTTAACCGAGTACGTTGAATAATGATTTATGTTATAATTGTTTGTTAACTGTTTAAAAGAATCGTTATAAAACTCTGTACCCAAATCAGTTTGCAAATGTTTAGGCTTTCGTGCTGATTCTATTAATATATTGTGCATTGCATTTGTGACACTCTGTTTGGATTTTGACTTCAATGGTCTAACCCATAAGTATTTTGATAAAGCATCAATTACAACTAAAACATATTTATATCCTTTATTGAATGATGAGTATTTTTGAAAATCCATTAGGTCCGCTTGCCATAAATCATCTATTCCTTTTATAATAGTATGCCTACGAGAGAAATTTCTTCTCGCTGCTTTGTGAAGCTCGTTTACGATGTCTTGTTTACTCATTTTTGAAAGGTTTCGCTGCAA